>CM031240.1:615477791-616740954 GCA_018340775.1 Taxus wallichiana var. yunnanensis
AAGCTTTGAAAAATCAACAAGAGCGAGTCAGAGATAATCCATACTACATTTATCAAGGTTTATTCCTATTTGATTCATTGAGAGGTACCCCTAGTAACCCTCTTCAAACTACTACTGACACTCCTACAAATTCTCCTATCTTTCACCCACCTTTGAACTTTGAATTCTAAGAGTAGAAGAAGAAAGCGAGGAGGATTAAATGGCAGCACAAACACCTATACCGTGGGGAAAAAACACTAGTTTGTTGGCTTTGGCTCCACCACTCCATGAACTTCCACAAGGGTCAAGAAATAACTTCACTAAATTCTATGGAGATGGAAAGTAATGTCCTAGTGATCATATCACAACCTTCATCACAACTTGTGGCATTCTTGGAGTGCAACATGAATATATTATAGTGTGGTTGTTCATGGAATCATTGCAAGATACCATGATAGACTAGTTCTACTATTTTCCTTCGTGCTCAATTACTAATTGGAATGGTTTTAAAAATAAGTTTGAATAAATATTCAAGACCACCAAAGATGCTCATGCCCTTCGTTCATCTTACTCGGATGGATAAAGAGACACAAGAGTCCATGAGATATTTTGTAGTAAAATTCAATAAATTGATCAACAAGACTCCCACCACTACTCTTCTAATTGCAGATAATCTAAAGATGACCTTCATAAATGCTCAATTTTTGAAGTAAGCTTCATAATGCGAGAGATTTCAACCATGAGATTTGGACCATGCACGATAAAATTATTTTCATATTGTCAAGAAAGACAAATAAGCCATCAATGACAGATAAAGCTTAGGGTTCCAATGATGAGAGAACTGATCAATTGTTGTAATGGTTTGCGAAAAACCTAACAACATTGAAGAAATAAGTTTCTAAAGAGCGCATCATCCAAACCAAAAATGAATCGATTACAAGAAAACCTTGAAGGCTTACCTTGGAAGCTTCGTTGGTTAATGCAATATGCAAGATCAATGAAGATGGAGAAGAAGATATTTTTACTAAGAAATTAAAGATGTAAGAGAAGATTAATGTGCTTAGGTCAATTTTTTTGGATGCAAACTTGATGATGAAGAATCCACAGATAGTTACTCATATGTAGTGTTCACTTGATCACAAAAGGAGAAAGAAGGATATTCTTCTATTTCCCAAGATAAGAAATCAAATCCTCAAATGGTGAATCTGAGAAAACAACAATGGAAGTAGGATCATCGAAGTATATTTCCATAGGGCTAGCTGAGAAGAAGCATGAGGCTGCTTCACTCAAAAATCCTTCTACCTCATTAAGTAAGTCTCCTCTAACTTCTCTTAAAAATAAATTTTCAAAATCCTAAGAACATCCATGTCAAAGATTCCACAACCTCGATATTCCTACCACCTCTTCATCCTTTGATATAATTGACCATTTCAAAAAATTGAAAGTCCAAATTTATGAATTTGAGTACTTGAGAACTCATCCCAAGAAACTTGAGAAACTTGTTCATCATATCAAAGGAATTAGCTTTTTTCATGTCCTAAAGATGCCACCACCAAAGAACCACCTCATGTATCTCAACCACTCCCTCTTTGAATTTTATTTCTTCCACACCCTTCACCTCTAGGAATTTGAAACCTTTCTCCATAGCCCTTTTAGTAAATGTGTATAAGCTAAAAATTACATCATTGAATCTAGTGCTTTAGACAATGCCATACCGAAAAAGTTGTTAAAGCTCTCAGCCTCTCCCTTTCCCCTATGTGTACATGCGTTGTTTTTAAACTAATGCTAAATGTGAGTAAAATACTAACACCTAACTAGTCTTAATTAACAAGAATCAAACAACATATTAAACACCATCATGATAAGAATTGAACAAGGGTTAGATGCTAAACATTCATTAATACAAAACTTTAAACCTAACAATGCTTAAACATCTAAAAATCCTCTATTCTCTAACAACATATAAATGAAGGAACCTAGGTAGGCTCCATGGCTATCAAAAATGGTTGTCCTTAATGTTCTAAGAACCTAGGAATGAGGGCTTGTCAAAGTTGGGCTACAAGACCCTTTTGACACCTCCCATATGACCTAAGCACTTAGGAAAGAGGCTTAACTCTTCAAGATGATGAACTCTCAAGAAAACAAAAAGTAAGCTCTTAGTCTATTTTTGCTATATGCTTTGCATTTGCTTTCTTAAGGAGTTTAGGTGTAGGTATAAAGGTAGAAGGAGGGCTCCTTATATAGCCCAATGGATAAAGGAAACACTTCATCCCTTTGCATGTGGGATAAAGGTAAAACATGATTAGGAATGGATAAGATTGCTTTATAAAAGGTGACCTTACTTTAGAAGGGTTTAATTTATGCTTAACAAGTCATGGGAGTTGGGGGGTTTTAATTAATCAAAGGTGATTAACTAATAGGTAGATGTAAGCTTATAGAAGCTAATTAGAGGAATATCGATCACGATTTAGGCTATTAGAAAGGGAATAAATCAATTAAATATTGATTTATTGGTTAAATGGAAGGGAAAGCTAATTGATTAATAATAATTAATTAGTCTCGGTAGAAGGGGTGAATAATTAACGAAAGGTCGTTAATCAGGATATTAGTTAGATAGCAACTTAATCAATTAGCACATTGTAATTAATTAATGATGATAAGAGGGAATTTAAGCGCTTTTGATGATATGTCATCGATTTGCAAGAAAGGGGATAATTAGCACAATTTAAGTATTTAAATTGCTTGGGTGTAATTATAGGTGTCTACATTTGCCCTCTTTGGGGTGGCGTAAGTGATGCCACTTCAAAGATAGTAGATGGAAGAAAATTTTGAAGGGATAGAAGAAAAATTAGTAGGCGGGAGAGATGCCCCCTTGAGTGTTGATGGGGTGATGAAAGAAGATGATCGACGATCGAAAAAGGTGAGAGATAGATAGAAGAATGGGAAGGGGTAAGATGCCCCGGTGAGATAGAAGATTAGGGGTGAGAAGAAAGTGATGCAGAAGAAATATGGAGGGGAGAGAAGATCTTAGCCTCTAGCCATTTGTGTATTGGAACAATTTTGATGTCATCATATTACCATAAGAGCTACATCATCGGTCCTTATGAAAAATATAAGCATACGACAAAGGTAGAATGACATGAAAATCCATACTATGAACAATTTTCCATTGCTGAAAATACCAACTCCACACAACATACAACATATCGCAATGCCATACGAGAAGGAAACAAGCTCATCTAATAGGGAAAACAAGTATGAATTCATATACCTAACCTAACAATGGTCAAGATAGTTGTACAAATGTTTTGTTATCAGTGCTGAAGAGATCCACAAGTTTGTGATTGACGACAAGGGTTAAAAATGATGCCCTGAGAAAGGATACATGCAAGGGGAAACGATAATGGACACGGGGTTCAAGAAAAGCATTGTGCGTAATGAAATAACACTGCAGACAACCAACATGCCCCAGTACCATCTGAAGCAAAACTAGCTTTGTGAATGGTTGTGAATCGGTGATCTGTGAGTCGTATTAATCGGGGAATATGTGAGACAAACCAAGTAGGATATGGAGAAAATACCATGCGCAAGACACAAGTTTCAGCCGTAATAAGCAAGTTACCATTTTTGTAGGTTTTTATTTTTTAGGATTTTGTGAAAATTTTTGTCTTGTTTTTGGATTTTTGACATATATATTGTTTTTATTTTTATTTTCCAAAATGCGGTGAATAGTAGAAGAAAATAGAAGAAAGAGAATGAAGGGCCTAGGCACAATAGAAAGTGCCCTAGGTGGAAGAAAGAAGAAACAAGTGACAAATAATGTCCTTGTTTAGTGGAAAAATTAATAAAAAATAATTATTTTAAAAATAATTATTTACGAGAGTGTGGATTAGAAGAAAAATCACCCAGGAACAATAAAATTGTCCGAGGGAGAAGAAAGGGGTATCAAACAACAAAAAATGCCCTAATACGGTGAAAAATAAGAGAAAAATAATTATTTAATAAAAATAATTATTCCATGGTGAACAGAGGAGAAAACGGTGATCGAAACGGGCCTCTAGGCCCTCCGGCGGTGAAAAATGGGTTAATATACCCCATTTGGGGGGTAAAAACATCACGACCAATTCATTTTAACCGAGCCATTTAGAATTTTTTTACTATGAGGCTCTGATAGTGACGAGGACAATGGTGATCACATGAGATCGAGTGAGGCACACAGATGCAGTCGAGGGTACCAACGACATGCAGATGACGACCCCTTCATGAGTATCAAACCCTTGCTCATTAATTGTTGTCATTAATGCCCCAAATTTAGCTTTTAGTGCTAGGAAGTCATCTTTGATGTGCATGCGCGCAGCAAAGGTGTCGGTTCGGGGCATAGGTGTCGGTTTGGGGCACAGGCATCCCATTGGGGGTGCACGTGCCATAATACATGTGTGCATGCACATGTATGAGTTGCACACACCCATGCACACGCACACACACCACACATGTGCGTGCATGCACACATACCTAAAAGGGGGTGCACATGTGAAAAGTGGGGTGCACACATGAAAGGGAGGGTGCACACACTTGGGGGACATGCATGCAAGTGCAGTATAGAAATGATGGCGCAAGCACCAAATGTGTGGCACACACGCTAAAAAAGGGTGCACAGGCACCCGAATGAGGGTACAAGTGCCAGAAGACAAGTGCGTGCATGCGCTAATGCCAAAAAGAGGCACACATGCCCAAAAGGGGGCCAACATGACCAAAAGGATGCGCAGTGTCCGGGACGGTGGAGGATAGATAGAAAAATGTCAAAAAGATGACACTTAGAAGAAATTTTAGGATGTTTGGGTTAACCCTAAAATGATAGATATATTTTAGAAGAAATGTTAGTAACTGATGAGTGATTTGATATTTTGTAGAGATAGTTTCCAGTTTTATAGATGCGGGAGTGCCACTCCCGGATAAGCGAGAGCTAGAGGGGAGTATGCACCGGTGAGACCGACATGCCATGGATATACTCCTCGAGGTGGTGGGGCTAGGCCCGTGTCTCATATGCCCTCCATTACATTGGACCATGGCCTACTGACTGCGCTAGCCGAGTGATGGCATAGCGAGAGTTAGTGTTTCAGATTGCCCACATAGGGGAGATGACTGTGACCCTCGAGGATGTATGGCGAGATCCTTCACATGCCGATCATAGGCACCTTAATTGAGTACAGCTCAGATGCAGGGTTGATCAGAGCAACATGCAATGATCTTTTGATGTAGATGACATACCACACGATGGTATGACCATAGCTCTTCACAAGTGCATTTTCGACCCCACATTGCATTGGGGGCCTCTCTACATTATGTCTCTTATCAATGGGTTTTTACTCACTGATAAGACATGGATGTCATTCCCGAGAGGACTATTACCTTTGGTTCATGGCATTTTTAGTGGCAAGAGATACTGCTGGGGACAGTGCATTTTGGCCCACTTATATTGGGATCTACATTTGATTACCTACCATGGTCAGAAGACCATGGGTCCGGCCTCCTTAATACAGATTTGGTCATGGGACCATATTGCCATCGGACACCCTGTGGACACCTTGCGTGTCTGAGACCCAGAGGAGCCATTGTACATGGCATGGGTAGTAGCAGGTGGTGATGTATGCGGTCACCTCGGTAGCCTATTTAGATATAGGTGAGAGTTCGATGAGTTGCCATCGATAGACATTATTTGCTGGCCTTACAGACATTTCCAGTGGCTAGAGGATGCCATAATGCTTAGTGTGTACTCATGAGAACACTACATCATTCGCGATTCTGACTACATTATAGAGCTGTATCGAGTTGACAGGTGTCGGCGCTGACAGCTTGGCAGAGTACAGGGGGTCCCATAGCTTGATATTTGGTACACATGTAGAGATTCAGAGAGGCATACCATGGGGCCTCACATACCGGTGGCCCGAGCTAGGGTGAGTTTTACACAGGTGGTCCCATAGGCATGGGACCCAAAGCCACGACAAGTTTGGGACTCGGGGACTACAATAGACTATGCGGTTTGAGTACGCCATTGTGCTACCCCGATGTCTCACTATCCCAGAGGAGGCCTGGGTAGTAGGTGCTCACCCACCTATAGAGATCTGGCATGGGTCCGAGCGGAGAGATAGAGTAGTGGGGCCAGATCTAGAGGATCCTTTTGATGGCATTCTGCATGATGGGCGGGTGCCACACAGGCATAGGGACCGAGGCTGCAGGGCCCAATATAGGCACCAATTTAGTCTCCTAGAGTGAGGGTCCTAGAGTAGGGCCAGTTATCCAGAGTGCACAGGGACCGATCCCTGGTGGCACATACAGCCATGAGAACCAATGGTAAAGATAGCCATAATATAGTAGAACTATAGCGAGCAGCTTTAGCTGAGAGAGATACAACTAGAGCAGAGAGGGATGAGGCCGAGGCTAGTGTGTGACCGCTACAACAGAGCGTGATGAGGCCCGGACCCATATTGTTACATTACTTTTAGAGCAAGATTAGGCTCGAGGCCCAGGCTAGCCTAGGAGATGACAGAGCAGCATGGCGAGTCGAGATGCGAGAGACGGTCACACATGGGGGCTCGAGATATTGATCCTTCTTCATCAGTCCCAGACTCAGGTGCGGATGGTCATTTCTCAGAGGGATCATGTATATACACGGTCATAGGGCCTTCTTGTACGAGAGAGGATCGGACACGAGCCTGAGGTGTAAAATGTTATTACGAGAGAGAGAGAGATCGAGAGGCTGCCTCTTTGAGACAGGATGAGACTGATTTAGGTAGAGTGACATGCGAGCATGATGTTTCCCTTCAGGTAGCCCTCACCTATAGAGATGCTAACTTGATCTCGTGATGCCACGAGGCTCGGTGGCAAGGATTTATTTGATAGGACTACCTATTACAAGGTAGTTCCCCCAGAGTAGTGAGTGGTTCTACCTCGACAGTCAGAGATGAGCATGACAGGTTCTCGGTCATGGAGGTCGAGCTAGTTGACGAGATCGGTGAGGCACCTATGCTAGAGCAGCGGCCGGCTAGAAAGGGGCCATCTAGTCAATTTGGTGGCCCACCTAGTGTAGGTCCTTTTCAGGCACCATTGTTTTGTTGACCAGGTGATAAACCTAGGATCCTCGGTGAGGGTGAGAGTTGTGGTTGAGCTCTACATTCTTTTGGTTGTACAGATATGTTGTATACATGCCTCTTATGAAGGCTGATTTTGATGTATAGCTTTGTATAGCACTATTTTTTATGATGCCTCACGATGAAGGCTTGATTCTTTTTTGATGCATGCCCCTTTTTGATGGCACATTATATCGATGATGTATCTTTTTGAGTACTGATCTGGATAGTTTATACATGTATATGGACATGTTGATGTATCATTTTTGTATGCCTCAACTGAAGGCATTTTTGATATAGAGCAGTTTTGGATACATGCCTCTGATGAAGGCTTTTATTCTGTTATAGATGTATCACTCTTTTTGTGTGCCTTAGATGAAGGCCTTTATGATGTATTGTCATGATGTATACCATTCTTGATACAAACTTACCACACATATATGATTTGTACATTTGTGACATGACATATGTGTATATATGAGATGGACATTTGTTTATTTATTTCTCATGGATAGATGTGTTTATGATGTATTTCGATTTGATGTGATATGTATATGTATCGATGATACTATTGATGTATCTCATGTGTTTTTATTTCCAAATGATGTGATCTTGTAGAATGTATCAAATGTGCTTTGTTTATGAGATGTGCCATACTTAGTGGATGGGATGATACGATGATAAGGGTGCGGGGGGGATATGTAACATCCTCCATTTATACGTTAGAACAAGTCAATTTTTTTTTTGATAAATGCTTCCAAGTTCTAAATACATAATTTAGAACTCACAAATCAAATAACCATTCTTATAATAGATAACCATATGCAACAGTAATGACTGGAGTACCTCCGATCTATTCATTCCATGACTCGGTAATCTACCGATCTATTCATGAGTAATAAGAGTTGGAGTTTTCATTTAACACTTCACTCTTGGCAGTTCTCTTCCTATTCGGGATTGAATGCTCATGTCGAGGAACCTAACCTGAATAATTGTTACCATTATTCATCCTCATCTCATCCCTTAGACCGGGTGACTCAGACAACGCAATTAGCGATTTGCGATACTTTGGCCAAAGATTTGAAACATATCGCTTATGTCTCGTATTCCTTAATGGCATACTCGTCAACTGGAATACATCCTTCATCCCATTCTTATGTTATATGGAATGTCTTATACCGACTTGCTGCATCGGTCCCCTTATCCCAAGTTATTCACTCGGAAACGGATTAGTAAGGTGACAACGTTATATGGATGCCCACGAGGACTAGGGATACGATGACATACTGGTTCAACCCTAGTTAAACCAGTGTGTCAAGATACCCCGAATCTCCTAGGCAGCCTTATAACGTGACCACATTCCTAATCGGTCCCAGAGTAACTTGTTCGAGTTCAAGGTGTAAATCTTAACGATCAATGCAAAGGGTGTCGTCATAAGTCACCTGCATTGTTGTAACTTCGAGAAGATCCTAATCTTCTCGAAGGTACAACTCTACAGTTGACTTGTGCCGTCAACCTTTAGATCCACCTCGAAAAGACCTACTTAACAAAAAGTGTTACATACGTTGAGTTAAATTATACCATAAGACGCTCCCTTAAGAGTAGTCTTTCCCAAACCCCGGGTTTCTCACCTTAGAATGACCTTTCTTAATAAAACCCTTTACAGAGAAGTTATTAAGACTAAGGTTCCATCAAGGAGTTCATAGAATATACATAATTCTAAATCACGAAATTGGGCAATAACCCATAATCTTCACATGTGATTGCCAACAGAACCCCTTTTTGGTTTATTTCAGTTCTCATTACTGAATTTATATCGTACTTATAAGTATCAAGATATAATGATTAAGAATCCGATTAAATGTTGTCTGGCTTAATCAAGACTAGGATTAATAATTTAATTTAGCTTGTTTAGCATTCTACTTAGGTTTATTTTAACCCTATCTTTCGAAAAGGCAGGTGATCTAAATTTCAATTTAGCTTCAAATAGAACATACTAGAATCGCTAAACAATCATAAGAATTCGAGTCTCATATTCTTGCAAGCTTACATTGACAATCACAAAAGTCTCCAAATTATACAATGATAACAATGCCCTCCGGTATTTGAACCAAAGAAAGTCAAACTATAAAAATAAGAATACAAACACATAAGTAACAAATATTTATTTCCATTCCTTTCAGAGCTAAACAAATACATTTTATGCATTGAAGATACTTGATACCATACTCAATGAAGAAGAACATCTTTCCTCATATAGTACATTTAGAAAATCAAGTCAGTAATTCAACATAAAATCAAATTTAAACAATCGATCATCCTATCGATCTGCGTGCTTTTACCACTTATGAAACCATCTGCAAAAATTGTCAACATGGGTCAGTTCGATGAACTGAGCATGATAAGCACTAACTCTTAAAACAATTGCAATCCATCAATTGTTTTCATTAAACACCCTGTTTAAATGAGATCAAAACACCAAACAAGTAAACACATTTTAGACTATGCTTTTGTAAAACAACATGACTATAAACGCGTAGCTCATATTATAGTCACTAAATAGTCTCAGATACCTTTCAAATATTTCATCAAAACGTTAGAGACCAAGAAGACAAATGCATCTAACCAACTATCCATCTGAATCCCAAGGACAACAACATCAGACGGACTAATATATTCAACATAATATAAATAACCTTTCATGATTCCATCAAAGATGATAGAAAAATTCCAAAAGTTAGATAAACAAGTATATCAACCTATACTTTATAACAGAAGAGAAATAAACGAATCATACATATTTCCCTCAGAACTAGCTCATGACTGTACCGTCTTTCCAAGAGCAAAGCATTCACCTTAAACACATGCAAATAAATCAGACGAGACCACCAAAAGCACCACTGTTTTGTTTAAAATATAACAAACTACAAGATCCGTAGCTCTCACGCCAAACAACGATGACTATCTAACAAATGGACTCGCATGACCTCCCACACGAAGCGACAAACAAGTAGGTATTCACTGCCATTGCCTGTTGAGGTGCAGTCGACAACTCCTAAGTTCAATCAAGCTCAAGAATAGATACCCATGCAACTGAAGACGTAAACATGCCAACAATCCCTTACATCAACCTACTGCCCATTCTAGTCCCTACTAAACACTATAAGGCTTTTAGACCCAAGGTCGAAATCAAAGAACTTCTATTTTATCGCATCAACAAGAGACTCGCTAACATTAAAGCACAAGATGTTTCCCCTAAGACTATGCAGAGATATTCACACGAAATCCACTCAACATGCACAGCCTTAATTAACTGTAATTATTCAGAAAGGAAAAATAACATATCGTATTCACATCTGAACTCATTCCGAGTTTGAAAAATATGGTAATCACAACCTACTTTTACAGAGACCAAGATACAAGATATCTATCATTACTTAAGGAACTCAACAGAGCCATAAACAATAAGTGTTCCCAATCAGGCTTTTTATAAAAGTAGATACACTGGTTATCTATCAAGAATTTCAACTGAATCCGAACAATAGTATACATGATAAATCTTCTACAGAAGCCGATATACCAAATAAACATAAGTTAAAGATTTCAACCGTGCCAACAATGGTAAATAATCAAAATCAGGCTATTACAGAAGTTAAATACTGATTTTGTAACAAGGAATCCAACTGAGCCTCTACAACATTATTCGTTCAAGCTTACAGATTGGAACATCGAAAGTATACCAACCGAGTCTGTACCAAAAATCCATTACTTAAACGAAGGTATACATTACAAGATAACAGAAGTTGTAATACCTATTACTCCTTCAAGACTCTGACAAAATCAAATTACCAATATTCAAATATATATATAGCTTCAACAGTGGTCCATAATATACGAATCATTCAATGGACTCCACAGAGTCGTTTCGAATACAATAAATATATATATTGCATACTATCAACGGGTTGAATCCCATAACCTCAACACAAGGGAAAAACAACTTCAACAAGGTCACAATGAAATACTGTAACACAACAAGTTATCCATTCACAAATAACTTTAAATATCATAGCGAAACCCAACAAGATTCTGTAACCACCATCTATAATAACCATGACAGAACTTACAAGGAAGTCGAGTTATACTGAACATTCAATCAAAAGTCCAAAAGTATCTTTTCCGACAAGTATCAACAACAAGCATCAATCAACAAGTATCAACTGTATCCTGAACCCAACAAGGGAACAATGCATGGGCTCTCACAGAGCAGGTCTAATATTCTTTCTTGCATACATTTCACAAACCTAAGCCGGAATGCAAAACACAATAAAATAGAGCAATAGCTCGAAACACAATGCACACCCATCAAGGGTTAAACTTGAAAAATCGAACCAGCAAGAAGATACAGTAGCAAAATCACACGAAGCTACCAAAATAACCATCTAAACCCATAAATCATCTGAACAGAGTTGTTCTAATGAAATCAATTGAAAGAAAGCAATATTTTTAAAGGTTAGGGCCTAACATGCCTGGTTATTTGCTTAAAATTTTGAAGCAGACCACTGAAAGAGCTTGAACCTTCTCCTCCTTTTCCAAGTTAGATCCACCAACAAAAATTTGCTATTACCAAGACTTATAAATTTTCCTTGCCAGAGGAAAGAGCGAGTTACACTCATATTTGCCATGCAACTCCAAGAAGACTGGTGCGAAGAACCAGTGATCAGACAGAGGGAAAACCGGAGCGCATGAAAAACCAAACAAACTACTAACTTTCCATTTTGCATGCCTTCCCGTGAAACCCGAACTCGAAGACCGAGTTCATAAATGCCATTTACTCCAAATTTCCGCTAAATTTCCATTGCCACTGACCGCCATAGTTGGCAATGGATAAAACCACTTTGAAGACCATTTCCAACTTTGGCGACCTGCCACGTCGGCTCTAGCTAGCCATTTTAAAAACTTCTACCAAATTACCTGTCCTTCATGCTTATCCCTTTATTTAATGCCATAGAAACTGCCGCCCATGGTTCACACCCTTCCATAGGTCCCCTTCTTCCTTGTTCAATAGTTAGGTTAGTAACTTAGGTTAGGATTTAGGATAACACTTAGTCTAACCTCTTAACACATAGATACTAACTTAGAACATTAGCTTATAGCCTAGGCCTAGGTTAGATTAACACTAATCTAACCCCTAGGTTATAGTTTAGTTTTAGGTTACTAACCTTAATAAATCCAGTTAGGTCTAACATTTCAAATGCTCAGAAAAAGAATCTACAACATACATTCACGAACAGGGTTCACTCTTGTACTGCCAATAGGCTAGTGAATTAAATGTAACTGAATTATTACCTGGTCCACGATCAAGACCTTCCTGATATTACGATATCGGGAACCAATTCATTTAACACGATCAGCCTAAGTTATACTCCGTACTAGCTTATTCAATGCATCCGGACCTTTGCAACCCGCGTAAGGTCCGTAATTTTAATTCATTACGAATAAACTTAAAGCATCACTTGGATCAATACCACCGATCCCGGCTAGGTCTTAAAGATGGATAACTCCATAATTCATTAGAGTTGATTAAACTCGGGTGTAAAATGAAAGAAATAAAAGAGTCCAATCATATTCTCGACTCGATCAAAGATCTGCTAATCTCAAAGAAGATACGGTCCATATCAAGCATGACTTCTCAAAGGAACATATCCTTTTTACAAAAGAAATCACGTATCAACACTTGTATGCTCGGGAGGAAGTAACAACAGATTCGGGGTGTTACGGGATAGATTTTGATATTTGTGATCCCTCTTGCCCCCATTTGATGATACAATATGTGATGATTGGCTTAGCATTCATGTATGATGTATACTTTGATTTTTCTTGATATATGATGTATAGATGATGTTAGATGTGATGATAATGATGGTAACGTGATGTTGTGATAACAAAACAATGCACATACAATAAACACAATAAAATGCTAAAAAAGAACAAATTAACATAACATACTAATGTACCATGATTCACTAGCATGAAAACATACCTTAATATGCACAAGCAAGAATAAATCTAATCTAAGCAAGAAAATATGAATCCTAACAAAGTACGCCAAGCAACAAACAACCCAAAAGCCAAAAACATAAAACAACTATACAAGCAACAAGCAAAGCAAGAAACAAGACAATGCAAGTAAATGTTTTTGTAAGATTTGTTTTCATGCAACAATTTTCTATTGTTTTTGGTGTTTTGAAACAATTTTCTATTGTTTAGGTTTATGTGAAACAATTTTCTATTGTTTAGGTTTTTGTGAAACAATTTTCTATTGTTTAGGTTTTTGTGAAACAATTTTCTATTGTTTTTATGTTGTTTTCTAACGGTTTTCTAGAGTTATGCACAGGTAACCAAGAAAGCATGGATGCCCCTAGCATTAGATGGGGAATATACAAGGGTAGAAGCCACACACTTATGAACAAGAAGGTGAAGTCGTTGAATTGCCCCCAACATAAGATGGGAAATAGTGAAAGACCATACCCCTCACAAACGAATAAAAGAAGAAAAAGTTAGATCAAGGCTTGATAGGATGGGGCTCATAGGGAATCTCAAAGGTAGAATTAGGGCTAGGCCAAGAAAACTACCCTCCATATGCAAGATGCTTGTGAACAACGAATCCTCCCGAGGTGCTGGAAACCGGTTTTCACCCAAGGACTTATCCAAAGTGCCACAATTGTGTGATTTTCACTTGTGGATGACTTGTTTTTCTTTTTCTTTTTCTCTTTTTGATTTTTTTGTATTTTTGATCATTTTACCATGTTTTTGAGTTTTTTACTTTTTTGAATTTTTGTGCCATGTTTAAGCATATAACCGCTTAAGATGCATGGTGTTCATGGGCTCACGGAGCTCATCACCACTGGGATGAGCAAGTTTATATCCCCTTGTGCCATACTTGGTGACTATAACATAAGTTCCCAACCAATGTGGTTCAAACTTCCCTTTTTTTTCTCGTTCCACTCTTGTGTTGAACTGGTTCTCCTTCATGACTAAATCACCAACCTCAAACTGACGAGGGATGATTCTCTTATTGTAGCTTCACGGAGACTCTGTTCGATACACTTTAAGGTGATTAAAAGTGTAGATGCACTCTCATATAGGAGCTCTAATTCAACCGGTCTCTTACACGGTAATCCTCATCTTTATCCGATAGTCCCCGAGTGAGATTCTTAGGAAGGAAGCTCAATTTCTAATGGGATGATAGATTCCATCCCAAATACTAGAGAATATGGTGTCGCCCATGTAGGAGTGCAAATAGAGTTTCGTAAGCCCAAAGGGCTAGGTGGATTTGAAGTGCCACTTATGACCTATTTTGCTGACCATCTTCTCCATTATCCTCACCAAAGTCTTGTTTATGGCTTGACCTGTCCATTACCTTGAGGGTAATATGGTGTGGACCATTTTAACCTAATTTGGAACCGTTGACAAAGACCTTTTACATTCTTATTCTTAAATGACTTCCCATTATCTGTAATGATGGCCATGGGAATGCCATATCAACAAATGATATGATTCATGATAAATTTAGAAATCTGGGCTCCTGTTACATAGGTTAAAGGGACAACCTCCACCCATTTTGTAAAGTATTCTGTAGCCGTGATGATGTGTGTATGACCATCAGATGAGGTAGGAGTAAGTTTTCCTATCAATTCAAGTCCCCACTTAGAGAATGGCCATGGGGTAGTGATAGGTTACAATGGTTGTGATGGAGCATGGATGAAGTTTCCATACTTTTGGAAAAGTACACATTTCCTGACATAATTGCAACAATTGGTTTCCATGGTAGGCCAATAGTAGCCCACTCTCAAAAATTTCTTAGCTAAGACCATTTCGTTTATATGTGCTCCACACACCCCTTCATGTACTTATTTGATCATTTGGATTGACTCCATCACATCGAGACAATGTAACAGATTCCCATTGTAGCCACGATGATAAAGTGTACCTCCTAAAAGGGTGTAAAGGGCTATTTGGTGAACCAGGATTTGCTTTTCGGAATGGGAGGTATCGGGAGGGAACATGTTTTCCTTGAGATAGGAAAATATGTGTTCGTACCATAGAGAATTGGGACCTACAACATCACAAGCCAAAAATATTCTGGCATATCATACGTGGGCTAGCATAAATTTTCTACAAAGAACGGCATGTCATTATAACTGGCAGAATACGAAGCATAGAACCAACTTTTTCCATGGCATCTACCAATATGTTCTGCACTCTTGGGATTTGTTCAAATGTAATGTGCATGAAGTACTCCTTTAGAGTTTTGACCAACTTCTTGTAAGGTATGAGCTTGTCATCCTTAACCTTATATTCATCATTAACCTATTTGATAATTAACTGAGAATCACCCACAACCTTGACATGATGAATATTCCACTTGATAGCTAGCTTCATCCCTGCAATAAGTGCTTCATACTCCATAATATTGTTTGTGCAAGGGAAGCCCATGCAAAAAGCCTATGGTATAGGATCATCAGAAGGAGTAATAAGGACTACCCCTGCACCTAAACTATGAAAAGTAAAGGACTCATCAAAATATATCTACCACACGATAGATTCTTCTATGTAGAGAAAGGATGCATTTGGAAGATCTAGATTCAAAGGTTCAATGCCTTGCAAAGGTGCTTCTGCTAGCTGGTCAGCAAGTACTTGTCCTTTAACCAATTTCTGATGCAAAAATGCTGAGTATAATGATCCAATTAGCCATTCTACCTGTGAGGGCAGGTTTAGACAATAAGTACTTGAGTGGGTCAACCGTAGTTATTAGCTTGGTTTTGGTATTTAATAGATAATGGCAAAGTTTTTAAAAATTAAAAACAATAGCCAAGCAAGCTTTTTCAATTTGAGGATAGTTGATCTCATAGGTGATGAGGTGTGACTGAGATAATACACCACTTTTTCCTTATGACCAAGGTTGTATTGGGCGAGTAGCACACCAATAGAAAATTACGTAATGAAATATAGAGTAAGAGTGGTTCTCCGGAGTTGGAGGCATGAGGATAGTCAGATTAACCAAGTATTTTTTAAGCAAAGCAAAGGCTTCCTGTTGCTCAAGTCCCTAGATGAAAGCATCATCCTTTTTAAGCAAGTGGGTGAATGAGTGACACTTATCTGTGCTGAGAGATGAAGTGATGAATGGCTTGAATTTTCCCCTATAAGCTGCGCAGTTGCTTGATATTCTTAGGTGGAGGCATTTCAGTAATAGCAGACACTTTAGTAGGGTCTACCTCAATACCTCATCTTGATACAATGAAGCCCAATAGTTTTCCTGATAGCACACCGAAGACACACTTCTTTGGATTCAGCCTGACCTTGTACTCTCATAGGCGCTCAAAGATACACTGCAAAATAACAGGGTGATCCTCTCTTGTTTTAGACTTTCCAAGGATGTCATCCACGTAGTCCTCCATGATATCATGAATCATATCATGAAAAATTACTGTCATTGCCCACTGATAAGTAGCTCCTACATTTTTGAGGCCAAATGGCATCACTTGATAATGAAGGTGCCCCAAGGAGTCGTGAAAGCCATTTTTGTGCTGGTCTTCTTCAGCTATCTTGATTTGGTTATATCCTGAAAAGCCATCCATGAGAGATAACATCTCATACCTTGTTGTTGAGTCGACAATCATGTCAATATTTGGCAGCAGAAAATCATCTTTAGGGAAAGCCTTATTAATGTCTCTAAAATCCGTGCAGATTTGGATGCCGACAGGATTTTTCTAGACAGGAACAATGTTCGATATCCATTCAGAATAATCAATAGGCTGGATGAATCCTACTGCAAGAAATCTTTCCAACTCTTCTTTAACCAATAAGGCCACTCTTGGGTGCATCTTTCAGAGTTTCTATTTGATAGGCTTAGCGTTTGCGTGCGCAACTAGGTTATGCATGAACAAAGTTAGATCTAAGCCTGACATGTCTTTAAGACCATGCGAACACGTTCGATGAACTCTCGTAGCAGCATAGTGAATGCCTTTTATTCTCTAGCCGAGAGTGATGCTCCCAATTTTACTATCTTTGGGTCCTCTCTCGTACCAATGTTAACATCAATGGTTTCCTCGACTAGTAATTTCGACAAGTCCTCCATACACGTAGGATCGGGAGGAAGATTGAGATCTTCATCCAAGGATGTCTCCACGAGATTTTCATCCTTGGTGTGGCCACTTGTTTTTCCTTTGATTTTTTTATTTGTTTGTTGGCCAGTGCCTCAAAGAGGTTTTCAGCTGCGACTTGGAATTTGATTTTTGCCGAGGCTTTATGTTAGAACTTTAGCCCTCACTTTTCTTTAAGTTTTGCTGACCACGAAGCTCAGCCTCCTTGCCGAAGTAGGCGTAGGTATCCAAGTCAATAAAGAAACCCTTCTTATGATCTCCAATGGGAATTGTATCCCTTATGCCCATGAACTCTGTGATAGCTTCGTCATTCTCAAATAAATCTAGCGACATGTGACATTGTTGGTCCCATTCAACAAGGGAAGGGTACACAAGGTCAAGGGTTGGTTCTGTGGGGGTTATGGTTAGGACAACATTGTTCATGAAAAGGTTTTTGGAGGCAGATCCTCATATTGGCTACAATGGGAATCCGTATCACTATCTAGATAGTTAGAGCTATCCTCACGTTCAAAAAAAGTAGCATCTTGATCATTGGGGTGTGCTCCATAAGGGTGAATCCCAATGCCATATCTTTCTATTTTGAAATGCGGAAGAGGCACCGGTTCTCTCTATCCTTGTTCATTTATTCCACATCCTAGGCCCTTATAGCCCATGGAGTACATCATTTTATTGGATTTCTTGTATTCAGGGGCTTGATAACAAGATGGCTGAGTATCCTCTAGGACCCAAGTTGTAGGTGGATCAAGCAATTTTTCTTCAGCTAACAAACCTCTAGGTAAGAATGACCCAATAGTGTGTTCATTTCTAGGTCTTCTGAATCGGTAGTTGGGTCGACCTCTAGTCTTAGGTGATAATGAGAGGTCTGAAACCAAGAACGCTTGTTGTACATTGTATTCTCCATAGCCATATTCAATGATTTTCATCTCCCATGAATCAAAAGGAGATGTTGATGTAGATGCCCCATGGGTGCAAGGCGAGAGAATCTGAATCTACTCGAGATTCTATGGCTTCATATTGGAGAGGGACAACTATATCGGTGGAGGGACATGCATATGTGCCCTTACGTGTAAAACTGTTGAGAGATCTGTAGTGAGCAAAGGGCTCTAAATCTCCTTGTATGGTAATGGTGTGTCCCTCATGCTTCAATTTAATGCACTGATGAAACATCGATGGCACGGCCTACATGGCATGAATCCATGGTCGGCCTAGAAGCATATTATACGGAAGTTCCAAGTCTAGGACATGAAACTTTGTTTGATGGAAAGTGGGACCCACCTCCATGGGCAACGTGATTGTGCTCGCTGATTCCCTTTCCATGTTGTCATATGCGGTGATAGTGATGATATTGGACTCAAGATCTGTCTCAAGTATGTCCTAGCTATTTAACCAACTTGAGTGTACAAATGTTCAACCTAGATCCGTTATCCACAAGCACCCATTTGATCTTCCTGCGGGTGAAAACTACCTCAATATATAAAGGAAGATTATGTGTTGGATTCTTAGTAGGGATCTCCCTATGGTTGAAGGCAATATGTTCATTTGGTATGATGTTTGCCACTGTGGCTTGAAGGTGTGTAGGATCGACCTCTAAAGGAACTCTTCACCCCTGAAGAGTTTGGTACAAAATGTCTTTGTGTAAATTGTATATCTTAAGAAGATCTAAGATCAAAATCTTAGCAGACATCTTATCAAGTTGCTCTAAGAGGTTGTATTTACCAGTTTGTGGGGTTGATGGAGAAGGTTCTAGAATCACGAGGCGGGCACACCTTGTTACCGTAGTGTAGTCCTTTGCCTTGATTCAGATGGTGTTGACATAGTCAATAGGAGAGTGGATACATCCAATAAGCGAATCATAATGATTGTTGTCTTTTTTGGTGTATAAGTAATTCGCTGCTTTATAACCTTGGGATGAATCTCCCGATCGACTTTGACTTTTTGATTGATCATGATTGGGGAATGGCTCTTTACATATCCCCATTTTCTCATTAGGTGTTTACATTTTTCCTGGGTTGTCCACCTCTTTCTCTTCATTGTCAATGAGATCCTGAATATAATTAAGGAGTCACAAACATTTGTTTGTCTTATGCCCCTTGACATGATGCATTTTACAATATTCACGCTCCTTGTACCATGAAGGTTTTGGAGCATTATCATCATATGGTTTTTCATAGGATATGTCATCATGTGAGCCGCATCCAATTGTTTTAGTATAACTAACAAAGGTTCATTAAGAGAGGTGAACATTCTTCATTTTGGTGGTGGTTGAATTGGTCCTTTGGTCAGTTTAAAAGGTTGACTGGTTTAGACCATTTGAACATGTTTGGAATAAGTGATCCCGTCTCCCACCACATTTTTGTTTTTGTTAAGAAAATTCAGCTTCTCCATGGGTTTAACATTTTGATTATCTCTAGATTGGGTTTTGAGGGTGCCTTTGGCAATAAGAGCTTTCTCTATTTGAACTCCTTTTTGATGACCTCCTTAAAAGTGTGAACACAATGCATTTGGAGGTGGAAAGCTATATTTAGGTTTAGGTTGGGAACAAAAATACTAACTAGCTATTTTTAGGGAAAGTGCAAGGGAAGTGACTAGCTATCCCTCTCCATCATTGGAGGAAGCTGGTGAAAGTCTCATTAGGGCATTGTTTGGCACCACATAAATCTATCATGGTGACATCACTCTCTATGTTGTATGAGAAATGACGCATGAACCGTTTCGCCAATTGTGGCTGGTGAAAATTGATCCTCGTGGTAAGCATGTAAACCATTCCAGGGCTTGACCTCCAAGACTCTTGGGGAAAAGTTTGATGAGATAATTGTCACTATAAGACACCTCTTGACATGCCATATAGAAATATTTGACATGATCCCGTGGATCTCCCTTCCCTTTATATTTGTCAAATTTTGGCATATCAAATTTCTTAGGAAAGGGTTGAAGGGTCATAGTCTTGTCAAAAGGATAGGGGCATAATTCTTCATATTGATACTTTCTAATGCTCCCTATATTGCTCTCTTGTAGGCTCATGAGTGTCACTTTCATAGACTGTACCTCTTGTGTGAGAAATTGTTCTCTAGTGGGAGAAGCGGGGATATATACGCGATGATACCCTGTATCTTCTTCTCCTTGGTTTTCTCTATGGAGTTCATTGATCTTAACCTTAGGCTTCAACTTTTGAACATTTTTGTTTGCTTCCTTCTATACATGGGAGGTTAGCAAAGCTAATTGTCAGCTTAGGTTACTAATCTGTTGTTGAATTGTGGTTTCTTCTTCTAAAGGTTCTTCCTCCTCATATTATGGAGGTTCTTCACCCGTCTCATGTTCTGTCTTATTTCTACGTGGCACTTTGATAAAGGGTATTCTATGTCCCACCACTTTATCATTCCCTATGTTAGAGGTAGAAGCATGTCCATGCGTCAAAATATCCTCCATGTTGATAAGGGGTTGTTCTTCCTCGTAGCGTTATTCACAGGTGGGATTGTTTCATTTTCAGTGGGAAATTTGGCCCCTAATTCTATGACCCGTGCTAGCACTCTATCTTTATTTCTGAAAATAAACTCATCTAATAAAGTAGGTTCAAAATCAAATTTTGCATGTGGGGATTCTAATTCATTTCCACTATGATCGACCATATCTTCTATCTTTTTTTTGTAGAAAACAGAGGTCCTAGATCATGTCTAATGAAGGGGTTCGACCCTTGTCTGTTAGAGGCTTCCCAAGCTTGCACTTTTTGTTCCTCATATGTCTGTTTCTTGAGTGCTAATCATGTTTTTGTGATAGTTTCACTAGGGTAAGTTGTAAATGTGTTCAAAACTTTGTGACCACACCTAAGTGAAATGCAAGATGTATTGTCAAGAATATGAATGAATTAACAATGTGAGAATACCAATGTGATAGAGTGATAAATCACTAGTGACACAAATGTTTGGTATCTAAACTTTCAAATGAAGTACCTCTTAGACTACATTTCAAAAAGTAGTTTCGCATCACAAGATAATTAACAAGATGTTCTTACTTATGCTAAGTTCACAAAAATGAACAAAACGTAAGTAAATACAAAAATTCAATGTGACCTCCTAACAAGATATACTAGGAGCGAGCTCAAACTCAATTAAGACCTATATCTCAAAAAGTGCCAATTATAATTCGTGAATGACACAACAATATCACCAAGATATGTTAACCAACTTTGTGAGAAAGTAAGGTATTGATATCAAGGTGCTATTGATATAACACGCACAAATGGTAACACCCAACACTCTTCAAAATCGAGGTAATAATAGAATCAAACTAAAGAGATCAAAGTATAGCTAGGAATAGTTAAAAATGTGTGTAGCGTAACCTCATAATATAGATATTTATGTCGAGTTTACAAGAAACAAGACGAAAATATCAAAATTGTAGTGATACGATACAAACAAGCTAACCCTTCCAAGGAAGTTCAAGATGATGAACCACGCCTAACTACAATGACGATCTTGACATGGGTATCAAGACCACAATGGAAATTAAAGATATAAACACATCTCCACGTAATTTAGATGTTTAACTTACCCAACCACAAACATGGATGGACATAAACAAACAAAAAAGTGGCAGAAACAATCAATTGGTAACAAAAAGGTAGTCACTCTCCTTCTAATCAACAAAGTGTCAAAAGAATGTGAAGGAAGTAAATAAAAAAAGGATGAAAAATGTTGGCTTCACTTGGCAGAGTTTCACCTCGCCCTAAGGCAAGTAAAAACTAAGTGAAAGTAACGCGTCACACGTTTCACAATAAAAAGATGGTTCACAACTCAACACTATTTTAGAATGGTCAAAGTGGGATCCTGGCCAAAGTATATTTTCCTAGGTGGTTCTCTCGTCCTAGGTGCTACAAAGATTATCCATGAGCGGGACAATTTACCTAAATAGTCTTGACTATCTTGGGAGTATCTCGACTTTGCCCCCTTCAAGCACAGTGGGCATGTAAATGCATCCATCGTGTACTTAAAAGGGTCGCATAGGGACAAATTGTAACTCTATCTCACAAAGGAATCACTAGTCAAATAGGTAGTGTGGAGCACTTCCCGTTTCATCCACAAGGTTCCCTCTTGCGTGGACTACTTTGGGGTTCTTGGAACCACCCCCATTGTTGTAGCTTAAGGCGTTATGCCAAAGGGGTTATGTTCTAGTTGAGCGGAGAGGGACGTACCCTTTTCCGAAACCTGCAATATAGTGTTTTGAATATGTTTTTCATTTTATCTTTTTAATTTAGGTGTGGTTTGCTCAAACACCATTTGGCAACCTATATAACAACTATATTAGCAATTTTTTGAATTTTGTTTTGATTCCTTCGTTCTTTGACAAGTGATGGCGTTTTGGTCTGTATGATGATTTTTAATAGTTTTCCATCAAAAGAGAAGGCACCATTTCTGATTCTCTAGATCGTCCAAGGATGTAAGAAAAGAGCATACGTGATGTCTTCAAAATACAAAAATATGTCAAATTGAAAAACACTTTAATTCAACTATGCCAAGTTAACCAATTCCAACTCAAATATTCCTAACAACCTCAAAGCATCAAAAGGACCTAAGAATCATTTATGATTCCCAAGATCTCCCAAGGGACATGAGGGAAGAGCATACGCGATCTTATTCCTATAAGTAAACAATGCAGAAATCCATCTAATCAAATACAAACATATAAAAATAGCCTGTAAAGACAAGTATATGATTAGATAAAACTTGCAAGAATGTTATAACCTCAACACATTAATTTCAAAAATACAAAAGGACACTTGTGCCCCTTTTTTAGCGTCTACGCGCGGGTTAGGCGTATGCGCCACTTTGTGATTTTCGAATTACGGTGCACTGTGCTACCCGAGAGGCGTGCTTGGCATGAAAATAATGTATGCACTACTCTGCGTGTTTTTCTTACCATGCACCTGCACCACCAGAGAGGCGTGTGCACCATAAAAACAATGTATGTGCCACCTTCGAGAAAAACAAACAGAAATCAGGTAAAACACTTGCACTACGTGGAAAACGTGTGTGCCACTAGAAACATGTGTGCACTCTTTGGGAAAACATGTGCGCCACCACTTTATAAAACAGTTCCAGATTCCGATAGAACATCCGTGTCACCAAAAATGTGTCTACGCCACTAAAATGGCATGTGAACTCTGGTTAGGGTGCACACACCAATTTGATGGGCTTCAAAATGTAGTGAAGGTACATTATGAAATGACATCTACACCTAGGTTAGTGTATCTCGAGTTGCTGGTTAGGGTGTGTGGGTCGGGGTTATGCACGCATGCGCGTGGTCGATAAATAGAGAAGCACGTTTTGATAGTGTGCCTGTGCCACCGAGAGACGTGTGCACCATTAAAACCATGCTGCGCTCCTAAAAATGTGCTTTCGCCACACCCGCAACCAAAATATGGCAAAAACACAAAAAAATCGCAATATCTCAAATTTTGACAAGTTAATTTAAGAATGGCAATAACCCATTAAAAAGATGGCTATGAACAAGAAGTTACACATATCAAATTAGCAAAATTTCCAAAAAAATAGACATTAATTACTCTGTGCATATCAAAAGTTAGCCAAAACAATGAAACTTAAACTAAAATTCCATGGGACTAAGTGTCCCACCGGGCGTGCCAAATGTGTGCATGTGTTGTTTTTAAACTAATGCTAAATGTGAGTAAAATACTAACACCTAAATAGTCTTAATTAGCAAGAATCAAACAACATATTAAGCACCATCATGATAAGAATTGAACAAGGGTTAGATGTTAAACATTCATTAATACAAAATTTATGAACCTAACAATGTTTAAACATCTAAAAATCCTCTATTCTCTAATAACATATAAATGAAGGAACCTAGGTAGGCTCCATGGCTATCAAAAATGGTTGTCCTTAATGTTCCAAGAACCTAGGAATGAGGGCTTGTCAAAGTTGGGCTACAAGACCCTTTTGACACCTCCCATATGACCTAAGCACTTAGGAAAGAGGCTTAACTCTTCAAGATGATGAACTCTCAAGAAAATAAAAAGCAATCTCTTAGTCTATTTTTGCTATATGCTTTGCATTTGCTTTCTTAAGGAGTTTAGGTGTAGGTATAAAGGTAGAAGGAGGGATCCTTATATAGCCCAATGGATAAAGGAAACACTTCATCCCTTTGCATGTGGGATAAAGCTAAAACATGATTAGGAATGGATAAGGTTGCTTTATAAAAGGTAACCTTACTTTAGAAGGGTTAAATTTATGCTTAGCAAGTCATGGGAGTTGGGGGTTTTCATTAATCAAAGGTGATTAACTAATATGTAGATGTAAAGCTTATAGAAGCTAATTAGAGGAATATTAGTACAATTTAGGCTATTAGAAGGGGATTAAATCAATTAAACATTGATTTATTGGTTAAGTGAAAGGAAAGCTAATTAATTAATAATAATTAATTAGTCTCGGTAGAAGGGTGAATGATTAATGGAAGGTCGTTAATCATGATATTAGTTGGATAGGTGACTTAATCAATTAGCGCATTGTAATTAATTAATGATGATAAGAGGGAATATGAGTGATTTTGACGATATGTCATTGATTTGTAAGAAAGGGGATAATTAGCACAATTTAAGTATTTAAATTGCTTGGGCACAATTATACGTGTCTACACCCTACCTCGGCAATTTCCTTTCCATGGAAAGGAAAAAATTTCCCTTATGGGTTAGATCAAGGATTCCAAAGTAGCAGTGGTATATTTCCTGAAAAGAAAATTAGAATGAGAATCCTTGTAGCATACACCATGACACGAGTAATCCACCCTTCACGTTTTTCATTTAGGTCTTTCTTTGAGGAGGAAGTCCTTAACTCCCACATGAGAAACTAGTAGTTGAACCTTGTTTGAAACTAGATGTTTAAATTTCTTCAAGCTCCTAATCATTGCAAGAACATGATTCTCAATGAAGGAATACCTCACCTCATAGTCCTCCAAGCTTTGGCTAAAGAAAGAAATTGGTTGCTCTGCATTTTCTTTGTTCTACTCTACTAAAATTACAGAAATTGTGTCATCACCGCCAAATGCATAAAGGATAAAATCCTTAGAGAAATCTAGGTTAATGAGAGTTGGAGCTTGTGAGATAGCCTCTTTGATTTCCTCAAAAATCACCTTACCTTCAATTTGTCAGTTGAAATCCATACTTTTCTTCAACATCATAGTTCTTGGCTTGAAAAGGGCTACAAAGTCTAGAACAAACCTTTGAAAAAAATTGATTCTTCCCAAGAAACTTTGAAGGGCCTTCTTTTGACTCAGTAATGGAAGTGATTTTATTGCTTCACCCTCTTTGGATCAATTGCTAATCCCTATTTGGAAACAATGTGGCCTAGGAGCTTTCCTTCATGAGCTAGGAAAATACATTTTTGGGATTTAAGGATACCCCAAATCTTCTACATCTTTGGAACACTTATCTCAAATGAAAGAGATGATCTGTTGCACTTTTTGAAAATATAGTAATATCATCTAGGTATATCAACACTATTTTGTTGATCAATCCCTTAAATGCCATATCCATTTACCTCTGGAAGGTAGCTCGACATTAGACAACCCAAATGGCATTTTCCTATATGAATAGGTTCCCCATTTGGTGGTGAATGCTATTTTGAATTGATCATCCTCCTTTACCATGATCTGATTATACCCTAAATAACCATCTAGAAATGAAAACCTCTCAAATCCAGCAACAACTTGCAAAATCTATTCCATAGAAGAAGTGGGTAATGATCCTTGAGGGATACTTTATTCAAATCTCTAAAGTCTACACACAATCTGATTTCTCCACTCTTCTTTCTAACTGGAACCAATTTTTCTACCCAGCTTGAATGCTTGATGGGAAATATGATACTTGCCTATATTAACTTATTCAATTCCTTCTTCATGAGAGGCTCCATGTGTGGATTGACCGGTCTTTGTTTTTTCCTGATGGGTTTAGCACTTGGATCTAATTCAATTATGTGTTGAGATAGCTTGGGATTGAAGCCTCTTAAGTCTTCATAGCTCCAAGAAAATATATCCGGGAAGTCTTGACAAAGTTACATGAACTCATACCTTTCTTGCTTGGTTACCACTTTACCAATTTGAAGCAATTTGCCTTCTCCCACCAAGATGGGCACTGAATCTTCTCCCTTGACTTAGATGTTTGCTTTCTCTTTCCTAAATTGATCATTAGGATTAAAGATGGACTCTAAAGTGACAAGTCTTTTTGGTAGTTTGTTGGTTCTCAACTATACCACTTGATCACCATATTGTTGTTCTAACTTTTCCTAATTTTTGGATGAGAACTCAACTTCTTCTTGCAAGAAATTGATGATCTATTGGCCACTCTCAAACACTTGCCAACTTACATTATTGTCTGGCACTGATGGCCTTACAATCACATGAATGTTTGGCTGCACTTTATCTTCCTTGATACTCTCCACAACATCAAAGGCTGCTCCAACTGCTACAAGCCTATCAACAGCTTGGTTTTCTTTCCTAGGGATGGAGTTGATGCCAAAGCCTTCAAAATCCTCAATGAGGTCCCACACCCTATTCTTATAACTCTTGAGCACGTCATTTTTAGCAGCATGTTGTCCTTTAACTTGATTAAAATCAGCTCACTATCACCAAAGAGACTGTAAGTTTTGATACCTCTCTTTCTTGACGAATGCAATCTATGTATCAAAGATTCATATTCAGCGGTGTTGTTAGAACATGCAAATGAAATCTAAAAGCTGAATGATACTTAATTCCTTGAGGTGAAACAAGCATAGGCCCCCTGTGCACCTTGTCTACTTCTTGATCCATCAAAGAACATCGCCATACCTCATTGTCATCTTTATAGTCCGGCTTGGTGATGCTAGGAATAGACTGATTTTCTTCATGCATGTAATAAACTCCTAGTTCAGATTCCTCTATTTCCTTGTATGGATCAAAAACATGTACCTTGCTTGCCCATTCATCAAGAGTCAAATCTGGGATGCTTCCAACTTTGGTGTGAGCTTCATCTGTGCTGGATAATCCTCTTGATCAAATGCTAAACAGTTGGCATTGATTGGGCTTGGAGTATGAGGCTCAATGTGAAATTTTGTAATAGGTTCGGACCTAATTGTGGCCTTAGTTCCATATCTAGTTTGAAACAACATGTGTGACCAATCAACAGATAAATAGCCTCCAATTCTAGCCATGAAATCCCTTGACAAACATAGGGCAAAAAGTGGTGGTAAATCTATCACTGACACATCTTGCAAAACAGTGACATTGGGGCATGCATGCAAAGTGACTCTCATATCTTTAATTACCCCCACTATTGTTACTACTGTCCCATCTAGTTACACCAACCCTTTGCATATGACTTCATATTGGAGGCCCAGCTGATCAGCTATTTCTTGGGCATCACAGAACTACTTGCCCTAGAATCAATCATATAATTATGTATTAGTTTATCCCCAATGATAAATGAAACATAGAATGGAGGGGGCTTCAAAAATTTACCTTGTTGTCCTCCATGCTTCCCCTTAGGCTGAGTAACATTTGTAAGTACCTTCTCTTACATATGAGCTTTCTGATTTGAAGTTGACCAATTTTTCATGGCAGCTTGTAGTAGATCCCTTTGGCACGGGATGGATAGTGATTCCAACATAGATATATTCACATTTGTCTTCTTCATTTGTTGAATGATATTAAATGGGGATGAAAAATATCTTTGCTTCCCCTTAGCCTACACATTCTTTTCTTGTACATGGGCTGTAACAGTTGACATTTGAGTTGGTCTAGAAGGTGGCTTGGGCTGTCCTTGCACATTTGGAACTGTATTTTGCTTTCCAACACTTTGTGGAGTGATGGAAGGTTGTGGATCACCTGGAGCTAATGACTTCCCTTCACCAATATTCCTATTCTTTGACCGTGTGTTAGTTGCTACATTCTGAGAAATTGTTTGATTCATACCACAAAAATATTCAGCTGCCCGATTCACAAGTGTAGTCTCATTTGGAGTTGTATTTTGCTGAGATGTTCCTTGTTGTTGGTTTGTTTCTTGACTCACCTCACTCTCTACACGAATTGCTATCACCATCAAAGCTTGGTTCAAAGAACCATTGAAGCACATAGACTAGTTGTGGGGTTCATTGCATGGGAAACACCAATCATACTCTTGAGCTATATTATTTTACACTGGCACTAAGGCTTTAGAGGTAGATGCAACATTGGGGTTATAGGGTAGAAACGGTCTGTTGGTAGGAGGCCTTACTTGATTTTGATTTGCAGTTGGATTGGGTGGCCTATTAGGTTGATATGGTTTCCTATTAGGCTGAGTTTGAGATTGATAAGAAGGTATAAAACTTTGGGTTTGCTACCTCTTGAGTGTAACCAGCTCATTGCCTAAATTTTGTAATTGTTTCATGACTTCTTGAAGTTCATTTGAGGCACTAAATGGTGAAGTAGAAGTTTCATTTGACCTATGATTTCTAGGAGTGGGAATAGGAGCTAAAGTAGGTGCTTGAATAGTGCTTGGGCTTTCCAAGTTTGGATATAAGGAATGAGAGGCCTAGGATCTAGTTTACAGACTTGGATCAAACAATTCTCAGCCCTAATGGCGATGCTATAAGTTGTAGGTATATTTACACCTCCCATGGATTGGATTAACATAGAAATATCATAATTTAAAACTTTGAGATAGTATAAGAAAGCACCTTGATTGTTGGCCTTCATGTCACTAGGATTCTATCCTAGGTCCTTTGAAATTTGAAATTGAAGTCTATTAACTACTCATTAGGAGCTCTCTTGATAGTTGTCGGTTGTTCAATAGAGACAAATTATCCCCCTTTTCTCCAAATCGATCATGGAGAGCTATGCACAACTGGTTCCAATTTTGGATAGAGCCTACCCCAAGACTCCTGAATCATTACAAGGCTTTCCCTTTAAATGAAGATGCCAAAAATTTGACAACAATTTGCATCTCAACAATCTCATGGATTGCACAAACATTAGCAATATCTTTGACATGATCACTAAGAGTGGTCTGATTTTCCTCTAGTAAAGTATGGGATGTTCTTCAATGCTACAACTGGAACTGGGTTTTGTGCATTGAGAGAAAGTGGGATACTACCAAGTGAAGTTGACATAAGGGTTGTGTTGTGCCATTTTGATTGGCCTGAGAACCCTTGTTGATTGGGTGAAAGGTCTACCAAGTGGAGGAGTTGATAGAGTTCTATTTGGTGGAGATGGAGACCTTTGAATTCTTCTTCCCCTCTCTCTTCTTCATGGGGATAATTTCATATACTCAGATAATCCCTCTCTCTTGGCCCTTGACCTTGTTTGGATCCTTCTCATGAATCTTCAGACTTGGATTGTTAAAACTAGTTGATTTTATCTCTTTGGAGTCGCCAAATGTGTAAATTAGGGCTCTTTTTAAGCAAGGAACTTACAAAAATGCACATCAACTTTATTTCAATGAAGATGAAGACCTCTAATGTCCCACTAGGTGTGCCAAAACTGTTAGTGCAAATCAACAGCACCCCCTAAATGACCTTCAGATCTACAAGTGAGAATTGGGTCATTTAGTGTGATTGCACAACATGGAATATTTTCCCCAAGTGTGGGACTTACAAAAATTGGGAAAAACTCTCCATATTAAAGGTTGGTTCCTCTACCTCTCTTATCAAATGTATGCATGAAATTTGTAGAATTTTAACTCAAAATTCTACTCTAATTCTACCAAGGAGATAAGGACGAGAAAGAAAAGAAGATAAAAATAAAGCGACAAGGTGATACACCAAAGGAGTGATGAACATCTATTTCTGCAGATTGACATAGATTATAAAAATTGCAACACAAATCATGCACAAATTGCTAAAATTATAAGGAAAATCGGGATAGGGTAAACAAACAAGAAAGGATTGAAAATTCATTCACAGAGCTTGCATCGTCATTTCCATTTTTAAATACAGTGCATTACAACAACAAGGAGGTAGAAAACATGTTGTAGTCCTAAAAAAGGTTTGATATTCCACAAATTCACCTAAGGGGGTGAAAGAGGGAGCTGCGCAGAACATGAAAAATGTCTAACCCTTTACAAATGAGCCAAATCTGGCTTTTAACAATGAAAACTTGAGTTTAGGAAGGAGAAACGCGGGAAAAATGAAATGAATGATTCAACCACCAACCAGATCCATAAAAATAGCATGGGTACCCTTAAAAGTTTATTCCCCAAGATTTTCAACCATGCGTTGGAGAAGAATGGAAGCCATACTGCATTAAAAATGGTGGTTGAATGTCGATTATGCTCTTTTCCCATGCCAAAGGCGTTTCTTCATTTTCTCTCACTAAACTCCACCAAAAAACAAAATTGAATATTCCATCATGTAGAGGACTTCAATATATTTCCAATGACACAAAAATTGAGAAAAAATGAGCTCTGGATCGAAATATATGCCCCTCTGAAGATTTAGGGCAAAACTGGGGCAAAAATCGGGTCGGCGGGCCGAAACCTAAAAAATTTCCCCTTTTTTGAATTTGGGAAAAATTCCCCAAAATCTCCACCCCCACCACTTCACCACCACATGGTTCTTCCTCATTCATCCATAGGTTCAAATGGCCATTTTACGCTTTTTGAATTTTGGAAAAATTCCAAAATTTCTCCCGCGCCCCGCCGCTCCGGGACACGTGTCACCACCCTACTCGTTGTGGGCAAGTGCTCCAAATTTTGCCTTTGACCTTGCTGACCACTTTGGAAAAATTTATGAATTCTCCCCACACCCTTGACCTCCACCGAGAATAGGACACATGTCATCCTCCTATTATTCTCATGGGCTTTTAACCAAACTTTCCATTTCCTCCTTAGTGGGTATGCGGGCCAATTTTTCCTCTTGCGCCTTCTACTCTTTTGGAAAAAAGCCAACATTTTCTCCACCCTTTTGACTCCCTGCCACCCTCATAGGCACATGGTACATTCTCATTTGATGTAGGGCTTTTGGGAAAAAATTTTCTTTGCACCATTTTTGGAAATTTTTCAACTTACATGCGCCGGATAACGACCTTCGCCGCCACGTGGCACCTCCTCATTAGGCACGGGCTTCAAGCCATTTCTATTCCTTCGCATGGGACCATAGGAAAAAGTTTTATTTTGTGCCACACCCACTTCTTTTCTATTTTTTCAACTTACCTCTTCTAACGCACCATTTCCACCGCTACATGGAACATTCCTATTGGTTGCGGGCCTTCCCAGGAAAATTCCCTCAAAAACTCCATAGATAAAGAGCCATAACTTGCAAAATACAAGGAATTAGAAGGAAATTTTTACCTTTATGGAAAGGTGAGAAAATCCTCTATCTCATGAAGCCATTTCTAGATAATTTTGAGTGCCTAAAAAGTAAAAAATTTGACTGAGGCACAAGGAAGGAAGGAATGAAAGAAAGTCAGGATAATAATCAAGGGGCTTATTTTGGATAACGGTGAACCTTGCAATGAATATCTCAGAGCTAGAAGATGTATACAAGTTTTTCAAATAACTAGGAGAGTTATTTAGATAATAGTTTTGGTGACTATCGAGCCATATTTTTGCTAGATGAAGGAGATCAGTAGCCTGAAGCATCCATTGGGCATGGAGTCTATTACATAATCATGAAATTTGATCTGTAGCTTTTGAAGAACTACCCTGAAGTCACTTGAAGGATCATTTCTTGACTCTATTTTGAATCTTGTAAGCTACTGAAAATTACTGACATCTTGGAAGAAAAAGAAGAGCACATGTAGGAAGCACGCAAGAAGAAATAACTATGTACAAAAAAATAATGTGTATGCAACACACTTAGAGGAATTGAAACTACTCTAATATATACAAAATGATGTAAAAACTTAATGGAAGGGTTTGAGATAGATCCCATTTACTGGGATTTGCAGCATGCCTCCATCAAGATGAGTTAACTCAAAAGAGTTATCTTATTTGCACAAAATGATGTATGGACCACTCCAAAGTGCATCAAACTTTGAATGGCACCTGGTTTAGCTTTTAGTATCCCATTTTAAGATAAAGTTCCCAACTTTGAAAGCTTGATGCCTAACCTTCCTATCACACCATTTCTTTGTTGCTTGTTGATGCTTTTCTAACTTGATCATGGAATATTTTCTTAACTCTTGAAGATTAACCAACTCTTCCATTCTAATTTCTCTCTGGTTTGTGCCTTCAAATTCTAAATCTACGGGAAAGCGCCAATGAGTTCAATTCTAGTGTCAAAGGAAGGGTAGCCTCCTTGCCATAGACAAGCTTGTAAGGAGAATTTCCTATTGACTTTTTACTATGATTCTATCTGCCCAGAGCGCACGTGAGACCTTTGTATGCCACTATATTTGGATGATATTCATTGTGTGCTTCATGATTTTGATTAGGTTCTTGTTTGTTGATTTTTCCAGACCATTACCTTGGGGGTAATAGTTGGAAGAAGTCTTTAGGTAAATTCCCAAATTTAGATCCCAATCAATGATTTTAGTGCCAAGGAAGGCTTTTGCATTATCAGAGATAATGGTTTGAGGAATGCCAAACCTTGTGACTATGCCTTCGAGAAAGTCAAGGATGACTAACTCGATTGATTCTTTGAGTGCCAAAATTTTCTATCCATCTGGTGAATTATTTTGTAGCTATCAGCACCCACTTGTGTCAGTGCTTGAAGGTAGATTGATCATGCCTATGAAGTCGATACCCCATTACGCAAAAGGTTGATCCACTTGGATTGGTAGGGGGGAAGCATTTCCAATCTCTTCTTTCCTACAAATAAAGCACATTCTTTACATTTTGTGACCCACTTGTGTGCATCTACAAACATGGTAGGCCAAAAGATTCTTGCCATTATGATCTTCATTGTTGTAGTTTTGGAAGAGAAGTGTCCACCAAAGAATCCATCCTGAAATTTTACTAACACTTTTTTCTGCATGCCATTGATACACCTTAACAACATGCCATCAATATTTTAATTGAAGAGAAGTCCATTAATTAAAACATAAGGGATAGATTGTAACCTTAGATGTCTTCTCTTTTCCTTATTTAAGCCAGGAGGGTATACACCCTCAAAAAGGAATGTGATCATGTCCTTCATCCAATCGTGTGCACTAGGATCTGTATTCTACTTAAGTTATGTGCATGGGAGACCTTCATCTAAAAACAATGAAGTCTCAGGCTCATTCTGCTATCCTCAACAATCTACTGCAGAGTGTGCTACCTCTTACTAGTTTTGTGGCTTTGATAGTCACATCATATTCCATGATTTTGGTCACCCATTGTGCTCTCTTTTCATTGATTTCTACTCCCATGATGAAGTCTCTGATAGAAGAGTGGGAGACTAACACCTTGATATGATTTTTGGAAAGAATAATTTTGAATTTCTTGAGTGTACGTATGATGGTGAAGACCTACTTCTCCATGTGACTATATTTTAATTCATAATCCTTCAACATCTGGTTGAAGAAAGCCACTGGTTGTTCCATCCCTTGTTCATTTTCTTGTGTTAGGATAACAATAACACTCACATCAGCGCCATAAGCATAAAGGATGAAATCCTTGGAATAATATAGGTTGATGAGTGTTGGCATGTAATCAATTTATTGATTGATATTAAATCTCTCTTCCTTCTGCTATCCATCTGAAGGCTATGTCATTTTTGAGCATCAGGGTAATGGGCCAAACTAGTCCTGTAATGTTAGGAATGAAACACCTGATGAAATTGATCTTTCCAAGGAAGGAATTAAGGATTTCTTGTGCGCTAACAGGGAAAGAGATAGGATGGATAAAATGTGTTGAGGATCAATTGCAATGCCATCCTTTGAAACCAAATGGCCCAAAAGCTTACCTTGTGCCATTACAAAGATGTGATTCTTGGGGTGAAGAGACACCCCATACTTTCGCACCTCTCAACGACTTTTCTAGGTGTGCCATGTGATCTGTGCTTTGCTTTGATAAGACTATAATATCATTTAGGTAAACCAAGATGAACTCGTTAATACAACCTTTGAAGGCAATTTCCATGGAACACTAAAATGTTACGCCTACATTTGATAGACCGAAGGAGAAGGACATATCTCGGTATGCATATGTTCCCCACTTGGTTTTAAATACCATTTTGAATTGATCCTCTTCCTTAACTAGGATCTGATTGAAACTTGAATACCCATCTAACATTGAGAATCTTTGCATGCCAACCACAATCTGCAGAATATGATCCATTAAAGGCAAAGGATAACGATCCTTTAGAGATTCCTTGTTCAAATCTCTAAAATTAACATAGAGTCGATTTCACCTGTTCTTCTTGTGCACTAGAAGTAGATTCGCAACCCGAGTAGATTACTTGATGGGAAAAATAATTTTTGCCTCAATGAGTTTGGATAATTATTTTCTCATGAGGGAATCTATCTTTGGATTGATTAGTTTCTACTTTTGTTTGACAAAGGATTTTGATGCTACGATCAAGGTCAATGGAGTGTTGAGAAACACTTGGATCAAAACCTTTGAGGTATTCATACTCCTATGAAAAGATATCATTATATTTTTGATAGAGAGAGATGAAGGCTTGATTTTCATCATGCACAAGATTTACTGAGCAACAATTCTTTCCCATATGTAATAATGACTGGGAGCAGTCTTCTTACGTAACACGCATATAAGTTTATTTAACATTAAACTCATCATCAGGGATAAACATTTATTCTAAGGTGACCAACCCTTTAGGAAACTTATTTATCTTCAGTTATATCACTTGGTCCCCATAGCTATCATATAAGTCATCTTTGCATACTTGATGAGAACTCAACTTCATTCTAGATGAACTGCGAGGATCCGCATAATAATGTTAAACAATTTCCATCTAGTATTTTATCGGAATGGATGGTCTCGATCACCATTTTAATGTGTTGACTGTTTCTTTGACAAATTCCTCAACATGAGAGAACTATGAACCAAGCACGACCATTTGATTAGATTCCTTGTTCATTTTTTGTGGCACCACCTATAGATTCATAGCATCAAATCTCTTAAGGAGGTTCCATACTCTATGTTTATAAGATTTGAGAAGCTTATCCTTTTCCGGTACTTATTGGTTACTTGATGGATAAATAACTTTGCATCCCCAAAGATCTACATTACCTTTATTCCTTTCTTCTCAATAATGAGAAGACCATGCACCAACACTTCATACTCTTCCACATTGTTAGAGGATATAAACTATAACATGTGAGTGAAGATTAACTTCTCACCCTTAGGAGAAATGAGAACAAATCCTGCTTTCACACCGTTTTTGCTTCTAGATCCATCAAATTATAATTTCCATAGACCATTTCAACTTCATTTTGCTTAAGTGCACATGGAAACATAACCTCTTCTTCAAGAATGCTGTAAGTACTAAGCCTAGTTTCATAAGCTTCCAAGTTATTCATCATATAGATCAAATTTATGATGCCTCTCCACCAATTCATCAAGTACTAGGTCAAAACAAATGTTGGAAGAGGTTTCTCTTCATGAACTGAAGCTTGTTCTTGGATTAAATAGTTGGCTTGGAGAGGGGATGGGACATATGACTCTACATGATAGGAAAATATTGGATCAACTTGTATGGTAAACCGGTACCATACCTTGTCTTGAGTAACATATGAGACAAATCAAAAGACAATTAACCACCCAATTTTGAAGTAAATTCTCTTAATAGACATAGGGAAAAAAAGGAGGTAAGTTAATGATAGATACATCTTGAGTTATTGTGAGGCTTGGACATATATGAAGAGTCAACTCAAGATCCTTGATGATTCCTAAAGTAGTGACAGTTGAACCATCAAGTTGCATGACTCCTTTTGTTAGGGGATATACTTAAGACCTAAGACATCAACAATATTCTTAGGCATGATAGAAGTACTAGCACCTGAGTCAATCATGCAATTATGGACAAGATGTTTTCCTATGATCAAGGACATATAAAAGGGTGGGTTTTAATAATTTTACTTACTTTCCTCTCCTCTTCTTGGAAGATGTTGATAGAAGCACGGTGATTGTGAACACTTGGATTAACATGCAGAAGTTAAGACAAGGCCTCATGCAACAAATCCCATTGAGATGGAATGGTCAAAGCATCCCACATTGTGACATTTATATTTGTCTTCTTCATTTGGTAGACAATGCTAAATGGAAGACCTATTGACTTGTGATTTTGTGGTACAATAACATCCTTTCTTGACTGTTCAGGCACAAAAACATGGGCTTTATCCAAAGCTGAGACTTGACCTACCAAAGGAGGGGCACACGCCACTTTTGGAAGAGCTTTGCATAGAGCCTCAGGTATAGGCATTTGAGAATTTTTACTACTAGATGCCTTGGCTACATCTTTTTGCTTCTAAGGGTCTGCTTGTGTTGCTAGAATTGTGACATGCGCACTAGACTCAAGCATTCTCTTCTTGTATCTTGTGTTGTCCACAACTTGGGCATGTGGTACGCTTATGTCCTCCAAAGTTTGGTTGATTACACAAAAGTATTTAGTGCCAAAGAACATCAAATTAGAATCAGGAAGAACCTCTGGCCTTTCTTGGTTATCTTCTTTGGGGGCACTTATTGAAGGCCCACAGGTGGAAGCATTCTGGATCATATAGGCCTACATGCATGCAACATTGGCACAAAAATATTAACTATGAGGCATGTTGTAAGGGAAACACCATTCCAAATCCTACACAAAATTGTTCGAATGGAACAAGCACCTTACTTACCTTTGGGTGCTAGAAGAGAGGGTGTTGGAGGAACAACTTGCAAGGGTAGAGTGTGCAGCAATGCCATCTATCATCTACGCTTGTTGGGTGCGTATCTTTGGTTTCCATATTGATTCCACCAAGGCTGACTACTTTGGCTATGCACCTGATTAGAACTTCCTCTATAGGCTTGTTCTGTTGTTTCTCTAATGATATGACCTTGTTTGATAAATTTCTAATCAGGGTCTTCAATTCTTCATCTTCTTTTTTCTGTGTTGGAGAGTAGGATGTTGATGCAACAATATGTATGATTTTCTCAAGAACAGGAATAGGGGCAATAGAAAGGTTTGGGGTGCTTGTGACATTTTTGGGAATAATGGCATATGAAGCCTATGAACTATTTTCCTGCCTGAATAAGACTATTTTTTCCCTTACTTGTGATATTATAAGCGAAGTTGGTAAAGTATTACCTCCCATGGATTGAATCATGACTAAGATATCATTGTTTAGCACCTTTAGATAATACAGAAAAGCATGTTGGGCTATAGGCCTTACCATAAGAGGGATTCTATCCCAAGTCTTCTAAAATATGATGTTGAAATTAGTCATTTGCTCATTGAGTACCATCATTGTTATTGTCATTTTCTCCACTAGAGATAGGTGATCTGACTTATCTTCAAAATAATTACAAAGAGTTGTTCCCAACTCATCCCAAGTGGTGATAGATCCAAGTCTCAAGCCTTGGTACCATTGAAGCACTTTACCTTTGAAAGACTCTACAAGTATCCTGACTACTACATCATCATGTGTGGTGGGGTGCAGAGAGAACATACGTTTTCTACATCCTGAAAATATTCCTAAGGGGTGACTTGATTCTCACTAGTAAAGTATGGAATACTTTTGAGTGTGCCATTTGGCATATCATGTTACACGGCTAGAACTATGGGACTTCTTCCGGTGAAGTTAGTAAAGTTCCTTAGCGGAGAAGGTGGATGATGCGTCATTGTAGGGTGCTCTGGTTTCTTACTATGAGGAGGAGTTGAATGGGCATGTCACGCTGGAGATGGAGATTCACGCATGAGATTTCTAGAATGAACTCTTCGTGAGGATATGTAGAGGTATTTTAAAGAATTTTCATCTACTACACTTCTCCTTGTATGCACTCTTCTCATGAAAGGTGCTCGGGGATGCTAAAACAGAGATGTACAAATGTTGGGAGTCATCAGATGTGTTATGAGCCTCCAAAGGATGAGATACTAAGTCAACAGACCAAAACTTAACAATATGAAATTTAAGCTTTCATTACTCATCCCACTTTGGGTGTGCTAGAAAGCTGTTGGTTGTTAAAATTACACCGTGTCTCGGATATAGAAGAAATGAGTCATTTGTGACAATAATGGAGCTATCCCCAAGTTGTGGGACCTTACACACTTGGGAAAAATCTGTAGAGAAGGCCGGTTCCTCTATCTATTTCTATTACTACGGAAATCCTAGTCTTTGGAAGGGAAAACTAAACTAATAATACCAAGGGATGAGGGATAGAAGGATAACATGAAAGGAAACCTACACTAAAAGGTGATAGCACAAGAAAAAAAGGGATGAAAACTATATGTTCTTAGTGAAAAATAAAGGAAATGTGTGAAATAATGCTAGGCATGTGTAACATAGCTTAAAACGTATTTATAACATCAGTTTCATAGAACACAACTAAATAAGGAGCTGTAAGGGACGTAGAATGATAGAAACGAGCACACAATGCAAAATAAAATGCAAAAACAAGGAATGCAAACACGTTAGGATAAAAATGGTCACAAAATGATGCTTCTATTGCTTCCATAAATGCATAGTAAGCTGTTACAATGGTGAAAGAGGTCGATATCCACATGCAAGAGCCGATGTAGAGGTATTAAACTTAGAGTATAGAAAAATGAAGTTCTTAGAAAAATGTGTAAGGATCCAAAATGTCCAAAGCGTTAATAATGAGCCAAACTCTTACATTTATAGATAAATCCATGAAATAAGAAGAGAAGGAGGGAAAACCAAATTTTAAATGCAACCACCAATAATAAACATTTAATGCCTACAAATCCACTAAAAATATGTCAAATGCACTTCCCTAGGTCTGTTGGCGTGTTTGAAGAAGGAAGGAGGGTGAATCAGATCAAATCGGGTGGTTGAAGAAATTAAATTTTCTCATAAATGTTTAGAAAGAAATTTTCCCATTTCTCACCTACCATATCTACCAAGAATTTGAATTTGAATGTCTAACACTATAGCCTACATCAATAGCTATCTGACAAGTCCCAGTGTATGCTGATTGGAGATATTTAGAAAAAGATATGTGTCGAAGTTTTTAAGAGTCATCTACGCATGTAAAACACATGACACATGTTGATTGGTTGAAAGGATGGTCAACTATGAAAATTTTCTTTTCATTTATGCCACATGTCACTCATTTATTTGTTGTAAGGATCGACACACCCTTTTGCACTTTGAGTGGTCGTGTATGGAAAACAACGTGCTTTGAATGGTCGTGTTTGGAAAACTCAAGTGTGTCAGAGGATAACTTGGCACGAGAAGGGTGCAAAGATATGCACATGGAAGAATAAGGCATGGGAAGAAGACATAAGGAAGGCACACATGCAATGCACATGAGGAAAAAGGAAAATTGTTGGGTGGCGAATGCATAGTCAAGGAACAAATATTACAAGATGATGTGCGGGGCGCACGAGAAGGCACGAGACTTGGTTGATTGAAGCAAGCGTGAGGCATGTGTGCGTAGGGTGAATAACTTCTAGGAAGAAGGTGGACATGCATGGCGTGCATGTAAGGGAGGAGTGGAACAAAGAGGAAAATGAAAATGAAAGGGGAAGCATGTAGGGAAATGTAACCAAGGGAATATGCCAAGTGAACTTGAGTGTGCACAACCTTGCAATAAAGAGCTTAGATCCAGAAGATGTATATAAGTTGTACAAATAACTCAGAGAGTTATTTGGATAACAGTGCTCTTAGGGTTTTTCCATCCATTTTTTATTGATGTATAAAGTTTATTCATCATCAATAGGTCTTCACTATTTTTGGTATTCCTTTTAGGTGTTTCTCTCCTTTCATGCATAATACTTATATAACTTCTATCCCTCCTCCTAGTGCATTTATGGATATTTTTATTATTTCACACACTAATTCACATAGCACTAGTCCTCCTAGGTCTCTTGTTAGGCCTTTGGTTGCACATGTGGATTCACATAGTTCTAGGTCTCTTGATAGGCCTTTAGTTGCACATGTTACATCACATAGTTCTAGGGCCTCTAGGTCTCCTCCTAGGCCTTCTTTTGCACACATTGCCTCTAGTGGTTCACACTCTCGGGTAATTTTACATAGATATTCTAGGTTTATGAATTGCTCTCTGAGTTTCTCATAGATATTCTAGGATTACTCATTCTCCTACTCTACCCCACAGGTATAACACATCACATTCAACTTAGTGCTTTATTATTTTTGATTATCCTCATGTGACTTTTTCGGCATTTATCATCACTATGGTTCTTCTTGTACTTGATTCACAATCTATGACACATTCAAGGCTTAACACTTGATCATCATATTTGACAATTGTGTCACCACCTCAAAGGGTTCTCTTTGGATAGCTCTCATGTTATTCCCCTCCTTGTTTCCCGATGATGAACTCTATTTATAGATTCATCTTGACTATGAGGAAATCTTTAATGAGACAAACCTCACTTTGCGTGCACGTGTACGCGACGTGCGCGTGCGCGCGCACACACACACACAAACACACACACAAGGGGAAATTTTATTCCCATATTTAGTTACATACTCTATATAAACACTGAAATATTTTTAAAATACAAAAATATTCAAATATTTGTAAAATTACAAAATCAAGACATGTTTCTATGACATACATTGTTTTAACTTTAAATTATACATGTTGTTTATTCCTTTGGTTTGATAGATAACATTTCTTCTTTACACATATGCTTTCACATGGTATATTGAGCATGATGCAAGAAATACATAGAATGATACATGATGACAGGTGATGGCCTACCCTTTACCCAAATTACTAACCTTTGGGGGCATCTACTTTTGCATACTATATCCAGGTGTTATATTTCCATTATATTTCATTTTTTTCCTCATTATGCTTGGTTACATATATATTGTGTATTTGATATATTTTGGACTAACAGGACTAACACATAATTCTTGTGTAGTGTTTACAATTATTAATTCACTATCTTTTTTATATCATAGGCTATGTTCTTTTCATCCCATTTGGATATGCTTATTTTTCATATATGCTTGTTGGTAAATCTAGTGTACCCACCTATGTACCCATGTGCACATGAATACAACAACCTACATGCATAATTTTACACCTACCCTCCACAATGTCCTATCGTGCCATAGTGTGGTCTAGGGTGCACTTACCTAAAGAGTGAACAATCTCTAGGTTCCATAATGGTTAACAAGATTGAAGGGGATATGTTAGTAAGAAATCATGAATGAATATCAAAGCCAATTATTAACCAAGCCAAATATATCTCATATATTAATCAATAATAGCCCAATTACAATCATGATATTACCATCTCAATAACTCAAAAAGATACAAGGTCATGCCTACTAGCTCTCAGACTCCCTACCTCTATGTATACTTGTCCTTGTGACTCTATATATATATACCCCTATACAATGGTTCCCTCATGGGTATTTATACTAGTGGGAATTTCCCTTCACTAGTCTTACAAGAGCTAATAATACCCTTTGAGTTATAATTGAAAGTCTAACTAGTACTTTTAGGATGTGGAAAAAATAGCCACTTGCCTCCTTACCCTTGCTCTGCATGGTAACAATCCCAGACGTTTGTTTCTTATCCTTAATCTAGTCCTAACTTTAACTAATGTATTCATCGACTTTATGTAAGTGTTCCAGCCTATGACTTGAAGGCTTTCTTTGGACTTATGTTTATCTTTATATTCTTTTTCCCTATATGTCTTTATCCTCGTTTATCCTCTTTCATGTGCCCCCATCTCCGTTGGTTTCAAATTTCCTTGCAAAGTCCTTAGTTCCTTTCACGTGTGCTTGTACCTTATCCTAATCTTTTGTTCACCTACTCCTCTTAGTGTGTGTGCTTCCCCATATCTACCATGTATAACCTCCCAAAATTTCTGTGCATCCCCTCAAAGAATGGTGGATCATGAATAAATAATGATTTTTTCATAATGACTTAAAGAATAAATAATACATAAATCATGGGCCCAACATCACCTTGTATTAATTATGTTATCTCGTATGTGGGAAACATTTATTGTACATCCTCGAATAATTCAGAACCTCCACCTATTACAAGTCTTCATGTTCCTACCACTTATTGAAAAGTATATTATTAAGTTGGTTTAAGTTTTCAAATTGTGCAATGAGTAGGTTAAAAATTATTTCTCCTTTTACTTCATGTCCACCTTTGTTGTTTTTATATGATCAAATTTATTTTGTAAATCCTAGCACATGGATCCTAACTTTATTTCTATTCATTAATGAACTTCCTTAACTATGTTAGCCACTGCTTTATCCGTTATGTTCTTTTCGTGACCTCTCCACTAACTGTCTCACTTTCTTCCATTAGTTTCTTCATGTTATACTTTTCTAGAAAATCATCTTCTAACTCAAACTTCAAATTCCACTAGTTTGTAGGTCAATTATTTTATGCACGCATTAATTATTCTTGGTTTAATATAAATCCCTTTAATAAAATTTTCATTGCTGTCATCCCCGACATCCAATTTCCTTGTGTTATTCTCACAATTTTCAAGCTTTTTTAGATGACTTGTTATCCAGTTTTACCCCTCAAGTAAAATGGAAAACAAGGAAAGATTGGACCGAGCATTGGACATGGCATTCAAGGAAGAATATGAAGTTCATAGGTGGATTCAGGACTTTGGGAGAATTTGAATTTGATTTCGGGAAGTTTTGGATTCATCAAGAAATTTTATCCTCTTTTGGGTTTCAAGAAGGTTCGAGTAGTTCGGAGAGAAAATAGGATCCTTGGGCCCATACTCGGCCAAAAACAAAAAAAAGGGGTAAAATTGAAAATTTAGCGTCAAGATGATCTATTGCATCCTATGAGATTTTGGTTATAAAAAAATTGAGAAAAAATAAAAAAACTATAGAAAATGTAAAAAGGGGGACCAAATTAGCTTGAGAGCTCAACCAGCTCACCGAGTTGTCAAGCGAGTTGTTTTACTACTCGACTACTATGCAAACACGGGTGGGTCAAGTTAGGATTTTACACATCTTGGTAGGGTGCCTAGTTATTGGATTGGTGGGTTGAGATGAAGTGGCATGGGTCAGATTCAACGGGATTCAACTCGCTAAGTGCATTGGCAAGGTGGGAAAGGATCGGTGGGGTGATCGAGTGGTTAGCTCACCGAGCCAACTCGACAAGTCTAGAACAAGTGAGTCTAGTAGAGGTTGTTTTGGAAGTGAGCGTGGGGATGTATGGAAATGAGACATGAGGCAAGCCATTTGATGCAATGTGCATAGTTGGGTTCTTCCTTTTCAAAGCACAAGGTGAGTTGGTTGAGTCAATGTGGGGTGTTGAGTCAACGGGTTGGGTTTTCAAGACGGGAAAAAAAGGGTGGTGAGCACCTCGACATGTGATGTAATGTGTTGTGTGGTGTCCAAAATTGAGATACATATAATGAGATTTGGGGTTTAGTGTTAGGCCCATAAGTTTTGAATGCATGGTAATCAATTAGCTTGGTAGAATGATGTAACATGTGAGCCATATTTCGAACCCGTCGTGCAAGGTTGAGTGCCAACCTAGAGGTGAGTCGAAGCGAAGTGGGGTCTAATGAGCACAATGCATAGAAATACATTCGATGCATGGCGTAATTCAGATACCACCCCAAATATGCAAGGTCTAAATGATGAGTTATATGGCGTGTTAAAGGTGAGTTGGTGAAAAGACCTAAAAACCCTAACCTACACTAAAAATGTATTATCTTCCTCCTACTCATTAGAATTTAACAAAATTATAGGTCTTTGAAAGAGGATTCAGAGACCAATTTAATGAATTGAATAAAATGGGCAATTAGTGGTTTAGAAGGAACAAAAAGGTGGATGAAGGTTTAGGATATTGAGGCCATACCCATGTACCAAAAATGGAGTAAGTGGAGGTATGGAGGCCCATTCCTTCTTCCACAAGCTAGGGTACAATGGAGCATGGGTTTTTAGGGTAACCCTATCCATTTTTAGGTGAAAGGATGATTTTTGTGGGTATTTGAAGCATGAAATCGAGCTCCCTCTCTCTCTTCTTACTCATTCTTCCTATATATTGTAATGGAGGGTATTTTTTACAAAAGTTGGAAATTTTTGGTGTTGCCCTCCATTCTTGTTCCTTGTGAGGTATTTTGTTGAACTCTAAGCCTCCATTTTTAATATTTTTAATGGCGAATCTTACCTCTCCCTTATATAATGATGTATTGTGCATTCTCTTGGAGCAATAAAAATTAGTTTTTGTGATTATTTCTCTATCCTTACATTATTTCTATTGCTTTCTCTTTCCTTTCTTCATGCTTGTAGGTGTAATGTGCATCTTAATGGTTTCATTTCATGCTTAGATGTGTTTTTTCTTAAGTTGAAATGGCATATTATGTGTATCTTAGTCTGTGATGCTTGTCCATCCTCTCCACTCTCACTTTTCTCCATTTCTAGGCATTGAAAATTGTCCAAAACCCCCCTTTTCTGGTGCTATCACCTCTCTAGTGTAAGATTTCTTTATTTCATGCATTATTCCTCTCTCCTTGTGTCCTTGGAATTGTTAAGATATGTTTAGATAGGCCATTTTATTGTATTAAGAGTAATTGTAGCATAGGATTAGGAAGAGGAATTCGACATTATTTGGAGAGTTTTTCAATTGTAAGGTACCACACCTTGGGATAAATTTATATACATAGTCACACTAATTTACTCACACACATGATAGAGAATTAGAGGCTTCTAAGATTTAGCAATCATTTTTATATCACACCTGGTGGGACAAGTTTGAAGCACCTTACCACTTTATTTCACCAAGTTTGTTGTGTTATTAATGAAATCTCAGCGTTTGGAAGCACTTTTAAACACAACTAGCGAATCCACTAATTGAAATAACCCATTTCTAAGTTATAGACCTTTCTTTTCACCCATTTCCATCCATTTTTATTTCCATATCTTTCAATTTCTTCCATCCATGAAGTTGTGCAATCATGACTTCATTCCCATCATGGAATTCACACTTGTAGTAGAAAAACCAATTCAATCCATCTCCAATTTGTTTCAAGACACCTTTAGATCAGTAATATAATCAGATTTAGAACCATTATGCCTATCCCTATAAGCAATATAAAGTTCAGCTTGGATATGGAGCTTATCAAGAACTGGGGTATGTAGGTAATGATGATCATTCAATGGAGAACATTGATTTACAAGAGAAGTTTTAGAGATTGGGGGAAAATATGGTGTAGACCAGGATTCAACTAAATTGAAAGCATTCGGGATTGATTTCAGGTCCCTTGTCCATGGATTAGCCCTATTCTGTAACATCCTCATTTATGACTTCAATAACAAGGGATTTTTTTATAAAGTTCACTGTTCTAAATTCACATAATTTAGAACAAACATTCCTTAGCTAATCCATCACATAACAATAACCATATCTAAATCGTAATGACTTGGTGTTAAACTGATATCTCACTTTTCATTATAACAAGTGTATACAAGTATACTAGTACTTTCCTTAATTAGTTAAGGATCATTGAAGTTCAATCATCTAAGGAAACTATCTAAGTATTTAATAATAATACCCATATGATATCACACTTCTTTAGCCTAGGTGAAATCAAGACAACACAATCAATAACTTGCGATGCTTTGGCCAAAGTTTTAATACATGTATGCCATGATTTTATTCCTAGATGACATACTTATCCTAAGGGATATGTGTTTCACCACACTTGAATCTTTTATCTAGATTATACTACCTTGACTTCAGTCAACAAATCTATGCCCATATTAGGTGCTAAGTAGGGATAGTATACATAAACAAGTACCAAGGATTTTCTTAAGGAGACTAAGGGAAATCAAGAATAACTAATTTGAGTTACATCTATTTAGTACGTAATGATGACCTAAACTAACTATTTATGAAGTATCACATAAGGAAGCTAGGTGGGTGGTTGTGACATAGTGGTAGCTCCACAACAACAACATGATGACTTGCGTCATTAAGTAAGAAGCGTAAAGAATAACTATGCCATGACAACCCATCAAGATCCACTATGCGGGGCTTTGTATCTTAACAATTTCCTTAATTAGTTTAATTCATAACTTGTTACCCTATCGAGTTAACATGTCATCATTAGGTATCATACCTAAGGATCAACTAGGGTTATTACGATTAATCATTTAAGGAAGGATCATACCATGCCTCCTTATGAAGTGAAGGTATGCAAATCAAATATGAATTTAAGTTTAATGAGTTAATTATTCATTTTCCATTGGTCCATTAAGTGTCACTAATCAATCTAATTATAACAAGTATAGGATGACATTTAAGCATTGTCTTATTATTTCATACTAATAGGAATAACTTAGATTTACATAACTTATGTGTTTAGAATGTGTAACTTTTATCTAGTCACCTCATCTTAGCATATCAAATAATTCACTTCATTAAACTCATATATAATCATTTGAAAACATTTTAGTATGGTCCCTTATAAAACTTTATAGTTTATAGAAAACAAGCATAGGTTTAGGAATCAATCATTAAGGCCATTCCAACCTTATAAGTGTGTTCCCTTTCTTTCCATTTAAGGACATATAATCTTATCCATAAGTTCACAATGATTAATTATAGTATAAACCTTATAAAGAACATAATATCATTTCCATATGAACATAATATTACAATTAAACAACTTCTAGATAAGGTTTACTATATCATCTTTATAAGTTCATATCAGTTCATCCTTTATCTCATTAGACTAATGGACTTTATGCATAGTCCTTCACTTGATCAACATAAAAATTACATCGTATCATGAAGTCCTAATTATGTTTAACTTATAAAAACTATGAAGGTAATGTGAATTATTTATAATGAAAGAATCACACTAACTTCCAAATTCACAACATTCAGCCATTTACAAGATCAATATAATCAAGAATCCATCTTTATTTCTTTCTAATAAAATACCATCAACAAATTTCAGTCTCCAAAAATCAACATGTTTCCAAATGATTACAATAATATGGCTCTAGGCCTTTCATGTTTCCCAAACAAAACCAATTCAAGAAAATTATACAATAATCATTTAATTAGATCAATTAACTTCATCAATAAAATAAATGCAACTTCTTATAAGTCTTTCTTCTTTCACCTTTCATGAAATCCATCTGCAAGATTGTTAGCATGTGTCAGTTCATAGGAACTAAGCATGATAAGTACTAAATCTTCAAAACAACATGCTCTAACTTAAAAATTAATAAAAGGAACACTTCTTTTTAATGAAATCATTCTAAAGTTCAAAAGTAATAAACAACTCTTTTAAGCATGCAAGAACAACATAAGAAATGAAACCATGAAAAGAAGTCAGTTTAAGTCACACACTTCATCACAATATTTCTATCATTAATAATATCAGTCACTTAAGGTACAAGATAAGTACATTTGATCCATTTAAATCATAAAACAAAATTACAAGTGTAACATGATTTCAGTCATATACTCCCATTCTTATATGCATGTAATCTTGTATGTTTTCCAATAGTTTTAATATCTTACTTATCTAAGTATTAAATTACAGATCAACAATAGTAATCAATAATGTCTTATTCATTCTAAGAAGAATACGATCTAAAATTTGCAGTCATATAATCCCATAATTATATGATTGGAACCTTCTATATCCTCAATCTAGTTTATACAACTTTATTTAAGAACCTTTTGTTATCTACACAAACAATAATAAGGCAAGTAGACAACATTATACTTAGAAGTAAGTTTTTTTAGTCATTTCATTCAATCACACCTTTGAATACATGTTCCAAATACACGAGCTATTACAAAAACACCAATTCCAAATCAAGGTCGATTAAGGATGAACCGAATTCGAAAGAAGATCTAAGATCATTCTTTATTGATGATAAATCAATAGATACGAGCTAAGTTTTATAACAGACTAAGCTCTATCACTATATGTATCAAACATAGGAGGGTTTATCATGGATACAATCCATTTCATACTTAGTTACAAACCACAATATAAGATCACCAAACTTTATAACACATAAAATCAATCATTGATCAATCTTACCGAGCCCTCCAAATAAAACACTAAATAGAGCTACCTTAAGATGTATATCAACTTCACAGTCCCTAAGAGGAAAAATACCAAGTACTAACGCATTAAAGAGAGAAGTCAAGATAAATCTTGAATTTTAAGCTACCAAAAGAAATAATTAACATTCACACAAACTTGCATTATTCCTATAGAGTTCTAGTGCTAAAGATAAACCAAAAGGTAAAAACATTAATCTTGAGTGAGTGCATGACTCTAATCATGATGAAATTACATTCAACCATAATCAAATGTCGATTTATATCAAACCTAGCTAGTTTAAAAAAATTAAGATCATACCGAACTTCCACAAAAGCATAGAATAATGGAGTCGAGAAAGGGTACAATTCATATTCAATAGGATCACAATAACCCAAAGGAAATTGGAATATGGATGTAATTTCAATCACAGAGGTGTTCATAAAAAAATAACAAAGTAATAGACTTCAAGTTGAACTTAAAATGACAAAAGGTCCTACATGGATCTGAAGCACTATCTCATAGCCCATTCAAAGACTCTAAAACATCCATGATGAACTTAGAACCAATCACTAAAACTAGCTACCATCTTGCACAAATGAGAGCTTCAAAACTTCAAAAAATTAAGACATGTTGGTATCCAATTTTAGTCTCCTTCACAACTTGAATATCATCATGAACTAGCACAAGACACTTCAAGAGTAGATAGATGGTTTGTGTGTCATTTGTAGCTAGGGATCACACCTATCTGCTTGTTTGCATTCAAGATTTGAGGAAGTGGATAACACCTTCATAAGGGTTTTGATCTAACCCTCACTATTTTAGGTTGTGCCTATCAACCAAGGAAAGAGAACCTATATTGCAGCCCTTGTATGGTTAAGGAGGTAGAGATATCCTTGTGTTTTGCATATGATATGAAAAATTAAAAGGAGTTTCACTACTAAATGATGGATATGCTTTCAAAACAAAGCTAGGGATGCTAAAGACATGATAAAACCCTGATATGCTTTGTGCATTTTTGTGAAAGGATTGAGTTCTTTTGTTGATACACAATGCAATGTAGGGGTAGTATGGGTAGGATGAATTAGTTTGAATGAAATTATGATGGGATAAGTTTAGACAAGACAAGATAAGGAATTACCAACTTCTTTGGGAACCTTTGCAAAATAATTACAACACCTAAACAACAGATATGTTTCAATGAGTTTTAAGTGCTCTTTCAACCAGGATGTGTGCACAAATGGAGGCCCAAATATGCACTATTCCACACAGACTTTGATCACCTACCACAAAATCTTGAAGAAAAATATAAATGAAGCATCTAGAAACCCTTATTTGATCATGACCTAAGGTATACCCAAAGGTTTACAAACACCCTCAATATTCAAGGAAAGTAAGATGAATTTAAATCTGTTTATCTTCACTCAAATAGATGCTCTTCGAATGAAAGATTAGATGCCTTCAAACCATCTATAAGAAATGAGGCCATGTATGATAAAAAGAGATCCCAAACACAAGATTGCAACATGAGCATGAAACACAAATTGAAAACATACTGAAATACAAGTGTATGCAAGTTTTTCCAAGAGATAAAACCAATCAATCCATACATTTGATCAAATACACCAACAAGGGAATGTTATTAAGACAATATCAAATCTTTTTGATGGCTTTACAGCTGAAACCAACTCAATATAATGAACATTTGATGCAAGAAGGAATTAAAAATGGATCTCAGGCAGTTTCTCAAAAGAAATGGACTACTTCTAGTTTTCCTCGTGAAAATTCTTCTCTCTTTCTCCAAAAATCTCAACAGCCTTACAAAATGCTTCAAAATTACAACTTATACCCTATGCCAACTTGGATCCTTGCATCCCAAGCAAAGAATATGCTCAAAGGATCAAATTTGTTACAAAACCCTATCCATTTGATGAAAAATGATATTAAACTGTGAAATAGCTCGCAAAATGCCAAGGATGCACAAAAACAATAAAATATTACATGGGCTCAGATCCTTATCCATCCCAGGGTCATGTTTTTGTCATTCCAACATGCCAACATGCATTTGCAATCATTTTCCACCTTTTTCCCTCATCATTTTTAACTCTGTAACTTTAATTTTTTACTTTTCTCATTTTTACATGGGCTGAGAAAAATATTTCATGAAAAACACTAAAGGGCACCAAATTATCTCAAATGAATGATTCCATTGCATTTAGAAGGCTGAGGGGATGTGAATTCATATAAAATTTCATGTAATTTGGTGTCAAAAACGATGAATCCAAGCATCTTGGAGCTCTCATGGCGGCAAGAAATGAAAATACTCAGCAACCGTCGATCCAAATTCAACTTTAAATTTGCGCCATCCATGTGTCCAAGATCTCCCCCTTTTTTCCTTTGGATAAGGTGGACATGTGGCCAAATATGATTAGAGTGGGCCCCAATCCTTAAAATGCATTTTAAACCTTTTTGAACTTTGGGAAAATTTTGAAAATTTTCCTCGCTTGCCCTGGACCCGCCACATGTCCTTAGGTGGGCCCCACTAAAAGCCGCGGGCCAAAATAATGAAATTTGCTCCTTTTCGAGAAAAGGAAAATTTCCTCAAAAACCTCCGTGGGCCCGAACACCCGCTACTTCTTATTGCACATGGCTATCTCTCATTCACGTGGAGCCGACCTTCCTATTTTTCCTTCATTCCTCGTGAGCACAAAATCCTCCTGCAGGCCCGTGCTCCCCTTTTTGCCTTTTGGAATAGGCCACGTGTCACCCCCTAATTGGGTGGAGGGGGATACCTCTAAATTTTCCGCGGGTCCATTTTTCATTTTGAGAATTTCCGCCAAAGTTTGTAAATTTCTCCATATTTCCTCCGCGCTCCAAATCTCCACCAATTTTAGGACACGTGTCCTCTTCCCATTTGACATGGGCCTTCGGGCATAATTTTTCCTTTGGCATTTTGAAGCAAAAAACTTCAAATTTTTCCAACTCTTTTCCTCTCTGTTTCACCCTCTTAGACACATGTCCTCTTTTCATTAGACGAGGGCCCTTGGGTCAAAATTTTCCCTTGAAACCCCAAATCAAATTTTTTTCTCCAACTCCCCGCCATATCTCGACCCCGCCATCTGCCTCCGATCTACCCGCCACGTGTCCACTTCCCATTGGACGTGGGCCTTGACAAAAAAGGACTTCAAGAAAATTTTCAAAATGGAAGAAAATTTTCTAAGTGATCCCCACCTGCCAATCCTCCAACCAATCAAATCATGCCACATAGGCACATCACTGTAGCAAATGCGGGGCCGTGGAGCAAAATTTTCCTTTGTCAAATTTTCAAAAAGTAACAACTTATAACATTTTCCCAACCGCCCGCCAATAGAAACCTACCACATCACCAAAAGGATGCAAGGATGAATTTGATGGGCAAATGACACTCGTATGCCCTCAAAACGTAAAAAATGCGGGGATGCCCTAGAAATCAAAAAAAATCACGAGGAAGATTTTCGGTTTTAACTCCAATGAAACATGATTTTACATTGATTTAGGCCTGGGGAATGAGATTTTAACAACAAACAACTCAGATTTGATCCATTTTAATTTTTGCATGAATTTGACAAAGGGAAAACGGCTCAGCCCAAAAAAATGAAGAAATTAGGGCACAAAAGAGGGGAACTTAGAAATTTGTTTCAATTTAGGGAAAAATCATGACAATGTGAGCAATTCAAAGGCATTCAATTGGAAAATATGAATTTTAGGTCACCAATTTGAGCAAATGAAATGTTTTCTGAGCAAAACTAGATATGGAAAATCAGGGCACAACTACAAAGTTAAAATTTGCACCAACAAGACCCAAGACGGGTTTTGACTCATATTTGAGTCTTTAGAAGAATCAAAACAAAAATATCAGTATACGGTCAATAAATACCAAATCGATAAGCTTTCATAGAGCCAACTAGACAACCAAGGAAACAAACAAACCCATATTGTATAGTTCTAAGAATAACAAGCAACAATAACAAAATCTTCCCTTAAGATTTACACTAACCTAGTAGAGATGGGTTTTAACAAATAAACATAGTGATTTGACAAACAATCACACTTTATTTCTAATGTGTATTGATTCTAAAAACTCGATTATTATTCCCCATTATAATAATGATTAATTTCAAACAAAAATACACAACCCAACAACAAAGAAAATCATTGTTTCTTCACACAAATCTCTCACGGCCATGCTTGTAACCGAAGGTGGTTTTAATTGACTTAAAAAAAGTTTCAAATAATATTTAACAACACAACAAAATAATCATCGAATAACACAAAAACCAAAAAACCCAGAACTCAGGATACAATTCCACATGAAGAGCAGAGTTCTTTTCATGAAACAATTAAATAGAGCAAGTTATTATAATGAGTTAGAGCCTATCATGCCTAGTAGAGATCTTGAAAATTTCCTCCAAGATCCCAAATTTTCTATCCAAGATTTCCCATAAGATTTCTCCAAAAACTTTGAATAGATTCCATAGAAAGACCATCTTCTTCTTCCTCATTATTTTTATAGCCCAAACCATAAATTTCTCTCCGCTAAATCCTCCATGCAATGGAGAGTTCATTAATGAAATAAAAATGAACTAACAGTTCGAATATCAAAATATCAACATGGAGAGACAAAGTGATCAAAATACAATAGGAGAAATGAAAAATAACTCCTATCTCTTTGCTAAAAACCACTGTGTTTTCCATAAGGTGGTTTTCCCAATTTTACAAGACATTAATTGTCATGGCGGGACTACCAATTTTCCCCCTTAATCTGGAAACCACCATTTTTAAATTTAGAAACAACTAACAGCTTTAACCAACACCACTAAACTTCATTAGTCACCTTAGTTCTGTGCATGCCAAGTTAGACTTGGTTTATGCCAAAGGTGGTGGTAGTGCCCCTTTAATTTTATTTAATTCAAAGTAATGCATGGGTTGGCACCATGCTAACCTTACTCCTGCCATAGTCAATAGGCCACCCGTAGTTAGGTCTTAGGTTAGGTCTAGGATCTTAGTTAGGTGTAGATCCCCTTAATGTAAAGTGTCAACCTTAGCTTAGGTTGATATTATTATTAAATAAAATACACTAGGATAACATTAGGTCACATAGTGTATAGTCTTACCTTAGGATAGTTTAGTTTAGGCCTTCAAGATATATCCTAACACTTTAATCAAATCAACATTAAATCAGGAAGTAATAAGAATGATGAATAAAAGCCATTTAAGAAACACCAATGGAAGCTTAGATATCAACAAGTTTGAATATACAATAAGTCAGAATTATCCAATGTGATCAAAATAGTAAATCGATCAAGGAGAATGCCTTGGATAAGTGAAATTGATCCAAGGTATGGTCCTTCATCTATCATTCATATTATATTCTTAGGAATAGAAAATAATAATGATACTTAGATATCTTACCAAAGTTACCTATTTGTCCCACTATCCCAACAAGATGAGATCACTTTGTGTACTTCAAAACCATTCAAGTGAGTACTTGATGATAATTCAACATAAGTACAACATTTCCAAAAGCATGATTAACATCAGATTTAACAAGAATCTAATATCTTTCCATCATACATGATCAAACTGTATTCAAAAGAGAAAATTAATTCGAACACAATCACATGTCAATGTTTGCCAACTTCAGTCAAAGAAGAAAGTACTAATATCATCAAAATAGAGGCATTACATACCTCATGTCTAAAACCATCATTGTCCCGATGATTTACTTAGTCAACTAACCTTTTTAAGAACATAGGTAAAAATATATAACTTATTCACCATATAATTCCCGAATAGTAAGCATATTTGTAGAAATTTATTTTTCCACAGTCTTATTACAACATCAAATAGTTGTACCATAACTTAATAAAAAGTTTTTTTCCCAAAATGGAAAATATCATAGATAGTTTTCAAACTAAATATCCAAATGTCACATAAATCAAAATTATTTTACTCAAAAGAGACGAGGAAATGCAGTTTTTATGTCATCAAGATTCACCTAGGTTGCACTTTCTTCACTAAACTGGTCCCATTGGACCTTACATTGACTTATCTCACGATTATGCAAGTGTAACTTGTGAGTTTCCATCACCCTTATGGGTTCAACTATGATTATTCCTGGGTCTTGGACCTGCAAAGAATTCCAATTCAATATATGTGACAAATCTGAAACGTATTTATTAAGCAAGGAAATATGAAAAACATCATGCATCCATGCCAATGTGGGAGGAAATGCTAAATGATAAGCTACATGATTGATCACTTCTACAATTTTGAAAGGTCCCACAAAATGAGGTGATAACTTGGCTACTTTTCCAAAAGTAATTGAGCTCTTTTTAGGCTTGACTCGTAAAAAGACTTTTTCACCAAGTTTAAATTTTCTATCAACCCTTTTCAGGTCTACATAACTTTTATGCCTATCAACAACTTCCTTTAATCATTCATGATTAATTTTACTTTTTGTTCCATTTCAATAAGCATTTCAAGTCCAATTACCTCTCTATCTTTAATGTTATCCCAACTAATAGGGGTTCTACACTTTTGTCCATACAATGCTTCAAAAGGTGCCATTTTTAGAGAGGAAAGGTAAGTGTTGTATGAAAATTCATCCAAAGGAAGGTATTATTCCCATTTATACTACTAATGCATACAATAAATTCTAAGCATGTCTTCCATTACCTATGTAGACACTAAATTTGGGTCATACTCCCCTTGGTCCCCTTTAATTAATTAACATAACACATTTAACTAATCATGACCCCTTCATCCCATATTAATATTCATCCTCACATTATTAATTATTTTAATTAAGTTAATTTCATCCTCACACCTCCACCTCATCATTACACCTCACCCTGGACCCATTCTAGGGCATTTAACTCACAATGACCAAGTCATCACTCTCAACATTGAGTCATCACTCCCAGTGTTGAGTCACTACTTGACCTAACTAATTAAGAATTCTTCCTAAACCTAACTGGAATTCTTCTAAGATCTTCCTACCTTCTCTCACGAGAACTCTATTTCCCAAGTGGACCCAATAAGGAAAACAAACCAAATCTGGGAAGATCTACCTATTTTTGGTAAACCTAGACTTATGCACCTTAACCGATGCCAGTTACCTAACCACCATTGGTCACCTTATATACAATTTTACAACCTTTTACTTAGGTTGGTGATTTTATTTTTAAGAGAACTATTGCATTCAAGTGCAAATCCAAAGCCTCTCAAAGATCTCAGACGACACAAAATACTCAACTGCAAGACCAAAAAGCATCCAGTTCTCCTTCTAGAGTATTGGAATACTTACGGGAACACGTGGGAGTATTTCCGTGATCTTGACTCTAGAATTTCTTCACGAATCAACTACCATCCACCTTCACCTACCAGATCTATAAAGGAAAGTAAGTATTTGTGATTTCAATCATATTGTTCTTTCTTAAAGTATAGATTATTTACCTCTTTCATTATACTTTATTTATACATGTATTCCTTTATCTCCACCTCCTCACCAATCTACCAACCCAACCATCTATAGATTTTTTTTTCCTTCTCGTGACATCCCCCTTTGTATCTTAGAGTTTTCTTAGTAATATTACAACCTAACCACACCCTTCTCACTCTCTGTGCAATCACAAAGAAGCCCAAAAACCATTTTTATCAAATTATTGTCAATTTCCCCTACCAACGCTAGTTACCTAACCACCGTCGGTTTCACCTCTATACCAACATCAGTCACCTAACCAATATCGGTCTCTATGTCATTTCATTCCTTTTTCCAGAAATCCTCTCGATCAACCAAAACTAACCCAGAGACCTCACTCGATCAACCTGCACTTCGCTGTCGGACTCGCAAAACCTAGAATAACCTACCAAACCTCTAGATCTAATCATAACCTTTCCTGTTAGATTAGATTTTCTTATTGTATTTGCATGAGATACCTAAATCGTATAACTATAGTAGGATTTCCTTACTTCATGATATTTACAATATTAATTTATGTTTGAAAATGGATTGATAGCCTTCTAGGAAGCACCTCACTTCCTAGATCTAACACTCGCTAGGTAGTCCACTAACCTATATTATTAATAATATTTGGTAGTCTTTTTGTGTTTCTTATACAGGCCATTTCTAGCTAAAGGGAAGCCCACACAATCATATTAGATCAAAATTCTACACCACGCGCATTTAATTCCTTCGACATACCTATCACAGGTATTCCTACTTAACCATTTTACCTTCTATCAGTTTCTTCCTAGAAAGCATAAAACTTATTGGTGAAACATTTTTACACGCTTGGTGGGACCCATTTGGGGTTCTTTGCATTGTTCATTCCTAGGGAAAAATTCTTGTGTATCTATTTTCATTCGAAATGAGTTCACATTAATCTTCTTCCCTAGAAATATTTTTTTCTTCTAGTTATCTTAGTGACATTTGTTTTTCGGGATTAAAAAGAATTCTTATTTCTTTCGTTGTATTGCATTTAGTGAAAGTCATGCCCTTAACCTCTTCATAATTTGTCCTCATTGAATAAAATTTGTGGATTTGGGTTTTAAAACTTGTGCACTTGCATTGTTGAGTTTGTTGCGTTATAGCTAATATAAACCTGTGGGAAACCTATATCTTTGGAAGTCATGCCGAGCCGATGGTTGAAAAATTGAATCATATCTCATATTTTTCACTCTCTATACCAAATCACTTTGAAAAAAACTACACGATTGCTAAACAACATCTATCTTGGAAGAAGCTATTAATGATCACACGATAAGAGGATTGACAGTGGGCTCCAGCTGGTTTCTTTGTCCAGTCATCATCTTAGAGAAGGATATCCCACACCAAAACTTACCGGAACCACCATAGTTGTTAGCTTTTATAGGAAACTTTATTAACAAAAATTCTATCTTGCTTACAGTCATTCCTAAATGGCATAAACCACAACATAAAATCTACAACTTAGGATTTCATGTTTGTTAGCTCTTTGTCTACTTTTGTTTTGAGGTGTGAGTTACGTTTCTTCATTCTTTCTCATCCTTTTACGCCCACATCATGACTGGTGTATTACGGTTTTATTCTAGGTTTATTAGGACTCCTCATAGCCATAATCAATCTCTGGGTTGGCCCTTTTATTTGATCTAAATCACCAAAACTTCATTTTTTATTCTCTTCCCAGATTTCACATGTCGATATCACCCAATGACCAACATCGGTTGTATCATCTTATCGACATCGGTTAACTGACCGACGTCGGTTTATATGATTTTTTGGTTATTTTTCTAGAATAGTATTCTCCACCTTCCTATTCTTTTCGTGGCTTGTTCTACCATTTTTATCCCACTCTTGAGTCTCGATATCATTTTCAGGATCCAAGTGGCCCATTTTCACCTTTCATTTCCAAATATTTGAATCTCTTATTTTTCACAAAAGAGCCAACATCGGTCTTATCCAACCAACACTGTTATTTCATACTAGCATCGGTTAGATTGCTTAACTGGTGTAGGTCTCTATATTCTAATTTTCCAATCAGATCAACAATATAATAACTCATTTTAGACTGATTTTCCCCATTACTCCTATGTTTCTACATCATCAACAAAGCTCGAGAATACCTATTTTATCAGTCACATGGTTTTGACTCATAAACAAGATAATGCTCTCGTGTTTCATGCTATCCACCAACCAATCCCACCTAGCCCATCACCCCCTTCAATCTCATCACGCATGGAACCCAATCAAGCTCTTTCCATACCCACTAGTGAAGAGAAGTTTGCGAGAATCCTTGATCACAACTCTACTTCTCTGTAGTACTATCTTACTCATTCATCTACCCATGATTCATTAGGGTGACTTGTATATAGCATGCCTGTGTCCATTCCTCCTACCCTCGCACCCAATTCTACATTAGCTACTACTAGTTTATCCTTAGCCTCTTCCATCTTACCACTTGTGGTTTCCCAACTTGACCCTACATCATCGATATCAGCTGCACCTATGACATATGTCATGCCTTTGACATCTGTCACTTCGTGATGTCAACCATGCCTTTTCAATTGCCTTATGTGTAGGTCTATCTCGCATCCACCACCTCTTATATATCTATTACATCTTAGCTACCAATGATGACGAAAAACCCATACTCCCTTCCAAAACATTGTCCTCTCCATCCTGCAATTCCTTCCTCTCGATTTCTACGAGGGTCTTTACCTCTATCCCACATAATTACACTTATCACCAAAAACCACCTACCTCATCGATCGCCTATTTAGGGTACCTACCCTCTACATCCATTCGACCCCTAGTCACTAATCACAATTTATGTACTTCACACCACCACATCTTTGGGATGTCGCCATGTTATAGCCACCTTATCTACCCCCTTCTACCACAAGGGGTGCCTCATCATCACAACCTACCAATGATCTTATCAAAATAATGATGGACAAGATGTAGATATTAGAAGCCTCTATCTTTAGATCGTGTAACACTCTAACTTATGATGAGATCTATTATGATCCTATTCACTTTTTTGTACCAATTCATCCATACCCTATGCATTGGGAAATTCCTACATTCAACTGATTCAATAACAAAGAAGACCCGCAACAACACTTGTGATATTTTAAACATATGTGTTATCTTATCATTCATGATGATGTGTTACTCCTACAAACATTTCTAATGCCATTGACATGACCTGCTTTAGATTGGTATAGTTCTCTACCTAAGCACTCCATTTTCTCATCCAACCAAGTAGCTAAATCCTTTCTAGACCACTTTTCTATTAACATCATCAAGAAAGTTACCATGACTAACTTGTACACCACATGCTCACATTCCAACTTCCTCAAAATGAGTTAATAGAGTTGTTCAACAGAGCTTGTGCTAGACACATCTTGCTAAATATCCAAGTTCAAACCTTTCACACATTTGATGAGGCATTCACCATGGCCCAAAAACTTGAAATTCATGCCATTAAAGAGAATAAGATACAATTGCATAACAAGAATGTTGCGTTTAAATAAAATGATACCTCTTCTTCTTCCAAACCAAAAATAATTACTCTAAAGTAAAAGGATCTACCAACACAATAGTTTTAAAATCTATCCCATCTTATCCATCCAAAAAATCAAAGTCTTCTTCCAATATTTCTCCTATTCAAAGCTTTTCAGTTCAAACGGGAGAAATGAAAATATACTCCCATAGGAGAACCCTACTCTTAAATTTTAGAAAAACTTCTAAAAGTTGGAGCATTCACTCTTCCACCGTTAAACCACATACTAGTTTTGACCCCTCTCGTCCTATGCCTACATGGTACAAAGAAAATTATTACTGCAACTATCATCGTGTTAGAGGTCATAGCGATGGTAATTGTATAAATTTTAAAAATATCATCCAAGAAATGTTAGATAATGGAGATCTTGTCTTGGATAATCCTAATGCACCAGATAATAAGAACCTTCACATCTTCAAGAATCCATTCCCAAATCACACCTCGTCATCTAACCAAACTGGTGAAACCTCAACCAATGATAATAATGTTCGTGAGGTCCATGCTGTTTTCAACATCATACAAGCTATTCCTTCTCAATTTCCTCCAACTCCATCTATTGAGGAGATTATTACATGATCTCCTTCATCCATAGAGGGACTTATTTCACCTACTCCTTTACCCACAGAGGAGTCTCCCTTATCTCCTTCTTCACCCACAGAGGAGTCCACCATATCCATCGATGCAGTTTCCCCACTCACCTCTCAACTGAAAAAAACCCGCGGTACTTACTCTTCTATCCATGTGAGAGTCATGCTTAAATTATTCTTCACAAAAATATGAACTTACCTCATCCAACTTATCATCTCCCCTACCCACAAGGAATCCATTAGCATCGTCCCTTCCTATTGTTGAAAATTCTCCATTGGATTTCAAGGATCTTGTTGATTTTCTCTCGTCTCTTTTACCCACATAGTCTAAAGCAAACCATTTCCTTGTCTCACATACATTCTTTATAGGGATTACTACCAAATCAACATCATCCCCCTACAACAGTGTCATTTTCACATTTGGCCGATTGCTGGGATTATGTTGACAATTCCATTCTCTAGGGATGCCTTTGACTACCTGTCTCATCTCAAATGAAAATTTTGTCTACTAATACTTCCAGGATTTATCCAAAGGTATTTCAAACAACCAAACCCACCATGCCCATGCCAGTTGTAGTGACCCCTTATTCATCACCCTCTCCCACACCTAAACCTTTACCATTAAATGAACTCTTTCCTATGCCTAAAACCTTACATTTACCTATATCTTTGTCCATGTCTAGACCTATTGCCACATTGGGAGTCATATCAACATCAAGCCTAGTCCATCCTCTTGTCAAAATAGATTTAGCCATGTCCTTGCAAAGACTATTCCCCACCTAAGAGGAAGACCCAACCTCTTAGGCTAATACATCGAGACCCAACCTCTTAGGCTGATACATTGGCTTTGCCCACTACCCCCTCGTCACCTTCACGGTTCCATCTATCTTAGGTCCCCACCCATTAACCTTGGCCAAGTAGCCTCCTACCTAGAGTAAACCAAAATCACATCAGCGTACCTTGTCACAATCCTCTGTTACACCAAAATTACCTACACATCTTACACCTTTTCCGTCACCTACATCCTTTCTACCTCCTATACCTACACCACTTCCAATATCCTCATCATTACCTATGCCATTCCCTTCTCTTCAACCAGTACCTTCCACATTGCCTCTTACTACAACCTTCACTACACCTCCATTATCACCTTGGCTAACTTGACCCCTTCGCCATTTGCCTTCCCTTATACATCACAAAACTTCTTCTTCACCTTTACCCAAGAAGGTGAAACCAAAGTCCAAGAACCCACTACCCTCCAAAGAGGTAGTTAAACCTACACCACCTTCAATAACTAGTTCACCTACTACATCTTTACCCAAGAAGGTGCAATCCAAACCTAAAACTGTACTATCTACCAAACAGGTGGTCAAACTTACTCAACCTATGATTCCACCTCTAGTGACACCTCTCCCACCAAAGTCACCCACACTTCCATCTAGACCCACACTTACTTCACATTGTGATCCATTGGTAGGGTCTTACACCAATATCTTAGCTAACCTTTTGGAAAACTCTATCATCATTGTCATCACTTATACCTTACGACCCACTCAAACCTAAACTTGAAGGGTTTGAAAATACCAAAATTTGTGCTTAGCATCATGTGTTAAGGCATGATGTGGAAATATATAAGGATATTAAAACTATTCTTCTCCAACTATGTCCTCTAGAAGAAATATTTTATGACAATGATCTTTTAGACGAGGATCCTATTCAACTTTCACCTATCACCACACATCCTCATCTCTTACCTATTAAGCAACCTTCATCTCCACCTCCACAACCCTTTTATTCACTTCTAATATTTGAAATCAATAATGTCCACATAAGAGAGCTATCTAAACCTCCACCAAAATACCAATATGTTGTATTGTTTTCACAAAACCAATATATTCCCTCACCATATTTTTCCCATCCTGTCGCTTACACCTATCACAACTCACTTTCTCCTTTACCACAAATTCATATGGTTAAAATTTCCACTTGATCCTAGAAGAACAAAGGAAAGGAGAAAACAACCACTCATCTGTTACTCTTTTACCCAATATTCCATCTACACCTATACCAAAATCACCATTCGTGGACCTACATACCCTATTTCGATGGGGTATCCCATCATAGAATACTTAAATAGTTGCACTAGTATACTCTAAAAATGTCTTTGTACAACATTTTCCAAACCTATAAGTCTCATTGATAGGCCCTCATTGAGGTTCTACCTAATAACCCTACTCTTGTTTCATCCATTATCACTCCTCACCATGTGGCCTCTCTCACCACTTCTCCCCTTCATTTACTCCCATTACCAATCATTAAGTAGCTGCTCTTAGTTTCTTTGATAACGAGATTGTACCTCTCTAATCGGATGATCTTGATCCCACCCTATTTATTTATGTATACATTGATAATATACAATTTTGATGCATTATGATCGATGGTGGTGCCAATATTAACATCATTTATTCCCATGTGTATAAAGAAATGCACATCCTTGCCAATTGATGTATATTAACCTCGTTATGTTGTGTTCATTCAATAATGCCATGACTTCCACCCTTAGCACCATCATTCTCCACATTCATGTAGGTCCCCGTGCCATTCCTAAATTATTTTATGTTTGAGAGGGGGAATTCCAAGACAAAATTCTACTTGGTCGATCTTGGATTCACATCATGGATTATGTTCCTTCAACCTTACACCGCTGTTTAAAATTCAAACACGCAGGAAAAACTATACCATTCTAGCTAACCCTTAACCATTCGGGACCTATAACATGTTGTATTGACCCAATGATGTATTTATACCAGTTAAGGCATCTACCACCTCTACCAATTCTTCTTTAGCCACTTCCTCACCTACCAATACTGCCGCTACATCTTCCATAAGTAACTCCTCTATTCCCACTATTGCCGTAAATTCTACAAAACTAAACCATCAACTAATCCATCTACTTCTCAAACAACTAATGATTATTCTTCCTAACTAAATGGTGATTCATCTATTCCCAATACCCACATATTAATAATTGATTCCTTAGAAGGTGTTTTTCAATGCCTCACTGGGGAGTACCATCTTTATAACATTGACACATTCCTTACTCCTCAAGAGTATGGTAAACTTCACCAACATCCCCGATATGATCACCGCATAAGTGAGGTTATCCCACAGTCCTCCCCACCTTCACACCAACTTAACATATGGGGGACTTGATGCTTCTACCTAATTTCCTGAGCCACCTTCCCAAACTTGACCATTTTCCTCCAACATTCAATCTCTCACCAACCACCACTTTTCCCACACCTTCCTCCATCACTGTTCTTGGAAGGGCTTTGGATTTGGTTTCTATGAAAGACTCGCCATACTGTCATTCCTTGTACCACTCGTAAGCATAAAGACTGCAATGGTATTGGATTTTCTGAACCACCTTTTAGGAAGGCCCGAGTCGAACTCATTGAGGATGATAAACATTCCCCACCCCATTCACCAACTTCACCACCTTCACCTACATATTCTATGGACCCAAAATCACTTCCTCATAATTTTTTTTTTTGTGAAAAATGTTTCCTAGGAGTTCGACTTATCAACATGATGGTGAGGCTCCCTCTTCTCTTCCCTTCCTATATCTTGACATGATTGATGACGATACCCCTTCTATTAATGTCATTCAATGTTAGGACGATGAGTCTATTCTCACTTACCTTGGTGCAGAAGATTCTTATATTCACCGGTCATTACCTTCTGAGACACAAACCATGTTGAATGAATCAACCATTGAGATCAATATTCACACTCAAGATGACCTACACATTCTAAAAATAGGCCAATCTTTAGATGCTGTTGAACAAGAAGCTTTCACTTCTTTCCTTCAGGATCATAACAACACTTTTTCTTGGTCCTATGTTGATATTCCTGGTATTGACCCAAACATTGTGGTCCTTAATGCCAAATTCATGAAACGAAGCTACAAAAATGCATCCTCGCATTTCCCTTCTTATCAAAGAAGAACTCCAACACCTTCTTTTGGTTTCCTTCATCCTACCCATTGATTATCCCCAATGGATATCTAACATTATTCCTATCACAAAAATGATAGGGGACTCTACATTTGCACGGATTTTTATGACCTTAACTTAGCTTTCCCCAAAGATAACTTTCCTCTACCTATTATTGACCAACTAGTTGATCTCACCACTAGCCATGAGATGCTATCACTCATGGATGGTTTCTCGGGTTATAACCAAATATTACTTGCCCCAAAAGATCAACAAAAACCACCTTCATCACTCCTTAGGGGACCTTTTGTTATCGTGTCATCCCTTTGGCCTTAAAAATGCTAGTGCTACATATCAGTGGGCTATGACTTATATTTTTCATGACATCATGCATAACATATTGGAAGATTACGTTGACAATCTTCTTGCCAAATCTAAACATCAGGTCGAGCACCTTATTGTCCTTAAAGTTTTCTTTGACCATCTCATCAAATAATACGTTTGAATTCAACTTAAGAAATGTGTCTTAGCTATTCTCTCCGAAGTAAGCTCCTTGGTTTTATTGTTTCTTTGCATGACATTGAATTTGATCCCATTAAAATCAAGGTTATTCTTGAAATGCCTCCACCTACTAACCTTTGTCAACTTTGTAGTTTGCAAGGAAAGTTGCAATCTATTTGTCACTTTATTTCTCAACTTTCCAACCGCTGCCATCCATTTCATCATCTTCTCAAAAAGGATGTCTCCTTTAAATGGGATGATGAATGCCATAAAGCCTTCGATGCCTTAAAATAATACCTCCTCCAACCACATGTGCTCATTCCTCCTAAGGATGACCAACCATTTTACCTTTACATTTCTACTATTGATCATTCCTAGGTACCATGCTCGCTCATCGTGATAAGAAACACAGGGAGAAAGTGGTTTATTATATAAGTCATACACTTTTAGACTATGAAACTAGATATAATCATGCCAAAAACTCTTCTTAGCCTTAGTTTTTGTCACCACTAAAATTTTCCATTACCTACTCAACCACAAAACCTTTGTTGTCACCAATACTAACCCCTTACATTACATGTATGCTAATCCCTACCAACATCAACGTGCTGCACGTTGGCTCATGCTTCTTATAGACCTAGATCTTGAATTCATCCATTAAAAATCTATCAAAGGAAAAATAATTACTGACCAACTTGTAGATGTACCTCTCTCTGGAAATAAATATTCTAACTTCGATTTCCCTAATGAATCCATCGCTACCTCTCTCCTTGATGATACCATTTACCAGATGACCTTATTCTTTGATGGTTCCAAATGTCAATGTGGGGGTGGTGCTAGAGTTATCCTCATTCCTCTTGATGGTGAAACTATGCCATTATCTTTCAAACTAGATTTTGATTGTACTAAAAATATCACCGAATATGAAGCACTCGTGTTAGGTCTTCAAACCGCCATAGCCTTAGACGTTAAATAAATTAATATCTTTGGTGAATCTCAACTGGTTGTGAACCAAGTTAATGGTATATACCAGTGTCATAATGAGATACTTCAAAATTATAAGCATCATGTTGACATACTTTTGACTACCTTTGACCATTATGAACTTCAAACCACCCCGTGTTCCACTAATAAATTTACAAACACCATGGCCTGTCTTGCTTCTCAAATCCCCACTTCACCCTCTCGACTCAAAAATATTTTTCACAGTACAAAGGTTACAATCACCTTCTTATCTAATCCAAGACGTCAACCTTGTAGGAAACATTAAAATGACCCATGTGACCTTTGGTATAATTAGTTTGTTGACTATCTTTCCCTTTCAATTATACCTCCAGATCTTACTCGTAATGGAAAATGAGCCTTTCTCAAAAGTGTCTCTCACTATGTCATCATGGGTGGTATTCTCTATAAACGTAGATTTGATGGTATCCTCTTACGATGCCTTACAAGTTCTAAAATTCCATACACCATCAAGGAAGTTCACAACGGGATTTGTGGGGGTCACTTCAGTGGCTTAGTTGTCACTAAGCACATCCTTCACCTGGGATATTACTGGCCAACCCTAAATTGTGATTATTCTGACTATGTCAAGCGTTGTGTGAAGTGTCAGAAACATGCTAATATTCATTACACCCCTAGTCATTCCTTATAGGTCACACACAACCTTTGGCCTTCTCTCAATGGGGTTTGGATCTTGTTGAAGAGATCAACCCTCATTCTTCCCAATGTCATCAATGGATTATTACCACTACCAAATATTACACTAAATGGGTGGAATCTATACCTCTTATTTCTAAAAAGTTGAGAAAATATGTGAATTCATCAATTATCACATCATTTATCAATTTGGTGTTCCTCAACACCTCATCACTGATAACGAAAAACAATTCAAAAACAAAACCTACAGAAACTCTTTGATTCCTTCAACATTCAACTTAGTTTTTCTTCACCTTATTATCCTCAAAAAATGGCCAAGCTAAATTGACTAAAAAAAATCCAAATAAAATTCTTATGAAATTGTTTGACGATATTGGCAAGGATTGGCAAACACACATTCATTTTTCCTTATGGGCTTATCACACTAGTATTCACACCTCAATTGCTGCCACACCTTTCTCTTTGGTCTATGGCATAGAGGCCATCTTTCCTCTTGAAGTCAAACTTCATATTTTCATATCTCACTCACATATATGCTCAAAAATGATGATTTTTTCTAGGATCATTTGGCACAAATTGAGTTATTGTATGAACACAATCTAAATGCTCTCGATCACCTCCAAATCTACCAAAAATGTATCAAACATTCCTACGATAAATGTGTCCAAGAATGAACCTTCTAGGTCGGTGACCTCATCCTAAAGGAAAATCAATATGTAACAAAAAATAAGAAAAGTAAACGGGGAAAGTTCACTCCTAATAGGATTGGACTCTATATCGTTACTCATGCCTATGTATCAGATGCTTATTGTTTATCTTCACTCGAAGGTAAACTTGAACCTGAGCCCATCAATGCCTTGCATCTTTGACCTTTATATTGTTTAATCAAGTCCTGTATCATATTATGTCTATTAAATTATTTTCCCTTGAGAAACATCCACCTTCCAATTATCTATTGTAAGGATCAATGACTAAAAAAGAATCATGTGATTACCCATCACCTTTCAGCCTTATCTTCAATATGAGTACCATGGCTCTACTCATGGCATGATTCTCATGGATATTTTTTTCATTTTCAAGATGGAATCCCATGGTCGTTTGTCACTTAAAACCTCTTTTTCATAGCTAAACCCTGTGTACTATGGTTTTTTCTTCATAGAAGAAGCCTATACTTCTATATAGTCTTATCCATGACCAAAAAGTTCAAAAACAAAATTCAAAAGTAATATACGAGATTTTCAAATTTAAACTCCTTGAGTCAAAATTATTATAACTAGATGCCTCCATAAAAATGACATCTACCTCTCTATCTCACTGCTATAAATAGATTTCTCCCTTAAAGGACAACTATAAAAGTTAGCCCCAAAAAAACATGTAGTCTTTCCAAAAAAAAGACTAGTTCTATACAAATGAAAATAACACATTCTGAAGCTTCCCACATTGATCAGCTTCAAGAAGATTGCAAGGAGTCATTCTATTCATCCCACATATACTTCTGTATCGATCATTCTATGAAAATAAAATACAAAGAAAAAAAGAAAAAGATAACTTTTTCATCATGGACTTGCCTATTTTGATCTTGGGTATCTTACAAGAGAGGCATACTATCTTACACTAGGGTTACGATAAAAAGACCTCTTTCACCTCACCACTTTTCCTTTCTAATATTCTACCTACTCAAGGGACATGCCGAAAATACAACATTTCATGATCATGTGACCTTCTTCACCCTTAGAATAATCAATCATGCAATGCCTTTAGGGTCTTACATTCATAGACCAATCTTTGATATGATATAATATTAATGGTTATTACCATTTACTTGGATTTTTGTATCCTCTTACCATTCACCTCTTTTCTTAATTATTGTTCCTCCTTCATAGGACCCGGACCTTCAACACCTACATTCTAAGAATTCCTCTTCCACCAAAATAACTCATAATTATTCAACCTATACTCAACCATGTCTACATGACCTAGAATCAACCATGCCTATTTAACTTATACTCAACCATGCCTATTCAACCTATACTCAACCATGCCTACATGCCTATTCAACCTAGACTCTATCATGCTTATTCAACCTATATTCAACCATGCCCACATGACCTATACTCAACCATGCCTATTTAACCTATACTCAACCATGCCTAAATGGCATAGACTTACTCATGCCTAAAACCTACCTAACTATTCATCTCCCTTATCATATTCTTCCCTAGGCTATGTGAGAACCGCATTAGCTGAAGCCCCTTTTGTGTGAGGGCTATGTAGGCAGCACTCCGAGGGCATGGGGCCCTTAGAGGTTAGCTTGACCACTTTTTCCCTAACCAATTTTCCCCCTTTATATTCACATTTTACCCTAGTTAGTTTCCATTTTACACAAAAATGGGAAATTAATCTATCATAAAAAAATACATACCTACCATTTTATAACATCAACCATATCATACATCAATCATTTAGCATTTCCATGATATCAAATACTTGGAAATTTAACCACAACATACATACAACCCATTATTTCCATAAGATCAGTAACTTGGAAATTACCTAGACTCCACCATGCCTATACTGACCAAACCATGCCTATACTTGACTCAATCATGCTTATACCTAACTCCACCATGCCTACACTTGACTCAATTATGCCTATACCTGAATCCATCATGCCTACATGACCTCGAATCAATCATGCCTAACTCAACTAGTTTCCATAATACACAATAGCAATGAAAATTAAAACAAGTACATCATCCATCCAAAAACATCATCAACTATATAATGGGAGTGTATGTGAATGAATAAATATACATACATACACACACACACACACACACACACACACACACACACACACACAGATATATATATATATATATATATATATATATATATATATAAGTATCAGTGTCTCAAAACTCTCATGTACAATCTTACATCTTTGGCATGCAGGGGTGATATATATAAAAAATCAAAGTGATAATACAATATCACATATGGATATCAATCATCTCCCCACCTGATTCCCTCCTCTCCGGTCTCACTGAAAACTCTTCCCTACCAAAAGTGGACCCTATCATGGTGTAGGGGCATGTACAATGACACCTGTCCGGCAGCCATTTGCGGTGGTACCTGTGCGGCTTCCTGGGCCTATAAAGCTGCAACCTATTCCTTTGTTGTGGCCAAATGGCCTTATAATCCAACCACTTGTACCCATAAGGTGGCTACCTACCCTCCATCCCCATCTCCACCCTGCAGGAGCTCGTGTGCCTATGCTTTATTTGGGCCTGTAGGGTCGTCACCTATGTCTGTAAGGTGGTCACCTATTATGTGCCCCTGTTAGTTGTCCCTATAACCTTGTAATATGTGCCTATAGGATATCCACCTACCCCTATAATATATCTCTCTAAACTATGATTGTAGCTAAAGCAAGCTTCCTTGGCCTTGGCGGTGCCTCCCGTAGCTTTGTCTACCCACCACTTGTATCCATCGGTGGTACCCGCATAATCAATCCGTTGATCTCACACATGATCTTCTTACCTGTGGGATCAATCAAATGTGGTGGAGACATGGGTCTCTCCATGTCATCTCTATGGTACTATGGGAAAGGTGGGGGTGTGATGTCCAGTTAAAACAACCCACTTGAGACCCAAGAAATAACCTAGGATTAGTTAGGAAAATTATGGAATATATTTTTTTATTTAGAAGTGTCTACAACCAGGTTGCAAGACAACAATTGTCACTAACAAGTCCTGGAATAAGTATGATTTACTAGAACATACTTTAATTTTATTAACAATTATCAGAGGTCACAAGGTCCAAAATTTAGGGCTAGAAGTTTCAGTTAGGTTTGGGGGTAAATTATCACCATACCCACTCTCTAACAAGCTCAGAGTTTCAACTTGATTTTTATCACACTTAACACATTCAAAATTTCCCTAAATCATTCCCATTGGATAGAAAATTTACTCACCTTTCCAATGATATAAAGAAGTCCTCCTAACTCCTTGTAAAACTCTAGTTATGGGCCGAGCGGGCCTTGGGGTGAAAATTTTCCCCAAGGGCGGGCTGCGGGCCTAGGGATGAAAATTTTCCCAAAAGGGACATGTGTTGAGTGGGGAGAAAATCCATTTTTTTGGTAATTAGGTCATGGGAAGATGTTTTGAAATTTTCCTGCGCAGGGGAAAAGTTCACTTTTTCAACCGCACCTTCTCTTTGCATCGTTAGGGACACGTGGTGCTCAACAAGCCAAAGCGGGAAGGAATGAGGGAAGGGCGGGGTAGTGGAGAAGTTTGGGGAGATTTCTGAAGGGGGAGATAAGGGGGAAATTTGACATGTGAACTCGTGTGTTTGAGGAAGGATTTCTAAAGGGGGGTGGGAGTGCGGAGCCGTGGAAATTTAAGGAAAATTTTCCAAAAAAATAAAACTTCACAAAAAGATAAAGATGCGTGGGTTCCCCCTCTGTTGTCCCCCATGATGTGATGTGGTAGCCTCCGATTGGTGTGGGCCGGTGGGGCAGTGGGGAAATTTTGAAATATTTTCCCCAAAAAAATTTCATTTTTTTCTAAGTTTTCAAAGGGAATTTTTTTGGTCATGGGTCCACTGTGGAAAATTTTCCCAAAATTTTCCACCCAGAAAGGAAAACTTGAAAAGGCCATAACTTTTTCTAGAAAGACTAGTTTTGGGCAAAAAGGAATTTCTGGAAATATCTCAACACCCTCTTTGAATAAGAATCATAAATTTTACATTTTGATAAAGTTTAAGGGGTCAATTTTATGAAAATGACCTCCGTGCTTGTTAAAAACAAACCTGGTAAATTGGGTTCAATTTGATCTTATCCTTCACTCAACATGCCAAACAGACATGGAGAACTATTCTAGGAAGGATTTAGGATGCATTTGGGAAGTGATTTTTCTTAATTGATTCTAGTTTGAATATTTTTCCAACATTTGAGAAAATGGTGAAAGGTAATCTGTGAAAAGTTTGGACCCAATTTTGCAATGTTTTAAATTATTTCCTTGAGTGTTTTTTTCAAAATGGGTTCATTGATATTATAGCATGCCAAATTTTAGTGTTTCATTGTTGATTATTGTTTACGTGTTTGAATTTGTGCATTTTAAATAAATAATTTTCAAAATTTTAAATTTAAAACAAAGATCAAATTTAAAGGGGTCCATTTAAATTTTTCATCATTCAAGTGTGGAAATTAATTTCTATTCTAGTCTAATGTATTTAGTTGTTTTAATCAAACCATTTAATAGCTAAGATGCAAATTCTGATTTCCAATTTAACATAGTTCAAAAGAGGAAAAATAATACAATTCCTTCATACATATTCCTTTCTTTCAAAAAAAATTTCATTCCATTTAAAAATAAGATTTCAATACAACAATGAAAATAAAGAAAGGTATTGCAATCCTTTATTGAATTCTAAAAACAACTTTACATCTCTCAATTCCTTGAATGCAATTAACAAAAATTTCACTTTCTTTCTTTCAAATGAATATAACATAGTATATAAATTTGTCACATTTCAAATTTACAACTTTCATAGCTCAATACAAATATCTTTCCATTACAAGACATTTACAATTTTCATCCACTTCAAGTGGGAAAGGTTACAAAAGATTTTGTTTCACAAGGTACTGTCAAACTGTATTTTCCTTTTCTCTAGAACAACAACATGCAAGGTTCCTTTTCTTTCAACTTTGATCACAAAAAAGTGGGGAAAGACAACGCTCTCCACCCAACCAAGACATCCAATGAAAGGAGAAGCCATCCTTCTTCATTGGCCCCCGAGCCCCAACCACAATGCAATAAGAAATGTATTTCAACCCATGGCAACCTACAGGATTCCAAAAACATACACATAACATTCTTTCAACATGCACATTTCAATTAAAACACAGTTCAACACAAGAAAACAATTTACAACTGTATTGAAAACATTAAAACAAAACTCAGGCTTTATCATGCAAGCCAAAGGAGCAAGAACTATGGGGGAAGCTGCTTATTCCTCCCAATGGGAATTGGGTATCCACATGTAACAAACCACCAATAAAATTCACCATACATTTCCTTATGCCCCCACAATCCCTCCTTATGCCCCCATAATTTTCCTTATGCCCCCACAAAGTAAGAAATGCAAGCTATTTCTTTTCCATGGTGGATCCCAAACCCAAAATCCCTCCACAATAATCTGATGCCACTAGCATTCCCTTATGCCCCCCCACATGGATTCCCCATAGCCTTCTTCTACACCATTCCTATGGTAGTCTACCCAAACAGCCAACAAATACACAAAACATACACCATTCACACAAACACAAAAAAAAAATAATATCATAAGAGAAGAGCTAAGCTCCTACCTCTCCATGGTAGCTTTTGTTTCCAAACAACAAGCTTTCAATGCCAAAAACATAGTCCCAAAATCAGCAACCAACAAGCATGCAAAGTTCTCCAATCTCCTTCCAAAAGCAAGAGCTTCAATCACAAGAAAATTCACCCCAAGGAAGGATGCAAAATGTTTCAACGACCCAAAACAAAGAAAAAGTTTAAATTTTATAGAAGAGGGAAGAGGAGAGGATGATGTAGATCCATGTAGGATGCCACATCACACATCCTCAACTCCAACAAAAAGTCAAAATTTCATTCTCCCAAGCACAATAAAAAGGTGGGTGAAAATATGACAAATAAACTTACACACTCAAAAAAGCCCACACCCCAAAGGACTAATTTAAATAAAATATAAGAAGAGTGCAATTAAAACATGAAACATGATTAATAAAAATGCATTAAAAATGTCTAAAATCAACCCTCCAACCATAGGTATGGTTTGCTGATTAAAATTAAGAGGCATGGGACAAGTTTTACTTGTCCCACAAGCCTCCAAAATCAACCTCCAAGGACAAATTCGAGTTTCCAAGAAGGTGGAGTGTTTCATACTCCAAAATCTGACTTACCAAACTCTTACACATACTTACACATCTCTTACATATTTAATATAAAATCCAACAACTTCTATAATTACTTTATCATATCTCAATTTGATTTATTTAACTTTTAACCATATGTTTTCTCACATTAATCTACCATAATTTAATTAATTAAAAGATAGGGACACATCACTATTAAACACATACAATAAAACAAGGAACCACATAAACAAATACACAAAACCCGTTGTCACATTTAAAGGTAATTCCCCCATGGGAATCCCTAACAACAATCAAACACAAACACAATAAAATAAGCTGCCATGGTGACCTTGTTGAATTCATCTAGAATTCCAAAGTGGTTGGTCTCTAATCCCCGATGTTTGTTGTGATATTTTAACATGCAAAACACAAATACCTCCTTTGGCCTCGCGAGTATATATTAGAACATCTCGACATGATATAAATATAATCAAAAATTAATATATACATATGAATAACAAAAACATCAAGAAAATCAACAATATCACTTAAAATTTATATCAACAACTATCTCATCATCATATAATGTCCATTTTCTAAGTCTACTCACAATATCCAAAAATCACATACCTAAAAACATTCACAATATATCCATGTCAAATAGTATATAATCATCCACATATGAAGAGTCTCTAATAATCATCATGCATCATAACTAAATCAAGATAAACAATAATCCATGATCAAATATCTAACATCATACTAAATCAAACTATAATAATGTCCGAAATGTAATCAATAAAAGATCAAAAGGTGTCAAAGAGAAGTGGGCACTACATCTCCTACCCTTAGACTCGAATTCCTCTTGGAAGTCACTGGACAAATGTGGAAACCGAACTCATAATAAGGTAACATCCTCCTATGTATCTACAGCTCATCATATCTGTCCCACTTCACCCGAACTCGATCAACCTCTCTACCTCGATGGCCCTGTGGTCCTACGATCTAGGATGCAAATGGGATCCACCATCACCCGCCCCGATCCCGCACTCTACAATGATGTCTAATCTAGCACATGAGAAGGATCTGTAATATATCTCCTAGTAATGAAACATGAAACACATAATGTACGCGAGACAAGCTAGGTGGCAATGCTAGATGGTAGGCCAAAGGGCCGATACGCTCCAAGATCTAAAAAGGTCCCACGAATCTAGGAGCTAGCTTAGAACCTTTTCCATAATGGATAGGAATCTTATGTGGCCTCGACACAAAGGAACACCTTCATGCCCACATAAAAACTATGGTCGATCCTATGCTTTGATCTACATACTTGTTTGTCTCTGCCCTTGTGCCTCTTGCAATCTCTGTCCGATCAACATCACCGATGCTCCATGTCCCTGTAGAAGAGCTGGTCCAGAGGTCCAAGAGATCTCTATCGATCAACCTGGAAATATTGAATGTCACTACATCACCTATCCTAGCTAAGATGCTCCATGTCTACCGTACAAAGCTTGAAAAGGATACCATGCCTATGGAACTATGAAAACTATTACTAGGTAAACTCCACTATGAAAACTATTATCAAGCATGTGTACTCCTCCCATTTAGACTACTGATCCATCACATACATCCCGAGAATGTCCTCTAAAATCTAATTCACCCACTCGGCCTATCCATCTATCTTAGGGTGATATGTTATGTTGAAGTTGATTCTTGTCCTCGGGCATACTACATGGTAGTCTAGAAATGGGAAGTGTACAAAGGATCGTGGTCTCAAATGATCTTTCACTAAATCCCATACGCAACCCGACAATCTCATCCAAATATACCCATGCCACTCACATCGCTTCTAGTCAGTATAAGTGGTTTTCACCAAATAAAAGTGAGCCACTTTTGTCAATTTATCAACTGTGACAATAATGGTGTCATGGTGATATCTCGACATTGGTAGCCCAATAATGAAATCCATGGAAATGGTGTCCCACTTCCATTCCAGTATAGCATGGGGATAAAGAAGGCTAGCTGGATGCTGATGCTTGGCCTTAACTCTATGGAACTCTAAACATCATGACATGAATCGGGCCATGTTTCTCTCAAGTCCTCTCTAATGATAGAATCTGCCGAAAGGTGGCACGCATCTTCTTCACCCCGGGATGGGCTGAATAGGGTGCACGATGTGCCTCTCGCCAAGATGTCCCGCCTTAAGCCTTCATCTCTGGGAACATAAATCTGGCCTCTCGTGCTCGAGAATATCATTTGAATCTAAAGAAAAACCATCAAAATTACCCTCAAGGGGTCTCTAAGACTCAATCTCTCGCTCAAATTACAATGAAGAAGTGCCAAGAGGAAGTCTGTGAAGAATCCTACTGTCAGAATCTGTGCTCACCGAGGTGGCCATAACCACATGTCTCCATCTACTGAGAGCATCCGCCACCACATTCTCCTTCCCTTTCACATGATCTATCTCCATATAATACTCACAAAGCAACTCCATCTAATGCCATTGACGAGCATTGAGATTGGGCTGCGTGAAGAGGTGGCAAAGACTCAAGTGATCTGTCTTGAGTGTGAATATCTTGCCAAGAAGAAAGTGCCTCCATCAAACCAAAGCATGCACAACTTCCGTAAGCTCAAGATCATGAGTTAGATAATTAAGCTCATAATCCTTGAGTTTACGAGACTTAAAAGCTAAAACTCTACCCTCCTACATCAACACACCTCCAAGCCCTGCTAAAGAAGCATCTGTGTAAATGAAAAACTCACCCTGAGGGTCTGACACTACAAGAATAGGTGCTGTAGTGAGACATTCCTTCGGTGTTCCAACCAAACAAACTTCTTCCCTTTCCTCTGAAGGGAAGTGATGGGGTGTGCAATCCGAGAGAAGTTCTGAACAAATCTCTGGTAGTATCTTACTAATCCCATGAAGCTGTGCACCTCAGTCACTATAGTGGGTGTTGGCCAATCCATAATGGCTCTAAGCTTGGAAGGATCGAAGGTGATACCTTCCTAGAAATGATATGACCCAAATCTGTACCTCTGTCTAAAAGAAAGCACAATTCTCCAAGTTCCCGTAAATCGCTTCTCCCTAAGAAATCAAGAACTGGCGAAGGTGCCCTCATGATCCTCATGCGTATGTGAGTAAATAAAAATGTCATCAAGGAAGATGAGCATGAAGCAATCTAAGAAAGTCCTAAATACCCCATTCATCAAACTCATAAACAATGCGGGGGCATTAGTCAAACCAAAAGGCACCACTATGAACTCATAGTGCCCATATCTCATACGAAAAGTGGTGTTATGAATGTCCACCTCTCGAAATCCTCACTGATGGTATCCCGACTTAAGATAAATCTTATAGAAAAATTTGGCTCCCTTCATATGATCAAACAAGTCATCAATACATGGAAGGGGTTAACGATTCTTGATCGTTACCTTATTCAGCTAGCGGTAATCAATACACAACCACAAGGATCCATCCTTCTTCTTCACAAAGATCACTAGGCACCCCAAGGAACACACTAGGAAAGATAAGGCATTTCTCCAAAAGGCCCTCAAGTCAGTAACTTGAGCTCATAGAGCTCTCGGGATGGTCATCTCGATAAGGTGCTTGTGAGATAGGATCTACTTCAGAAATAGATCTATATGAAAATCAATCTCATGTGGGGTGGTAACCTTAGTAGCTACCTACCCCCGAAAGAAATATACAAAATCTCTTAAAATGGGGTGATCATCTAGCGATGGTCCACTAGTCCCATCCTCTCGATCGATCACTACTAATCGTAACATCATACATCTAAAAACCCTGTTGCACACACACCGCTTAAGATACATAGCGGAGATGGTGCGAATAGAAATGGGTCTCCTGACCCATGAAATCACCAACTCCACTCCTAAATCATCTACACAAGATATAGTCTTGTGGTAATAATCCATCCTGGACCTATGTGCAGCTAACCAATCCATACCCAAAATGACTCCATACGAGCCCAAAGGAAGGATACAAAGATCTAAGGTAGTGGTGAAAGGTCCAAAATCCACTACACACTCCTTAACTAAGGAGTCTATAGAGATCTTGGCTCTAGAAGCCATCTCAACATCCCAACCATGACCCTACCTAATTGCCACTAGCACTCGCATTCTTTGTACTAAGAATGGTGTAATGAAAGAATCAGAAGAACCAGAATCAAACAATATAGAGGTAGGAATACCACTAATGCTACCTGTAGTCTCAATGACTGTACTCTGATGCTCTACCTGGTAGTTCTCAACCGCTACATAAATCCTATGGCTACGTCCCATATTGCAGTAATAGGCTCGAGGTCTCTGTGTCTTACCCTTGTTAGGGTTTTATGGGAAGTATCTCCAAAAATGTCTAGTAACACCACAACCAAAACAACCTCCTAATCCTCCCCAATGAGTAACACCTCCAACAAGTGCTCTGAAAGTATATGGCATGGATCCTGATGATCTGGCTGCAGTCTGTTGAGGTCTCTGCTAGCAAGCTCCCACTGAATGAGCTCTAGGTCCACCCTGTGTCCTGATGGGACCCCTTACTCGACCTCTATGTGCATTAGCTCTCTATGGAGGTCTAGAAGATGGGTAGGACTACTTGTTGCTGCTATGATCTAAAGGATGACTATGCTTTGAACCTTGTCCACCATGAGGAAGGGGTACCGAACCCTCGATCTATCAGTATGTGGGTCCAGGACTTGGTCTTTAGCCTCGCCGGGTCTTCCCCAAGTCTCCTCTACTATATAGGCCTTCTCGATGGCCTCAACTAATGTCTATGGACAATGGATCCGCACTACACCTCCAATGTCTAGATTTAGGCCCCGGATGAACCTGTGAATCTGCACCTACTCATCTTGCATGTACTCAACATACTGGAGTAGATCTAGAAATCTACTCTCATACTTTTCTACTGAAAAATATGCTTATCAGAGGTCATGGAACTCATTGATCCTCTAATGTATGAACCTCCATGAAAAATATATACTCCTTAATCTCTCCTCAAAAATCTCCCAGATCACTATCTCAGAATCTACATGGAGCTTCTGCTCCTCTTTCTTCCACCATACTCCTGCTCCTTCCCTCGGTAGATGGATCACACCACAAGCTTTCGTGTTGCTAGAACAAGGAAAAATCTTGAAGTAACTCGCTTAAGCTCACTAGCCAAGCCTCTCCCTAGAATTCACCCATGTCACCAGAATAATGTGAGGGTTGAAGCTTTAGAATCTCCCCGATGTGATCTACAACCTGTGGTCCGACGGCCTCTAGGTCTCTACTTGCTCATCCCTAAGCCTAGGGCTCGAGACCTCTCTCTATGCTCCAAAATCAGTCACCTTGTCCCTATGGTGACTCTTCCCCGATTGACTTCACATGGGAGTTATTTCCTCCATGCTCCTCGCTAGGTTGAGGAGATGCCCGAGTATCAATAGATGGCTCCCTACTATGTCCGGCTGCATGCCCTCCTACCGATCCTCCACGTAGAGCAACATTAACATCCTGGAGGGTCAGCAGAAATCGGGGTAGGATGACTACTACACCTTGATTTGGTGGTGCTAAGTCTAGGTCTATGTGAGGATCCCCTCATCCCATTTGTACCTCCTGCATAGACCAAGGTAAGAGTTAGCTCATTTTTCTAAGTTTTATTCTGGGCCCATGTTTACTAAAATATGTAATTTCTTAGCTAAGTTGTTTTCTAGATTTAAAAGTGTGCTCTTGTAAGTTTCATGTCCCAAGTTTTCTAGTGTGCCCAATTGTCCAAGATTTTGAACCACTACTCGATACCAAGTGTGATGCCCAGTTAAAACAACCCACTTGAGACCCAAGAAATAACCTAGATTAGTTAGGAAAATTATGGAATAATTTTTGTTTACAAGTGTCTACAACCAGATCGTAAGACAACAAATTGTCACTAACAAGTTCCAGAAAAAGTCTAATTAACTAGAACATACTTTTATTTTATTAACAATTATCAAAGGTCACAAGGTCCAAAATTTAGGGCTAGAAGTTTCAGTTAGGTTCAGGAGGTAAATTATCACCATACCCACTCTCTAACAGGCTCAAAGTTTTAACTTTATTTTTCTCACACTTAACACATTCAAAATTTCTCTAAATCATTCCCATTGGATAGGAAATTTCCTCACCTTTCCAATGATATAAATAAGTCCTCCTAACTCCTTGCAGAAACTCCAGTTATGGGCTGGCGGGCCTTGGGGTGAAAATTTTCCCCCAAGGGCGGGCCCAGGGATGAAATTTTTTCCAAAAGGGACATGTGTTGAGTGGGGGAGAAAATCCATTTTATTTTTGGGTTGGCGGGTCATGGGGAGATGTTTCAAAATTTTCCCGCGTGGGGGAAAAGTTCACTTTTTGCCCGCGCCCGCCGTGCCGCCATGGACACATGGCTTTCAACAAGCCAAAGCGGGGAAGGAATGAGGGAAGGGTGGGGTGGCAGAGAATTTTGGGGAGATTTTCCAAGGGGGAGATAAGGGGGAAGTTTGACATGTAGGCCGCGTATCCGCGGAAGGATTTCTAAAGGGGGGGTGGGAGTGTGGGGCCGTGGAAAATTTAAGGAAAATTTTCCAAAAAAACAAAACTTCACAAAAAGATAAAGATGCGTGGGTTCCACCCCCTCTATTTTCCCCCATGGTGCCACGTGGTAGCCTTTGATTGGCTGTGGGGTGGTGGGGAAATTTTAAATATTTTCCCCTAAAAATATTTCAATTTTTTTTCTAAGTTTTCAAAGGAAAATTTGGGCCACAGTTCGCCAAGGAAAAATTTCCCAAAATTTTCCGCCCATGGAAGGAAATCTTCAGAAGGCCATAAATTTTTCTAGAAAGCTTAGTTTTTTTGAAAATTAGGACTTTCTAGAAATATCTTGATGCCTTCTTTGCACATAAATCATAAATTTTACATTTTGATAAAGTTTAAGGGGTCAATTTTATGAAAATGGCTACAAGAGCTTCTTAAAAGCAAACTAGTAAATTTTAACTTATAAATTTGGTTCAATTTGATCTTCTCCTTCACTCAACATGCCAAAAAGACATGGAGAAATATTCGAGGAAGGATTTAGGATGCATTTGGAAAGTGATTTTTCTTGATTGGTTCTAGTTTGAATTTTTTTCCAACATTTTGATGAAAATGGCCGTAAGGTAACTTTGAAAAGTTTGGACCCAATTTTGCAATGTTTTAATCTATTTTCCTAAGTGTTTTTTTGGTCAAAATGGGTTCATTGATATTATAGCATGCCAAATTTTAATGTTTCATTATTGATTATTGTTTGAAAGTTCGAACTGTGCATTTAAAAGAAATAATTTTCCAGTTTTAAATTTACAACAGAGATCATATTTAAAGGGCTCCATTTAACTTTTTCATCATTCAAGTGTGGAAATTAATTTCTATTCTAGTCTAATGCATTTAGTTGTTTTTAATCAAACCATTTAATAGCTAAGATGCAAAGTCTAATTTCCAATTTAACACAGTTCCAAAAGAGGCAAAATAATACAATTCCTTCATACGTATTCCTTTCTTTCAAGTAAAAAGTTCATTCCATTTAAAAATCAGATTTCAATACAACAATGCAAATGAAGAAAGGTATTGCAATCCTTTATTGAATTCTATAAACAACTTTACATCTCTCAATTCCTTGAATGCAATTAACAAATTTCACTTTCTTTCTTTCAAATGAACAGAACAAACTATATAAATTTTTCACATTTCAAATTTACAACTTTCATAGCTCAATACAAATATCTTTCCATTACAAGACATTTATAATTTTCATCCACTTCAAGTCGGAAAGGTTATAAAAGATTTTGTTTCACAAGGTAATGTCAACTATATTTTCTTTTGCTCCGTAACAACAACATGCATGGTTCCCTTTTATTTCAACTTGATCACAATAAAAGTGGGGGAAAGACAACACTCTTCACCTAACCAAGACATCCAATGAAAGGAGAAGCCTTCCTTCCTCATTGGCCCCGAGCCCCAACCACAATGCAATAAGAAATATATTTCAACCCATGGCAACTACATGCTTCCACAAAAATACCCATAACATTATTTCAACATGCACATTTCAATTTAAACACATTTCAACACAAGACAATAGTTTACAACTCCATTGAAAATATTAAAACAAAAATTAGGCTTTATCATGTAAGCCAAACGAGCAAGAACTATGGGGAAGCTAGTTATGCCTCCCAATGGGAATTAGGTATCCAATTGTAACAAACCACCAATAAAATTCACCATACATTTCCTTATGCCCCTACAATCCCTCCTTATGCCCCCCACAATTTTACTTATGTCCCCACAAAGTAAGAAATGCAAGCTATTTCTTTTCCATGGTGGATCCTAAACCCAAAATTCCTCCACAATAATCTGATGCCACTGGAATTCCCTTATGCCCCCCACATGGATTCCCCATAGCCTTCTCCTACACCATTCCTATGGTAGTCTACCCAAACAACCAACAAATTCACAAAACATACACCATTCACACAAACACAAAAATAAAATAACAACATAAGAGAAGAGCTAAGATCCTACCTCTCCATGGTAGCTTTTGTTTCCAAATAGCAAGCTTTCAATGCCAAAAACACAGTCCCAAAATCATCAACCAACAAGCATGAAAATTTCTCCAATCTCCTTCCAAAAGCAAGAGCTCCAATCACAAGAAAATTCACCCCAAGGAAGCATGCAAAATGTTTCAACAACCCAAAACAAAGCAAAAAGTTTGAATTTTATAGAAGAGGGAAGAGGAGAGGATGAGGTGGATCCATGTAGGATGTCACATCACACACATCATCAAATCTAACACAAAATTCAACATTCCATTGTCCCAAGCACAATAAAGAGGTGGGTGAAAATATGAAAAATAATTTTACACACTCCAAAAAGCCCACACCCCAAAGGACTGAATTAAATAAAATGTAAGAAGAGTGCAATTAAAACATGCAACATGATTAATAAAAATGCATTAAAAAGGTTTAAAATTAACCCTCCAACCATAGGTATGGTTGTTAACTAAAATTAAGAGGCATGAGACAAGTTTTACTTGACTCACAAACCTCCAAAAACAGCCTCCAAGGAAAAATTCGAGTTTCCAAGAAGGTGGAGTGTTTCATACTCCAAAATCTGACTTACCAAACTCTTACACATACTTACACATCTCTTACATATTTAATATAAAATCCAACAAAATCTATAATTACTTTATCATATCTCAATTTGATTTTTTTGACTTTTAACCATATGTTTTCTCACATTAATCTACCATAATTTAATTAATTAAAAGAAAGGGACACATCACTATTAAAACACATAAAATAAAACAAGGAACCACATGAACAAATACACAAAACCCATGGTCACATTTAAAGGTAATTCCCCCATAGGAATCCCTAACAACAATCAAACACAAACACAATAAAACAAGTTGCCATGGTGACCTTGTTGAATTCATCTAGAATTCCAAAGTTGTTGGTCTCAATCCCCGATGTTTGTTGTGATATTTTAACTCAGAAACACAAATACCTCCTTCGACCTTCCGGCCATTTCAAAACATCCGACATGATATAAATATAATCACAAATTCATCTATACATATGAATCACAATAACATCAAGGCAATCAACAATATCACTTACAATTTATATCAACAACTATTTCATCATCATATAATGTCCATTTTCTAAGTCTACTCACAATATTTAAAAATCACATGCCCGAACAACATTCACAATATATCCATGTCAAATAGTATATCATCATCCACATATGAAGAGTCTCTAATAATCATCATGCATCACAAAAAATCAAGATCAACAATAATCCATGATCAAATATCTAACATCATACTAAATCAAAACTATAATAATGTCTGAAATGTAATCAACATTATCAAAAGGTGTCAAAGGGTAGTGGGCACTACAGGGGCATGTCCCTGGTGCATTCCAAATTCTTTGTGTTATCCTCGTCCATGGGTATCATCTCGTGCTCACCGTAACATGACCCCTATATCCATCTCAATAATCTGAATCCCCTCTAACTCCTCATCCATGCCTCTATATGATGGAAAACCAACATATGGCCGCCACACGATATCAACCACTGATAGGCCCTCCAACAACCACCTATAGTATGTAACATCATATGTGGCCCTAGCCACTCTCGGATGTGCCTCAATTGGTACCCATCTCTTGAAACCCACTATGTATAAACCACCCCTAAACCTAGTCCTGTCATGGTAACCCAACTAGATGCACACACACAATGTGCTCATACACCCAACAATGTAACAAGTATGTACAACACATACCAAATCTCATGTACCTACCATAGGCCCATAGCTCCCTATATAGCTGGACTAGAAAATATGGTGCCTAAGAAAAACATATCCACTCCTCGATCATGTCCTGTAGCACCCCCATCAGTTCTCATGGAAATATCCCACCCTGGAATCTAGGAGAACAAAACAACCTACTACCACCATCATCAAAATAAATATCCTGGTCTCCTATGGATATGCCGCATACATATCCCCATAACTCAAACTTATGGTATGATAACTCAACATACCAATTTCCTCACCAAATATTGCCACTATGGGATCCGACGATGCCTGTATCAAAATTGAATGCATTGGATCCCCAACAATAGGAAGCCATAGGATTGTATATACATCCTCCAATGTGACGTTCATCTCTCCATTGGTAAATGAAAGGTATTGGTTGTAGAGTCCCATCTGTCGATGAGAGTGACCATCAAGCTATGATCTTGGCCTATATGCCTATAACACCTAATTGAACTAAGTCCCACATCTGCTATGTGCTCCCACTCCTCAACTATCACGCTAGGCCACATCTGTACCAATAAAGGTAGTACTCTGTCTCTCATAGTTATTTGATCTCTTGCCTACATCATCCAACCCAACACTGTCAAGTTGAGACCCTCTCTAATCACCTATTACCCAAATCTCAAACTTGCCTCATACTTAGCCTTTTTGTACCAAATAATACCTAAAACACATCAATCATACCTACCCCCCACCTGGTTTCTAATACCTACCCCTTTACCTAATTCCCTTAAGAACCTACTATCTCCATTATCATACTTACCTAATATCCTTGATCATTTCACCTACATACCTATCACACACCTGCCAAATTGTGCCTTACCCTCTTCCACCTACATTAGTCTTCACCTACCCCTACCTCACATGTTTAAATTTCCCATCTAGCCCTTCTTTCACCTAGTCACTTTGTACAATGATCGACATTGGTCTCTTTGACCGCAATCGGTCACCTTGACAGTACTGCCACCTTGAAAATGACCGTTGCTAGCCAAAACCAACCAACATTAGCCAAACAATGTTCGACATCGGTCATTGCTTCGGTGATAAAATCTGAAACCCCTATCTCCCATTACTAAACATCAATGCAGACTTATGTAAAACCCAATCCCACCCACCAAAGACAAACCTACATTCCTACCCAAGCCTATTTAACCTATATACACCTTTCCCCACCTCAATTTCACCCATTTTAACCTATATTTAAAAAAAAACAAAAACAAAAACAACAACACAACCTCCACCCAACTGCATTCATTTAAACCATAATTTTAAATGTAACAAGAGGTGTAGGAATTCCTCCTACCTTTACTCAACTTCGTCTCCACGGTGACACCTCTGGTCTCTATGTCGGTGGTCCTCTCGCTCCCTCTCCCGCCTCTGCCATGTCAAAATCCACTCCTCACCTCACAAAAATCAAATCACTCAAATCAATCTCATGGACCCACCTACCGAATGCCAATCACTGCTATTAGCTCATCAACTCAATTAGAGACCTCATACCATTTCTTTCTAACCTTCCACATATTCTCTGTCATTTTATGCAAATGGAAAAGAAACAAATGAATCCGTAAAACATGGATTTTACCTTTTTATCCCCAAATCAACATGACCGACATCAGTCAGGTCATGCCCTAGCCAACTAACGTCGGTTAAGCTCTAACTAGCATCGGTCACCACACATATCCATTTGACCCACAAAGAGGCCCACATTTCCTAAAAACAATGTTTTCAAACAATTTTTACCCTTCCCCACACCTATTAAAATCTCACTCACAAGCCTAAACTACCTATATATTTCCTTAATTATGCTTAGGAACATTATATTTATCTATACCTCGGCCATACTTATGCCCTGACCTACATACCCTAACTTGAACCTCCTTTTGTGACATTTAAATTTGTGTATTCGCTATAACTTGCGATGATGCTACTCATGTGATTTATCCTGATGAATTTACCTTGGTTGATGTTGTGATGTTTATCCCAATAAAACCTTTGGTGCCCTAGACCAAAACCTATTACTTGTTCCTACACCTTACCTAGTTGTGATTCAGGACCATATCCTATACCTTGGATACCTGAACCACTTCAACCTCATTTGGATAAACCTATCAACCTTTGACAACATAGAGTTTGCAAGCTCTTCAACCTAGTACTTTATCACATTATATATGTGTGCATGTGTTAGACTGCCACTACCTATTACCCGACCGAATTCACCCTTACCTAAACCCAACATACCCTTGTTTTCATCACTTACACATATATAAAACCACTCACCGAATCCATTTAACACCTCATCTATTCCTAGTTTGAGGGGGATCACCTCCACCCACACTTGGGGCAACCTAACCCTCACTCATACCTGAAGCATCGAATTCCTATTTTTGTCAATGTCACTTATCAATACAAACCACTTGGTAAAATGGGAAAATATAGACACCAAATTTGGGTCACACTCCCCTTTGTCCTCTTCAATCAATTAACATAACACATTTAAACAATCATGACCCCTTCATCCCATATTAATATTCATCCTCACATTATTAATTAATTTAATTAATTTAATTAAGTTAATTTCATCCTCACACCTCCACCTCATCATTACACTTCACTGTGGACCCGTTCTAGGGCATTTAACTCACAATGACAAAGTCATCACTCTCAACACTGAGTCATCACTCCTAGTGCCGAGTCACTACTTGACCTAACTAACTAAGAATTTTTCCTAAAATTAATTGGACTTCTTATAAGATCTTCCTACCTTCTCTCATGAGAAATCTACTTTTCTAAGCGGACCCAACAAGAAAAACATGCCAAAATCGGGAAGATCTTCCTATTTTTGTTAAAGTTAGACTTATCTACCTTAATCGATGCCACTTATCCGTCACCTAACTACCATCGGTCACCTTATATACACTTTCACAACCTTTTACTTAGCATGGTCAATTTATTTTTGAGAGAACTATTACATTTAAGTGTAAATCCAAAGCCTCTCAAAGATCTAAATGACACAAAAAAAATCTAGTTCTCCTTCTAGAGTATTGGAATACTTATAGGAAAACTACGGGAGTATTTCCACAATACCGACTCTAGAGTCTCTTCACAGATCAACTACCATCCACCTTCACCTACCAGATCTATAAAGGCAAGTAAGTATTTTTGCTTTTGATCATATTGTGCTTTCTTAAAGTATATATTCTTTATCTCTTTCATTATACTTTATTTCTGCATGTATTCCTTTATCTCCACCTCCTCACCAATCTACCAACCCAACCACCTATAGATTTTTTCCTTCCATGACTTCCCCCTTTGTATCCTTGAGTCTTCTCAGTAATATTACAAACCTAACCACACCCTTCTCACTCTCTGTGTAATCAAAGAGAAGCCCAAAACTATTTTTATCAAATTATTGTCAATTTCCCCTACCAATGTTGGTTACCTAACCACCGTCGGTTTCACCTCTATACCGACGTCGGTCACCTGACGATATCGGTCTCTGTGTCATTTCATTCCTTTTGACCAAAAATCCTCTCGATCAACCAAAACTAACCCATACCTCACCCGATCAATCCCAAATCCTTGTCAGACTTGCAAAACCTAGAATAACATACCAAACCTCTAGATCTAATCATAACCTTTCTGTTAGATTATATTTTCTTACTATATTTACACGAGATACCTAAATTGTATAACTATAGTAGGATTTCCTTACTTCATGATATTTTAAATATTAATTTATATATCAAAGTGGATTGACAGGCTTCTAGGAAGCACCCCACTTCCCGGATATAACACTCGCTAGGTAGTCCACTAGCCTATATTACTAATACTATTTGGTGGTCTTGTTGTGTTTCTTATATATGTCATTCCTCCTAGCCAAAGATAAGCTCAAACAATCAACTTGGATCAAAATTCTACAACATGTGCATTCAACCTTCGACCTACATATCACAGCTATTCCTCCTTAGCCATTTTACCTTCTATTTGTTCCATCCTAGAAAGTGTAAAATTTATTGGTGAAACAACCCGATTAAATATTTTGCTCTACCCATCCGTTTTTAGATGATATGTGGAACTAAAATTTAGTTTTGTTCCTAATCTTGGATTTAGATTTTCCAAAAATGTGAAGTCATTCTTGGGTCTCTATCAGATATAATTAACTTAGGTACACCATGCAATCTGAAAATTTCATGAACAAATATTTTTGCAAGAATAGGTGAATCATCTTTCAAATTTCCAACAATGAAATGAGCTACTTTTGTTAACTTGTCTACTACAACCAAAATAACATCATGCTTATTTTTAGACATAGGAAACCCTTGTATGAAATCCATACTTATTACCTACCATTTATATTGCGGTATGTTGTGAGGGTACAATAAACCAGTTGGATGCATATGTTCAACCTTAACACACTGACATTCAAGGCAATGTGAAACAAAATAAATTATATCTTTCTTCATCCCTTTCCAAAAATATTTTTGTTTTACATCAGCAAGCATTTTTGTCACTCCGGGATGTCCAAAGTAAGGTGAATTGTGAAATTCAGTCATCAATTTCTTTCTTAACTCATTTTCCAAGGGCACGTACACTCAATTTTCATACCTTAAAGTTCCTTCATTATCAATTCAGAAACCTTTATATCTTACATCATTAGAATCTGAAGCAAGTGCTAGTTTTACTTGTTGATAAAATGGATTAGTTATCATTTCTTTATTTACTTCATCCTTGAATTGAGTTCTCAAGGTTACAAGTGCGGAAATATGTTTCCTACAAATTAGTGCATCTGCCACTCTGTTATCTTTACCTTTAATGTAATTGATGTCAAAATCATAATGAGACAAAAATTCTAACCATCTTCGTTGTCTTGCATTCAAATTTGGCTATGTGAAGATATATTTCATCCCAAGGTGGTCAGTTTTTAGCTCAAAGGGTTTACCTAAGAGATAATGTCTCCATACTTGAAGTGCGTGCAATATGAACACAAGCTCTAGGTCATGGGGAGCATAATTCGATCATGTAACTTGAGCTTTCTACTCTCATATGACATTACATGATCGTTTTGAAGTAATATACCCCTAATCCTTCTTCGGAAGCATCTGTGACAACTGTAAAGCTTCCGTTTGGATTTGGAATAGTAAAAATAGGTGTTGTAGTTAGTTTTTCTTTAATGTTTTAAATGCTACCTCACATTTTTCATTTGAAATTTTTTTATCTTTCTTTTACAATGAAGTAATTAGAGCAGCAACCTTTGAGAAGTATTTTACAAATTTTTATAATATCCAGAAGCCCCATGAAGCTTTTGACTTCATGAACATTCTTAGGTGATGACCAATCAATTATAGCTCAATCTTTATCAACCAATATTCCATCCTTACTTATTACATGTCCTAAGTAATGTACTTACGTTTTAAAAAAGCACATTTTGACAACTTTCCAAACAATTTTATTTTCCTCAAAATCTCAAGTACAATCCTTAAGTGTTCATTGTGCTCCTCCATGCTTTTGAATAGATCAAAATATCATCAAGAATACAAGTAAAAACTTGTCCAAGTATTCTTGAAAAATATTATTCATCAAATTCATGAAAGTTGTAGGTGCGTTTGTTAAACCGAAAGGTAAAACTATGAATTCATAATGTCCATACCTTGTTCTAAAAGTTGTTTTATGAATATCCTCATCTTTGATTCTCAACTAATGGTACCCAGATCGTATATATATATTTGAATAAAATGATGCACCATGCATCTGATCAAATAGATCATCAATCATAGGAAGATGATATTTGTTTTTGATTGTTTCTTTATTTAACATTCGATAATCAATGCAAAGTCTAAGTGTTCTGTCCTTCTTCTTAAAAATATTACCGGTGCTCCCCAAGGTGAGACACTCGGTCTTATCAAACCCTTAGAAAAAGTTCATGCAATTGTGCCTTTAGTTCTACTAATTCAGTTGTAGTCATGTGGTATGGTGCTTTGGAAATAGGTTCAATTCTAGGTTTGATTTCAATTATGAAGTCAAACTCTCGTTTTAGTGGAAGACAGGTAGTTCTTCCAAAAACACATCGATGTACTCTCATAACAACAAATATTTTTCCATAAAATCACTACCTTCTTCTATTGTTTCAGAAATTTTTACTACATATAACATGCAGCCTTTGTTTTTAGCCTTTTTAAGTTGCATGGATGATATTTCTCTAACTAAAATGTCTCTTTTTATTCCTTGTATGTCTGTTGTTTTCTATAGATCATCAAGACATTTTATGTGTTTTTCATAACAGTTTACAATTGCTTTGTGATCAGCAAGCCAATTCACACCAATGATGACATCATATGACCCTAAAGGTGTAACGTACAGGTCTACTTTTGTAGTAAAGCTTGGTAATTCTAAGGCTACACCAAAAATACATTTATCTACTGTGTGGACAACATTGTTCCCATAATGGAAAATCCATGATTTTTCCATAATTCCATCTTTTATTTTTAATTTAGAAGCTAATTTACTAGAAATAAAGCATTATGTAGCACCAATATCGAAAAGTATAGTTACAGGTATACCAAACAACTTACCTAGTACTTCTATAGGTGTAGCTTTCTTTTTAGCGATTATTAGCCTACCGCAACATACATCTTGTGTTGCTAGTTGCTTTCATTTTTATTTAGAGGACACTTATTTGCGTAATGGTCTTTTCTACAGTTATAACAGCCCCCAACATGTCCTTTCCTAGGCTCAAACTTATTATCAGCCTTGTAGTTATTGTTTTGTCCATTATTGTTCTTTTGAACATTGTTTCTGTTATTTACAGGTTTATTTGTTGTTGTTTTCTTTGTTTTCAGCCCCAAACCTGTTTTTGTTACCAAAATTTTTCCATGTCACCTTTTTAGGTGCTAAAGGTGAAGGAGAGTTAGAAACTTTCTTATGTTTCTCTTCTTTATGCGCAGAAATTGCCTTCAATTTTTGTTCTTGCCTTATGGATTTTTCAACAACTCCTTCCATAGTGGTTGGACTGTGTACATTCACCTCTTCACATATAACATGATTCAATCCCATTATGAACTTACCTATCCGAAATTTTCATCAGTTTGATACTGCAGTACATACTTGAGAAGTTTGGAAAAATTCTCCCAATATTCAATACCGGTTAATTTTCCTTGAATTAATGTCTAAAATTCAGAAATTTTCTGATCATAGTATAATTGTGGAAGCCAACACTATCTAATGTAACCTTTGAATTGGTCCCAAGTAATGCTAGATTCATCAACATTGAGTTCAAACTTGCGGCTATCCCACCATGATGATGCTTCATGGGAAAGCTGATAAGCTCCCCATACTACTTTGGTTTCCTCGAAGAATTTCCTTATAAAAAAGTACTTCTCCATCTCGCCGAGCCAATTCTCAGCTTCATCTCCTAGTGTAGTACCATCAAAATTTGGTGAAATTATTCTTTTTATATCATTTGCAAGTTAAGCTACCAACCTTGCCTTCTTTTTTTCACATTAGTTAGGTGCATTTGCATTTGCATTTACAACATTATTATTTACATTTACAACATTATTATTATTTTTATTATTGTTGTTATCACCATCAGGATTTCCAGAATTAACATTATTTTGTAGAGGTGGCTGATTGTTATCATCAACATCCTCCTCCTCTTCATTTACCATTACTTGTTGTTTGAGTATAACACAACGATCTCTTGTGTCTAGTATGGCATCAACGATCTCATCAAGTTTTTGTGTTGTAGCTGCCTCACCAACCAGAGGTTGGTTATTTGCAGCATGTCCCCTTGTTCTAACCATTTTTGTTAACAATAAATTAATTTTTTATTAGAGATGGACTCAAATAGGTCTAAGAGCTGTAACCTTCAGCTCTAATACCAAAATGTAACATCCTTATTTATGACTTCAATAACAAGTGATTTTTTTGCTTTTGTTTGTTTTGTATAATGTTTATTGTATTGTTCTAAATTCACATAATTTTGAATAAAAATTCATTTGATAATCCATCACATAACAATAAACATATGCATTTGTAATGACTTGGTGTTAAACCGAATCTCTCCTTTTTCTTTATAACAAGTGTATATAAGTATACTAGTGGTTTCCTTAATTAGTTAAGGATCATTCATGTTCAATCATACAAAGATCCTATCTAAGTATCGTTACTAATACCCATATGATATCATGCTTCTTTTGTCTAGGTGAAATAAAGACAACACAATCAATAGCTTACGATACTTTGGCCAAAGTTTTAAGACATGTATGCCATGATTTTATTCCTAGATGACATACTCATCCTAAGGGATATGCATTTCACCACACTTGAATCTGTTATCTAGATTAGACTACCTTGACTCAGTCAACAAATTTATGTCCATGTTAGGTGTTAAGTAGGGATAGTCAGTATAAACACGTACAAGGATCTCGCTTAGGAGACTAAGGGAAATCAAGTGCAACCAAATTGACTTACGTCATCTTGGTTCCACTTCATTCCCCGTAGTCATCATTAAGATGACCTTAGTATAGCTTCATGCCTTTGTCATGATTTAGTACGTAACCGTGACTCGAATTAACAATTCACAAAGTATCCCATAAGGAAGCTAGGTGGGTGGTTGTGACATAGTGGGAACTCTAAAGTAACCACATAATGACTTGCATCATTAAGTGGGTACTTTGCAACAACGAATATCTTTGTGACAACCATTGAGCTCCGCTATGTGGGGCTTCATATATTAACCATTTCCTTAATTAGTTTAATTCACTGACTTGTTACCCTATCCAGTTAACATGTCATCATTAGGTATCGTATCTAAGGATCAATTAGGGTTGATACCATTAATCCTTTATGGAAGGATCGTAACATACCTCCTTATGAAGTGAAGGTATACAAATCAAATCTACATTTATTTTCAATGAGTTGATTATTCATTTTCCATTGGTCCATTAAGTGTCACTAATCAATCTAATTATAATAAGTATAGGACAACATTTAAGCGTTGTCTTATTATTTCATACTTGATAAGAATAACTTATATTTACATAACTTAAGTGTTTAGAATGCGTAACTTTTATCTAGTCACCTCATCTTAACATATCAAATCATTCACTTCATTACACTCATATATAATCATTTGAACACATTTTATCATGTTCCCTTACTTGTCAAAATTTATAGTTTATAGAAAAAAACATAGGTTTAAGACTCAATCATTAAGGCCATTCCAACCTTATAAGTGTGTTCCCTTTCTTTCCATTTAAGGACATATAATCTTATCCATAAGTTCATACATGATTCATTATAGTATAACCCTTATAAATAATATAATATCATTTCCATATAAACATAATATTACATTTTAAAAACTTCTAGATAAGATTTATCATATCATATTAATAAGTTCATATCAGTTCATCCTTTATCTCCTTAGACTAACAAAATTTATGTATAGTCCTTCACTTAATCAACATAACAAACTAAATAATATTCATGAAGTCCTAATTATGTTTAAATTATAAACACTATGAAGGTAATGTGAATTATTTATAATGAAATAATCACACTAAATTCTAAATTCACAACATTAATCCATTTACAAGATCAATATAATCAAGAATCCATCTTTATTTCTTTCTACTAAAATACCATCAACATATTTCAGTCTCCAAAAATCAACATGTTTCCAAATGATTACAATAATATGGCTCTAGGCCTTTCATGTTTCCCAAATAGAACCACTTCAAGAAACTTATACAATAATCATTTAATCAAATCAATTAACTTCATCAATAAAATAAATGCAACTTCTTATAAGTCTTTCTTCTTTCACCTTTCACGAAATCCATCTGCAATATTTTTTAGCACATGTAAGTTCACACAAACTGATCATGATAAGTACTAAATATTCAAAACAACATGCTCTAACTTAATAATTTCATAAAAGGAACACTATTTTTAATGAAATTAGTCTAAAGTTCAAAAGTAATAAACAAATCATTTAAGCATGTCAATAATAACATAATAAATGAAACCATGAAAAGAAGTCGGTTTAAGTCACACACTTCATCACAATATTTCTATCGATACTAATTATAGTCACTTAAGGTACAAGACAAGTACATTTGATCCATTTCAAGCATAAAACAAAAGTATAAGTGTAACATAGTTTTAGTCATATAATCTCATTCTTATATGTTTGTAATCATTTACCTTGTCCAACAATTTTAATATCTTACTTATCTAAATATTACATTACAATAAACAATAGTAATAGAAAAGTGTCTTATTCATTCTAAGAAGAATAAGATATAAAGAGTTGCATTTATATAATCCCATAAATGTCTTAAAATATCACTCACATCCATTGCATACATAATTGCCATCAATGGAGGAGTGGGAGGAGCAGGAGCGGGAGGAGTGGGAGTTTTCAATTTTTGAAAATAAGCGGGAATAACGAGAGGGCCTATCAAATTTGCAGGGTGAACAAGAGGAAGGCGTGAAGAATCATGTGATCATGGAGCCCATTGGTACTATGGAGAACAATGGAAGGCCAAACACGTGGGTGAAACTTTTGGGGGAAAAATGGGATAAAAGGGTCACAGAGATCGTGGAACTGTTAAGGAAAAGGTAATATTTCCTCAAAGTTCCTATTTATTTTTTGGCTAGAACTAAAGTCTCCATGGAAGGAGGTTTTTAGCTAAATGTATGGGGACTAGACCAAATATTGATTATTTTAGAAATTGGGAAAAGAGGCGATGGGCAGCTAATGGGAACATTGAAGTTTCAGCGTATGCTAATGGGTACTTCTTAGCTATCCTGCCCAGTAAGGAACATGTTGTGAAAATCTTAACAGAAGGACCTTGGTTCATTGGAAAATCTCATGTCATTGTTCAGAAATGGGAGCCAACCTTTAATCCCTTTGAAAATCCTATTATGGAGTTTCTGATTTGGGTTAACCTTCTGGTTTACCCTTGGAATTATGGGAACCAGAGGTTCTCTTTGGTATAGTGAAGATCCTGGGGAGCCCCATTGCTCTGGATCAGTTATGAAAGCAAAGACTAGACTCACCCATGCCAGATTCTGTGTTAATATGAGTCAAGACTCATGTATGGAAACAAATATTAAGCTTATGACCCCAGAGGGGGTATGGGTGTAGAGGTTTGATTATGATCCATCCCCGTTTTCTGTAAGAAATGCAAGTTAGTAGGCCATGAACAACGTATGTGTTTGGAATTTAAAAAAAAGAAGCTTGAGACAAAAGCCATGCCCCAAAAGCTGGGTCTAGAAAAATAGACAAAGGAATGTAAGAATGTTGGAAGGAATGGCAAGGTTGAAAATATTCAACAGGAAAATCTTGAAATAAAAGAACCATTGCTCCCCCTAATAAATCTAGTGAGGAAAGAGGAGAATCAAGTTCACAGGTACAAGGAAACATCAATGAAGAATCTAAAGAAAAGGATGAGGATCTACTAGATTTTTTCACGGAAGAAGAAACTCAGGTTTCCAGAGAATGAGGTAAGTAAAGTTATGGAGGACAATAAAATTGCTTTGCAAGTTACTGAGATGGATTATCTTTGGAAGAGGTGTCCTCTATAGGTCAGAGCTCCTTTGGACAAAGACAAGAGGAAGATTTATCTATGTCAAATGGTTTTGAGATTCTATCAGACCTTGTTCCTGATACCTATGAGGAGATGGGCTCTCGAAGACCCCCGTGAGTAAATCCAAACCTGTTACTTGTAGCAGCTCTCAAGATGATGTGGGTAAAGACTCAAGCCTAAAAGGCAGGAAAAGTAACAAGGAAGTAAGGGAGACAAACTCAAGAAGGGAAGTAGAAGCTGGTATTCAGAAGACTCGGGAATTTGCTTCCCCGTAAAAAGAAATGTTAATGATTTGTCTTTCTTGGAATATAAGGGGTCTGAATAACCCCAGTAAACATAGATTAGCTAAGGATCTTAGAATGAAAAATAAACCTGATATTTTTATGATTCAAGAAACTAAAATGTCTATGGAGAGATTCAAAGATGTGGGAGGTCTATTTGGAAAGAAAGCTGTTGGGAAGGTCATAGTTCTGTGGGAGCCTCTGGAGGTGTGGTCACTCTTTGGGACCCCAAGCATTGTGCATGGTGTTCTTATCCTGTCGGCTCTAGGTCATGTGGCTATGTGTTTCACGAACCTGTCCTCAAAGAAATCCTGGTATGTTTCTAATATTTATATGCACCTAACAATGTGAGTGAGAGAAGGAAGCTCTGGAGGGACCTCACGTCTTTCAGAAATTTATTCAAAGATAAAGATTGGCTTATTGGAGGAGATTTCAATTCCCCCTTTCTTTAGGGAAAAAAAAGGGGTATAGCTTCTTTCACTGATAGTATGGAAGATCTAGCTGAGTTCCTCAACATCAATGGGATGGTGGATTTGGAACTGGAAGGATCAAAGTTCACATGGGTCAATAGGAGAATTGGGTCGGAACTTATTCAAATTAGATTGGACAGGTTTGTGGTGAGTCACCTCTATATGATGAATCAACTCTACTCCCTCAAGACTCTTCCTAGAATTGGATCTGACCATAACCCTATCCTCCTTAAACTGGGATTAGATCAAGAAAGCTAGGCCCTTCTAGTTTGAAAAGATTTGGTTAGATCATCTTGATCTTCCTACCAGAATCAAAGAGTGGTGGAATATCAAGGTTTTTGGGGTGGCCAGTTACAGACTCAGTTTTAAATTAAAGCATCTCAAAAACTGTCTCAAAAGATGGAATAAAGAGGTTTTTGGAAACATCTTCCAGGAAAAAAGTAGAGTGGAAGAAGATATAAGGAATATTGAGGAACTTATTGAAATTGATGGTCTCAATCGATTCTAAAAGAACAAGAACAAAATCTCCTGATTGAGTATCATAACATCCTGGCGAAAGAAGAGGTGTACTGGAAACAGAAATTGAGAGTGAAATGGCTTAAGGAGGGGGATAGGAATACCAATTTTTTCCATTTCTCGGTGACCTCTCGGACAAATCTCCTAAAGATATCTAAAATCAAGAATGAGAATGGAGAGATCCTATCGGAAAGTAAGGATATCAACCAGGCCATTATAAATTATTTTAAGGATCTCTTTCAACAGGGTCAGGGGGTTGAGGAGCAGAGACAAAACAATATTCTGAATCTTTTCCAGAAAGTGATATCTCCGGAGGAAAATCATGAGCTCTTAAAGATCCCTTCTGAAGAGGAAATTAGGTATGTGATCTTTGATATGGAACTTGATAAGTCTCCTGGCCCTGATGGCTTTTAGGCCTTCTTTTACCAAAAATTTTGGGAGGTGATAAAGACTGAAGTTATTGATATGGTCCAAGAATTTTTCAAAAATGGGAAGCTTCTCAGACAGCTCAACAACACGTTTTTGGTCCTCGTTCCCAAAATTGTTGGAGCCAATGAGGTCAAGGACTTTAGACCGATCAGCTGTGTAACACGAGTTATAAAATTCTAACCAAAATCATAGCTTGCAGGATCAGGCCGGTGCTCACCCATTTTATTTCTGAGAACCAAGGAGCCTTTGTCCAGGGAGACAGATCACTAATAGTATTATAGTGATCCAAGAGGCCATTCATTCCATTGATAACTCTACTAGATCATCTATGTTCCTTAAGCTTGATATGCACAAGGCCTATGATAGGATTAACTGGTCTTTCCTTCGGGCTATTCTAGAAAAAGTGGGGTTTGATAATACTATGGTGAGCATGATTATGACCTGTATATCTACTGCTAGTTATTTGGTGTTGGTCAATGGAGTCTATAAGGTTTCTTCAGAGCTGGTAGAGGATTAAGATAGGGTGATCCCCTATCTCCTTTCCTTTATGTTATCATGGCTGAATCCTTGAGTAGAATTTGTAAGTAGGCTATGATTTCTAAGAATATCCAGGGTATTAAGATTTCAAATGGGCTCCCTCCTATTTGCCTCAATCAATTTGTTGATGATAACTTCCTGATGGGGAAGGCCTCTATCCAAGAAGCCACCAACTTCAAGTTTGTTCTCAATGAGTATGAACAGGTTTCAGGGTAGATGGTCAATTTCCTTAAAAGTGTTGTCTATTTTATTAATGTAGATAAACATGTTCAAGCTAGGCTCGCTCATATCCTTGGTTGTAGAATCAAATGCTTTCTAGATTCCTACCTTGGAATGCCTCTTCTCCTTAAAAAGCCTAATAGCTCTATTTGGAATGCCCTGTTGGAAAGAGTTAACAAAAAACTTTCCTCCTGGAAAGGTCTCCTCCTTTCACAAGCTGGTAAGATTCAACTTCTATGAGCTCCCTCCAAGGAGTTCCCATCTATATTATGTCTCTTTTCAAACTTCCAGCTAAAATAACAGCTATTTTGGAAAGAATTTAGAAAATATTTCTCTGGGTTGGTGCTTTAGAAGATTTTAAATTCCCCTTGGTGGCGTGGGACAAAGTAACTAAGCCAAATTTGTGTGGTGGTTTGGGTCTGAAGAACATTCCTATTATGAACAAAGCTCTATTAGCCAAAGCTGGTTAGTGAATAGCTAGAGAGGAAGGCCTATGGGTTGATATAATAAAAAAGAAATACCTTGAGAATTATGGTAGAATTGATTCCTTTTTCTTCCATAATAACCTTCCTAAAGGCTCTTATTTCTGGAATTCCCTGATGGATTCCAAAGACATCCTCTCCAAGGGTGCTTCCTGGGAGATTGGGAAGGGGAACAAGATCAGATTTTGGTGGGATAGCTGGATTGAAGAGGTCCCCTTAGCTGATCAAGAAATTTGGAAGGAGGTGGCTCAGGTCTATGAAGATAAAGGTAAAATTTGGATTAAGGATTTTGGTTTTTGAGGAGAAGTATCATTGGGAAACCATAACCCCCCTCCGGACTATCTTGGTGACCTCAAACCCTTTCAGGATCTCAACAAGAAACTCAGGGACTTTCACATCCCCATCTTCCAGACAAAGGAGGACACAATCATATGGAAGAGGAGGATTCGGGTAACTTCTCTGTTAAATCTGCCTATAGCTCTCATTTCAAGAAAGATCAACAAAGAGACTATTGGGGCAAGTTATGGATTAAAGATCTGATCCCAAAGATCAATATTTTTTTTCTAGTTGTTGTCCAAAATAGAATCTTGTCAGTTGATAACCTCAAAAAGAGAGGGATGATGATTCCTAATAGGTGTTCTTTATGTAGGAAAAGGGAGGAAAATGTGAATCACCTTTTCTTACATTGTCCTTTCTCTAAAGGTGTTTTCATGATGATTTTGGATTTGTTCAATATCTAATGGATCATACCTTCTAATATAGAAGATTGCAACATTCAATGGGAAAGTCCCTTTAGGTTTCCCTTTTTGAACTGGGCCTGGAGGATTGCTTTACCTCACTTCTTATGGGGGATCTGGAAAGCAAGGAATAATAGTGTCTTTAGAGACCAGAAACCACAGATTGTGGTGATAAAGAGGAAGATCCTAGCAGCCATAAAGGAAAATCTCAAACTCTTTAAAAGTAAAACTAACAAGAGTTGTCTAAAAGGGGAATAGGCTATGTTGGAAAAGTTCACCTATAGTCGGTCATGATCCATAACCCTGATAAGATTGTGAACTAGGAACAAGCCGGTGGGATCTACTATCAAGATCAACTTTGATGGGGCCTCCAAAGGAAATCTGGTCAAGCAGGGGGAGGGGGTATCTTAAGAAATAAAGAGGGTGATTGGTTGTTTTCCTATGTTGGTCCTTTAGGAAAACAAACCAATAATATGGGAAGCAGAGCCCTCCTATGGGGAATTTTAATAGCCAAGGAAAAAGGTATTAAGGATATACAGATTGAAGGTGATTCCCTAATCATCATAAGTGCTCTCAATAATAGGTGCAAGATCAATTGGGCTTTAAGAAACATCATCCAAGACATCAAGGAAATGCTTAAGGATTTTGATAAAGTTTCTATTAATCACACGTGGAGACATGGTAATATTTGTGCGGACAAGATGGAAAATATAGGTGTCTGGAGCCATGAGTACAAGATATGGGGTGTTGGAGATAAGCTTCCCTCTAATATTAATGATGAAATCATTAAGGAAAAGGGGTGCTAAGTTTCATAATGGTGGCATGAGTGGGTGTAAGTATTTCAAGTACCCTAGGAACTTTCACATTAATCATCTTCTCTACTCACTTTTTGAAAGGGTGAATTTGTTGCTAGTTGTGGGGTCTTTGTCGGTTGAAAGGGAAGTTTGGTAAAGCTAAGATGGGAGGTGATAGAATCAGGGTGGAGCCTGCTAGTCAAAAAATTTGAAGAGAACAATCTGAGTCTGTGGAATAAGCTTAAGGTTGGGGGATTCAGCAATTTCATTACCAAATTACATGGTCATGACTCAATATCCTGTCAAAAGATTTCAGCATTGCTTGGAAGGAGGGGGTTTTTCATATTCGTGGCATGGATGTTGAGGTCTCGGAGACCAACATTGCTAGGATTACTAAAATGAAAATGGAAGGATTGAAGCTCTATAAGGATAGAAAACGTAGGGATTTGGAGATTGAGAGGTTTTTTGTTGGTAAAGAGAGGTGCTGGTTTTTCACGGATGGTATTTCTCACTCTTGCATCCTGGTGTGTGGAAGGATGTCTATGCCTCCAACTCATGAAATACATCACATTGGAGGGAAAGTATAGAAAGATCTATACCCACCATATGACCCTACTCAACATGTTCCGGCACAAGGTGATGATCAGTATCCCTTTCTTCCTTGCTACCTCTCTCACGAATTCCTTGATTGCCTTTCAGCAAGACAAGGCTGAGCTTCCCCTGCATGAAGGTTTGATTCTCCTGCTGGTCGAGAATGGTACTCGACCCTGGTCCCTCCTTTGAGGTCGGTGATGGACGAGCATGCTGAGGAGGATGATGTCACTCTCTGTTGTTTGCCTCACTAAAATGAAGGCGGGAAAGGGTATCGATGTGGAAAAGGATTGGGAAAAAGTCAATAGAGATGGTGACCTTGGGGAGGCTAGTGCTTCCAGGAAAATGGATTGTGTGGGTGATCCTAATGTCTTTGATGAATGGAGTAGGAAAATGCATGTACCTGGAGGGTGTCTTGAAGGCCATGGAGGCTGCCAGTGCTGGCCAAAGAGATTCTATGATGGACATTATCAATATTTCCAAGAAAATGGTCACCGATCAAGTTTAGACTAAACATAGAGTTAACGAGCTGGAAAATCAAGTGAAGGTTTTCTTTAGATAGGGTGGAAATGATGGAATCAGGAAACAAAAGAAGGAAATTCAACCTCAGGATCAGTAGCTCTGAGGAGGAGATGGATAATGGTGGTCATGGTAGGTCTTGATCCCTTGGTTTGTTGTGTGCTCCTTGGTCACGTGGAGCCCTCCTTGGTGAAAGTTTGGTGAATTTTGGTTCTTAGTTGTTTTTCTATCCGTCTTCTAGGGGTTTCCCTCTAAAAGTTGTGAAGTAAGTTAAGATGTTTTAACTCATTTTCCGGGTTTGGTAACTGAACTCTCTTATATGGTTCGATCCCTATTTTTTGCCTTATCTAATAAAAAAATATAATCCATAATTATATGACTAGAACCTTTTATCCTCAATCTAGTTTAGACAATTTTATTTTAGAACCTTTTGTTATCTACACAAACAATAATAAGGCATACAGATAACATTATATTTAGTAAATTTTTCTAGTCATTTCATTTAATCACACCGAATACATGTTCTAAATATATGAGCTAATATTGATTATAAATCAATAGATGTGAGCTAAGCTTTATAAATGTTATCTCATTTTAGTGATTCTAGCTAAAATTAAGATAACCATAGATTTTTGGAAAAATCTCCTAAAATGCCCTTTTGAGGAGATTTTCGGGTTTTTGGGTTTCAACAACATGAAAACATGTTTTTTACATGCTATATGCAAATTGTTTCGAAACCCGAAACCCGAAACAAGTTAGTATTTCGGGTTTTCAAAACTCATGAACATCGGAACATGACTTGCAAAAATCATGCTACATGTCGCTTGAATTCTGAAACTTGAAACCTGATAGGTTCCTTTGTGTCAGGTTTTCGGAACCTTGAAACATCCAAACATCTCATGTTTCATGTCGTCTATTTCCCAAAACCCGAAACTTGAATTGATAGCTAATCCTTTGTATCGGGTTTTCGGGCACTCCAAGCATGATGACATGGCATTAACTTCGAGTTGTTGGGTAGTTGGCACACGTGTCAGGTGAAGTGTCATAAATTCTAGGGTTTTATAAATAGCCCAATTTTACACGTCATTTTTACTGGTTGTAATTTTGCTGCATGGATTTTTCATTCTTGTGCCTGTAACCTCCAAACCCGATTAAGCTTCTTGATCGATTGCGTGCTCCATTTTCAATTATTTTTCAAGATTACTGAAGGTATTTTACTTTTCTTTCTGATTTGAGGTCTTTTGGATTCATATTTGAAATATTCTTTTGATGTTCTCCATCCTTTCCTATTTTTCCTCTAGGTTTAGGGTTTTAGGTTGTTTTCTTCATTTTGTGTTGAATTCCATTGAAATTTCTTGTTTGGAATTCACCCCTAGGGAGTTTCTTTATTTTATCCCATGGAATATACCCTGTTGATTATTGAAAAAATATAAAATTCCTAACTACCTGAAATGGCGGGAATTTCACATGTCTTAACACCTCAAAAACCTGATTCCTTTATTTTCAGGTTTTGTAAGGTGTTCAACATCTCCTTGTTTCTGCCATTTGTCAGGTTTCATCAAGTGCTCAACAATCTCCAAGTTCTACCAGTGTATTAGGTTTTATCAAGTGTCAGACATCTATCAATCTCTGACATACACTTTGCAGTGTATCGGGTTTTACCAAGTGTCTGACACCTACTAAGTTCGACACTCTCTATAGTCTGTCGGGTTTTGTGAAATGTCCAACAAGAATTTATTTCGACATACATTCCTAGTGTGTCGGGTTTCATCAGGTGCTTTGCAAGTCCTAAAATCTAGATAGTGTGGCGGGTCTGTGGGGTTGCTCAGCAAGCTTCCAAGTCTGATTGTTCAGATAGGAGTTGTCTAGGCATTCTTTCTTTAGGATTTCTCATGTTGGATCCTGGATCATCTAAAGATAAGTCAAATAGGTCAAGGAAGATGAAATACAAGTACCAGAAAATGGAATCCCCCTCCTACATAGATTGTAATTACAACATCCGAGATACGGAGCTAGGTAATATTGACATTGAAGATTTTTGGAACAGAACCAAAGATTCTTCTCAGAGTCCCTAGATGAAGTCAATAACCAATAGTGGCCTCCCTCTTATAGCAGGATTCCCAATGTTTGATCAATGCCTTGAGTTCATTTTGGCCTATGCTTCCATTTATGACTTGGACTCTAGCTCAGTGAAAAATCAAGCATGAGAAGTCATAGTGAAGTTGGACGGGGGGTTACTTTGATGACCTCTTAAGATTACCAAACTTTCGGGAATATGTCGATGTAGATCTTAAGTCAATAGAGAAATCATGGGACAAATATCAAGAAAAATGCATCGAGGCATGTGAATAAAAAGTTCTTGATCAAGGCCAAGCCGAGCCATCTTAAGGTTTCCATAGTTTTTCCCGGGAGTGATTTCATCCTTGAAATTAGTGACATCATCACCTTGTGAAGTCAAGTATTTAGAATCCACGAGTCAAGGACTTCTAAGGATGGATGTATCAATTCATGGTTATTATGAAGAAGAACGAACATGGGATCAATTGAAGCCATCACAGAGCCAGTCTCATAATCGATGATATTGATTCCTAGATGAAGACATTATTGATTACAGGAAAATTCTATATGTCGTCAGATGTCACCTATGCAAAGGTAGCTTTTGGCATGAGAAATTACCAACCTTTGATTTGAGTTCCTCAAGGTCACTCCTACCAAGTCAGCCAAGAAACCCAAAATAGTCTAAAGGGTTTTCGGTGGATGCGTTAGGGCATAAATTTAAAGAGATTACTACTCCCCTGCGGTGATAAAACTAGGGATGATTTAATGGTCACAGATTATCAAATCACAAGGGTGGCTCTAGGGAAAGTAAGAATGGAGGGAGCACAAAGAAAACACACAAGATGCCATGAATGTGTTATGCCGGAAGGTTTAGGAAACTAATTTAAAAGAGATGAGTTAAAATAGAAATTACAATAGCTAATGAAGTACTACTCAAGCTCTCAAAGCCTCCTGAGTCAACACCATCATCCTCTACTCCTATCGGGTTCAATTTCTCATCGGTACCCATGATTGAGAAGATTAATGAGAAGGGGAGAACGGTCAATGAATGGATCCAAAGGCTACTCCTGCAAGGAAAATAAGTCATCGAGGACACCGTGGAAGTCTACAAATCCTTAGAGGATATAAAGAAGGATGGAGAGAAAATGGATGATGAGTTTTTAGCAGAAATCAAGAACCTAGAGTTGACTTTTGAAGCTCTCCAAACGCTGAAACAGGTTCCATCCCACATCTTGGTTGAAGAAGGCATCATTCCACATGGGGATAAACATTTCTAGCAAACCAAAGCCATAGATTCAGAATAAATATTCTTAATGAAGCTTTCAACAAATTGAGGGAATCAAGAGATCAATTGGTCGATGGAAAGAACAACTTAGAAGAAGAGCTAGTCAAGATTTGTGCTAAGGTGTTGAGTGAAAGCTCGGGTATCCTGCCTATTGATGATCTTTACAAACAGATCCAAGAATCAATTCAGCATGAACCAACTTATGGATTCGGCACTGGAAATCATTGACAGGTTTGTGAAAATTGAACATTCTTTGGAGACCCTAAGGAAACTCAACAAGATACTTGAAAAAGCTTCCTGGCAATGCTAGCAATACTCAAGAAACATGTGAAGTTTTGAGTGATCATTCCACCACATGATGAAAATGAGATGCAAGGTATAATCCAAAATTTCAAGAATTTTAGGACAAGCAGGCTTTGTTGGAGGAAGAAAAATATGAAGATACAGAATAAGCACAATGTTACATGTCATTTTAATCCTGAAATTGACATGTCTTTTTCATTTTTGTTTCGTCATATAGGAAGCAAATTTTGACTTGGTCTCCTACGTGAGAGTCAAGCAAAATAGGACTCTCATTAAAAAGACTATACTCTAGGATTTATCCTATTTTCTCTCAACTCCTTTTATTATAAATAAGGGATGCTTATGCATTCCAAAGGGTTGAGAGTTTTGGAATATTGAGAACTATTGTGAAGAAGAAAAACTTTGTGTTTTCTTTTAATCATTTTAGGAATAGAAACCAATGCTATTTTTGTAAACTTTGTGTTGTGAGATTCATCTCTCTTAAGATATTGTTCTTACGTTACGGATATTAGGTTATTCTTTGTTTAGCATTCTTGATCATTTTAATTATTTCAAACGTTACATTATATTTGTTATCTAGAACTCGTATGATAATTTCGTGATCTATGTTTTCTCGAAAGAAAATACATTCCCGTCATTTCCTTTCCATTGGTTTTCCTTTCTGATCCATTCCATTTCGAATAACAACATCTTCACGTAGTGTGGATATGGATTTTGGGATTCTATCCCAACCCCAATGGTTAGATTAGTGTGAATATTGTACATATTATTTTTGTTGTGTTTTAGATTAGTAATAAACAGGAAGCCTCACTTGTCTTTGAGGAGGGATTTAATCCCATGCACTATGGTTGAACCTCATATTTTGTCTTGAAAAATGTCCAACCAACAGTTTTTGGTGACTCATGCTTGAGAATATGATTTAGATTGAGCTTATCCCGCTGTTTCATTATTTTTAAGAAGATCCATTTTCTAGTTCAAGTTGGCCAGGAAGATTTTCACTTGGTTAAGCCGAGCCAAGGGTGAAACTGATCCATTATTTGATCTGCTTCAACAACATAATTTTAGGCTTTCACCCAATAGTGTTACATCTAGCTGGGAGTAAGAAGTTCTTCTTCCATCCGAAGGACTTGGATTCCACAAGAACAAGGAGTTTTTGTAACTTGTCATGGATTGTTTTGTCGGATATTCATATTATGTTCACACTTCATTTAGAAGAATGGTAGCACAACATGTGCCTTGGGGGCAACTATTGGTCCTCTTTCCCTTACTCCACCATTGCATGACCTGCCTCATGGATCATGGAAGAATATTCCTAAGTTCAACGGTGATGGAAAACAACATCCTGACGAACACATTATCTCATTCTTTATTGCATGCGGTGTTCTTGGGGTTGCTCACGAAGATGTCTCTGTTCAACTCTTCGTCAAACATTGCATGGTGTGGTAGTGGAATGGTTTTACCATCTCCCGAATGCATGTATTACCAACTAGGCTACCATGAGATTTGTATTTGAAGCAAGGTTCAAACCAGCTAAAGATTCTCATGCCTTGTTAGCACAACTTACACACATGAAGAAGGAGCCTTACAAACCCATGCAGGACTTCATAGCCAAATTCAACAAGCTGATCCACAAGATTCTAGACCTCACTTGTTCCTACTCTTGAAAATTAGAAGTGTTTCTTCATCAACGCTCAACCTCTAGATGTGAGCTTCTTGTTGAGAAGATCTATTATTCCCGATTTGGCCACCACTCAAGCTATGGCCACCAAAATAGAAGATGATCTTATTCTGGCCGGAAAGATTAGAAAAGAATCATCCAATCCTAAAAATTAGAGTTCTTCTTAGAGTACTATTGATCCAATGATTCAGAAGATGGATAATGAATTGATCACTTTGAAAAAGAAAATGTCTCAATAGGTGAGCAACGTTCCGTATTGGGATATTCCTAGATGGAATTTCAATAATACTAATGGCGCTCCCACAAGAGATAGACCGCGGTTGACTGCTGCTCAACCAAGGCTGGCTATTGAAGCTCCTCCTATTAATGCTATAGTAGAGATAGTTGAAGAAGAGGAAGAACCAAAAGAACAAGATTCTCACGAAGCTTTTGAAGCTTTGGGATATGCGTTGATGAGTCCTATGACGATTCAACTGGTGACTCCAAAGCATTGGGTATTTGGAATATAAGGAAGACAGATGTGAACATGATGGTCAGTCATTTGTGGTCTTCACTCGATCCCAATCTCAGAATCCTAGAAAACCAGTTGAAGGTTCTAGGGAGAAGAATAAAGAAGCTCCCGTGATCATGGCCAAGAGAGGCTCTCCTATCTCAGCACAAACTGAAAAGGAGACAACTAAAAAGGTAACAACTTCTTCTTATTCTCCTTCTCCTGCTCCCAAGACTAGTACCTCAGCTCAAACCAATATAACTAGAACTAAGCCTACCATCATTCCTTCATATACTACTTTTGACATTATTGACCATGCAAAAAGAACTAAGATCCAAATGTCAGAAGCAGAATATCTTCAGTCAAATCCTGAGAAATTTGAAAAGCTTGCCAAATTCATTAGAAGTAAGGCTTGTTGTCCCTTCATCTTCAAAAGGAATTTTTTCAAGTCCTACTCAACCTTCACCTTAGACCAATATGACCTCTATTTCTTCTTCAGGAAAGATCAAACCATTTTATTTGTCTTTACTCATAAATGGGTTCAAACTCAGCAATTACATAATTGACTCAGGAGCTTCCAATAACATGATGCCCACAAAAGTAGCTCATGCCCTTAGACTTACTTTAACTAAATCATATAGATGGTGTTATTCCATGGAAACCAAGCAAGTTCCTTTGATTGGTCAAATCAAGGATGCATAATTTGCATTTGTCACATTCTCGGAGAAGAGAGTAAAAATGACCATTTTGGTTGTTGATATCCCAACTACTTATGGTATTCTCTTAGGAAGAGGTTTTTGTAAATATGTCGGAGGGGAGATCAATATGGACTGTACCAAGGCTAAAATTCTAGTTAATGGAGTTCCTCATATTCTCCATCCTGAGCCTTAAGCGAATTATTTAGTCACTAAGTCTGATGACCCCAAGGCTCAAATTATTTTGAAGATGTTGGCTTAGGGAATTATTTCATGACATCAGAGGTACCAGCTGTAAATGTTAAGGAAGAGGATCCTAATGGTATTTGGACCCTTGAGTTTGATGGAGCTGTTCAACTACTAGATCAGGTGCCGGCGTAGTTCTTATATCTCAGATTTTGAGATCTTTCCCTTTTCTTTCAAGTTGTAGTTTGATAATACTAATAACACAGCTGAATATGAAGCTTTGCTATTAGGATTAGAAATGGCAAGACAAAAAGGAATCTGAAACCTCAAAGTGTAGGGAGATGTGGAGCTCATTGTAAATCAAGTGAAAGGGGTTTATCAAGTGAAAAATGATCACCTAAAGCATTATAGGAACAAGGTATGGGACAAAGTGTAGAATGCTTTGATGCTTTTTCTATCAAGGCAGTTTTGAGGGATTATAACGACAAAGCTAATTATAGGCCGTGTCTGCATATCTTCTCCTTCCTCATCCACAGTTCAAACAAGACACATAAACCATCAAGATTGTGTACCGTCCTAGTGTTCTAGATAATTCAAAGCACATTGGCAAGTATTCTATGATGATCAACAAGTATTGTCTTTCCTTGAAAAAGTTGATAATTTTAGTCAACTATATTTTGACGGATCAGAATCAGCTTTCTGCGAATATGTTTCAAGTTCGTATAAAGAGATTGACAGTGAGTTCATTCAGCTTAAAAGGAAAAAGATTCCCAAGGGATTGGTTTCTTTGGAAGGTTTGTTTGACAAGCATGACCGATTTATTTAGGGTAAAAGGAAAGCTGAAGGTGCTTCCTCGTCAGAGGTAGATCAAGTTAACTTGGGTTTCATTGATCAACCGTGGATGGTAAACATTGGTAAATGCTATTCACCAAAGGAAAAAGAAATATTCTCTTCACTCTTGAAGAGATATATGGACGTCCTAGCATGGTCATACATGGATCTAAAGTATTTCAAGCCCAAAGAGGTTCAACATAACATTCCTTTGAAGCCTAAAGCTAAACCCCATAGGCAGAAGATGAGACATTATAACCCCAAGATCTTAGGGACTATTCTTGCAGAAATTCATAAAATGTTAGATGCAAGGATTATCTTTCTGATTTATCATTCCACTTGGGTTGCAAACATTTTTCCTGTGAGAAAGAAGAATTGAAATCGATTTGTGTTGACTTTTGGAATCTTAACCGAGTCTTCATTAAAGTTCAATTATCCATTGTCCATCATGGACCAGGTGTATTACAAAATGTCATAGGAGTAGAAATGTTATCCATGCTTGATGGATTTTTGGGGTATAATCAGGTTGAGGTAGTTCTTTGAAGATCAACATAAAACAACATTCACCACTCCATGGGGAGCCTTTTCTTACAGGAGAATGCCTTTTGGTTTGATTAACGTTGGAGCCACGTTTTAAAGGGCTATGGACTTAGCTTTCATAGATTTAATGGGAAAGGTCATAGTTGTGTATTTGGATGACTTGATGGTCTTCTCTAAAAATGAAGTGATCATTATGATCACCTGGAGCAGGTACTCTTAAGGTGCAGGTGTCATGGGATTTCATTAAATCCTAAAAAGTCCATGTTTGGAGTGATAGAAGGAATGTTCTTTGGGTCATAATGTGACTAGAGAAGGAACCAAGATCGACCCAGAGAGGTGAAGGCCATTCAAAGCCTTACCATACCCATAAGAAAAACTAGGGTGCACTCCTTTTTGGGAAGGTTAATCTCCTATGAATATTTGTACCTAATTTTGTTGATAGAACAAAGGATATCCTTGGGATGATGAAAGGGAAAAATCCATTTCGATGGAGCACTGAAGGGAAGATTTGCTTTCAAAGAAGTTAAAAAGGTAATTGCACATGCCCCTATTCTAGTATGTCCAGACTTCAAGAAAGATTTCATCATGTACAACTATGCTTCGCTCATATAGTATCAGCCATCTTGATGTAGGAAAATGATGAAGGAATTGAATCTATCATCACTTTCATGAGCTGCCCATTGAAAGAACATGAATTGAAAATGTCATAAATTGAAAAGCATACTTATGTAGTGGTGAGAGTAGTGAAACATTTCTGGTATTACGTGTTGAGTTTTCATACCCTTGTTCTCGTTCCCGATACTACAGTTAAATCCATTTTGACTCAACAAGAGTTGGGTAGTCAACGGGGAAACTGGATAGCTAAAGTCCAAGAGTATGACTTGGACATCAGACCTACCAAGTTGGTATGAGGAAGGCCTATGCCAATTGATTGCAGAAAATAATGCTGAGACAGAATGTGAAAAAAATTGAGGATACCTCTTCGGAATTTCCCATGGTGCTTTTTGTGAGCACAACCGATGAATGGTACACAGATATTGCTTTATTTCTGACTTATGGTGAATTCCCCCCGCATTTAAGCCAAAAGGAGAAGAGGATAGTTAAGTTAAGATTTGCAAGATACATTCTGTGGGATAATGGAATATACAAGAAAGGTATTGATGGTGTATTCTGTATTTGTGTTGATAAGTCTCGGCGGGGAGGTTACTAGAGTCCTTCCATAATCTAGCATATGGAGGACATTTCTCCTCCTATGTGATAGCTTATAAGATCCTACGTGCCGCTTACTATTGGCCTACTCTCTTTGGAGACTCGGTAGAATGGGTGTCAAAATGCGAAGCTTGTCAACATTTTGTTGGTCACCCTAAGTTAGTAGCTCTTCTCCTGAAGCCTGTGGTGATTGAAGAACCTTTTCGACAGTGGGGAATTGATTTCATTGGAGTATTAAATCCTACCTCTAGTGTGGGAAATAACTACGTGCTCACTGCCATGGACTATTTCACCAAGTGGGTGGAAGTTGCACCCATCAAGTGGCAACCTCTGAAGCTGTCTGTAACTTCCTCAAAGAAAATATAATTGTCAGATTTGGCATGCCTCACAAGATCGTGGCTGAAAATGATTCCAATTTCTCATCACATGAGTTGATAGAATTTTTTTATGGATTTAGGATTACATTGCTCATTCATCTAACTATTACCCTCAAGGAAATGGTCAGGTTGAATAAAGGAACAAGAACCTGGTCACTATAATCAGAAAGCTGGTGGATGAGAACTAGAGGACATGACACAAAGCATTATATGATGCATTATGGGCAGATCAGATTACTCTAAAATGAGATATTGGGATGTCTCCCTTCCAAGTGCTATATGGAATTGACGTTGAGATCCCTATCTCTATAGAGTTTCTCGCCTTATGGCTGGCCAAAGCAATTAAAGATGAAAATTTTCAAAATTCTATCGAGAAGAGGGTTATGTACCTAGCTAGGCTAGAAGAGGAATGAAGCAAGGTGGTCGATCACATTACAGATCATTAGAGAAAATTAAATAAGATATTTGATAAGAAATCAAAGCAACGTGACATCCAAATTGGAGTTCTAGTACTTCTCTGGGATAAGAGAAGGGAGCAGAAAGGGATGCATGGAAAGTTTGATTCTTTATGGAAAGGAAATTTCAAAATACATCAGATGAATGGTTGAAATAGCTTCTATCTATCATACCTTGATGGAGATTTTCTCCCTCTACCTTTCAGTGTTCAAAATCTGAAGCCTTTCCATTAGTAATGCAAGATGCTCTCTTGCATTATACATAATTTGTTTTTATGTCGCGTGTTCACTTTTCATTTTCTTTATTTCTTTGTTTGTTTTTGGTTTTCTTCTTTCTTCAGACTCCATAGCCCAATGGATAAAACTAGAGATTCTGAGTTCTCTTCCTTTGATGTCACCAAGAAATTCCCCAACTGGAGCCATTATTATCTCATTTTAGTGATTCCAACTAAAATTAAGATAACCATAGATTTTTTTTGGAAAAATCTCCTAAAATGCCCTTTTGAGGAGATTTTCAGGTTTTCAGGTTTCAACAACATGAAAACATGTTTTTACATGCTATATGCAAATTGTTTCCCGAAACCCAAAACAAGTTAGTATTTCGGGTTTTGGAACTCATGAACATCGGAACATGACTTGCAAAAAGCATGCTACATGTCGCTTGACTTCCGAAACCGATAGGTTCCTTTGTGTTAGGTTTTCAAAACCTTGGAACATCCAAACATCTCATGTTTCATGTCATCTATTTCCCGAAACCTAAAACCTGAATTGATAGCTAATCCTTTGTATCGGGTTTTCGGGCACTCCAAGCATGATGACATGGCATTAACTCGAGTTGTCGGGTAGTTGGCACACGTGTCAAGTGAAGTGTCATAAATGCTAGGGTTTTATAAATAGCCCAATTTTACACATCATTTTTACCAGTTGTAATTTTCTTTGCGTGGATTTTCATTCTTGTGCCTGCAACCTCCAAACCCGATAGAGCTTCTTGATCGATGTGTGCTCCGTTTTCGATTATTTTTCAATATTATTGAAGGTATTTTAATTTTATTTCCAATTTGAGGTCTTTTGGATTCTTATTTGAAATATTCTTTTGATGTTCTCCATCCTTTCCTATTTTTCCTCTAGGTTTAGGGTTTTAGGTTGTTTTCTTCATTTTGTGTTGAATTCCATTGAAATTTCTTGTTTAGAATTCACCTAGGGAGTTTGTTTATTTTATCCCATGGAATATACCCTGTTGATTATTGAAAAAATATAAAATTCCTAACTAGTGAAATGGTGGGAATTTTGCATGTCTTAACACCTCAAAAACCCGATTCCTTTATTTTTAGGTTTTGCAGGGTGTTCAACATCTCCTTGTTTCTGCCATTTGTCGGGCTTCATCAAGTGCTCAACAATCTGAAAGTTCGCAAGTGTATCGGGTTTTACTAGGTGTCTGACACCTACTAATTTTTGACACTCTCTAGATCTATCGGGGTTTTGTGAAGTGTCCAACAAGAATTTATTTCGACATACATACCCAGTGTGTCGGGTTTCATCAGGTGCTTTGCAAGTCCTAACATCTGGATAGTGTGACGAGTTTGTGGGGTTGCTCAGCAAGCTTCTAAGTCTAATTTTTTAGATAGGAGTTGTCTAGGCATTCATTCTTCAGGATTTCTCATGTCAGATCCTAGATCATCTAAAGATAAGTCATATAAGTCAGGGAAGATGAAATAGAAGTACCGGAAAATGGAATCCCCGTCCTACATAGATTGTAATTACGACATCCAAGATACGAGATCTTGGTAACATTGACATGGAGGATTTTTGGAATAGAACCAAGGATTCTTCTTAGAGCCCCTGGATGAAGTCAATAACCAACAAAGTGCCTCCCTCTTGCAACAGGATTCCCAATGTCTACTCAATGCCCTGAGTTCATTTTGGGCCGTGCTTCCAATTATGACTCAGACTCTCGCTCAATGAAAAATCAAGCAGGAGAAGTCATAGTGAAGTTGGACGGGGGTTACTTTGATGACCTCTTAAGATTACCAAACTTTCAAGAATATGTCGACGTAGATCTTAAGTCAACATAGAAATCCTGGGACAAAGATCAAGAAGACTACATTAAGCATGTGAATAAAAAGTTCTTGATCAAGGCCAAGCCAGCCATCTCAAGGTTTCCCAAGTTTGTCCCCAGGAGTGATTTCATCCTTGAAATCAATGACATCATCACCTTGCTAAGTCGAGTATTTGGACTCCCTGAGTCAAGGGACTTCCAAGGATGGATGTATCAATTCATGCTTATTATGAAGAATAACGAAGAGGATCGATTGGAGCAGTCTCATAAGTGATGAGATTGATTCCCAGATGAAGACAATCTTGACTATGGGAAAATTATATATGTTGTCATATGTCACCTATGCAGCAGCTGGCATGAGAAATTATCCAGGGTTGGATGCAAAAGGAGATAGGGTAACATAACACATAGATTGGTATTTCTCTTAGTTGACAATGAAAGTTTCTGAAGATCAGTTCAAAAGAGTCAACGATGCTTTCTTTTATGAAAATATCTGCAGGATGAACCCTGATCTAAGGAAAAGAAGGGTCTCTAACGAAGCATGAGCTGAAGTATCAAAATGAGGTTGTATCTTCTTGTAGTTCAATAAGTTCACATACCTTCGGGTGGTCATGTACCTAGGTAATCCTTTCGATTACCTAGATTCCTGTGCGATAATTTAATCCTAATGGAGTTGGTAAGACAATTGTTGGATTTCCAAAAATTCCAACAAAGCAAACACAAGGCTGCCATATCCTTCCCTATTTCCATCGGAAGGTACACGTGCTCGATGGTGATCAAAGCTAAGAACATGGTGCATGAGCTTCAGGACAAGTTGAAGAAGCACATGAAGCACATAGATGGATTTTATTTCTAAGGAGTCCTTAAATCATACGGGACTTTTTATCTACATGTTCCCAGCTTAGAAGATATTTGGGTTGATCTTCGAGATGAGGTTGCCATCCGAAGAAAGGATAATAACATGTTGACAATTAAAGAAATTTAGGTGCAGGATTTATATCGATATCCCAAAAGGCACTAAGGACAACGAGAGTGTGCTTGACACCTTGTATGATGGGTTGAAAGAAGATTAATATATATTCCCGGCCATTGATTTGTCCATTCTTGAGAAATATTCTATCATGGGAAGAGCCACTCAAATTCTTTACCGTACTAAGGCATGGCTCATTTTTTGGGAATGAGTTATAAAGAAGGGAGTTTTAAAAAGCTAGATGATTTGTAAGTGGGACACTCAAAAGTTAAAAAGGAAAAGGATAAGAACCATTCAAAAAGGCCAATGAAGGTTAAGTTTGTAAGAAAGGGAGAAGATCAAGCAAACTACACCGGTGGCCACTCTCCCACAAATATTTTAGGTTCCCGATTTACCTCCACAACTAGAACAAGGAAATATTCCTTCAGAGAAGAGATTATTCAACCTTCCATTCCTCCTTTGGTAGACAGTTCATCAGAGGTAAGTCTTCCTCCCACCTCTCAAGCTCTAATTCCAGAATCCTTTCCTCCTCCCATTCAACCTTCCTTGTCTCAGATTTCTTCACCAAGTTCCTCAGCTATGGCTAGTATCTTCTCTGGCCTCTCACCTCTCCCCATTGGACCCCAGTTAACCATGGACATGCCTCCTCCTACTACACCTTCATTCCCTGAATCCATTACCACAGATGCTACACTTACAGTGGTTACCACTCCACAAGATAACCTTCCTCCACCTGAAGATGTGACCATAACACCTGCAATGGGAGAAACTTATTTTAATATGCCTCAATGGTTATTAGATCAGACTCTCAGGAAGAGGAAGGTGGTTGTTCCATTACTAACATTTGATTTCAGTTCCTCTAAGGTCACTCCTACCAAGTTAGCCAAGAAACCCAAAATAGTCTCAAGGATTTCAGTGGATGCCTCAGGGAATAAATTTACAGATATTGCTACTCTTGCGGCTGATAAAACTAAGGATGATATAATGGTCACAGATTATCAAATCACAAGGGTGGCTTTAGGAAAGTAATAATAGAGGGAGTACATAAGTAGGACACACAAGATGCCATGAATGTGTTGTGCTAGAAGTCGAGGAAACAAAGGCAAACAGAGATGAGTTAAAAGAGAAAGTACAACATCTAGAAGTGCTACTAAAGCTCTCAAATCCTCTTGAGTCAACACCATCATCCTCTACTCCTATCGGGTTCGTTTTCTTATCGGTACCCATGATCGAGAAGATTAATGAGAAGGGGAGAATAGTTGATGAATGGATCCAAAGGCTGCTCCTTTAAGGATAAAAAGTCATCGAGGACACCGTGGAAGTCTAAAAATATTTAGAGGATATAAAGAAGGATGGAGAGAAAATGGATGATGAGTTTTCAGTAGAAATCAGGAACCTAGAGTTGACTTTCAAAGCTCTCCAAACGCTGAAATAGTTTCCATCCCGTATCTTGGTCAAAGAAGGCATAATTCCACATGGGGATAAACATTTTCAGCTAACCAAAGCCATCATATTAGAATAAATATTCTCAATGAAGCTTGCAGCAAATTGAGGGAATCAAGAGATCAATTGGTCAATGGTAAGAATGAATTGGAAGAAGAGCTAGTCAAGATTTTTGCTAAGGTGTTGAGTGAAAGATCGGGTATCATCCTGTTGATGATCTTTACAAACAAATCCAAGAATCAATTAAGCATGAACCAAATTATGGATTCGGCTTGGAAATCATTGATAGGTTTGTGAAAATTGAACATTCTTTGGAGACTCTAAGGAAACTCAACAAGAGACTAAAAAGCTTCCTGGAAACGCTAGTGATACTCAGGAATAATGTGAATTTCTGAGTGATCATTCCACCGTGCTTGATGAAAATGAGATACAAGGTATAATCTGAAAATTTCAAGAATTTCGAGACAAGCAGGCTTTGTTGGAGGAAGACAAAGATGATGATACAAAATAAGCACAATGTTACATGTCATTTCAATCCTGAAATCGACATGTCTTTTTCATTTTTGTTTTGTCACATAGGAAGAAAATTTTGACTTGGTCTCCTACGTGAGAGTCAAGCAAAATAGGACTCTCATTAAAAAGACTATTTTCTAGGATTTATCCTATTTTCTCTCAACTCCTTTTATTATAAATAAGGGATGCTTATGCATTCCAAAGGGTTGAGATTTTTGGAATATTGAGAACTATTGTGAAGAAGAAAAACTTTGTGTTTTCTTTTAATCATTTGAGGAATAGAAACCGATGCTATTTTTGCAAACTTTGTGTTGTGAGATTCATCTCTCTTAAGATATTGTTCTTACGTTTAAGATCTTAAGCTATTCTTTGTTTAGCATTCTCGATCATTTTAATTATTTCAAACGTTACATTACATTTGTTATCTAGAACTCGTATGATTATTTTGTGATCTGTGTTTACTCGAAAGAAAATATGTTCCTGTCATTTCATTTCCATTGGTTTTCCTTTCTGATCCATTCCATTTTGAAAAACAACATCTTCACTTAGTGTGGATATAGATTTTGGGATTCTATGCCAACCCTAATGGTTAGATTAGTGTGAATACTATACATATTATTTCTATTGTGTTTTATATTAGTAATAAATAGGCAACCTCACCTATCTTTGAGGAGGGATTTAATCCCATGCAATATGGTTGCACCTCATATTTTGGTGTGACAAAATATCCAAAATATCCAAATTGGAAAGGACCTTTAAAAATACATCAATTTGAATGGTGAAAATAGCACATCTATCATACCTTGATGGAGAGTTGCTCCCTCTACCTTTCAGTGTTCAACATCTGAAGCCGTTCCATCAGTAATGCAAGATGCTCTCTTGCATTGTACATAATTTGTTTTCTGTCGTGTGTTGGATTTTTGTTTTCTTTCTTTCTTTGTTTATTTTTGGTTTTCTTATTTCTTAAGACTCCATAGCCCAATGGAGAAAACTAGAGATTCCAAGTTCTCTTTCTTTGATGTTACCAAGAAAGTCCTTAATTGGAGCCAGTTGTTATCTCATTTTAGTGATTTAGGCTAAAATTAAGATATCCGTAGATTTTTTTTGGAAAAATATCCTAAAATGCCCTTTTGAGGAGATTTTTGGGTTTTTGGGTTTCAACAACATGAAAACATGTTTTTTACATGATATATGAAAATTATTTCCCAAAACCCAAAACAAGTGAGTATTTTAGGTTTTCCAAACTCATAATTATCGAAACATGACTTGCAAAAAGCATGCTACATGTCGCTTGACTTATGAAACCCGAAACCCGATAGGTTCCTTTGTGTCGGGTTTTCAAAACCTTGGAACATCCAAACATCTCATGTTTCATGTCGTCTGTTTCCCGAAACACGAAACCCAAATCGATAGCTAATCCTTTGTATCAGGTTTTTGGGCACTCCAAGCATGATGGCATGGCATTAACTTTGAGTTGTCGGGTAGTTGGCACACATGTGAGGTGGAGTGTAATAAATGCTAGGGTTTTATAAATAACCAAATTTTACACGTCATTTTTACCTGTTGAAAATTTTGCTACGTGGATTTTTCATTCTTGTGCCTACAACCTCTAAACCTGATTGAGATTCTTGATTGATTGTGTACTCCGATTTTGATTATTTTTCGATATTACTTAAGGTATTTTACTTTTATTTCCGATTTGAGGTCTTTTGGATTCTTATTTGAAATATTCTTTTGATGTTCTCCATCCTTTCCTATTTTTCCTCTAGGTTTAGGGTTTTAGGTTGTTTTCTTCATTTCGTGGTTTTCGATTGAAATTTCTTGTTTGGAATTCACCCCTAGGGAGTTTGTTTATTTTATAACATTGAATATACCTTGTTGATTATTGAAAAAATCTAAAATTCCTAACTGGTGAAATGGCAGGAATTTTGCATGTCTTAACACCTCAAAAACCTAATTCCTTTATTTTCAGGTTTTACAGGGTGTTCAACATCTCCTTGTTTCCACCGTTTGTCGGGCTTCATCAAGTGCTCAACAATCTCCAAGTTACGCGTGTATCGGGTTTTATAAAGTGTTAGACATCTATCAATCTCTAACATACACTTTGCAGTGTATTGGGTTTTACCAAGTGTCTGACACCTACTAAGTTCCGACACTCTCTGTAGTCTGTCGGGTTTTGTGAAGTGTCCAACAAGACTTTATTTCTGACATACATTCCATAGTGTGTCGGGTTTCATCAGGTTCTTTACAAGTCCTAAAATCCGGATAGTGTGGTGGGTCTATGGGGTTGCTTAGAAAGATTCCAAGTCAGATTGTTCAGATAGGAGTTATCTAGGCATTCTTTCTATAGGATTTCTCATGTCGGATCCTGGATAATCTAAAGATAAGTCAGACAGGTTAGGGAAGATGAAATACAAGTACCAGAAAATGGAATCACCCTCCTAGATAGATTGTAATTACGACATCCGAGATACGGAGCTTAGTAACATTGACATAGAGGATTTTTGGAACATAACCAAGGATTCTTCTCAGAGTCCCTAGATGAAGTCAATAACCAATAGTGTCCTCCCTCTTACATCAGGATTCCCAATGTCTACTCAATTCCCTGAGTTCATTTTGGCTTGTGCTTCCAATTATGACTCGGAATCTCGCTCAATGAAAAATCAAGCAGGAGAAGTCATAGTGAAGTTGGATGGGGGTTACTTTGATGACCTCTTAAGATTACCCAACTTTCAGGAATATGTCGATGTAGATCTTAAGTCAACACAGAAATCCTAGGACAAAGATCAAGAAGACTACATTAGGCATGTGAATAAAAGTTCTTGATCAAGGCCAAACCAGCCATCTCAAGGTTTCCCAAGTTTGTCCCTAGGAGTGATTTCATCCTTGAAATCAGTGACATCATCACCTTGCTAAGTCGAGTATTTGGACTCCTTGAGTCAAGGGACTTCCAAGGATGGATGTATCAATTCATGGTTATTATGAAGAATAATGAACAAGGGATTGATTGGAGTAGTCTCATAAGTGTTGATATTTATACCCAGATGAAGACAATCTTGACTACAGGCAAATTCTATATGTCGTCGTATCTCACCTATGCAACAAATGCTAACATGATAAATTATCTAGGGTTGGATGCAAAATGAGATAGGGTAAGCTGAACACATATATTGGTATTTCCTTACCGACAATGAAAGGTTCCAAGATTAGTTCAGAAGAGTGAACAATGCTTTCTTTTATGAAAATATCTACAGGATGAACCCTGATCTAAGGAAAAGAAGGGTCTCTGATGAAGCATGGGCCAAAGTATCAAAATGGGGTTGTATCTTCTTGCAGTTCAAGAAGTTCACATACCTTCGGGTGGTCATGTACCTGGGTGATCCTTTCCAATTTCCTAGATTCCTAGGTGATAAGTTGATCCTAATGGAGTTGGTAAGACAATTGTTGGATTTCCACAAATTCCAACAAAGAAAACACAAGGCTGTTGTATCCTTCCCTATTTCCATCGGAAGGTACACATGCTCGATGGTGGTCAAAGATAAGAACATGGTGCATGAGCTTCAGGACAAGTTGAAGAAGCACATGAAGCACATAGATGGATTTGATTTCTGAGGAGTCCTTAAATCATACGAGACTTTATATCTACATGTTCCTAGCTTAGAATATATTTGGGTTGATCTTTTGGATGAGGTTTTCATTCAAATAAATGACAACATGAGGTTTAAAAATTGAAGAAATCCAGATGCTGGATTTATCTGACATCCCAAAAGGCACTAAGGACAACGAGAGTGTCCTTGACGCCTCGTATGATGGGTTGAACGAAGATCAATATGTATTCTCAGCCATTGATTGGTCCATTGCTAAGAAAGCTTCTATCATGGGAAGAGCCACTCAAATTCTTGCCCATACTAAGGTGTGGCTCATTTCTTAGGGAATGAGTTATAAAGAAGGGAGTTTTGCAAAGCTAGATGCTTTGGAAGTGGGACCCTCAAAAGGAAAAAAGGAAAAGGATAAGAACCCTTCCAAAAGGAAAATGAAGGTTAAGTTTGTAAGAAAGGGAGAAGATCAAGTAACTACACTAGTGGCCACTCTCCCACAAATATTTGAGGTTCCTGATTCACCTCCACAACCAGAACAAGGGAATCTTCCTTCAAGAGAAGAGATTATTCAACCTTCCATTCCTCCTTTGGTAGATAGTTCATTAGAGGTAAGTCTTCCTCCCACCTCTCAAGCTCTAATTTGGAATCCTTGCCTCCTCCCATTCAACCTTCCTTATCTCAAATTTCTTCACCAAGTTCCTCAACTATGGCTAGTATCTTCTCTGGCCTCTCACCTCTCCCCACTGGACCCTAGTTAACCATGGACATGCCTCCTCCTACTACACCTTCATTCCCTAAATCCATTACCACAGACGCTACACTTACAGTGGTTACCACTCCATAAGCTAACCTTCCTCCACATGAAGATGTGACCATAATACCTGTAATGGGAGAAAATTCTTCCAATATGCTTCAATGGTTAGTAGATCAGAATTTGATGAATTTGAAGGTGGTTGTTCCATTACCAGCCTTTGATTTTAGTTCCCTCAAGGTCACTCCTACCAAGTCAGATAATAAACCCAAAACAATCTCAAGGATTTTTAGTGGATGCCTTAGGGTATAAATTTACAAAGATTGCTCTTATTGCAGATGATAAAACTAAGGATGATATAATGGTCAAAGATTATCAAATCAAAAGGGTGGCTCTAGGAAAGTAACAATAGAGGGAGCACAACATGACACAAAAGATGCCATGAATGTGTTGTGCCAAAATCTGAGGGAAACTAAGGCAAATAGAGATGAGTTAAAAGAGAAAGTAAAATAGCTAACAGAAGTGCTACTTAAGCTCTCAAAGCCTCTTGAGTCAACACCATAATCCTCTACTCCTATCAGGTTGGATTTCTCACCGGTACCCATGATCGAGAAGATTAATGAGAAGGGGAGAATAGTCGATGAATGGATCCAAAGGATACTCTGTAAGGAAAAGAAGTCATTAAGGACACTATGGAAGTCTACAAATCCTTAGAGGATATAAAGAAGGATGGAGAGAAAATGGATGATGAGTTTTTAGTAGAAATCGGGAACCTAGAGTTGACTTTCGAAGCTCTCCAAATGCTGAAACAGGTTCCATCCCACATCTTGGTCAAAGAAGGCATTGTTCCACATGGGGATAAACATTTTCAACTAACCAAAGCCATCAGATTCAGAATAAATATTCTCAATGAAGCTTGCAGAAAATTGAGGGAATCAAGAGATCAATTGGTCGATGGCAAGAATGACTTAGAAGAAGAGCTAGTCAAGATCTATGCTAAGGTGTTGAGTGAAAGCTCGGTATCCTTCCTATTGATGATCTTTACAAACAGATCCAAGAATCAATTCAACATGAACCAACTTATGGATTTAGCCTGGAAATCATTGACAGGTTTGTGAAAATTGAACATTCTTTGGAGACTTTGAGGAAAATCAACAAGAGATTGAAAAAGCTTCCTGGAAACGCTATCGATACTCAGGAAACATGTGAATTTCTGAGTGACCATTCCACCGTGCCTAATGAAAATGAGATGCAAGGTATAATCTGAAAATTTCAAGAATTTTAGGACAAGCAAGATTTTTGGAGAAAGATAAAGATGAAGATACAAAATAAGCACAATGTTACATGTCATTTTAATCCGAAATTGACATGTCTTTTTCATTTTTGTTTCGTCACATAGAAGAAAATTTTGACTTGGTCTCCTGCATGAGAGTCAAGAAAATAGGACTCTCATTAAAAGACTATTTTCTAGGATTTATCCTATTTTCTCTCAACTCCTTTTATTATAAATAAGGGATGCTTATGCATTCCAAAGGGTTGAGATTTTTGGAATATTGAGAACTATTGTGAAGAAGAAAAACTTTTTTTTTTCTTTTAATCATTTGAGGAATAGAAACCGATGCTATTTTTGCAAACTTTGTGTTGTGAGATTCATCTCTCTTAAGATATTGTTCTTACATTCAGGATCTTAGGCTATTCTTTTTTTAGCATTCTCGATCATTTTAATTGTTTCAAACGTTAAATTACATTTGTTATCTAGAACTCATATGATTATTTTGTGATCTTTGCTTGCTCGAAAGAAAATACATTCTCATCATTTCCTTTCCATTGTGTTTTCCTTTCTGATCCATTCCATTTCAGAAAACAAAAACATCTTCACCTAGTGTGGATATGGATTTTGGGATTCTATCCCAACCCCAATGATTAGATTAGTGTGAATATTGTACATATTGTTTTATACTGTGTGTTTTAGATTATTAATAAACAAGCAAAGTCTCACCTATCTTTGAGGAGGGATTTAATCCCATGCACTGTGGTTGAACCTCATATTTTGGCGTGACAAAATATCTAACCAATAATAATAGACTAAGCTCTATCACCTATCAGTATCAAACATAGGAGGTTTATCATTGATAAAATCCATTTCATACTTAGTTACAACCACAAGTATAGGATCACCAATCTTTATAACACAAATTTAATCAGCGATCAATCTAATCGAGCCCTCCAAACAAGTACACTAAATAGAACTACCGAGAATATGTATATCAACTTCACGGTCATTAAGATGACAAATACCAAGTACTTATACATTGAAGAGGGATGTTGAGATGAATCTAGAATTTTAAGATAGCCAAAGTAATACTTAACATTCACACAAACCTACATTATTCCTATACGATATAAAATCAACACGTGACCTTCTTCATACATGACCTCTTGAGGTTGTGCCGATAAAACTGATGTAGAATGAATGTGAATGTGAGTGTGGTGATGAGGATCAAGCTAATTAGGAAATCTTATGTCTTCAACATGTAGTATCAGGATCTGCGAGTCTAAGGAGAAGAATGCTCTCCTAACTTGAAGTGGTGTAATGGCTCGGTCTGATATAATTACTGCTCGAGATTCCAATCAATATTGAGCTACACCAAGATTCAGTTTATTGGCTTTAGAACACGTAGAAAGTGACTTGCGGGTGCCTCGTATGGATTTCCAGACAAGGTCATGGAAGTAATAATGAGAGACGTAGTGGAGCCACAGGGACTTATGGACAATTTTTTTGTCTAGTCCACAAAGTCTTAGCGTCATTAGTTGCTTTATGTTTAGTAAGGAAAGCTATGCAATAACTTCGGTGGAAGTGGTGAAGATTTGAATACTAATGTATGCAAACTAGTGTTAATGTATAACTGGTCAGCATGCCCATTGGGTTGTGGAACCTAAGGATCACAACCAAAGACTTGTGGAGGTTGTGGCCCTTGTATGGTCATGTGTGTAATCAAACCATGTTTCCAGAAGCAGTCCAATAATTGTAGGCTTGATTAGTAGTGATGTTTAGCGTATTTAGTTGTTCTATTTTCTTAGAAAAAGTTATAGGTGTGCGTAATATTGTCAAACGTAAACTTGTATCAATGTTAGTTATCAATTCCATCCCGTTGGGTTATGGGACCAAGGGATCACAATTGTACATATTTTCTTATTGTGGACCATTGATGGTCATACAAAATGAAATTAAATGACTTTAAAAAGAAAAATAACTTTTAAAGGAAATTTAATCTATGCTTTTGGAGTTTTCATAATATATCGATCAAAACTATAAAAATCAAACTAATCTATCAAAGGAAATCTTTTTGATCTTTTCTAGTTTTTAAGCAATGCATTCTAATATAATAAATAAACTAAAGATAAGTAATCAACCATATATATCTGGTTACTTGTGCGAATATGTGAATATAATATAAAAAAAAACCTAATCCAATCAAAACCCTTCAAATCCTATCTCAGAGGTGAAGAACAAATCATGACCTTGAAAGAGATATTGTTCCTCACAACTTCCCTGGTAATGTTAAAGAGAAAAATTTCTAATGATTTGATCTACTTGTGATTGCCTAACCTATTGAAATGAAAAATTTTACTACTCTATTTGATATGTAATTGAAACTAATGATTTGAAATTGATAATTTAATAAATAAAGCAAACAAACACACAATTCCAACTTGGATAAGAAAGAGCTTTGGAAAATCTGGTTGTATCTATATCTATCCCCTCAGTTTATTCCTTTCTTTCTCCGAGTGTTCATATGATTCCAAGGGATTAGAAATGAAAGAAAAACAAAAAAGGATGGCACTTGAAGGTAGTTTGAATGCAATTCAAGTAGAAGAGAGATAGCACAAGAGATCTGAGATTGGCTATGTAATTCCTAGCAAGATTGTGGCAGCAATACAATGCAAGATACAAAAAAATTCTTAGGCCTTTTGCTTGAATACAAGCATAAAATATATAAGAATTAGGGCTGGGATTTTGCCTTCATGCATAAGGCAAGAAGAGGTAGTTCTAAATAACTAAAGCACATGTAAAAATAGAAGAGGGAAGGAGAACCAAGCAATAAAAAATATTTTTAGACAATTTGGCCCACGGATGCATGTTAAAAGTGAAGTTAAGTGAATTGTCACATGTTAAAAACACACATGAGAATCGGAAAATTTGTGAGGACAACCACCCTGTGTAGGGTAGTGGTCTCAGGACTGCTACCCTTCATGGGTGGCAGTTTCAAAACTACCACCTAGGCGGGGTGGTGGTCCGGCACTAAAGACCAAACCATGCGCAAAAAGAGGTAGAAAGCTAGAAAAAGTGTGGGAAGTTGTCTAGGAAACAAATATACACTACTAATGGGTTTTGAAGCTTGAACACCTTATTGAAAGGACTTGAATCATCATTGGGGACTTTTATAACTATTTTTTGACAATGTAGCACATGTAATATTGGGTGTGTATAGTTCCCTACAGAGTTCTAGTGTTAAATATAAACTAACAGGTAAAACCATTCATCTTGAGTGATTCCATGAATCCAATCACGATCAAATTACATTTGACCTCGGTTGAATGTCAAATTCATATCCAACCTAGCGAGTTTAAAAATAATTAAGATCATACTGAACTTCCATAAAATCACAAAATAATGGAGTCAGACATGATACAGTTCATATTCAATAGGATCAAAATAACCCAAAGGAAATTTGAATATGTCTCTAAGTTCAATCACGAGAGGTGTTCATACAAAAGAAACAAAGTAATTGACTTTGAGTTGAACTTAAAATGACAAGGTCTTACATGGATCTGAAGCACTATCTCACATCCCAGTCAAATATTTGAAAGCATCCATAATATACTCAGAACTAATCAATCAAACCATTAAGACCAATAAGGGTTTTGACTCATATTCGAGTCTTCATAAGAATCAAAACAAAAATATCATGATATGGTTGATAAAGTGAATCGATAAGCTTGCATAAAACCAACTAGCCAACCAAGGAAACAAATAAACCCATATTGTATAATGCCCAAAATGATAAGTAACAATAAAAAAATATTCCCTTAATATTTATACTAACCCTTGATAAAGATGGGTTTACAACAAATAAACATAGTGCTTTAACAAAGCACTCAAACTTTATTTCTAATGTGTATTGATCACTGCAAATTTGACTAGTATTCCCCAATATAATAACGATTAAGTTCAAACCAAAGCACACAACCCAACAATAAATAAACTCATTGTTTCTTCACACAAATATCTCACAACCATGCTTGTAACCGAAGGTTGTTTTAATCGGCTATAAAATAGATTCAAATAATATTTAACAACATGACAAAATTATCATCGAGATAAAATAAAAACCCAAAACCCAAAACTTAGAATACAATTCCACATGAAGAGCAAAGTTATTTTCATGAAAAAATTAAATAGAGAAAGTTATTATAATGAGTTAGAGCCTATCATGCCTGATAGAGCTCTCAAAAGTTTCCTCCAAGTTCCCAAAATTTCTATCCAAGCTTTCCCACAAGATTTCTCCAAGAACTTCAAATAGATTCCATAAAAATTCCATCTTCTTCTTCCTCATTATTTTTATAGCCCAAACCATAAATTTCTCTCCACTAAATCCTCCATGAAATGTAGAAGTCATTAATAAACCAAAACCAAACTAACAATTTGAATATCAAAATTTCAACATTGAGCCAAAGTGCTCAAAATACCATAGGAGAAATGAAAAAGAATTCCTATCTCTTTACGAAAAACCATCGTGTTTTCCCCAAGGTGGTTTTCCCAATTTTCCAAGACATCAATTTCCATGGAAACACTTTCAGTTTTATCCCTTAATCCACCAGCCACCATTTTTAAATTTAGCAACAACTAATAGTTTAACCAACACCGCTAAACTTCCTTAGTCACCTAAATTCCTGTGCATGACAAGTTATACTTGGTTTATGCCAAAGATGGCGATAGTGACCCTTTAATTATATTTAATTCAAGGTCTTGTATGGGTTGGCACCATCCTAACCTTACTCATATCATAGTAAATAGTCCACCCATAGTTACGTCGTAGGTTAGGTCTTGGATCTTAGTTAGGTGTAGATCCCCTTAATGTAAAGTGTCAACCTTATCTTAGGTTGGTATTATTATTACATAAAATACATTAGGCTAGCATTAGATCACATAGTGTATAGTCTTACCTTAGAATAATTTAATTTAGACCTTCAAGATATAGCCTAATACTTTAATTAAATCAACATTAAATTAGGAAGTAGTACAAATCTTTGAATAAAATTCATTTAAGAAACACCAATGGAAGCTTAGAATCAACAAGTTTGAATATATAATAAGTGAGAAAACATTAAAAGACTATTCAAAATTATCGAACGTGATTGAAATAGTAAATACATTAAGGATAATGCCTTGGATAACTGAAATTGATCCAAGGTATGGTCCTTCATCTATCATTCATATTATAGTCTTTAGGAATAGAAAATAATAATGAAACTTAGATAGCTTACCGGGTTACCTATTTGTCCCACTATCCCAACAAGTGAGATCACTTTGTGTACTTCAAAAACCAGTCAAGTGAGTACTTGATGATAATTCAACATAAGTACAACATTTACAAAAGCATGATTAACATCAAATTGAAAAAGAAACGGATATCTTTCCATCATACATGATCAAATAGTTTAAAAGAGAGCATTAATTCATAACACAATCACATGTCAATGTTTGCCAACTTCAGCCAAAGAAGAAAGTACAAATATCATCACGGTAGAGGCATTATAGCCCTTAGCGAAGCTTGATTTCATGGCCGAGATGCTACCACAACTTGTAAAGTGGATAGTGGAGATAGAGGCTTATGAACTTGAATCAAAGAAACCTTGGCAATGGGTAAGTCCTACACCACCACCTCATAGTACTTATATTTATCTTTCCCAATCTACATCATTTCAACCTGAATGTCATGATTCTAGCTTCTTGCATGTTGTCCCCATTGTGGAATCCATTTCTCCACCTTCTACCCTTCCATCTCATCTTGAATTTTCTGCCATTTCCCTTCTAAAAATCCGTCCCCTCTACGAAAAAACAAAATGTAAAATCTTCCCCTCCATAAAAACAAAGAAAAAATCATTTAAGACCTAACCCACCTCTTCTCTATGTTATGTTTTTGGAGCCTATTTTCATGTTAGAGTGTGGTACACCTTCTATGTGTTACACTCGGATATTTTTATGGCGGTCACACTCACCAAAGTGAGCGGGTCGAGGGTTTGGGAGTGAAGCCCCCGAAGCAAATTTTCATGGGTGGTTTATTAACCCATGGGTAATGGGTAGCTGTTATGGGCTGCTTTTGGGCCCATGGTTTTCGGTACCCATTGTTTTGATACCCACGTTTTTTTGCCCACGGTTTTGATACCACTGTTTTTGCCCATGGTTTTGATACCACACGGTTTTTGCCCATGGTTTTGATACCCACGGTTTTTGCCCATGGTTTTGATACCCATAGTTTTGTATCAAACTACTTAAGCAATTGTCTATTTATATGGTCTTATGCATATGATACATATACAAGAAAATGCATTACATATGTGATTTGAATTCGGGTGTGAATTCTATACAGTTTGTTGAGCATAGCTCCAAACGGATCTGGGTATTGTATTGAGAGAGTGGAGGCTTGTAATAAAATATGAGCAAGTGATTTTTGGTGGACGTAGCCCAAATTGGGTGAACCATGTTAAATATTGTCTCTCTGTGTTGTGTTATTTATTCTGCACTTTTATTTGAGATTTGTAATATTTTCTACATATTAGTTTCTACTATTGTGATTATGTAAGGGATTATTCCACATATTTTATCTCTTATTTCCTATCACTCGATATTACCAAATCCATGTTGGGAAGAAACTTAGAAAACCAGTTAAGAGGGATTACAAAAAATAGAGCCCAACGGGAAGAAATGATGAAAAATCTAAAGAGTTAGGCTTTGAGGTTTGGAATTGATCGAATCCCTTTATTGGTTAAACCTTTAGTAGAGGTGAGTTAGGTCATATTCAAGAACATATGACTAAAAATATATTTTTAGTAGTAGAAGAGTAAGAATGAGAAAATTATGATCAACAATCCACTTTCTTTAAGTGTAGTGTTCACACTAACACTATATTTGCAGAAGTTTTTGATCCATTACTAGTTACAAAATCAACAAGGGAAGAAGAATCATCTCTAAGTTCAAATGAATAGGATCACATGGAGGAGAGCAAGTAAAATTCATAGGTTTTGAGTCAAGAGGAGGTTACACAAGATATTACAGACTCTTCTTCCACTCCACCTTTCCAAAAATATGATGTTTTGGAAGAATTTGAGTTCTCAAGCATTGTGTTTGAGGATGAGGAGACACATGATGAACCAATTACAGATTTAGAGGTCATCATGGAAGAGGGAGGACCCTTGGCACAACAAGACATCAAAGAGCTTGAGTATTTTTATACTTGAAGGAGTATAATGATGAAGAAGAGCCCATGGAAATCATAATTTTTTCTGCTCTATCATTCATTCTCCAAAAACAAGATCCCGATTCCATGGGAGAAAGCATTAAAGAAATGCCCACCGCTGTATGATCCTCTTAGATCGGGATTGAGGAATTGAATATTTCATGTCTCACACTAGATAAGGAATAAGAAGGAAAAAGGATGACACCATTTCCAAACCATTCATTAAGGAAGAGAATCAACTATTTGTAGAAGCAGAGGAAAACCAAAATCAATTTATAAACAATTACCTTTTCCGGGGATGTCTGGTAGAAGAATTCCTTATCAAAGTTGGAACTCATAGCAATGGGAAAATTCAGCAGATTAGTCCTTTCCCAATCAATTACTTGGCTTCATTAGAGTAAGACATAGAGTTTCCACTAGTCATGTTTACTTCCAAGCATGAAGATGAGCTTCAGTGTGCCAATGATTAGCTACAAAACCTCTCAAAACCAAATGAAGAATAATGAAAAGAGGTATTCCTTTTATTTCTAGTTGATACCTTGATGAATTAGGTGGGAGATTAGATCCATTTTAGTTTTACACTCTCATACAAGTCCATGTTCGAGTATCAAATCAGTTGGATGGTCCAAGTTTGTGAGAGCAGTAGCTATTTCTCCTTTCCGGTGTCGATTCGTTCGGTCTCCCATTTCTCTGGTTAGAGTAGAGTAGGTAGGTTTTCTTTTAGCAGAACAATTACTTGTGCACACTCTACATGATTCACTTGGGAATGTATGAAATTCATATTATGTACATAGTTTTTGTGTGGTTTTTACTCTCGCACAATGCATTCTAGTCATGACATGTTCATGGGGAAAATCAAGTTTTAACAAGAGTACCAAATCTCCCCAAATCAGCTTGTGTTTCTAAATTTCTACATGTTTCATGCTTGCCAAGAAATCATCACGGTTGTGCTTCACACTTAGAAAGGAATCAGATAAAGAGGGAAAGTTTAGGTTTTCATTTTATCCCAATTAGATTAGATTTGTAGAAGAAAATAATTTTCAAGATTAAAACAATTTTCCACTCGTGTGAATTTCAATATTTTCTTACAAGAACTAGAAAATGCAAGCAAGCAGGTCGCCGGGGTGTAACAACATTTCAAGTAGATTATGGGGTCAAATTTTAAGGGTTTATATAATTTTGGGATATTAGTGATGACTCCATGTGCAATGGAAGCTTAAGGATACTAATCAAACCCATCTAACAGCAAATGTCCTGGTGAGTCACCAAATTATTATAACAAAATGTAAATATTGGACCCGAGCACTAGATAGGGAATTCAAGGAGTAATATAAAGTTCGGAGGTGGATTCAGGACTGCGGGGTATTTGTAGTTGATTCGGGGAAGTTTTAGAGTCATCATGACATTTTTTTCATCTTTTAGGTTTTAAGAAGGTTCGAGTAGTTCTAGAGAGAAAATGGTCTCCCAGGGCCCATACTCGGCTAAAAATGGACAAAATAGGGAAAAATAAAAAATTAAGCCTAAGGAAATTCAATTGCACTCCCTTGGCATTTTGGTTCTAAAACAAGAGTGAAAAAAAAAAATATAGAGAAAATGTCGAAAGGAGGCAAATTATCTTGGGAAACTACTAGTTGTTTACACTCAAAGAACTATGCAAACGTGAGTGTTTCGAGTTGGAATTTCATACACTCAACATGGATCTTAGTGGGGTGCCTAGGTCACAACTTGGTGGGTTGAGATGAAGTGGCATGGGTTGGTATCATTAGGAGTTAACTTGCTTTGAATGCATTAGTAAGGTGGGAAAGGATTAACGGGGTGATTGAAATGGTTGGCTCACCGAGCTAACTCAAAAAGTTTGGAATGAGTGAGTTGGGTAGAGGTTGTGTTAGAAGTAAGTGCAAGTATGCCTAAGAAATATCCATAAAGAAACTTTGTTGATGTAATGTGCATGTCAGGTTATGCCTGTGTAAAGCACAGAGCGAGTTAGTCAAGTCAATGTAGGGTGTCAGGTCAATGGCTCGGGTTTTCAAGCCATGAAAGCAAGGGAAGTGAGTACCTCAAAGCATGAAGTGTAATGTGTTGTGAAGGTTCTAGGATAAAGTTACATGTAGTGAAATATGGGGTTTTGTGTCAGTCTGCAAGTCGGGAATGCATGGTGATCGAGAAACTTCGGTGGAATGATGTAACATGTGAAATGGGTTTTGAACTCGTCATGTATGGTTGAGCACCGAGCTAGGAGGTGAGTCGGAGCGAAGCAGGGTTGTATGAGCATGATGTATGGATATCCACTTAATGCATGGTGCAAGTTTGATTCCACCCTGACATGCAAGTGCTAAGTGGTGAGTTAGGTGGCATGTTATAGGTGAGTTGGTAGGAGGAGCTTGGGGTAGGTGGCGAGTTGGTGAAAAATACCTAAAAAACTAACCTACACTAAAAATAAAATATCTTCCTCCATACTTATCAAAATTTAACAAAATTATAGGAAATGGAAATAGGATTTAGAGCCCCACTTAATGAAGTGATTAAAAATGGGAAATTATTGGGTTATATGGGAGAAAAATGGGGATGAAGTTTTAGGACATTGAGGCCATACCTAGGTACCAAAAATGGAGTAAATGGAGGTATGGAGGCTCATTCCTTCTTCCACATGCCAGGGTATAATGGAGCATGGGTTTTACAGGTCACCCCATCCCTCTTACAAGTGAAATGATGATTTTTGTGGGTGGTTGAAGTATAAAATCAAGCTTCCCCTCTCTCTTCTTAGTCATTCTTCCTATATATTGTAAAGGAGGGCATTTTTACAAAAGTTAGACTTTTTTGGTGCTGCCCTCCCTTATTCTTCCTTGTGAGGTAGTTTGTGGAGATCCAAGCCTCCATTTGTAAGCTTTATAATGGTGAATATTTCCTCTCCCTTCTATAATGATGTATTTTGCATACTCTTGGAGTAATAAAAATCAGTGTTTGTGATTATTTCTCTATCCTTGCATTGTTTCTATTGCTTTCTCTTGCCTTTCTTCATGCCTGCAGGTGTATTGTGCATCTTATTGTTCTCATTGCATGCTTAGACATGGTTATGCTTAAATGGAAATGGTTTACTATGTGTATATTTTTCTGTGATTCTTGTCCATATTCTCCACTCTCACTTTTCTCTGTTTCTAGGTTTTGATGATTTTCCAACACCCCCTTTTTGGTGCTATCACCTCTTTAGTGTAGGATTTCTTTCTTTCATGCATTATCCCTCTCTCCTTGTCTCCTTGGAATTGTTAGGATAGGTTTAGATAGGTTTTTTTATTACATTAAGAGTATTTGTCACATAGGATCAAGAAGAGGAATCCATCCTTCTCTCGAAGAGTTGTTTCAACTGCAAGGCCCCACACCTTGGGATAAGTCCATGTTACCCAGTCATAACAATTTCCTCACACACATGACAAAAAATCGGAGGGTCCTATGATTGGTGATAACATGACTATTATAATTTCACTATCACCTCTTTGTCATTTTCTCTTTCCTTCTCTTTTTAATTTTCTTAAGTACAAGATTCATGAGTTGTGAAGTCTTTTATTTTACCAAGGAAAACCCAAGGTGCATTGACACATCACTCGGATAGACTGAGTGCTCAACCAAAGTGTGCAAGGGTACTAGGTCCCTATTTTATGGAATATTTATCAAGGAGTTAGAATGAAGAGACATATAATCCATAATCATGACAACCAGACCCATAACAACCATAAAAAGATAAACCATAACTAGATCTAGATCAAAAACATATGAAAGAATGATCTAAAAAAGAATCAAAATCAGGTTTACTATGTAAGATCTAGTTATAGATAAGTCAATAACCAATATCTAACCACAAATATCCATAGTATTAATCAACGCAAAACACGAGAAGATGAATACATACATAAAAGTGTCACCATAAGTCATGCATGCTCATAAACTAGTATCATGACTTTACTACAAAGTAAAATCTTAAAGCTATGGAAATGAACACACATATATATAGGGGTGGGGACTTTTCCTTCACTACCTAAGCATCCTCAAAAAATGATGCATTCTAAGAATAGGTATATGTCACTTACAAAGATACCAAGGGAGCATGCAAGATCTTCTAATCAAGAGATCATCTATAGTTATCTTCAATTTCAATCCTATTTTTATCCCAAAACTCTATATGTTGCTTGACCTCCCACTGTCCCAAAATAACCTTACGTAAACTCCAAGTCTTCATACTCTAGTTCAAAATGTTAGTTCCTTGCTCTAAAAATAGACTTCTTCCTACATGGAATCTTCCCTTGTGTGGCACCCACTCCATCTCTATATTTAGCATCTTGCCCAAAATTGACTAAGTCCTCAACTCTCCTGAAGTAATCCTTGAGCACCCTTTTTCTATTCTCCTACACGTGAGTCTTGTCATCCATGCATGTGTTTCCTCTGCTAGTCTTGCACACACATTCCAATACTTAGCTATTTTCCAAGGCCCAATAAGTTGTTTGAACTCATCAATATTTTCTTTATGCAATGAGTAGGTTATCCTCTATAAGATTTGGTTCATCACTTAGTATTTTTTTCCCCAATACCTTGACTTGAGAATCAATGCGGTCATAGTTTTACCTAAGGCCCTTGTTTTCATGTTGTAGTTCACATAATTTACTTTTTGTTTTTCTATGATCTACTTATAGCTTATATGATTGAGCCCTATATGCTATGGATTCGTTGTTCTATAATTTTTTTGGAATACTTCCCAAAAAAATTAGCAATGCCTCCCCCACTTGAGTTTTAAACATGTTGCAGGTCAACATGAGGAGAATAGGACCCCACTCCTTAGTTAGAATAGTGTGGATCTTTTCTCTTAGTAGCTTGATGAGTGGATCTTCAAGATACAAGAATCCAATGAAAAGGACAAGTCCTTTTTCAAGCACTATGTGGTTAGGGTTTTCTTAATATAGTTCCATTGGAACAATACTCTTACATATATTTCTTAATGATACTCTATGCACATCGACCTCTTGTCCATGTTTGGGTAGGGTTATGTGTCTACCTCTTCATCCTTTGTCTTTGACCTCTTGATCATGTATTGACTACTTTCCTAGAATTGAATGGGTTTGGTCCACCTTGAATTCACTTATATAACCACCTATTTCCTTACAAATTCTCTTGGAAATTTTTATTTTTCATCCTCCTCTAGATTATCTTTGACCTCTATCGCCTCAAGGGTGATCGTGAACAAATATTATTTCTATGCTAGGGCTTGGCTGCTCCATATGGTCACTTGGCCCGCCCCTAGTGCTAGTCTAAAGTAGAGAGTGTTACATTGGTACCTTGATATTTCTACCCTCTTATCTAAGGCCTATTTTGATTCTTGTGCCATTGGGATTGCTTGGGTCTTATTTTCCTTGATTTCATGCATTGAAGTTTGCCCTTGTCTTGGATTAAATTTTATGTTCTTATCAATTTGTCTCATCTATGCTTATGTACTTTATTTCTCCCATTTTACTCTTTATACATTCTCTAATTACTCCCATGTACTTCACCATGTGCACTAAAGCATAACAACCTACTCATCTAGTTATACATCTAGCAAATCTTTGTGGAAACCCTTTTCTTGGGATGGAGATAAAAAATTTGTATGTGCACCATTCTCACCACAATAGTTTCCTATCTAGTGAGATGACATATGTTTCTCACCTCATTTTCTTCATATGCATCTTGATCAGGGTGCTTTTAGGTGTTGTGTAATGTATGGATGTTTTCATAAACCCTTTATGCATCAATATTGAGTTTTTGACCCCTTTGATCCGTTGGATAGTTTGAACAAAGTAGTCTGCTGCGAAGGCATATGGTAATTTAGACCATGGTGACCAAGTCTCATCGACCTTCTTGAATCTTGCCACCAAATAGTTCATTGTAATGACATTTTCCTCTCCATCCAACTCCTTTGGTAGTTGTCATGGGATTGTCTAGTCTTTCTCAAACACATTATGCAAGCGTGTTAAGTAATTTGAGCCTTGCATTGTATACATTTTTTAGTGTTATAAGCGCCATTAATTATTTATACATGAAAAGTAGAGATGGATTATTTAATGGGAATATCCGTTATGGATCCCAATTCCGTTAGGACATGATAATTTATTTGAAGAATAAAATAATAAGTTTGCACCCCAGTGGAATCTAACTCCTTTGATCTCTTGTGTCAATGCTACATCATCGATTATGCTTTGTGTGATCAATTATGAAAAATTGTATTCCATTCATTACACTACCTTATGCATGATGCAAAATATATTATATATTTCAGTCCACCTTTCCACTCATCCCAACTTAGAGGTAATTAGTCACACCTCAACTCTTATTCTAGGATCCTTGAGCTCATCAATGGACACAAATTTTCCCCCTCATATATATTTGAGGATTTCACCAATCCTATCTACCTCTTCATCATTTATAAGGCCTTGCACTATATATTTTCATTTTTTATTTATCCTTATTATCTTACTAATTAGGTGGCGGGAGACTCTTATGCACCGACCCACAAAGTAAAAATACTCTTCTCTTATACGTGAGACAAGCTATTGAAATAATTAAGTAGGTTTATTGAAGAAGGGAAATCTAAGTAATTATATTACCCTTGTTTTTTCCATTGTCTTTATTATGCTATTATCATAAACATCATTCCCGAACTATCTCTATGGAGCGTTAGTTGTACCATTTCATTATCCAATACTCTATCAACCCATGCACAATATGGTTACATTCTCGATATCTTTTTCAAAGTTACATGATTATCCCATTACCCAACCTTTCAAGCCTCTTTTGGTAATTGTATTTCCACATTAACAGTTATTACATTGGAAATTTGGTCCTTTTTGGTTTTCTTAACAATGGTCATGGTCTTCTTTCCTTTCTTTGACATAGAAGAACTTGTTATTTCCTCTTTTGTTGATATTTGATTTATGAGTACCACTTCTTCCTTACCGCTCTTATCTTATTTGATCACGGTGGGATTTGATGTGCTTAGAGATGTCGAAGTTAACATACTCATGGAATCTGGACTTGATAATCCTCACTTTTCTTCTTTCTTGAATGTTTCTCGTGTTCTATTTTCACTTTACCTTTTTGGTCAAAATCCAATTTGGTACACCTTGGGGTGGTTGATATCCCAAAAGTTCATTGTTCAAAGAGGAGATTTTTGACCTCCACATTAATGACATACAAGGATAAATTTTGGATTTTTTTTTCTATGCTAGATATTCTTCACCATGGTTATTATGGAAAAATATTCAATGTTCGTTAATGGTGGTTGATTTTCTTGTGCTCGAGCATTGAATCATATTTTCACATTTTTCGTTGTTTTTCCCTAGGAATCTTGTTCTCATTGAACATTAGCTAAAATGAATTACCCCTCTTCTTATATATACCCATTTTTACTATCAATAAATGAACCTTTCATTTACTCTTTACATGCATGATATTTTAGTGTTCCCATAACTACTATTAATGCCCCATTGCCGAATTTGTCCTTTTCCTCTAAACAAATGTTAATTGTGTGTCATGAGCTTCTTCATAGTCACTTTTTTTCCTTCATTCCCCCATTTGTGTTATTTATATTATTTTCTTGGGCCGAGATATTCTCTCTTGTGCACTTTATTCTTTTTGTGCATTTCCTTGCCCCATAGCTCTTTAGAAAGCTAACATCCTTCTTGAAGATTTCTCATTCCTCCATTTTATATAATTTATCCCTATACCATTCCCTCATTGATCATTTTATTATTATGCATGTAATTCATAGAGTATACATTTTTATTTTAGTGTACCCACTTCTTTCCCTGACAACCTCTGCAATGATAAGTTGTACCATTAGTTTTTCATGCCTCCCCCTTCATAAGATATTACGTGGTTCTATGTGTATGACTATATGATTTATTATTGCTTGGTCATACAAATACGATCAAACAAATAAATTGTGTAAATGTCATTAAATTATTACATACATCAAATAAATGTTAATCTATAGAAATGAAATAACAACTAATCTAATGGCATACAACTTATTTTATTACAATTCTCATTTAGTGGACATAGGATTTTAACCTACTTCCATTAAAGTATCCTAGTAGAAGGATGTTGCTAAGGTACATGATTTTACATTCCCCATGGGAAAACTATCTACTATCTCATAAGGACCTAGCCAATGGGTCTTTAATTTCCAAGGGTGGCGCGTAAACTTTGAATCATAAAGTAAAAATTTTGTGCCCACCATTAGAGTTTTACTCTTTACATTTAAATCATGACAAGCCTTTTGTCTTGATTTCTTAATATTCTGTAACCATCGAGGCTATAACTGGTTTCATCCAAATGTATCAATCAAGTAAATCATTCAGTTATATAATCCTCATCATCTAAATTATCAATACTCGTGATTTGAAGGGATGGATCTATTAAATCTATGGGTAAAACTTCCTCTATTCCATATACAAGCTAAAACAAAGTTGCTTTATTGAGGAGCTTGTATGTTGTTCGATAGGGTCAAAGAATCCCTGCGCAACCTTATCGTCCCAATCCTTGTGGTTGACATTTATTTTCTTTTGTTAATATATAACTCATAATTTTATTCAATGCTTCTACTTTTCTTGTGATGTGCTACCATAAAATCTTGTAAAAAAATTATTATAGTGTCATTCAAGAAGTTTTTCCTTCTATCATTTTTCAAACTTAACTAACATCCAAATTAGCTAATTATGTTTTCCCATAATAACCTTTCAATTATTGTTGTAAAATATTTGGTTGGTACAACTTTTTCCCACCTAGTTAGATAGTTTGTGGTTGTGATTATGTAGTGTGTTCCACTTCATCACACATCACGATTGATAGGTCCCAAAAAATCAATCACCCATTTTACAAATGGTTCATGTGCAATCACTAGTATTAGGATAATTCCATTAAACTTATTTGGTTTGCTGAAATGTTGGCATTGGTCACATGATCTAGTGTATTTGTTAGCATATTTAAACAAGAATTTCCACTAGAGAATTGTATTAAGAATTTTCCATGTGGTTGCATCTCTAGCGTAGTGCCCCTACAATCCTTTCATGTGATTCACGAATAACATTGGTCCTTTCATGTTCCAAAAAAATCACCTTAAGATATTATCATACCTTATTTTGTAGAGTTTTCCTACAATCAACTCGATACAACATGCCTTTAATAACTAGTTGCTTCCTTCGACCTAGTGTATAATTGGGCGATACGACTCCATAGAATAGAAAATAGGTTATGTATTCCAATTAATTAGGATTAATTTGTATTTGGAATAGTTAGGTGTTTTTCATGTCATATTCTATGGTTTTGATTCTTCATCGATATCTATACGCGACAAATGATCGGCCCAACATTTATTTTTCCTGATTTTGTCACCACTAAAAACTAGAATTCTTAAAACATTATAATCCATCGAAAAATCCTCCCATAAAACAATGCTTTGTTCATCAAGTGTTTAAGATCCATGTGATCGTAAAGAACAAAAATGGGTTTTCCAAAATATAGTGTCAATTTTTTGAAGTGCATTAACCATTAATAGTCCTTCACACCTGTGGCAATATAATTTCATTCGGTGTGTGTCAATTTATGAATTACAAAATATATTGGATGGTATATAGCTCATCCACCTTGTGCTAATATTTGTAGTCATTTTTACACCCACTAGAAGAATAAGGGAATCACATGCGCACCTGCCTATCACCCGGTCGGGCGCTCACCTGAGGCACGCGTGAGCACCGAGTCTCTCTTTTATGTGAGTTAAGTGGGAAACCATCATCTATGTCATGAATAAAGGTGGGAATGAGACATACACTCATAATAGGGCTCAAAATGACCTCTAGACAAATGTATTCATTCTAAACATAGAGTGTTTACAAATAATGAGATAGAAGTACGGTAGAGAAAGGAAAATACATAGTGATTTACATTTATTCCATAACATCCATGAACATAAATGAAAAGATATAGATATGAACCAAATCAATTATATTCATACTTGATTCATGTTTGTAACCTCATTACATTCAATGGATCCAATAGACTACCACAACTTGATCAGACCAAAGTCATACATCACATCAAGGATCATGTCCTTCATCCATACAAAGAAAAATTTACAAATATCTTCCACCCAATCCCATATAGTTCTCGGCATTTCTACAGATCTCTGCTCTCTATAATCTCCTCTCTTTTCTATTTGATCTCTCCTTTTCTTTCTCATGTGGGCACTCGTATATATAGGCATCCCAAAGTGCCAACTCATCCTGTATGGCCTTAGATCTAGTGCCAAGTGTCTAAATGTGGTCCTCCATGGGAGCATGCTTCTCTAGGCCTGAGCTCTCCACTTTTTTCCATGATGTCTTCTAGAACCTTCTATCATAGGGCATATTCCTTTTGTGGGCATCATGTTGCCAAGATGGCACCTTATCCACTCCGTATGCACAGTTGGGTCACACTTTTCTCGTGTCCTACCCAAAATGCCAAATATGGCTAAGTCCTAAAACCTTAGCTCTGTCCGCATGCATGCCACAAGTTTTCTTAAACCCTTCCTTAAACCCTATCCTACGTGCCTTCTCCTTACGCACCCTTCTTCAACTAGGCCTTGCACGCCTATGCACCTTTGTGTACTTAGCCACTATTTTGGGGTCCCAACATCACCCTAAACTACGCTTGTTCTCCGTCTGCGAGAACTCTTCTCTAAAATAATTATAGTATGTTCCAGAAGAATAAAAGAATTTTGGAAGAGTAAGAATAAGGGGATGAAGGAATGGGAAAGAATAAAAGAATGGAAGGGTAATTATTGTTGCAAAAGGAGTGGGAAGTCCCTCTTTAGGTCAGCCTCTAGCTTGTTCCAGGCATCTACTTCACTCTGCGCTCTGGCAGAGGTCTCGACCAAGGTGCTCACTTCCTTAAAGCTTAACCCATCTCCCTAGGTATTCATAGTCTCAAATACACCTTCCAATTGTTTTCCCATGTCCTCAAGTGCATCCATTCTTCTCGTGATTTGCGGGTATAGTTCCTTCAACTAGTTTTTGATTGAACCCCTTAAGGTTTCAATGGCCTCGGATTTATTTTTGACCTTGGTAAGGATTTTTTCCTTTCTGCCTATTTTCCTTATAATTTTCTTGAAACTCCTTCATCTCGATTCATGAGTGGTAACCAAGCTTCTCGCCACTCTATCCCTGTCTGCACAATTATCATATGTAGCCTCAACAGATTGAGTAACAATCTTGACATCCACAAGTACCTTGCTATATTCAGCAATGATTGTTACCACTTTCAATTTGTCTTCCCTCTCCAAGCATGTTGCCACTTCTTCTGTGGACTCTAGGGCCAATGTTTGTCTCTCCATGGTGAGGATGCACATCAGATCTTCTAAACATTAAAGAGTAGATCTATACTTCTACATGGGTGGCCTTAGGTATGGATGTTTCAACATAATGACGCTTGTGATAGGATCCATATTTTTGTATACTTCACGCACCTTCTCCTTCTTATCCCTTAGTTCTTGCTTCAGCTACACGCTGATCAATTCTTCTTATTTGAAGCCCTTAGTCTTCTCAACCAGCTCCTCTTCCTTCTTTTCTAGCTTTCCCTCTAGAAATATTACTTTGTCATTTCTTCCAAAGAGCCTAGCCTCGGATCGATTTGTGACCTTGTTCAGTGCATTACATAACTTCTCATCCGAGAGTTGCTAGGAATTTACCAAGGGGTTGGTTCCCTTAGACTCTGGTACTGACATGATTTCCCCTTGGTATACTTCAAACTCTGGCTCATCAATATGGGACTCAAACGCCTAATAGAGCATCTTCCTTGTCTTTAGGGTAGGTGCCCTCCTCGTCAAATGACTCTATAGCTAGAAGTTTTTTCATGGGTATAGTGCTTTAGAAACATGCGCGTAACACCTTCCTTTGGTCATCCACATAGCCATAACTGTCCTCATTTTATATCAAGGCTCTTTCTTCTTAAGCGCGTGGCTTTGGGAAACTCACCATTAGATTGGGATCTCCTCCCATACTGACTTGTTCTTTCTTAATGCTTTCCTCCTTATCCTCTCCCATCACTATGTCAGCGTTGCACTCCAATTCTTTTTCTACCAAGGCCTCAATTATTTTCATTGCTTCTCTTTCTTCCACCTCATTTACTTTCTCCCACGTAAGGCTTAGAGTTTTATGTTTTTGTGCGCCAACCTCCTCTCTTCTTCCCATGTCTTGGGTGCCTTCTTTCTCTTGGCTACCCTTGCGCCGCACAAAAAGGAACTCTTGTTCTTCTTCTCCTCCCTCTTTTAAATCATGCATGCTGAAGATAAGTGACTCTTGATCTCTTTCAGGATCATCTTCTTTAGGATCATCTTCTTCATCATCATCATCCTTTTCACCTATGTATCTCTCCAAGCTCTCCGTCTCCTCTAAGTTAGCTTCCTCTTCTATCCTCTGCTTCTTTCTGAGAGGTGACTCTTCCGCATGGGATCCAGCCTTCTCTGCTTCCTCTGGTGACTTATCTTTGGTGAGGGGTTTCTCTAGCACCTCTTCTTCTAGGGTATTCTCTTTTCCGGGATTTCTTCCAACGCTAGGTGCTAGGTTTGGCACTTGCCACTAGCATGCTTACTAGTTGGGTAGTCTGCACACTTGGTGATTTTTCTTCTTCCCTCTCCCTTCTCTTGAGTGCGGGATTTCTTCTACCCATGGGATCTTTAGGTATGGAGACATCATTCTCCAGTATGTGCCTTTCTCAAATTTTGGCCTAATGTAGAGATATACATGCACCGTGGTCTTTCCTATAATTGTTAGAGTCGGGGTTTCATCATTCTGATTTCATGCGCTACGTAATTTTCCATGTACACACACTTCTTGGGGTAGAATAGTGTCTCGATGTAACTCCTTGTGGTCCTGATCAACTTCACTAAGGTCAAACCTTAGTCTCTTTGCTTCTTTGAACCTGTTAACTCCTGGAAGTATTGGGTGGTGAAGGAGAATGAGAGTTTACACCATGGGCTCATGGTTTCATCCATCAACTTAAATTTTCCTATGCATAAGTGTTGGTACATAGAAAACTCAGCTTCTCCCATTGTAAGTGTCGGTAGTTGTTCTAGGATTCTCCACTCTACCCTGAATGCATCCCTTAAGTGCTTATACCACTTGTCCAAGTGCACCTTGTGGGAGGCTATCATTGTTTCACATGTATACTTTGTAAATATTTTCATGGGTGAGGGATCTTTAGCTGGATACTCCCAAAAAAACTTGTCTGCTGTGTCAGGTACTCCTATCTCCAAAAATACAATTGTCAAGAGGATATTTCCAAAGAGTATCTTGTCTCCTTCTGTGCACTATTGATTATCTCATCTATAATGAAGGCCGATAAATTGTAGATTGTGCCCTCTGATATTTTCCTACATACATTCAACCAGGCCTTATTCACCTACATCCACATTTCTTGATCATTTAACTTTGTGACTAGGTGCGTGGCCATTCTCATGATGGGATCTGGGATTTTTGTAATATCAAAATACCTTGACCCCTCCTTGTAAAAATATGCAGTGATGGTTTCTTTGATGGCATCCTTGTCGCTCGAGTCATCATCTATCTTTGTCTCCCGCGTAGATGAGGCTTGTAAAATTAGATATCATTTGAGGGGTTATGTGCATCTTACACCCCATGAAGTAAAAGTGATCCTCATGCACGTGTGACATCGGACACTAATAGAGGTGTCGAGGATTTCTAAAGTAAGGAAACTCATAGAGTTGCAATAACCCTACCTTCTCCAAATTCACTTTTACCTCATTGCTATAGATGGGAAATCCCTCTAGTGTCCTTTTGTTCATCAGGTACACTAACTCCAATTCCATTTCCTTCTCTGTTGTGCTTATGCGATGGTTATAATCACTCACCACCATATTTCTCAAATGGGCTTCGCACTCCTTCCCAAGCAAAACTCCATCTGGGTACTACATTTCTAAATACCACTCCTCATTCATGCTTGTGGTGGTTGTTTTTGGCTCTCTTCCTTGCACTTTCCCTTTCCCTTTAGATTTTTAGGTGACACGGTTCATTTCTTGGGTGCCATTATCTAGGTCCTCTTATTACTTTAGTCTCTTCTTGTTACTCTTCTCTTCCATTTCGTCCAACCTTAAGATCTCAAACTTGTGAAGAAAACCTCTTAAACCCGCTCCCCTGGTGTTTCAAACCCTTCCCGGGATAATACTTTCACAAGAAAACACCTTCTCACAACTTCTCTTACACCTATGAAATCCCTTCCTTTTGGTTCACAAATCCAAACTAGTTACTCACGCTTAAACTCTTCAAATTTTTCTTCACACGGATCAGTCATGGAAGCCCTAGTTTGTAATGATGAAGAAGTGCTTCTCTCTTCGTATACGCAAAGTAAATAATGAAATGCCTTGACCTTCTATTTATAGTTTTTCCCACTTTGTAACTTTAAATGCTACCTTACCTACCACCATACTTTAACACTTAATGCAGCTTTTTCAAACAAACCCAACTTTAGCGCTTTAACTCACATGCCCAACCTTGCATGGAAAATTCTCCAACCTTATGGTACATAACCAATCCATCCTGATAAGAGACTCTTACCTACATGTAACTAGCATTGAAGGAACTTCTTCTATCATGATTTTTGCTCTCGCCTACCTTGTTTTGCTTTGTGCTTCTTCCTCTCTTATACATGAATCCCCAATGTAGCTTTATCCTAACACCAACCGAAATTTTCACCTTTCCTTGCATGTACTTTCTTCACAAGGCCATTCAACCGGGCTTTCTAATGTATTCCTTCCTAGTGCTTTATACTTCAATTTCTTTGACCTTACTCCACCCCACACTAAATGATGCATGACCCTCTATGCAGTTAACACTTTCCAAAATTAATGAGATTACTAGTGCCCAAGGTGCAACACAAAACAACAACGAGAAAGGGAAACACAAGAAAGGAACATGAATTAAAGAAAATCCTAAACTAACTGGAAATACTATCTTATTTACAAACACCAAGAAGAATTATTTATAGTAGGGCTTCAGCCTACTCCCATTGAAGTGTCATGGCAATCTCATCCCATCCAGCACTTATAACTGGCACACGCCCGAATCAAGGATGTACGAGATGGTGTAGGGACCCAACCAATGCACTTTTAACTTCCTAGGATGGTGCAGAAACTTAGAATCATATAGTAAGACCATCTGCCCAACCTCATAATTATTGTTCTAAATGTGGCGATCATGTCATGATTTTTGCTTTGCATTTTTTTTGCTATTTGGATCCACCCAACGAGTGATCATAATTCATCCAACTTCATTAATTTATCAATCCTACACATGCTATATGCAAAGAAGGTAACATAAATTCAATCGGCGGGACAACTTCCACACCAAACACCAATTGAAACGGTGTGGCTTTCTTCAACCTTTTATAAGTTTTCCTATAAGCCCATAATATGGATGATACCTTGTCATCCCAATCTTATCTTCCAACATCACAAATATTTGTCAGGGTATGACTTATTATCTTGGTAAATACTTACGCAATTTTGTTTGCTTATGGGTGATAAGGTTTAGTTTTATGATGAGTCACCATGAATTCTGCTAACAAGATCCTCACAGTCTCATTCAAGAAATGTGTACCCCTATCAATGGTTAAACTTAAAGGGTATCCATACCTCGTGATAATGTTCTCCCACAAAAATCTTGTTGTTGTAGCTATTGTATAGTCTTTAGTTAGGGCTGCCTCTACCCACCTTGTCAAATAGTCCATGTAAGTGATTACATAATGTGATATAGTCCTACACGCTACTAGTTCAATAGGGCCTATAAAGTCTATTGCCCATTTCTCAAAAGTTTCAGCACTAGGGATAGGGCACAAAGGCATTTCATCTCTCCTTCCTAGCTTGCCAACATACTGACAATGGTCACATGCTTTAAAATATTCCTTACAATCTTTGTCTGAGTTTACCACCACAATCCTACCATTAATACTTTACGTGCGGTGGCATCGCCTGCATAATGTCCACCCACACTTCCTCCATGTGCTTCCTTTATGATGGCGAGGCACTCATGCTCTAGTATACATTTGCAAAACTTCATCACACCCTAACACTTGTATAAGTCCCCATTGATCAACATGTAGGTGCGACACATATAGATAGTTTATTTCTTTCTAATGTCTTCATAACTTCTAGTGCCATACCCATTTTAAGGAACACAAAAATATCCTCCAAGTCTTAGGGCATGTGTTCTGACCTAAAAAACTACACATACGGAATGGTATCTTCAATGCTTTGCATGTCCTCCCCTGAATCAATCCTAGATAAATGGTCAGGTCCATAATTACTTTTTCTTGGTTTGACAACCACCGTGAACTCAAAATCTTGGAATAATAGCACCCACTGACATATGTGCCCTTGTAGGATGGGCTTGTTCACCAAATATTTTAATACCATGTGGTCAGTGTAGAAGACAAAGGGAGTTTCCAATAGATACTACCTAAACTTATGAAGCGCGTAGATCATAAAAAATACCTCACACTCGGTTGTAGTATAATTCTACTACTTAGTGTCAAATTCCTGCTTGTAAAGCATAGGGGTGATAGAAAATTCCCTCACTAGGATGTGCAAGCACTACCCCAATGGTCGTTCTAGAGGCATCTACATGAACATGGAAGGGCTTATCTTAAGAGGGGAAACATAATATAGGTGTGGTGACAATTCTATCCTTCAATGTGTCAAACGCCTTCTATTGCACCTCTCCCTAATGAAAGGAACTTTTATGTATGAGAAACTCTTTTAAAGGCATGACGATCTTGGCATACCCCTTGATGAACTTCCGATAGTAGTGCTGTGTGTCCAATAAACATGCACTACACTTTGACTAGTTAGCTCCCCCAATCCCATAGTCACCGCATGATTCAGCGGGATCCACCAAGAAGCCTTCTTGGCATATGACGTGTCCCAAAAGGGTCCCAAATGGGGTACCAAATATACACTTCTTGATGTTGAGGGATATCCTCAACTACTGGCACCTTTCAAACATCAATCTCAGATTGTCACAATGGTCCTTGACCAGTCCATACACGGTCCAATCATCAAGCAAAACCTAGAGAAACTTATGGATGAATTCCTAGAAGGCTGCACTACAATGTGTGAGAATATAGTAGGCATGTTCTTTAATCTAAAAGGCATGACCATATAGGAAAAACTTCCCCAATCGGTGGTGAAGGTTGACTTTCTCTGGTCTTCCTTGAAATCCTCACTGGTGATATCCACGAGAACCCATCCGTGACAGAGAGTAGACTTCACGCCCTACCACTCCTTCTAGGATCTCTTCGGTGAATGGGCTTGGGAAGGGATCAATGACACACATTGTATTCAGATCCCTATAATCAACACATTTCCTTATCCTTCTATCCTTTTTGATACTAATCACCATTTTACTTATCCACTCTTGCTCCTCCACACCTCTATGATTCTGACACTATGATATGTTCTATTTCCTCCTTGACCTTCATGCCTGATTAGAATTCATATGGTATGGTCTCTTCTAGACGGGCATGCTCCTTCTTTTAACTTAATGATCATTTCCCCTAAGGAATGGTGAACACATTTGAGTTCATGATACCCATGTGGGAATAAATCCTCAAACTCACATAAAAATCAATGATCTTAGAGACTTCCTCTCTCGACCAATAATCTCTAATGATAGCTTCCTTGGGTTTTGCCTCCGACCCAATATTAGTCTTCTTTATCTTTAAAGGCTCATGATAGGCACACGTTCTTTCATCAGCACTATCCATCACTTTGCATGAGCCTAGAGAATGGTTAACCTCCAAATTTTCCATCTCTTCACCATCTATGACATAGACCATCTTGCCTTTTTCTTTCTCTACGCACGCGCGCTCAAACTGCACCTCATCAGACTCATCTTCACCAAATTTTCCCTCCAAGCATGGCTCTCCTTGCAATTCTACAATTCTATCCTCTACTTTTGTACTATCCCCCATCGTAAGGCACTTGACCTCTTACAATGCCTTATCCACTGATGGTTTGGTATGCTTGGACTAGATCAGCCACTAGTTCTTGCCAATTCCCTATTTGGCGGCATGTCTCAGAGTGGATGTACCATGCATGTGTGTAACCCTGTAGTGTAGAATATAGTTTGTGTACCTAGAGGGATGGTGTAAAGCTTCGCACCTTCCTTCCAGACTCTCTCATAGGCTTGGATGTGGAAAGAGGTGGGATCCTTACCATGGTAGTCTTTGATGGTGGTGGGTGCATTGCTTCTAGAGAAACAGACAGAGAAGGAAATTCTCACTTTGTGCCATTCCAAGAGATTATCTCGATGTGTTTCCCACCAGCGCATAATAGTTCTGAGTAGGACGTAACTTAACATCCCCTTCATTCAGTTTCCTCCTTCCAATGAGCTTCCATGTTCTATAAAAAGACCTCGGGGGAGGCTCCTCCCGAGTACTTAGGTAGCACCTTTTCTCCTAGGTGCCGGATCATACGTGCCTTCATCACTTTTGTCACCGATCCCCTTAAATGCCTTCTAATTAACTCATAGGTTCCATGCACCCAATTATCACACATTATATTGGTGGCATCACTTAGGATCAGAGCATCATTAAACTAGATAAATCTATCTCGTGGGATGAATTATCTCTAGATCCTTGATTGAGTGCACATAAATTCTATCCAGGACTTCTTCTCCTAAAGGTTTAGTATAGGGTGTTGAATTCCCATCAACTAGGGGTATGATGACCCATTCCTCCTCATTTTCAAAGCTTATGTACCCATTTTTGAACTGAATATCCACATTGTTCTTATAACACCATGGGTGCCCAAGTAGTGTTGGGAAATTGTCGCACTCAATGAGTGCCAAGAATTTGAAGTCCCCAGTAAACTTATCTCCCTGAATGATAATAGTTGCATCCTTTAAGACACGATGGGCATCACATTCATTTTGTTTTCCATATACAACACATTCAAAGATGGTTGTAATGCAGGCCTTCCCATTTGATGCCATGCATCCAAGGTGAGAACATTGACCTCCACACTTGTGTCAATGAGGATATTACTAAGGAGCCATCCATCCATGACTGCATTTAACGTGATCTCCTTATCATAGTCAAGGCTATGAGGGGGAAGGTTTGCATGCAAGACCTGCCTCTCACACTCTTCTCTAGTGCGTGGTACCTTTTTTTGTCAACAATGCTCCTAGCAAGGGAATACTATTCTCTTTCCTTAGCATTTTACTTACTTCCTTGACCTCATCCAGGTCATCTTTTGGTGCCTCGACCTTCCTTCTTTACTCCTCCCTCTGGACTACTCCTTTAGACACTAGATTTCTCCTTGTAAACTCTAAATGACATCCATGGTATCTTGATATACCTCCTTTTGATGCACAGGATCCGGTACTTCCCATGTACCACTTCTTTCCTTGAAACCATGTTCTTCTACCTTGGTATTTCCTTTACGCGCATGCGACCTCTACTCTTATTGTTACCATAACAGATTCCAAACCCACATCATGTGTCACCCATGGCATCCATTGTGTGTCCATCTTCTTAATGCTTACCATTTCAGTTCCCTTGCCTTTCAAAGGTTACTAATTCATGTGCTCGAATAACTCGAGGCACTCCTTATACTTTTGCTTCTTCGAGACACCATGAGCACTACAATAGATCTAGGAACTCTCATTTGTAATGCTTTATGGACCCACAATTAAAACATGTTCCATGTAGTAACTCACTTCTTCCTCCTCTGCAGTTTCCATGACCACAAAATCCTCTGTGAAATCCCTTTTTGTGCGTTCCTCCATCTACACAATCCTCATAACGGTGATCATCACCCTTAGAACTATTGGAAATGCTGGTATGGTGCACCTCGTGATCAATGGCCTTATGGATCTAATCAATAAGCCTAAAATACTTAGTATCATGGGTTGTAGAGTACGAGATCTTACAAGTAGCAAGACACATTCTTCCAAATTGTGCCTTGTAACAAGGGACATCTACTTGCATCATGGTCCCTATGATAGATTTCTGGTCTATTGTTATAGTGCGTCTTGTTCTCCGGGGTAAAATATGCTTGACATGCCCCTCTACTTCACAATCTATACACCATATACCACTACGAGTCTCATGGGCTGAGTTTTCCAACATCTCCATCTACTTAGCCATAACAATAATCTAAGCTTCCAAAAAGGGCTAAAACTAGTATCAACACTTCCAATAGCTTCGACGAGTAGATTAGCTTCCAACTCCTCACATGGATTTATGAAAGTTTTATGAGATAGGGATCTTCTAAAAGGTGTTATCAACCCCAAAAAACCATTGAGCATGCTGTGAAGTGTGAATGTCATATGATAATTTTGACAGGAGGGTTTTGAATCATGCATCATACTCCCACACACTCTCTACCATTCCCTGTTGAATCTCCTTCAGGGTGCTAATGGTCTTCTGTTCAAACTCAGGAATGTGGAATTCTACCAAGAAGGAATTCTTTAAAGTAGTATAATCTACCACCATTTGATGAGGGTCATATTTCCTATACCAACTATGCGCGCACCTTTGTAACTTCATTGTAAAATGACTAGTCTTCCACTCTGGGGTTGTGATCCCTTCACACGCCATAGCAGTTCACACTTGTGATCATGTTATGTAGTGTCTTCAATACCTCTGTAATCTAGAAAATACAAAGACATCTCAAAGAAAACTTGAGGGGATTGTTGGGGTCCTTGTCCTCCTGAGCCCCCAGATCCACTAGATCCATCAGGTCCTATGCCTCCTGACCCACCAAATCCACCAGGTCCACCAAGTCCTATAGTGGTCATGCAAGGGTCCCTAAAGTTCTCTTGAACTGCATGCGTGACGGCCCGTGATAATGCCCCACTACCATTAGTGTACCTGCACCACTCACGATGTGAGACCAAAGGCTTGTGTACTCGCTCCTTGTCCAAAAATTCCTCTGAATACTAGAATAGTATGGGTAGCCATAGAAGTGGGAAACGGAAAATTGTATCTCCTAGGAGTAGATCTATCACTTCCACTAATACCAACTGGGTCGGTGATACTCCTTCTATGCCAAGGTTTGGTCACTAGGTGGGTTTAGATATGTGCTAATGAATCTTCTTTCTCCATGTGATGAAATCTCATTAGAATCCGAATGGGTCTCTCTTATGCACTTACCAATATGGGGTAGACAAGACTACTCGGCGTCCACATCCTCTGCGTGAACCTCAACTCTTTCCCCGCAACGTCGCCTCCGTAGTTATGTCACACTTGCAACCTCGCATTGTCTAGTAATATCCCTTTCACACGCTTCACTATACTTGAGTTTCCTCTCCTCCCTTTCCTTCTCCATCGTAATATATACCATCTTCCTCCACCCTAGCTTCATTGCCCAATGCTTAGAATGGTTTAGCCGGCCATTGGAAATGCCTCTAAACTCAAGGTAACAATCAAGATCTTCATTTCCAGAGGGATAACACATAGAAATGATCTTTTGGGCTTCTGCAGAAACTCAAACTCAAAAAATTCTAGACAAGAGTATTTAGAAATAGAGTACTCCAGAGTGTAGCTAGCCAACACACATTTCCACCAATGATCCACAACACAAGTCCATGTCAGTTATGCATCTTGTAGCCTCTGGTATTCTTCTTGGTCCAAACATGTGTTCTACAATACCAGCTTGATCTAGACACATATGTTGAGAGCCATTCATACATTTATACTGGGAAGAAATAGAAAAAAATTTCAAATAAATCATGGTAGAGGTTCTATTCTACCCATATACGTGCATCAAACTCGAGATCTAGTCTTTGAATCTCTAAGAAAATTCATCCTCTGTGCTTTTGAACCATGATTCAACACTTTCCAGTTAGACACTCTGTCTTTACTCATTCAAAATATCATGATGTATGCCATTTCCCACTACAAATTCGAAAAGAGGTCCCATCAACGGAACCAAGATGTAGTTATTTTTACACCCACCAGAAGAACAAGGGAATCCCATGCACTTCAGCCTATCACCCAACTAGGCACTCACTCAAGGCACACGTGGTTGAGCCTCTCTTTTATGTGAGTTAAGTGGGAAACCATCATCTATGTCATGAATCTTAATGAATAAAGGTGGAAATGAGACATACAATCATCATAGGGCTTAGAACAACCTCTAGACAAATGTATTCATTCCAAACAGAGAGTGTTTATAGATAACAAATAGAACTATAGTAGAAAGGAAAATACATAAGGATTTACATTTATTCCATAACATTCATGAACAGAAATGAAAATATATAGATATGAATCGAATCAATTATATTCATACTCATTCATGTTTGTAACCTCATTACATTCAATGGATCCATTAGACTACCACAACTTGATCAGACTAAAGTCATACATCACAATAGGGATCATGTCCTTCATCCATACAAAGAAAAATTTATAACCTAACCCCTTAATACATTACTCCCTTATATAGCTTCTACCTAATCCCAAAGATTTCTCATGAGTATTTCTGCAGAGCTCCACTCTCTATAATCTCCTCTCTTTTCTATCTGATCTATCCCTTTTCTTTCTCCTACGGGTGCTCACATATATAGACATCCCAAAGTGCCAAATCATCCTCTCCGTGGCCTCGAGATATGGTGCCAAGTGTCTCGAATGTGTTACTCCAGGGGAGCATGCTTCTCCAGCTTGATCTCTCCATGTTTTACCATGATGTCTTCCATAACCTTCTATCGCAGGCATATTCCTTTCATGGGCATCACGTTGCCAGGATGGCACCTTATCCACTCCGTATGCGCAGTTGGGTCACAATTTTCTTGTGTCCTACCCAAAATTCCCAATATGGCTAAGTCTTGAACCCTTGCCTTTGTCCACGTGCATTCCCGGGTTTTCTTAAACCCTTCTTTAAACCCTATCCTACACACCCTTCTTTAACTAGGCCTTGTGTGCCCATGCGCTGTGTGTACTTAGCCACTATTTTGGGGTCCCAACAATATTTCTCTAAAAATAATTCATGAGGTGTCTACGTGTACATGAAATGGTGTGCTCCAATATGGGAATTGTAAAATAGGTGCTTGGGTTAATTTCTCCTTTAGTTGGTCAAAAGTATATTGCTCATCCGAACCCCAATCAAATTATTCTATTTTTCATATTAAATTTTTCAATGATGCCACAATTTTTGAAAATTCCTTAATGAAATTCAATAATACCCACAATGTCCCAAAAGGCATGAACCTTATGCACGTTCATGGCGGTGTGAGATTTACTATTACTACAATCTTGGTGGGTCCACTAATAATCCATCCTTGCATATAATGTGTCCTAATAGGGTACCAAATCTATGGAAAACACACATTTATTTCATTTTAAGGAAAATTTTAACTATTGGTAGTGTTAAAACATTAATCTCATGTTATCATAATGATCTCTTACTAATTCTTAGACCATCTAATTTTCTAGGTATACTTGAAGAAAATTTAGTATGAAATCCTCAAATGTAATTATAACAATGCATGAGAAGATAATGGGTTCATTTTTAAGACCAAATGACATGACTATATAATTCTATGATCCCCATTTATTCATAAAAATTGTCTTTTCTCTATCTTATTCCATAAATTTAACACGATGATAGCCATAAAACCCATCTATGGAAGTATATATCTCCTTGCTTGTTACCTCTTCCAAAATTTCTTCTATAAAGGGTGTAGGGAATGGGTCAATTACATATACGAGAATTTAGGGCATGGTAGTCAACAAAAATTATTATGTGCCCATATTTATTTATCTTATAACCATATGAATTAATCATCTAGATTCTTTCATTTGTTTGATGACTCTTGTGGCAATCATGTTTTCAAGATCATATTTTACTTTTTCTCGTAGGTTTGGATTCATCTAGTATGGGTGATTTCTAACTAGTTTATCCCCTTTAGTTAATTTAATTTTCATTATTCCTAGGGATGGGTGTAAACCCTTCATATCATAGTATTTTTTGGAAATATATCTCGTATACACCTAAGTTTTCACTTTTCATCTTTCATACATGTTACTAACAATTTCCTTTATGTAGATAAGGGTCACTAATGCATCTATTTATAGAGTGGGTTCCTTAAAGGGCCTAATAGGAATGGGGAATGGTTATTCACGTAACCATGATGGGTTAGAGATAGTAGACAAAGAGAGTTACATTATTTTGTCTTGGCCTTAGTTATCCTTGTCCCCTTAGGTCTCACACACATTGAATTCACATCTTCTTTCTTGCATATGACCATTTGGCATATTGATTATCCATGTCCATGATCTATGACATGTTTATTTCACTTTTCATAACACACTACCTCATTTTATCACCTTTGAATGATGCCATCGCCCATGGGCGATGGATTCGTTGTTATATTTCCCTTGGATGACACCATTTCCGTGGGTGATGACATCCTATATATACACCTTACTTTTTAATTCATAAGAAAGGAATCCCAAATCATTCAAATTTCCATCTACTCTTCTCTGTTACACCATCTTTACATCTTTCACCTAGCTCTTGGTTCATTTTCCACTGGCTTGGATTATATTAGAAACTCTTCTTCTTGGTTGGTTTACTTGCACTATTAGGTCACCATAGTGACTCTAGGATAGGAACAATGTTACCCTTATCAACTTAATAATGATTCTCTCTTAGTGTGCTGATTCTCTAGAGAGCTAGATACATCAGTGACCACCCTACGTACAAGGTGAGTGCTCTAACTATATTTTTCATTTTTCATATATTAGTTCATCTCCTTCCCTCATTGTGTTATGTTAGCTTAGTGTTGCATATACTTAGATGATAGTTAGCATAATACTCTTATTTATGATCAGATCCTTAGCTTTACATCACTTTAATTTTAGTTAAATTATACATGCTTGATCCATACCTCTCCTCACCCAACTACCAATATCTTAATAGGGTTCTCTCCTCTATCTTGATTGTGGGCCTTGGAAACCCTAGGTTGACCTAGTGTAGGGATTACTTCCCTCTAGATATGTGACCTTAGTGCTCATTGTATCCCATTTAAGTCTACCCAATGTATGTTGGTTCATGTGTGTTTCTTACTCGTTTCCTTGATACCCTTGTAGAATGGATGATTTAGGAGTGCAAGTTATTGAGACACATTCTTGGCTGTCATACATCTCTAGTAAACCCAAATGGAATCCTACGAGATCTTTTGATTGAGCATACCTTTTTAAAATCACCCATATTCAATTTTGACCTCATCTAAGAATCCAAAAACTCACAAAATATCAAAAACATATCATCACAGAGACACCATCATCCAAGGGTAATCCTTTATGTTCTAGTTTCCTCATCTATGAATGCCTTCAGCTCTGTGCAGACTTGTTTACATGGTGATCCTATTTATCTTCTTAGATATGCCTCCGGGGACGTTAGACCCCTATATACACCCTTCTATACAACCAATTGTGTCTCGTATCTTGTATTTGTGGACCTTTTCTAATGATATCATCACTCCATCATCGATTATCTTGGCCTAGGGTCCTATGAATTTGTTGTGTATAAATTTCTAGAATCATATAATCTTGAAGCCAAGTTTCAATTTTGTGTGGAATGTTGTGTCGTAGGAAGAACTAGAAAGAAGACTTCTACCCACCGTAATGGTTCACTTGAGGATGATGAAGAAGAAAAATAAAATGATGATACCTTTGATCATCCTCCTGAGATTCAAATTTTTTATCTCAATTTCCCCAATACAAAATGAATTAGAAAAAATTCTTACAAAAGATATACTTGAATTCATTTTTGAACAAATTGATCATAGGGAAGAAAAGGGGAAAGTTGGAAAAGTAGGTTAACTTTAAAATTCCTATAATTATGACCCTACCAACCTCATTATCAAACTCATTGATAGGATGAGCCAACAACAATCCACTACTATGACTCAATTCCTTGAAATGCAATACAACATGGCTCAATTAGTCAACCACCCTCCAACGGGCTCTTGAGGAACACCATCCCATCCTTTTCTAAATGATCCTAATGGAATTCCTATCACACAACCCCTATCCAAATTAAATTATTGAGAGAAATCCAAAAATATCATCTAACACCTTACATTACTACTATCATGATATACCTATCTCTTGATAGATCCCAACCTTCATATTAAGGCATTTGGAATGAATTCAAATATCAAACTAATATACATTGCCACCAAAACTATTTAAAATATCAAGAGATGTTTTGGATTTTTATCACACTTTTTACCAACAATATGAAAATGAATCAGAAAAAATTTCATTAAGCATTAGAACATCAAGGATTTTATCTACAACACATGAAAATATACCATAATATGCCTAATGATAACCTCTTCCAAGTTTTCTTATGAGCTCTTAAACCTCATCTTCAATACAAGGTGAGGTCATTTTCTCCTACTTCCCTAGAAGAAGCATTTGAAAAAGACAAAAGGAAAGATTATCTCATGAGGTAATTTGAGAAATCTCATCATAAGACAAAATCTAATAAGCAAGTCCAAATCCTTCAATTTTATAATAAAAAGAATGTAATAGATGATGAGGTCTCTAAAATGCTTCCTCTTGTCACTTCTTCGAATACGATGATTTTTAACATTAACAAACAACCCAATAACAACAAGAATCAACCTAACTATCATGAACCATTGAGTAAGGAAGAGTTGAAATGTTTCTTACCTAAGTTTTTTACCTTGATCTTGAATCCTTATTGACCTATTTCTCATGGGCATGATGAGAGAAAGTTTTTTTGGCAAAGATGCTAATTGGGGTCACTCCCATGAAAATTATCATGCACTATGAATGAATGCCATCAAATTCTTCTTAGGACCCCACTTTTACTATAATTCCATCACTTGCAAGTGTTTAGCTAAAGAAACCAAAGATCGTGATGTGTCTCAATAAAAATATCATCATAAATCTATCAACTAGGATAATGAAAAACTAAATATCTTTCTAATACTATGTTAATCATGATGTTGATTAAATTTATAAGAAGCAATAAAATTCTATGATCAATGTAGTTGACATTGATTATCCTTATAGAAATATAGTTGAAATTAATGATTTAAAATGTCCCATAGATTATGTAGAACTAGAATACCCTATAACATTCCAACCTCAGACTCACAAGGTCATATATCCCTCTATACCCCAAAATTAGGATTCTATAAGAAAGAATATTCCTCTTCCATATGCTATCTACCCCTATGGAAATTATCCTACAAAGACGATGGTGTCCGGATCTGTATATTTTGCCACATACACCATTATAACCTATGAAAATAAAGATTATAGGGAAGATGGTGTAAGAACAAAGAAAAAATTAGTTTTAGAAATATCTCTAATCACCCCTACTCCTTATGGATATATTTATGAGGACTTCCAAAAATCTCAACCTACTTTGCACATTCCAGTCCACAATGAGTGGGATCCTCTTAAAGCACTAGCCAAAATTCATGGCCAAACTCCCTTCTTGGAACTCATGTGTACATTACCTCACCATCATGAGCATCTCATGACTGTGTTGTTTGACATGAATATTCCTTTTCCTAACTCTTTGGGTAAGAGTCATGTATTACATGGTTCATAGGAAATCATATGCCGACGAGTGTGAGGAACTCTCCATTCATATTGATCTCACCAAGGATGCTAATTCTTGCATCCATTTTTCTATAGCCTATATGATCCTAGATGAGCTCTTGTTTCATGCAGAAAATATCTTCTCTTCATTTAAGTTCAAATCGGACACACTACGATCAAGTTTGTTGTCATTGATGAAGGAACATGCACGTGTATGGCCTCACTTTGGAATTCATTAAGGCTCTTGGATATTCTATTGATAAATTAAAATCCACACAAACCATTTTTAAGGATACGATTGTTATGAGATGCCTTCTATGGGGTGTATTTGGTTACCTATCGTCGTTCACCCTAGGATTATCCATGTTAAAGTTATGGTATTTAATTTTACTCTATCTTATAATATTCTCCTAGGGCGGACTTGAAATCATCGTATGTGTGCCATTTTTTCTTCCACATGTTAGTTGGTGAAGTTCTATCACCAAGGAGATATTTATAAGTGATCAGGTGATCATTTCTGAAAGTTCCCTAAACATCTCTAAATGGTGTCAGTGTAGAAGATCATCTCGAGAGCTTTCCAACGACTATGAGAATGCGACAAATGGACATCGAGAGCTCTAGATATGTTCGGTCAAAGTTTGGTCAATGGGAAAGTCAATTATGGTCAACTGGTCAATATTGGACCGAATCGCACTGTGACACGTGGCTTGCCAACACTCGTCGAATTCGCTCGATTTGCCTATCGGGAGATGACAAGTGGACTACAGGATTATTTCTATTCCACCATTGTATGGGTCGAAATAACATTATATTGGTAAGTTCACATGGTGCCATATATACAAATGCCACATGTAAATATATTAATGTTTAAAACATTAGTATTAAACCCTAACCGCCAAATGTCTACGTGGAGGAGGGATGAAGCGGTGGTATGGGGGCATTAGACCCATGCGTAGAGACTGTTCCACGTGGCAGAAGGAGGTTTGAAGCGGTTGTTGGGGGGCGGTTTATAAGCCCAACGTGGTCATTGACCACTATACATGCGCATGGAGAAGGCTATTTACAGCCTTAGGGAATTATCCCCCACCGCCCAACGTGGGACCTTATCCAAATGCGGCCCTTATGGGATTTTTAACCCATTTAAATATGTATGCCGCGCCCACAATGGGATTAAATCCCCCTAAAAAATGCACGGGTAAGGCTAAGTTTAAAAATAGCCTTAGGATTATATGTTATCCCAATTCCTATGCTACGGGCTATGGTATTATTAGCCTATGGATAATATTTTATTCCATTATTTTGGGGCCCTATTTTTGTATAAATAGGGGACCCCTCTCCTTTGTAAAACACATGGAGACACAACACGAGCTTATTATTTGTTAAGCTTGTTGTGACACACCGCAGTCTGTGGAGACACCAATCCCGAGCTTATTATTTGTTAAGCTTATTTGCGGGATGTGTCGACAAGTATTGTCTATTGGCCTATTATTTTAGGCAATATTAGATGGAATATTTGTGATTGGGAGTGAAATGTAAACTACCCAATAGGCCCATTGAGCCACACCAATTACTTGTAAATCCTGGATTGTCGACCGGAGTGCTAGCTTCGCATTATTTGCGTCGGGAAGGCCGATCACAGCCGAAGGAGATTGTACACCAGGAAGGTGGAAGTCGGGTGCTATTTTTCACCCTTGTCGTCTGAAGAACTGGTGTACTGATAGGCAAGTAAAATTCCATTAGGTTTTCTTGTGAAAGTACTATTGTAACTTACAAGTTTTGACTAGTGGAACAGTTCGACCACGAACCCGGAGACGTAGGCAATTGCCGAACTCCGTAATCAATCTATGTGTAATTGTCATTATTGTCTTGCATTATTTTTAAATTGATTACTTAAAAGGAGTAAATTATCGGCAAATAATTAAAGCCTATAAGGGTCCGAGATCAGGTAGTAATAATCTGATTATTTTCAGATCAAGTTTGGTATCAGAGCTGGTAATCGACACCTGCAAACTTACTAATCTCTGAAGAAAGTTGGTATGGAGCAGGTTAATCAGTACAGGTTGCTTTGACAGGGATGGCATTGGCTTGTACTTCTGGATTTCCAGATTGGTGGGATAGACTGAGAGACAGGTTTACCATACTCAGTAATTTTCTCATTTCTATTTGGATGAATCCATTGTATCTCATATGCAGATAAAACCATAAACTATTGTGTTAGGTAGAATGTATTGGTAAGACCCCTTTGAGGGCAACGTTTGTATACATCTAACCATACAAGACACATTAGTTAAAGACCCAATTTTGGGCAATGTTTGTACTCTGTTATACTTGCATTAGTAAGACCCCCAGAGGGCAATTATTTTGGTGATTTTTCTAACACCATAAAATGCAGTATATTTTCCTTGTTTAGTCATTATTCTGGTAGGGAGGAGACAAATGAAGTCAATCCACATTGCAATGTAGTGGAGAAAGACCAATCTTGTCATGCAGAGTTGAGAAATGGCAGAAAGAGTTCCTCATCCCAGAAAAAGGAGATTAAGAGGAATTTTTGTGCTCATTGCCAGAGGAATGGGCATCGGGTGGAAAATTGCTGGAAACTGCATCCATCTCGCCATCAGAGTAATGGCAAGCCAAAGATGGAATGGAGGCCTATTGCAAAGGTAGAAGAAGTTTCTACTCCACCACCAGTTGACAATTCAACCCAGGACCAGGTAATACCTGAAAGTGAAAGTCCTTTGAAATGGGTAAGTCAACAATTTTTCAATTATATATTGCATAATTCAGATTGATGAATCGTATGCAGTATTAAGTTTGGAGATCAGATATTGTGAGAAAATGCTGAGAGAAAGGTTTACAATACTCAGTGGATTTTCTTACTTAGAAAATTTGATTAATGCTCCAAACATATCTCCTAATCAGCATGTGAGTACCTGTTACAACTTGGATACAGGATTTGACTCATATAAAGCTTGGAGATTGATCTGCCATTTGTGCAGACATTAGAGTTCATAGAGATCAGCTCGGAACTTCATTCTGTGTAGAGGCATTATGACCGTGCAGCAGGATGGTAGTTAAATCACCATTGGCATTGAAGTCAAGTCAGAACTTCATTCTGTGTAGAGGCATTGCGACCGTGCAGCAGAATGGTACCTGATATTAGTATGTCAACAAGAGGAGCTCTCAAGGATCAGCTGGAACATCATTCGGTGTCAAGGCATTGTGACCACACATACGAATGGTAGCTGATCAACAGACTTAGCATCGTGCATTGGAGGCTCAAAGTCTTGAAAGAGGCTTAGCATCATGCATCGGAGGCGTTGAGGTCTACAGAGACTTAGCATCGTACATCGGAGGCTCGAAGTCTTGAAAAAGGCTTAGCATCATGTATCGGAGGCGTTGAGGTCTACAAGAGACTTAGCATCATGCATCGGAGGCTCGAGGTCTTGAAAGAGGCTTAGCATCATGCATCGGAGGCGTTGAGGTCTGTAAAGGGACAAGGCATTGTCCATCACCGACATCGGATCAATCAAAGCTCTACGTAACATGGAGTTCCTTCAAATCAGTTCGGATTCTATGGAATCAACTCGGAGTTAGGAGCTGTGTTATAGAGTAAAATAAGATCCTTGTTGTTAGATATCAAGAAGCTTAGCACCACACAGAAGGAGCGTTGAGGTTTCATTCAGAAACTTAGCACCATAAAGCGGAGGCGTGGAGGTCTTCTTCGGATATCAAAGTGGCGGAAGCATCGTGGACCCATAACCCACAGGTTCCAAGATTGGAGCAAAGTTTTTGAAGTGAGAAGGTTGGAGTAGAAGACCCAAGGGTCTACTACAGCAGCACTTCCAAGGTGGCAGCAGATTTTTCCAGATTCAGGACAATATGGAAGCTTTTTGGGACAAAAAGCTTTTCTCAGTGGGGAGGTGTGATCAAGGGATCATTTTTGGAAAGTTCCCTAAACATCTCTAAATGGTGTCAGTGTAGAAGATCATCTCGAGAGCTTTCCAATCGGCGTGAGAATGTGACAAACGGACATCGGGAACTCTAGATATGTTCGGTCAAAGTTCGATCAATGGAAAGTCAATTATGGTCAATCTGGTCAATATTGGACCGATAAATCGATCTTGTGACACGTGGCTTGCCAACACTCTTCGAATTCACTTGATTTGCCTATTGGGAGACGACAAGTGGACTACGAGGATTATTTCTATTCCACCATTGTATGGGTTGAAATAACATTATATTGGTAAGTTCACATGGCGCCATATATACAAATGCCACATGTAAATATATTAATGTTTAAAACATTAGTATTAAACCCTAACCGCCAAATATCTACGTGGAGGAGGGATGAAGCGGTGGTGTAGACACCTATAATTACGCCCAAGCAATTTAAATACTTAAATTGTGCTAATTATCTCCTTTCTCGCAAATCAACGACATATCGTCAAAGGCACTCATTTTCCCTCATATCATCATTAATTAATTACACTAAGCTAATTAATTAAGTTTCTTATCCAACAAATACCTAATTAATGACCGTTAATAAATCACCCTTCTACCTAGACTAATTAATTATTATTAATTAATTAGCTTTCCTTCCATTTAACCAATAAATCAATATTTAATTGATTTAATCCCCTTATAATAGCCTAAATCGTACTAATATTCATCTAATTAGCTTCTATAAGCTTACATCTACCTATTAATTAATCACCTTTGATTAATTAAAATCCCCAACTCCCATGACTTGTTAAACATGTATTAAACCCTTCTAAAGTAAGGTTACCTTTAATAAAGCAACCTTATCCATTCCTAATCATGTTTTACCTTTATCCCACATTCATGAGAATGTGTTGAATCTTTATCCTTTGGGCTATATAAAGAGCCCTCCACCTACCTTTTACTTACACCTAAACTTTCTAAGAGAGTAAATGCAAAGCATATAGGAAAGAGACTAAGAGCTTGCACCTTGCCCTTTTGAGAGTTCATCATCTTGAAGAGTTAAGCCTCTTTCCTAAAGTGCTTGGGTCATATGGGAGGTGTCAAAAGGGTCTTGTAGCCCAACTTTGATTAGCCCCCATTCCTAGGTTCTTGGAGCATTAAGGACAACTATTTTGATAGCCATGGAGCTTACTTAGGTCCATTCATTTATTTGTTGTTAGAGAATAGAGGAGTTTAGATATTTAGCATTGTTAGTTTCAAAGTTTTTATTGATGAATGCTAGCATCTAACCCTTGTTTAATTCTTATCATGATGGTGTTTATGCTTTGTTTTAGCTAAATTGTAGAACTATTTTAGGTGGTGGTTCTTGCTTCATTTGATTTAGCATTAAGCAAATTATACATGCACACAGGTGGTATGGGGGCATTAGACCCATACGTGAGAGACTGTTCCATGTGGCGAGGGAAGGAGGTTTGAAGCGGTTGTTGGGGGCGGTTTATAAGCCCAACGTGGTCATTGACCACTATACATGCGCATGGAGAAGGCTATTTACAGCCTTAGGAATTATCCCCACCGCCCAACGTGTGACCTTATCCAAATGCAGCCCTTATGGGATTTTTAACCCATTTAAATATGTATGCCGCGCCACAATGGGATTAAATCCCCTTAAAAATGCAGGTAAGGCTAAGTTTAAAAATAGCCTTAGTATTATATGTTATCCCAATTCCTATGCTACGGGCTATGGTATTATTAGCCTATGGATAATATTTTATTCCATTATTTTGGGGCCCTATTTTTGTATAAATAGGGGAATCCTCTCCTTTGTAAAACACACGGAGACACAACACGAGCTTATTATTTGTTAAGCTTGTTTGTGGACACACCGTGCAACGGAGACACCAATCTGAGCTTATTATTTGTTAAGTTTATTTGTGGGATGTGTCGACAAGTATTGTCTATTGGCCTATTATTTTAGGTAATATTAGATGGAATATTTGTGATTGGGAGTGAAATGTAAACTACCCAATAGGCCCATTGAGCCACACCAATTACTTGTAAATCTGGATTGTGTCGATCAAGTGCTAGCTTCGCATTATTTGCGTCGAGAAGGCCGATCACAACCGAAGGAGATTGTACGCCAGGAAGGTGGAAGTCGGGTGCCATTTTTCACCCTTGTCGTCCGAAGAAGCTGGAGTACCAATAGGCAAGTAAAATTCCATTAGGTTTTCTTGTGAAAGTACTATTGTAACTTATAAGTTTTGACTAGTGGAACAGTTCGACCACGAACCCGGAGGCGTAGGCAATTTGCGAACTCCGTAATCAATGCGTGCAATTGTCGTTATTATCTTGCATTATTTTTAAATTAATTACTTAAAAGGAGTAAATTATCGACAAATAATTAAAGCCTATAAGGGTCCGAGATCGGGAAGTCGTAATAATCGATTATTTTCGGATCAATAAGATTCAAGGTGTCACTAACCTTTGGAACTATGATACACTTCACCAAAAGGGACACACAAGCTCTCAACAATTAATATGAATTATCTCATATCCCCTTATGAGTCTATCAACATTTTAACTATCCTATAGATACTCTTCATGGCAATGTTATTCGTCCTAAGTTGGTCGTGTACATGCCCCCAATATCTTGGAGTCAATTGAAGATGATCTCGATGAGGTCATGTTCATAATCAATACTTTTGATCTTCCAAAACTTATCATATCTAAGCTACTTCCTTCCTTACGGTCTTGCAAGAAGGAGCCTTCATTTCCATAGTCATCTCACATACACCGCATCCCCCACTAGAACATGTGGTCCGACTTGAGACCATAGTTGATTCTTGTATAGTGGATACTTCCACATTAGACTAGAATGATGGAATACTCTAGATGACCCTCAAATGACTAGCTATGCCCAGATTCATGGTGGGAAGTCTTACGTTACCAAGAAACCATTCACAAAAATTCATTCATGACGTAAAGGTCATCGTAGTAGAAGAGGAATATTTTAACACAATTGAGACTTCTTTACAAATGGTTCTTGAGCCTCAAATTGCTCCACCAACTACACCTCCATATACTACCATTGGCCTAGATGACCCATTTTCCATTACGTATAGATGGTTGGGTCGTTGTTTTTGACTATGAAGTAGATGATCTCATGGGTGATGATGTTATCTACTATTCCTTGATTATTGGTAGAAACACTAATCCATCAGCACCATCTTCACCCATTGCTTCAATTCCTTCATCATATATTCTCACTAGCATGCTATGGCCTATGAGACCTCTCCCCTACCTATTTCCCTTATTGCTCCTTAGTCCTCTATGACTGAGCCATATTAAACTTGGCACAAGGCTTCAAGGCATGATATTTTTATTCTAGAGCATATCGGTACCACATGAAGAAGCTCAAATTTGAGGTCAAACATGACCAAACCAAAAGGATACACAACCTTTCACTTCACATCCCTTCTTTTTCTCTTAGCACCGATACGCCCGCACATTAATGTTGAATCTTGAGTTATGTGTAACAAGTGTCTTGTTATTGAAACTTCTTCATGTAATTAGAAGTATGGAGCTAATTCATCTTGCTGACCAACCACCTTCCCGAGACCAATTAGACCATAACATATTTATGAACCCCCACCTTGCCCCCGATCTTATTCCCTCCATGAATGACAATTGGTGTGATATTCTCACCTAGATGGAGGATCGAATTGATGATACCTTATTTTACATGAGGTATGAAGTCCATTTGAAAGTTTCTATTACAAAACATACCATCAAGGACCTCATGAATCATGCTATATGTCACATTTTAAATCAAGTTGATGATATTATTACCGATATATTGACATATTTTCCCCCTCGTGGATAATAATACATAATACATTGATTACATCTTATTTTCCTTTTTTGGCCTCAACCATCACTTTTGATTGGGCTCTTAGCCCCCACTTGGGTTTTTACACAAACACCTTCTAAATTTTTTTGGGATCTCAATCTCCCCTTGAATTTTTAACACTATCCCAAATACCTCATTAACATCCTTGCTTAAACTATTCACTCTGCTTGGATTTATCAACATAAACACCTTGGTTTCTCCTACTATTAGAATGCCTCAATCTTGATTCATCCCGGTCTTGATACACCCCGTATTTCCTATTAGATCGCTATGGTATTCTATTTTTCCTTATTTAGGCCTATGGCCTTGCATGGATTTATATACCCCAATCACACTATGATATCCTGCTATTAGAAATCTAGGATTTGTTCCACCTCTTTGATTTTTCACATCATGTGGGTGGGGCTATCTTCTTGATCCCTCTCTCACTATATTTACCTATCTAATCAAATTATTATTGATCCTAAGTACCTGATTCTATCACATAAATACATGAGGAAAGCATGAAAATGATAAGTAAATCAACATCAAACATCCAAATACCCAAATACCATAAAAAATCATCATCACACACACACACACATATCAAATCTATTTTTACATCGACATATAGAATGGCTTTAGCCCATCTCTCGATATGGCTCAAGAACCCTCACCCCATGTGATGGGTCTTTGGATGATTTGGGCCGATGGGGCCATGCTAATATCTCTCGACTATGAGGGCAAGGTAATCCACCTAGATTTGTCTTTGGAGACCTCTCCTTATTGTTGGGACTTAAAATTTACTAAGCCCTAAGGAAGAAGTTCATGCACACGGGGAGGTAGTAAAGAAGGAAGACACTTAGGAAAAATCACAAAAGGCAAAGGTGCATGGGAGAAGGGGTTAATGCATGTGAGTAGGAAGGTTTAGGGATTTAGCCATATTTTATAGGATTTTTCACAGGAGAAACATGTGAAAATCCTGAGTAGGCATGTTGAATGGATAAGGTGCCAACATGGAGCCTTGGAGGTCAAGAAAAGAATATTTTATGTAAGGAATATTCCCAGGATGATCATTATAGGTAGTGGAGGAATTTACAAGATGGTATAGGAATTTGACCATGGAGGATTGCATGTACCCAAAATTGTAGGGTACTACACCGCCGGAACAACGTAAAATGTGCCCCAATGATGATACAAGTCTCCTCGCAAGGTGTTTGGGACCCGAAAAGCTCTCCAAGTATGTGTTAACATCCCGCATGCCCCGCTTAGCCCTTACGTGCTTTTCTCTTCTCTTCTCCCCTCTTTTTCTTTGTGTTTTGGTCTTTAGATTCTGAAATCGCCGCCGTCCACCTCAGGCGGCGGTCTCGTGACCGCCACCCAGCAGGTGGCGGTCTTGTAATGCTTGCCCTCTCGGGGTGGTGGTCCTTCACGCATTTTCTGAGAATGCTCTTTTAATGCGACTCACGTAAATTTTAACATTTACCAACTTTTTTCACCTCATTGACCGCCACCAGCAGGTGGTAATGGTCTCTAACCGCTTCCCCGCATAGGTGGCGGTCCTTCACGCATTTTACAGAATGCTCTTTTTAATGCGACTCACGTAAATTTTAACATTTACCAACTTTTTTTCACCTCATTGACCGCCGCCCGAGGGTGGTGGTCTTGTAACCACCACCCCGCTTCAGGGGTGGCGGTCCTTCACGCATTTTCTAGAATGCTCTTTTAATGCGACTCACGTAAATTTTAACATTTACCAACTTTTTTCACCTCATTTGGCTTGCATTAATGATTCTAGTTCTCTAGAATAGTGTTTTGGCATTGTTTATGGTTTAAGAGTTCCATTTGGTTTTTACCTTTTTGTAAATGCAAATGCTATAAATAGTTATCTTGTGCTCAAGAAAATGGCCCCTCAAATTTGCCTCTGAATTTCTCATTGCAATAGATTAGTCTTTCATTTTGCTTAGAATTCTTAGTTTCATTCATTGCATGCCTAGTTAGTGTTGTTTTGTTGTTAGGAAGCCACATATCCACCTTGTGCAAAGTGTTGTTATCACTTCATCCAAATCAATTGGAATAGGATAGTTTGATTTCAATAGGAAGCCATTAAAGTTGTAGGTTTTGTTCTTCAAACAAGATAGTTTTAGGTTCTGGATGTTTTATGTTGCATGACTCACAATAAATCCCGCTAGGAATTGCATAAGCCAAGCTTTGTACTCTTGCGCTATCTCTCCTACTCACATTATATTCAGTCTGTATCCTAAGCTACCTTTGTCCCAATATCTACTTTTGTTGATGCTAGCATTACACGCTTTTATGGATCCACGTGAGCATGAAGGAATGAGGAGATCACACTGAGGGGACAAAACCACACACACCATTGGATTCACCACCGTTATGCAAAATCCAGGTTCTAGCTTTCAAAGTTTAGTTAGAAACATATAAAATAGAGTAGGCAATCACTTTATTTCAATCAATTTTACTTTCGATATTACCTGGGAAGATGTGGGATTGATAGTTTCGAGAAACTATGATTCACTCCTCACTTACGAGGTAGGATCGAGAGTATTCCAAATAGATTAGATCAGTTATTTCATTATTTAGAATAGATTTACAACTACATAGTGAAAGTAGCTATACTCGGTTTCTTTATTTGTTTTAAATTCATTATCGATTAGTTGTCAATTTCTAGATATATTAATGGTTGCTCCTTGATTTCATTCATATATTCATCAGAAAAATCATTAGGGAAGTCATATACAGATATACTTAGAGAAGTCATATGACAATCACGAGACCTAGAGAGCCCAGAGAATATGTATTTGAGCCAATCATGTGCCAAACCGATCTCGTCACAAAGTAATAACTGATATAGATCAGAATATTAGGATCCAAGTCTTCCAAACAATGACAAATTTACAATAGATCAACCTCTAGTTAAGCGGGTTAAACATAGAAGACGACAAAGCACACACGTTTTGGTCAAATCAACCAAACTACAGATTGCCCTAGATATATATCCAGATGAATATGGAAGGGATTGAAAGAGAGAAAACATTCAGTTGTGATCCTTTGGTCCCACAGCCAAATGTAGGAGACACTCTCAAACGGATATAGATACGGCTTAAGAATTTAGGTTGCACAAACACTCCTGTGAGATACTCGAAAATATCACACAACTGTTTGTTAATTCTAAATATAGAGGCTGAGAAAGCATATGACTATTAGATATTAAGGATTAGGTACGAGTCCACATGACCATCGGGACCACAATAAACACGAATCTATGGTTGTGACCCACAAATCATTGACCATGTAACGAATCCATAGGTGAATCGGACATAGACGCATTGGCCTAGCACATTAGTATTCAGATCTACTCCATTTCCACCTATCATCATCGAATAGTTATCCTTGTTAGATGTAGCCTAATAAAGCTAGGGAATTGAACTAGGCCAAATAATCACCCGTAGAATCTACTATATCCATCATCGACCCTATGACCCCAATACTGCAGAAATATATGAAACTATCCCGGGTCATTTCCACGTATTCCGCAACCCATAGACGAATCATGCTAGAGCTTGACATTGATTGGAGCCTTGAGAAGTCATCCTTTCCGATCGATCTAGCACACGTTTCGGGTTAGGAGGGCCTTCTTTGCCTTAGATTCACAATTTCCACTAGTGCGTGTCGAAGACATCAGATTACCTAACTAGTTTTTCTACATCCGACACGTATTCCATCCCCACCGGTTGTCTCATGACCATGACCTCAAGAGGTTAGGTGTGAGGAAGATTTACTTCAGATTACCACGGTCATTGACTTTTCCATCGCACCAAAAAATTAGTGAACCCGATGTGAACAAACATTTATTTCATCTTACCTACCTCATTAGCTTTCACCATCAACTTCACCAAAAAAATTGGTGAACCTGACGTGAAGGAAACGATTCTTATCCTTACCTCTATTGACCACCTTCACTCTTACCTATTATTCTACGGGTATTCATATACCCCCGAATATGTCGGGATTCGATGCATATGGTAGACCTCTCCTAGGTATTGAAGCATACTACGCTCAACTGAATAGGCAGTCATCACCCTCGCTCTCAGTATGGGGTGAAAACTATTCAAACAACCAATTATCAACACAAACTCCATCTCCAAGGATTAGATATAGCTCATCTTTTCAAATAGAGGAGTTGGATCAGCTCGCTCAAACACAACAAACAGAGCCTTCAGGCTCGAACAATATGACGTTCACAGGAGAATCTAGTTCATCTCCTTAGGTACTGCTTAGACCACAAATTAGTAGAAAAACTAACCCATACCTGGTTTTAGATGATGAATATTCGATACATTATGCCAAGAATGAGCAATGTTCTCGAAGTATGTACCCACCTATAGGAGGTTTACAAACACAACCTGAGGTCTCTTTTCAAGAAAATACCTCCATGCCACGTCATATAGGAAATGCCCTCGGGGAAACTTGGCAGGGAAATGATCAGTTCATAGCGGGATATCACATGCCTATACAACACCAGGATATACAACAAACGCCACTAAGGCAAAATACCGTGACTTCACCAAATGAAGTCATTTCAACATTAGTAGAAAAAGTGAGGGGGTTAGAACTTGCTCAGGAAAATCACCATTCTCAATTCATGCAAGTAGGAAATTCTAATCCTCCACACCATCCTAGCCAAGTAGACCTCCTCATAGGAATAGGCACGTTAGGCATGACTCCTCAGTATTCACAACAAACACCAACAAGAACCGCCATTTCTAACACCGCTCCGATACCTCCCAGTCTAGTACAGAATAATCCATTCCACCCCTTTCCTAGACAGTACCCCTTCATACTTAAACATATACTCCAAATCACCACAAGGGGACATTTTCTCCTCTCTGGCATGTTTTCTCAAATGCGGGGGCTACCTTATTCCCTTGCCAACACATACGCTATGCCATATCAACAACCAATTCTCCACCGCCCCCTCAGCAGGCACCATCAATGGTCGAAACCTACGCGATAGGGACATATTCAGAATACTTGAAGGAGCCCTTAGATTTCACCATACGAAGCATCATGATTCTTAAGACCTCTTCCCAATTTACCCAAATACAAAGGTGAGGGAGATCCGAATGCACATATCAAGGCTTACGCCATGACCATTCAAGAACTACTCCTTGGGATGGGGTTGTTGCTAAAATATTTCCCAAAACCTTGGAAGGTATCACTCTTGATTAGTATTATAGAATACCTTAGGCTTCCATCCATTATTTTAAACAACTTTTAGAGTTCATCAAGGCATTTGACATGAACAAACTATAAGAATAGGAATCAAAGGAATTCTTGCACATTAAGCAGGAACACAATGAATTTGTTTCTCATTTCATCCAGAGGTGGCGTACAGTTCTTTATTCTTCAGCCAATGCTCCAAATATGGACCAAATGGAACTATGTGATTTATTCCTTCATTCTCTTCAAAGAGAGAAGTGAAGGAAGAAATCAGAAGTTCCTACTAAGGACTTATGATGAAGTACTTGAGAGCTCTCCGAATAGATCAAGCGTGTAATAGATAGTGGTCGTAAGACGTATGGAACAAATGGGAGGTTAATCACCTCCAACCAGAATACCACGGCTTATCCTACTACCACAAGTGTCAATCAAGGACCTAAAATCCTTAATAGAAATCACGGAGTGACAACAGATGGAGTAACTAATCAAGCCAAAAGGGGAAATGTTGTGAATACTCCACCGCTAATAAACAACCAACGAAACAACAACTTTACCCCAACAATCAATACAGTGGATTTTAATCATCCACAACAACAACAACAACAACGGTGAAAACCCTACACAGGGTCCAAGCCAAAGCTCAATGGATATCAAACCAAAGCCAAAACCAAAAACAACAAATGTAAAACTTTAATCCTAATAGGTAACGGTTTGATTAGAGTTTTGGGCCCAATATACACCAAGTCAACAAACTAGGAATTATAATCCTAACTCATATTGTGATTTTCAAAAATATGAGGCCATGACACTAGAACATGCCGTGAATACAATAAGTTCATGCAACGTTTTCCAGAGGAACAAAGACAACTTTTCATAGATATGTTCTTGGCAGATCCTACATCACTAGCACCAAATACTTTTATAGGGGCAGTTTCCCCACAAAATGCACCCCTCAAGATCTTCAATGATCCACTCCCAAATCACAATAACAACAAGTTAAATTCAAATGGGACAAACAAGGGTGTAATGATAGGAAACCACGATCATGAAGCCTCGACTTCATTAAATCCATTAGTTGTGCCATAATTAGGAAGTCAACCGTGACCCAAGATAGTCGGTTTAGTGGAGTTAGACCGAACTACCCATGGAAGCTGTAACAAGGACACGAGAGTATTCCTCTCAGCCAAATCCAAGTTACCTACCGGAGACAGATAACATCCAACAAATGTTAGTAAGACCTATAGGTACCTACAGATTTAATTAGTGATCTAACAAAAACCTTCTCGCACATTTCTTTTTTGGACTTACTAAAGAATTCTCCTGCCCACAGGGCTTCTCTTTTAGAGGCATTAGGTTTAGGCCATCTAATCAACATCACTCCACCTCCTGAAACACGGGTAAACCATTTAGACTTTGATATCCACCCTCCGGGGAAGCATTTGGATAGGGATATCGAATTCGTATTCGAAATAAACAAAATGCCAACAGATGCTGAGATTACACACCGAGGTGATCCATCCTTACATTTACAAGTATGGGTTTATAACAATTATGTAAAACATGTGATGGTTGATGATGGGGCAGCAGTTAACATAGTCCCCTTCTCTTTCCTTCAAAAGTTAGGGTATGGAGAAATGAATTGTTCCACAACTCGAAATACGCTAAGAGGCTATGATAGCCTTAAAGCCACCTCGATTGGAACTATAATACTACCGGTCACCTTAGGACCCAAAACGATCTTGACTAAGTTTTATATTATAGATCGGAAACCAACTATAATATGATCCTTGGTCGACCATGGATACACCGTATGAAGGCAATTCCTTCTACGTTATTTCAAGAAGTAAGATTCTTGCATTTAGGAAAGGTGTTCATAGCCAAAGGTGATCCAAAACCATTCGATGTACACCTGGCTAACCTAAAGAAAAGACCAGTGTACACTCGGAGTTTGAACTCCCAACAAACCAACTTAATAAACCGGAAGAAAAGTTGGTACCTACGATAGATCTTGAAACTATGAGCCTAGCCAAGATGATCCCAGCCCTCAAAGATGAGGTTAAGATTGTAGAAACAGTATCATTAGGAACTACTACAAAAATTGTTGAATTGCTAGAACAGGATCTACCAATGTTCCTACCATTTGATTCTGTAGGCATGGGATACACCCTAGGTGTCGGTTCTCTCCCAGCAAGAGATCTCTCACATGGTAGAGGTAGAAGATGTTAAAACAACAAATGTCCTAATTATCATATTCCAGCTAAGTATTGGACTCTCCATTTCGATGGAGCTAAATGTCATTATGGAGCTGGGGTAGGTATAATTGTTACTTCTCCCAAGGGAAGAATCCTACCATTTTCCTTTAAACTGAATTTCGAATGTACGAACAACGGTGCTGAGTATGAAGCTCTCCTCCTTGGCCTCATCTTAGCTAAGAAGATCGGTGTTGATAACATCAGGGTGTTAGGAGACTTGTAATTGGTAGTAAACCAAGTCTTTGAGGTGTATGAAACTAGAGCGAGCACTTACTGACTCTACTGAAAAAAGTATGTGAATTTAAGCAAGGAGTTTGACTTCATATCAATTGAAGCAGTCCACGAGAACAAAATCTTCTCACCGATTCAATAGCAACCTCAAAGCATCACGCTTTACTCCAAACAGTAAGTTAGAGGATACCCATTTCATGGTATCCCTTCGTACTGAACCACTGATAAAAACAATGTCAAATCCTCTTTTAAATAGAAATGAGGACAAATCTACTATCCTAGACTACATTGATGATGATACAACCACTCTTGATTTCTTAAATGCCTATGCAGCGTTACATCTCACCCATCACGTGATAGATTTATCTTTAATCCCACATTCATCTTCCTACTTCGGGAATCCCATGATAGAGCTTCCCCCACAAAAGGAACTCAACATATACATAGTAGAAAATGGAGACGATCTGGAATTACCTCCAGCCCCACCTGAATTTGAAGAAGGTAACACTTCTCTAATCGAAGAAACAATTGATATTAACATCAGAACAGAGGATGAACCAAGGATATTGAAGTTAGGATCCTCGTTAACTCCATCAAAAGTAGAAATACACACTCAAATCCTCAAGGAACATCAGAAGGCTTTTGCATTTAATTATAAGGAAATGACAGGGGTTGCACCACACATTGTGGTACATAACCTCGTCACTAAATCAGATGCAAAGCCGATTAAACAAAAATCGAGACCAATGAAACCAAAGGTAGCTCTCATGGTAAAAGAGGAGGTAATGAAACTCCTCCAAGTAGGATTCATCAAGCTAGTTGATTACTCTCAGTGGGTATCTAATATCATTCCCGTTCTCAAAAAGAATGGGAAGATACGCATCTGCATAGACTTCTGAGACATTAACAAGGCATATCCTAAGGATGACTTCCCATTACCATCCATAGATTTCATTGTTGATGCAACAGCTGGATTTGAGTTGTTGTCTCTCATGGATGGATTCTCGGGATATAATCAAATCAGAATATCCGAAAAAGATCAAGCTAAAACCATGTTTATAACTCCTTGGGGAACCTATTGATATGCTGTTATGCCATTCGGTCTCAAGAACGTTGGCGCTACATACCAGCGGGCTATGAAGTATATATTTCATGATCTTATTCATAAAATTGTGGAATCCTACGTAGATGACTTGTTGGCTAAAGCCAAGAAGCATTGTGACCATCTAGGAAGTACTTCGCATCATTCTTTCACGTCTAATAGAATATGGAGTCATGCTAAATCCAGAAAAATGTGTCTTTGGTGTAACAAGAGGGAAGCTCCTAGGTTACATTATATCATCACGAGGGATTGATGTTGACCCAACCAAAATTAAGGCTATTCTTGAAATGGTCCCACCTTCAAATGAATCTAGAATCAGGTCATTTCTTAGAAAGCTTGGTGCAATCGGAGATTCATCCTGGACTTAAGTTTCACCATTCATCCAATCAATAATTTACTAAAAAAAGATTATAGTATTGATTGGACCGAAGATTGCAATGAAGCTTTCGACATAGTTAAGCATTTCTTGTTATCACCACCTACGCTAATGCCACCTAAGCCAGACCGCCCATTAATTTTATATTCGCGAGCTACCAATGTCTCGCTAGCTTTATATCTTTGGCTCAAGAAGACGATGACAAGAGAGAACGTGCAATCTATTTCATTAGCTAAACGTTGCTTGACTATGAAACACATTATACATAGGTAGAATGAGAATGCCTTGCCATAGTCTTTGCAACCAAATGCTTAAGACATTATATGCTAAATCAAGAAACAAAGGTCATTGTAAAGACAAAGCATTTACGAACTTTCCTCATGCAAGGGTCCTTGTCTAAAAAGGTTGGATGCTTTATAACCTTAATGGGGGAGTTTCAAACTAACATTTGTAAATCAAAAGTCTATTAAAGGACAAATCATCATGGATTGGTTAGCTGATAACCCACTAGACGGAGGTAATCTAGTAGATCTGGACTTTCCTGATGAATGCATATACTACATCGAAACCAGACCTCCCATCTCTGAGTGTCCTTGGTATGCTGATATTATTAATTATATCATGGATCATACGTATCCGGAAGGTGTTACACCACAACGAAGAAGGTGGTTACGTATTATGGTAGCCAAATACGTCATTATAGAGTAAGTGCTCTATCGAAAAGTGTTCGATGGAATGCTTCTAAGATGTGTCGACATAGAAGAATCCAAGAAGATTCTCCATGAATCTCATAGTGGAATGTGTGGAGGACACTTCGGTGGCCATGCCACCACTCGTAAAATACATCGAATGGGCTACTTCTGGCCTACTCTAGAACACAATGCAGTAGAGTTTGTATGAAGGTGTCATAAGTGCCAAGAATTCTCCCATGAGATCCACATGTCGGCACAAGCTCTACAACCAATCGCTACTCCATGGCCCTTTTCTACGTGGGGCCTCGATTTGATAGGGAAGTTCTCTCCCTCATCTATAGATGGCCATAATTTCATAATCACGGCCACCGAATATTTTACCAAGTGGGTAGAGGCCATGCCTCTTACTACTGTACCAGGTTTTGTAATCACCAAGTTCATTTTGAACCAAATCATTTGTAGGTACGGTGTCCCGCAAATCATTATCTCAGATAATGGGACTTCTTTTAAGAATGACAAAGTTCACGAATTGTGTAATAAATTCAAAATAAGCCATCATACGGCCTCCTTGTATTACCCCCAAGCCAATGGACAAGCTGAAGTGATAAACAAAACATTAAAAGCCATTCTTCTTAAAACGGTGAAAGAAAACAAATGAGATTGGCATTTGAAGTTATATCCAGCCTTATGGGCCCATCGAACCTCAATAAGAACACCAACAAGGGTGACTCCTTTCTCACTAGTATTGGGGCAGAAGTAGTTCTCCCGCTTGAGGTTGAAATACCCAGTCTTCGTATCTCATTACAAGGGATTCTGGATGAAGACGCTTACAGAGAAGCACGTCTCTCCCAACTAGAAATCCTAGATGAAGCTAGGTTAGATGCTGAACAGCAGCACAAAGTCTATGATAACCGGATGTGCTGGCAGTATAACAAGAAGGTCTATGAACGTGACATATATGAAGGTGATCTAGTTCTAAGGCTAGACAATGGATCGATAAAAAGACCAGGTGAAGGAAGGAAGTTCCGGCCCAAATGGTTGGGCCCATACCGAGTCATGAAGGACTATGGAAATGGTGCATATCTCTTATGCACACTAGAAGGTGAGGAATTTGGTGAAACAGTCAATTCCCTGCACCTTAAATGATTCTATGCATAAGCAACCGACACTATTTGTATAATTATAGCTACATTGCATCTTCATATAGTTAGGATCATTTTGTCCACTTGTTTTGTACAAATTTGTGATCGAGGAATTTATTCTTAAAAGTAATTCATTACAAACTTCTGATGGTATTGGCATAAACGCTCTAATCATACTTCTCCATTTCCATGATATCGTTCAATTATTTGGAATCATTTCATCAAATAAAGCTAGATATGACAAAGTCTTAACGGTAACCATACCAAGGTCTGCATGCTTGTTCTCACTTTTGGTTTCTTCTTAGGATAGGTGTCTTGCCTATGGTCTATTCTAGAAGCTTCATCGTGTCACATCTATCCCGTATGTATATCTCTTTGGAAGTAAGAGCATGCTGACATTTTGCTCAAGTAAACGAATCGAATGTTGATCAAACAGAAAATTTTAATTTTACACATTTCCTTGCCCCACCAACCTTTGGTGATGAGCTTGCATCTCTTACTAGTGATGTAGGGTTGGGAAAGGATGGAAATGCCCTTACTCACCTATGCCTTGCCCATGGTGATAAACCCATGCTTCTTACTAGTAGCATGGGGCAAGGTGTAGGGGGTCCTCTTGACAAACAAAATGTAAAAGGTCATAAACAAACAATTCAAATCTTGAAGTCTTGAGTAAAAACAAATGAATCGGATGTCCAAAATTCAAGAGAATTAAAAATCCTAAAACCCATATTTTGTCTACCATGTGGCCATCTACAGATCTAAGTCTAGATAAATGCAAAGCAAGTTGCATCCCAAACTATGGATTCACTCGAGTAGAGTAGTCTTGTAGCATCCTTATTTGGTTCCACCAAATCTTTGTCTATCTCTCATCACTATCATTTCAACACATTTCATAACTTGTGCCCTTTCCAGCTCTCGGTGATGAGCCCTTACATCTTACTAGTTGCGTGGAGTTAGGAGTGGGGCAGGTTTATCTGCTCATCATACCGGCTTATCTTCACCACTTTGCCAAAATAGATATGAGGAATCAAAATTTCTTAAAGAAACTGAAAATTCAAAATCACATTGTTTCTACATTATCATATATCGGCATCATGAAATACAAAAAGAAAGTAGACACTTGTATCATTTGTTCTCCATTGCATACATTCTAAAAATCATATAAGCATAACATCATAGTTTACATGTGGAAATGGAAATGGAAGCAAAGTCATAGATGCCAAGAGTCTGATCCAAGAAGAATATATATATATAAATGGTCAAAATTCCTATACAATGCCATCATGTGCTAAGCATGGTCAAAATGCTCAAAGAGCCCAGGAAGTACAAAAATGTCATACAAAAATCTAAGAGAGCCAAGTGGCTTCTCAACCCCTATGAGATCCCTCTGAAGGTGCATGCCCATGCCTAGGACTCCGGCTATGCCGGCGCTCTGAATGCATGGAGGGCTCACGATCCCGAGGGGCAGCTGCGGTCTCGCCATGAGAATGACTCCTCATCAGGCGCTCTACTATCCTATACCCTGCCAGCTCAGTACGGAGGGTAGATACCATCCTAGCCACATGCCAGATGGGGAAAAGACATCAATATGTCTTCCAGCTACTGAGGGCTCCCCTGCATCCATAGATAGCTCTGCATGGGTCCTCTCCATGGGGATCATTAGGGTATCGGTGCATACCCTACGTGAATCAGGTCTCACCACTCATCGGCGGTCTCTGCAAACAAAGGAGAAAATGAATTAGAAATAAAACAAGAGATAAACACAAGTGTAAAAGGAGAGATGGACAATTAAAGCAATCCTAACTCAAAGCAAAGGGAAGATAACTTACTCGGTCACCAGGCCTCCAGGATGGATCTCTAGGGTCAGCACCTACCATAGATGCCACCGTTGACTAAGGTGCTCCCCCATGGTTGGAGTGAAGTAGTGTCCCATAATGGACTCATCCTTCCCACCATGGCCCCTGGGAGAGTGGCTCCTCGAAACAAGAGTCACCCTCTCTACACTCCGCCTCGCCCTCTCTACCTCGCATGATATCCGAGTGTCATGCCACTCGGGATCACTATCCTCCTCTCCCCTGACTTGCCGGCCTTGGACCTCGAGTCTCCTCCTCTGTCTCTCCCCTGTGAACTCCTCGGACTCAGAGTCTATGTCGATGGGGTCATCGCTGCTATGGGGGACCCACGGCAATATGAAGTAAGGGTGCCCTTGAGGAGCACCGGCTCTCCTCTTAGGCATGTACTACCCGCCTAGTCGCAATAGGAACACCGTGGGGTAATAATTGTCAACCCCGGCCCCCAGGACCCCCTCGGCCTCTCGAAATCGACCCAGATATCGGCATTACTGGGGAAGCATACCCATGTAAGGTAGGCCAAGCTGGCGAGGAACTCGGCCAAAGGGGTGTATCTCCACTTGCCCTACTCTGTCAATAAGCTCCCTGTGGTGGAGCAGGAGATCAAAGTAAGAGCCTCCTCACCCCATAAACCTGCCATGGCCTGATACGGTGTGGCCTCCATGTCATCGGTAGTTAGGGAAGCAACTGGCTGGTGAGGTGCTCTAAGCACCGACATGTCTGTCCATCTGGCTGCCCTCATAGCTCGGGATCTGCCACCTCTACACCTCTACCATAGGGGATGAAGCGCTCATAAACCTAGCTCATAACTAGGGTCGGGTGGCTCAAAGATCGCTTCAGTAAATGGACTACCCTGTATAAGTCATGGTAGGTAGTCCCAAGTATATCTACTCCCCAGGCGTAAATCCGGCCATGTCCCTCGATTGTGTAATGATGGGGGACCAGCAATATAGTAGTGTGTCTCCTCCCTTGTCCCTCGATCAATCTCGAGGCAAGGATCCCCATAATGGCCTAGTGAATCAAGGGGATGGGCAAGGCTAGGGATAGATCAGACCCTCACCCCCTTCTTCGAGCCAGTGGAGATAACTACATCTCCCATGTAAGAAGCCCACTGTGCTATCTGGGCCCGTGAACCTGCTGTCTCAAGGGTGAGTCATCTCTCGATGATTGGGACCCCTAGGATATGGTAAACATCCTCCAAAGTGATGGTCCACTCACCTCGGACCCCTGGTAATCGGAAGGTGTTCCGATCAGCATCCCAATAGGAAAATAAGTCACAGAGTATGTGACTGGATGGTGCAACATGTGGAACCCGCGATATACGTAGTATACCGGCCCTCTGAAGAGTGTCCTGCTCATCCTGAGAAAGGGCATCTAATACTGCTGGGAGCCAGTCACACTCTCTCTCGACTCCACCGAATATACTCCTCCCTCGCCTGCATACACCCAAAAACACACAAAACAGAGCAAGTTAGCATCCAAATGACATTAGAAAAATCATGAAAACACATAAAGATGCTAAAAATGCAAAAACAATTTCAAACAAGTGTTCTTTTGGCATTCTTCAGTGAAGAAAGCGCCGCCTGCAAGGAGGTGGTGGTTTCACAACCACCGCCTTAAGGGGGAGGTCTTGAACCGCCACCTTAATAGGCGAATGGTCGTGTCCCAAAACCACACGGGTTTTATACCTTAAAAAGCCAAAAAAACATGAAAAATGACACTTTTAGACTAAAACAAAGCCTACCCAGTAGGCGCCCCCTAGATGGACCTTTTGAACCTAACATTTTCAAAAATAACCCCCCCACGACAAAGATTTTAACAATTCAAAATTTTGGGGGTAAAAATGATAAATTGAGAAAAACTAACTTGTGATCTCGTGGGTCGATGTTCCACTCGCGGAGGCATGATCACTATCCCGTCACGAACATTTTGACTCTACTCTCATAAGAAACCGTCACCGTGGGTCCCAGAGCTCAAAACCAACCAAATCAACATGTATAAATGAATAGGAAAATGGGCCCACTTTCATATATATAGCAACCTGACTCATTTTGAATCCCCCTTTTCACAGGTTTGGAATGCCAACGGAGGTAAGTTCTTACCCCCACACAAATGGTATGTCCTCATTTCACGTTATTTTAGCATTTATTTTCCGATCTATTTTGTCTATCTGCACTTGATTCCTCTTTTCATTTTAGGTGGTGGGAATTTTGGATGGCGTCATTCAACACATGGATGTATAAGGTATAACTTCTAACTTCCCATTTCAGGAATGCCATACTCGGACCCACCGTTTTATGCCTCTTCATGGCTAAAAATGCTTCCGAGGGGGCAATATGTATGTACCCAAAATTGTAGGTTACTCTGCGCACCACCTGAAACAACGTAACACGTGCCCCAATGATGATGAGTCTCCTCATGCAAGGTGTTTGGGACCTGAAAAATCTCTCAAAGTATGCGTTAACATCCCGCATGCCCCACTTAGCCCTTGCGTGCTTTGCTCTTCTCTTCTCCCCTATTTTTCTTTGTGTTTTGTCTTGATGAAACCGCCACCCTACTGGTGGCGGTGTCTCATGACCTCCACTGGCGTGGTGGCGGTCTCAGAACACCGCCCTTGCTTTCGTGGCAGCTGTGGTCCTTCACGCACGTTTTCAGAATGCTCTTTTTAACTCGACTCACATAAATTTCAACATTTACCATCTTTTTTCACCACCTTTGGCTTGCATTAATGATTCTAGTTCCCTGGAATAGTGTTTTGGCATTGTTTATGGTTTAAGAGTTCCATTTGGTTTTTACCTTTGGGTAAATGCAAATGCTATAAATAGTTGGCTTATGCTCAAGTAAATGGCCCCTCAAATTTGCCTGAATTTCTCATTGAAATAGATTAGTCTTTCATTTTGCTTAGAATTATTAGTTTCATTCATTGCATGCCTAGTTAGTGTTGTTTTATTGTTAGGAAGCCACATATCCACCTTGTGTACAAAGTGTTGTTATCACTTCATCCAAATCAATTGGAATAGGATAGTTTGATTTCAATAGGAAGCCATTAAAGTTTGCAGGTTTTGTTCTTCAAATATGATAGTTTCGAGTTCGGACGTTTTTATGTTGCATGACTGCAATAAATCCCGCTAGGAATTACATAAGCCAAGCTCTGTACTCTTTGCTATCTCTCTCCTACTTGCATTGTATTTGATCTATATCCTAAGTTGCCTTTGTCCCAATATCTACTTACATTGATGCTAGCATTACATGCTTTTCGGATCCACGTGAGAACGAAGGAAATGAGGAGATCACATTGAGGGACATAACCACACACACCATCGGATTCACCATTGTTCATGCAAAATCCAGGTTCTAGCTTTCAAATTTCTAGTTAGAAACATATCAAATAGAGTATCCAATCACTTTATTTCAGTCAATTTTACTTTTGATATTGCCAGGGAAGCTATGGGGATTGATAGTTTCTAAGAAACTATGATTCACTCCTCACTTCTGAGGTAGGATCGAGAGTCTTCCAAATAGATTAGATCAATTATTTCATTATTTAGAATAGATTTACAACTACATAGGCAAGTAGCTATACTCGGTTGCTTTGTTTGTTTTAAATTCGTTATCAGATTAGTTGTCAATTTCTAGATATATTAATGGTTTCTCCTTCAATTTCATTCATATAAATTCATTAGAAAAATACAAAAATAGAGAAGTCATATATGCTATAGATATACTTCACATAGTTAATTCTACATTGTTGCTTTTGTATGACAATCACGGGACCTAGAGAGCCCAGAGAATATGTATTCGAGCCAATCATGCCCCAACCCGATCTCATCACAACAATAACTGATATAGATCAGAATCTTAGGATCCAAGTCTTCCAAACAACGACAAATTTACAACAGATCAGCCTCCAGTTAAGTGGGTTAAACATAGAAGACGACAAAGCACACACATTTTGGTCAAATCAACCAAACTATAGATTACCCTAGATATATATCTCGCATGACTGTGGAAGGGCTTGAAAGAGAGCAAACATTCGGTTGTGATCCTTTGGTCCCATAGCCAGACGTAGGAGACACTCTCATAGATATAGATACCAACTTAAGAATTCAGGTTGCACGAATGCCTGTGAGATACTCTGAAAAGATCACACAACTGTTAATTCTGAATATAGAGGCTGAGAAAGCATATGACTATTAGATATTAGGGATCGGGATTGAGTCCACACATGACCATAGCAGGACCACAACAAACATGAATCTATGGTTGTGACCCACAAATCCCATAGCCCAATGAATCCATAGGTGAATCAGACATAGATGCTGGCCTATGCACATTAGTATTCAGATCTACTCCACTTCCACCTATCATCATCGAATAGTTATCCTTGTTAGATGTAGCAGCTAATAAAGCTAGGGAATTCTGGACTAGGCAGATAATCACCCATAGAATCCACTATATCCATCATCCACCCTATGACCCTATCTGGAAATATACACGAAACTATCCGTGTCATTTCCCATGTATTCCATAACCCATAGATGAATCACGCCAAAGCTCTACATTGATTGGAGCCTTCGAGTAGTCATCCTTTTCGATCGATCTATCACACCATTCAAGTTAGGAGGGCCTTCTTTGCCTTAGATTCACAATTCCGTGAGTGTGTGTCGAAGACATCGGATTACCTAACTAGCTTTTCTACATCCCACGTGTATTCCATCCCCACCGGCTATCTCGACATGACCTCGAGAGGTCGGGTGCAAGGAAGAGTTACTTGTAGATTCCCATGCTCACTTGTCACTTTTCCATCGTACTGAGGACCATAATTCAACTTGGCATGTGATTTATTCTTGAAGGAAACTAAGGTGGTGTATATAGATCCTATTTAAAGGAATTCTCTAGTCCATAATAGAAGAGGAGAGAAACAAAAAGTGTTGTTAGGATGCTAGTAGGGTTAAAGAGGGTTTTAAGTGGTAATGAGGTGTTGCAGAATACTTGCAAGGATTCTATTGAGCATATATGCATGGGTTTGGGTCTGAACAAGAGTTGTAATGGGTAGAATAGCTAAGAACTCTCTCTTTATAGAGTATTTTTTTAGGGTTTAAGATAATATTCCTTGATGTATTTGGTCTGTATGACCCTTATGATGTAATGAGGCCACTGTAAATATTTATAAATCAATATATGTGTGTGATTCTGGTTATTCATGTTCTTAAGTGTAAACCCTTGTGTTCTTCATATTATTCTGAGTCAGATCTAGTTTCATTATGCTTATTTACAATGTTCATTCCCATTTATGATGCATATGTGCACGAGATCTATTATTTGTATCTTTGTTTTTGAGTGAATGTCTATATTTCCATTCTTACAACTCATTCTCCATTAATGGCAGATCATTCTCACAAATCTCACATAAAGGAGGGCTCAGTGCTGTGCACACCTCGGGTGAGTGCCGATGCACATTGGGTGATAGGCCAACGTGATTGTGGTAGAAAGGAGGTACATGAAGAAATGGCTACATTTTTGTTCCATTTTGGGGACCTCTTTGAAGCTATTGCGAGAATGAGGTGAGATGATGGAGCTCTTAACCTTGGACAATGTTGAAGCATGGCTTAAAAGAAAAGAGGATCTATTTTCTCGAGAGGTTCAATAATGGATCTAATTTTAATGCACGTAAATGGGTAGAAGACCACTTTTTGTATTATGAGTTATATGAAACATTATTTTGTTGTTTCTTAATGGAGTTATATGAATGGATTTCAACATATGCATCTAGGTCAAGTTGGTACTACAGACCTTGTGTATGGACCATAGATGAGTATCGAGGCTACATGATTACGATCGACACGGACCCATGTTGTTGATCCTTTGGTGGAGTAGAGTGTTGACTAGTTATACCTTGAAATACTCTATTTCTATGTATTATTTCCTAGAGATTCTTTGAGTTTGAGTTCTTGAGAGAGCCTAGTGGATTGTTCTTGCATGATATTCCATTGGCTATCAAGATCCTAGTTATAAATTTGAGTTTGGAAGCCTTCCCCATGACTAACTAAATGCTTGCTAGAGCGAGTACATGGAAGTTAGTGTGGTGAAAGATGGCGGATCCTACGGCAGAGAAGGAGAGAGAAGAGAGGTGACTCAAGTATGATGAAGCATGAGAGAGGAGTTAAGGAGACAACATGAGGTTGTAGGAGTGATGGAAATACAAAGGAAGATGTTGCGAGAAGGATTTGAGGTCTACGTGGAAGGTGTGGGATCTGAGAAGTCTGTGCTACCCCATCTTGGAAAGTATGGGAGAATTACCCCCTTGGCTTCTGGTGAGAGTTCATCATGTGAAGAAAGGAGATCCGTAGGTGTGCCTCTTGGCCCACCTAGTGACCAAACCCTGACGCTTAGCCTTCCAGTTTCTAAGGAAAACTTTTCTTATTCGGTTGTTAGTGGTGTTGATATTGGTAGTCGAATGACACCTAGGAGGTATACATATTCATTTGGTAAATCTATGGTTACAAATTCATTTCCTATATTCATAGGTATCTTGTCTAGTATAACATTTGGGCAAGGTGTGGGTTCAAAAATTTTGGGTATCGCATCTAGAAGTGGCATGGGAAACACATCCGAGAGTGGTTCAACTTCTTAGATAGTTGGCACACAATTTAGCATGATAGTGGGTTCATAGGGCACAACTGCATTAGGCCCCTTACCTATGAAAAGAGGAGGATCTGGTGGATCTAAAGGAGTTGGAGCGTAGATCTAGTGGTGCTGGAGGTGGTGGAAATATTGGAGGAGGCCAAGGTTCTAGATCTAGTGGGCAAGGGCCTTAATAACCTTAGCAGGTATTTTTTGAGATGTCTTTACATTTTCCTAATTACAAAGGTGTGGAAGACACTACGAAACATGTGCATAAATGTGAGCTGCTATGGTGTGCAAAGGGTATCACTATACTAGAAAGGAAGGTGAGTCAATTTACAACTACAATGTAAGGGCACACACATAGCTGGTACAAGAAGTATGCTTCACACTGCAGGTGGTGGATTACATCATGTTATGTGATACATTTTTGGTAGAGTTCCACATTCCTAAGTTTGAATAGAAGAGCATAAACACATTGAAGGAGATTAAATAAGGAATGAAAGAAAGTGTGCGAAAGTATGATGTGCACTTTAAGAATCTTCTGTCAAATTTGTCTTATGATATTCACCCATCTCAACATACTCAGTGGTTCTTCGGAGGGCTGATCACTCCATTCGTGAGGGTGCTTTCACTTATACCTTCCTAGATCCACGTGAAGCCTTGGAGGATGCCTTGTGTGCTAAGGTTGTGGAAAGCGTTGACACTAGAATTAGTCCATTTCTCAAAGCCTAGATTGTTGCCATGGAAAAATAGTTGGAGAAACCGTCTCCCGCAAACTTGACTCATGAGACTTGCAGTAGGATATGGTGCATGGACTGTGAGGTAGAGGAGCATATAAAGGAAAATTTCCCATGATTATTGGTGTGTGCCATATCGGTGGACTATGAGATTTTTCATAGAGATCAGGATACAAGTAGATGCCCATTGCTACAAAGTGTGTGATTCGTAAGAATGTGTCATGTTATTGTAAAATTTACACCTCTACTACTCATGGCACCAAGGATAATAGATTGATTGACCGGATACATGATGCCATTGATACTTTTGGTGTGTGTCAAAAACCATTGTTAGTAGTTACAAGGATGATCATCATGATTATTAAGGTCGTGTGGATGGAGGAAGTCATAAAAGAGGCCTATGGTGTGGATTTAGAGGACATGGAAATCATGGAGAAGGAAGAAGTGTATTTCCTTGTGGAACTTTTTATTCATGACATGGAGAGGCATGTGCCCTGAGGTGATCCACACACCTGACACTGGGGGCAGATCCGAGGTTGCAGAGGAGTTTGTTAGAGATCTAGATGCCTATTATATATGCGTGCCCTTAGCAAAAAAAAAAAGAGAACACAAAGGAAGGAAGTGGAGCTCTACAGAATTACTATGAGAACTATGGGATAAAAGGGTAGATGATTATAGGAAGGATGTAATAAGGGAATGGGGAATGTAAATTTTGTTTTCAAAGTCTTCATGTATGGATCCTAGATATGGCGCATGACATGGTCTCCCTTCTCGTGATATTCTATAAGTAATGCTATGAATGAATATGATAAGGTTACCATGATAATTGTATTAAGATCTTCTCTCTGTATTATCTGCATATTTCTATTATGCTTTTGTTCTTGTATAATCATGAACCTTATTTGAATGTTAAGTCTATTTGTGGATTTACAACTTCCTAGTTCTAGTTAATTTTGTTAAGCACTTTTACTTTTGATATGACTGAAAGGGTATAGAAGCCATTTCTGAGCTCTATAGCTTTTTCATGTCCTTTAAATCACTAATTCAAGATCATGAATGATGCCTTCCACTAAACTCACATAAAAGAGAGACTCGGCTCCCTCTCGCATGCCTCGGTGAGCGCCCAATGCCCGCTGGGTGATAGGCCGACACGTGCATGAGGTTCCCTTGTTCTTGGTGGGTGCAAAAATGACTACATCTTGGTTCCATTTGCCAGGACCTCTTTTCAAAGTTGTAGTGGAACATGGCATACATCATGGTCTGTGTAAAAAGTGATGATGAGAGTGCTTAACACTTGAAGGTGTTGAAAATTGGTTTAAAAGCATGGAGGATGAGTTCACTCAGAGATTCAGTACTGGACCTGAGTTTGATACGTGAAGATGGGTGGAAGACACTCTCTATCATGAGTTGTACGAAACCTTCTTCTGTTGTTTCCCAGTAGAGTTATTTGAGTGGCTCTCGAGCATATGCATCTAGGTCGGGGTGGTATTATAAATCACACCCTTGGACCCAAGAAACATACCAAGAACTTACAAGATGTTGATCTAACATGGACCCATGCTATAGATCATTGGTGGAAGGGAGTATTGGCTAGCTACACTCTGGAATATGTAATTTCCACGTATTCTTGTCCTGGAAGTTGTTGAGTTTGAATTTTTATGGGAGCCCAGAGGATCATTTTTGTGGGCTATCCCCCTGGCAATCAAAATCTTGATGGTAACCATGAGTTTAGAGGCATTCCCAATGGCCGGCTAAACCACTCTGAGTGCTTGGTGAGGAAGCCAGGTTGGGGAAAGATGGCTGATATAATGACTGAAAAGGAAAGGGAGGAGAGATGGCTCAAGTATGGTGAAGCATGCGTGAGAGGGAGATTGTGAGATGGACGTGAGGTTACATTTATGATGGATCCATGGAGGTAGACATTTTTGGGAGAAGAGGTTCACATGGAGGATGTGGAGCCTGAACAGTCTGTGCTACCCCATCTTGGCAAAGTGGAAGAGAGAACCCTCGGCTTCTGATGAGAGCCCATCACATGGAGAAAGAAGAGTCATTGGCTGCATGCATCTGACCCCACCTAGTGACCAAACCTTGGTGCTTGGTTTGTTCAAATGAGGGAAAAGTATAGTTGATCCATTTGATATCAGTGGAAGCAACCGATCGGTGCCCAAAAGATACAACTTCTCATTTGGGACTTCTATGGCTTCACACACTATTCCAGTATTTGGTGGAATGTTTGGACAAGGCATATATATAGGTGGTTTTGGGAGCATGTCAAGAAGTGGTGGAGGAAATATGACTGGGAGTGGCACTAGTTCACAAACTATCGGCATGTGTAATTCAGTGGGATGATGGGAACGTTTGGCATGACAAACACAGGCCCTATACCTAACACAGGAGGATCTGGAGGTGGAAGTGGTGGAGCTGGTGGCTCAGGATCTAGTGGGTCGGTGGAGGAGGAAACACAGAGGAAATCAAGGGACTGGGTCAGGAGGACAAGGGCCTCAACCACCTCCTCAAGTATTTTTTGAGATGTCTCTACACTTACCAGATTATAGTGGGATAGAAGATGCCACAGAGCATGTGCATAAGTGTGAGCTGCTATGGCGCGCGAAGGGGATCATGACCCAGGATCGAAAGGCTAGTCAATTTGCAACAACCTTGCAAGGACGCACATAGTTGGTATAGAAAGTATGACCCCTCATCAATATGTTGTGGATTATACCACACTGAAAAATGCATTCTTGGTGGAATTCCACATACCTGAGTTTGAACAGAAGAGCATCAGCTCTCTCAAGGAAATCCAGCAGGGAATGGCAGAGAGAGCATGTGGGAATATGATGCACACTTTAAAACTCTATTGTCTAAACTATCTTATGATATCCACCCTTCACAACATGCTCAAGTGGTTTTTCGAGGGTTGATCACACCCTTTAGGAGGGCTTTGTCTCATAAAACATTCATGGACCCACGCGAAGCGTTGGAAGATGCTTTGCACACGCGAGGTAGTTGGTAGTGTTGACACTGGTGTTAGCCCATTTCTGGAGGCTCAGATCACTGCCATGGCTAAGTAGTTGGAGAAATTATCTACCAACATAGTTCCAGAGACTCATGGTGGGATGTGGTGCATGATCAGAATGTAGAAGGGCACACAAAGGATAATGGTGGGATATGTACTCTAAGGTGGTACGTGCACCGTAGTGGTAAATTGTGAAATATGTCATGGGACCATGATGCAAGTAGGTGCCCCCTTTTACAATGCGTGATCCGTAAAAAATGTATCTTGTTATTGCAAGATATGTACCTCAACCACACATGACACCAAGGATTGTAGATTGATTGACCAGATTCATGAGGCAATTGATCTTGTGTGCCAGACTGGCATTGCCAGTAGTTCCAAAGGAGATGAGCATTGGTATGAAGAACGTGGAGATGGAGGTGCATGTGGAAGGGGATTTCATGGAGGATTTCATGGCCATGGTAACCATGGGGGAAGAAGTGAGTTCCCACGTGGAACATGCTTTAATTGTGGAGCCACAAACCATTATAAGCGTGAATGTCCAGATCTTCTACAATGCTCCTGGTGTGGAAAAAACATAAGTACGAAGAGTGCCCAGAGTTATACGAACATATGAGTCAACAACACCAGAAGGATAAGGGTGCTGCCATGGTGAGTATTAAGAAGGCTGATGCGCAATGGCTCCCGTGAGTAATACGTGAATCAGAACTAGAGCCTGTTATGGTAACAACAAGGGTGGAGTCCACGCGCGCAAGGGAAGCACCTAAGCAGAGACCTCTGGTTTCAAGGGAAGAAGTAGTACATGGGAAGTATCCAAACTTGGCTCACCTAGAAAGAAGTCTACCAGAAACCATGGATGTAATTCAAAGTTTACAAGGGGAGATCCAATGCTTAAAAGAGAAAACTAGAAAAGATGAGCAAAGAAGACCTAGTAGAAGCACCAAAGGATGACTTGGATGAGGTTAAGGAGGTGTGTAAACTACTGAGGCAAGAGAATGTTATTCCCTGCTAGGAGCATGGTTGAGAGAAAAGGTACCACATGCTGCAGGGAAGAACACGAAAGGTAGATCCTGCATGCAAACCTCCCACCTCACAAAGCCTTGATTATGACAAAGAGATCACCTTGAAACGCAGAGTGGATGGATGGCTGCTTAGCAACATCCCTCATTGACACAAGGCGTGAGAGGTTAATGTTCTCACTGATGCCCGGCATCAAATGGGAAGACTCGCATTACAACCATCTTCAAATGTGTGTATATGGAAAATAAGACAAAGGCAAATGCCCATAGGTGTCTTCAAGGATGCGACCATTACCATTCAGGGACTAAGTTCACTAGGGATTTTGAAGTCTTGGCACTTGCCGAGGTAGATAATTTCCCAGTTGTTACTTGGGTGCCCGTGGTGCTATAAGAATAATGTAGATCTCGGTTTAACAAGGGGTACATAAGTTTTGAAAACAAGGAAGAGAGGGTGATTATATACCACTTCACGATGGAAATTCCACACCCTATACTGAACCCCTTGGAGAGGAAGTCCTGGACAGAATATATGTGTGCTCCATAAGAGATCCAGAGACCATCCACCCTATATAAGGAGTCATCCAGTTTGATGATGCTCAATCTGTCAATGATACTACCAATATAACATGTGATAATTGGGTGCATGGGACTTATGAAATGATTGGGTGACATCTGAAAGGATCGGTGACCAAGGTAACCATGACGCATATAGTTTGGCACCTGGGAGGAAAGGCAATAACCAAGTATTCTGGGGATGCATACCCTGAGGTCTTTTTGAGAGAAATGGAAGCTCAATGGAGGGAGGATGAGTGATGAGGTATGTTGGGTTATGTTTTGATAGGCACAACAGTGAGGTGGTGGGCCATGCATAGTGAAAACTTGTTGGAATGGCGTGAAGTTAGAATTGTGCTCACTGTCTGATTCTCGAAGAGCAATATACCCACCGCTATCAAGGATTACAATGGCAATGAACCCACCTCTTCCCACATCCAGGCATGTGAGAGGGTCTGGGGAGAAGGCGGAAGCTTTACCACCCTCCCTTTGGGTGCACAAGCTGTATTCGACACTACAAGGTTGTGTGCGCTTGGTACATCCATTCTAAAACTCACCGCCAGATGGGAAATTGGCAGGAATTAGCGGCTGACCTGGTTCACACATTCGAGTACCAAAGTACCAAGCAACCGGTTGATGAGGCATTGCAGGCTGTCAAGCACCTCACTCTGGGGGATTGCACCATGGTGGAAGATAGATTAGTAGACTTACTTGGTGGACCTAGCTTGGAAGTGTGGTTCGAAGAGGAGGAACTAGAAGACATATAATTCGAGTGCACATGTGCTGAAAAGGAGAAAGGAAAGATGGTATACGTTATTGATGGAGAGGAGATGGAGAGCTTGAATGTCAACCATTTGGTTGGGATGTGTGAGGTAGTTGATAGTGCGGATGCATGTGCATGTGTGCATGTATCATGAACCACTCAAAACCAAGAAAGTTAACATCGGCTCAGAGAAGGAGCCCAAGGAAGCTATCATTGGGGACTACTGGTCAGACAAGGAAGTATCAAAGATCATCGATCTCTTGCATGAATTTGAGGATTTATTCCCACGTGGATACCATGAGTTGAAAGGCATCCACCATTCATTGGGGGAAATGAGGATAAAGTTGAAAGATGGTGTGTGCCCGGTCAGGAAGAGGCCTTACAGGATGAATCCCAACATGCGCGTAAGGGTTAAAGAAGAGCTAGACAAAATGATAGCATCAGTATCATTGAGGTTATGGAGGAATCAGAATGGATAAGTCCAATGGTGATCAACATAAAGAAGGATGGGTGGATTAGGATATGTGTGGATTATAGGGAGTTGAACGTTGTTTGTATCATAGATCCTTTTCCCACCCCCTTCATTGAAGAGATTTTGGAAGGAGTTATCTGGGCGCGAGGTCTATTCCTTTATGGATGGATTCTGGGATATCACCAAGTAAGGATTGCCAAGGAAGACCAAGAAAAGACAACTTTCACCACCGAGTGGGGAAGCTTTGCATACACGGTCATGCCCTTTGGATTGAGGAATGTGCCCACTGTATTTTCATGCATAGTGGTACAAGCATTTAAGGACTTCATCCACAAGTTCCTTCAAGTATATTTGGATGATTGGACAAAGTGTATGGATTGGTAAGGACCATTGTGATAACTTGAGATTGATGTTTGAAAGATGTCGGTAGTTGAGGATTTCCCTCAACATCAAGAAATGTGTCTTTGCAACTCCTTTTGGAACGTTGTTGGGGCATATCATATGCAAAGAGGGCTTACTGGTGGATCCCATGAAAGTTGTAGTTATTGTGGGATTAGGGGAGCCCACCAAGCCAAAGTGCCATGCATGGATTTCTTGGACACACTGGGTACTATAGAAAGTTCATTAAGGGATACCAAGATCGCCGTGCCTTTGGAAATATTGCTCAGACATAAGAGTGCCTTTCAGTGGGGAGAGGCGCAACAGAGGGCATTTGACACTCTAAAAGAAAGGCTTATCACCGCACCTATTCTATGATTCCCATCATGGGATAAACCTTTCCATGTCCACGTGGATGCCTCTAGTACAACAATGGGAGCCATTCTTGCTCAACCAGGAGAGGGGATTGTTGATCATCCCTTGTGTTTTGCAAGTAGAAAGTTGACACCAGCAGAACAAAATTATACAACGACCGAGTGTGAGGCATTGTCAATGATCTACGTGCTCCACAAATTTAGACAATATCTGTTGGTGACTCCCTTCATATTCTACACTGACCATATGGCCTTGAAGTATCTAGTAAACAAAGCAGTGTTGCAAGGGCGCATATGTCGTTGGGTACTTTTATTTCAAGAATTTGAATTTAGAGTGGTGGTAAAACCTGGAAAGAACAATTGTGGGCCGGATCATTTATCAAGGATTGATTCGGGAGAGGATGTGCAAAGTATCGAGGAAACCATGCCGACGCACGTAACTATTCAGGTTGCAGCACGTGTGCGCCCTCGAGTTAGAAGACATTGTTGTTTTTCTCAAGGAAGGTGTGGCACCGAAGGGATGAATGCACTGGAAAGGAAAAGGTTAGCCATACGCGCCACACCCTTCATGTTGATCAATGGGGATTTGTATAAAATGGGCCATGATGAGGTTTTTACACCGGTGTGTATTAGAACATGAACGCATGGCCATAATAGAAGAAGCCCATGGTGGGATTGCTGGAGGACACTATGTGGGGAATGCAACCACACAAGATCCTAGTCACCAGACTATGGTGGGAGATGATTCACCAGGATTGCATTGAGTTTTGCAAGGCCTGTGACCACTACCAAAGCTGCCTTGGAAAACCTGGAAGAAGGGATGAGATGCCCTTGCACCCCATCACCAGTGTGGAACCTTTTGAGAAATGGGCAATAGATTTTGTCGGACCAATCTCACCAGCTGCGTGAAGGACTAACTCATGGTATATCATTACCTGTACTGATTATCTGACAAGGTGGGCAGAGGCCATGCCCACTAAGGATTACACCGCAGCCATGGCTGCTAGATTTTTGTGGGAGAACATTATCAGTAGGTATGGGTGCCCATTAAGTTTAACAAGTGATAGGGGCACTCACTTTTAAATGAAACCATCAGGATTCTATTGGTAGAATTCATGGTAGCCCATCACAAGACTACCCCTTATCACCCTCAGAAAATGGGACTACAGAGGCATTCAACAAAATCCTTAGTCACACATTGACTAAGATATGTGATGTGGGTAGGCAGGATTGGGATGACAAGGTGTCAGCAGTTCTTTGGGCATACAGAACAACGTATAAAAGATTGAACAAGGCCACACCATTTCAATTGGTGTTTGGCATGGAAGTAGTTTTTTTCCGGTCAAATTCATGCTACCATCTCTACATATAGTAGCATGCGCAGGAGGGTGGACGATGAGCAAGCACTGGAAGAAAGAATAGATGAATTGATAAAGTTGGATGAAAGGTGCTCACTAGCAAGATGGAGCCAAACAACTGAGAAGGCAAAGCAAAAGGCATGGCATGACCGCCATATTAAGAACAAATAGTTTGAGGTTGGCCAGATGGTATTGCTATATGATTCAAAATTTCTACGCCATCCTGGAAAGTTGAAGGTGCATTGGTTGGGTCCTTATGTAATTTCATACATCCTTGATTGGGTGCATGCCAGTTACAAGCACTGGATGGAACAAAATTACCTAGACACTTCAATGGGAGTAGGCTGAAGCCCTACTATAAATAATGCTTCTTGGTGTTTGTAAATAAGGTAGTTTTTCCAGTTAGTTTAGAATTTCCTTTTATGCTTTTCCTTTCTTGTATTTCCCTTTCACGTTGTTGTTTTGTTTTTGCTTGGGCACCGGTAACCTTATTACTTTTTGACTTATGAATGCGTAGAGGACCACGCATCATTTTAGTGTGGGGTGAGATGATGAAGAGAAACTTGGAGTTATTCTGCTAGGAGGATTTGGGTCGGTGGCAAAATAAGGTTACATTGGAAATCCACGTACAAAGGAGAAAAAGTGCAAAAACATGAGGTAGGTGAAAGCAAGAATCATGAGGATGGAAGAAGTGCCTTTGGCACCGTAACACGCATGCAAGAGTCTTCTATCAAGATGGATTGTTTACACGCAGAAGGTTGGAAAATTTTTTGCGCAAGGATTGGGGGGTGTGGGTGAAATTTTTTTCATGCAAGGATTGGGCAAATGTAAGGAGAAGAAGGAGAAGCGCTAAAGTCAGGTTTTGTTTGAAAACACCACATTAAACATTGTCATATGGTGGTAGGTAGCCTAGCCTTAAATGCGTAAAAGTGGGAAAAGCTATAAATACAAGAGTGGGCATTTCATTATTTCACTTTGTGAACACAAGAAGAGTGATTTTCTTTCAAGAGCTAGGGTTTTGAGAACTGACTCATGTGAAGGAAAATCCCAAGAACTTAAGTGCAATCGGTCCATTGGATCTACAAACCAGAGAGTAGAAGTGATTCATGGGTGTGAGGAACATTGTGAAGAAGCACCGTGATCAAAGGGAGAAAATATGAGATTAGGGTTTGTGTTTTAGGGCAAGGGGCACACGAGGAAAATTTCAAACAACTCGCAAGTTAACCTAGGAATGAAAGCAAAGGGTGCAATGATGGCCACAAAACCAGTTGATAAACCTGTAGAACAATCCAAGAAGGGAAAGGGTAAAGGAAAAGGAAAGAAGAAACAAGAAGAAATACCCTTGGATACAAATGAGGAATGGTACTCGGAGATGCAATACCCGGATGGGGTTTTTCTAGGGCAAGAGTGGGAGTCCCACATAAGAAAGATGACCGTGATCGACTACAATCACCGGTCAAGTACAATCGTGAAGGAAATGGCACTGGAGCTGGTGTGCCCCACAAATAAATGAACACCTGATGGGTTGTTGATCTACAAGTGACGTGGTCAAGGTGAAAATGGAGAAGGCAGGGCTTCTCCAACTTTTTGAGTTACCATATTTTGGGAAGCCCGAGTGCTTGTACCAATGGTTGATGATGCGCACGTACATGAAGACTTCTTTTGCTTCACAAGGCACAAAATGTGCATAACTCCCCAACTAATTTCATGCTTCACATGCCTAAACTGTGAAGGGGATGCACTCAAGATGACCTCCTGGATGAGGAGGCAATCAAAGAAACCATAAGCATCCAAGGATTGAAGAAGGGATCAAGGTACTATGACATCTCGGATATCAATGATCCGGTGATGAAGATGGCCACACACCTAGTCTCCAAGCTGAATGGACAAGAAAGGTGGACCCAGGTGAGCAAGCCCTGGCTGAATGTCTACAGAAAGTCACAGAGGGCACCATATACAACATCTCCCAATATATTGTAGATGGAATCATAAGCAGCATGGAGAAGGGAGGAAAGATCTTATTTGGAAACATTCTATTGACAATTGTGTTCTCAAAATGGGGTGCTGGATGCATCCGACAAGTTCATGTGGGAGTACCTCATCAAGATCCTCACCCGAGAGAGGTTTCAAAATACACATGTGAATCAATGACAAGGGGTACACAAGGCGCTTAGACAAATGGTATAAGCACCTTAGGAATGCATTCGGGGCTGAATGGTGGATCCCTGAACAACTCCCCATGGTGACCAAAGGAGAAGCAGAGTTCGCAGTCTACCAACACTTCTATATTGGTAGGTTCATTTTGGTCGATGGAAGCTGGAGTCCATGGTGCAAACTCCCATTCTCATTTACTACCCAATTTTTCCAAGTGGGAGTAAACAGATACAAGGAGTCGAAGAAATTAAACCTTGACTTGTCCACCCTTGACAGAGAGCACAGGGAAATGAGGAAGAAGTTGGTCTACCCAGAGAAAGTGCATGTACGTTGAAAGGTACGTGTCACAAGATGTGCATATTGTAAGGCCTTTGACCTTACCTATTACTGGGAGCAATGCCACAAGGATTTACCTACGCATAAGGCCAAAATTTGAAAAGGGCACATACGTGGAGAATGAGATATCCATCCCAGATGACCCTACTGGAAGGAAGAAGCCCACGCCAAAGTGTAAGGAGAGGGAAGAGAAAGAGGAACAAAGGGGGTGGAGAAGTCAGGATGTAGGTACCATGGGGACAAGTACCTATGTCTGGAAGAAGAAGAGAATGGTGGTCAAGGAGAAGACCCCAGAACCTGTGAAGCCACCATCCCCTGAGGAACCCTCAGATGAAGAGAAGACCACATCCCCGACTCTAGAGTTTCAGCAAAGGAAGAAGAAAAGGGGATGGAAGAACCAGAGTCCGAGGATACAGATGACACGAATGCCTATATAGGAAAAAAGGATGATGATGAAGAGGAAGAGCTGGAGGTAAATCAGAGCGATTGATGTCCATGATTCAGGAGGAAGAGGAAGCAGAAGATGCAAATGATGCTTTCATCTTTGTAAGGAGGAAGGGCACCAAGGGGAGGAAGGTGCAGAATGAAGAAAGGAGTGAGGGGGAAAGTACCAAGGAGCCAGATATGCCCAAGCTCACTCAGAGGAGGTGGATGAGAAAGTGACAAGGGAGGTGGAGAAGATGATTAATACCTTGGTCGATGAGGAATTGGAGTGCAGCACACGGAGCTCGTGCTTGGTGAATTCAAGGAAGAGCAAAGGGAGAAGAGTGTAAGTAGCACAAAAGGCCCAACTCTTTCAGTAACTATTCCCAAGGGTGTGTGCATGGGAAGTAAACATGTGGGAGGGGGAAGAATAATGATGGGATATGTTGATGACCCCAACAAAGTTTTACGCATGCACATTTCTAGAGTACCATGCCCACCAAGGAGCTAACCACCATGGAGTCCTTTGATCCTGAGGGTGGATACCCACGCACAAGAAAATGCTATCATGGGCATTCAACTCCCACCTTGATGAGCCCGAGTTCGAGGTTAACCAAGGAGTGATACTAGCGCTATCTCGAAGGAAAGGGGGACAACCCCATTATAAACACAACAACTATCAGATGAGCAAGTGTGTAATGTGCTCAACAAAGTCTCTCCATGGAAGTTGAGGCTAGGCTCTTCTACAAAAATGATAGGGTTAAAGTCTTGGAGGACCTGATGGAGAAGAGGAAGGAAGAAATAGTTAAGCTAACAAAGGAACTCAGCCTTGAAAAGTTGATCAACGCTCAACTACAATGAGAATTACAAGAGGAGAAAGCTAAAGTGCGTGAAGTTTCCAAGAAGGTGGAGCTCATCTCCCAGGCTATTATCATGAAGCACCCAGACCTTAACCCTCCCACATGCAAAAAATATATGTTCCTCCCGGAGTGTCTTGAGGACTTGACTCGGATCCTCACCATGGAAAGGCAGCCTTTGGCCTTGGAGTCAGCAGAGGATGTAGCTACGTGCTTGGAGCAGGAGGACAAGTTGAAAGTCATCACTCATAGCTGAATACAACAAGGTGCTTGCTGATGTAAAATAATAGCTGCACAAACCACTGGGGTCACATATGACCATTGCATGGATCAGACAAGGTGACAAGCATGCTGCTTGCCAATGATGAGGCCGAGCTGAAGGACTTTAGGGAAAAGAATAAAGGCAATAGAGCCGAGTGAGAAAAGATTCTAGCCAAAGTGGAAAAAAAATCTGAAGCTATTGAGATCCGTGGGTCTCAATCAAAACCCAGCTTAAAGAGCTCTACAAGGTCATTACGAGGAAGATGGATGCCTTGGAAGATCAAGCAAAGGAACTAGAGATGGTGGTAGAGACCATAAACACAAAAGGGGAAGGGTTAACCTTCGACGAGGTGAGCACATTGGTGGTGGGTGACTTTGCACAAGAGGCGCATGATGAAGTCAAATGCTTGGAATACACCGGAGGCCGACTCGTGGTAGAATTTCCCCTTCTTCTTCTTTAGGTAGTTTTCCTTCTATTCTTTCTCTCCCCATTCTTTATTCTTTCCTCCATTCTTTTCCAAGGCAAGGCCTTGCTTTTTTGTACTGCATTCTTTGAAGAGGTTCCCGAGGGTGGAGAATAGGTGAAGTGTGGGGTAATGTTGGGACCCTAATGTAGCTACCAAATCTTAAAGGTGCGTAGGTGTGCATGGCCGGAGGAAGTGCAAGTTAAGGCACATGCAAGCAAGATTCAAAAAGGGTTCTTGGAGAACCAAGGATGCGCGCCCACAAAGCACAATTCGGGACTTAGCCATTTTTGGCCTTTTGGATAACACATGAAGAATGTGTTCCATTTGGATAAGGTTCCAGCCTAGCAACAGGGTGTCCTGGAAGGAATATACCTTGCGATAAGAAGATCAAAAAGCTAATCATGACATGGAGAGGCATGCGCCCGAGGTGATCCACACCTCGACACTTGGGGCCTAGATCCGAGGTTCAGAGGAGTTTGTTAGAGATCGATGCCTATATATATATGCATGTGCCCTAAAGAAAAAGAAAAAGAGAGAACCCAAGGAAGGAAGGAGCTCTGCAGAATTACTATGAGAACTATGGGATAAAAGGGGTAGATGATTATAGGAAGGATGTAATAAGGGAATGGGGAATGTAAATTTTGTTTCAAAAGTCTTCATGTATGGATCCAGATATGGCGCATGACTATGGTCTCCCCTTCTGTGATATTCTATAAGTAATGCTATGAATGAATATGATAAGGTTACCATGATAATTGTATTAAGATCTTCTCTCTGTATTATCTACATATTTCTATTATGCTTTTTTTCTTGTATAATCATGAACCTTATTTGAATGTTAAGTCTATTTGTGGATTTACAACTTCCTAGTTCTATTAATTCTGTTAAGCGCTTTTACTTTTGATATGACTGAAAGGGTATAGAAGCCGTTCTGAGCTCTATAGCTTTTTCATGTCCTTTAAATCACTAATTCAAATAGTTCAATAAGGGGTATATAAGTTTTGAGAACAAGGAGGAACATGTCATCATTCCTCTAACATATTAGAAATAAATGCCATGTCTTGAGCCCCTGGGAGAAGAAGATATGGACGGAATCTATGTGCACACTATCATAGACCCTGAGGTTATGCATCCAACAAGTGAAGGAGTTATTCAGTGGGAATACACTCAATCTATAAGTGATATAACTAGTTTGGCATGTGAAAATTGGGCACGTGGGACATATGCGTTAGTCAAAAGGAACTTAAGAGGCTCGAGTGATGTGAGTAACAAAGGCACACTCGGTCGAGTTCCTAGGAGGAAAACAATTATTGAGTTACATTGGGGGAGGCGAACCTAATTTTTCCTATGAGAAATGGAGACCCAATGGAGATGTGAGATTGAAAGGAGAAGTATGATTAGCTATACTTTTCTTAAGACTACAACACATTGGTGGGAAACCCATCAAGATAACCTTTTAGAGTGGCACAAGGTGAGAATCATGTTCTCTATTAGGTTTCTCCAAAGTAATGTACCTACTATTATACAAGACTATTATGGGAAGGAACCTGCCTTGCTTCGAGATCCAAGAATGTAAGAAGGCCTAGATGGAAGGAACAAAAGTCCTACCACCATCACTATGGGTGTAAAAGCTTTACTCCACCTTACAAGGATGCACACATGTGTGGTACATTCTTTCGAGTTGTGCCACCAGATAGAAATTGACAAGAGTTGTGGTGATCTTATTCAATATTTTGAGTATCATAGTACTAAGCCATCGGTGGATAAGGTGTTGTAGGTTGTTAAGCACCTAACTATGGGAGATAGTGCCATGACAGAGGATAGAGTATTGGAGTTATTGGGTGTACTTGGTTTGGAGGTGTGTTTCAATGAAGAAGAGTCATATGAGGTACATCTTGAGTGCACATGCATGGTAAGAGGACCCCAAAACCTGCTAAGGAACATATAAATGATATAGTTGAAAAGGAGGTGGTGGGTATTATATGAGATCTAGTGGGACAAGAGGTAGAGCGCAGTGCCAATGAAGTACTAAAAGAGACTGAGGAAAGCACTAGTGTAGGGAAGGAATATGGAAGTATGGGCAGAGACCCCAACTTTGTAGTAAGCTTCCCAATGACAACACACACAGTGGGAAAGGGCGTAGTAGTGACGAAATATCACACCATAACTTATATTAATGATCTAAGTAAGGTGTGTGTGTTCTTCCAAATTACTGAAGGCCCATAGATCAAATCCTTGCTTGGTTATATTTTGATGAAGAGAGTGCATATTTGCACATAAGAAAAATGATGTCCTGGGATTTTGAGTCCCACATCAATGAGCCCAAATTCGAGGTAGATAATGGCACGTTGATGAAGGCACCAGGTGCCAAAGGAGTAAACCCTCTAGTGAATACTCAACAAATGTCGATGAGTAAGTTTTCAACACACTCAACAAGGCATTAGTAGAAGTGAAGACAATATTTTTGGGAGAAATGACAAAATAAGAGCCTTCGAGGAGGAACTTGAAAAGAAGAATGAGGATATCATTGAGAGGGATAGGGAAATAAAATAAAAGGAGTTAATCAATGTATAATTAAGGTGTGAGATGAGGGATGAAAAGTTGAAGGTGCTCAAGTCAACAAAAATATAGAGGCTATTCAAAATTCCATTATCTTGAAGCACCTAGTTTTGTTCCCTCTTGAAAAAAATACAAGTCAACCTTGCATTACTTAGAAGAATTAACACACATACTTACCATGGAGAGGAATTTGCTCGCATTAGAGTCAATAGAAGAGGTGATAGTGCACCAAAATAAGGAAGATAATTTGAAGACTGGGGAGATACTAACTTGGTACTTCAAGCTCCTTGCCTTAGTGAAGACCACAACGTAAATGGCAGAAGTTGTATATGAAAACTATGGCGACAGAGATAGAGTAGCAAGCATATTAGTTTCTAGCCATGAAGTAGATCTGAAATAATTTCAAGAGAAAAATAAGGGCAATAGGGTGGAGTGGGACATGATCTTGTCTAAGGTAGAGAAGAAATCAAAGGTGATCAAAACCTTAAGGGTTTTGATTAAAAATAAATGAAATAGTTTTACCCCCAAGTCACTCGTAGGATGGGCACAAAGTGGGGAGACCTTAGAAAGAAGATGGAAAGCATTGAAGATACGTTGAAGGCTAAGGGGGATGAGATGAGTTTTGATGAGGTTAGTGTGATGGTGGGTAACTTACTTCAATAGGTGTAGAATGAGGTGGATGCTTGGGTTAATATTGAAGCCCCCATGAAGAAATATTTCCCACTTCTCATGTAGTAGTAGTAAGATTCTTCCATTCTTTATTCAATCATATATTCTTTCATTTCCTCTATTCTTTATTATTTGGTGGAAGGGTAGAGTGTTTCTGAGGATGGACAACACATGTAGTGTGGGGTAATTTTGGGCCTTGAATTGACTAAGTCCCAAGGAATAATTCATCACATGTGGGAGGCCGTAAAGAAGGAAGGCGATAAGGAAAAATCATGCAAGGGAAGGGCGTGCGAGAGAAGAGGTTGGCGCACACAGGAGTAGGGAAGTTTGGAGACTTAGCCATATTTTGAAGAATTTTTCACAGAGAAACACATGAAAATCTTGAGTAGGTGTGACAAATGGATAAGGTGCCATCCTTGGAGCCTTGGAGGTCAAGAAAAGAATAATCCATGTAAGGAATATTACCAGGATGATCATTACAGGTGTAGTGGAGGTATTTACAAGCTCGCATAAGCATTCACCATGGCGGACCAAAATTCAACTTGGCATGTGATTTGTTCATGAAGGAAACCAAGGCGGTTCATTTGGATCCTATTTAAAGGAGTGTTTGGGTCTGAAATAGAGGAGGAGGAGAGAAATAAAGAAGTGTTGTTTGGAAACTAGTAGGGTTAAAGAGGGTTTTTCAAAGTGTTAACGAGGTGTCATGCAGAATACTTATAAGGATGTTATTGAGCATATATGCATGGGTTTAGGTTTGAACAAGAGTTGTAATGGGTAGAATAGCTAAGAAATCTCTCTTTGTAGAGTTATTTTGTAGGGTTTAAGATAATATTCCTTGATGTATTTAGTCTGTATGACCCTTATGATGTAATGAGGCCACTGTAAATGTTTATAAATCAATATATGTGTGTGATTTTGGTTATTCATGTTCTTAAGTGTAAAAACTTATGTTATTCATATTATTCTAAGTCATATCTAGTTTCATTATTCTTATTTACAATGTTCATTCCCATTTATGATCCATCTCGTGAAATGATCTATTATTTGCATCTTCTATTTTTGAGTGAATGTCTATATTTCCATTCTTACAACTCATTCTCCATCAATTTCGGATCATTCTTGTAAAGCTCAAATAAGGGAGGGGCTATAGGATCTCTATGAGGTCATTCGTTCTTTAATTTATAAAGGTGATTAAAGACCAAGGTCAAACAAATACCATGGAGATAAATTTCACAAAATGCATGCGAATAGACTAACCAAAATATCATCGAAGGTATGACAATGGTAGATGACTTGCAGAGGGATGGACAAAGAAAGGGAAGAAAGAACATCCATGTGTATACAATACCTGATTGCAATGTTTGATCTTTGTACCTTTGATTTTTTTGTACTATTTTAATTTTTTCTCATTTTTAAATTTTTGTTTATTTTTTAGATTTTGGGAAATTGGGACCAATCAATATCAATTTGCATGATAAGATCCAACAACAATGTTCATGATTTCCTTGATAAGGGAGATTAAGCATGTTTTCTTATCAAAAGTCATATTATCTCCGATTTCGATGATCGTAGTGAGCTCATACTCAACAAATGACTGTGATTTATCTTGAAACATGGATTTCATATGTGGGAGGTTGAGTTACCTATCCAAAGTTTTATGTATTTTGCACCATACTTGATGGTTGTGTTAGTGTGTATTCTTGAATTGCATTTGATTATGAACTTTATGATTGTTTAAATTGTTGGGAGCTTTGGAGATCTTGGAATTTTTTTATCTTAGCTTGATGATTTAAAATATGAGACATGATGGTGGGCTTTCCACAATCATTGATAAAAGGATAATGTGATGAAAGAATAGGATATGGTCTAAGAATTGAAGAAGGTGGGATAATAGGAGGTGTACCGTAGACTAAAGATGAAGGGATACTAGGATATGGCCCAAGTATAGAAGAGGATGGGATACTAGAAGGTTTCCCATAGACTGAAGATGAAGGAATACTAGGATGTGGCCCAAGTATATAAGAGGATGGGCTACCCGGAGGTGACCCAAAAATAGAAGATAAAGGGCTACTAGGATGTGGCCCTAGAATAGAAGGTAACAAGATACCAGGAGGTGACCCCTAAATAGATGATGAAGGGCTTCTTGGAGGTGGCCCACATATAGAAGAAGATGATGGGCTACTAGGTGGTGACCCAAGGTGAGATTGTGATTGAGGAATCATGATAGATAAAGAATGATTGGGTAATGAGAAGATAGGTCATGGATCAATGCTAGACCCAGGAATTTCATCACACAATGAAGAATGTGAAGACAAAATAATAAGAGGAGGTTCAAGTGTGATGATCCTAGGGTCTTCCTCTATTTCTTGATAAAAGGAATCAACCTCTTCCCCACAATACATGAATGTATCGAGGTCTAAAGAGAATTCTTTCTCGCAACCTTCTAGAGGAATATCTTCATGTACCCCTATAAATTCTCCAATCGCTTCTTCATTCTAAAATGAATTGATCGGTATGTGTTGTTGGTCGACCATAAGAGGTTGATTGGAAGAAATAGGTCCAACAAGTGTGGAAGATTTAGAATATGTTTGAAGATGTAAATGAGGGGAAGGTTTGACCTTATTGTGTCCATAAAGGAATTAGATAGTGCATCAAAAATATATCTTAGCACATCATTTCTTGTGAATGGTTCTCCATGGATGTAAACATCGATATTTAGAATATGGAGGAGGATATGGTATGATATTTTTGAAATGGATCAAGGGACAAAGAGGGATTGGATTCTGATTAATAGAAGAAGATGACTTGAGAGATGAAGTAGACTTAGATTTGGATGTCTCGAGTAGCTTTAGGTGTAATTTTAAGATGCGGTGGCATTGGTTTGCCTAGAAGATGAAATATTGCGGTTAGAGTAATAGGATCAGCCATCCGGGAAGGGTAACATGATATAGGGGTCAACTTGGATGATTGATTAGAAGAATCTTGAGTCACAAAAATCTTTGACAGAGGAAGGGGTCATTTAGGTGAATTATAAAGGAAGTCTTGTGGAGAAAGGGAGGACCAAGACTTAGGATTTGTATTAGAGGAATAGTTTAGATTAGAATCTTTAGAATATCAAGGGGAAACAAAAGAATAGTTTGAATTAGAATCCTCAAAATATTGAGGGCAACCTAAATAATATTTTGGATTAGAAGCATCCAAACCATACCAATGACTATGAGATGAAGGTGGTGAATGGGGTAACTAAATGGGTTCTCTAACATGAAGAACCAAATGAGGCTTAGCTGTGATGGGAATGTCGAGACCTAGGTTCCATATTGTCATAAGTATGAGGAACCATACAATAATTAGTCATGGTTGGAATTGTTTATTAAAAATTCCTAGACCTATATGGTGATTGAAATCCTTCATGATGAAGAAAGTTCTATGTCAATTCGAGTAGCATAATGGAAACCAACTAGACATTTTACAAATATGGGTCCTAGGATAAACCAAGCAGCATAATGACGTCAAATCATCACAAAGAATGTCAAATAATAAATGGTAATGAATCCAAAGGATCAATATGAACCAAGGACACCAAAGAATAAATAATGAAAAACTAACAAGGTTCTATATAACAAGAAGTATCTAGGACAAGACAATTAAGACAAGACTCAAATCCAATCACAAGAATAATTTACTCCCTATGTTTTCCAAGATAGGTTTAGTGAAAATAGTGACAACACAATATCACCACTTAGGTCAATTTTAAAATAAAAAGACCTAAATACTAATAAATTTTTGACGCGATCTCCTAACAATGTACTAAAACCAATTTTAGACACAAATACAGTCCAAGTATTTGAAAATGGAAGTTACAAATACAAGTAGCATAACAACACTATTTAGACACGTCAATCAAGATTTGTAAGAAAATTAATATTTTAGTATCAAAATGATGTTATTGCAATGCAAAAATGCAATGTCAACACTTTAAAAAACTCAAGGCAATGTTGGGATCAAAAACTAATCCTAAGTATACCAAGAATTTGTTATGTGTGCGAGTAGCAAAAGAATACAATTTAGAGACTTAGATCAAGTTTCACAATGGAAACAAGACATAAGTATCAAAATTGTATGGCTATAATGTGGGAAACATAACAAATCAAAGGAATTCAAATGATGAGATAACCTAGCTACAATATGAAATCTCGATTATGGGTATCAAGACGATGGCTACCAAGATACAAAGATGTACCAACACACTTTTAACGAAAGTAACAATAAAGAAGGATGTAAGTGGGTAAAAAGTGGTGCACAAAATATTTTATAGCACTATGTATATATGTTTTCTTTTGTCCCAAATGAGAAACAAGAAGACAAAGTAGTAATCCAAGTGGTGATGAAATAAACTAAGCTTAACTTTGGCAATGTTTCACCTTGTCTTAAGATAAGTGAAAACTAGGGAAAAGTAACATGTTGCAAGCTTCGTGATGAAGTAACATGAATTTTAAAATTTAGTGTACTCTCCCCTTATTCAAATAACCAGGTTTTGAATCCAAAAAGTTTTCACATTGTGAGATCTCTTTGAAACATGATGTCTAAGTCAAATTGGCTCCAAGCCACAAGCTTCCTATTGGTTCACTCAACTAGGTGTCGAAACTATCTCTGCGAACATAGTTTGCTAAGAAAGTTTCACTGAATAAATCTTGAGTATCCGAATTTACTTTATCCCCTTCAATACAATGAGAAATAAACGTGTTTAGTTGTATTTTCACTGGGTCACGTGAAGATAATTTTGACTCTAATCTCTCCAAGGCGTACTAATCAATTGGGTAGTGGATCACTTTCCCATTTCATTCACAAGGTTCCCTCTTGTGTGAACTACTTTGGGGTTCTTAGGAGCATCCCTCTTGTTATCTTAAGGCTTATGCCAAAGGGATTTTCTCCTAGTTTAAATTGGATGAGCCGTAGCTCTTAACCAAAACTTGCATATACAATGTGATGAATAAAGGTGTGTGTGTATTTTCTTATCTTTTGGATTAAGAAATTTGGTTTAGACCACCATTGACAACCTACAACACACGTGTAATTAGAGTTTTGTTTAGATTATCCTTTCTTTGGAAATCATTAGGTCCTACACACAAATATTTAGTAGTTATCCAAAAAGATCTACAATATCATAAAAATAGGATTAAATGTTGTTTTTGGTTCTCAAGATCGTCCAAGGACACGAGAGAAGAGCATACACAACAAGCAACCCAACTAGATAACAATGAAAAACTTATAAATCAAATAACCACCATAATAATTTGTAAATCAAGGTTCATTCCCAATTAATCCAAGTGCTTTTTAGTGAAAAACTAAATTTTTTTTTATTCTCAAGATCACACAAGGTGCAAGAGAAGAGCATACACAAGCTTTATCTTTGGTTGTTTATCAAATGAAAATATCTTAAACTAAAGGATCATACACATGCCAAATGAAAGTTTATTCCCTTAAGCATAAAAATGAATAATGAAATTTCCCACTTACTCTAAGGTTAGAAAAATAAGGTTTAAAGTTGATTTTGATTCTCAAGATCACACAAGGTGCAAGAGAAGAGCATACACAAATTTATCCCAAACTCATACAAAGCATGGAAATCAAAGCATTCACCAAAAATTAAGTAAATTGTGTTAGAAAATATAATTTAAATGTTGAAACCCTGTAGAAAATAGTTAAGAAACCCTAAAACACATAGAAAACACACAAAAATTATAATTTACAACTTTGAAAATAGTGCCAAATAAAACAATCACACCAACGCACCCCTTCGAGAAGTAACACACCCATGATAGTGCCAATGTGTACTTGATAGCACAACCATGACCTTGAATAAAGGAGTGAAACTTTTCGTAACAACATAGTTAGTATAACCCCAACGTGTCCAGAGAGACACCAACATACACTTCCAAGCACCAACACGGTCCGAACATAGAGGTCAAAAATCCAATAGAACACATGCACATCCAGAGAAGCATGAGCACTACTTTGAGAGCATGAGAGCATCCTTGATGATGTGAGCACGTACCTTGCAACGTGATCGCAGCTTTGATGAAGTGAGCACGAACCTTCCTATAGGTGGTCAAAACATGGTTTTGATAAGAAAAATATGATAAAGCTCAAATATTTGACATTCTGATGTAATTTTGACAACAATTTACCTCCTTTGATCCTGCAAAGAACATAAAAAAGCAAATACCACTAATCTAGCTTAAAAAACTATAATTTTTATAAATTAATCTACAAAACTTTAAATTTACTCTAAAAAGATTTGAAATTATGTAGAAAGCTTCAAAATGAATGAATGTAATGGGGAAATCACCCATCGGCGTGCTAAATGAAAACACCCTAAACTTTTGTAATATGACTAACTAGTAAAGGCTAACACCATAATAGCCTAGAGCCAAGCTCAAGCTTAAGAATGAAACATCATGATCAAAGCTTAAAAGCATGCATCAATGGAAACTAAATGAAATTAAACATCTAATCTACAAACATCCTTACTATGTGAGATGATTACTAATTAACATAGACCTAATTAGATCTAAGGGAAATCAAATTATGGTTGTTTTACTCCACAAATGGTGAGAGGATCTCTAACAATGGCTACAAGGCCATATTAGATATCCCTCTACTAACCAACATGAAGATTGGATGCAAATATTGAGCAAGCTAATCCAAGAAGTAAGGCTCTTAATCATATTTCTTATATGATATACTAATCAAAGTATGGTGTAAAGTTTGAAGGTAGGTGCTTAGTCCTTTTTTATAGCTTTCTATTTGGAGAAAGTTTACATCTTGGTGCATGTGGGACTAAAAAGGATAAAGTAGATTAAGGCTTGTTAATCATGATTAGTGAATTAACAAGTGATTAGCATGTGAGGAGCCTTAATTAACCACTTAGGGTCAATTAAGAGGCTATGATAAGATTTTGAAGCCTTTTGAGATGTCTTGGAGGGAAAAGGGGTGATTTTGAATGGTTGGAAGAGGGGTTTTAGCCAATAATAGGGTTTATTGATCAAAACAAGGGTAAATAGGCTTAATTAGCTAATAATCACTAATTTCTTATTTGGAAGAGGATTATGACTTATGATGTGTCATAAATTGGCATCCGAATGTGAAAGAGGTTAGTTAATCAACAAAGTGTCATTAATTAACCAAGATAGAGAGAAACATTAGTTAATTAGTAGAAATCACTAATTATAATGGAAATGGTAAGAATGAGATTAATTAGTGTGCTTTTAGCAATAAGATTATAAAATCTAATTTTAGGTGTATATAAATGCCTTAAGACATGATACATCTACACTTTTCCATAAAGCGGATCTTATTCCCTACTGCATCCATAAATGACAACAAGAAAACATCATAACTCTAAAATATCAAATCGAGTGAAAAATCAAAGCATGTAACCCAAACCAATAAGTTCCCTATGCTATCGGTACGTGGCTAGACGTCATCGCCCCCGACAAAATTTCCCTAAGTCACCGGCCCTATGGAAGACTCCATTGGTATTGGCTCCAAATTTATCCCATCTCGACACCATCGACCCTCATGTCATAAGGGAGTGAGGAAATTTGGCCAAAAAGTGAACACAAATTTAAAAAATTGACTTTTAGAATTTGACAAAATGATAAAATAAAAATTAAAACCCTCCCAAACCCACTTGAATTTTGTCCTAACTTACCCAATAACATAATTTTGACAAAAAAATAATGTGCTAATGATCTCAACAAAGAAAAATAACTAAATAAAACATCATGTATTCAACAAAATTAAATGCAACAACTTACCCGTGGTTGTGCCCCACCATGTCATCCACCTCATTGTCCTCTATCACCACCTTGTACTTGTGCCATGATGTCAAAATAAACAAAAATGGAATTCCAGTGAGCTCAATTATGTCAATTCAAAAAATAGTAATAACCAAATCAAAATCAAAATCACTATATAAAACTCAAATTTCTATTTGAATTCGGTCGTGATTAACCTAAATCTTCAAACAATCATCATTTTCATTCTCATATGGTGTAATATGTGTCATTTGTTGCATATTGACCATAATATAATGCTATTTATTTTAACATATTACACATAATTTTGACGATCTTCAATTTTTGCCTATTTTTGACACCATATCACCATATGATATCTATGACATCATGACATCTTGACACTATGACATGACATCCATCTCATGGGCCCCTAACTAGGTGATTTATGTCTTATTTTACTGATGATCCTCTAATGTTTTTTAGATTTTCTTCTTTAGGGTTCTTATGAACCCACACAGGAAGGATGGGTGACATTATCAGTACGCATTGGTGGGTATATTTCATTTTATCTAGTCCTTTTAGCATTCTAGTATCTACTTTAAATATTGAAGTTACAAATTGTTTCATTCCATTGACCACCCCATGTTTTTCTATTGCAACATGCGGTGATCAATGACTGGGCATATGTATAAACCTAATTTTTCACTTTTCATATTTCATATCTATTACTAAAAATATCATTTTTACAGATAAGGGTCACTAATGCATCTATTTCTAGAGTGGGTTCCTTAAGGGGCCTTTTAGGAACAAGGAATGGTTATTCATGTAACCATTATGGGTTAGAGATAATACATAGAGATGGTGTATCTATTTGGTCTTGTCCTTAGCTATCCTTGCACTAGTTATCCTTGTCCCCTTAGGTCTCACACACATTACATTCATAACTTCTTGCTTACATTTCACCATTTGACACTTTGATTATCCATTTATATGATCTATGAGACACTTCTTTTGATTTTCACAACACACAACCTCATTTATCACCTTTGGATGACATCATCTCCCAAGGGAAATGGTGTCAATGTTTTATTTCCTTAGACAATGCCATCCCCTATATATGATGGTTTCCTATATATACAACTTACTTATACATTTATAAGAAAGGAATCCAAAATCATTCGAATCGCCATTTCTCTACTCAATTTTCACCATCTTTGCATCTTCTCACTCTTGGTTCATCTTACACTTGGATTGGATTGGACTGAATAATATTATTATTGGTTAGTTTACTTGAACTATTAGGTCACCTATATTGAGTCTAGGATAAGATATATGTTCTCCTTCTCTACCTAATAACAATTCTCTCTTGGTGTGATACTTATCTAGAGAGATATATGGATCAGTGGCCACCCTATAGTTATAAGGTGAGTGCTCTAACCATAATTTTAATTTTTCATAGGTCAGTTCATCTCCTTCTCTCATTGTGCTATGTTAGCTTAGTGTTTCATATGCTTGGATGTTAGTTAGAATAATATTCTTAATTATGATCTGCTCCTTAGCTTTACATAAATTTCATCTCAATTACATTATGCATTCTTGATCCATACCTCTCCTCACCCAACTATCGATATCTTAGTAGGATTATCTCCTCTATATCTACCATGGTCCTGGAAACCCTAGGTTGAACTATTGTAGGAATTACTTCCCTCTTGATATGCGACCCTAACACTCATTGTATCCCCTTTAAATCTACCCATTTTATGTTGGTTCATTTGTTTTTATTACTAATTTCCTTGACTCCATTATAGAATGGATGATTTAGGAGTCAAAGTTGTTGAGCCGCATTCATAGCCCATCATACAATATCTTCATACTCACATAATAGTTCAACAATTTTTACAATTTCTGGTTCACTCCAATAATCACCAATTTTTTCCATTTTAGTTTTCTTGATCACTCCCTATGTTGATCCAGTATGGATTCAAATGGTTCATCTTGTGTTTGATTTCCTTGTTATTTTTCTTCTATAACTACTCTTTAACCCTACAAGACATCTATATGTAAATGGAAATTTTATTCCTCATCTGCTATTTGTCTCACCACTTTTTATTTGCCCTTGCACTCTCAATTCTTCTATCTCAATGGAAATTGTTCTTCATAAGGGGAAGTTCTATCCAAAAATCCTCGATAAATAATTTTGTTAGCGTGAACCCCTTGTCCTTGTGGAGTGCCAAATTTTTTTGTGTCATAACATCATCATCCCCGAAGAATACTTTTTTATACATTGAAGGGGATTTAGTTAAGGAGCCAAAGAGTTAAAGAAAAAGCTATGTAGGAATCCTTTGGTCAATCATGTCCATGATATTGATTCTCTTCACATCTCAGAATGAAATACCATGCACTTTCCCATACATGTAGTGTATGATAGAATAGATGTGTACATAGAGAAAGGTTAACTTTTTAGTAGTTTTCCATATCTCCACACATTTATGGAGATGTTCCTATTCACTAGGTACTCCACTATAGATGAGATGTATTTGGGCACTATTATTTCATTCAAACCTAGCCTTCATGGCTAATTTTAGGTATTTCTATGTTGAAAATGTCAACTTATGCATCAACCACCATCTTTCCGTGGCAACTTTATAAAAATATACTAGAAAATTAATTCATGCTTGGTCGATGTGCATATAGGCCTCCATTTCTTCAAGTAAATCTTGGATATTTTTTCTTCCACTAAAATTTGGTGGGTCTTGTGTGTTTTCTTTATCGAATCTCCCAATGATTTTACAGATGTATGTAGGTGATTATATATGTGGATTTATTGGCACACTATAAATCATACCAAAATATCACTTGAACATTTCATAAAAACCGTGCACCTAATTATCATATGTCATATTACTTGTATTAGACACCAAACGGTTATCTCCCCACTTAATTTCTCCTTCTAATGTTGGTTCAAAATTTTCCATCCATATAGCTTGTATATTATATATGCGCTCCAAATCCTTGTATTCTTCCATAGTCTCCACATATCACATAATCTATTTAGGGTCCATTAGGAAGACGCGTTGACCTCCATTTTCAAAACTCACATATTGTTTCTTAAATCGTAAGTCAAGTATTATTGGCATAACACCAAGGCCTTCCTAGTAGCATAAGGAAATTATCCACTTCTTCTAGTGGTATTACTTCAAAATCACCATGAAATTTTACCCCCATAATGTTGATGATGGCATTATTTAAGACTCCAATTAGTACTACCCATGATTTGTTAGCCATGAATAATACATGTGGGGATGGATGCAACATTGGTCACCCCATTTTATTCTAGGCATCCATTGTAAGTATATTGAATTTCATGCCTATGTAGACTAATATGTCGTTAATGTTCAAACTATCTATATAGACATCAACTATGATTTTTTGATCAAATCCTTCCATTGTTTTTGATCTTACATGTTTTTTCTATTTATCTCTAACCTAACTCTATAATACCACCTTCCATACTTTGTGTGACAACCATTTTCCTAGTAAAGGTAACATACCTTATTTGCACAACAACATACATACCTTGTGAAACTATTTTTAATAATTATTTCTTAATCATATTCTCTTAGTTGTTCATCGCATGGCTTTACTTCATCTCAGAGGAATTGTATTTCTCCTTAAATTTCCGTACTAATTCTTTTACATCTCTTATAATATCCTTCTATTACTTTCCATCAAGATACAATTTCATAACATCAATGTTTGTTGGTTTCAATTTTTTTAAAGTCAACTCTTATGCACGTATGACATCACGTCTAGTTACTTGAACCTTAGCTAAAATTTCCACCATTGGCTTAGCTTCTAACTTACCTTCACCTACCATGTTCCAATAAATATTAATCATTCACATGCCCTTCTAAATTTTTTTCCTTCATAAACATGTATAATAATTTTGGCCAATATTCTACTTTGTGTTCCTTTTGGAAATGTGCTAAGAATGGAAATAATGGACAATCACATTGGTAGTGGTCTAGTGACCCACACTTGTAGGAATTACTTGGTGGAAATCTTCCATTTCCTTGACCTCCACGCCCTGACCATTTCTACCTTGGCCAAGCCCACTATGTCCTTCATTAGTATTGTCTAATGTATCCCGATGAAGAATTAGTTACTAGGCTTCATGAATTTAATTAATAATGTGATAGTTGATTATATCATGTGTATGTGCATCACATATCTTACAATAAGTAGAAAATTTGTTTTCTTGGCTTGATGGAGGAAGGGTAATTTTTTAGAATCATATCCACCTTTTCATATTTCACACTCGTAAGCATAAATTTCAAGATTCCGTGTAGACATGTGTTTTTATGTGACCTTCAACTTCACAATCAATACACCATACCCCATTCAGAGTTTCTCTTGTGTTATATTTTGTTAGCTTATCCATTTGATTTTCCATGGATGTAATTTGTGCATCCATATTGGTGACTCCCAAGTCACTACTACCAAGCACTTCAACACATAATACTACTTCCAATGCTTTACAAGGGTCCATAAAAGTTTTGTGGGATAGTGTTTTCTAGAATGACATGAGTAGCCCCTCAAAAACCACTATGTGTGTTGTGTGGGATGTATTTCATACAAGATTTTTAAATTAGGGTCTTAAAACACACATGATAAGAGTGGAAACTCTATGTGAGTTCTTTCTTGATATCCTTGAGTGCTGAAATACTCTACTACTTGAACTCGGGAATGCCAAAGTCTTTCAAGAATCTCTCCTCTAGTTGATCATAGTCTACGCAACTTGTAATAGATCATGTTTCCTATACCATGTATGGGCATGGTCAAGTAATGTTTTCATGAATTGACTTGGTATCCATTTAGATGAAGTTATCCCATTTGTTTGCCATATAATTTTACACTTATGGACATGTTTTGCTATATTTTTTACACTATGATACTCTTGTAAGTGTCGGTAAAATTTGGAAAATATATTTGGTGTGGATATATGTTGTGAAATATTCACAACTCTACCCTAGAATGGGATATTTTTGTAGGCATGATGTTCTCTCTTTCACTTCCACCGATAGGCGAGGATTAATTCCCTTTGTAGGGACTTGTTTTTCCGATGTGTTTCTTACACCCATGTCCTTACTAGTGTTGTTGTATTGGAACTCATCTTATCAAATCTCTATACATTTAGAAGATATGGTTTAGACTCGTATTTTCTTTGGCATTGGTTTTAATGATTGGAGGATGTATGGTTAGATACTACTCAAAGTATCTTTTCCTTTTGCTTTTGTGACCTATTTTTCAATATATCTTTCAATTAACATTTTTTCTTCATTATTATTTGACCCTATGTGTGAGTAGGCATAATAGGTTGGATCGGGATACCATCGGTGGTGGTGCAAATTAATTAGCAACAATTAGTATGTTGTTCACTAATCCACAATCATTTATTCATCAGACCTAGGGATGTAAAATTTCAACTCTACCAGTGTTGTATACACAGTTACAGTGCTTACAAGGTATAAACTAAAATATTGTTGTCACAACAATTAGAAATATAATGCTAAAAAGATAAAATATGTTGTAGATGAAAGGAGATTTTATAGCTAGGTAATAAGAAGATAAAAACATAACATAAGTGAAGGAATGAACTATTGCAATTCTAATATATGCATGCAAGGAACTAAAACAAAAACAAAAATAAAAGGGTTTAACAACCACAAGTGGGCCTTGCCTTGGGTGCTAACCCTTCCTAAGGATTGTGTCTTAAAATGATAGAACTCATATTTTATTCATCAAAGCATGAAGATTAAGAATTAAACTTACAAAAATTCCTTGACTATGGGTATATCTAATAAAATCTTGTCATTCTCTTTATATTCAGCAGAGATGTGAAGAAAAATCCTTTAACTAATAGTTACATTTTGATTAAGTACCAGATCACTACCAAGGAATCCATAGATTCTTATGCATGCAATTATAATTGAGGAAATATGTTATAATAAAACAACATAACTAATCTGTTTATTCAATAACCAATTATCAATTTAAATACACTAGTTCCATAGTTGTAGTTGTAGAGAATAATTAGGCATTGGCATGACATCCACTCTTGTTGTTATAACTTCTTCTTTACTGACATGTGCTAACTCAGGTGAATCATTCTTGTTGATCAAGTTTCCCACAATCATGTTTTTATATGTGAGTGTGTCTTCCTTTCGCTATAGGTCCTTGTTACAGACAAGTCCCCATTGCTGCAAATGAGTCTCTTTTCATTGTGAAAGAGTTTCTTCAATCAAATTTTAGTGGAAAAATATAAGAAATTTTTGCAAACAAGTATGACATTTATGAAAAGCGTTAATAATCATTCATTATATCAAAGAGATTAACATGTACATTCAAAATCCATGAAAATAGATTAACTTAATAATAGTTATACTAATTAATATTTAAGGGCCATAAGTTTAAGTTCAAGTGGATGTTTGACAGACAACCAAGATAAACAAGTACGAGGGTATACAAAATACACAACAGATGAGACAATTAAAATGATAATTAAAGGGTCTCATCACACCCCCAGACTTAGCTTCTTGAATGACCTCATTCAATCTTTCACTGTTTATCCTTTGCTTTCGTAGGGTCCTTCCAGATGATGCTACATAGTTACCTCAAGTCAGTCAAAGATAGATGTTCCCTCCGGTTCAACAAATAAATAACCCGCATTCCTCCTGTACCATTCCATTATCCTTTCCTTCAATTCCTCATTTAATTCTTTATCCCCAGACCAATGAGGTATTGGATAGTGGAAAATAGGTGGATAATATCCAATAGGGAACCAATTTTTTCCACATCCCTTTGCTACCTCAATATATGGATTGATTCTCTAGAGAGTTGGGATAATGTTTGGATATGAATGCATTTCTTTTCTCTTCAGCTCTAGTGATATTTCTTCCCATCTCCTTCTACATGCCTGTACTATTTCTACACCATTGAACCTAATGTGATCTCTGAACTCATCATGGAATTCTTCTCTCATCATGTATACCCTTTGTTTAATTTTTTGATCCTTCATAAATTTACCATATTCTTCTATCATTTCCTTGGTATTGCTTTCCTCTATTATGATAATTAGTGGTTATTTAAATAATTTTCTATATTCAACCATTTATTTTTCCCTGTATAACTCATTGTTTAAATAAAAACACAAGACTAAATTGTACTATTGATTAGAGTTTCGCTTCTTCTGTCCATATTAGTGTATGAGAAATCAATAAACACAAACAACGTCGAATATGCAAGGGCTTAGTACCTTAGAGATGGTGATGACTGATACAGAAAAAATTAGATGATTAGCTCTTCATTATGATCTCAACAAACCTGCAACTCAATGACACTAGAGAAATATTGTTTAGATATTTAATGTGGGGGCTTCTAAAAAGTGGACCGGAGAAGTGTTCACTTCCTTAGTGGCTTTCAACCCCCATGTGATAAAGAATAACAATAAAAGTAAGATGATGAACAAAGAAACTAAAGATGTTAGTACGTAGACAAAGCTACCGATCCGATCCAAACACAACATGAAACATGAACCATACTATATGAACCACCAAATAATGAGTAGAGTATTGTGGGGATTTCAAAGTCATTATATGGATATTATGAGGATACTATGATAAACAAGAGGCTTAAAATTCAAAAAAAAAATCCCAAATTTTCCAACTTGTTCTCGACGAGGGGGAAGGCCCATATTTATAGCCTAAGGGTGAGGTTATATTATGGGTTATTAGATAACTAGGTTTGGGTAAAGTAACCCTGATTAAAAGAGGTGATGTGATTTAGCAGGGCTCACAATTTGACTTATCAAAGTTAAAAAGATAATGATGTGATATGGAGTGGGGAGTATGATTGACATAGTTAGGTGAAATAATGCATCCCATTTTTGAATTTAAGAGTGGGATGTCAAATGGGTATATTATTTCCCATGGATTGAATAATTTTGAGATATGTGAGATAATGCCAAATTTTAATTATTAAATGGGTTTATATGGAGCCCATTAATTAATTAAAATTTGGGTGAGTAAATGGATGGAATTTATTCAAATTTAGGAAAAATAAAAGCGAGAGGGAAAGTTACATGAAGGAGAATAAATGCGGGATGAAGGAGAGGAGTTACACCAAAAACGGTGTCTACATTTTCCCCTTTTTGTTGAGTGGTTTGCGATAGCAAGCCATGAGACAAAACCAAAAGGGTTGGATGAAATGTGTCCGAGGTTGGATGAAGACATTGTTATAATTTGAGGATTCTAATAAATACGATTTAATCAACTTACATATTACATAATGTTACAATAAATATTTAAATAAAGATTACATCATAACATAAGTAAATAAAGAAATACTTATAGGAAATAAATAACACAGGTGACACAATATTTATAGTGGAAAACCCCAATAGGGTAAAAATTACTTTGAAAATAACCTTTTACTTCAGAGAACTTATTTTACATCTAGTAAGATCACCTCCTCCTTTGAAACCCTATTTACCAAGGGTAAAACCAAATCACTTGATTTGCACACCTTTGATATATTTCCGAATATATCAAATGAGGACCTAAAGTCCTTTTTATATAAGGTGATCGGTATGTCTCCCAACCCACCTTTTCAACCTAAAATGGTTGACACATACACCTAGGTTTATAATATTTAATATTAGAAATATAATCATTTCATGATATTAAATATTTAACCTAAAGTATATACCTAGGTTAACATATTTAATAATAGAAATATAAATATTTCATATTATTAAATATTAACCTATATATTAGTGATGGACCCATATACATTAAGGGTTGGCAGACCACTTAATAATTATGTTCCAACACTCCCCCTTAATGTTAAGTGGGATAACATAACATATGCCAATAGATTACCTGCCCGTGGTACACTACAAGATTTACAATCCTTAAACCATAAAGGTTTTAGGCTAGCATATTGGTTGAAGGAATTATAACACCTTCATCATACTCAATTTACCTTTTGGTACAAAAGGATTTAGAATCCAAAAGATCATCCCATGATCAGTGGCTAAGTATTATTTTTGAGTTTTACATGTTCTCACAGGTTCTCATAAAAGGTTATTGAACCCAAGCATATAGGAGATTTTTATAACAAAGGACCTCCTTAACAATATGCTTGTACTGGATGTTTACTAGTAAACTCAATAGCACTAAAGAGTTTACTGAAGACCACCTTTAAGATATTTTTACACTTCTTTCTAAAAAAGAATTTAAGGAGGTATACATTCTCGAAGGTCTTTTTACACTTTCCTAAAGGTCTTTTACAAATGCCCAAAGGTATTTTTACAAAAACCAAGTTCCATTAGGAGGTGACATTGTCATGTACACTCCCCCTTAATGGTAACTCTGAAAATATAATATTTTCATGAAAGTGACAAAATTTTGTAGCACTCAAGGAATTTGTGAAGATGTCAGCAACATGCTCTTTAGTCAACATGAACTTGAGATTTATCTCATCACTTTGCACCTTCTCACGAGTGAAGCGTATATGTATCTCAATGTTATTTTTCCTCTGATGTTGAACTAGATTCTTAATCAAGAGTAATACAACTTTGACCACCATCTAGAAGATAAATACTTTCTTTAGCTTCCATGTGTATCTCTACTAACAACCATCGTTGCAGTCATATGACTTCTTTACTTCTTCCATTGTACTTCTTTGCCTTAGTAGAAAAAATAGAGACTGTTGATTACGTTTGTTATGCCAAGTAATGGTTCCTACACCAAAAAACTTAAACACATATCCAGTGTATTTTATAACACAACATCAACATGGTTAGAATCACAAAATCCATATAAGATAGCATTTTCATTCTTATTATAATGTAACCCATAATTGATTGTTCCTTTCAAATATCTAAAAATTATTTTTGCAAGATTCTATGATCTCTAAAAAAGGTTCCTACATAAACCTTGAAGTAATTCCTTTTGTATAGGAAATATCTGATCTAGTTATAGTTAGATAAATCAAACTATCAACTAATAATGTATATAAAATAGGATCAATTTTTTTCATATGCAAAGGTTTACGATCAATATATATTCCAACTTCCATCAAGTAGAAAATGGTTTACAATCAATCATAATAAACTTTTTCAATACAATGGTTACATATTGTGTTTTGAAAAATAACAATAGAATGAAATATAATCATATAAATAACATGATGTGAGAGACCTAACTCATTCATTTCAAAGTACTACTTCAATTTCTCTTTAATCCTATGAATTAAATCAGAATTGTCACCAGACATAAGCAAATCATCAACATATATACATATAATGATAATATGTGAGCCTTATTGCTTGATGAATATATCATTGTTAGAAGAAAATTAACAAAACCTAATAGTTTAAAGAAGGAAATAATTTTTACATACCAAGCTCTAAGAGCTTGTTTTAAACCATACAAGGATTTCTCAACTTACAAACATATTTTTCTTTACCAGTTTCTTCAAATCCTTTAGGTTGAAACATGTAAAGTTCTTCTTTTAAATCGTAATTTAAAAAAGTATTTTTCTTATCAATTTGGTGGATTTCCCAGCCAAATTTAGGAAAAATTGTAAATAAGGCCCTAGCAAGTACTCATTTTAGCTATAGGAAAAGTCTCAACATAGTCAATACCAAGTTTCGAGTGAACCCTCTAGCAATAAGTCTAGCTTTATGTTTGTTAATACTACCATCACCATTATATTTTACTTTGTATATCCACCTAGACCCTATAATACTTCACGGATCAGGTTCATACAAGGTAATTAATGCATGGTACATATGATGGCTTCTGGTCATTTTCCTAAGGTTAATAAGATTTGAGTTTTCTAACATAGATTAAGCCCAATTTAATTTCTTATCTAGGAAGATAAGAGTTTCAGAAACATCTATAGCATCAAAACATCATCATGACCATTTACTAAATCAGAATCAAAACCATCATTTAGAAGCATTTAATGAAGTAACTTCAAGAGAATAAGACAACACATGTAAACCTTTCACTAGACTATATCTATACATTTCATATAAGCTTTGATAATTAACATGTCCTAACCTTTCATGCCATAGTTTTGAATTATTCAAACTCTGAGATATAAAACAAGATGTAGAAGAGAAATCATCAAAAATATATAGATCATTTCTTTGAATTCCTTCAGCTATTATACTCTCATTACTATCCTTGATATACCAAGTATCCTTCATGCATAGATTCTAGTTGTGTCCATACCTCTTTCGGATGTTCGATATTACCAATGTGTAGAAGGTACTCATCGTTCACATTGCATAGAAAGAGCATCTTACATTCATTGTAAGAATGCATTCATGTTATCTACAGTTTCTTGATGACCGGTGGGAGCAACCTTAGATCCAGAAATAATCGTCCGAGTTTCCTCGCCATAAATTCTATTTTGACCCAAATGTTGTAGTTGGTTTCATTCAGGATTTGGGTTTTGTCAAGACAGAAATAGTTGAACGCCATTATTTTCCTAAACTTATAAAACACACCCCATTATAATATACAATCTACCATAGATTTAGATACATATTTATCAATAAAAACAACACTTTTAATAGAATCAGATCTAAATTTTACAGATCTAAAGAAACTATTTGATCATAACTAATTATGTCATTACAATACATACTAATTAACCTCCCATGATCAAAATAATAACCCACATTATAAAGGGCTCTGCATTATACCCCATATTTATATAAAAAATATTTCGACTATATAGAAGTGAAGAAGAGACCCCTAAGAATGCATAACAACTTCAAATTTCTGAAAAAATTAATGTAGACAAAAATTTGGCTAGCTTAAATTTGATATCTAAATGACCGTCATAATGAATTATTTTTTGGTCTATCATGATAGTCATTTGACCATCAATTTTAACACAATTAAAGTTTCTTGGAACCTACAAGATTAAATTTGACGTCTAAATGACCATCATATTGTCTTATGTTTGGTCTACCATGATGGTCATTTGACCGTCAAATTTAATGAAGTCAAAACTTGTTGTGTATTTCCAAAATGTGAAATTATAGAATTTCTTCTTCTATATAATATTAGGGAGGTTATATTTTAACACATTATAATAACCTATTATAATTTATAATGTAAAAATATATACACTTTTTTAAAAAAATATATAATTTATAGAATGAAAATAAAAAACAACATATAGTTCATAAAAATTATAAACTATAGTATATTGTTTTTATATTAAAAACACATAACCCTTATTAAAGGGGTTTAAAGGACATAGACTAGGTTAAAATAATTTTACCAGGTGCAAGTAGATTTATGAGAGTATAGATTAACCTGTATATTTTACAGAGGAGACAAGTAATTTTACCCGACCAATGAAATAAATTGAAATCCCTATTTTCATGAACCTTATCTCCTCCCTTCATTTAATCTTAATTTTACCCCACACACATTTAAAAGTATGAAAATATTACAAAATATTTTATATAATTCTTGCAAGCTAAAAACTTTAAAACTTTTATGTGGCTATAACTACCAATATTTTAATAAATATTTACCACACTTCACATGGGCCACCAATAAACTAGATAATTTTTTAAATTCTCCATTTATACTTGAGAGTTTCACATTTATACCTGAGATATTATCTCATTTTATTCTCCACTCCCACTCTTATATAAAAGAAAACCTTTAAATAGGTTTATTTATATAGTTTTTATAAACTATAAGATCTAAATGAATGGGGCTGCCCCTTACATGGATAATATAAATGGTTAGGGACACATGTTAGGTTTTATTTAATAAGTATTAAGATTTAAAAAGTAATCCCTTCATGGCCAAGAAATAAACACGGCCCCCTTACTAAAAAAGTAAGCACTTTAGTTTTTTTAAACATATATAAACCAAATCTAATAAAATTTATATTTTAAGTGGTTTAAAATAACCATATATATAAAATATGATTCAAACTTAGGTTTGTTTCTTTTAAAAAAAAACTATATATGCCTAGATTTATAAGTTAAGTTTAAATATGATTTAAACTTAGGCTTAGAATATGGTTTGTTGACTCTTCCCTCAATCCCATGTAATTTTAATATGGTTTAAGACTTTTAATATATAGTTTTTTTTTAAAACTATATAAATTTTAATATGATGTTTATATAAATTATTATATAAACCTTATTCTATATTATATATATTTTTATTTAAAAATAATAATATAGTTTTCAAATTATATAGGATATAGTTATAGATTAACTATAAACTATAGTTTTTCAAATCAAATCCTTTTAGAGGGGACCAAAGAACATAAGTATGAATTTACCTTTCAAATATTTAACGAGAAACATTTGAAATTATAGAAAACATGAAAATTATTTTATATAGTAATAAATCCTTTCTTTTTCTATATGTGACTTTCACACAAGTTAATAAATCCTTTCTTTTCTCGTATGTGACTTTCACGCAGTAAATATTTGAAGCCCCTTTCACTGTGTGCACACATCAATCTCCAAACAAATATTAATTCAATATAATTTACAAAATTTAAATGAAATTAAGAATCATATCATATTACACCTCCCCCAAAAATTAAGGATTTAAAATTGAAAACCCTAAATTTTTACCGAGAGTTTAATTGCACAAATGTAATGCCAAAATAAATTAGGGAAAAAAAGGGGGATTTGGATACTTTTAAATACCCTTTGGGGTTGGTTGAAAAAATCTTGTACAAATTAAATAAATAAAATAAAAAATATTTGATTTTAATTTATTTAATTTACCTCGCTTTATTGCCATGTTAGAATTTGAGGATTACTGATTTAATCAACTTACATATCACCTAATATTAAAAAATATTTAAATAAAGATTACATCATAACATAAGTAAATAAAGAAATACTTACAGGAAATAAATAACACAGGTGACACAATATTTATAGTGGAAAACCACAATAGGGTAAAAACCACTTTGAAAATAACCTTTTACTTCAAAGAACTTATTTTACATCTAGTAAGATCACCTCCTCCTTTGAAACCCTATTTACTAAGGGTAAAACCAAATCACTTGATTTGCACACCTTTGATATATTTCTGAATATATCAAATGAGGACCTAAATTCCTTTTTATATAAGGTCATCGGGTATGTCTCCGATCAACCTTTTCAACCTAAAATGGTTGACACATACACCTAGGTTTATATTATTTAATATTAGAAATATAATCATTTCATGATATTAAATATTTAACCTAAAGTATATACCTAGGTTAGCATATTTAATAATAGAAATATAAATATAAATATTATTAAATATTAACCTATATATTAGTGATGGACTCATATACATTAAGGGTTGGCCAGACCACTTAATCATTATGTTCCAACAGACATGACCAAAGACAAGATTCCCTGTGTGAAAAAGGATCGTAAGAATAATGAAAAATATGGCGGTGACTCTAATATCACATCGGTAGAGGAGATTTGCAGCATCACGAGAGACGAGCGATAACGTTCTATGGACCAAAGTTGAATGGGGAAGACCACTACACTATGGATGTAAACCGTGATGACCAATGGGTCATAAGAAAACATCAAAATATGTGCAAATGAATGCAAAGAGTATGTGAAATCCTTCGTATGTGAGGAATCGAGTGAAAATCATGTGTCTCGCAAAAGGGACGAGGATGAAAATAATGATTCCCCTAGCACAAGGCATGATATAGAAGGTGGATATGTAAGTAAAAATGCCCTGGGGAATAATCATAAATGTGGACATGATGAGCAGATATGATAGAAGGGTGAGATAAAATGCCCTAAAAGGGTGATAAATATGATGGTAATCATGTTTCATAGGAAAGATGCATAAGTGACGGAAAATTAGTAGGTGAAAAAGAAAATCAATCCCACTTCTTCGGTAAGTAGGATAAGAAGTCAAGATACTTTTGTGATAAAACAAAAGCAGAGAAAACATTCATGGAAGAGAACAAGATCAAATAGGTGGTGGTCGTTATGGTATCCTCCAAGAAAAAAATTCCATAGGAAGATGTGATGAGGGATATATATGATGATATCTCCTTGAGAGGGTTGACAAGAATGGAAGATACGACACCGCTCCCAAAAGGAGAAGAGATAAACCTCATAGAGAAGAGGAAGAGGACATTGAATGGAGTAGAGTGGATGTGGTGGAGGAGGAGAAAAAACATGAAAGAGGATAAAGGGGATGAGGTGTAATAGGATGGAGAAACCATCATCTCGGATAATGAGGAGTGTGAACTGTGCTTGATTGTGATGGAAAGAAGAGGAAGAGAATAATAGAGAAGGATGATAAGAGAGGAGAGAAGATAGATGAAAGCACAAAAGAGAGAGAATGATAGTTAATATGAAGGTAGTGGGAAAAGATAAGGGGGAAAGAAATAGAGAAGGCGTGATGGGCTTGGAGAAAAAGAAAATAGAGAAAGAATAGGAGAAGAAGGGAAGGAGGAAGAACAAACAAGAAGAAGATGAGATGAGAAGAGAGAAGATATTAGAGGAGATACTCGAATGTACAGAGATGTGCCATAGTAAAGAAGCAACAAATATAATAAAGAGGAGAGATGGTGGGAGAAATAAATGATGAAGGAAAAAGAAGAAGAAGATAATAAAATGATAGAAGAGAGGGTGAAAGGGAGATGGAGATCAAAAAATAAAGGGAGAGAAAGAATGGATCACGAAAGAGATGACAAAGCTGAGAAAAAGAAGAGGTGAAGAATATTAGAGAAGGATGATAGGAGAGATGAATAATAAGACGTGATGAGGGTAGGGGATAACATCATGGAAAAGGAAGAGAAGGATGGAAAGATGAAGGGGATGAAGAAGATGAAGAAGTTAAAGAAGATGAAAGAGGAGGTAGAATAGAGAAGAGAAAGAAAGGAACAATGAGGATCTAGGAGGTATAGAGGAGATGAGAGAATGGAAAAGAAATTGATGTATAGCAATGGAATAAGGTAGGGGTGGTAGAGAAAGAGGTTTGGTAATGGGAAGGTGGAAATAAGAGGGAAAGAAGAGATGATAGAGCAAAAACGGGAAGGGAATTGAACCAAGGTGTTAGGAGTAAGACCCAAGTAAAGAATATGAAACAGACTACATGGAAATGCATGTGGAGAATGGGATGATAAAAAAGATGGGAAAACACTAGTGATCTAGGTTATCAATGGAGAAGTAAGACAAAAGTGCAAGGAGAAGAGGGGATGAAGATGATACAGAGGAAGTGAAATAAAACTAGGAGTAGAAAGGAGGAAAGGAAAACCGAGAAAATGATGCAAAAGGGAGGAAACAAAAATGGGAGATAAGAAGTGAAGAGTGAGCATTATAAGGAATGTAAAGAAAATCTGGAGGGGAGGAATGACACAGATTGGAAAAGATGTGGAATTGACGATGAGAAAATAGGGAGAGGGTGTATGATGAAGACAATAGAGATATTGAAGAAGGTGAAGGGAAGATGGAAAGGTAGTGCCTATGGATGGATGTTAGTAGAATTCCTCCGATAATGATTAGAGGGAACAAAAGAAAAAAGGAAGGAATAAAAATGGAGGAGGTAAAAAGGAGTGAACAGGGACGTGTAGAATGGGGATAAATAAATTTTAGGAGAAGTCCACTGATAATTATTAGCATGAAAATGGAAGATGATGATGAAATAATGTAAGAGGAATATTAACAATAATGGCAGGTAAACGAGGTGTAGATATGTGGGAGAACTCAAGAAGGTGGAGTGGAAAGAGTAAAGAAAGGAGGGATAATGATTTGTGTGGAGATGACGATGAGGAGAGGATGTAATGGATGAGGATGTGGATGAAGATGAAGGAAGTAAAGATGAAGGAATGAGACATAGTAAGAAATGGTATGAAGTGGTTAAGTTAGATTTCTAAATGAGGGATGATGGGGATGATATTTGGGAAATTCTGAGATATTTTGTGTGAGGAAGAAAGAGGAGGGAAGAGGATGTGTTTATGGGGAATGAAGAGAAAATGTGGATGGTGGGAATGTGGAGTGAAGGGGAAAGGCAAGGAGATAAATCATTCCTAAGAGAGACTCTTAAGTAAGATCACCATGCCGTAGGAATGGTTAAGTAGGATCGCCAAGCCGAAGAAGAAGAAGAATGATGAAAAGAAGTGGATGGTTGGAAATATTGATGGTAAAAGTGTATGAAAAAGTGGAGTGAAGGGGAACCCTCAGGTATATTTTTCATACTACAAAAGTGCATAAGTAAAGTGATCGAGGAGAAAATGGATATTAAGATGATAATAAGGAAATAAGGAAACAAAGGAGTGTAACATAAAGGGATGGAGGAATGTATGTGGTGTAGGATAGAGAGTGTGAGGGGAATCCTTAATTAGGATTCCCATGTTGTACAATGATGATGCTAGAGTGTTAAGAAGAATTTATGGAGTGGGAATACATTTCTAGTGATGATTGTCATTCAATGGAATAGAAAATGGTGGAGGAGTTTCTATAACGACGGGATCTTAAAAAAGAGATATATTGCAATTAAGAAGCTTGTGTAAAATGGGTGGTTAAGTAAGATATTGAAGCCAAAATAATAATGAAAGGGAAACAAAATGATAAAAAAATGCTAGTAAAAAGATATTAGGGGAAAACACAAAAATAATTATCCAGGTGAAGGATGGGTGAAGGATCGAAGAAACAATGGAGAAGGACAAAGTGGGTGAGAAGAGCAATGGAGAATGAGATGGGATGAATTTTAGGAGAAAATTGGGTTGACAAAGGAGATTAGGAGGAAGGAATGGTCAACATATGTGATTACGAATGAGACCTTGTCTAGAATGACATGTCTACTTCAAGTAGGGTTTTGTGCGTGCATGGGTAGTTACGTAGACGTGCCAAGCTAGGGATGAAAATCCTAGAATGGTGAAGAAGATGATGTCTACACTAAATGATAGACATGAATAAGAGTGATGAGAAGGGTAATGGGTGGATAACTGGCAAGAAGAGAAGGATGATGAGAGAGGATGGATGGAGAAAGGTCACATTAGTCATGGTGGGGGATGAGGAGCTATTGGATAATGAATGCTACTTGAGAGATATTCTCAAGTAGAATTCACAAACTGCAATAAAGATCAAGTAGAATTCCCAAACTGAATAGTGCATTAAAGAGAGTGTGTAGAAATAGTAACTGATTTCATGATTTTATGGATGATGCTAATAGGGGACATCCTTAGGAGTAAATATATGGATGCAGATTTATGATTTGAAATTTGATTTTGAAGAATGCGATTATGATAAAAGATGACTTTGATGAGATGAGTGTCACATGACCGTAATAAGGGGCATGCAAGAAAACCATGCTTCGAACCAGATAGGAGGTAAACAAAAATAAGGTACCACTCAAGGCATTGCACGTGCAGCCAATAATAGGTGTTAACACATAACCAATGACATGACTATACCAAAAGACCATGAAGGAGATATAAATGAAATATTCTCATCAACCTAATGTTGACATGACAAGGGGGTTTGAGATGTATCTGATATGCAGGAAGAGGGTTCTCCAAAGGTGGTGTTCCTTAATTCTATGCCCCAGCTCTAGGAAAGGGGAAGAACAATAATAGAAGAAAGATGATCAATGTGGGAAGCTTTCTGGGAATGCTGATAAAAGGAAGGCTGATCAAAGTGGGAAGTCTTCTAAATTTCATAACAAAAGAGTAGCCATCCTTTGAGGGTATGGTCTACTATATACGTAATATGGATGAAAAGAATAATATATATGATATTCATCCTTTGAGGGACCATTTTATTTCTTATGATTTTTCTTTTGACTTTGATTTTCATGCTTTTCTTTTTATTTTCCTTTTCTCTTCTTTTTTTGCATGAACAATTATCCTTCAAGGATCAGTCTATTTTTAATAACTTTGATTTTTCTTTTTGCATGCATGAATTTTAGCTTTATATGGGGGAGAACTAGGAATAGCTAAGTATACCACTTAGGAGGGGATGATGACTGTACAAGAGACACCCCTGAAACCTTTGTGTGACTCGTATAGGAGAATGAGAGGATGACGGATGTAATGATCATGGGGCTCTCACCAAATGGGAGAACTTATCCATAATGAATATGCTATAAGTAAATTTATGGTACTCATATTCAAGGTCATATCAAAGTAGTGACAGTAGACCACATAATTCATATCATTACCATGATAGACAAAAGGGGATAATGGTGGAGACAAGGTCTAAAGATAGGACTATGCTCATAGGTGCATGTTTTAACAATAGATTTGTCGTAAGCAAAATGCATTAAGGGGTTTGATCTCTGGTTTACTATCAAGGGAAGCTAAGAGATAATCCCCAGACCCATAATTATGTGTTATAATATATGGTCTAATCCAGTTGGGAGAAAATTTTCCTCATTGTCTCCTTTCTTAACGTTGCATCCGATATAAGATAAGAACTTCGGGAGGATGAGTGAAGGTAAAAAAACTATGTGCTACCCTTTTAGGAAGAAAAAATATGTGTCCCTAATGAGATGAAGATATGGTCATAAGGGTGGGATTAAGAGGCACACAATCATGGCCACAAAGGAGGATTTTGGTGAAAAATATGGTCCTTCAATGGAAGGAAAAATATGGCCTCAAAAGTAGACTTTGATGAACATAAATGGTCCCTTATTGGAAGGACAAACATGGCCTCAAAGGAGGAATTTGATGAAAAAATCATTTCCAAAAAGGTGTAATTTAATAAAAATATAAAATTATGGTCCCTTGATGGAAGGAAAATATGGCCACGAGAGTGGGCTTAAGATGAAACTAAATATTCCCTAAGGGATAGACACATGTGGCCAAAAGTGGATTCAAATGAGATGAAGATTTGGACATGGTTATTTTAGATTAGATGGATTTGGATTAGGTAAATAAAACAATGTCAAGGATTAAAGCCTCCCAACATCAAAGGAGAGTTGTTTAGATATGAAATGAGTTAATACTAGATGATATGCTCAAGGATGAGGGGAGGCTACTCCCCCAACAAAAGAGATTATATCATTGTAGGCAAATTAGATGTGGATAAGTTAAAGAGATTGGATGATGATAACCCTAGATTTGGATTAGGTAGATAAGTTTGGGGTCATAGGAAAATAGTGTTCACGAATAAGGGAGGACCTTCTGTATGAGGAATAACATGTGACAGAGAGATATTAATGGAGGATGGAGGAGAAGACTTATAGACTTCAACAGATGTGGAATTAGTTACAAATAAAATATTAGAGGGATAATCCTCAACAAGGCCATCTCTTTCAATAAGATCATGAACGACAATTTGAAGGGACTTACAATGCTTAGTGCCATGAGCGGGGTATGATGGTAGGCACAAATAAGGTGGGGATCAAACCACAAAGGATTTTTACTATTTGGGTTAAATGCCTTGATAGGTTGGAGAGTGATGGCAGAAATTTGTAATAAGTGTTGAAGGGATTCCACATAAGAGTAAATTGATATGTTAGTATATGTATTTTTCTGGAATCTTTAGACTTAGTTATGGATACAATCTGCTTAGGATGTGGTTGTATAAGCTATCTTGGAGGATTGCATCCAATATTATCAAAATGATGTGGATGAAGAGGATGATGTGGTAACAGTCACACTAATTTATGTGGTTGGCATGAGTAAAAGTGTGGAAAGAGGAACTAAGATAGAATCAATAGATGGTATGATAGGTAAAGGAATAATAGATGGGGATGGGGGAGTGTTAGGAAACCCGATGGATGAGGATGTAGAAATATAAGTTATACTCATTGTGGACGGGAAGGATGTTCCCCCTAAATGAGGAAATCATCTTCCTTAATGAAGTCATGGACGATGGTATGAAACTCCCTACACTACTCAATGTTGTGGCCCAAAACATGATGATAGGTGAAAATGCAATTGGGATCGAACCATTGAGGTTTCCTACTATAAGGATCCCAATGTCTAATGGAAGGAAGCATGATCACGTAGAATTTTGAATTAGATGTTAAAGGATGTTTGTGTAGGACCCGATCGAAGTGTCAAAAAGAAGATAACTCTTATGGGTTTTAAGATGATGTTTTTCTTGGATTTAGACATGGAAATTTGGGATGTTGATGTATAAACTGGTATAGATGTTGATGATGGGGATGGATTGCATTTTGGTTTTAGTGTTTTGGTTTTAGTTTTAATGTTAGTTGATGATTCAGGGTCACGTGAACCGGATTGAGGAGGTACTTGAATGACTTTGATGGAAAATGAAGGATCCTCTTTAAAATATTCTTCATTTGGAGGTGACATGGTTGTGGAAGTGTATGAAGAACGAGGGAAAATTTGTATTTGGATAGATGAGGTCAAAGGTGAAAATGTTGAAATGGAAGGAATGAATTTTATTTGGTTTGGGAAGGATGCATCCTTCCTTAATGAAGTCATGAACAATGGCTTGAAATTCTCTGCAATGTCTAATATCATGTCCAGGGGTACGATGATATGTGCAAACAAGGCTGGAATTAAACCACGATGGCTTCTTGCTATTGGGGTCAAAGGCCCTAATAGGTGGAAGTGTGATTGCAGAAATTTGTAACAAGTGTCAGAAGACCTCCGTACATGATTCGATTGAAGCGTTAGGAGGTGCTTTGTTTTGCAGAATCTCTTGGTCTTTGGAGAAGGAGTGGATGTTTGAGATAATTCAGATGTTGAGGAAAAATTTTGAGCATGTTTATGTCTTGATGGTTAGAAGCTAGTCGTGATTTTCATAGTATTGGATGATTTCAGTTTTAGTTGAAGGGGTTTAGGGTTGGATTGTTTAGAAGAAGTAATATTAATTTCCTGTATAAGGGAATTTTGAGGCAATATTTAAGAGGATGCGTCATTGGGATGAATGAAAATAATTTCTACCAGAGGATCCAGAGGTGGTACTGATAGAGGCGTAGGAGGGAATATTTGTTTGTTGGAATCTAAGAAAGGTGGAAATTGATTTGGTTGCACTGATGAGGTAGAAGGATTATTTGAGTTGAATCCATTTGAAGTTCTTTCAAAGTTTCTTCAAATGATGTAGGAGGGGGGACAATGTGGATGTGGTCTCTATGACTGATGTGGTAGGTATAAGAACCTGCACTTTGGATCTATAGTTGGTATCTTGGGTAAAGATGGAATAGATGTAGATGATGGAGTGGATGAGGTATATTCAGGTATGGAATCAATGGTGGATGTGGGTATGGGTATTGAAATTTGAGATCAAATTGGTTGGGAGGTTGGGTAATGTTGGGAAGTAGGGGCATAATGGGATGGATGAGATTGTTGAGGTACATGAAGTGTGGTAAATGATGTAGGAGGGGAAGATGATGTGGATGTGGTCTCATTGACTGATGTGGTAGGTGCAGGAACTGGGATTGGGTCTATGGTTGGAATTATGGGTAAAGATAGAATAGATGTGGATGATGGAGTGTATGAGGTATATTCAGATGTGGAATCAATAATGGATGTGGGTATGGGTATTGAAAGAGGTGCTAGATGTACAATATTAATTGAATAAGAATCAAAATCATGCAATGTGGAAGGTATAAATGGATTTTCCAATGGTGGATTTGGGTAATCTTGTTGGAAGACATCTAGGAGTTTAGATCAAACTAGTTGGGTGGTTGTGTAATGTTGGGAAGTAGGGACATAGTAGGATGGATGAGATTTTTAGGTACATGAACTGTCACATTAAACTGTGCACCAATAGTTTGTGATATTTCACCACTACAAGATGTGTGTCCCATTTCACTTCCAAATGTGATACCTAAGCTTTTTGTACCCATAATTTTCCCAAATTTCATTCCAGAAAATATACCTCCAAACACAGAAATGATTGTGCAGCCATAGATGTGCCAAATGAAAAGTTATACCTCCTAGGTGTTGATCGGTCACTTCCACCAATACCAATTGGGTTAGCAATACTTATCTCTATATTTGGGAAACTAAGCACCAGAGGTTGGTCATCAGGAGAATTTATATGTGTGATGATGTCTCTCCTTTATCCAAGTGAGGAGCTCTCATTATAAGTTAAAGGGGTCTCTCTTCCGCGCTTACAAAGATGGGGTAGGACAAACTGATTAGGCTCCACATCCTCTACACGAACCTCAATTCATTCCCACAACGTCTACCTCCATAAATCCATCATTCCTATAACTTCACATTGTCTATCTAACTCCATCTCAAAAGCTTCATTATAATTGAGTTGTCTCTCTTCCCTCTCCTTTTTAGCCACAAGTTCCGCCATCTTTCTCCACCCTAGCTTCCTCGCTTAGTGCTCAGAAGAAGCTTAGTCGGCCATAGGAAATGATTCCAAAATTAATGTAATGATTAGGATATTTATAGTTAAAGTTATAACATGCAAAAATGATTGTCTTGGCTCTCTTAAAAATCAAGATCAACAATCTTTGGACAGAATACATAGAAATTGTGTACTCTAAGTCATAAATCATCAACACTATACTCCACCAATGATCAACAACACATGTCCAAGTCATATCAGCATCATATAGCCTATAATACTCATCTTGGGTCCATACACAAGGTCTATAATACAAGCTTTATCTAGATGCATATGCCGAAAGTCATTCATAAAACTCCACCGAAAAGCAACAAAATAATCTCTCTCATACAACTTATGATATAGATGCTCTTCTACCCATTTACGTGCATCAAACAGGTCCAAGACTAAATATATGAGAAAACACATCCTCGATGCTTTTAAGACATGCTTCAACACCTGTCAAGGTCAAGCACTCTGTCATCACTCACCATTCGACAACAACTTCAAAAATAGGTCCCGACAATGTAACCATTATGAAGTAATTTATTTACCCTTAATAACTTTACTAACCCCAAGCACACCGGCCTCTCACCTAGCGGGTGTTATGCACTCACCGAGGCATGCATGATTTTGAACCCTTCTTTATGTGAGATTTGTGAGAATGTTTTTCCATTAATGAAGTATGATTTAAAGAAGCAAGAGTACATTCACTTATTTAAAGAGGTAGAAAATGCAACTAGTAGATCTAACATTAGTGCATAAAAAAAAGATAAAGAACATTGCAAGAAGCATAATAAAATGGATCTAAGCCATGATAAGTCAAATGACATGAGGTTTTATACCCTTAAGCAAAATATACAGATTGAACCCAAAGATATATTGATTTAACATAGTTTAGGTAGCCACATTATAGTCAAAAGGGTCATCTCATACCATATACAATAAATGATAGGGACCTAACTCTCACAAATCCTTCCCCATATGAGATCCTAACTATAATTTTCCCATTTTAACCCTTATTACAGATCCTAGTGCCATACAGAGGTTTATGGCATCCCTTACAACCCTTAGCACTATGTGCTCTAAACCCTAGCATTACTACAACACATTGTTACTTTGCTTCTTATTCTTTATGCATTCCCTCTATCTCCCATTATCTCTTGCATTCTATCTTTTTCTATATCTTTTTCCCTCTTCTATATTCTCCTTTATTATCCTCTCTGTGTCTTTTGCTATATTTATCCCGAGCATCTCTCCTTATAGGATCAAGCACCCACCACCATGTCTTCTCTCCTAGATAGATCACATGCCAAGTGTCAATGTGGTCCTCCATTGGTGAATGTTTATCCCTTTGCAAACCCTCCAATCTCGACAATGATGTCTTCTAAGAATATTCCCTGCATTGAATAACCTTTTCTTGACCTCCAATGTTCCAAGCTTGCACCTTATCCATTCATCATGCGTAGTCATGTCTTCATGTTTTTCTTCAAGTTCCTCTAGAATGCCAAATATGGCTAAGTCTTTTAAACCCGTGTTTTGCTTCTCGTGAGTTCCCTGGTTTCATTTAAACCCTTCTTAAACCCCTATGTCCTACATACTTTCTCCTGAACACCCTTCTTCTCACCGGTCCTTCGTGCACACACCTTTTGGTACTCACCAATGTTTCAGTCCCAACATCCGTCACCGAGGAAGAAAAATGACCTCCACAGAGCCTAATTATGGAAATCCATCGAGTAATATCTTATGTTAATCCTTATTCACACACCTGAGAAAATGACCATCAATTCCCCTCTTGAATAAGGAATTATCCAAAAGTACATATTGGAAGTTATGAGTTTAATGGATCATTTTTCTTTGGTACTCGGATGTGCAAAAATTCTCTCGTAAGTGAGGAAATGAGAAATATCATCATACCACTTGTCATTTGAACTTATAAAGAATAGAGTTGGAACATCAATAATATCCTTTTCAATCAATTCACTCCTTAGATAGCTAGCAAGAAATTGACATAGACCCTTGCCTCGAGAAAATATTAGTTAACTTGATATCCGTGTCGTACTCTTGGAATTTTTCTACCCAGTTGCCTCGTTTCAATCCAAAATCCTATTGTATGAGCATAGTCTCCAATGTTATATCCGGTATGAACATAGTGGAGTGTGAATTTAGAATATAAAAAAGAAATTGTTTTACATCTTTTACCATAGAAAAGAAATCTTCTCTAAATGAGATTACTTGATCTAGTGGGCATTTAATACATAACTCATGAATGTTATAGGAACTTCACATCCATGAAAGTTATTCTAGACTAGAATTGTTTCAAGGGTGTTCTCAAAGGCATAATAATAAATTATAAAAACATTATCAAAATATGGATAAGAAATAATAGGTGTCTTAGAAATATCTCTCTTGATGTATTCAAATTAATTCCTCCCTTTAGTAGTCCAGAAAAGGATTTCTTTTCTTTCATCATATGGGCTATGTTCCTAGTCATCTCTACAAAATTGGGAATAAATATTCTAAGGAAATTAATCTTTCCAAAGAAGGAATGCACACCTTTCTTACTTGTTGGAAGGGGTATATTTTGGATAGCTTGGACACATTCTGGATTAATCTTTATTCCATCCTTAGATACAATATGCCCGAACAATTTTCCCTATGTTACACAAAAGACATGTTTTTATATGTAATGAAATTCCATGGTCCCCTTACATCTTTGAAGGAAAAATTTGAGGAGATGAAAATGATCTTATCTTTTCTTTGAGAAAACAATTAGATCATCAAGGTAGATCACTATACACTTATTTTTTAGATCAGAAAATGCCAAATCCATTGCCCTTTGGAATGTTACACCCACGTTAATCGATTGAACGACATCCTTTGATAGGAAAATGTAACCTAGGGAGTTATAAAAGTCATTTTATGAATGTCTTGTACATCAACCTTGATCTTTTTGTATCTTGAAAACCCATCGAGCATGGACAACATCTCCAAACCAAAGTGACAACCTACAAAATTTGATCCATTATGAGAAGCAGTAGTTCTCCTTAAGAGAATCCTGGTTCAAATTTTTGAAATACACAAAAATCCTAATCTCTTGAATCTTCTTTCTTACCGACACAATGTTGCAACCCAGGTTGAATAATGAATAGGGAAAATTATCTTGGAATTGATCAATTTCTAAATCTCATGATAAATGGTTCCTATGATCCTCATATTGTATTTCCATTGCATCCGATGAAAACCTTGAATTCTTGGCTTCAAGGGAATATAATACTACATCTCCCTTGGCTTAAAGGTTTTCAAGTCATCATATGAGTAAGCCATAACATCTATATACTTTTTCAAAAGCTAAACCATTCTTATTTTCTCATCGCAAGAGCAACACTTACCAATATTAACAAATTTTGGCTCCCTGGTTCTTCCAATATTGACCTTTTCAAACTCGGGTGAGTAGAAACCTCTTATGATACCATCCCTTTGATGTATCTACCATGATTATTAAACAATTCCTCCAAACTCACAAGACCTTTAGGTATCTTATTTCCTTTGAGTTTGATATAACCATCCCGATCGATTCTTCTTCAAATCCCTCTTCAGACACATAAGATGTAATAGATTCACGATAGCCAACTTTGATTCCTTCAAAATACAATTAGCTAAAGTTTTCTTTCAATTTGAGAAAGGAAATAAAATGGTGGTCATCATTGAATAATTTCTATTAGTGTGTATTTTTCAGTGACACTAGGTCTAAATATCATTTCTACCATGAATTTATCTTGGGAAAAATTGGGATGTGGGATGAGAAAATACCTAGAAATTGTGAGAGCATATACTCTAGTGTTACTCTCTCTTGGCACAACATTAATTAAGAATACATCCAATAATATAAAATAATCACATACCATATTTTTGTAATGCTTCAACCTCTGATTCTTCACCTAAAAATCTCCTCAAACTTGTTTAAGGATAATATTTGCATCACCTTGAACACTAAGGTTCTTTATTCCCATATCCATTGCTATTGTTAGGCCGAGAAGAAGTACCTCATACTCAATAGTATTGTTGGTGTTAAAAATTGGAGATTATAGGAGAAAGGTTGGATCTTACCATTAGATGAGACCAATGCAATTCATACTCCAAGACCATATGTGGAATAACTTCCATCAAAATATAGAATATAAATTACATTGTGATAATCCTAATCCACCTTGGAAACTTTATCCTTAGTCTTAAACATCACCATATAATTTCCATGACCAATATATTCATATAGAATTTGGGCCTTAGGGTCATCTATCTTTTGGATAATATATTCATCCTACCTTTTTGGTAACAAGTTCTTCACCTATCCATTGATTGATACATGGACTAGTCCATCTATATCTCTCCTCCAGCCTCCCTTCAGAAGTTTCTACTTAACAACATACCATAAGAAGGAGGTATGTCTGCAACCAAGATTATGGAATTGAATCTTTCTCTGGGAATGTAACAAAATCTAATTAATCATTTTTTATTCTCCGACTAGGGGTACCTCTATAGTCTCCATTAAATAACAAGAACTAAAGGTTCAGTCGTGGTTAGACCAAGGGCATATCAAAATTTTCAGGCATCACATTGTTTGATGCTCCGAGTCAATGAAACAAATTCGAATTTATGGCTGCCTATTAGTAGTGTGACATAAAATGGCTCAATTTTCTCAAAGGTGAAGGGTGTGGAACCCATTAAATTATGTGGGGAAGGAGAGTGAGAGTAGATAAAAATACTTTAGAAGTTGTGGGTAATTGAATGGGTTCAGATTTGAAAATTTTGACTACTTAGTTGAAGGCTTGAGTTAGTTTGATAAAATTCTGCTTCAGAAATATGAATTTTGGTCTTCTTGATATGATCAATGATATCAAAATACCCTGAAGCGAGATGGGGCTTCTAGACTGGAAACATTAGAAGTTTTGGGTTTATAATCTTTTGAGACTCGAAGGTGTTTTAGGAAGAGGAGTATAAGGTGTAGTTGCTTTAGGCACAAAAGAGGAAGTGGAAGGATCATTAGATGGAGAAGTAGTACTTAATTTTTTAGTGACAATAGTAGGGATGGGTGCTCCTCTTCTTGCGACTATTGGAATGGTGGCTGGAGCTTCTTTGGACTTCTCTTTCTTTGTAGGTTACACAAATTCCTTCTTCTTACTCAATTGTTCTTTATTCATAACAACATAATATTTTTTGTTCATGTATGTAAATACCTCATCATAATCATCATTCTCATCATATACTCCCTCAATGGTGAGAAATTTTATTTGGGATTCATCTACCTTTTCCTAAAATTCTTGAGTTCTTTCATCTCCTCAATCCCTTTTGCTTCAAACTCATCACTAGGATCTTTCACTTGAAGTTGCATTAACATGAACCTTCACTAGAGGGGATTTAATTTATATCTTTGGTTGAGCATGAGGAAGATGGTTATTTGGCTAGAAGTTTCTCCGTGGGATGTCCTTGTTTGACATATTATGAGCAAGCTAATTTTCGATTGCAACAATACCGTTGGATAAATTTTGAACTAATTGTTTAGAACTTGTTGTCCATGAAGTAGATGCTTTGGCCTTGGGTAGTTATTTTCTCAACTTTACCAACATAACGGGAGGTTATTTTGGCCTTCTTTGGAGGAGAAGGAGTAGGGGTTATGCCAAGTACAAGAAGTACAACATAGAAATTGGGAGTAAAAATATGAGAAGATTCATTTATCTTTATGTTATCAATCATGGGATGAACCCATGTGAAGAAGTCATGATAAGGTGGAGTAGTAGGTGGAGCTAATGCAAGAGCATGGGAAGTACCAAGGAACTCGAAGAGAAGTAACATCAAGAGTTAGTACTTTAATAACGAGAGGAGGATGATATTTTGAATGAAATCTTAGCTATTGAGGTACTCACTTTTCCTATGTTAGGATCTATAATTTTCACATCATCTTCCTCATCTTCTTCTTCATTTTATTTTTATATTCTTCTTTTTGTTCTTCAAGAGCCTTATCTTATTCTTACAAATGTTGAGATATTTGTTCAACCACCGAGACTTCTTATTCAGATGTTTCAAGAGTCTTTTCTTGCTCAAATTATTTCTCAAGCATTTCTTGAATTTTTTCTATCTCGCTTTATTTTTTCCTTTTTGGTATATACTTTGGTTGCTGCATCCATAGGTGAGGAAGATGGATTAAGTTGAGATGTAACCTCCGAGGAGAGGAGAAATATTTGTGTGAAGTTGAGGATTCCCTGAGAAGAGGATTGCTTCATGGATTTTTTATAATCCTTCATCCTTTTTTGAACCACTATCTTGTTATCACAATAACTAGATTATTCATATATGAAGGATCATCCCTTTACTTTTGGGACCAGTCAATAGTAGGGAGAGGCATATGTTGAATAGTCTTGAGATACTCTATAGAATAAAATCTCTCATTATCATCCTCCAAATCGTCAAGAAAATGAATCTAATACACTTGGAAATCCTTTATTTGTTGAAGAGAAAGTATTCCAAAATAGCTCTTCCTAACTTCATGTTTGTTAGTAAAATCAACCCAATAATCTTCCATGGTGGGGAGATGATAATAGGACATTCTCAAATGTTTATAAATGAATCCCTTGATATCAAAAGATTATCTTTTATGGTATGAGTGAAATTTGAAATCAACAATGGTTCTTTCCACATTCTGGGCATCCAAGGAAGACTTGCATGTATAATTTCCCAAGGAAATAGGGAATTGGATGTCAATGATTTTCTTGTCTCTACATGTCCTATGTAGCATATCCAATTGTCTACAAACCTCCACCAAGACTAATTTATCATTAAAATACATGGGTAACTTGTTAGGTGTACCTTCAAAACCAACTAGCCTTATGTAGGAGAATTTTATGAATTGAATGAAGAGGTTGTCGTATGTTGAAATCAACTGTTTAGCTTCTATAGACAATCTTTCACTTGTATTCCTTTCAAGTAACATGGCTATGAACATTTTTAACACACCATTCACCCTTTTTGATGGAAATTTTTGTTTTTAAAGGTGAGCTTTGGGTAAAATTCATAGATTGGCTCATTCTTCTTATCATCTTGAGGAGATAATCCCACCCACAATATAAAAGTTGCAATTGTATAAATGAGGTAGGAAGTCATATGAAAATTTTAATTTTGTTCTACATTAACCAATTTCTCACTGATATTTTCATAGATGATCTCTCCTAGTTCATATTCTTTTCCTTCACAAAAGATGTTGATGTATACACACATTTGAATTTGGAACTCATTTATATAAGGTAGGCCCATTAATATTGCAAGAATAGTGATCATGTATGATAATTTCTCCTGAAAACTAACCTATATAGAACGTTAGGAAAATTTGAATCACCTCTCTTTTGGGCTTCGAGCCATGACTTAACAATCAGTTCCTTATATATGTCCTTATCTTTCTCAAACACATTTTGTGCCTAGGATTTGGTTAGGGTGTTAGAATTTGCAATTTTAATGATCCTTATAGCTTCAATTATATGGTTTGAATCAATTTTAGCAATGACTTAGCCTTGAGGACCTATAGATTCTTTGGTTATAGGATATAAATAAGAAGCACATGCTAGTGCAATATCGTGTATTGTATAGAAAGGAAAAACCAACATCATAATCAATTCCACTATTCTTAATGCATTGGGCCATGGTAGCGAGAGAAACTTTGGAAATGAGGTCCCAAAATCATCAAAAATCAAATTTCTAACATCATTATCACCTATTTTTGGTACAAAGGTATCTAAGGAAGAATTATATTCGAGCCTCCATACTGGAACCTCATGGTGAAAGGTAGGGGAAAAGACTCAAAGAAACGGATCTGAAAAATGGCTTTTTAAGAGAAATTGAATGGGAGTATATAAAATTCAACTTGATATTGGACAAGACTAGGGAGTTATGAAATGACTTACGTTTGATACATGAAGAATGATCCTTTCTTAAGGATCCCCAACAAAATTTAAATTCTTAAAAATAGTTGTAAACTGGTCAAGATATGACCAAAAACATCCATGAGGGAAATGGAATGAGAAAATGATAGTTCAAAATGAAAATCATGACTTGGAATGGTGAAAAATTAATTGTTTACACCCTTTTAAACTAAACAGTTTGATAAAATGGTTAATTTGAGTAAATCAATAGAGGGAGAAAATGGGGATGCCAAAAGAACATTTTTAAAATTAATTTCCTTTATACTATAGTCATGATGGGTTTTTGGAGAAACAGACACCTTAGGACCAAGGGGCTTGTGTGCCAAAAATTCCCAAAACACACTGTAATACAAATAAAGGTTGTTAAGTGTGGAAGATATGGGTTTGTGGGGAAAAGGAGGCGGTAGTAGCCAAAACATCCAAAATACCCGTAATACTAAGGAGAACCATGGGGTAAGGCTTGCAAAAGGGAGGAAAGTGTGGAGAATGAAGGCTTGCGGGGAATAGAGTTCTAGGTGGAACAAAGTTTGGGAATTCTTAGAATTCCCAAGTATCTGTAATACGAAGGAATTAGAAAGATGTGGAGAAAGTGGATGTGTAGGGAAAAAGAGGCCTAAAATCACAACTTCCACTTTTTCCCAAAAACTCCCAAAAATCCCACAATATATACAATTTTAAAAAGAAATGAGTTGTGGGAAACAAAGGACCCCGGGAATAGTTCCACAAAATAAAGAAAGATCAGTGAAAAATGAAATGAAAACAATGTAGGTAAAACAAGGATGTGGGAATATTATTCCTAGAGGAACTTGTTCCTCATGTTCCAATGCAACCAAAAATTACCCCAATACAATCCTTTTGACCCAAAAACCTAAAAAAATGAATAACTATTTTAAAAAAATCATTCCTCATGAATTCTCAAAGACAAAAAAATTGGACAAAAGGGTCCCTTGACCAAAAATTTCAAAAATTGCACTTTTTTGGCTTAGTAACAACACATGGATCTTTCCGAGGATTAGACGACTTGACATGTAGTGAAGTCAAAAAGATAGGGCAAAGAACCCCAAAATATCATGGTTACAAGATTAGTGTTTATCCACCTGGGAAAATTTATATAGAACATGACCAAAAAAAAGAACATAGAACAAAGAGACACAACACCGACCCAAAACAAAGACTATATAAGACTATTTACATAACTATATACAAAGGATATTTGTTCTCTTAAGACTAGAATAAATTTAGATATGTACCACTATATGGAAATGAAAGAGAAGTTCCATCCATATAGTTTAGATAGTAAGATTTTTTTCCAGCAAAATGCTGAATTTTGAAAGGACCAAGCCAGAGAGAGTCAAACCTACCATGACTTCCTCATGGTTCATGTCGTTTCTCCCAAAGTAGGATAATTTATCCAACTTGGAAGTCTCTGGGCCTAGCTTTCTTATCAAAAAAGTTGATTGACTTTTTTTTCCGGTGTACAACAATCTTATCAACAACCTGTAACCTTTATTCATCAAACTTTTGTAATAAATATTTTCTCCGTGGAAATAGAGAACTCTTCATCTTGAATGGATTTTACAAGATGCAGTGTAGGAAACTCCATTGTTACTAGAAATTGAGCTTCCATCCCATACACCAAATAGAATGGAGAAATCATGATGGATCTCTTTGGTGTGAACCTATCTTCCCAAAGAGCATCATACAACTTCTTATGTCAATTCCTCTATGATTCATCTACGAGCTTCCTGATAATTGTTACCAAGTTCTTATTGGTCGATTCATCTTGCATGTTCCCTTATAGATAGTAAATAGATGAGTGTGCAATAGAAATGTCATACACATAACTTAATTTAATGAGCTCATGGGAAGAAAAGTTAGGGGCATTGTCTGTAACAATCTTGTTTGGAATCCCGAACTTGACCAATATATTTTCTTAACTGGAATTGCTTGACCCACTTTTTGAAATAATTAGTGGTAGTTAGAACATGTGAGTGTCTTGCACTTGAACTTGGGTTAAGAGTTCCTATTAAATCTAGCCCACACTTCTATAAAATCTCGGCAATAATCATTGGTTTAAGAGGTAAGGTGTCCAACTTGGGTGTGCCTAAGAAAGTTTGACATGATTCACACTTTGAAACCCAATTTGTTGTATATATGAAAATATTTGGCCAATAATACCTTGCACAAAGAATTTTATGAGCTATCAATGAGGAAGAAAAGTGACCTTGACATGACTAATCATGAAAAACCATCAATAATATCTTCTACTACTCATTATCAACACACCTGAGAAAATGACCATCAGTTCTAATCTTGAATAAGCAATTATCCCAAAGTACATATTAAGCAACTCTAAGTTTAATGGCTCATTTTTCTTTGGTACAGATGTGTCATACATTCTCTGTAAGTGAGGAAATGAGCAATATCAATATACCACTCATCGTTTGAACTTATAAAGAGTACACTTGGAACATACAAAAACTCATTTTCAATCAATTCACTCCTGGGACCACTAGTAAGTAATTCACATATACCCTTACCTCGGATAAGCTCATTTTCTTGATATCAAGTTCATACTATTGGAATTTTTCTACCCAATTGCCTCGTTTTGATTCAAAGTCCTACTATGGGTGGATAGAATTCACTATTGTATCTAGTATGAACACAATGGAGTGTGAATTGAGAATATACAAACAATTTTTTTACAACTTTTACCACAAAGAAAGGAAAGCTTCTCCAGCTTGAGATTACTTGAGCTCATGGTCCTTAAATACATAAATCATGAATTTTATAGGCACTTTACATCCATGAAATTTCTTCTCGACTAGAATTACTTCTAGGGTGCGCTCAGAGGCATAAAAATAGATTATAAAATATTTATCAAAATCCAAACAAGAAAGAATAGGTTTCTTATCAATATATCTCTTGATGTTTTCAAAAGCATTCTTCCCTTTAGTATTCCATCAAAAGTATTGCTTCTCTTTCAACATATGGGCTATATTCCTAGTCAACTCTACAAAGCGGGAATTAATATTCTAAGTAATTTAATATTTCCAAAGAATGAAGGCACGCCTTTATTATTTATCGGAAGGGGTTTATTCGGATAGCTTGGACATGCTCTAGATCAATCTTTATTCCATCCTTATATATAATATTACCAAAAATTCCCTCTGTTACACCAAAATATAGACTTTTTAGATTCAATGAAATTCCATTGTCCCTACATCTTTGAAGGAAAAAATCAAGGTCTTTGAAAGAGATATTATCTTTTCTTTAAGAAAATATTTAGATCATCAAGGTAAATCACTATACACTTATTTTCAGATCACCAAAGGCCAAATCCATTTCTATCTAAAATGTTGCACCTGCGTTAATCAGACTGAATGATATCCTTTTATAGGATAATTTACCCTAAAGAGTTGTAAAAGCATCTTTCTGTTGGTCCTATACATCCACCTTGATCTGGTTGTATGTTGAAAACCCATCAATCATGGATATAATCTTTGAATCGGTTATAGGCTATAGAATATGATCCATTATGGGAAGTGGGTACTTATCCTTACGAGAAGCCTAATTCAAATTTCTAAAATTGACACAAATCCAAATCTCTCCATTCTTCTTTCTACTTGGCACAATGTTGGCAACCCAGGTTGAATGATGAATAGGGAAAATTATCCTGGCATTGAGAAATTTCTAAATCTCCTAATAAATGGTTCCTCCGATCTTTGGATTTTATTTAATTTTCTTCGACAAAATATTGAATTCTTGGGTTCAAGGGAATGTAATGTTACATCCCTCTTGGCTTAAAGCTTTTCAAGTCATTATATGAGTAAGACAAAACATCTATGTACTTCTTCAAAAGCTAAACCATTCTTCTCTTCTCATTTCCAAATTAACACTTAGCAATATTAACAAATATTGGCTCCTCATTGCTTCCAATATTGACCTTTTGAAACTTAACTAACTGGTCAACCTCTTGTGATACCTTTCCTTTGATGTATCTATTGTGTTTATCAAACAATGCCTCTAAACTCACAAGAACTTTAGATATCGTATTTCCCTTGAGCTTGATACAAACATCTTGATCAACTTATTTTTCAACTCCCTATTCGAAGACACAAAAGATGTAATGGATTCATGATAGCCAAATTTTATTCCTTCAAAATAATATTGGCTAAATTTGTCCTTAAATTTGAGAAAGGAAATAAAATGCTGATCATAATTAAATACTTATCATTTTTCCGTATTATCGGGGACACTAGGTCTCGAATATCATTTCTACTATGAATTTATCTTGGAAAAATCAAGATGTAGGATGAGAAAGGACACGAGAAAATGCTAGGGTATCTACTCTAGTATTACTCTCTCTTGGCACAACATTAATTGAGAATTCATCTAATAATTTAGGAGGAATCCCATACTAACTTTTTGTAATGCTTTATCCTCTCATTCTTCACCTGAAAATCTCCTCGAACTTGTTTGATGATAAGATTTTCATCACCTTACACGCTAAGGTTCTTTATTCCCATCTTTCTTACTACTACTAGGCTGAGAAAAAGTACCTCATACTCAACAATATTGTTGGTGTTAGAAAATTGGAGATTATAGGAGAAAGGTTGGAACTTATCATTAGGTGTGACCAATAAAATTCCTTCTCTCGATCCAGATGTGAAAAAAATTCTGTCAAAATCTAGAATATAAACACCATTTTGATCATCCTAAACCACCTTGGAAATTTTAGCCTCGGTATTAGACATCACCATATAATTTCCATGACCAATATATTCATATAAAATTTGGGCCTTAGGGTCATCTGTCTTTTGGATAATATATTCAGCCTCCCTCTCTGGAAAAAAAAATCTTCATCTTCCCATTAATTGGGATAATTACATAGGACTAGACCATCTATATCTCTCCCTCCAACCTCCATGCGGAAAATTCTACTTAACAACATACTATAAGAAGGAGGTATGTCTACAACCAAGATTGTGGCCGTATCTCTTTTCTCAGGGAATGCGAAAAATCTACTTGAGAATATTTTACTCTCCCAACTATGGGTACCTCTTTAGTATTCACTTGAATAACATGAACCAAATATTTGGGTCAGGGTGAGGCCAAGGAATGTGAAAATTTAACATGCATCACATTTTTCGATGTTCCGAGTTAATGACATAATTATTGATTTTATGGCCACTATTAGTAGTGTGACATAAAAGAGATCAATCTTCTCAAAGTGGAGGGTGCGGAAGCTATTAAATTTTGTGGGGAAGGAGATATGGGATTAGGAAAAAGGCCTTTATAAGTTGTGGGTGATTTTATGGTTTTGGATTTGAAAAATTTGACAACTTGGGTGAAGGCCTCTAGGTAAGTCAGATAAAATTGTGCTTTAAACAAATGAATTTTGGTCTTCTTGATAGGATCAATGATATCAAAAACCCTAAAGCGAGATGGAGCTTCTTGACTAGAAACAATAGATATGTTGGGTTTATCATCTTTTGATACCGAATTTGGTTTAGACATAATAGTAGAAGATGTAGTTTCTTTAGGCACAAAAGAGGAAATGGAAGGAGCATTAGATGAATAAGTAGTACTTAATTTTTAGTGGAAGTATCAAGGATGGGTGATCCTCTTCTCGGAAACTACTGAAATAGTGGATGGAGCTTCTTTGGAATTCTCTTTCTTTGTAGGATGGACAACTTCCTTCTTCTTACTTAAGTTTTCTATGGTCATGACAACATAATATTTTTTGTTCATGTCTATAACTACATCATCATAATAATCACCCTTGTCATCTACTCCCTCGGTGGTGTGAAATTTTATTTTGGAGTCAATTTCCTCTTCCCTGGGCTTCTTCAAAGTTATTATTTTGGCTCCTTAATGTCTTATACTTCAAAATCATCACCAAGATCCTACACTTCACATGTTGCATTAACTTAACCTTCATCATAGGGTTTTAAATTGATAGATTTGGTTGAGCAAGAGGAATATGGTTCCTGGCTAGAGGTTTCTTTGTGGTATGTAATTTTATTGCAATCATATCGTTGGCCAAATTTTGAACTAATTGTTTAGAATTTGTTGTCCCTGAAGTAGAAGATTTGGCTTTGGGTGAATCCTTTCTCAACTTTCCCAGATAATGAGGTCATCTTCTACACTTATGTCCAATTATTGATCAACATAAAAATTGACAAGATTGGCTCTCCTTAATGCATAACTCAACTCTGGAAATTGAGCATTAAGGAAGAAGCATTGTAGAACTTGATAAACAGGCGAGTAGTAGCTGAAATTTTAGTAGCCAATTTATTAAATTTGGAAACCAATTCCCACATAGGTTCATAAGGTTCTTTCTTTATTTGTGAAATTTGAGCCAGGAGTGCATGAAAATATTTAGTATGATTGAATATGTTCTATAATTGAGTCCTCATGGTATTTCAATTGGTATATTACCATCTAGGAGATGGTAGAACCAATCTACAAAATTATATTGTAATCTTGACAAAATGTTTGACTGAAACATATTTATGTTCAAATCTAAGAACTCCACATGAAATGATAAAAGATGCAATGTGTTCATTTGGATACACTTTTTCATCACCTCGAACTTGGAAAAATTCTTCCTAATACCCTTAGGTAAATCGTGCGGGGGTTGTACAAGTGCTAGAGGTCTAACTTTTTGACCCCAAGGCAATAGAAAAGCCATTGTAGGAAATACACCTGTACAACTTATAAAGGAACAAAACACTTTCCAACACTAAAGTGTGAGAAATAGGACTTAATCATGGATAAGTGATAGTATTTTAATAAGAGGAAAAACTAGTTCTTTCTTGAGTTAGAGGATTACTCAAAGCCCTTATATTTATACCTCTTCTCTCTGGAGATAATGAAAACATTGTTGTTTTTACAACTAAAAATATGATCCTCAAAACCTTGGGCTCTTTTTCCTTGTGTGTATCTTATTTCTACCACTTTTCTTAAATTTTTGATTCAATATGAAGATTATTTAGTGGGAAATATAGTACGTGCCCCACAAAGTGGATGCCAAAAAAATGTTGGTTAGAAATTTAGTCTTTGGAAACAACCAATAGTTCAGGGGACATCAGTTCCTCCTCTTTTTGGGAGGTATTGGTCAATAAAAATTTGGAAATTAGAAAAGGACATACAAAAGGTTCATGTAAAATATCAAAGCACATGAAAATACACTAGAGTATCGAGAGAGGGTCGTGTGTGAAGAACAAAAATAGGTTTATAGTTAGCCATTTTTACGATGAGGATCTATTTTTAGAGATAGCATGCAGAGAACACAAACCAGTCAAATAATTATGTGACACACATTGGCTATTCTTGGAGGATCAAATATGAAGCACTTTACATAGACATAGGCCGGGAATAGATCTACTATCAGTTAACTAAAAGTAGTCTATTTTTAGCGCACTTGTATGTGTGGCTATTTTTGTAATGGTGCATGGCTAATAATAACATGTGACCTATTTTGGGTTTAGATAAGTGGTGAAGGGAAAGTCCCCACCCTTATAAATATGTAGAAAACTATGTAGTAGAGAGAGAGAGAGAGAGCATATAGGTGTGAGAACTAGGTTATAGTGAAGTGAAATTATAAAATACTTGATATGTGGTATAAAGGATCATGTATTATGGTGTAAGTAAGAACACAAGGATTTTTGTGGCCTAAAAAGTAGTGAGCACGCGAGAAGGTTACAAATGCACAGTGTATAAAAGATAGAAATGGAAAGCATAGAAAAGAGAAAAACATAATTAAATTTGAGTATGGTGGTAGGTGAAGAGTAATTAATGTGGGAAAGTTATGAAAAATCTATATAATGAGTGAAAATGAATTCATTATTACCTTACATGTTAGAGTATTTGAGCCTTGAAGAGCAATGAATTATAAACAACCAGCAGAAAGTACGAGTATAAAAGAGAATCTATCAAACCTATAGAAAAGTTGGCATGGCTTGAAGTGAAGATGATTTTTGGGAAGTGTGAGATAAAAAAATACGCGAGAGATTAGAGGTTTGAGGTTTTGAATTTTAAAGCTAGGGTTTAAGAAGAAAAATTCATAGCTAGGGAACACACGTTTGAGAAATGAGAGGTAGTAAGGAGGAAAAGTTTGCAAGTATAAGCAATGGTGAGTAATATGACATCTAGGGAACCTTATAAGTTGAGTAGATTTTATCGAAGACACCAAGGAAATTCATGAACAAGAACAAGAAGCTCATGAGTGAGGAAGCACTAGAGGAATGGTTTGTAGAGATTTGATATCCAAGAGAGGTCATAGAAGGAAGGCCATGGAATTCACCTTTGAAAAAGTATAAGATTAACAAGTTTAATCATATCTCAAAGAAGAGCATGGCAATATTGAGAAGGATACGATTATCAAAACTAATGAGAGGATGGAGTCAGGGAAACAGGTTTATGATGACTCAATACAAAGACTCTTGGAAACTTTTAGAGTGCTTCAACTCTATGAGTTTCTCTTCTTGGAAAACCAGAATGCATGTATCGGTGGTTGGTATCGTGAGTCAACGAGGACTAATTTTACTTCACGGGAAGGAGAATTCACATCACATGGTATTTGATAGGTAGGGTGACTATATTATGCAGCTCTAAGAGAGAGATAGAGCCAAACTTGGATGATGAGAGATTGTGCAATTTTTCTATTGTATTTACCTCATGTTAATTAAAAGACTCTATGAATAAATTGTATCATGCAAGAAATCTAAAGTTTGATGCAAAAAAGTGGATGTAGATTACCATATCTTTGTCGTAGAAAACCTATGTCTATCCTAAAAAATGACATATGAAGAGGTAATGGAGTTAGATAACATTGATATCACCCATGAGTCCATAGCAGATTAGGAAGAAGGAATTTGTACGTGTATATGTCTACCTTATACCTAGGTTTTAGGATGGGAAGTACGTTATTGGGGAATATTTGAAGCTCTAAGAACTCCCAAAGGAAATTATACTATATACACAAAGAGGTCGTGTGAGGGTACTCCTCTGAGGATGGAAGAGGAAGAAGTAAAGATTGATCTTAAAGCCGAGGATATGGAAAGGAAGGAAGTGGTGTGCTTGACCAAGGCTATAGAATAAAACTGATAAGAAAAATAAATAATGGAGTGGTGGCACAAAAACTCCAAAGAAGTTATAAGGTTTCCAAGGACAACACCAGTCAAGCCAAGCATAGAAAATAAGAAGATAAAAAGGCATAATCTTGTGAAGCAGAGGGATAGTTATGAAGAAGGATCTGTCGGATGGGGCTATGTAAAATACCAAAACCCCACATGTTTATAATATATATGGAAAAGAAGAGCGAGGAATGAAGAGATCCATCATGAAAAAGAATTTCCCAGTGAGTGTGAGGAAGAAGGTCCCATTGGAGAGGATGAATAAAAGGAGAGGAGTGTAGGCGAGCCATCTAGGGTGCAAGGGTAGATCTCGGTGAGAAATGAGAAGATATGCTTTCAGTGCCAAAACTCATATACACATAGGTATAAGAACCGGAAGTCGAAGGGGAGAACAATTATTGTGCATACTAAACCTTGGGTATGTCAATGACCCTATAAAGATTATACGTTTAAGATTCCAAATTACACTCATTGTTGATCAATTATATGGTGGGGATGATTTACCTAGAGGGCAAAAATATGCACTCAGAAATATGGTGAGATAGACTATGCATACGCATATGGATGAACCTAAGTTTGATGTCAGTGAGGAAGCATACATAATGTGTAGGATGAAGAAGGCTCCTCACATGATGTATGTGATAATAAAACCCACCAAGTTCACTAATGAATGGGCTAGTAATGCATTGAAAAAAATTGTGGAAGAAGTGGCTCAAGACATTTAGATAAAGGGGCCACACTCAATATATTTTTGGAGGAAAATAATAATAAAGAACAAGAAATTCAATAATTAACTAAGGCTTGTAACATAGCGTAGAAGTGCACGAAGGCTATTTTGGACTTCATAGCTAACATTGGAGATGAGGTTTTGAGGTGCACTGGATTTTTATGAGAAAAATAAGAAAACATACCCAACGGCCTTGCATTTTTTTCAAGATTTAGTTCACATGCTACCACAGAAAAGACAACTATGCAAAGGGTAAATCAAGGGGACACTTTGTGGTAGAGAAGGAGAAGAATAAGAATATTGTGGTGTAAAAATTATGGATCTTGAATACTTGTTACAAAATATAAAGGATACTTTGAGGAAGGTAAGATGGACCTTTAAACATAGTAAAACCTTTACCCCTCCTCAAAGCATACACTACTCGTGGAGGAAGCATATTTATTGAGTGTGTAGGATGTAAGGAAATAAGAGAATCTCATGCGAGAGGAGAACCCGAATGAGATTGCACTAAAGAGGGATTCTCTAAATACAAAAAGGGACACATATGAGATCTAGCTCAAGGAGATGGGTTCACTCATCATGCGTAAGACATAGCACTTGGAGGGGCCAATCTCGAGTCTCACGGGATTAATAAGGGAAGTTAAGCAAAAGGGTGAAAACATGAATCCGAGGATATTGTGGAGCATGTTGGTGCTTAATACATTCCTTTGGATTGAGATGGTATTTTTCATAGAATTCTCATATATTTAACTAGTTATGTATGTTTCTTATTGTTCCCGTGCTTCAAATATCATTTTGAGTCAAGAAAAACATCGTTTGTGGTAAATCTTGTTCCTTATCCAAATAAAAGAGAATATTTAATAGAAATGTCACAGGATTGGTTCAATAGACTGGTTCATCAATTTATATAAGCTCTAGACTTCTGGGTGGATCATATATGTCTACATTTTTCATGAGGAACCTATAATTAGTATTGAATGATGTATTTGCTCTTAAAATCAAGCTCTGAAGGTCCAAAAGCATGTAACCCAAACATAAAGTAAAAATCTATAGGAATGATTTAAAAACTTAATTTTAATAGATTTAGCCATTTTAACAAATACTAGAATGTTCGTATGGCTAGAAAATTATAATTCTTAGAAGCATTGACAATTGGAATTTGAAAACCCATGAGAGAATAAGTATAATTAATTTACAAGGTTATGTTTTAAAATCCATGATACATTAATTTACCCATCAAATTCAATGCCAAGATCATCAGGGGACATGTGGAAAAATATCAAGGATCGAAGGAGGGGCCACGTGGTAGGATTTTGGCTCTCCTCAAAGCATTTTGGCTCCATGGACCTCAAGTCCCCGAATTAAATTGTGTTAGATAATTATATCGGGTCTAGGAAGGGTCAAGGAAAGTAAAAGAGCATGTGGTAGGTGGAAAATATGATAGATGATGTAAGATCAATGACTAGTGGTGAACACGTGTTGGCATTCTTTCACAACTTTAGGCGATAGGCTCCTGAGATGTAAAGTCCCCAAAGTGAGCTGGATTTAAATGGATTTTGGGTCCACTCAACCCCGTATATATCTAATGTAAGGATTTCATGTTACAACAATGAGGTGGAAATGTGGAAAAGAAAATTATGAGGACCAAAAGCTTCTAATTATTCTCAAGTTAAAATTTGCAACATGAAGGAATAAACAATTAAAACAAAACACGAGGAAAGAAATACTAACAAACCTAAGGACCGTGAACATTTATCATTGGCCCATGTTTTTGGTTGTTAGTTGAGAGGATGCTAAAATTAAAATGAAAAATATGTGTGGGGTTTCCTCATTTATTGATGCTTCGCAACACAGAAGAAGAGGTTGAAGAATGATCTAACACTATAAACACGTGTGGAGTTTTTCTATTGGATCACACTTTGTATTAAGCATAACATAGATCAACAAAGTGTTAGGGAAGACACTTGGAATCATTCCACCACACTTCACGTTGATAGAATTTTATAGATTTCAATTTGCAGAGTGAATGAAATTTAGTAAAAGGCATCAGGTCCGAAAGAAGGAAGGAGTAGTCAAAAGACAAAGCAAGTAGATGCATATTGCAGAGGCCAACCTTGCAACCCAATGAAATACCAATGCGTGGAAAAGGAAAATTAATTCACACATTGGTAGAGGTAATCCCTAATATAATCAAAGTTTTCCACGTGTTAATCTCTTGTTCATGTCGACATGCAAAATTTCAAAGGACGATATATTTTGATCTACTACTCCAAATATTTTAAAATTAATTATTAGAGTAGGTATTTACCTTAGCTCATGTTCACCTAGGTATTTTATTTACCTTTATTGTATTTATCCTCACCCACTTATGTGTGTGGATATTTATTTTATTTTATTTAGATATTAGGGGATATTATCTAGTTGTTAGGTATAGTTCTTTCCTTGATCTATGGTATTGACTAGATCCTTGATGTCTAGTTCTTTTCTAAATCTATGGTCTTGACTAGTTCTTTGATGACTAGCTCTTTCCTTGATTTATGGCTATATCTACGACCTTGATTGCTTCTTAAATTATTATTCCTTTCCTATATAAGCAAGTCTCATTCTCATTGTATTTCATTGAGTTCCATAATAATATATGATATAGTTTCTCATTTGTTTGCAAAGGTTTTATGTAAATTTATTCTAGTGAATTGCTTTCATCTTATTGATCGTGGTGTTTGGTTAACATCCAAGTTCTTGGCTTGGTGTGATTTGGTTATCATTCTGTTATAGTATCGAGTAGGAGATTGTTGTTGACATCCCGTCATTAAGTTTCATTTTGTAAACAATATTTTTTTGTATATTCAAATATTGGGCTAGTAGGTGCTTAACTCCATCCCCCTTTCATTTTATTTGTGTGATGAAGGAAAGATCATTTTATTTTGTTTTAGTGGCAACTAAAATAAATAGCAGAGCATAAAATTTAAAAGCTTGTATCTTTTGATTGGTAACTTGGTTTTGAGTGTCATTTTTTTGTAAAAGTGTTTGTTTTTTCATGCTCTTTCTATTGGAAATATTTATTTTGAGAATCTCAAAGTATAATTCCATAGTGTATCAGGCATTCATTATAAAGTGCCAAAATATGGGGGATCTTGTTGCATTATTTGGTTCTTGCCTTTATTTTGGTGGTTTTTTGAGAATGGCATCTTTATCTACTTCTACATTAGATTATGTTGATCCATTAAGAACACATAATTACCACACATGGAAACCAAGAATGGAAACAATAATTAAGAGGAAATTATTATGGGCTTTAACTTCTTCAAAAAAACTAGTGTTCACTAGAGAATATGAGAAATTTCAATACTAGTGCAAATTTGATGAGTGTATGGGTTTGATAGAAAATTATGTAAGTGACATTATTTGTTTCATTTGGAAAAATGTGACTCTCCTTTCAAAATATGGGAGAAATTGGAAGATTTATTTGGTAATGTGGATCATATGAAAGCCATACAACTTGAAAATGAGATCACCTCTCTTAAACCTAGAGATTTTCCAACAATTATAGACTATCTTACCAAGTTCAAGAATTTTTTGACACAATTGAAGGGGAGTGGAATAGATAAGAAAGATGAAGAGCGTGTTTACTTTATTTTATCTAAGTTGAGAGGACCATTCCAAATTTTTTCTTCTACCTTTTTCTCTAGCATAGATGCCTTAGGTGACACATTCAAAATGTCCGGCTCACAAACATTTTGTGAAACACTTACTTGGGAAGAATCCAAATTATCTAACCTTAAGTCTTACACCTCTCAAAAGGCATTTGTTGCATCTAATACTAAGGGAAAGGGAAAAATAAAAAGTAAAACCAAATCCACCCCTTATCCATCTCAAAATGCTCGTAAACCAAAATAAAACAACTCAAAACCCAAGGACTCTTATAAATCAAAGAATAATTATAGCATTTCATGCTATCTTTGTGGGGGTATTGGTCATAAAGAACATAGGTGTTATAAGAGAATGCAAGCCTTAGAGGATGCAGTCACAAAACAAAAATTTCTATCTCCACTCCACCTCATTATAATAAGCATGGAAAAGTAATTAATGTTATTGGGAGATCTCAATCACCACTTACAGATAGTTGGGTTATAGATTCTAGTGCTTCTCATCACATGAATTCTTCCAAGGAGTCTTTTTTTTCTCTGGGTTTGAGTTCTACTTCAAAAATTGAGGTTGGAGATTCTTCCTTTATTTCTTTTGAGGGAAAATTTGATAAACACCTTGATGGTGGTAGTATCCAAGATTCATTGTATGTTCCTAACATCATCACAAATTTTCTTTATGTATATTAAATTTGTCATTCTAGTCAAGGAAAAATAATTACAACACATGGGGAAGTATGAAATTTTTGGAGCCTCATTCATTTATTCTCAAGGTATTGTTGATCATAGTTCTAGACTATATCACTTTGATAGTTTTGATGACATTTAATCTATAGGGACATGATTTGTTTCTCATGAAGATTCAGAGAGTAATATTTTTCACGATAGATTTGGACATCTCAATTATAGATATTTGAAGGAGTTGAGAACTCATGGTATGGTAAATGTATTCCTAGAGTTTATTGTCTTGAGGGATTTTTTCATGGCTATGCATTAAGGAAACAACACCAAGATCCTTTTCCTAAGAATTTTTCTAAGAGAGCTTCTTCACCACTTGAGCTTGTGTATAGTGACTTGATGGTTTTTCCTAGCCCATATTTCAATGGAGCTAAGTATGCACTTACGTTTATTGATAATTTATTGAGGCGTAATTGGGTTTATTTTCTTAAGTAAAAAAGTGATGTTTTTTCACACTTAAAATTCTTCAAAGATTTGGTTGAGAAAAATATTCTACTTGAATAAATAACCTTCGTAATGATAATGGGGAGTACTTCAAGAATGAGTTTTCTGAATTTTTGGAAACTCGGGCATTATTCAAAAGAATTTTGTTCCTCATAATCCATAATAGAATGGCTTAGTAAAATAAAAGACTATAAATATGAAGGAAATGGCTAACTATATGATCCATTCTAGATATTTACCTCCTATCTACTGGGTAGAAGTAGTTAATTGTGTTAACTATATTCAAAATCGCAAACCACACATAACACTTGAGAATTTAACTCCATAGGAAGCTTAGTCCAACACTAAGCCATATGTCTCATTTTTTAATTATTTAGGAGCCATTTTTAGGCCTTTGTGCTAAAGAAGAAAAGGAAAGCCTTGGATAAGAAGATCAAACCCTTGATCTTTATAGGGTATTATAAGGACATGAGAGCTTATCAACATTTAGATCCTAATACTCATGACATTATTTTTCAAACACATGTTCAGTTTGATGAGCACTTCACTCCTCATGATTCTTCATCTTCTTCCATGCCTCCTTCTTCATCATCCTCTCATTTTGAGGATCCTTTCTTTGAGGAGGTTGATGAGGAGGTTATAGATGTCGTTGAGGATCCTATTCCTACCAATGTTGTCATTATGCTTAAGTGGGCTTGTACGATAGATCCGAGGTAACATCTATCATACAGATCTTCCACCCACTAGGCATCATCATGCACATTCTACAGGTTCTGGAATTTTTTGTTAGGAAGTTTATGAGGATCCAAAGTATTTTTCAAAGGCTCATGGGATATAAGAGTGGGATGATGTGATGACAACAAAGTATTCTTCTTTGATGAAGAATCATACTTGGGATTTAGTATCTCTTCCTAAAGGAAGAAATATGGTTAGGTGTAAGTGGGTATAAAAACGAGTATGCAGTTGATGGGTCCATTGACAAGTATAAGACTCATCTTGTTGCCGAGGATTTTTCACAAGTTTAAGGTATTGATTACTCCGAGAAATTTTCACTGTTTCCAAGATGGATTATGTTTTCCTTGTACTTGCTATTGTTACATCATAGGCATGGCCCATATACCAAATGGACATGAATAGTTCCTTTTACATAGATATTTACAAGAAGAAATAGACATGGAGCAACCTGGGTGGATTTTTTCAGATTATTCTCTCTTTTTAGGCTCCAAAGGTCTCTATGGTCTCAAACAAGCCCTCAGGATTTGTATGAGAAAATGAATTCTTTTCTTCTATCTACTAGTTTTGTTTGTTTCACTCTGATCATACAAAGTGTATCTCCAACATATTGGTGAGGATATTGCGATATTTGTATTGTATGTTGATGATCTATTACTTATTGGAAGCTCTTCTTCCCACATTCAAACTATTAGAGGGCTCTTTCTACACAATTTGACATGACATAACTTAGGTTATTACATTATTTACTTCGATTGAATATTTCTCATACTGATTCGTGGATTCATTTGAGTCAAAGCAAAATTACACCCATGATCTTCTTCAACACTTTGATATGGATTATTGCAAGCCAATTTTATCTCCTTTTCAGTCTAGGGTTACTCTTACTTCCACATGTACCTATACACTTTGTGATCCTACATTGTATTGGTAGTTGGTTGGAAGTCTCATGTACTTAACCCATACTCACCCTAATATTTCATTTGTAGTAGGGATTGTATCTCATTTTACACATTCTCCTCATAGTATTCATTGGAAATCTACTAAAATGATTTTGTGTTATTCACAGGAACTTCCCACTTTGGCCTACACTAAACTAGGGTTCTACTTGGTTGGATATAAAGATTCGATTGGTCAAGTTATATTGATGAAATGCATTCCACTTCTATATATATTTTTTCTTGGTTAATCTCCCATTTCTTGGGTGTGTAAAAATCAATAGGCTATTGAACTTTCATCTTCAAAGGAAGAGTACAGGGAAATAGTTACAACGAGTTAGAAAATTATTTAGCTTTGATAGTTATTTATAGAGTTTGGATTCCCACAGGATTCATCGAATATAATTTGGTATGACAACCAAAGTGCAATTCACATTTCTCGCAACCCAGTTGAGCACCAATGGACTAAGCATATTGAGATACACATCCACTTCATTCGTCAACACATTTAGGATGGAGTTATTTTCTTGGAGTACATTTCGACTCAACAACAAGTTGCAGACATCTTTATGAAGCCTTTTACATCATCTCACTACCTTTGGTTACGTGGTCTACTTGGGGTTTTGGAAGTTATTCTTGGGGGTGTTCATGAGAACATCATCCTTCTTCTTCTTCTTATTTCTCTTTCCTTAGAAGCAAGATTCTTTCCTTATTTTGGTTCGATATTTCTTCATGGATATATTATACATGAGTACCTGATTAGGCCTAGTTTTTGGGACTCATACTATGGATATGCCACTTTTATTTTGGGCCCCTAGCTTCACTTGAGGGGGTGTTACATTAGGTATTTACCTTAGCTCATGTTCACCTAGGTATTTTATTCACATTTATTGTATTTATCCTCACCCACTTATGTGTGTGGATATTTATTTTATTTTATTTAGATATTAGGGGATATTAGCTAGTTGTTAGGTATAGCTCTCTCCTTGATCTATGGTATTGAGGTAGATCCTTGATGTCTAGTTCTTTCCTAAATCTATGGTTTTGACTAGTTTTTTCCTTTATTTATAGCTTGATCTACGACCTTGACCTGGTTCTTAGATTGTTATTCCTTTTTATATAAGCAAGGCTCATTCTCATTACATTTCATTAAGTTCCATAATAATATATGATATTGTTTCTCATTTGTTTACAAAGGTTTTATGTAAAGTTATTCTAGCAAATTTCTTTCATCTTACTGATCATGGTGTTTGATTAGCATATGAGTTCTTGGCTTGGTATGATATGGTTATCGTTACTTTTATTTGTAACACTAGAAAGGTCTCCTCGAGCCCTTTTATTTGACATAATTAGAATTATATTTTTATGGAAGAAAAAGGAAAAAAATCAGGCCATTAAATTGCATATCTAAATAGCTCAACCACCCATATCTAATATGATTTGGCTTATTTCCTTCTTCTACAAGTAAAAAGGAATTAGGGGATGGGTTTGGCAGGTTGCCTATGCTCCTTTTAGGATTTTAATGCCCCTTGTTGGTGGTTGTAGAGGTAAATCATATTTTTCTTGTTGCTCTCTCTCTCTTTCATCTTCTATATATTGTAAAGCCTTGCATTTTGTGTGAGAAGTAGATTGGGGGTGGTTGTAAACTTTTTTATTAAATTTTTAGGTTCTAATTTCTATTTTTATTGAAAAAAATTTATATGTGTTGATTTTTGTGAGGAAGAACTAAGGTGGTTATGTTGTACAACCCATTAACAGTGTTTGAGGGCATTTTTTTATGTCCCCGAGCCAAAAGTTACATGAATAATATTATAATTTTTTTGATAAAGCTATACTTTCTCATTTCTCATGTTTTAAAAGAATGAACGAGGCAATATTGGTTCGGTTACTATCTTGCATTGAATTTAATTTTTAAGTACACAAGGGTCTTTCTAAGTTTTTTATTTCTCCTAGTCACTATGGGAATAATGCATAATAGTGTATATTTTACAATAGTTCAGTCTGGTTGTAAAATCCTAAAGGCAACATCACTTTTGAAGAGATTTTGTTATCCCTTAAGGATATTTTGGGTGTATAAGACAAATACAACAAGTGCTTTATCTCAGCTCTAACTCCATGATTTATAGTTAGGATTGTGAAGACTATAGATGGCATTTGTGCACATTGAGTATCAATGAATGTAAATATTATTTCACAGACTATGTTAAATTGATTTTTATTTTCAAGCATTGTAGTTAAGGATGGATTATTTCCATGGGAACATTAATGTACCAAGATCATAAAATTAACTACCCTCTCCCCTCCAAATCTCCATCAAAACTACATAAACAATCTGATCCTTTAATTCCATCCATTCATTTCTTTTGTTGTTATGTCTCTAAATATCATTGAAAGTGTCCTTTAGCTTTTATCAAGAGAATGCAAGAGCAACTGAATTCTATTGTCTATAGTAACCTATGTCTGGTAAGGTAAGCATATGTAAAATTTTGTGTGAAAACTCATGAGAGTGAAGTGTTGTGTCCATGGCCATGTTTATCCTATATTGACCCATCATTTAAATAAATCAAGGGAAAAAGATCCCATCTCTCCCTCTGCATCTAGGTTACACCACATGTCCTCTCACCCTAGTTCAAGGTAGGACCAAAAGTAGCAGGAAAAGGTCATCTCCTTTGTATATGTTCCCCATAACCATCCCAATGGTTAATCAAAATGAAAGTGATAGACCCCTCCCCAAATACAAAATGACACACTACCACCCTATCTACAAAAATTCCAAGCAGTTCCCCTTCCTAGAGAAAACTTGTTGTTAATTCAGCAGGGGGTGTAAATTTGAGGACCAAAAAGCTTCAAGCATCGTTATCGGGAAAGAATTTGAAGATTCCATCTATTTCTATAATTTGATATTCTAGTGGTGAATCCATAAAAGAAAACCTGGGATAGAATGGTTTCATTACATAACATGTTGAGAGTCCTCTATCAATTTTTATCCATAATGTTCTCATTATAAATAAGCTTTTCATAAAAGCCGAATTTGTTAGAAAAATGTGTAAAAATTCATAAAGATATGAAAAGCTAAAAATTACATCTTATAAAGCTATAATTTCAAGATGTTTTTGAGTTGATCTATACATATAAGGTGTAAGGCCTTATTATTGGCTCATTATTTCAAAGAAAATATGGTATGTATAAGTGTAAATTTTTTAACAACTTGTTGATTAACTCTCTCGTTTGCAAAGTCGGAAAGAAGAAGGTTCTTTTTCAAGTTAGATCTTATCAAAAATTAGTTCCAAAGATGAAAGGTACACATCCAAGAAGGAAGCAAATATCAAAATTAGTGAGTGATCGAAATTGAAGAAAATATTGTTCAAATTATTGAGGTTGATCAACCTTTGGTGGAAGATTACCTGTAGCACACCCGACATATCTTATTTAGGTATTCCTTAAGCTAATTTGCATTCATTATTTCAAGAAGGTTCAACATATACAAGTAACAAAGGTGTTTTTCATCTCCTTATTTTTTGACTCATGAGAATCAAGTATTTTTGTGAAAATGAGTCGTTGAAGGATTTACATTTTGAAGATCATACTCCTATGCCTAAAAGACCCAATTCCCCACTGTTTCAATCCTTCTTTTGAAAATAATCCATCAAATAATATGACACAATCTCCACAAAGGTCTCCTTTTTCATTAACAAATTATAGACCAATAAAGTTCCATGGAATGATGGACTATCCTAATCAAGTACCACATGAAATTAAAGTAATGTTTCCTAATTTCAAGGGAATAATGCTATAAGTGGAGATCAACATCTCATATTTTTTTAGGATGATATGGATATTTATGGAATAAAGCATGAATATGTTTATGTTAAGTTATTCATACATACATTAGAAGAAAATGTTGTGGAATGGTATTTGACTCTGGGTAGAAGAATTTTGGGCCTGCATCAATCAAGTTTTCTCTCTTCCTCATGTAGCTAATGTTGATATGGATATAGCTCAATCATTTGAAATTCCTAGTGCACACCTTGAAGATATCAATGCCCCATGGACCTTTAATTTTGATTGTGTTTGTTCCAATGTTGAAAATGGAGCTAGAGTGGTTATGACTTCTCCAAATTAGGTTTTGAAGATGATGCTCAAGTTCAAGGATTCTCAAACTGTAAAGGTGAATTCATAGATCAATTCATTGATCTTGAGCCTATGATTGCCTTATGTAATGTAAAATATTTAAGAAAAATGTTATCCCTACAAAAATGATTATCATGTAGTCAAATTTTAACTATAACGATGGAATCATGAGCATGCTTATCTATGTGCCTAGGTATGTTAAGGAATATATCTTGGATACTTCTCATAATCCCAAAAATATCTGGTTGAGATGTAGCATGAGAAAAAAATAAAAACAAGATTATGCCCAATTTCAAGAATTACCAGGATTATCTTACATGGTCTTATCTAGATGATCAATTATGATCTTTGTATAGTTTTTATTTTCATTGTGTTGTTTTTGTTATGTTTGTGTGTCAGTATCCCTTTTGTGCTCTTTTATGCGGTGACCAAGTTTATGTAGTTATCTATTTCCCCACTCATTATGCTTCTATTTTTGAAGCCCCGTGTCTTTTTACTTGACTCCTTTTCCAATGGACTAGGAATTTATTCTTTGTTCTTGTGGCACCCACAGGGGTTACCATACCCGAGTAGGATCTGTTGTTGGTGCTTAATCCGGTCCCTTAGATTGAGTTGGTATTTTTCATATACTTCACGTATATTGAACCGGTTCTATATGTTTCTTATTGTTCTATGCGCTTCAAGGATCATTATGAGTCAAGAAGAAGCATCATTTTGTGGTAAATATCTTGAATTAGCCAAATACAAGAGAGGATTAAGTAGAAATCTCAAAGGACTGGTTCAATGGACTAGTTAATCAAAGTATATAAGCTCCAAAATTTTGAGTGGATGAGATATGTCTATATATTTCATGAGGATCCTTTAATCAACAATGAATGATCCATTTTCTCCTAAAATATTAAGATTTGAAGCTCCAAAATCATACAACCCAACCACGAAGTAAAAAGATGTAGGAATTGTTTTAAAACTACGTTAAAATGGACTTAGCTATTTTAATGAAGATTGGAAAATTCATACAGCCTATCAAAATTCCACCTCTTAAAAGCACTGACCATTGACATTTGAAAACCCATGGGAGACCAAAGATAATTCATTTGTGGGTTATTTTCAAAAATCCATGTGACATTAATTTACTTGTCAAATTCAATGCTAAGGTCATTAGGGACACATGGAAAAATCTCAAGGATCAAAGGAAGGGCCATGTGGAAGGATTTTAGCTCTCCTTAAATCATTTTGGCTCCATGAGACCTCCGGTCCCTATATTAAATTGTGTTAGATAATTCTATTGGGTGCGAACAGTGGTCAAGGTAAGTCACAAAATATGTGGTAGGAAAACAATATGATAGATGGCATAAGATCAACGACCAAAGGTGAACACTTGGTGGCATTCCATCATAGATTTTGGTGATGGGCTTCGCGTATATGTAAATTACCTGGAGTGATATGGATTTAAATATATTTTTAGTCTTCCCAATCATGTATCCAATGAAATGTTTCCATGTTGTAAGGGTTAGTGGTGGACATATGGACATATTTATAATGAGTACCAAAATCTTGTAAGTCCACTCAAGGTAAAATTTATGATGCGAAGGTATGACCAATCAAAAGAAAGCATAAGGCAAGAAATAATGAAAAACCCAAGGAGTGTGGAGCTTTCTCATTAGCCCATGTTTCATGTTTGTCAATTGTGAGGATGTCAAAAGTAAAATGTAAAATAGGAATGGGTTTTCCTCATTGGATGATGCTTCGTAGTAGGTAGAAGAGGTTAAAGAATGGTTTGAAACTCGCAAAGTTGCGTGGATATTTTTATTAGCTCACACTTGGCACTAATCATATCATATATAAACAAAGTGTTAGGAAGACATGTGGCATCATTCTACCCCACTTTAGGTCAATAGACTCTGGTGGATTTCAAACCTTGGAGTGAATGAAATTTAGTAAAAGGTGTCGGGTCTGAAATAAGGAAAGAGTAGTCAAAATACACAACAAGTGGATGCGTAAGTAGAGCCCAACCCTAGGACCCAATGAAATACCGACATTTCGGAAAGAAAAATAAATGCACATGTTGGAAGCTGAAATTCCCAAGCTAATAAAAGGTTTCCGCATCTCAATCTCTTGTTCATCCCGACATGTAAAACTTCAAAGGGCCATATCTTTCGATCCATTGCTACAAATCTTGCAAACATTTTATCGTTGGAAAGGTCTCCTCTATCCCTTTAGTTTGGCATCATCAGCATCATATTTTGGTGGTGTTTAGTTGAAGAAAAATGGGAAAAACATAGTTCGGGACATTAATGTGTAGATTCAAATAGCTCAACCACCCATATCGATTTATTTGACTTATTTCCTTCTTATACAATAAAAAGTCATTGAGGGGCAAGTTTGATAGGTTTCCCATGCTCCTTTTTAGGATTTTAATGCACCTTATTAGTGATTATAGAGGAAAATCATATATTTTTCTTCTTTCTCTCTCTCATCGCTATTTATTATAAAGCGTTTCATTTTGTAGAGAGGCGGATTAGGGGTAGTTGTATAATTTTTTATTAAATTTTTAGGTTCCAGGTTCTAGTTTTCTTAAAAACATTTGTATGTGGTGAGTTATGTGAGGAAGATCTAAGGTGGTTGTGTTGTACAACCATTAACAATTTTTGAGGGAATTTGTTTATGTCCCCTAGCCAAAACTTACATGAATAAGATTTTGACTATTTTGATAAAGATATACTTTCTCGTTTCTCATGTTTTAAAAGAATGAATAAGGAAATATTGGTTTTTTTAATATAATGCATTGGATTTACTTTGTCAATTATGTAAGGGTCTTTCTTAGTTGCTATATTCTTCTGGTCACTATGGGAATATTATAGAATAGTGTATATTTTGCAATACTCATCTAGTCTTAAATTCCTAAAGGAAACATCACTTTTAAAGAGCTTTCATTATCCCTTGAGGGTCCTTTGGGTCTATAATAAAAATACATAAATTGCTTTATCTTAGCTCCAAATCCATGATTTATAGTTAGTATTGTGAAGACTATAGATGACATTTGTGTAAATTGAGTATCAATGAATATAAATGTTATTTCACATCTTGTGTTAAATTGATTGTTATTTTCAAGCATCCTAGAAAAGGATAGATTATTTCATGGGAACATTAATGTTTCAAGATCATAAATTTAACTACCCTCTCCCTCCAAATATACATAAAAAGACATGTTGATGCAAAATCACAAAGACCCTCGGATGCGAGATCATGCTTCTAGGATGATCATGTTAGAATCCAGCAGTGTGATTGCATAACATTGAATCCTTTCTACAAGCGTGGGACCTACAAAAATGAGAAAGGAGTAGAACAACTAGTTATTTTCTTGATCAAGGCTTGGAGGAATATGAAACTAGGTACTCTTTCATTGAAAAGCACATCCTTGCTGTGTCATCGGGAGCTTGAAGAAGTTCAGACATTTGGTCTCAAACAATAAGGTTCAGCTGTTGGTGTCTCATGCTGGTGTCAAGGACTTTCTCCTAAACAAGGATTTAAACAAGAAAAGGGTAGGTTGGATCACTCGAGTGATGGAATATGATATTGAAATCGAGTAACCAAACTGGTTTCAGGCAAAGGTTTGTGTGAGCAACTCGCTTCTAAACAACCAGACGGCTCAGAAGGTGAAGAAGACGTTGTCCTGCTACTACAGGATGGTCAAGAACAGGAAAATGATGATGTGCCCACTCCCTGTTGGACTCAGAATATGATACATTTCCTACAGATGGGCCTGTGCCCTCCAGAAATGAGCAAGGCGAAGAGGAGATACTTTAGATTACAAGCTATCCCGTATGTACTCATTAATGGTATCTTGTTCAAGAAAGACATCCATGGTGTTCTATTAAGATGCATTGGAACAGGTCAAGTTGAGAGGATCTTATACGAGTTCCATGACGGGGAGGCAGGAGGCCACTTTGCCCCATGAGTAACATCTCTCAAAATCATGAAAGATGGTTACTATTGGCCTACTGTATTCAATGATTGCTACTCATGGGTTAAGAAATGCAAGAAATGTGCATTCTTCATAGGAAAAGGAAGGTTAACAGCTCTGCCCCTTCGTCTGATTTCAATGGATCATCCATTCATGCAATGGGGACTGGACTTCATTGGAGTCATCAATCCCAATTCGAGTCAAGGTCACAAGTGGATACTCACAGCAATGGACTATTTCACCAAGTGGACCGAAGTAGTGGCACTCAAAGAGGCAAGTGAGTCTAACATACTAGACTTTTATGAAGAAATAGTAACCAGGTTCGGTGTGCCGGCCACTATCATATCAGATAATGCATTAGCATTCATAGGTTCAAAGATTACAGAATGGGCTGTCAAGAATGGAATCTATTTGAGCACCTCTTCAAATTATTACCCACAGGGTAATGGACAGGTAGAGTCCACGAACAAAAAGTTGCTAAGGATCATCAGAAGGACTCTGGATGAAAACCAAAGGACATGGCATACCAAGCTAAAATCAGCATTATGGGCTGATAGGATAACTCCCAAGAGATCTATAGGTAACTCTCCATTCAGGCTTGTCTATGGAAGAGAGGAAATCTTGCCCATATCACTTGAGTTGCCAGCATTGGAACTCATGAAGTAGTTGGAGTAACCAATGGAGACCAGGTATGCAGAGTTGATGGAATTGGAAGAAATAAGAGAACATGCAGCCCCGATGATTGAAAAGGATTAGGCCTTAGTAAAAAGATGGTTCGACAAGAAGGCGGAGTGAGGACCTTCCAGAAGGGGACCTAGTTCAAGTGGGATGCAGATCGGGTGAAACACGGAAGGAATTCCAAGTTTGACACCATTTGGAGCAGCCCCTACATGGTCACAAGATGTAAGAGTGGTAATGCCTTCCAATTTCTCGCATTGGATGGAGAAGAACTCCCGATTCCGATTAACGGAATTTATCTTAAACATTACTACTAAAAGGAAAAGGTTTACCCTTGTAAATATTAGCCTAGATTTCAATCCCTCTAAGTGTGTGTGCACATTGTCTTATGTAGTTAGGTTTATTTTTCCCTAAGTGCTTTGGCACATGTTTTGTCGCTCTCTTGTTGAATTTATATAGTTTAGCAAGTTCTAAGAAATGGAAGAAATGCGGGAAAATCAAGCTTGGGGCGAAAATCATGAAAATTGATCTTCTAAGTCCCGTGAGTCAAAGTCAAAAAGGCCCCCCAAAGGTAATTTTGGGACAGATTGATTCAGTGGCCCAAAATCATGTTTCGGGGCCAAAAGACCGGCCTCTTTCCAAGCCTCTTGCTAAGAAGCAAAGGGACAAGTTCTAAGAAATGGAAGAAATGCTAGAGACAAGCTTGGAAAGCCGGTTCAAAAGGATCAAGAAAATTGACTAATTCCCGGTCCGAGGCTGGCATGGGACATCTGGGACATTTGGGCCGTGAGAAAGGGACAGGCCGGGATAGAGGACGCGAAGACGCCTGGATCGGTTCCCAAAAGAAGAAAACTTTAACACCGAGTGGCACAGCTTGGGACATTTGGGCTATGAGAATGCGAAGGACGTGAACCGCCCGGATCGACTGAAAAGGAGAACTTTCGCACAGGACATCCGGCCAAAAGTACGCGCGAGACGTGGATAGCCGAAGGAACCGAGATCCAATCACATTACGCCACGCGTCATCGGCTGAAGGAGGGACAGAGAAGCCCGAATCGGGTGGATCAAATTTTTGTCCTGCATAAAGACTGGGACAGCTAGGACAGAGGGACGCGAGGGACGCGAAAATCTGGCGGGCCCGAGGACGAATCAGGTAATGCCACGTGTCACAAGGAAAAATGTCCAAAGTTCAAAGAGAGAGGTTTGAAGCGCTGGCCCGAGCTAATAGGAATTGGACACGTGTCCAATGGAACAAGGAAGCGTGGAGCTCGGGGAGGAGTTAGAAAATTTTGCCAAGTTTTAGCCAAAAAGCTAAAAGTAAAAGAAGACCCCGCGCCCCTATCCTCCAATCAATGCATGCCACGCGTCCTCAATGGTGGGAGTGCGAGAAAAGTGGAAAATCACAAAAAGGTCAAAGTTTTCAAAGAAACCCACGTGGGTGAGTAGAGGAGAGAGAATCACGCACCCAATCAGCTCTTGACACGTATCATCCAGGTGGCGAAGCGTGGGAAAAGTTTCAAAACACATTTTCGCTGTTTTGTGCCCTAAATCTTCAGATCTCCATATCTTTTGATCCAGAGCTCAGATTTGCACGTTCTTTATATCAATGAAAAGCTGGTGAAATGCTCTATGTGATTTCGGGGTCAATCCTAAATTTTGGTTCAGTTTGGAGAGAGGAAATTGAGAAACGGCTCTGATGCGTGATAATGCCCAGAACTGGCATTCAACAACCAGCTTTAATGCAGCAGACAGTCCGCCGTTTTGCCAGGGTCCGCTGTTTCTACCATAATGAGATGAGTTAAATGTATCCAGAAGTGGTTGTGGTAGATTTGACTTTCCTCTCTCTTTCCTCTCTCATTCTTAGTATATATTGTAAGGAGGAGCTTCTTTAAAAAGGTCGAACATTTTTCTATTTTGCTCCTCCCTTCTCCCCTTTATCAGGAAAATTTGTGGAGTTCGAACCTCCCCATTTGGAACTGTAATGCGACTCGCCTCTTGGCATTTTGTAGTGTATCAGATCGACCTGGAGGAGCAAGTAATGCATGTCCGTGGATGATTCTCAACCCTCTCTCGTGTTCATTTGCTTCCTCCCGGTCTTTCATTACAAATTTTGTTATTGTGCATGATCTTGCATCACATTTGAATGGTCTCGTGTTTATTGGCAAGATAGATGTTCTTCATTCCCTGCATCACCTCTCGTTAGCTTAGGTTTATTTTCACGCATCTTCTTACCTTGTCTCCTGGCAAGTTAGATTAGGTTTTGAGTGAACCCTCTACATTTTTCATGTGCATCTGAACAGAGGAATAGGAACCAGCCTTCTCTGGAGACTCCTTTCTCATTTTTGCAAGTCCCACACTTGTAGAAAGGATTCAATGTTATGCAATCACACTGGATTCTAACATGATCATCCTAGAAGCCTGATCTGCATCCAGGGGTGCTGTGATTTTGCATCAACAGTTTTGGCATGCCTGGTGGGACACTAGAGGTCTCATTTTTATTGCAGCAAAGTTGATGTGCATCTGCTGCAATTTTCTTGCTTGAAAAGAGCTATTATTTGCATATCTGGTGACTCCAAGGGGAAGAATCAACTGGCTTCAACAATCAGTCCTGAAAACTTATGAGAAGAATCACAAGGTCAAGAGTTGGAGAAGAAGAAGTGTTGTTTGAATACCTGCAATTATCTCCAAGAAGAAGGCAAAGAGGAAGAAGGATTCAAAGGTCTCCATCTCCACCAAACATAACTCTCTCAACTCCTCCACCTGGTAGGCCTTTCATTCAGTCAACAAGGGTTTTAAGACCAATCAGAATGGCTCAAAACAATCCCTACGTCAACTTCACAGGCAGCAGCCCACTTGCCCTCAATGCGCAACATCCAGTCCCTATTGCAGCCTTGAAGAACATTCCCTACTTCACTGGAGAAAATCAGACTACTCCAGGTGATCATGTTAAAGATATTGCTAACCTTTGTGCGATCCATGAAATCAATGAAATGCAAGTGGTCGTTCCAAGCCACGCATCTTCATTCAAGGGTAAAGCATTGCAATGGTTTAGAAGCCTTGGAGCTGGTTCTATCACAAATTGGAATCAGCTATGTATAGCACTTCATGAGCAATTTGGAGAAAAGGGAGACAACTTGTCTCTTTTGGAGCAGCTGACAACCATCAAGAGAGCTCCCAATGAGCAGCTGACCGATTTCAACTTCATATTTCAAAAGACTTGGGAGAGAATTCCAATGACAGTCAGGCCAACAGCAGAAGGTGCTTTTCTCTACTATCTCAAAGCTCTAAATTCTGATATTTCTATGTTGATTCAGTCCATGGGAGGCATAACTATCCCTATGGCTTATAGCATTGCCATTAGGGCTGAAAATTGTCTGATCCAAGCTGGCAAACTTGCCCCTAGACCTCCCATGCCATTGTTTCCAAGTTTAGAGAGTCCAAACACTAGTCAAGCACCTAATTTGGCTCCTTCTCCCACTCCTAGAAATCAGAGTTCAAATGAAGCTTCCACTTCATCTCCAAGTGCCCCAAATGAGCTTCAAGAAGTCATGAAGCAATTGCAAAACCTAGGCAATGAGCTGGTTACTCTCAAGAGGCAGCAGGCCCAAGGTTTTAGACCTTCTTATCAACCTCAAGCTCAGCCTATTAGGCAGCCATACCAACCACAAAGGCCACCTAATCCTGCTGCAAATATGAATCAAACAAGGCCTCCTGCCAATAGACCATTTCAGCCCTATAATCCAAATGCCATATCTACCTCTAAGGCATTGGTACCAACACAAAACAACATTGCCCAGGAGTATGATTGGTGTTTTCCATGTAATGAGCCTCATAACCAATCCATGTGCTTCAATGGTGCTTTGAATCAAGCACTAATGGTGACAACTACTGGTGTGGAGGGTGAGAGCAGTCAAGAAAGCAGCCAACAACAAGAAACATTCCAACAGCAATCAGCCCCAAATGACACCGCATTGGTGAATTGGCAAGCAGAGGATTTTTGTGGCATGAATCAAATACCCTCTCAAAGTGTTGCAGCCAACACAAGGTCAAAGAGGAGAAATTTGGGTGAAGAACAACCATTAGCCCCAAGTAATTCACAACCCTCTACCACTCCACAAGCCACTGGGAAACAAAATGTAGTTCCAAACACGCAAGGGGCACCTAAAACAGCCCCTAGGCCAACCCAAATGCCAGTTGCTGCTGCCCATGTGCAAGGAATGAATGTGCAGGCCAAGGGACAGCAGAGGGATACTTCATCTCCATTCAATATCATTGATCAGATGAAGAAGACAAACGTCAATATATCAATGTGGGAATCCCTATCTATCCCAGGCCAAAGAGATCTGCTGCAAGCTGCCATGAAGGACTGGACAACTTCGAATCAGCAAATGCAAGACAAAGTGCTTACGAATGCTGCCCAGCCTGAGGGAAATCATGGAGGACAGCAAGGTAAAATGTTGAAACCCCCTCCCTTCTATGTTTCATTGATCATTGGAAATCAGCTAGTGCACAATTGCATGATAGACTCGGGGCAAGTAGCTCAGTAATGCCTAAACAAATAGCTGATCAGCTAGGGCTCCAGTATGAAACAATATCCAAAGGGGTAGTGCAGCTAGATGGGACAAAGTGGTAGCAATAGTTGGAGTAGTTAAAAACTTGAGCCTTACCTTGCATGCGTGTCCAAATGTTGTTGTTTTACAAGATGTATCGGTCATAGACCTTCCACCACTCTTTGCCCTATGTTTGTCAAGGGACTTCACAGCCAAGATTGGGGGATATTTGTCTGCTGATTGGTCACACATGCTATTCAGAATGAGGTATGGAACTAAGGCTACAATTAGGTCAGAACCTATTGCAAACTTCCATATTGAGCCTTACACTCCAAGTCAGATTAATGCCAATTGCTCAGCATTTGATCAAGAAGACCACCCAAGCACCGATGAGGCTGACACCAAGGTTGGAAGCATCCCGGATCTAACTCTGGATGAATGGGAAAACAAGGTACATGCATTTGATCCTTATCAAGAAGTGGAAGAATCTGAGCTGGGAGTCTATTGCATACACGAAGAAAATCAGCCCATTCCTAGCATCACCAAGCCAAACCACAAAGATAACAATGAGGTATGGCAGCTGTTTTTTGATGGATCAAGGAGTAGGCAAGGTGCAGGAGGTGGAGCCATGCTTGTTTCACCTCAAGGAATAAAGTACTATTCAGCTTTTAGATTCCAGTTTGCATGCTCCAATAACACTGTTGAATATGAAGCCTTGGTGCAAGGGATGCATTGGGCAATCAAGAAGAAAATAAAGAACTTGCAAGTCTTTGGTGACAGTGAATTAATTGTAAATCAGGTCAAGGGACAACATGCTGCCAAGAATGATCTACTCAAGTGCTACAAGAACAGGGTGTGGGACCTCATGGAAGATTTTGAAGGTTTTGGCATCAAATCCATTCCTAGGAAAGAGAATCAAGCTGCTGACAGGCTCGCAGCAGTTGGGGCAGCCTTTGACATTGTGGAAAGTATTCAACAAGACAAGGTACTACCAAACATCCACGTGATTGTGAGGCCTTCAGTGCCAGATAACAATGTCAGTTGGCAAGTATTTGAGAATGACCAGCAAATCATCCATTTCTTGCAAGAAGAAGCCAGAGTTCTCAGCCAAGAATCAAGAAAATGGAACAACAAGATGGCGACCAAGTGGTACACAAAATTGAGAACTAACAAGCTGCCCAAGGGACTTATCACTTTAGAGTCCATTTTTAACCCCAATGATCAGTTTAGAAAGGAGAAAGAAAACATTCAGGTCAAGAGAGAGGATTCAGTATCCATCTTGGTAGAAGAGAGCAAACCATTGCAAATTGGAAAGATGACAATTGAACAAGAAAGGTATGAGTTCATACAACTGTGTCAAGAGTTCCCTGACGTGTTTGCTTGGAGCTATGAAGACTTGAAAGGTTTCAATCCCAACTTAGCTCAGCATACCATTGAATTGGATCCAAATACTAAGCCTGTCAGGTAGAAACAAAGACCAGTCAACCCACACATGGAGCCTCTCATGAGAAAAGAGTTGGACAAGCTGATTGAGTCAAGGATCATATTCCCAATCAAGCATTCTAGTTGGGTTGCCAACTTAGTTCCAGTCAGAAAGAAGAGTGGGGAGATCAGATTGTGTGTTGACTTCAGAGACTTGAATAGAGCCTCTCTCAAGGACCATTACCCACTCCCTTCCATGGAGCAAATATTGCAAGTTGTGGCTGGCTCCGAGAGGTTTTCACTACTTGATGGCTACTCAGGCTACAATCAGATCATGGTGAAGGAGGAAGACCAGTTCAAGATGGCTTTCACCACCAAATGGGGCACATATGCCTACAAGAAGATGCCATTTGGACTGTCAAATGCCGGAGCAACTTTCCAAAGGGAAATGGATATGGCATTCAAGGGGTTGATCAATAAAATAGTTCTGATATATCTTGATGACATCACTGTATTCTCCAAAAATGCAGTGGATCACCTCTTCCATCTGAAGCAGGTATTTCAGAGGTGTAGAAGATTTGGGGTATCATTGAATCCCAAAAAATGCATATTCATGGCTCATGAGGGGAAACTTCTAGGCCATATTGTTTCAAAAGAGGGATTGACGATTGACCCAGAAAGAGTTGAAGCAATTCGAGCATTGCCATTGCCAAGTCACAAGAAGGCTCTTCAAAGCTTCTTGGGAAGGATCAATTTTGTCCGCAGGTTTGTTCCAAACTTTGCAGCTCTCGTAAAGCCAATAACGCTGATGTTAAAAAAGAGCATGGCATTTAAGTGGACATCTGAAGGCAAAGAAAGTTTTGAGGCAATCAAAGAGGCTATATCTCAAGCCCCCACTCTCGTCAATCCAGACTTCTCCAAGGGTTTCATGCTATACGCCTTTGGTGGTGGAGATACAATTTCTGCAATCCTGGCACAAAAAACAAGGAAGGATTAGAACAACCAGTTGCTTTCTTCAGTCAAGGCTTGGAGGAATACGAAACTAGGTACTCTTTCATTGAAAAGCACATCCTTGCTGTCATCAGGAGCTTGAAGAAGTTCAGACATTTGGTCTCAAACAATAAGGTTCAGCTACTGGTGTCTCATGCTGGTGTCAAGGACTTTCTCCTAAACAAGGATTTAAATGAGAAAAGGGCAGGTTGGATCACTCGGGTGATGGAATATGATATTGAAATCAGAGTAACCAAACTGGTTCATGGCAAAGGTTTGTGTGAGCAGCTCGCTTCCAAACAACCAGATGGCTCAGAAGGTGAAGAAGACGTTGTCCTGCTACTACAGGATGGTCAAGAATAGGAAAATGATGATGTGCCCACTCCCTGTTGGACTCAGAATATGATACATTTCCTACAGATGGGCCTGTGCCCTCCAGAAATGAGCAAGGCAAAGAGGAGATACTTTAGATTACAAGCTATCCCGTATGTACTCATTAATGGTATCTTGTTCAAGAAAGACATCCATGGTGTTCTATTAAGATGCATTGGAACAGGTCAAGTTGAGAGGATCTTATACGAGTTCCATGATGGGGAGGCGAGAGGCCACTTTGCCCCATGAGTAACAACTCTCAAAATCATGAAAGCTGGTTACTATTGGCCTACTGTATTCAATGATTGCTACTCATGGGTTAAGAAATGCAAGAAATGTGCATTCTTCACAGAAAAGGAAGGTTAACAGATCTGCCCCTTCGTCTGATTTTAGTGGATCATCCATTCATGCAATGGGGACTGACTTCACTGGAGTCATCAATCCCACCCGAGTCAAGGTCACAAGTGGATACTCACAAAGAACGGACTATTTCACCAAGTGGACCGAAGCAAAGTGGCACTCAAAGAGGCAAGTGAGTCTAACATACTAGACTTTTATGAAGAAATAGTAACCAGGTTCGGTGTGCCGGCCACTATCATATCAGATAATGCATTAGCATTCATAGGTTCAAAGATTACAGAATGGGCTGTCAAGAATGGAATCTATTTGAGCACCTCTTCAAATTATTACCCACAGGGTAATGGACAGGCAGAGTCCACGAACAAAAAGTTGCTAAGGATCATCAGAAGGACTCTGGATGAAAACCAAAGGACATGGCATACCAAGCTAAAATCAGCATTATGGGCTGATAGGATAACTCCCAAGAGATCTACAGGTAACTCTCCATTCAGGCTTGTCTATGGAAGAGAGGCAATCTTGCCCATATCACTTGAGTTGCCAGCATTGGAGCTCATGAAGCAGTTGGAGTTGTCTGAGTTCAAACCAATGGAGACCAGGTACGCAGAGTTGATGGAATTGGAAGAAATAAGAGAACATGCAGCCCTGATGATTGAAAAGGATCAGGCCTTAGTAAAAAGATGGTTTGACAAGAAGGCAGGAGCGAGGACCTTCCAGGAAGGGGACCTAGTTCTGAAGTGGGATGCAGATCGGGTGAAACCTGGAAGGCATTCCAAGTTTGACGCCATTTGGAGCGGCCCCTACATGGTCACGAGATGTAAGAGTGGTAATGCCTTCCAATTGTCTGCATTGGATGGAGAAGAACTCCCGATTCCAGTTAACGGAATTTATCTTAAACATTGCTACTAAAAGGAAAAGGTTTACCCTTGTAAATATTAGCCTAGATTTCAATCCCTCTAAGTGCGTGTGCACACATTGTCTTGTCAGTAGTTAGGTTTCTTTTTCCCTAAGTGCTTTGGCACAGGTTTTGTCACTCTTAGGTTGAATTTCTACAGTTCAGAGTGCTCTCAAAGATGAGTTGCGGTATCAGGGTCGGGATCAGAGATCAAATTGGCTTCAGGATTATTACTCCATGCCCAATGGATTGTTAAAAGGCCACTGATCTTCTACCTAGCAGCAGGTGGCCCCGCTGAGTCGCAAACCGTTGTCAAAAATTCCCTAAGGTAATTTTGTAATTTTGATAACAGATTGATTCAGGGCCCAAAATCATGTTTCTGGGGTCCCCTCAGCCTCTTTCCAACCCTCTTGTCCAAGAAGAAAAGAGCAAGTTCTAAGAAATGGAAGAAATGCTAAAAACAAGCTTGGGGCAGAAAAAATCATGAAAATTGGCTAAGTCCTGGTCCAGGCGGCCCTTGGAACAGTTGGGACATCTGGGCGCGAATCAGCCGAAAGACCGCCAGGCAGTCTGCAGAGCAAAGGGACAGACGAGAGGGACGTGAGAGACACGGAAAGCCGGTTCAGCCGAAGGAGAAGAAAATCGACTAACTACTGAGTGGCACAGTTGGGACATTTGGGCCGTGAGAATGCGAAGGACGCGAACCGCCGGATCGGCCGAAAAGGAGAACTTTCACACTAAGTAGTTCGGGACATTTGGGGTGAGAAAAAGGATGTGAACCGGCCGGTTCACCGAAACAGAGGATACAGGACAGGCCAAAAGTACGCGCGAGACGCGGATAGCCAAGGAACCGAGAGCCAATCACATTACGCCACGTGTCATCGGCCGAAAGAGGGACAGAGAAGCCCGAATCGGGTGGATCAAAGTTTTTGTCCAGATAAGCACCGGGACATGGGGACAGAGGGACGAGGGACGTGAAAATCTGGAAGCAGCCCGAGGATGAATCGTAACGCCACGTGTCACAAGGAAAAAATGTCCAAAGTTCAAAGAGAGAGGTTCGAAGCACTGGCCCGAGCCAATAGGAATTGGACACGTGTCCAATGGAACAAGGAAGTGTGGAGCTCGGGGAGGAGTTAGAAAATTTGGCCAAGTTTCAGCCAAAAAGCTAAAAGTAAAAGAAGACCCCACGCCCCTGTCCTCCAATCAATGCATGCCATGTGTCCTCAAAGGGCAAGAGCGCGGGAAAAGTGGAAAATCACAAAAAGGTCAAAGTTTTCAAAGAAAACACGTGGGTGAGCAAAGGAGAGAGAATCACACACCCAATCAGCTCTTGACACGTATCATCCAGGTGGCGAAGCGTGGGAAAAGTTTCAAAACACATTTTTCCTGTTTTGTGCCCTAAATCTTCAGATCTCCATATCTTTTGATCCAGAGCTCAGATTTGCATGTTCTTTATATCAATGAAAAGCTGGTGAAATGCTCTGCATGATTCTAGGGTCAATCCTGAATTTTGGTTCATTTTGGAGAGAGGAAATTGAGAAACGGCTCTGACACGTGATAATGCCCAGAACTGGTGTTCAACAACCAGCTTTAATGCAGCAGACAGTCCGCCGTTTTGCCAGGGTCCGCCATTTCTGCCATAATGAGATGAGTTAAATGTATCTAGAAGTGGTTGTGGTAGATTCGACTTTCCTCTCTCTTTCCTCTCTCATTCTTAGTATATATTGTAAGGAGGAGCTTCTTTAAAAAGGTCGAACATTTTCTGTTTTTGCTCCTCCCTTCTCCCCTTTATCAGGTGAATTTGTGGAGTTCGAACCTCCCCATTTGGAACTGTAATGTGACTCTACCTCTTGGCATTTTGTAGTGTATGTATGAACCCTGGAGCAAGTAATGCATGTCTCGTGGATGATTCTCAACCCTCTCTCGTGTTCATTTGCTTCCTCCCGGTCTTTCATTACAAATTTTGTTATCGTGCATGATCTTGCATCACATTTGAATGGTCTGTGTTTATTGGCAAGATAGATGTTCTTCATTCCTCGGTGCATCACCTCGTTAGCTTAGGTTTATTTTCACGCATCTTCTTACCCCGTCTCCTGGCAAGTTAGATTAGGTTTTGAGTGAACCCTCTACATTTTCGTGTGCATCTGAATAGAGGAATAGGAACTAGCCTTCTCTGGAGACTCCTTTCTCATTTTTGCAAGTCCCACGCTTGTAGAAAGGATTCAATGTTATGCAATCACACTGGATTCTAACATGATCATCCTAGATCCATTTGCACCTAATCAAGGATTAGGAAATCAACGCACACTAAGGACTCTTCTAATATTATACCTTATTCTTTGTATTTATGTTTTTTGTGTTCTTGGAGAGATAAGTCAAGAGATTTAATTTCCAAGGACAACAATGTAATTAGTGTAAGTAATGTTGGAAGATAAAATGATTAATTTTGAAATCCACACACAAAATTTTGGGCATGTGTGAGGAAGTCACAAAGTGGTGTGCGTAAAAGGGGTCATAATAGCATGTGGGAGGTTCGCATCCAAGAGGACAGAGTTTGGGACTTAACTGATTTTCCAATTTAGAGGCTAAAATAGAAATTTAGGATGGAGTGTCAACTAGTAAAAGGATAAAATCATGCAGACTTGTGGCCAAGAAAAGGCTATTTTTAGAGAATGGACATGCAGATTGGGCACACACATGGAAGCTATTAATAGGATAGAAGCAAGTCCTATTAATAAGATGATCTATTATTAGTTGTCTTTTAAAAACTTGCATGCAATATATTATTTTCATGCCTATTATTAGAAGAGTGCATGGGAGGTAAAGGGAAGGACCCCACCCCTATATATATCCATTGTAAATACTTTGTTAACATCAAGAGATATCAGTCCTTAGTTATGGGTTCACGGAGTCTCGTTATGGTCTATAGTTTGATGTGCGCATGTTCCAAGACCTTGGTATCGATGTATTCATCTTATGTTATGTAATACTTTAATATAATGAATTATGGAGGATTGATTATGATCATTGAGATATGTGAGTATGGTGAATTCATAGTGCAATTGGTATTGATTATTATCTAAGTTGTTATGTTCCTTATTACATGTGTTTCTAATTGAATGTATGTAATGGGTTCTTATGATTGAATGAGTACTTGTTTAATTTGTTGTCATGTATCTACATGCTAACATCTCATAAATCAACACAAATGAGGGACCTAGAAGCTACACATGCTTTAGGTGAGTATTCATCCATGATGAATGAGGTGTCAATGTGCCTAACATTCCTTTAGGAAATAAAAGACTACAACTATAATGAGATGAGGATACTCTACTAATCCCATTAAGGTAATAATAAAATTAATACCAAGTCACCTATAAAATATAATATGTTTTTCTAGTTCTCTCAAGAGAATCCCATCACTTGTATGAATATATAAAGGTTATATGCACAACTCAGATTCTAAAAAAATATTAAATTCAAGATAGTTAAATAATTACATTTAGAAGAAGGGCAAAAAGAAAATTTTCATTACCTAAATATATATCTCGTATATCCAAACAAACGTCCACTCTGAATTCTAACAAGAAAGAATAAACTCAATGTTTTTGAGGGAGTTGACCTAGTTTCAATATCCATAGCCTTGGTGAATGCATCTTAACAAACAACTAAAACTCCATGATAGTAATAAAGCATAGTAAAATTAAGAGTTAAATATCAAACTAATCCAGATCCTTTAATGACCAAAAAGAGTTTAAGACCATGTAGGTTGATTTCATAACCTTTTATATGCAAGAAAATATCATGAATGTGATGTTCCTTCCAAAACCTAGTTCTTAAAGTAGTAATAAAATACATAACTTTGATTCCCATTATTTGTATGGATTGTTATCAAATATATTAGGAAAAAATCTATTTAAAAACTCGTGCATATGTGTGTGTGTGTGTGTGTATATATATATATATATATATAAAATGAATGATGGATCTAAGGACTTAAAAAAATATTCAAAGTACCCAATTCGAAAGCAACATGAAGAAATTGTAATATGTAATACCCACTTGATAATTATATTTCCATCTATATTTTTATCAAAATTCTTGATTTAACTCATATTTGTTTCCATATTATAGACCAGGGAAAAAATCAATTAATATTCTAAATATTAGAATAAACAACAAATTGAGTTAGAAGAATTCATTCTTGTGATTAGATTGGAGTTTATTAGAAATTTCCTTGATATATTTTTCTTCATAAGACGAAAGAGTCCTAAAAAACTAGGTGATTTTCCCCATTAAATTTCCTTTTAAATACCATTGATGCAAAAATGAGCAACCTGCTATTTATTGTGAATTATTTAAACACTAAAAAACATGCCTCTAACCTTCCATGCACAACTCGAAAGAGAGATCTCCAAAAACAAAACACGGATAAATGAATTACTTCGCATGCACTAGATTCTCCTAAAAGCTAACGTTTTCTAAAAAATTGAACCACCTTTTACAAATTAAATGCCATTAATTTTTTCGGTTCCATATTTTGGCTTTAATCAACTCACCACCATTATCCCTCTAAAACGAGAATTTGATGTCTTTGTTCAAAATTAAGAAATTACCTCTTATTTGTTGTTTGGTTTTGACCAAGTTTAATTTCCCAAACTTACATTTATCACCTTTTTGCATGGTGATCGATGACCCCAATAAGTTTGGATTAATATTTCACAATTCTTGTGGTGAGGTCGAAGACCTAAATAAACAATCACCTTTACTACCATATAGTACATGGTCAAAGACCATTAATAAAATAAAACAATTTAATTATCTTATGGGTCATATGCCCAATTAATTTCAAACATTGAATATTCCAAGTCTACATGGTCTAAGACCATAGATAATAATTATTAAGCTATGCTCATCTTGTATGGCATGGTTGTGACCTATTGTTAGAGTCATTACTAGTATCAATATTATCTAACCATGTCCTAAGGCCTTCATGGAGATAATTTTAGCTACCTAGACCAAAAATCAAACATGTAAATGCCTTCATGGTCAATGACCATTAATTAATCCATAAACCTTATCAAAAACCAATCAACTTACCAACATTTCCTTGCAATGATTAACTCGATGGCATGATCTAAGACCGTTGGGTAGATGATAAGATAGTTAATCAAAACATCAAGACAATAATTATTTCTAAACACCATAATATTGCAAATTACATCAATAGATCATTTTGATTGAATAATTAATAAATCATAAAATATAACAACAATGAGGTGTTCAACATCCAAGTCGAGAAAGTGAAGAAAAATTAACGATGATGTACAACCATTAAAGAGATATAGTTCAAGGAGTGAAAAAATATCACACGCAAGACAAGAACGATGTGTAGCTTTATCCCTCTTTGTAGTAGAAACGTTGATGATACACGGGGTGACCACAACCCACATAATGTTTTTTTGCAAGAATTATTGGTTATCTATGGTTTGAAAGATCAAACCGATTACACAATGATCATCGTAAGTTATTAAAAATCCAAATTCCATACAAGATTAGATTAATAAGTAATAATTAGACACAAGATGTTATAGGTGAAAAAACCATAGAGAGAGAAAAGTGCACATAAAGGGCCATAAAATCCATATAATTTTTCCCACCATATCCTCTTTAGTTCACACAATAGTTCGAAACATAGTTTTAGAGGCAAAGACATATTAGATCATTTTCATCCTCTAAAGAATCATCAAATTATCCTATATCATCACACATAACAGGATATCAACTAAATAATCTTCTCTCTCCTATTTTCTAGTGATTTGTTTCATTATCTATCAATATTCATCATTGTTTATCATCGCTTAATGTTTATTCGATGTTGATACAATCAAACTTGGAAACTAATTGATTACTCAAAATATACCATGGTACCCTCTAGAGATTAATTAATTTAGGTTAAATTAGTTGGTGAACATGAGTATTGTATATTATCCATCAAAACCATATTCTTCTAAGGTTTCTATAAATCCTTCATCGTGTCTAAATTTGTAACATCCCCATTTTAAGATACTAGAACAAGGGAAATTTTTTTATATACAACATTCCCTGTTATGAATTATATAATTCAAACACACGTTCAAGTTTTAATAATTGTTCTCTGTCCAATTAATGCAGTTTGGATCACACAATTTCCTTTTAAAACTAATGTTCTCTATTCACATATTTGCAATATGGAACACACATTCAGTGCCATTCAATCATATAACAGATACCATATGCTGTTGTAAATGACTCGAAGAACTACCGACCTCCCACTTTATGGCTCGGAGTTTCAGCGATCTCTCATTTCATGACTCGGTGACTTACCGATCCTTCATGTTAATTCATGCATAGTATAATGAATATATAGGGTTCTTTTACCATTTCCGGTTATCGAAGTGATCCATTTAAGAAGCCTATTTGAATATCTATACTGATATTCATCTGACATCCTGCATCTTAAACTAGGTGATTAGGACAACGCAACCAACACTTGTGATACTTTGGCCAAAGATTTTCACATGCTTTGCATGATCATATTCCTAGATGTGATACACACCAATGGAATACGTCCTTCACCTCACTTCATCTGTTATCTAGAATGGTCTTTCCTGGTCTCTACCAGTCCTTCCATTTAAGGTCAAACTCTAACCCCAACTAGCAATATGAACGAGTATAGGAAGTTACTCATGGTAACTAAAGATACGCAGACATACGGTGTCATTCCTAGATGACTCCGTGTGTCTAGTTACCTTTAGTCCTCCGGAGTCACTCCGTATACGTGATCACATTCCTATCCCCAACCAAGAACTTAGTATCCAGCTTATGTAAACTTGATGATTTAATTCGGGAGGGCATTGTAATATGTCAGCTATAACATTTTGTCGTCATGAAGGCCCCGCCTCCACGAAGACACCATATTATAGCTGGCGTATGTCAATGTCCTACGGAATCCTCTCATCGAGGGTACACATCCAGCTCAATTGTGATTTGGTTATAATCTTAGTATTTAAGATCAACTTTCAAGACCATGTTGATCCTTTATCCTTGTTCTTGTTACAGTTGTATGTAGCTAAGAGAGACTTAATCCATCTTCTAGCTTAATACGCATCTCCTCCTTCATACCGAAGGGTTGCATATTCACTTCTTGGTTCCTTTCTTATTCTTTGGACTAATCAGTCCATTATCGATAAACCTAATAAGTTTAACCTATTAAACTTAACCAAGTTTTTCCACAACTGTAAACAAATTCAGAATTCCATCTTATTAGACGTCATTTAAACGAGGTCTAATTCTAAATGAATTTATTCATTTATCCTCCTTAACCTTACTTAGTTAAGGTCTGTTAACAATAGATATGATTTCCCATATCTTTATTTTCTGAATTTAAACATTCGAGGCTATTAACGGAGTCCGAATACAAGGTTTGGCTGCCCCTAAGTTATTTGATATCCCTTAGCTTTCAAACTAATCCCGAATACCTTCCAATTAGGATTTCATGTTTATCTAAATCTTTTTAATGTCAATTCAAAATTCATCTTAACCCAAGTATGAACTAATTGCACATTTCAACGTAAAAGTTGCATTCAGGTAAAGAATAGATGTTATTTCCTTTTAAATTCATCCATTAACATTTGAATAATTCCAAGTCAAGGAATAATGTTATATTCTCAAACTTATTCAACAATATCAAACTGATACAGTTATTGAAAATATCACACTTTTACTTGTATTCATCCATTAGATTTACAATCTATACATTTTCCAGTCAAAATACTGGACTTTGTTTATATCAAACAACATTACAACTCATAAAGATAGAAGAATGTAACTTCTTCCTTTCTCATTTCCTCGTGGAGGAGTAATAGCTATCAATACAATCCATCTTCAGTTAATCAAAGAAGTATCAAAAACAACCATGTCTTCATTTATACTCAAGTTTCATCTGCAAAATTACTTGCACGGGTCAGTTCATTGAACTGAGCATATTAAGCACTTGTCATTTAAAATGAGGTGCTTTTAATTAACTGTCTCAATAAAAGAACCTTGCTTTTATGAAACGTTAATATGAACATCATTCAAGAATTAAATACCAAAAAGGATGAACAACATATCAACTCAATCATCCAATAACCCTCCTAATCAGACAAAGGATTACTGCCCTCTTTCCCAAATAATTATTACAAGAAGTAATTTCCTTCAATAGTTCCAGATTACAAACATCTGTAAGAACTAAAAACACAATTATGCAACTGCTGTTCTAACATAAATGCTATCAATTCCATTCTCTTACAATAGTTGTGAATTCAAAAGATAGATCTTAACTAAAATCTAAACCGAATTATTGTCCCTTCTTTCATACAACTCATCTGATTTCAAGCAATCAAACGCTGAAGAGAACAAGAAAACAACAATTAAATACAAATGCTTAACCCAAGCAGTATGAAATTCATTCCATAACAATTATAAATTTCCAACTGTATGAGAGAAAAATGATCATTAATTCAAATTATCCATTCACACTCTCTTTCTTTTCCTCATAGCTGTACTAGAAGTTTTTAATCCAAACGTGATATCAATCAATGATAACAGTCCAAAGAGAAATAAACGAAAATCAATAATCGAATATAAGGGAGCAAGATCATATCACCTCTTCTTACTGTCTATCCAAATACCTCTTATTTAGAGAAGACATACTCCAATAGTATAATTCATTCAGAGTAGTATATTCAGTAATTGAAAACTACTATTACCTTTCCAAAAAGTTGACGAGAGTTCATTGCAACTGGTCTATAAACATTAGTACCAAAAGGACCTATAACGCAATCATTTCCTTTTAAACATTTCACTCTACAGACATTCACATCTTTATAACATGCAAGAGTGTACAGTGACTACAACTTGTCACACTTTCATCCTAGTAATGAGAGTTTTCACTTTCCAACAACAAAGAATAATTCCATTCATATTTTGTTCTTAATGAAAACGATGAAAGGCCCACAATCCTTATAATATATATATATATATATATATATACACATATATATATATATATATATATATACATATATATATATATATATATATATATATATATATATATATATATATATATATATATCCTTGAGTTCAGCAAGACACAATATAATTTGCATGCTCTACTCAGTCTATTATATAGACTGATTTTTTGTTCCTCGTCAGATTAAAACTTCCTTCCAAACAGTCCTATATGAATACCAAGAACCAGCAGGCAGAATACCATATCAAATTAGTACAACAAAGTAAGATGCTACAATAACCTTACTGTCCCAGGGAACCCGTGTTTTATGCAATGAAAAACATCAAGGAATTATAACTCGCATAATAGTCTAATTATATCACCACAACTTTGTTTTTCCCAAACGTTTCCACACACTGAACTCAGAAATACAATATTCACATAACAATGCCTTTATCAATGCAAACCCGCATAGGGTAATAGATGCGCAAGCAAGGTACAGTCAAAACAATCTCAATAAAGCAAGCCAAATCTCATTTGTTTCATTCATTTGCACAGAAACACTAAGCCATGTTTGTTTTCATGATGACAGTTCAGACTAGAAGATCAAACCGCATCCAAAATGCACAATAAAATCCTCTTTCCCATTACCTTCAGATTTCAAGCAACAAAGAGAAAACATAATTCATTAATGATTTCAATAAGAAGAACAATCATTTTCTTCAAACACCCGAGAATACCCAAGTCATGTTCATTCTTTTAAGGACAGTTCAACCAGACATACAAATCATCTCATCTTTTCATTTTCACAAGAATGCTTAGAACTCAGAAGTGATATTCATTTAGCTAATGTATTTATTAGCACAACCCCAAATGGTAATAAAGTGAATACCCAACACTGCCAAAACGAACCACACAACAAGGACAATGTATTCAACTTAATCATTATGCAAAGAATGCTCAAGCCATGTACAACAAAAGAAAATGACTCAACTCAAAATCATCTCAACGTAATAGCCAAATCAAATAACCAAAACCCCCATCATAAGAGCAGGGTTGTTTTAATGAGACTATTAAGCAAAAGCAAGCGGTTTAAGGAGAAGGGCTTAACATGCCTGTTAATTTTTCTTGTGGCTCGAAGAAAACCATGCCCACTGGAGTTGTTTCTCTCCATGATGTCCTCGGTCAAGCTTCCCAACCAGTCACTAACTTCCACAGGCTCAAGAATAGCCTTTGTTTTTCCAAAGAATAGAGATAATAATCAAAACACAGCTGGTTCGACAGAACCATGGAGAAACAAAATGCAGAGCAACTAAAATCCAAATGCACACAGCAACAAACAATTTTCCTTTTTCCTCTATCCTCTTTCCAAGGTGAGCTGGTCGCTAAGACCAAGATAATTAATGCATTGAATGCACTGCCTTTCCTCATTCCTCACGCCACCGCCGACTCGGGTTGGTGAGTTTCCAAATTTCAAATTTGCATATAAATTCCATTTAGTTTCTAAGCTAGTTGGACGCCTCCAACTTTTCTTTGTTCCCGCCAAACTTGGCGTTGTACATGTAAGGACTTCATTTACTGTCCCATTAAATTTCCTACCTTCCTCCTTATCCTTCCCATCCACATGGGTCTATGCGTCCCCTTCCTTAGGTTAGGATTAGTTTAGGATTTTAATAGTCCATATCTAGGTCATTCACCTAGTTCATAGGTTAATGGAATTTATATCTATTTTCTCCCTTATGAAATCTAAAATCCATATAGGATAGTAGTTAGGGTATAAGATAAAACTTAGGGGTAGGTTAGGGTTTAATCCCCTAATATTTAATTAACTAGTTTCCATATCAAGTCCTTCCGCCTGATAGTCATATTCAACATTAAGCAGGACATTTCGTCCTAAGTTCCACATACCTGTGCCACTTGCATCCAGGCCCTTATCATCTTACGCTATCTAGCGTTACAACAGTGTGTGGTTCGAGAATCGAACCTTTTTCATTGGCATCTACGTACCAGATATTCATACCTGAAATCAGGTGCTGCAACATTTATATCAACCTTCAGTCTGGTTTAAAAGTAAATCGACAAAGTGATCATAAGAAGGCCACAACATACCTTGGATCAATGGAATTGATTCAAGGTGTGTTGTCAATCAGCGAATAGAGTTCATCAAGCATACGACAAGTCTGTTGTCTCATTAGCAATCACACAAGCAATAATAACTTCTGTCCCAAGTATCAAGTTACAAGCAAACAAGGGTCCAGATCAGCAACACATTCCTCTAAGATCAAAAGATGTGTCTTAACATATTTATCTTCATTTCTGTAGTTACAACATCATGAAAGGTAATTACCATGATAACTTACAAAAATCAAGGCGTTACATTCCTCCCTTCTTAAAGAATCATCATCCCGATGATCAAATTAACCAATTCAAGGAGTTTCTAGGACAAAATTCAGTTATTGTCCTTCCATTCATAAGTTCATACCAAAAACAGATTCACTCTTTAAAATAGTGTTTTAAGATAACTGTAAAATAGACCAATAATTGTCTAAATTTGGTAGAATTATCAGTTTTTCAAATTTCAATTTCGATCAAACAAGTATGGAAAAGCAGATCTCATTTCTTCGAGATTTTCCCAAGTTGCACTTTCTTCGCTAAACTGGTCCCACTGGACCTTACATTGATTCACTTCACGATTTCTTAAGTACAACTAGTGAGTTCCCAGCACTCGAATGGGCTTAACCATGATTATTCCTGGGTCTTGGACCTGCAAGGAATTCCAATTCAGCACATGTGATAAATCTATTACGTATTTCTTAAGCAAAGAAATATGAAAAACATCATGCATTTGTGATAAAGCAGGAGGTAATGCTAGACGATAAGCTACATGGTTGATTATTTCAACAATTTCAAAAGGTCCCACGTAACATGGTGACAACTTGGCAGCCTTGCCAAAAGTTATTGAGCTCTTTTTCGGCTTAACCCGAAGAAAGACCTTCTCACCAAGTTTATAATTCCTATCAACCCACTTTAAGTCTGCATAACTCTTTTGCCTATTGGCAGCCTCCTTTAGATGTTCCCAAATCATTTTGATTTGTTGTTCCATTTCCGTGAGGATTTCTGGCCCAATTACCTCTCTGTCCTCTACGTTGTCCCAGCTAACAGGGGTTCTGCATTTTCTTCCATACAATGCTTCAAAGGGCGCCATTTTTAAAGAGGCATGGTATGTATTATTGTAGGAAAATTCAACCAGCGGAAGGTATTCCTCCCATTTATACTGCTGGTCCATGCAATACATCCTTAACATGTCCTCTAAAACTTGATTGACTCTCTCGGTCTGTCCATCCGTCTCCGGATGATATGCAGAGCTGAAGTTTAATTTAGTTCCCAAGGCCGCATTAAGCATTTGCCAAAACCTTGATGTCATCCTCGGATCTCTGTCCGATATGATCAATTCGGGTATTCCATGCAATCTGAAAATTTCATGTACAAATCTTCTTGCTAACACTAGTGCATCATCTTTCAAATTACCAGCAATGAAGTGTGCCACTTTGGTTAATTTTCGATGACAACCAGGATGATATCATGCTTATTCCTTGACATAGGCAATCCTTGAACGAAATCCATCGTTATCACTTGCCATTTGTACTGTGGAATGTTATGGGGATACAATAATCTAGCGGGATGCATATGTTCCGCCTTAACACACTGACATTCCAAGCAGTGTGTTACAAATTCCACCACATCCTTTTTCATTCCCTTCCAGAAGTATTGCTTCTTAAGATCAGCAAGCATTTTCGTAATGCCAGGTGTCCAGAAAAAGGTGAATTATGGAATTCAGTTAACAATTTCCTTCTTAAATCATTTGCCAAGGGTATATAGACCCTGTTTTCGAACCTCATAATTCCTTCGCTATCAAAGTGAAATCCTTTATACCTCACATCCTTTGGATCTGCAAAGAAGTGTTGTTTTAACTTGCTGGAAATAAGGATCTGATTCCAAGGCATCTTTCACCTCATCCTTAAACTGAGTTCTTAACGTTATAAGAGCAGAGATGTGCTTCCTTCGACTTAGAGCATCTGCCACTCTATTTTCCTTGCCTTTGATGTAGCTTATATCAAAATCATACTGAGACAGAAATTCTAACCATCTTCGTTGTCTTGCATTCAAATTTGGTTGAGTAAAAATATACTTCAACCCCAGATGGTCAGTTTTTAACTCAAAAGGTTTGCCTAAAAGGTAATGCCTCCACATTTGAAGTGCATGTACAATGGCAGCGAGCTCTAGGTCATGTGGAGCATAATTCTGTTCATGTAACTTAAGCTTTTTGCTTTCATAAGCTATGACATGGTCATTTCAGTAAATGAATACCTCCAAGGCCTTCTCTCCGATGCATCCATTACAACCATAAAATTTCCATTTGGATCTCGGCACAGCTTAAAATAGGTGCTGTAGTTAACTGTTCCTTTAAATTTTTAAAGGCAGATTCACATTTGTCAGTCCAGACAAATTTCTTATCCTTCTTTTGCAGTGAAGTGATTGGGGCAGCAATTTTTGAAAAATCCTTAACGAACTTTCTATAATATCCTGCCAAGCCCATGAAGCTTCTTACTTCATGCACATTCTTAGGCGCAGGCCACTCGGTTATAGCTGCGATCTTTGAAGGGTCTACAGCTATTCCATTCTTGCTTATAACGTGTCCCAAATAATGCACCTCTGCATCATAAAAGGAACATTTAGATAGTTTACCATACAACTTCCTCTTTCTTAAAACTTCCAGCACTACCCTTAAATGTTCTTGGTGCTCTTCGACATTTTTAGAGTATATAAGAATGTCGTCTAAGAATACAAGCACAAACTTGTCTAGGTATTCTTGAAAAATATTGTTCATCAGATTCATGAAGGCGGTAGGTGCATTTGTCAACCCAAAAGGTAACACCGTGAATTCATAATGCCCGTACCTTGTTCTAAAAGTTGTTTTATGAATATCTTCTTCCTTTATTCTCAGCTGATGATACCCAGATCGAAGATCTATTTTTGAATAGACTGATGCTCCACGCATCTGGTCGAACAGATCATCAATCCTAGGAAGTGGGTATCGATTCTTAATAGTTGCCTTGTTCAACATTCTATAATCAATGCACAGCCTCAATGTGCCATCCTTTTTCTTTACAAAAATTACCGGCGCTCCCCATGGTGAGACGCTCGGTCTTATCAGCCCCTTAGTCAAAAGTTCTTGTAATTGAGCCTTTAGCTCTACCAACTCGAGGGTGGTCATTCTATAAGGTGCCTTAGATATGGGTTCAGTTCCTCGGCTTGATTTCTATTGCAAATTCAAACTCTCGTTTGGGTGGAAGACCTGGTAATTCCTCCGAAATACATCACTAAAATCCCTTAATAATGGATATCTTTCCATGAAATCATTATCCTCCTCAGCATTTTCTATCATTTTTACTACATACAAGGTGCAGCCTCTATTTTTAGCCCTTTTTAGTTGCATAGCTGTTAGTTTCCTAACTGCAACTTCACGCTTTACACCTTGAATGACTGTTTCTCATGCAGTCATCAAAACAACAAATTTGTTTTTCATAACAGTCGACCTTTGCCTTATGTTATGCCAACCAGTTAACTCCAATAATGATATCATATGATCCTAAAGGAGTGACATACAGGTCAACTTTGGTGGAGAAACTGGGCAAGTCAAGAATTGCCCCAAAAAGGCACATTTCGACTGTATGGACAACATTATTCCCATAATGCACTGTCCATGTCTTATCCATTCGTTCAGCCTTTCTTTTTAATTTCATTGCAAGTTTAGTAGAAATAAAGCATTCAGTGGCTCCAGTATCAAAAAGTATGACTACAGGTGTACCGAATAACTTACCCGGAACTTCTATAGGCGTAACTTACTTTTCAGCTTGTCTGTTAGCCACCGCAGCGTGTATCCTATGTTGCTGATCGCGATCATCCTTTTTCAGAGGACAGTGACTCACGTAATGGTCCTTTCCACAGTTGAAGCATCCTCCAACTGGCCCTTTCCTAGGCTCAAATTTGTTACCAGCTTTGAAGTTATCATTCTGGCTCCCATAGGACTTTTGTCCATTGCCACTAACTTTTGCGAAGTTGTTCCACACACTATTTACAGGTTTGTTCATTACATATTTCTTGTTGTTATCTACAACAATTTTGTTTTTCACACCAAACCTTTTCCAAGGCCCCCTTTTGGGTGTGAGAGATGAAGAAGAATTGGGAATCTTCTTCCTTATCTCTTCCCTATGAGCAGAAATTGCTCTCAATTTTGTTCCTGTCTTATTGCCTTTTCGACAACTCCTTCCATGGTGGTTGGACCGTGGACATCCACTTTGCCACCAATGATGGGATTTAGTCCCATTATGAACTTTCGTATTCTAAACTTCTCGTCAGCTTGGTACTGCGGCACATACTTAAGGAGTTTAGTAAACCCTTCCTAGTATTCTGTCACCGTCAGCCTTCCTTGCGACCAGTTCTAAAATTCAGTCATTTTCCTATCAAAATAGAGTTGAGGCAGCCACCGTTGCCTAAAGTAACCCTTAAATTGATCCCAAGTTATGTCTGATTCGACAATATTCAACTCAACCTTACGGTTGTCCCACCATGATGATGCTTCATGAGAAAGCTGATATGCTCCCCATATCGCTTTGGTCTCCTCGGAGAAGTTTCTTATTGCAAAGTACTTCTCCATTTCACTGAGCCAATTCTTAGCTCCGTCCCCAAGGGTTGTTCCATCAAACTTTGGAGGACTTATTCTCTTTATGTCATTTGTAAGTTCAGCTACTAATCTTGCCCTTTTATTTTCAGGATGATTAGGAGCATTCACATTACTATTATCAACACCTAGATTCCCTCCATTGGTGTTGTCCACAGGAGGTGGCTGATCATTTATATCAGCTTCTTCTTCCTCCTCTTCATTGCCCATTGACTACTGTTCCAAAACAGTCAAACGATCTCTCGTGTCTAGTAGGGCAGCAAGGATTTCATCCAGCTTTTGAGCAGTAGCTGCTTCTCCACCCAGTAACGGGTTGTTCGCAAAGCATTTCTTCTTGTTCTGACCATTTTCTGTTCAATAAGAAAATGTAAACCTTATTAAATTGTGGACTCATTAGGTCCAAGAGCTGCAACCTTCAGCTCTGATACCAAGATGTAACATCCCCATTTTAAGATACTAGAACAAGGGAATTTTTTTTTTTTTATACAACGTTCCCTGTTATGAATTATATAATTCAAACACACGTTCAAGTTTTAATAATTGTTCTCTGTCCAATTAATGCAGTTTGGATCACACAATTTCCTTTTAAAACTAATGTTCTCTATTCACATATTTGCAATATGGAACACACATTCAGTGCCATTCAATCATATAATAGATACCATATGTTGTTGTAAATGACTCGAAGAACTACTGACCTCCCACTTTATGGCTCGGAGTTTCATGATCTCTCATTTCATGACTCGGTGACTTACCGATCCTTCATGTTAATTCATGCATAGTATAATGAATATACAGGGTTCTTTTACCATTTCGGTTATCGAAGTGATCCATTTAAGAAGCCTATCTAAATATCTGTTACTGATATTCATCTGACATCCTGCATCTTAAACTAGGTGATTAGGACAACGCAACCAACACTTGCGATACTTTGGCCAAATATTTTCACATGCTTTGCATGATCATATTCCTAGATGTGATACACACCAATGGAATACGTCCTTCACCTCACTTCATCTGTTATCTAGAATGGTCTTTCCTGGTCTCTACCAGTCCTTCCATTTAAGGTCAAACTCTAACCCCAACTAGCAATATGAACGAGTATAGGAAGTTACTCATGGTAACTAAAGATACGCAGACATACGGTGTCATTCCTAGATGACTCCGTGTGTCTAGTTACCTTTAGTCCTCCGGAGTCACTCCGTATACGTGATCACATTCCTATCCCCAGCCAAGAACTTAGTATCCAGCTTATGTAAACTTGATGATTTAATTCGGGAGGGCATTGTAATATGTCAGCTATAACATTGTGTCGTCATGAAGGCCCCGCCTTCACGAAGACACCATATTGTAGCTGGCGTATGTCAATGTCCTACGGAATCCTCTCATCGAGGGTACACATCCAGCTCAATTGTGATTTGGTTATAATCTTAGTATTTAAGATCAACTTTCAGCAGCCATGCTGATCCTTTATCCTTGTTCTTGTTACAGTTGTATGTAGCTAAGAGAGACTTAATCCATCTTCTAGCTTAATACGCATCTCCTCCTTCATACCGAAGGGTTGCATATTCACTTCTTGGTTCCTTTCTTAATCTTTGGACTAATCAGTCCATTATCGATAAACTTAATAAGTTTAACCTATTAAACTTAACCAAGTTTTCCACAACTGTAAACAAATTCAGAATTCCATCTTATTAGACGTCATTTAAACGAGGTCTAATTCTAAATGAATTTATTCATTTATCCTCCTTAACCTTACTTAGTTAAGGTCTGTTAACAATAGATATGATTTCCCATATCTTTATTTTCTGAATTTAAACATTCGAGGCTATTAACGGAGTCCGAATACAAGGTTTGGCTGCCCCTAAGTTATTTGATATCCCTTAGCTTTCAAGCTAATCCCGAATACCTTCCAATTAGGATTTCGTGTTTATCTAAATATTTTTAATGTCAATTCAAAATTCATCTTAACCCAAGTATGAACTAATTGCACATTTCAACGTAAAAGTTGCATTCAGGTAAAGAATAGATGTTATTTCCTTTTAAATTCATCCATTAACATTTGAATAATTCCAAGTCAAGGAATAATGTTATATTCTCAAACTTATTCAACAATATCAAACTGATACAGTTATTGAAAATATCACACTTTTACTTGTATTCATCCATCAGATTTACAATCTATACATTTTCCAGTCCAAACGACTGGACTTTGTTTATATCAAACAACATTACAACTCATAAAGATAGAAGAATGTAACTTCTTCCTTTCTCATTTCCTCGTGGAGGAGTAATAGCTATCAATACAATCCATCTTCAGTTAATCAAAGAAGTATCAGAAAACAACCATGTCTTCATTTATACTCAAGTTTCATCTGCAAAATTACTTGCACGGGTCAGTTCATTGAACTGAGCATATTAAGCACTTGTCTTTAAAATGAGGTGCTTTTAATTAACTGTCTCAATAAAAGAACCCTACTTTTATGAAACGTTAATATGAACATCATTCAAGAATTAAATACCAAAAAGGATGAACAACATATCAACTCAATCATCCAATAACCCTCCTAATCAGACAAAGGATTACTGCCCTCTTTCCCAAATAATTATTACAAGAAGTAATTTCCTTCAATAGTTCCAGATTACAAACATTTGTAAGAACTAAAAACACAATTATGCAACTATTGTTCTAACATAAATGCTATCAATTCCATTCTCTTACAATAGTTGTGAATTCAAAAGATAGATCTTAACTAAAATCTAAACCGAATTATTGTCCCTTCTTTCATACAACTCATCTGATTTCAAGCAATCAAACGCTGAAGAGAACAAGCAAACAACAATTAAATACAAATGCTTAACCCAAGCAGTATGAAATTCGTTCCATAACAATTATAAATTTCCAACTGTATGAGAGAAAAATGATCATTAATTCAAATTATCCATTCACACTCTCTTTCTTTTCCTCATATAGTGTACTAGAAGTTTTTAATCCAAACGTGATATCAATCAATGATAACAGTCCAAAGAGAAATAAATGAAAATCAATAATCGAATATAAGGGAGCAAGATCATATCACCTCTTCTTACTGTCTATCCAAATACCTCTTATTTAGAGCAGACATACTCCAATAGTATAATTCATTCAGAGTAGTATATTCAGTAATTGAAAACTACTATTACCTTTCCAAAAAGTTGACCAGAGTTCATTGCAACTGGTCTATAAACATTAGTACCAAAAGGACCTATAACACAATCATTTCCTTTTAAACATTTCACTCTACAGACATTCACGTCTTTATAACATGCAAGAGTGTACAATGACTACAACCAGTCACACTTTCATCCTAATAATGAGAGTTTTCACTTTCCAACAACAAAGAATAATTCCATTCATATTCTGTTCTTAATGAAAATGATGAAAGGTCCACAATCCTTATAATATATATATATATATATATATATCCTTGAGTTCAAAGAAGACACAATATAATATTTATGCTCTACTCACTATAATATTATATAGACTGATTTTTTGTTCTCTCGTCGATTAAAACTTCCTTCCAAACAGTCCTATATGAATACCAAGAACCAGCAGGTAATACCACATCAAATTAGTACAGCAAAGTAAGATGCTACAATAACCTTACTGTCCCAGGGAACCCGTGTTTTATGCAATGAAAAACATCAAGGAATTATAACTCGCATAATAGTCTATTAATATCACCACAACTTTGTTTTTCCCAAACGTTTCCACACACTGAACTCAGAAATACAATATTCGCATAACAATGCCTTTATCAATGCAAACCCGCATAGGGTAATAGATGCGCAAGCAAGGTACAGTCAAAACAATCTCAACAGCAAGCCAAATCTCATTTGTTTCATTCATTTGCACAGAAACACTAAGCCATGTTCATTTTCATGATGACAGTTCAGACTAGAAGATCAAACCGCATCCAAAATGCACAATAAAATCCTCTTTCCCATTACCTTCAGATTTCGAAGCAGCAAAGAGAAAACATAATTCATTAATGATTTCAATAAGAAGAACAATCATTTTCTTCAAACACCCGAGAATACCCAAGTCATGTTCATTCTTTTAAGGACAGTTCAACCAGACATACAAATCATCTCATCTTTTCATTTTCACAAGAATGCTCAGAACTCAGAAGTGATATTCATTTAGCTAATGTATTTATTAGCACAACCCAAAATGGTAATAAAGTGAATACCCAACACTGCCGAAACGAACCACACAACAAGGACAATGTATTCAACTTAATCATTATGCAAAGAATGCTCAAGCCATGTATAGCAAAAGAAAATGACTCAACTCAAAATCATCTCAACGTAACAGCCAAATCAAATAACCAAAACCCCCATCATAAGAGCAGGGTTGTTTTAATGAGACTATTAAGCAAAAGCAAGCGGTTTAAGGAGAAGGGCTTAACATGCCTGTTAATTTTTCTTGTGGCTCGAAGAAAACCACGCCCACTGGAGTTGTTTCTCTCCACGACATCCTCGGCCAGGCTTCCCAACCAGTCACTAACTTCCACAGGCTCAAGAATAGCCTTTTTTTTTCCAAAGAACAGAGATAATAATCAAAACACAGCTGGTTTGACAAAACCATGGAGAAACAAAATGCAGAGAAACTAAAATCCAAATGCACACAACAACAAACAATTTTCCTTTTTCCTCTATCCTCTTTCCAAGGTGAGCTGGTCACTAAGACCAAGATAATTAATGCATTGAATGCACTACCTTTCCTCATTCCTCACGCCACCGCCGACTCGGGTTGGTGAGTTTCCAAATTTCAAATTTGCATATAAATTCCATTTAGTTTCTAAGCTAGTTGGACGCCTCCAACTTTTCTTTGTTCCCACCAAACTTGGCGCTGTACATGTAAGGACTTCATTTACTGTCCCATTAAATTTCCTACCTTCCCTCCTTATCCTTTCCATCCACATGGGTCTATGCGTCCCCTTCCTTAGGTTAGGATTAGTTTAGGATTTTAATAGTCCATATCTAGGTCATTCGCCTAGTTCATAGGTTAATGGAATTTATATCTATTTTCTCCCTTATGAAATCTAAAATCCATATAGGATAGTAGTTAGGGTATAAGATAAAACTTAGGGGTAGGTTAGGGTTTAATCCCCTAATATTTAATTAACTAGTTTCCATATCAAGTCCTTCCGCCTGACAGTCATATTCAACATTAAGTAGGACATTTCATCCTAAGTTCCACATACCTGTGCCACTTGCATCCAGGCCCTTATCGTCTTACGCTGTCTAGCGTTACAACGGTGTGTGGTTCGAGAATCGAACCTTTTTCATTGGCATCTACGTACCAGATATTCATACCTGAAATCAGGTGCTGCAACATTTATATCAACCTTCAGTCTGGTTTAAAAGTAAATCGACAAAGCGATCATAAGAAGGCCACAAGATACCTTGGATCAATGGAATTGATTCAAGGTGTGCTGTCAATCAGCGAATAGAGTTCATCAAGCATACGACAAGTCTGTTGTCTCATTAGCAATCACACAAGCAATAATAACTTCTATCCCAAGTATCAAGTTACAACAAACAAGGGTCCAGATCAACAACACATTCCTCTAAGATCAAAAAAGATGTCTTAACATATTTATCTTCATTTTCGTAGTTATAACATCATGAAAGGTAATTACCATGATAACTTACAAAAATCAAGGTGTTCTTTTTCTATAACCTATTCCTTATAATCCTTTGTGTATGATCTACAAGCCCAATTTCTTCGATTATAACAAGGTACCACCATCCATTCTTCTTCGATATATTCTTCACTTATTTTACACACTCCTCTTACACCTAAGGTTTCCTCTTATCCTCTTCCTCCTAGTTTTGTTTCACCTAAGCTTCCTCTTTTCACCGATGAATAAGATCCATAGGAGAATCTTAGATCATTTCATGTTTCTTTCTTAGATTATTCTTTCAATGATACATTGTTAATGAAATTGTTTCCTCGAAGCGTACTAAATTATGCATTGAAATGGTTTTGTGATTTTCCTATTGATTTTGTGTGATTTTTACTCTATTAGAAAATAAAATTTTAGCACATTTTAATTAATATTGGAACTAAAATATCTTATATACAAATGGCTAAAATGAAAAAAAGACCTCATGAGCACCGTAGTGACTATGTTATGCATTATAAGACTAATCTTACTAAAATGAAAAATATCCTATCTGATTCTAAATTATAATATATATTTCTACAAATTATTTTACCTCCTATCCAAGAATGTTTCATCTTTGACACCTTTTGTTCCTTTTATCACTTATGTCATATCCTTAAAGATCATGAGGAAAAACTACTTTCCCTGGGAAAAATCAAATATGCTGATCAAACCTATAATAAATCTCATGCTAAATTCCAAGTTAAAAATACTTTCAAGAATAAGCCTACCAAGCCCCAAGTTGAGGCTAAAGCCACTATTAATGCACTATCCCAACCGAATAATATCTAAATATAACCTCCTCGATGACTATGAGTAGTGAAAATACTAGCAAAAGTTGAAAGAAACAAATAAATCGGAAATACCTTTCTTTTGATATTTTCCTTACAAACCTCAAATAAGATTGTGAAGAACTTGGACTTGTAGAATCTTGTAGTGTAAAGGATTATGGGTACTCTTGATTTTTATCAAAATTAAGGATGAAAATTCTACGGTATTATAAGACACAAGGATGTGGGTGGTAAATTTGGAAGAAGTTGGCTATAAATTACATATGCTTCCAAGGATAAATTATAAAGGAATGGCCATCATTTTATACATGAGGGCGAGCCCATGAGAAGTGGATCATATTTTGAATGATATCCATGATCATAATTATAATTTTCTAAAATAGTAAGAGGATATGGTCTATGTAGTTGTAGCTTTGGACTTGCCAATGTTGATTTTGATTTTATGAGGGAAGATGGTTGTACTTGCATTTTTTTGGCCCCATCATTATAGGTTTCTAGAAGTGGAGTGGAGTGGAGTGTGAGTAGATAAAGAGGATTATTTAAATAACTAATTTTATTAGTTATAAATTGTGAGAGGATAATTAACCATTTAATTAAATAAATGTCTAATTAAATTATCTAAAGGGTGTTAGGAATTAATCTAATTAATTCTTAGAGCATGTTAGAATTAAATTAATTAATTATAAAGGGTTATTATTTGAATGATGGAAATAATTTAATTGATTCCAAAGGTATGTATTCTAGTAGGATAGAACTAATTTAATTAATTCTACTTGGATGGAACTAGGATAGAAATATGTATGTATTTTTAGGGTGTCTACATTTTCCCCTCTTTAGAGTGTTATTAAAAATTAATATCATTTTAAAGATAGGGGAAACATGAAAACTTAGTGAGTAGAAAGGAATTGAAGCATTTGGATGTCCCAAAAGTAAAATGGTAAAGGAATTCCCCCTTAAGTGGGTGGATGATGCGATAAAGTACTAGAGAATTGCTTGATAGGAAGAAGATAAGGATGTTGAAGGACAAGAGAAAGGATTGTGCTCATATCATGAACGTCATTTAGAGAGTAAAATTTAGAGAAACCTTTTTTTTGTATAATAGATTTTTCACCATGATTATGAAGTAATAAAGATGTTTAACCCAAACACATTAAAGAAAATAGAAAAATGAAAAAAAAACCAATATACATCATAAAAGTATACACCATGGATATTAAGAATCCAAGATGATAATGAAATACATGTAATTGGTTAATAAAGAGTAATATATAAAATGCAATACAACTTTCAAAAGAAGATAATTAGTTATGCCCCTAATACGTGCAACAATGATGATTAAGAAGATACTGATTCCCCTAACCACTAAACTTAAATGCATGAGGATAGGATCGATCAAGAGCAGAGTGATCGTAGATACTCCTAAACATACTCTTGTGGGATCCACATTGAAGATTGATCTGAGGTTTGAAAAGGATTATTTCCCCTAAGTAATAAACTTATTAATTTCTTGAAAGGGAATGCTAAACAAAATTTCCCCAAGCAAAGTTATATCGCAAAGGAAACAATGTATTGTGATAGCCATAAAAATGGAATGATCACTAAGGTAGTAGATAAAAGTATAATTTTATAAAGATTGCATTGATTTTTTGAGGTTTTGAAAAAAAAATTATAGGATTTTTGTTTAAATTATTTTTTTGTGATTTTTATAATTTTGTAATTTTTGTTTGAATTTTTGAGAATATATGATTTTTTGGAAAATTTGGATATAAAGGAAGGAAGTAGTGTGTTTGGTACACCTGATTTTCCCTAGGGAATCATTATTGCACCCAAACAATACAATATTAATGGAGGAAAATTCCCTATAAACAATTAATCATCATGCCTGGAACTTGAGTCAAGCACGTGAGAGAAGAGAGAAGAATTTGTAGAAAAAAGTATAGAGTAATGATGAAGAAAAATTAGTGTTCATGGTCACAAAGGACAAATTTAGAAGAATTAGGATTTTAAAGTGTATAAATAGAAGGGTGGGAGGGTTAATAATCATCATGAATCATTTTTTCGTGTAGATTATTTTTTCTAGTTGAGTGAATTTTGAGCCCTCATAATTTAGAGAGATGGCTCACCGATCGTAGAGAAACATTGTGTAGAACATGTTCGAGAGATTGGGCGGAGGCCATATGAGGGTCCGTCGATAAGTAGCTCCAAAATATTTAATTTTTGAAGTATTTATTTCTATTTTTAGGTAGAATAAATTTTTTTTTAACACTAGCATGTACTTGAGTACACTAGCGTAGCCCAGGGAATGGACTACTGCTCAAGTGTATGAGCTAGCATTCCATAGAGAGCATAATAATTAAAGGTATAATGTATTAGCATGTTAAACTCATTAGTGTGCTAGTGAGAGCATGAACATTGAAGTGAGTGTCCTAGCGTTCAACTAGGTGCACTAACATGAATGCGCTAGCATATAAGTGCATCTTATTGGTGTAGCAGAAGGTATGCTAATGTATAAGAGGGTATGCTTGCATAATAGAGGGTGTGCTAGCATAGTAGAGGGTGCACTAGCATTAAAAAGTGTTTTTAGAAGAAATTTAGAAGGTTAAGATAGGGTAAAATTAGTGCTAACTATTTTTTGGGATGATTTACAGGAGAGGCCATGATCTTTAGATGCGGGAGCATCACTGATCGATTGTGGTCATGTGAGAGGAGATTTACACATTGTCGGGAACAACAATTAGTCTCATTATTAGAGGTGATGAGGCCGACCTACATTTCTCATCTACCACATATCATCTGGGATCATTGTCTACTGATTGTGTTGGTCGAGAGATGACATAGTGAGATTCAAACATTTATATTTCCTACTGGGGATAATTACTATAGAGGATGTGTATTAGATCCTTAGGGTGCTTGATACTGAGGGTAGCCTAGTGGATTTTGATGGAGATTCCACATGGATTTATGGGCACATATGGAACTTATTTAGGTTATAGGATATACCTTGAGAGGGGATGACAATGCACATATACAGTGTAGGGACGAAAGAATGGTATATCTTTTACTAATATACTTGATGGCTCTTATCTCGTGGCTATTTTTTCTTGATAAGACTAGGAAATTTTCTTAGTTAGGATTGATATGTTTTGTGACATGAGTGATAGAGGATGAGGTATTTTTCATGGGTTAGTGCATCCTTACGTAGTTATACCGATAATTGCATCTCAATGTTTATAGAGGTATGTAGAGTTTGAGATCAGCCACTCTACTACGAGATATGGGCACGGGACCTTATCCCAAGCGGGTGACCAACCGGCATTTTAAGGATACACAACTTGATTATCCCTAATATTTTGGATGGGAGATAATAGATGCATGTCAAAGGGGTCACATGGGGGATATTGAATTCTATTGGTGGGTGTTTGACAATCTACAACTCCATATGGTGATTTGGATACCATACATGTTATATCGAGTGGGGTAATATAGCATTGAGATATCCATGGAGTAGGTAGATCAATTTATCATTAGAGTTCATAGTCACATTATGGAAATGTACTGAGTGGAAAGAAATTAGAGATAACTTGCGGTTATACATGATATCACAAGCCTTGATCGGTGGTAGGTGCAAGTAGAACGAGAGATAGTGGACTTTTGGTAACATGTTAGAGCATGATATACTAGGTAGAGTTTCTTTGGTATCATTCCACAAGCTTGCAATGCCTGTGTGCAAATTGTGGATATAGGTATCACTCTTGAATATGTTGCATGGTATGTAATGATCATACCGAGGTGGATTATTATTCTACATGAAGTGATAGACATAGGTATAGAAACAATAGAAGTGGGTGGGACACAACAAAGGAGGGATATAGGTAGGTTGTGTCGGGAAGAGGTGGAGGCGGATGTGGAGGACAAGGTTGAAAAAACTCCATAAGTTCAAGTGGATTAGGGGCCACTAGTACATGTATAGGGTCATGTGGCCCATGGGCCATTGGTAAAAGTACATGTTACATATAAATTTTAGGTGAACATGGCGTAGGGGACACAAATATAGGTATTACAAGTGCATGCAAAACATACTCATATGGAATATGTATAAAGACTACGTTCACATGTAGTTCCAAGTCGTAGATAAGAGACCATTGCGAGTTATAACACAGTCGATTATATAGATGTAGGTACTAAAACAAGTATCTTTACATATGTTACCATCACCATAGAGACCACCTAGTCAAGGTGTTGAGGTTATAGAGGGAGGGGGTGGAGGAGATGGAGTAGTAAGAACACATGTAATACTATAGGTACCAACTCCAAGATTATTAGGTGGGACATCAATGGACATATTACAGACAAAGAGGGATACAAATGTATTAAGGGGTGATGTTTCATTCATCACCATTGTGTACCGTCAAGAGAAAGGTGGACCAAAGGGAAGATGAGAAGGATGTCTTGAGATAGTAGGTGTAATAGAGTACCGATGAGAGGGATCAACTTAGCTTATAGTTATGTTTTGTGACAACAAAGAGATGTTATATTCCATGTGGTGGCAACATGTAGCATTGGCAATGTGCTACCAAATATTTTTGTTGCATCTCTTGAGGCAAGTTATTATAGATCATTGTATGGGGTCATAGTAGTTGAGGGTCGAGAGCACCAAATTATAGTTAGAGATCAGGCATTTGATCTATGAGGTCACATTGGCCATCGATTTCATTGAAGTCAGTGTAAATTCCCCGCCTAGGGATAGACCAGTAGTCCTCTGGTGTAGGAGAGAGTCAATGATGACTTATATTTTGATGATATATTGTATGTATATGTTTGTATATACCTCATGATGAAGGAACATTTTTTGTAGATCGATGCCTATAATAGCACACCAAAATTTATATGATTTTTTTGAGATAAAATGTACATGGGAAATTTATTTTTTTATTTATATGATGGACATTTGACACCTCATATGATGGTGAGATGTTTTATTTTCATATGATGGCATGATTTTAGAATAGATGATGATTTTTATTTTGATTTATCATGTATAGATGATGATGTTACATATATCTTAGCTTCCATGTTTATAGATTAGCTTTGATTTATGATTTGTGATGATATATGGATGATGATTTATGATATATATGTGATGAAGGTAAACATGTTATGACCAAAAATTACATGCAATTGACAAAAACACAAATAAATCTAGCACACACATACTAAACAAGTAAAACACATTATGGATTATCTAATAAACCAGAAGACAACATAATTCTAAAAAATAAACTTACTAAACTAACCCAATATGAATAGGAATTAACTACAATAAAGTTATATATGATCTGAAGTGTTGATAATTCATCTACAATTGGTCTACAATAAAAGTACAATAAAATCCTAAATACATAGAAATTTGATATGTCTAGCTATATCCTTAAACACAATGTAATTTAAAAGGTGTAAAACAAGTCTTAACCATGTTTCAACTGAAACAAGGTAAGTCACAAACTAATATTATGAAAAAATAATAATTCAATCATAATAGATATGTAACATTCTAATATTGTAAAATATATATATTTGAAGCTAATAGAAAATAACAATGCAACACAATGTGCAAAAATGATGTTTAAAGACACACCTAATGTGTTCCACAGTGAATAATAGATAGATATGAATGCCCCAAGTGATATATTAGAAATGAAAGAGGATTTAATTTATTTGCATTAAATTTAACCCAAGTATGCCCAGGTAAATTTATATTACGAAAGGTTAAGCGATTGTTTTTCCACGAGCATAGATGTACACCATGAGAAAGGAAAGTGATTATCATGAGATGATATGGAATGATCAGTAGGATTGATATCAAATGAAGATATTGGTGAACTATGTTATTTAGTTGTTGAGATTTTGTCAAACATTTTCTGAATTTTTTTACTTTTTGAATATTTTGGTTTTGGTTTTTATCTAGTTTTATTCTATTTTTTTAGTTTTTGAACATTTTTGAATGTTTTTATTTTGAAACATATTTGAACGGTTTTTATGAAACATATTTGAATATTTTTAGGTTTTTTGAACATATTTCAATCTTTGTAGAGTTTTTGGTTTTAAACACACACAATGATGTAGGAAAGTATGTATCTAGAACCGTAGCAAGCATAACACAAGTGAACAAGTACAATGGAATCAAGGGATGGAATCAGTGAACAAGTAAAAATTAAGGCTTGGAATTGCTGAATTTTAAGTTTCTCAGAACACGTGCCTCATGGAGAGAAAAATTTAAAATATCCTAAAAGTTAGGAGACACTTTCAATAACTCCATGAGGGATATATGGGTAGGTTTTTTGATTAACTAGATTACTAGGTCATCTGGATCGGAAGTGGAAGATTTGGTGTTAAATGTTTACTTTTGGTTACTTAGAATCGTGGGATTTATAACTTGAGGCATAATAGAAAAAGTATATGGTTGGTTTGTTGCGGTCACCAATTTTTCTTCTATTGTGTGGCCACCAAATTATTATGGGGCTGTAATTTTATGGTAGTAATAGTAGGAGACATTTATTCAACAAATGAAATTATTGAGTTGAAATTGACATTGTTTGAGGATTGACCCTTTTATGTATATTTGCTATTTTTACCATCTTTGAGGGAAAGGACTGGAAACTACCTTTATATTATCGGTGGGTATTTTCTTTAGTGTAGGGTTTTCAACCACTATATCTCCATTATCAATGAGGTCTTGGATCTAATGACGAACTCACACACATGTATCTCTTTGATAGCCATCAATGCGATGAAAATCATAATAGGTATTAGGTTTATACCAAGAAGGATTAGGTTCCCCTTCAACAAAAGGTTTTGTGATGGGTTATGTGAACATATTGTCACTTTCTAGTTGGCATAAGAAACTCAAAAGAGTCTCTCCCAATGGTATAAATTGTCATCATTTTCTATCACGAGGAGGGCAGACTCTCTACTTGGAATAATGGTGGGTCATTTCACTTTGGTTGAATATTTTGGAAGTTACCCGTGACATTTCCATCAAAAAAATTATGGTTTCTATTGATATGTTTAGTTTCATCTAAATGAATTTTGTTATTATTATTGGTATTGGTGTGATTTTCTTTGGAATGAGGCTTGATCAAGCCTTTGATAATGAGGGCATTTTTAATTTGGGTCCCTTTTTCAATAAATTACTCAAAGTTGTTGAGGAGTGCATCTACATGTGGAAAGTTAATTCGTTATTTTTTTATACGGAATGGAATATGAGAACCAACTTGCGGTTCCTCTCCATTTCTATAAAAATTGTGTAATTTTTTTCTTTTAATCATTTTTTTGCCTTGCACAAATCCATTATGGTGAAATCATCATCAAGGTTGAAGGAAAAGGGTTTGAAAATTTTCTCCGAGAGGTCCAAAAAGTAGTTATTGATCCCTTTGGAAGGTGTAGGAACCAATCCAAATATTTTCCTCATAGACTTCTAGGGAAGAGACATAGTATAAATATATCATTATATGTCACTTTTGAGCATGTCATGAAACATTCCTTAATATGCTCTCATGGGTTGTTCATACCCTTATATTTTTCAAATTTTGGCGTCTCAAAATATTTTGGGAAGGGTATGTGTAATATTTCCTTACAAAAGGATAGGGATACAATTCATCAAAGTTGAATTGTTTTCATTGGTGTTACATGCCTGAAATTATGTCTTTCATCATTTTCCATTCTCAAGTAAATGGTGGATTATTTTGTGGGATGAAGGAAGAATTATCATTCCTAAAAATTTTGTTCTCTTTATTTTTGTAGTATGGTTTTTAGATGGCTCATCACTATTCTTCTTTGATTCTTTTCATTTGTGTCATTAGTGAATTTGAAAGATATGAGAGCCAATTATTTTTCTATTGCATTGATTTGATCGATCAAGGCCTGATTTGGGTTAGGGTCTAAAGCACTAGATTTACCTTTATCATTGGAATTAATTTTTCTTGGTCTAGCATTATCATTGTTATTTGATTTGGATGGTATATCATTTGTAGACTTAGGTTGACCTAGTAAGGTTTTCAAAATTTCCTCATCAAATTCTAGAGGTATTTTTTCTCCCATCTCGAGAAGATGAAGAAAAAATTGGTCCTTATTTCTTAATAAAATAAAATTTTTGGGGATTGTTCCTCAAAATAAATGTTATTTTGTTGATCCTCAAGATTATTTTCATCTACATCTTTAGAGTTAATATGGAAAGGATTTTTTTCATCTATTCTGAAGAGACTATAGTCTTAGTGTCTTGTTCCCACCATTTTTAAAAGAGGGAAGGAATGAAGAGAGGTGTGATAGATCACTCAACCATTAGAAAAGTGAATTCTAAGATGGAAGAGGGGTTTGAAATATTTAAACAATGTGAATGCTAAGATGGAAGAGAGTTAAATTCAAGATCAAGTTAAAATCAACCCTAAGAAATGTGAATGATAAGATGGAAGAGGGGTTTGATTTGATTGACCAAGCTCAACCTCTAGCAAATTTGAATGATAGAATAGACGATATGATGAAAGTTGTTAAAATTGGTTTTTAGACTCCCTGTGATTTCACAGAGGTTAGAAATGGTGAGGGTGAGGTCATAAAATGGTTCAGAGGAATCATAAATGATTAGGAGAGGGTGAAAATGGGTGAAAATTCTAGGTATGATTAGGTAATGGATTGATGAAAGGAAGGAAGTATATGGGTGTGAAGAGAAATAGAATACAAAAATGAATAAATGAATCTACACAAGGAAACTAGAGATTCAATGTAGAGATGTTAAATACTTACTTGAAAAATATATTGGATGCGTAGGTGATGAAGATAGAATTAGTAGAGATCGGAGAGAAGATTCATTGTATTAGTAGAATTAGTAGAGATTTGTTGTGAATATGTGATCGTGAAGAGGATGATGAATGGTGATCAATGTTGGTAGTGTTGCCGTCTCATCTTCTTTTCACGAGTGCTAAATAAATTCAAGTGTCCCAAGTCTTTGGAAGAATGAGATCCTAAATGAATTGACCAACCTAGGAAAAGGCTTTTGGAAACATATTTAACCTAACTGGAAAAATTTAGGTTACCAACAATTGGTTGAGATATAACCGGAATCGCTCAAGGTGGGAATATCTAGGTTGGCCAAAAATAGCCACATTGTTGCTATTTTTGGCATAATCTCTAACCTTCTTCCAAGTATTGAGTGATAGATCATGGAAAGATAAGTGGGAGTCATTTTAGGTTTATTAATAGGAGTTAAGTTGGGTTTATACTAAGTCCTAGTTAGTTAGGATAAGTTTAGACTCAGTATTAGGTCATTAATGAGGTTTGAGTAGGTCATTGAGTGAGGTGGCTAGGTGAGGTGGTTAAGTGAGGATATTAATTAATTTAATTAATATACTTAATTTAATCATCATGTGCACTATGAGATATGGTTAATTTAATTAATGAGATTTTAAGGGAGTATGACCCAATTTTGGTGTCTACATTTTGATCCTTTTTGTTGTGTAGCTTGTATTTGTAAACGACACTGAAAAAAATAGGAAATTGGAGTTCCAGGTATGAAAGGAGGTTAGACTTCCCCAAGTGTGGATGGAGGTAATCCCCTTAAACCAATAATTGATGACGTTTAAGGAGTCATTGAGTGGTTTGATAAATGTTTAAGTGATGAAAGTGAAGGTAAGTGGGTTAAGGATAAGGGTATGGGAACTTTGGGTAATGGGTGATGGTCAAATAGGGTAATAGGTAATGGAAATCGAATGCACACACACGTATAGACTACGATGTAGTACCGAGTTAGAAGAGTTTGTAAAATCTACATTGTGCAAGGTCGATAGGTTTATCCAAACGAGGTTGAAGTGATTCAGGTATCCAGGGTACATGAAATGGTCCATAAATACAACTTAGGTTAGGTGCGGGACCATTTACGTATGATCTAGTACACCAAAGGTTTGAGGGGGATAAATAACACAACAATAGGAAAGGTAAGGTCATTAGGATTTTCCACACATGTAACATCATCGCAAGGTATAATGAGTACATAAGTTCAAAGGTCACAAAAGGTAGTTCTTGTTAGGGTATGTAGGTCATGGCATGGGTAAGGCTGAGGTATAGGTAAATAACAAGTTATTAAGCGTGATTAAGGAAAGGTATAGGTAATTTAGGATTTTGGATAAGGTATAATAAGTGTTGGTAAGGCCAAAATGTATTTGGCAGTAATGAGTTTAGGTCAAAATGGGGAAAATATAGGTGAAATGGTACTGGAAGGTGACCGATGCCAATTATAAGGTAACCAACATTAGTTTGGTATGCCTAATGTTAGTCATGTCAATTTAGGGTTAAAAAGAAAAATTTATGTTTTAAAATTCATTTTAATGTGTTTTCATTTTGTGAAAATGATAGAGAATTTGTGCCTCTATGGAAATCAACATTACAAATTGTTAAGTTAAGTTGGCTAATTATTGTTATCCAAAATTCACCCCCAAGGTAAATTTTGATAACATGCATTAAATTCTTTGGTCCGAGCAAGATAGATTGATTCAAGGCAAAAAATCATGTTTCTAGGGTCCCCTTGGATTTTTTCTAACTCTCCTGTCCAAGAAGAAAAGAGAAAGTTCTAAAAAGGGTGAAAAAGTTGCAAAAAACAAGCTTGGGCTAGAAAAAATCATGAAAATCGGCTAAGTCCTAGTCCAGGAGGTCCTTGGGATAGTTGGGATGTCGGGTGCGAATAGGCAGAAAAAGGCCGCGCAAGCGGTCGTGCGGCGAAAGGGACATCTAGGCCTTGGGGGACGCACGGACGCGAAAGGGTGAACCGAGAAGGTAAAAACAAAATTGACTAACTACTTTGTCTTTGAGCAACAGGACATCTAGGCCGCGAGGACGCGAAGGATGTGAACCACTGGATAAGCTGAAATAGAGAACTTTCGCACTGGGACAGTTGGGACATAGGGGACGCGAGGGATGCGAGAGAGAGTCGAAGGAGCCGAGAGCCAATCAAATAACACCACGTGTCTTCACCTCAAAGAGGGACAGGAAGCTGAATCGGGTAGATCGGAGGAATTTTTCCTAGATAGTTCGGGAAAACTAGGCCAAAGGGATGCGAGGGACGTGAAAAATGGCGAGCCCGCGGATGAATCAGGAAACGCCACGTGTCACAAGGGAAAATGTCCAAAATTTCAAAGGGCAAGGTTTGAAGCGTTGGCCCGAGCCAATAAAAAGAGGACACGTGTCCTAAGGAGAAGGGGAGTGTGGAGCTCGGGGAGGAATTAGAGAATTTGGCAAAAGTTTTGGCCAAAAACTAAAAGGTAAAGGATGACCCCGCACCCCTGTCCTCCAACCAGATCATGCCATGTGTCCCAAGTGGCGGGGACGCGGGAAAAAATGGGAAATTTTCCAAAATTACAAAAATTCAAAACTTTCAAGGAAAACCCGCGGGTAAGGGAAGGAGAGAGAATTTCTCATCCAATCAGCGCCCGACACGTGTCGTCCAGGTGGCGGAGCGCGGGAAAAATTTCAAAACCCATTTTTCCTGTTTTGTGCCCTAAATCTTCATATTGCCATATCTTTCGATCCAGAGCTCAGATTTACACATTCTTTATATCATTGGAAAGCTTATAAAATTCTCTACATGATTCTAGGGTCAATCTTGAATTTTGGTTTAGTCTAGAGAGAGAAATTTAAGAAACAGCTCTGACACGTGTCCATGGCTAGAAATGACATTTCAGCGACCAAATTTAATGCAGAATGGGTCGCATTCTCCTCCAATTCGGTCAAAAATGATAGGGTATGGGTTTGTAAGGTCCCCCATGCCATTTTAATGCATTTGTAGTTAATGAGGAATGGGCTCCCATGTTTTGTACATTTTCTCTCTCCTGGGCTCGACCCATGCAATGTAAAAGCCAGATTTGGCTCATTTCCAAAGGGGGAACATTTTTGGCATAGAAATCTTCTTCTTTCACCTCCAGCAAGTGATTGTTGCAAGAATCAGACCTCTTCAAATATTGTAACAGACTTTTCTACCTCTCTGAGGTTGTAATGCAATGGTTTTGACATTGGAAATGATAATGCAAGCTTTGTGAATGGGTTTCAATCCTTTGTATTATTTGCTTCATTTTAGATCCTAAATTATATCTTATCAGCCTGTGTATGTTTTATGTTGCAATCTTTGGTTTGTGTCTATTTGCATGACAAAAATATTCACCACTCCTTTTGGTGCATCACCATCTCTAGTTAGTTTCAATTTTTGCATTTCTATCCCTATCTTCTTACAATTTAGAGTAGGATTAGGATCTGAACCTCTGTAGTTGTGCAAATATAGATCTAAATCAGAGGAGTTTGAGGAAGCAGCCTCTAATTTGGAGATTCCTCTCTCAGTTTTACAAGTCTCGCACTTGGAGAGAGGTTTCCATGTTGTGCAATCACACTGGATGCTAGAGTGATCAACCTAGAAATCGATCAACATCCAAGGGTTACTGTGACTTTGCACCGATAGTTACTGAAGTACGTGAGTGGGTATTGGCGAAAGGTCAATGAGATCAAGCGAGAGCAAGTTGATTGGCTAAGAGATTCGAGGTATATTTTAGCATGGAAATGGTGGGAAATGGTTTGGGTGGACCACCGACACGGTGGTCGGACATGCCACCGAGTACATGATGCCAAGATGAGGTAGGAGGCATTCTTCTTACTTGTTATTTGATTAAATTATGCTTTAAAATGAAGAAATTTGGGTGGGATTTTGAAATGGGGGTGAAAATGGGTGAAATTGAGGTGGGAAATGGAAAAATTAGGTTAAATAAGGTGATAATTAAATGTAAGGTGAATTTGGGTGGGATGGGGTAGGTTGTAGGTGAGTTTTAAGTGAGTTTTGTGCAAAATGGGATTTGGGGGACGAGTTTTTAGTTTTGATTACACAAAAGACATTGACGTCGATCTAGGTTTGGTGATGTTGGTTAGATTTGGTTGGCATCGGTCAAGTCTTAGGTGATTAACACTGGTTAAATGGAACTGATGATGGTCAAGGAAAACCGGTGATGGTCAAGGTGACCGATGTTGATTAGGGTGAAGGAAGAATAGGGGTAAGAAGGGCTAGGTATGAAAGGAAAATGGGTAAAGAAGGGGAAAGTAAAGAGTGTATGTAGAGGGATAAGGGTAAAATATGATTGTTGGCAATATGGGATAGGTAAGTAGGTGAATTGAACTAAGGGAATGGGTAATAATGATAAGGGTTGGTAGGCATGTAGGTGAATTAGGTAAAGAGGGTAAGCATGATTGATGTGATTGGGTAGGGTTTGGGGTTAATAGGTAATTGGAGGTAGTCAAGTCTTAACAATGTTGTGGGTTATTGGATGCGGCTAGGGACTAGTTGAGGATGTGGGACAAAGTACCACCTTTGTTGTTGAGATGCGGTCCAACATGACTACGGAGGAGTGGGATCATATGAATGATGTTGGACTAATTAGGATCCAATGCTATAGGCGTATAGCTCAAGATCCTAGTTTAATGGTCACACTCATTGATAGATGGGATTCAGTGACTAACACATTTCATTTACCAATGAGTGAGATGACTGTCACCCTAGAGGATATGTACAAAATCTTGTGCTCTACCGATTATTAGGGAGCCAGTTTATTCAATTTTTTAGAGGCATCTATAGAGCCGATAGTGGTTGTGTTTGGGGAGGTGATAGGTGAGCTGAGGTATCATAGCATGACTCTAAGTTATGGAGACATGCTAGGTTGATGTTTGAGAATCCAATGTGATTGCACAACATGGAAACCTCTCTCCAAGTATGGGACTTGTGGCGAGAGAGGAATCTCTAGATTAGAGGTTGGTTCCTCAAAATCCTCCGATTTAGATCTATATTTGCACAACTACAGAGGTTCAAATCCTAATCCTACTCTAAATTGCAAGGAGACAGGGATAGAAGTGCAAAAATTGAAACTAACTAAAGATGGTGATGCACCAAAAAGGAGTGGTGAATATTTTTGTCATGCAAATAGACACAAACCAAAGATTGCAACATAAAACATACACAGGCTGATAAGATATAATTTAGGATCTAAAATGAAGCAAATAATACAAACAAAGGACTGAAACCATTCACAAAGCTTGCATTATCATTTCCAATGTCAAAACCACTGCATTACAACCTCAGAGAGGTAAAAACTATTACAATCTTTGAAGAGGTCTGATTCTTGCAACAATCACTTGCTGGAGGTGAAAGAAGAAGTCTGCTATGCCAAAAATGTTCCACCACTTTAGAAATGAGCCAAATCTGGCTTTTACATTGCATGGGTCGAGCCCAGGAGAGAGAAAACGTACAAAACATGGGAGCCCATTCCTCATTGACTGTAAATGCATTAAAATAGCATGGGGACCTTACAAACCCATACCCTGTCATTTTTGACCGAATTGGAGGAGAATGCGACCCATTCTGCATTAAATTTGGTCACTGAAATGTCATTTCTGGCCATGGACATGCGTCAGAGCTGTTTCTTAACTTTCTCTCTCTAGACTAAACCAAAATTCAAGATTGACCCCGAAATCATGTAGAGAATTTTATAAGCTTTCCAATGATATAAAGAATGTGCAAATCCGAGCTCTGGATCGAAAGATATGGCGATCTGAAGATTTAGGGCACAAAACAGGCAAAAATGGGTTTTGAAATTTTTTCCCGCGCTCCGCCACCTGGACGACACGTGTCGGGCGCTGATTGGATGAGAAATTCTCTCTCCTTCCCTTACCCGTGGGTTTTCCTTGAAATTTTTGACTTTTTGTGATTTTGGAACATTTTCCATTTTTTTCCCAGCGCCCCGCCACTTGGGACACATGGCATGATCTGGTTGGAGGATAGGGGCGGGGTCATCCTTTACCTTTTAGTTTTTGGCCAAAACTTTTGCCAAATTCTCTAATTCCTCCCCGAGCTCCACACTCCCCTTCTCCTTAGGACACGTGTCCTCTTTTTATTGGCTCGGGCCAACGCTTCAAACCTTGCCCTTTGAAATTTTGGACGTTTTCCCTTGTGACATGTGGCATTTCCTGATTCATCCCGGGCCTGCCGGCTTTTCGCATCCACGCATCCTTTGTCCCGGATGTCCCAAACTGTCTGGGACAAAACTTCCGATCCACCCGATTCGGGCTTCTCTGTCCCTCTTTGAGGCAAAGACACGTGGCATGATTTGATTGGCTCTCGGCTCCTTCGGCTCTCCACGTCCCTCGCGTCCATTTGTCCCAACTGTCCCAAACTGTCTGGGACAAATTCTTCCGAACCACCCGAAATGGGCTTCCTTTTCTGGCCGATTTGCGGCCACTTCACCTTTTCACGTCCTTGGCGTCCATTCATGCCCAACCTGTTTTGATCATCGATTAGTCAATTTTTCTCACCTTCGGCCGGTTCACCCTTTCGAGTCCCGCGCATCCCGATGTCCCAACTGTCCAAGTGCTCTGCGGACCACCTGGAGGCTTTTCGGCCGATTCGCGCCCCGACGTCCCAACTATCCCAAGGACCGCCTAGACTAGGACTTAGCCAATTTTCATGATTTTTTCTGGCCCAAGCTTGTTTTTTGCAACTTTTTCACCCTTTTTAGAACTTGCTCTTTTCTTCTTGGACAGGAGAGTTAGAAAAAGGCCGAGGGGACCCTAGAAACATGATTTTTTGCCTTGAATCAATCTATTTTCCTGGGACTTGAGTATTTAATGCATGTTATCAAAATTTACCCGGGGTGAATTTTGATAACAATTTGGGTGACTCGTGGGGTCATCTCACCCGCTAGATGAAAAGATACCAAGAGTTGTCTAAAGTAGTCCATTGGGCATGGAGTCATCAAATATTCTGTTTAGAACCCCTAACTGACTTAGAATGTGCAAGGAGGAAGATGGAATATCACCTGATGGAAGCAAGGACTGCAAAACATCTCCATGGACAACAAGTTGTGCCAAAGCACTTAGGGAAAACAAAACTAACCTACAACAAAACAATGTGCACAAGCACTTGGAGGAATGAAAATCTAATCTAATATTTACAAGGTAGTGAATTTCCCTCTAGAAGAAACGCTTGAGATAGATTCCATTGACTAGAATCTGTAGTTCTTCACCATCCAATGAGGCCAATTGGAAAGCATTGTTGTTCTTGCACTTCGTGACCATGTATGGGCCACTCCAAATGGCATCAAATTTTGAATGCCTTCCCGGTTTTGCTCTATCCACATCCCATTTCAACACTAGATCTCCAACTTGAAAAGATCTATCCTTGGCCTTCCTATCAAAGGTCTTCTTGATCAAAGCTTGATCCTTTTCCATTGCTTGGGATGCCCGATTTCTCGATCTCGCAGCTCCATCAACTCTGCATACCTCACCTCCATGGGCTCAAACTCTAGCAACTCCAGCTGCTTCATGAGTTCCAATGTTGGCAACTCAAGTGACATGGGCAAGATTGCCTCTCTTCCATAGACAAGTTTGAATGGAGAGTTACCTGTGGATCTTTTGGGAGTTATCCTATCAGCCCATAAGGCTGATTTCAGTTTGGTATGCCAAGACCTCTGATTCTCGTCAAGAGTCCTCCTAATGATCCTCAACAAGTTCTTGTTTGTAGACTCGGCCTGGCCATTACCTTGAGGGTAATAGTTTGATGAAGTGCTTAGGTAAATACCATTCTTGACAGCCCACTCAGTCACCTTAGATCCAATGAATGCCAATGCATTATCAGAGATTATTGTAGCAGGTACACCAAATCTGGTTGTTATCCCTCATAAAAGTCTAAGATGCTAGACTCATTTACCTCTTTGAGTGCTACTGCTTCTGTCCATTTGGTGAAGTAGTCTGTGGCTGTCAAAATCCATTTGTGCCCTTGGCTTGAATTGGGATTAATGACTCCAATGAAGTCCAAACCCCATTGCATGAATGGCTGGTCAACTGAGATTGGATGTAATGGAAGGGCAGCAAGTCTCTCTTTCCCGTGAAGAATGCACAATTCTTACACCTCTTGATCCATGCATAGCAATCACTGAAGATTTTAGGCCAATAATAACCAGCCTTCATGATTTTTAGAGCTGTCACTCTTGGTGCAAAATGACCACCAGCTGGTCCACCATGGAACTCTTCCAACACCCTTTGAATCTGATTTGTGCTAATGCATCTCAGCAGCACTCCATTTACATCTTTCTTGAACAAAACTCCATCAACAATGGCATACGGAACAGCCTGCAATCTGAAGTGTCTCCTTTGGGTCTTGTTCATCTCCGGAGGGCATAGGCCTGTGCCTAGGAAGTGTATAATGCCTTGGGTCCAGCAAGGAGTGGGGGCAGCATTGTCTTCTTCTTGATTGCCACTTGGCTCATGGCTGTCCTGGACTGTCAAAACAACCTCTTCTTCATTGCATACTTCTTTTGCTTCCCCAAAACCAGCTGCTCACACAATCCTTTCCCTCTTACCAGCTTGGTGATCTTGATCTCAATGTCATACTCCATGACATGGGTGATCCAACCTGCCCTTTTCTCATTCAAATCCTTGTTGAGGAGGAAGTCCTTAACCCCAGCATGTGAGACCAGCAACTGGACCTTGTTGTTTGAGATTAAATGCTTGAATTTCTTCAAGCTTCTGATTATTGCAAGTACATGCTTCTCAATAAAAGAGTACCTCACCTCATAGTCATCTAGGCTCGGCTGAAGAAGGCAATTGGCTGCTCATCATTATCCTTGTTCTGCTGTACCAAAATGGCAGAAATAGTGTCATTACCTCCAAATGCATAGAGGATGAAATCCTTGGAGAAGTCCGGGTTGATGAGAGTTGGTGCTTGAGAGATGGCTTCTTTGATTGCTTCAAAACTCTCCTTGCCTTCTGCTATCCACTTGAAAGCCATGCTCTTCTTTAACATTTTGGTGATGGGCTTGACAAGGGCTGCAAAATCTGGGACAAACCTCCGAACAAAGTTTATCCTTCCCAAGAAACTCTGAAGGGCTTTCTTGTGGCTTTCGCAATGGTAGTGCTCTTATGGCTTCAACCTCTCTCGGATCAATTGCTAATCCTTCTTTGGAGACAATATGGCCAAGGAGATTTCCTTCATGTGCAAGAAAGATACACTTCTTAGGATTCAAAGACACTCCAAATCTCCTGCACCTCGTGAAGACTTGCCTCAAATGAGAGAGGTGGTCTGCTGCATTTTTGGAAAAAACAGTGATATCATCAAGGTAAATCAGCACCACGTTGTTAATCAAACCTTTGAATGCCATGTCCATTGCCCTTTGGAAGGTAGCACCAGCGTTGGATAGCCCAAATGGCATTTTCCTATATGCAAAAGTTCCCCATTTGGTTGTGAAGGCTGTCTTGAACTGGTCCTCTTCCTTCACCATAATCTGATTGTAGCCTGAGTAGCCATCAAGTAGTGAAAACCTCTCGGAGCCAGCCACAACTTGCAAGATTTTCTCCATGGAAGGGAGTGGGTAATGGTCCTTGAGAGAGGCTCTATTCAAGTCTCTGAAGTCAACACACAATCTGATCTCTCCACTCTTCTTTCTGACTGGAACTAAGTTGGCAACCCAACTAGAATGCTTGATTGGGAATATGATCCTTGACTCAATCAGCTTGTCCAATTCTTTCCTCATGAGAGGCTCCATGTGTGGATTGACTGGTCTTTGTTTCTACCTGACAGGCTTAGTATTTGGATCCAATTCGATGGTATGCTGAGCTAAGTTGGGATTGAAACCTTTCAAGTCTTCATAGCTCCAAGAAAACACGTCAAGGAACTCTTGACATAGCTGTATGAACTCATACCTTTCTTGTTCAGTTGTCATCCTTCCAATTTGCAATGGTTTGTTCTCTTCTACCAAGATGGATACTGAATCCTCTCTCTTGACCTGAATGTTTGCTTTCTCCTTTCTAAACTGATCATTGGGGTTAAAAATGGACTCCAAAGTGATAAGTCCCTTGGGCAGCTTGTTAGTTCTCAGCTGTACCACTTGGTCACCATACTGCTGTTCCAATTTTCTTGATTCTTGGCTGAGAACTCAGCTTCTTCTTGCAAGAAATGGATGATTTGCTGGTCATTCTCAAACACTTGCCAACTAACATTGTTATCTGGCACTGAAGGCCTCACAATCACGTGGATGTTTGGTTGTACCTTGTCTTGTTGAATGCTTTCCACAATGTCAAAGGCTGCCCCTACTGCTGCAAGCCTGTCAGCAGCTTGATTCTCTTTCCTAGGAATGGATTTGATGCCAAAACCCTCAAAATCTTCCATGAGGTCCACACCCGTTCTCAGTAGCACTTGAGAAGATCATTTTTGGCAGCATGCTGTCCCTTGACCTGATTTACAATCAATTCACTGTCACCAAAGACTTGCAAGTTCTTTATTTTCTTCTTTATTGCCCAATGCATCCCTTGCACCAAGGCTTCATATTCAGCAGTGTTATTGGAGCATGCAAACTGAAATCTAAAAGCTGAATAGTACTTTACTCCTTGAGGTGAAACAAGCATAGCTCCACCTCCTGCACCTTGTCTACTCCTTGATCCATCAAAAAACAGCTGCCATACCTCATTGTCATCTTTGTGGTTTGGCTTGGTGATGCTAGGAATAGGCTGATTTTCTTCGTGTATGCAATAGACCCCTAGCTCAAATTCTTCCACTTCTTGATAAGGATCAAATGCATGTATCTTGTTTGCCCATTCATCAAGAGTTAGATCCGGGATGCTTCCAACCTTGGTGTCAGCTTCATCAGTGCTTGGGTGATCTTCTTGATCAAATGTTGAGCAATTGGCATTAATCTAACTTGGAGTGTAAGGCTCAATGTGAAAGTTTGCAATAGGTTCAGACCTGATTGTAGCCTTAGTTCCATACCTCATTCTAAATAGCATGTGTGACCAATCAGCAGACAAATATCCCCAATCTTGGCTGTGAAGTCCCTTGACAAGCATAGGGCAAAGAGTGGTGGAAGGTCTATGACTGATACATCTTGTAAAACAACAACATTTGGACATGCATGCAAGGTAAGACTCAAGTTTCTAATCACTCCAACTATTGCTACTGCTGTCCCATCTAGCTGCACTACCCCTTTGGATATTGTTTCATACTGGAGCCCTAGCTGATCAGCTATTTGTTTAGGCATTACCGAGCTACTTGCCCTGAGTCTATCATGCAATTATGTACTAGCTGATTTCCAATGATTAATGAAACATAGAAAGGAGGGGGCTTCAACATTTTACCTTGCTGTCCTCCATGATTTCCCTCAGGCTGGGCAGCATTTGTAAGCACTTTGTCTTGCATCTGAACTTGCTGATTTGAAGTTGGCCAGTCCTTCATGGCAGCTTGCAGCAGATCTCTTTGGCCTGGGATAGATAGGGATTCCCACATTGATATATTGACGTTTGTCTTCTTCATCTGATCAATGATACTGAATGGTGATGAAGGATCTCTTTGCTGTCCCTTGGTTTGCACATTCACTCCTTGCATGTGGGCAGCAACAACTGGTATTTGAGTTGGCCTAGGGGCTGTTCTTGGCTGCCCTTGTGCATTTACAACCGGATTTTGTTTGCCAACCACTTGTGGAACCATAGAAGGTTGTGGATTGGTTGGGGCTAATGGCTGTTCTTCACCCAAATTCCTCCTTTTTGACCTTGTGTTGGCTGCAACACCTTGAGAAACTACCTGGTTCATGCCACAAAAATCCTCTGCTTGCCAATTTACCAATGTGGTGTCATTTGGGGCTGATTGCTGTTGGAATGTTTCTTGTTGTTGGTTGTTTCTTGATCGCCCTCACCCTCCACACCAGTAGTTGTCACCATTAGTGCTTGATTCAAAGCACCATTGAAGCACATGGATTGGTTATGAGGCTCATTGCATGGAAAACACCAATCATACTCCTGAGCAATGTTGTTTTGTGTTGGCACCAATGCCTTAGAGGTAGATATGGCATTTGGATTATAGGGCTGAAATGGTCTATTGGCAGGAGGCCTTGTTTGATTCATATTTGCAACTGGATTAGGTGGCCTTTGTGGTTGGTATGGCTGCCTGTTAGGCTGAGCTTGGGGTTGATAAGAAGGTCTAAAACTTTGGGCTTGTTGCCTTTTGAGAGTAACCAGCTCATTGCCTAGGTTTTGCAATTGCTTCATGACTTCTTGAAGCTCATTTGGGGCACTTGGAGATGAAGTGGAAGCTTCATTTGAACTCTGATTTCTAGGAGTGGGAGAAGGAGCCAAATTAGGTGCTTGATTGGTGTTTGGACTCTCTAAACTTGGAAACAATGGCATGGGAGGTCTAGGGCAAGTTTGCAGCTTGATCAAACAATTTTCAGCCCTAATGGCAATGCTATAAGCCATAGGGATAGTTATGCCTCCCATGGACTGAATCAACATAGAAATATCAGAATTTAGAGCTTTGAGATAGTAGAGAAAAGCACCTTCTATTGTTGGCCTGACTGCCACTGGAATTCTCTCCCAAGTCTTTTGAAATCTGAAGTTGAAATCGGTCAGCTGCTCATTGGGAGCTCTCTTGATGGTTGTCAGCTGCTCCAAAAGAGACAAGTTGTCTCCCTTTTCTCCAAATTGCTCATGAAGTGCTATACACAGCTGATTCCAATTTGTGATAGAACCAGCTCCAAGGCTTCTAAACCATTGCAATGCTTTCCCCTTGAATGAAGATGCCAACAACTTGACAGCCACTTGCATCTCATTGATTTCATGGATTGCACAAAGGTTAGCAATATCTTTAACATGATCACCTGGAGTAGTCTGATTTTCTCCAGTGAAGTATGGAATGTTCTTCAAGGCTGCAATAGGAATTGGATGTTGTGCATTGAGGGCAAGTGGGCTGCTGCCTGTGAAGTTGACATAGGGGTTGTTTTGTGCCATTCTAATTGGTCTTAAAACCCTTGTTGACTGAATGAAAGGCCTACCAAGTGGAGGAGTTGAGAGAGTTCTATTTGGTGGAGATGGAGACCTTTGAATCCTTCTTCCTCTTTGCCTTCTTCTTGGAGATAATTGCAGGTATTCAAACAACACTTCTTCTTCTCCAACTCTTGACCTTGTGGTGACTCTTCTCATGAGTTTTCAGGCCTGCACTGCTGAAACCAGTTGATTCTTCCCCTTGGAGTCGCCAGATATGCAAATAATAGCTCTTTTCAAGCAAGAAAATTGCAGCAGATGCACATCAACTTTGCTTACAATAAAAATGAGACCTCTAGTGTCCCACCGGGCGTGCCAAAACTGTTGTTGCAAAATCACAACACCCCTGGATGTAGATCAGGCTTCTAGGTTGATCACTCTAGCATCCAGTGTGATTGCACAACATGGAAACCTCTCTCCAAGTGTGGGACTTGTGAAACTGAGAGAGGAATCTCCAGATTAGAGGCTGGTTCCTCAAACTCCTCTGATTTAGATCTATATTTGCACAACTACAGAGGTTCAAATCCTAATCCTACTCTAAATTGCAAGGAGACAGGGATAGAAGTGCAAAAATTGAAACTAACTAAAGATGGTGATGCACCAAAAGGAGTGGTGAATATTTTTGTCATGCAAATAGACACAAACCAAAGATTGCAAGCATAAAACATACACAGGCTGATAAGATATAATTTAGGATCTGAAATGAAGCAAATAATACAAACAAAGGACTGAAACCATTCACAAAGCTTGCATTATCATTTCCAATGTCAAAACCACTGCATTACAACCTCAGAGAGGTAAAAAACTATTACAATCTTTGAAGAGGTCTGATTCTTGCAAACAATCACTTACTGGAGGTGAAAGAAGAAGTCTGCTATGCCAAAAATGTTCCACCACTTTAGAAATGAGCCAAATCTGGCTTTTACATTGCATGGGTCGAGCCCAGGAGAGAGAAAATGTACAAAACATGGGAGCCCATTCCTCATTGACTGCAAATGCATTAAAACGGCATGGGGACCTTACAAACCCATACCCTGTCATTTTTGACCAAATTGGAGGAGAATGCGACCCATTCTGCATTAAATTTGGTCACTGAAATGTCACTTCTAGCCATGGACACACGTCAGAGCTGTTTCTTAACTTTCTCTCTCCAAATGAACCAAAATTCAAGATTGACCCCGAAATCATGTAGATAATTTTATAAGCTTTCCAATGATATAAAGAACGTGCAAATCTGAGCTCTGGATCGAAAGATATGGCGATCTGAAGATTTAGGGCACAAAACAGGCAAAAATGGGTTTTGAAATTTTTCCCACGCTCCGCCACCTGGATGACACGTGTCAGGTGCTGATTAGATGAGCAATTCTCTCTCCTTCCCTTACCCATGGGTTTTCCTTGAAAGTTTTGACTTTTTGTGATTTTGGAACATTTTCCATTTTTTCCCCGCGTCCCCGCCACTTGGGACACGTGGCATGATCTAGTTAGAGGACAGGGACGCGGGGTCATCCTTACCTTTTAGTTTTTGGCCAAAACTTTTGCCAAATTCTCTAATTCCTCCCCGAGCTCCACACTCCCTTTCTCCTTAGGACACGTGTCCTCTTTTTATTGGCTCGGGCCAACGCTTCAAACCTTGCCCTTAGAAATTTTGGACATTTTCCCTTGTGACACGTGGCGTTTCCTGATTCATCCTCGGGCCTGCCGGCTTTTCACGTCCCTCACGTCCTTTTGTCCCAGATGTCCCAAACTATCTGGGACAAAAACTTCCGATCCACCCGATTCGGGCTTCTCTATCCCTCTTTGAGGCGAAGACACGTGGCGTGATTTGATTGGCTCTCGGCTCCTTCGGCTCTCCGCGTCCCTCGTGTCCATTTGTCCCCAGCTAACCCCTGATCCTGCAGGACAAATTCTTCCAAACCACCCGAAATGGGCTTCTTGTCCCTCTCGCTGGTTCGCGCCTTTTCGCGTCCTTCGCGCCCATTTGTCCCAACCTTATTTTGATCAGCAGGTTAGTCAATTTTCTCACCTTCGGTCGGTTCACCCTTTCGCATCCCACACGTCCCGATGTCCCAACTTGTCCCTTTGCTCTGCGGATCGCATGGAGGCCTTTTCGGCCGATTCACGCCCGATGTCCCAACTGTCCCAAGGATCACTGGACTAGGACTTAGCCAATTTTCATGATTTTTCCGGCCCAAGCTTGTTTTTTGCAACTTTTTCACCCTTTTTAGAACTTGCTCTTTTCTTCTTGGACAGGGAGTTAGAAAAGGCCGAGGGGACCCTAGAAACATGATTTTTGCCTCAATCAATCTATTTTCCGGGAATTGAGTATTTAATGCTGTTATCAAAATTACCTCCGGAGGTGAATTTTGGATAACGATTACTTTTCCTTACCAGGATCGAGGGTGGGATATTCCCATGAGAACTAATGGGAGTGATCCTAGGATATGGTGGAGGAGTAGATCTACATTTCTTGGGCATCGACATTCCTAGTGCAGCTATATAGGGAGCTATGGGACTATAGGAGATAGCGGTGGTTTAGTTTGTGTTCCACCTTTTTACTACACTACAGGGCATACGAGCATATCATGTGCGTGCAAACCAGTTGTTTTTCACGACATGATTGGTTTAGGGGTTGCTTACTTAAATTTCGATACGAGACGGTGGGTACAAGTTGGTGGGAAGCATAGGGTGGCTAGGGCCACACATGATGTTTTATATTATAGGTGGTTACTGGAGGGAATTTTAGGAGTCAATATTGTGTGGAGGCCCTACATTGGCTATCCCTCATACAGGGGACATGGATAAGGAGTTAGAGGAGCTTTAGTTGCTAAGTTGGATATAGGGGTGGCGTGCTTAGTGTGCACAAGATGATACCTGCAGACAAGATTAGATGGTAGTTTGGGCTACCATAGGGCATGCCTCCACCTTTCCCATAGTACTAAAGAGATGACATGGATAAGCCCACATATACACCATGATCAAGTGTGCCAATAGGATAGGAGGAGTAGGTAGTGGATAGGTAAATAGATGATTCCATATTTACTAATGGATATAGACAACAACAGGCGGCACCACCGAGGCTCGGTGTAGCTAGATCTTGCTTATAGTGAAAGTATAGTGAGATGCCTTGTAGGGGTAGGTGGCCCCTCTTCGACATAACTCAAAAGTGTGGAGGGTCAATTCTTAATAGCTCATGCATAGGTGGCCACCCAGTAGGCCTAGGTGACCTCCTTACATGCTCGGTTATTCCAGTACAGGTATCTACACGGGGAAGTGATTTTGTGGAGTCTAGGTGGCCACATTACGATGTGCACAGGTGGCGATTTACATGGCCACTTGGCCTTAGCATAGGTACAGTAGCAGCCCTACAGCCCAACTTATATCACAAGTACCTCCACAAGCCACAGGACATGGTCCCATACTACAGAGGAAGTAGTGGCGGGACAAGGTCCCACAAGACAGGAGGAGGATAAGGATCCCAAATATAGGGACCGAGGCCAAGTATTAAGGGACAGGCGCATAGGTTGCATTGAGACCTATGGCACCACCTCGAGCGGTGACTATGGCAAGGTTTAGGGATGGCCTGAAATAGGTGTGTTACTTTAAGGATCACTTGATGACTGTCAGGATATATGTCCCTTCTTATGTTGAGTAAAAAGCATAGTGGGAACGAGTGAGAGGACTAAGTCTCATACTCACGCTCAAGGAGTAAGGGGATAACAAGCCCAAAGACAAGGTCAAGGAGAGGCTACTAGCTCATGTAGGCCAAGCCCAGCTAAGGGCTAGGTGGAGATTAGACCAAGACCCTTGGAGGTTGAATAGATGTTGGTATGGTGGTAGATTGGTCGGGAGGAGACATGATATCTTGGCCCATAGGATATAAGGTTGGGTGACGATGAGCCACTTGGTATGATTATTATTTTTAGGTTTTAATATATATATTATCCTACGTGCGAAGATAGTGAGGTTGTATATGAGTGATTTGTGATTTTTATTTTTATCTTTTGACCTATGTGCCAAATATAGTGAGGTTATATTTGAGTGATTCGAGATACGTATGTATTTTTATCTGTGTATATGTGTATTAATACACATACTTTTTCCTAGTTATATAGATGATGATATTTATTGTAATGATGTATCTATGTTTTTAATTTCCATTGTTATTGTGTATTGATGGAAACTAGATGAATTAGGCATGATTGAGTTGAGGTCATGTAGGCATGATAGAGTCTAGGTGAGTTAGACATGATTAATTTGAGGTCATGTAGGCATGATGGAGTGTATTTGAGTTAAGCATGATTGAGTCTAGGTCATTTAGGCATGATTGAGTTAGGTCAGTTAGGCATGGTGGAGCTTTAGGTCAATTAGGTTAGTTAGGCATGGTGGAGCTTTAGGTCAATTAGGTTAGTTAGGCATGGTGGAGTTTTAGGTCAATTAGGTATGATTTGGTCATGTTGTTGGGTTTGATTTAATTTCCATGTTATTGGTAGTATGGAAAATAAATGATGATGTATATTTATGTTATGGTTTAAACTTCCAAATATTTGATATCATGGAATGGTGAACTGATTGATGTATGATGTGATGAAATGGTAGGTATGTATGTTTGTATTAATTTCCAAGTGTTGTAGAAAATTGAAACTAAGGTAGAATTTGAATAGGAAAAATGGAGGGGGAAATTGGTTAGGGTAAAGAGTGGGTGAGATAACCTCCAATGGCCCCATTCCCTCAGAGTGCTACCTACATAGCCCTAGAGAAAAGTGGCCTCAGGCCGATGTAGTTCTCCCATAAGCTAGGGAAGAATATGACAAGGTAGAGGGATGGGTTGGTAGGTTTTAAGCATGATTAAGTCTAGGTCATTTAGACATGGTTGAGTTTAGGTCAAATAGGTATGGTTGATTTTAGGATAGTTAGGCATGGTGATGTTTGTGAAAGAGGAATTCTTAAAATGTAGGTGTCAATGGTCTATGATAATCAACAAGTAATGAAGAAGATGAAGGGTAAGAGGTGACAAAAATATCCACCTAGTTGGTAAGAACCATAACAATTCTACCATACCAAAGGTGGGATTATGAATGTAAGACCCTAAAGGTGTTATATTGGGCCCCTAAAATATTGACTAAGTACAAAAAGGCACATGGGTGATCAAGGCATAAGATAAAGGGTGGGCACGCAAGAAGAAAGCACACAAGGCAAGGGTTCTAGGAGGGTTTTAGAAGGACCATGTTACACACCGGTAGAACAAGGTCTCGAGACTTAGCCATATTTGGCATATCGGATAGAACATGAGAAAAGTGTAACCCTCATGTGCATGATGAATGGATAAGGTGCCAACTTGGAAATAGGTTGGCCTAGGAAGGAATATGCCCTACGATGGAAGATTATAAAATACCATCATGGTAAGGAGTGGAGAGCTCAGGCCTGGAGGAGCATAATCCCATGGAGGACCACATCTGGACACTTGGTGATGGATCTGAAACCTTAGAAAGGTAGTTTGGTAGTTCAAGGGACCTATAAATACAAGCGCCCACAGAGGAATAAAAGAGAGATCAATAGAGAGCAAAGCTCTGCAGAAATGCCATGAGGGGTTGTATCGGGTTGGGTAGATAAAATATAAGAGAAGGATGAATCAAGGGGCATGGGTTTGTAAATTTAATTTTTGAGATCTAAGGAATGTAGATCTAGTTATGATGTATGACCTCATTCTTCCATATTGCGATGCTTTGTAATGAATATAATCGATGTAATGAGGTTAGCAACTTGTTTGAATATGATCATTAATGATTGTGGTCCATCCTCATATCTTCATAGTTCGTTTCATGTATGTTTATGAAATAAGTACAAATCCATATGCATTTTCCTTTCTATATGATTTGAGTCCTATTGTTACATTATGTATTTGGTTGGGATGACCGCATTGGTCTAGAATTGGTTGGGACATCTTATAGTAACTAGGATACTTGAATCAAGTGCATATCAATTATAGGCATTGGATGGCACCATGTTTCTGGTTACTTCAATGGGAGTAGGATGAATCCATACTATAAATAAAGCTTTTTGGTGTTTGTAATAAGGCAGTATTTCCACTTAGATTAGATTTCCCTTTCATTTGTTTCTTTCTAGTCATTTTTATGTTTTGTTATTTTACTCCTTAATTTTTTTGTAATAAGTGCACTTGTGTGTGGGAAGATGATTACTATATTTGAGTTCATGTTCAAAGGACCCCACATCATTTTAGTGTGGCGTGAACCACGTAAAAGTGCATGAAAGAGAAAAATATTTTTTAAGGATTATATACAGGTTGGCAGAGTTGAAGATGCTCTCTAGAATATTGGTGCAAAAGAAAATGGCGCTACATGTGCCAAGGATGAAGGCCACACATAAAAAAAGAGGGTCACATAGTGTAACATGAAAGAGGAATTGAAATGATAAACTACTTGGTATGTGGTACAAATGATTATGTATTATGGTGTAAGTAAGAACACACAAGGAGTTTTGTTGCCTAAAAAGTAGTGAGCACACGAGAAGGTTACAAATGCGGTGTGCAAAAGAAAGAAATGGAAATCACAAAAAAAAAAAGAAAAACATAATTAAATATGAGTATGGTGGTAGGTGAGGAGCAATTAATGTGGGAAAACTATGAAAAATCTATAAAAGGAGTGTAAGTGACTTCATTATTACCTTGCATGTTAGAGTGTTTGAGCCTTGAAGAGCAATGAATTGCAAACAAGTGCAAAGTATGAGTATAAAAGAGAATCTATCGAACCTATAGAAATTTTGGCATGGCCTGAAGTGAAGATTCTTTGTGGGAAGTGTGAGATCGAAGAAAATACGTGAGGATATTAGAGTTTTGAGGTTTTGAATTTTAGAGCTAGCGTTTAAGAAGAAAAATTCATAGCTAGGGAACACACGTTTGAGAAATGAGAGGTAGTAAGGAGAAAAAGTTTGCAAGTATAAGAAATGGTGAGTAATATGACATCTAGGAAACCTTATAAGTTGAGTATATTTTATTGATGACACCAAGGAAATTCATGAACAAGAACAAGAAGCTCGTGAGAGAGGAAGCACTAGAGGAATGGTTTGTAGAGATTTAATATCCAAGAGAGGTCATACAAGGAAAGCAATGGAATTCAGCTTTGAAAAAGTGTAAGATTAACGAGTTTAATCATATCTCAAAGAAGAGCATGGAAATATTGAGAAGGATATGATTATCAAAACCAATGAGAGGATGGATTCAGGAAACATGTTTATGATGGCTCAATACAAACACTCTTAGAAAGCTGTTAGAGTGCTTCAACTCTATGAGTTTCTCTCTTCTTTGGAAAACTAGAATGCATGTATCGGTGGTTGGTATCATGAGTTAATGAGGACTAATTTTACTTCACAGAAGGAGAATGCACCTCACATGGTATTTGATAGGTAGGGTGACTGGATTATGTAGCTCTAAGAGAGAGATAGAGCCAAACTTGGATGATGAGAGATTGTGCAATTTTTCTATCGTATTTACCTCATGTTAATTTAAAGACTCTGTGAATCAATTGTATCATGCAATAAATCTAAAGTTTGATGCAGAAAAGGTGGATGCTGATTACCATATACCGCAAAAAACTTATGTATATCCTAAGAAAATGACATATGAAGAGGTAATGGAGTTAGATAACATTGATATCACCCATGAGTCCATAGCAGTTGGGAAGAAGGAATTTTTATGTGTATATGTCTACCTCAGGCCTAGGTTTCAGGATGGGAAGTGCGTTGTGGGGAACATGTGAAGCTCCTAAGCACTCCCAAAAGAAATTATACTTGTATGCACAAAGAGGTCGCATGAGGGTACTCCTTCGAGGATGGAAGAGGAAGAAGTAAGGATTGATCTCGAAGCCAAGGAGATGGAAAAGGAAGGAAGTGGTGTGCTTGTCCGTGCCTATAGAATAAAAGCGAGAAGAAAAAATAAATAATGGAGTGGTGTTGCAAGAACCTCCAAATAAGTTATAAGGTTTCTAAGGACAACACTAGTCAAGGCAAGCCTAGAAAAGAAGAAGAACAAAAGGCATAATATCATGAAATAGAGTGATAGTTATGAATAAGGACCGCATCGAGACGAGGCAATGTAAAACACCAAACCCCACATGTTTATAATGTAGATGGAAAAGAAGATCCCAAAATGAAGAGACCCATCATGAAAAAGAATTTCCTAGTGAGTGTGAAGAAGAAAGTCCCACTTTGGAGAGGATGAAGAAAAGGAGAGGAGTGTAGGTGAGCCATCCAGGTGCAAGGGGTAGCATCGGTGATAAATGAGAAGTTATGTTTTTAGGTGCCAAAACTCATATACCCATAGGTAGAAGAATTGGAAGTCGAAGGGGAGAATAATTATTGTGCACACTAAACCTTGGGTATGTTAATGACCCTACAAATATTATACGTTTAAGATTCAAAATTACACTCATTGTTGATCAATTATATGGCTAGGAGATGATTTACCTAGAGGGCACAAATATGCACTCCAGAAAGATGTTGAGATAGACTATGCAGATGCATATGGATGAACCTAAGTTTGATGTCAGTGAGGAAGCATGCATAAGGTGTAGGATAAAGAAGGCTCCTCACATGATGTATGTGATAATAAAACCCACCAAGTTCACTAATGAATAGGCTAGTAATGCATTGAAAAAAATGGTGGATGAAGTGTCTCAAGACATTTAGATAAGGGGGCACAATCGAGGATATTTTTGGAGGACAAGAATAATAAAGAACAAGAAATTCAACAATTAACTAAGGCTCGTAACATAGCAAAGAAGTGCACGAAGGGTATTTTGGACTTCTGTAGCTAACATTGGAAATGAGGTTTTGGAGGCACACTGGATTTTTATGAGAAAATTAAGAAAACATACCCAATGGCCTTGCATTTTTGCAAAATTTAGTTCACATGCTCTTTGCAGGAAAAGACGACTATGCAAAGGGTAAAACAAGGGGACACCACTGCGGTAGAGAAGGATAAGAATAAGAAGATTGTGGTGTAAAAAATTATGGATCTTGAATACTTGTTACAAACTATAAAGGATACTTTAAGGAAGGTGGGATGGGCCTTTGAACATAGTAAAAACCTCTACCCTCATCCTCAAAGCATACACTACTCGGGGAGGAAGCATATTTATTGAGTGTGTAGGATGTAAGGAAAGCTCATGCGAGAGGAGCTCCCGAACGAGATTCCACTAAAGAGGGATTCTCTAAATACAAAAAGGGACACATATGAGATCTAGCTCAAGGAGATGGGTTCACTCATCATGCGTAAGACATAGCACTTGGAGGGGCCAATCTCGAGTCTCACTTGGAGGGGCCAATAAGGGAATTGAAGCAAAAAGGTGAAAACATGACTCCCGAGGATATTGTGGAGCATGTTGGTGCTTAATACTGATCCTTTGGATTGAGATGGTATTTTTCATAGAATTCCCATATATTTAACTAGTTATGTATGTTTCTTATTGTTCCTTGTGCTTCAAATATCATTTCGAGTCAAGAACAAACATTAGTTTGTGGTAAATCTTGTGCCTTAGCCAAATAAAAGAGAATATTTAATAGAAATGTCAAAGGATTGGTTTAATAGACTAGTTAGTCAAATTATATAAGCTCCAGACTTACGGGTGGATGATATATGTCTACATCTTTCATGAGGAACCTGTAATTAGTATTGAATGATCTATTTTCTCTTAAAATCTGAAGCTCAAGGTCCAAGGATCGAAGGAGGGGCCACGTGGGGGATTTTGGCTATCCTCAAAGCATTTTGGCTCCGCATACCTTAAGTCCCCTAATTAAATTGTGTTAGATAATTCTATGGGGTCCAAGAAGGGTCAAGCCAAGTAAAAGACCATGTGGCAGGTGGAAAAGATGATAGATGATGTAAGATTAATGACTAGTGGTGAACACGTGTTGGCATTCTTTCACAACTTTAGGTGATAGGATCCTACGGATGTAAAGTCCCCAAAGTGAGCTGGATTTAAATGGATTTTGGGTCCACTCGACCCTATATATATCTAATGCAAGGATGTCATGTTGTAATGCTCAGAGGTGGAAATGTGGAAAATAAAATTATGAGGACCAAAAGCTTCTAATTCTACTCAAGTTAAAAGTTGCAACATGAAGGAATAAACAAAAAAAACACGAGGAAAGAAATACTAACAAACACGAGGAGCATGGACATTTATCATTGGCCCATGTTTTGTGGTTGTTCATCGAGAGGATGCTAAAATTAAAATGCAAAATATGTGTGGGGTTTCCTCATTGATTGATGCTTATGACATGAAGAAGAGATTGAAAATGATCTAACACTATAAAGATGTGTGGAGTTTTTCTATTGGCTCACACTTTGTATTAAGAATAACATAGATCAATAGTGTTAGGGAAGACACTTGGCATCATTCCACCACACTTCAAGCTGATAGAATTTTACAGATTTCAATCTACAGAGTGAATGAAATTTAGTAAAAGGCATCAGACCGAAATAAGGAAGGAGTAGTCAAAAGACAAAGCAAGTAGATGCATAACTGTGAGGCAAAACCCGTAACCCAATGAAATACCAACACGTGAAAAGGAAAATTAATGTACACATTGGTAGAGTTAATCCCTAAGATAATCAAAGTTTTCAATGTGTTAATCTCTTGTTCATGTCGACATGCAAAATTTTAAAGGACGATATATTTTGATCTACTACTCCAAATATTTTAAAATTAATTATTAGATTAGGCATTTACCTTTACCTAGGTATTTATCCTCACCCACTTATGTGTGTGGATATTTATTTTATTTTATTTAGATATTAGGGGATATTATCTAGTTGTTAGGTATAGTTCTTTCCTTGATCTATGGTATTGACTAGATCCTTCATGTCTAGTTCTTTTCTAAATCTATGGTCTTGATTAGTTCTTTGATGACTAGCTCTTTCCTTGATTTATGGATATATCTATGACCTTGATTGGTTCTTAAATTATTATTCCTTTCCTATATAAGCAAGGCTCATTCTCATTGTATTTCATTGAGTTCCATAATAATATATGATATAGTTTCTCATTTGTTTACAAAGGTTTTATGTAAAGTTATTCTAGTGAATTGCTTTCATCTTATTGATCATGGTGTTTGGTTAACATCCGAGTTCTTGGTTTGGTGTGATTTGGTTATCATTACTTTTATAGTATCGGAGCAGAGAGATTGTTGTTGACATCCGTCAAGTAAGTTTCATTTTGGAAAGAATATTTTTTGTATATTCATATATTCTAAGCTACTAGGTTCTTAACTCCATCCCCTTTCATTTTATTTGTGTGATGAAGGAAAGATCATTTTATTTTGTTTTAGTGCAACTAAAATAAATAAAGAGAATAAAATTTAAAAGCTTGTATCTTTTGATTGGTAACTTGGTTTTGAGTGTTATTTTTGTAAAAGTGCTTGTTTTTTCATGCCCTTTGTATTGGAAATATTTATTTTGAGAATCTTTAGTATAATTCCATATTGTATCAGGCATTCATTATAAAGTGCCAAAATATGGGGATCTTGTTGCATTATTTGGTTCTTGCATTTATTTTGGTGGTTTTTTTAGAATGGCATCTTTATCTACTTCTCCATTAGATTATGTTGATCCGTTAGCAACACATAATTACCACACATGGAAACCAAGAATGGAAACAATAATTAAGAGGAAATTATTATGGGCTTTAACTTCCTCAAAAAACCGGTGTTCACTAGAGAATATGATAAATTTTATTACCCGGTGCAAATTTGATGAGTGTATGGGTTTGATAGAAACTTATGTAAGTGACATTATTTTGTTTCATTTTGAAAAATGTGACTCTCCTTTAATAATATGAGAGAAATCTCAATATTTATTTGGTAAGGTGGATCATATGAAAGCCATACAACTTGAAATTGAGATAACCTCTCTTAAACCATGAGATTTACCACTTACAAATAGTTGGGTTATAGTTTCTAGTGCTTCTCATCACATGAATTATTCCAAGGAGTCTTTTGTTTCTCTGGGTTTGAGTTCTACTTAAAAATTGAGGTTGGAGATTCTTCCTTTCTTTCTTTTGAGGTAAAATTTGATAAACACCTTGATGGTGGTAGTATCCAAGACTCATTGTATGTTCCTAACATCATCACAAATTTTCTTTCAGTAAATTAATTTTGTCATTCTAGTCAAGGAAAAACAATGACTTTTACAACACATGGGGCAGAAGTACAAATTTTTTGGAGCCTCATTCACTTATTCTAAAGGTATTATTGATTATACTTCTAGACTATATCACTTTGATGGTTTTGAGGACATTTCCTCTATAGGGATATGATTTGTTTCTCATGCAGATTTAGAGAGTAAGGTTTAGCACGAGAGATTTGGACATCTCAATTACATATATTTGAAGGAGTTGAGAACTCATGGTATGGTAAATGTATTCCTAGAGTTTATTGTCTTGAGGAGTTTTTCATGGCTATGCATTAAAGAAACAACACCAAGATCCTTTTGCTAAGAATTTTCCTAAGAGAGCTTCTTAACCACTTGAGCTTGTGTATAGTGACTTGATGGTTTTTCCTAGCCCATCTTTCAATGGAGCTAAGTATGCACTTACGTTTATTGATAATTTATCGAGGCGTAATTGGGTTTATTTTCTTAAGTAAAAAAGTGATGTTTTTTCACACTTAAAATTCTTCAAGGATTTGGTCAAGAAAAAATTTTCTACTTGAATAAATAACCTTCATAATGATAATAGGGGGAGTACTTCAATAATGAGTTTTCTGAATTTTTTGAAACTCGAGGCATTATTCACCAAAATATTGTTCCTCATAATCCATAACAGAATGGATTAGTAGAACAAAAGAATATAAATTTGAAGGAAATGGCTAACTATATGATGCATTCTAGAGATTTACCTCCTATCTACTAGGTAGAAGCAGTTAATTGTGTTAACTACATTTAGAATCACACACCACACATAAAACTTGAGAATTTGACTCCAGAGGAAGCTTGGTCCAACACTAAGCCATATGTCTCATTTTTTCAATTATTTAGGAGCCATGTTTGGGCCTTTGTGCCAAAGAAGAAAAGGAAATCCTTGGATAAGAAGATCAAACCCTTGATCTTTATAGGGTATTGTGAGGACATGAGATTTTATCAACTTTTAGATCCTAATACTCATGATGTTATTTTTCAAACACATGTTCAGTTTGATGAGCACTTCACTCCTCATGATTCTTCATCTTCTTCCATGACTCCTTCTTCATCATCCTCTCATTTTGAGGATCCTTTCTTTTAGGAGGTTGATGAGGAGGTTATAGATGTCGTTGAGGATCCTATTCCTACCGATGTTGTCATTATGCTTAAGTGGGCTGCATGTACGATAGATCCGAGGTAACATCTATCAAACAGATCTTCCACCCACCAAGCATCATCATGCACATTCTACAAGTTCTAGAATTTTGTGTCAGGAAGTTTCTAAGGATCCAAAGTATTTTTCAAAGGCTCATGGGACACAAGAGTCGGATGATGCGATGAAAATAGAGTATTCTTATTTGATGAATAATCATACTTGGGATTTAGTATCTCTTCCTAAAGGAAGACATATTGTTAGGTGTAAGTCGGTATAAAAACTAAATATACGGTTGATGGGTCCATTGACACGTATAAGACTCATCTTGTTGCCAAGGATTTTTCACAAGTTTAAGGTATTGATTACTCTAAGAAATTTTCACCTGTTTCCAAGATGGATTATGTTTTCCTTGTACTTGCTATTGTTACATCATAGGGGTGGCCCATATACTAGATGGACATGAATAGTTCGTTCTTACATAGATATTTACAAGAGGAAATATACATGGAGTAATTGGGTGGATTTTTTCAGGATTATTCTCTTGTTTGTAGGCTCTGAAGGTCTCTCTATGGTCTCAAACAAGCCCCTCAAGATTTGTATGAGAATATGGATTCTTTTATTTCATCTACTAGTTTTTTTTTCCACTCCGATCATACGGTGTATCTCCAACATATTGGTGAGGATATTGTGATATTTTTATTGTATGTTGATGATCTATTACTTATTTGAAGCTCTTCTTCCCACATTCGGACTATTCGAGGGCTCTTTCTACACAGTTTGACATGACAGATCTTAGGTTATTGCATTATTTCCTTCGATGGATATTTCTTAGAAAAATTCATGGATTCATTTGAGTTAGAAAAATTACACCCATGTTCTTCTTCAATGCTTTGATATGGATTATTGCAAGACAATTCTATCTCCTTTTCGATCACCGGGGTTACTCTTACTTCCACATGTACCTATACACTTTGTGATCCTACATTGTATTGGTAGTTGGTTGGAATTCTCATGTACTTAACCGATAATCACCCCGATATTTCATTTGTAGTAGGGATTGTATCTCAATTTGAACATTCTCCTCATAGTATTCATTGGCAATCTATCGAAAGGATTTTGTGTTATTCACATGGGAAATTCCCACTTTGGCCTAAATTAAACTAGGGGTTCTACTTAGTTGGTTGGATATAAAGATTCAGATTGGTCAAGTTATATTGATGAAATGCATTCCACTTCTATATATATATTTTGTCTTGGTTAATCTCCAGTTTCTTGGGCATGTAAAAATCAACAGGCTATTGCACTTTCATCTTCAAAGGAGGAGTATAGGGAAATAGTTACAATGAGTCAATAAATTATTTAGCTTCAATAGTTATTGATAGAGTTTGGATTCCCACAGGATTCATTGAATAAACTTTGGTATGACCACCAAAGTACAATTCACATTTCTTGCAACCCAATTGAGCACCAACGGACTAAGCATATTGAGATACACATCCACTTCATTCATCAGCACATTTAGGATGGATTTATTTTCTTGGAGTGCCTTCCAACTCAGCAACAAGTTACGGACATATTTATGAAGCCATTTTACATCACCTCACTACCTTTAGTTACGTGTCCCGCTTGGGGTTTCGTGAAGTTATTCTTGGGGGTGTTCATGAGAACATCATCCTTCTTCTTCTTCTTATTTCTCTTTCCTTATAGCAAGATTATTTCCTTATTTTGGTACATGAGTACCTGATCATGCCTAGTTATATGGACTCATATTGTGGATATGCCACTTTTATTTTGGGCCCCTAGCTTCACTTGAGGGGGTGTTACATTAGGTATTTTACCTTAACTCATGTTCACCTAGGTATTTTATTCATCTTTATTGTATTTATCCTCACCCACTTATGTGTGTGGATATTTATTTTATTTTATTTAGATATTAGGGGATATTATCTCATTGTTAGGTATAGCTCTCTCCTTGATCTATGGTATTGAGTAGATCTTTGATGTCTAGTTCTTTCCTAAATCTATGGTCTTGACTAGTTCTTTCCTTTATTTATGGCTTGATCTACGACCTTGACTAGTTCTTAGATTTTTATTCCTTTCTTATATAATCAAGGCTCATTATCATTACATTTCATTAAGTTCCATAATAATATATGATATTGTTTCTCATTTGTTTGCAAAGGTTTTATGTAAAGTTATTCTAGCAAATTTCTTTCATCTTACTGATCGTGTTGTTTGATTAACATCCGAGTTCTTGGCTTTGTATGATATGGTTATAGTTCCTTTTATTTATATCACTGGAAAGGTCTCCTCAAGCCCTTTTATTTGACATCATTAGAATTATATTTTTATGGAAGAAAAAGGGGAAAAAAATCAAGCCATTAAATTACATATCTAAGTAGCTCAACCACCCATATCTAATATGATTTGGCTTATTTACTTCTTCTACAAGTAAAAAGGCATGGGGGATGGGTTTGGCAGGTTGCCTATGCTCCTTTTTAGGATTTTAATGCACCTTCTTGGTGGTTGTAGAGGTAAATCATATTTTTCTTGTTTCTCTCTCTCTCTCTCTCTCTCTTCTATATATTGTAGAGGCCTTCCATTTTGTGTGAGAGGTGATTGGGGGTGGTTGTAAACTTTTTTATTAAATTTTAGGTTCCAATTTCTAGTTTCATTGCAAAACATTTATATGTGTTGATTTCTTTGAGAAAATAACTAAGGTGGTTATGTTGTATAACCCATTAATAGGTTTTGAGGGCATTTTTTATGTCCCCGAGCCAAAAGTTACATGAATAATATTATAAATTTTTTGATAAAGCTATACTTTCTCGTTTCTCATGTTTTAAAAGAATGAATGAGGTAATATTGGTTTTGTTACTATCTTGCATTGGATTTGATTTTTAAGTACAAAAGGGTCTTTCTAAGTATTTTATTTCTCCTAGTCCTTTGTGAGAATAATGTAGAATAGTGTATATTTTACAGTAGTTTAGTCTCGGATGAAAAATCCTAAAGGCAACAACACTTTTAAATAGCTTTTGTTATCCCTTAAGGTTATTTTGGGTGTATAAGACAAATACAACAAGTGCTTTATCTTAGCTCTAACTCCATGATTTATAGTTAGGATTGTGAATACTATAGATGGAATTTGTGCACATTGAGTATCAATGATTACAAACATTATTTCAAAGACAATTTTAAATTAATTGTTCTTTTCAAGAATTGTATTCAAGGATGGATTATTTCTAAGGAAACATTAATGTACCAAGATCATAAAAGTAACTACCCTCTACCTCCTAATCTCCATCAAAACTATAATCAATCTTATCCCTGTAATTCCATCCATTTGTTTCTTTTATTGATATGTCTCTAAACATCATTGAAAGTGAACCTTAGCTTTTATCAGAGAATACAAGTTCAATTGAATTCTATTGTCTATAATAACTCGAGTCCGGTAAGGTAAGAATATGTAGAAATTTGTGTGGAAACTCGTGAGAGTGAAGTGTTGTGTCCATGGCCATGTTTATCCTATACTAACCCATCATTTAAATAAATAAAGGTAAAAAAGATCCCATCTCTCCCTCTGCATCCAGGTTAAACCACATGGTCCTCTCACCCTAATTCAAGGTAGCACCAAAAGAAACAAGAAAAGGCCATATCCTTTAGACGTGCCCCTTAACCATCCCGATGGATAATCAAAAGGAAAGTGATAGACCCCTCCCCAAATAAAAAATGACACACTACCACCTTGTCCACCAAAATTCCAAGAGGTTCCCCCTTCCCTAGAGAAAACTTGTTGTTAATCCAAAGTAGGGGGTGTAAATTTGAGGACCAACAAGCTTCGGCATTGTTACTGTGGAAAGAATTTGAAGATTCCATCTATTTCTATAATTTGATATTCTAGTGGTGAATCCCTAAAAGAAAAACTTGGAATAGAATGGTTTCATTACATAACATGTTGACGGTCCTCTATTGGACTTCTTATTCATAATGTTCTCATTATAAACAAGATTTTCATAAAACCTGATTTTGTTAGAAAAATGTGTAAAAATTCATAAAGATATGAAAAGCTCAAAATTACATTTTATAAAGCTATAATTTCAAGATGTTTTTGAGTTGATCTATACATATAAGGTGTAAGGCCTTATTGATGGCTCAGTATTTCAAAGAAAATATGGTATGTATAAGTGTAAAGTTTTTAACAACTTGTTGATTAACTCTCCCCTTTGCAAAGTTAGAAAGAAGAAGTTTTTTTTCAAGTTAGATCTTATCAAAAATTACTTCCAAAGATGAAAGGTACACATCCAAGAAGGAAGAAAATATCAAAATTAGTGAGTAATCAAAATTCAGAAGAAAATATTGTTCAAATTATTGAGATTGATCAACCTTTGGTGGAAGATTACTCTAGTACACACACCTGACATCTCTGATTTAGGTAGTCCTCAAGCTAATTTGCATTCATTATTTCAAGAAGGTTCAACATCTACAAGTAACAAAGGTATTCTTCATCTCCCTTATTTTTGACTCATGAGAATCAAGTATTTTGTGAAAATGAGTCCTTGAAGGATTTCCATTTTGAAGATCATACTCCTCTACCTAAAATTCCCTAGTTCCCCATTATTTCAATCCTTCTTTTGAAAATCCTCCATCAAATAATATGGCACAATCTCCACGAAGGTCTCCTTTTTCATTAACAAATTATAGACAAATAACTTTCCATGGAATGGTGGGCTATCCTAATGAAGTACCACATGAAATTAAAGTAATGTTTCCTAGATTTCAAGGGAATAATGCTATAAGTGGAGATTAGCATCTCATATTTTTTCAGGATGATATGGATATTTATGGAATAAAGAATGAAGATGTTTATGTTAAGTTATTCATACATACATTAGAAGAAAATGTCATGGAATGGTATTTAAGTCCTGGTAGAAATGAAGAATGCTTTAAATTTGCAATATGGAAATATGAAAGCCCCAGATCCATTGATAACAAGAGTTTCAATAGTAGAAGAGGAACATGTCATTGAGTGGTGTGATAAATGTTTGTTACCACACCCCCCTTGTGAGAAACTTGTTAAAGATGATGATATTAATGAGGAACCTAATTTTAATGATGCATGTATGAATGAGTTTCTGAATGATTCACCACAAGGATCTACTTCCATTGATATTCTATATGCCAAAACTACAAAATAATTTTGGGCCTGCATCAATCAGGTTTTCTCTCTTCCTCTTGTAGCTAATGTTGATATGGATATAGCTCAATCATTTGAACTTCCTAGTGCACACCTTGAAGATATCAATGCCCCTTGGACCCTGAATTTTTATGGAGCATGTTCCAATGTTGAAAATGGAGCTGGAGTGGTTATGACTTCTCCAAATTAGGTTTTTGAAGATGATGATCAAGTTCAGGGATTCTCAAATTGTAAAGGTAAATTCACAGATCAACTCATTGATTTTGAGCCTATGATTGACTTATGTAATATAAAATATTTAAGAAAAAATGTTACCCCTAAAAAATGATTATCATGTAATCAAATTTTAACTATACCAATGGAATCATGAGCATGCTTATCTATGTGCCTAGGTATGTTAAGGAATGTAGCTTGGATACTTCTCACAATCCTAGAAATATCTAGTGCTGAGATGTAGCATGAGAAAAAAGGAAAAACCAGCTTATGCCCAATTACTGAAGAATTACCAGGATTATGTGACATGGTCTTATCTAGATTATCAATTATGATCTTTGTATAGTTTTTATTTTCATTGTGTTTTTTTGTTATGTTTGTGTGTTGTATCCCTTTTGTGCTCTTTTTATGCAATGACCAAGTTTATGTAGTTATATGTTTTCCCCTAGCCTCATTATGCTTCTATTTTGAAGCCCTATGTCTTTTTTTACTTGACTCCTTTTCCAATAGACTAGGAATTTATTCTTTGTTCTTATGGCACCCACAGGGTGTTACCATCCCGAGTAGGATCTATTGTTGGTGCTTAATCCAGTCCATAGATTGAGATTGCTATTTTTCATATACTTCATGCATAGTGAACTAGTTCTATATGTTTCTTAGTGTTCCATGTGCTTCAAGGATCATTATGAGTCAAGAAGAAGCATCATTTTGTGGTAAATATCTTGACTTAGCCAAATAAAAGAGAGGATTAAGTAGAAATCTCAAAGGACTGGTTAATGGACTAGTTAATCAAAGTATATAGGCTCCAAAATTTTGAGTAGACGAGATATGTCTACATATTTCATGAGGAACCTTCAATCAACAATGAATGATCCATTTTCTCATAAAATATTAAGCTTTAAGCTCCAAAATCATACAACCCAACCACGAAGTAAAAATATGTAGGAATTATTTTAAAACTAGGTTAAAATGGACTTAGCCATTTTAATGAATATTGAACATTCATACGGCCACAAAATTCCACCTCTTAAAAGCACCGACCATTGACATTCAAAAACCCATGGGAGACTAAAGATAATTAATTTGTGGGTTATTTTTAAAAATCCATGTGACATTAATTTAGTTGTCAAATTCGAGTGCCAAGGTCATTAGGGACACATGGAAAAATCTCAAGGTTCAAAGGAAGGGCCATGTGGAAGGATTTTTGCTCTCCTTAAAGCATTTTGGCTCCACGACCTCCAATCCCTAGATTAAATTGTTTTAAATAATAATATTGGGTCCGAGGCAGGTCAAGGAAAGTCAAAGAATATGTCGTAGGAAAACAATATGATAAATGGCGTAAGATCAACGACCAATGGTGAACACTTGGTGGCATTCCGTCACAACTTTTTACGATGGGCTTCCGTGATATGTAAAGTACCTGAGTGAGATGGATTTAAATATATGTCTAGTCTTCCAAATCTTGCATCCAATGAAAGGTTTCTATGTTGTAAGGGTTAGTGGTGGACATATGGACACATTTTTAATGAGTACCAAAAGATTCTAAGTCCGCTCATGGTAAAATTTATGACGTGAAGGCACGACCAATTAAAAGAAATCATGAGGCAAGAAATACTAAAAACCTATGGAGTGTGGAGCTTTCTCATTAGCCCATATTTCATGTTTGTCAATTGGGAGGATTTCAAAACTAAAATGTAAAATAGGAATGGGGATTCCTCATTTGATGATGCTTCGTAGTAGGTAGAAGAGGTTAAAGAATGGTTTGAAACTACAAAGGTGCATGGATATTTTTTATTAGCTCAAACTTGGCACTAATCATATCATAGATCAATAGTGTTAGGAAGACATGTGGCATCATTCTACCCCACTTTAGGTCAATAGACTCTGGTGGATTTCAAACCTTGGAGTGAATGAAATTTACTAAAAGGTTTCGAGTCCGAAATAAGGAAAGAGTAGTCAAAATACACAACAAGTGGATGCGTAAGTAGAGCCCAACCCTAGGACCCAATGAAATACCGACATTTGGGAAAGAAAAATAAATGCACATGTTGGAAGATGAAATCCCCAAGCTAATCAAAGGTTTCCACACATCAATCTCTTGTTCATCCCGACATGCAAAACTTCAAAGGGCCATATCTTTCGATCCATTACTACAAATCTTACAAACGTTTTATCGTTGGAAAGGTCTACTCAAGCCATTTAGTTTGGCATCATCAACATCATATTTTGGTGGTGTTTATTTGAAGAAAAATGGGAAAAACATAGTTCGGGACATTAATGTGTAGATACAAATAGCTCAACCACCCATATCTGATTTGATTTGACTTATTTCCTTCTTATACAGGAAAAAAGTCATTGAGGGGTGGGTTTGATAGGTTTCCCATGCTCCTTTTTAGGATTTTAATGCACCTTATTAGTGGTTATAGAGGAAAATCATATTTTTATTCTTTTCTCTCTCATTTTCTATTTATTATAAAGCATTTCATTTTGTGCGAGAGGTGGATTGGGGGTAATTGTATAATATTTTATTAAAGTTTTAGGTTCCAGTTTCTAGTTTTCTTGAAAAAATTTGTATGTGGTGAGTTCGTGAGGAAGATCTAAGGTGGTTGTGTTGTACAACCATTAATAGTTTTGAGGGAATTTGTTTATGTCCCCAGCCAAAACTTGCATGAGTAAGATTTTGACTATTTTGATAAAGATATACTTTCTCGTTTCTCGTGTTTTAAAAGAATGAATAAGGAAATATTGGTTTTGTTAATATCATTCATTGGATTTACTTTGTTAATTATGCAAGGGTATTTCTTTGTTACTATATTCTTTGGTCATTGTGGTAATATTACAAAATAGTGTATATTTTGCAATACTTGATCTAGTCTTAAATTCCTAAAGGAAACATCACTTTTGAAGAGCATTCATTATCCCTTAAGGGTCCTTTGGGTCTAGAATAAAAATACATCATGTGCTTTATCTCAGATCCAACTCCATGATTTATAGTTAGGATTGTGAAGACTATAGATGGCATTTGTGCACATTGAGTATCAATGAATGTAAATGTTATTTCACAGACTGTGTTAAATTTATTGTTCTTTTCAAGCATCATAGAAAAGGATGGATTATTTCCATGAGAACATTAATGTTTCAAGATCATAAATTTAACTACCCTCTCCCCTCCAAATATACATAAAAATACATAATCAATCCCACCCCATACTTCCATCCATTTGTTGATTTTTCTCGCTATGTCTCTAAATATCATTGAAATTTCCCTTTAGCTTTTATCAAGAGAATGCAAGCCCAACCAAATTATACTATCTATATTAACATGTGTCTATTAAGGTAATCATATGCAACACTTGGTGTGACAACTTGTGAAAGTGAAGTGTTTTATTGATGACCATTTTTATCCTAGACTGACCCATCATTTAAATAACTCAAAGGAACAAATATCCCATCTCTCCCTCTAGATCTAGGTTACACCACGGGACCTCTCACCCTGGTTCAAGGAAAGACCAAAAGTAACAAGAAAATGTCATCTCCTTTATACGTGCCCCTCAACCATCTCGACGCCTTATCCTAAGGAAAGTACTAGACCCCTCCCCGGATACAAAATGACATACTACCACCCTATCTACCACAATTCTAAGTAGTTCCCCCTTCCCTAGAGGAGAGTTGTTGTCAATCCAACAAGGGTAAAAATTTGCGGCCCAATAGAGAAAACAAGTTTAATTCCAAAAATGACCACCAAGTGTTTAGTTGAGTGGGGTGATTTAGAGAGAACCCTTAATAATGAGTTCCCAAAATTTTTGCACCTAATCAAGGATTAGGAAACCAGCGCACACTAAGTACTCTTCTAATATTCTACCTTATTCTTTTTATTTCTTTTCTTTGTGTTCTTGGAGAGATAAGTCGAGAGACCCAATTTCAAAAGACAACAATGTAATTAGTATTGGGTAATGTTGGATAGATAAAATGATTAATTTTGAAATCCCCACATAGAATGTTTGGGCATGTGTGAGGAAGTCACAATGTGGTGTGTGTAAAAGGGGTCAAAATGGCATGTGGGAGGTTCATATCCAAGAGGACATAGCTTGGGACTTATCTCGATTTTCCAATGTAGAGGCTAAAAATAGAAATTTAGGATGGAGTGTCAACCAAGAAAAGGATAAAATCATGCAAAATTGGTGGCCAAGAAAAGGCTATTTTTAGAGAATGGACATGTAGATTGGGCACACACATGGAGGCTATTAATAGGATAGAAGCATGTCCTATTAATAAGATGATCTATTATTAGTTGTCTTATAAAAACTTGCATCTAATATATTATTTTCATGCCTATTATTAGGAGAGTGCATGGGAGGTAAAGGGAAGGACCACATTCCTATATATATCCATTGTAAGTAATTATGTTAATATCAAGAGATATCAATCCTTAGTTATCATTTCGTGGAGTCTGTTATGGTCTATGGTTTGATGCTTGTGCATGTTCCAAAGACCTTGGTGTAATCGATGTATTCATCTTATGTTATGTAATACTTTAATATAATGGATTATGGAGGTTTGATTATGATCATTGACATATGTGAGTATGGTGAATTCATAGTGCAATTGGTAATAATTGTTATCTAAGTTGTTATGTTCTTTATTACATGTGTTTGCAATTGAATGTATGCAATGGGTTATTATAATTGAATGAGTACTTGTTTAATTTATTATCATGTATCTGTATGCTAACATCTCGAAATCAACACAAATGAGGGACCTAGTAGCTACACATGCTTCAGTGAGTATTCATCCATGATGAATGAGGTGTCAACGTGCCTAACATTCTGTTAGGAAATAAAAGACTACAACTATAATAAGGTGAGGATACTCTACTAATCCCATTAAGGTAATAATAAAATTAATACCAAGTCACCTATAAAATATAATATGTTTTCCTAGTTCTCAAGATAATCTCATCACTTATATGAATATATAAAGGTTATATGCACAACTCGATTCTAAAAAATATTAAATTCAAGATAGTTAAATAATTACGTTTAGAGGAAGGGGAGAAAGAAAATTTTCATTACATAAATATATATCTCGTATATCACAACAAATGTCCACTCGAATTCTAACAAGCAAGAATAAACTCAATGTTCATTGAGGAGTTGACCTAGTTTCAATATCCATAGCCTTGGTGAATGCATCTTAACAAACAACTAAAACTCCATGATAGCAATAAAGCACAATAAAATTAAGAGTTAAATATCAAACTAATTCGATCCTTTAATGACCAAAAAGAGTCAAGACCATATAGGTTGACTTCATAACCTTCATATGCAAGAAAATATCATGAATATGATGTACCTTCCAAAACCTAGTTCAGAAAGCAAAGAATAAAAATACATAACTTTGATTCCCATTATTTGTATGGATTGTTATCAAATATATCAGAAAAAAATCTATTTAAAAATCTCGTCACACTATATATATATATATAATGAACAGTCTAAGGACTTAACAAAATACTTGTACCTAATTCAAAAGCAACATGAAGAAATTGTAATATGAAATACCCACTTTATAATTGTATTTCCATCTATATTTTTATCAAAACTTATTGATTTAACTCATATTTGTTCCCATATTATAGACCAAGGAAAAAAAAAAGTAATTAATATTCTACATATTAGAATAAAGCAACAAATTGAGTTAGAAGAATTCATTCTTGTGATAAGATTGGAGTTTCTTAGAAATTTCCTTGATATATTTTTCTTCATAAGATGAAAGAGTCCCAAAAAACCAGGCATATTTTCCCCATTAAATTTCCTTCTAAATACCATTGATGCCAAAAATGAGCAACTTTTATTTATTGTGAATTATTTAAAACTCAAAAAAACATGCCTCTAACCTTCCATGCACAACTCGAAAGAGAGGTCTCCAAAAACAAAACATGAGATAAATGAATTACTTCGCATGCAATAGATTCTCCTAGAAGCTAACGTTTTCTAAAAACTTGAACCACCTTTTCCAAATTAAATGCCATTAATTTTTTCGGGCCCACATTTTGGCTTCAATCAACTCCTCCATTATCCCTCTAAAATGAGAATTTGATGTCTTTGTTCAAAATTATTAAATTACCTCTTATTTGTTGTTTGGTCGCTGACCAATTTTAATTTCCCAAACTTATATTTATCACCTTTTTGCATGGTGGTCGATGACCCCAATAACTTTGGTTTAATATTTCACAATTCCCATGGCGAGGTCGAAGACCTAAATAAACAATCACCTTTACTACCATAGTCTATGGTCAAAGACCATTAATAAAACAAAACAATTTAATTACCTTAGGTCATATGCCCAATTAATTTCAAACATTGAATTTTCCAAGTCTACATGGTCTAAGACCATAGATTATAATTATTAAGCTATGCTCATCTTGTATGGTCTGTGACCATTGTTAGAGTCATTACATTAGTATAAATATTATCTAACCATGTCCTAAGGCATTCATGGAGATAATTTTAGCTACCTAGACTAGAAAATCAAACATTTAAATGCAATCATGGTCAATGACCATTAATTAATCCATAAACCTTATAAAAAAACCAATCAACTTACCAAAATTTCCTTTAATGATTAACCCGATGGCATGATCTAAGACCGTTATTGCAATGATAATATGGTTAATCAAAACATCAAGACAATAATAATTTCTAAACACCATAATATTGCAAATTACATCAATAGATCATTTTGATTGAATAATTAAGAAATCATAAAATATAACAATAATGAGGTGTTCAACATCCAAGTCAAGTACAAAAATAAATGATGATGTACAACCATTAAAGAGATATAGTTACAAGGTGTAAAAAATATCACATGCTATAAAAGGCCTATGTGTAGCTTTATCGTCTTTCAAGTAGTAGAAACATCGATGATACATGGGGGTGACCACAACCCACATAATTTTTTTTTTCAAGAATTATTGGTTATCTATGGTTTGAAAGATCAAACTAGTTATACAATGATCATCGTAAGGTATTAAAAATCCAAATTCCATACAAGAGTAGATTAATAAGTAATAATTAGACACAAGATGTTATAGGTGAAAAAACCATAGAGAGATAAAAGTGCACATAAAGGGCCATAATATCCATATAATTTTTCCCACCACATCCTCCTTAGTTCATGCAATAGTTTGAGACATAGTTTTAGGGGAAAAGACATATTATATCATTTTCATCCTCTCAGTAATCATCAAATTATCCTATATCATCACACATAACAGGATATCAACTAAATAATATTCTCTCTCATATTTTCTAGTGATTTGTTTCATTATCTATCAATATTCATCATTGTTTATCATCGCTTAATATTTATTCCTGATGTTGATACAATCAAACTTGGAAACTAATTGATTAGGAAAATATACCATTGGTTACTACCCTCTAGAGATTAATTAATTTAGGTTAAATCAGTTGGTGAACACGAGTATTGTATATTACCCATCAAAACCATCTTCTTTTAAGGTTTCTATAAATCCTTCATCGTGTCTAAATATCTTATTGATACATTTACTACAAAGCATTCACATGATCAAAATGAATGCCTATCTTCTAAAACTCAAATTTTGGATCTATTCTTATCTATCACTCATTAGGAATCATAATGGGTCTAGGATTCTTCTGCTCCCATTTCTACTCTTTTCACCTCCATGGTACCAATATCTTCCATGCCTATTTCTTCTTTCCACACCTCGATGGGTAAATCTAGCCTTAATGTTTCCATTCCTATGTATACAATTCATTTTTATTCTCCTCTCATATATCATATTCAACCTATTTCTTTTTCTTTAACCCATGCCTTATAATCCTTTGTGCATGATCTATAAGCCCAATTTCTTCAGTTATAACAAGGTACCACCATCCATTCTTCTTCTATATATTCTTCACTTATTTTACACACTCCTCTTACACCTTAGGTTTCCTCTTATACCCTTCCTCATAGTTTTGTTTCAACTAAGCTTCCTCTTTTCACCGAAGCTTCCTCTTTTCACTGGTAAATAATATCCACAAGAGCATCTTAGATCATTTCATGTTGCTTTCTTAGATTATGCTTTCAATGATACATTGTTAATGACATTGTTTCCTTAAAGCATACTAAATTATGCATTGAAATGGTTTTGTGATTTTCCTATTGATTTTGTGTGATTTTTTTACTCTATTAGAAAATAAAATTTTATTACATTTTAATTAATATTGGAACTAAAATATCTTATATACAAATGGCTAAAATGAAAAAAGAGCTAATGAGCACCTTAGTGACTATGTTATGCATTATAAGACTAATCTTACTAAAATGAAAAATATCCTAGCTGATTCTAAATTGCAAGATCTATTTCTAAAAATTATTTTTCCTCCTATCCAAGAGTGTGTCATCTTTGAATCCTTTTTTCCTTTGATCACTTATGTCATATCCTTAAAGATCATGAGGAAAACTACTTTCCATGAGAAAAATCAAATATACCTGATCAAACCTATAATAAATCTCATGCTAAATTCCAAGTTAAAAATACTTTTAAGAATAAGATTACTAAGACCCGAGTTGAGGCTAAAGCCATTATTAATGCACTATCCCAACCGAATAATATCTAAATCCAACCTCCTCGATGGTGTGAGCAATGAAAATATCAGTAGAAGTTGAAAGAAACAAATAAATCAGTATACCTTTCTTCCGATCTTTTCCTTACAAACCTCAAATAAGATTGTGAAGAACTTGGACTTGTAGAATCTTGTAGTGTTAAGGATTATGGGTACTCTTGATTTTTATCCAAATTAAGGATGAAAATTCTATGATCTTATAAGACAAAAGGATGTGGGTGGTAAATTTGGAAGAAGTTGGCTGCAAATTACATATGCTTCCAAGGATAAATTATAAAGGAATGGTCATCATTTTATAGATGAGGACGAGACCATGAGAAGTGGATCATATTTTGAATGATATCCTTGATCATAATTATAATTTTATAAAATAGTAAGAGGATTTGGCCTATGTAGTTATAGCTTTGAGTGCCAATGTTGATTTTGATTTTATGAGGGAAGATGGTCAGACTTGCATTTTTGGCCCCATCATTATAGGGTTCTAAAAGTGGAGTGGAGTGGAGTGTGAGTAGATAAATAAGATTATTTAAATAACTAATTTAATTAGTTATAAATTGTGAGAGGATAATTAACCATTTAATTAAATAAATATTTAATTAAATTAGCTAAAGGGTTTTAGGAATTAATCTAATTAATTCTTAGAGCATGTTATAATTAATTTAATTAATTATAAATATTATTTGAATGATGGAAATAATTTATTATTCCAAAGAATGATGGAAATAATTAATTTAATTAATTCTAATTGGATGGAAATAGGATAGAAATATGTATGTATTTTTAGGGTGTTTACATTTGCCCCTCTTTAAAGTGTTATTACAAAGTAATATCATTTTAAAGATAGGGGACACATGAAAAATTAGTGAGTAGAAAGGAATGAAGCATTTGGATGCCCCAACAAGTAAAATGGTAAAGGAATTCCCCTTAAGCGGGTGGATGATGGGATAAAGTAGTGGAGAATTGTTTGATAGGAAGAAGAAAAGGATGTTGAAGGACAAGAGAAAGGATTGTGCTCGTAACATGAATGTAATTTGGAGAGTAAAATTTAGAGAAACCTTTTTTTTTGTATAATATATTTTTCACCATGATTATGAAGTAATAAAGATGTTTAACCCGTTATGTGTGTAAAACAAACGCAAAAACATCAAACAAAATAGAAAAATGAAAAAAAAACCAATATACATCATAAAAGTACACACCATGGATATTAAGAATCCAAGATGATAGTGAAATACATGTAATTGGTTAATAAAGAGTAATATCAGCAATGCAACACAACTTTCGAAAGAAGATAATTAGTTATGCCCTAATGCGTGCAACAATGATGATTAAGAAGATGTAGATTCCCATAACCACTAAACTTAAATGCATGAGGATAGGATCTGACTAAAGAGTGGAGTGATCCTAGATACTCGTAAACATATTCTTGTGGGATCCACATTGAAGATTGATCTAATGTTTGAAAAGGATTATTTCCCTAAGTAATAAACTTATTAATTTATTGAAAGGGAATACTAAACAAAATTTCCCCAAGAAAAGTTATATATCGCAAAAGAAACAATGTATTGTGATAGCCATAAAAATGGAATGATCAATAAGGTAGTAGATAAAAGTATAATTTTATCAAGATTGCATTGATTTTTTGAGATTTTGAAAAAAAAATGTTAGGATTTTTGTTTAAATTTTTTTGTGATTTTTATAATTTTATAATTTTTGTTTGATTTTTTTAGAATATATGATTTTTTGGAAAATTTGGATATAAAGGAAGGAAGTAGTGTGTTTGGTACACCTGATTTTCCCTAGGGAATCATTATTGTGCCCAAAAAATACAAAATTAATGGAGGAAAATTCCCTATAAACAATTAATCATTGTGCTTTGGAACGTGAGTCAAGCATGTGAGAGAAGAGAGAAGAAGTAGTAAAAAAAAGTATAGAGTAATGATGAAGAAAAAAATTAGTGTTCATGGTCACAAAGGACAAATTTAGAAGAATTTGGGTTTCAAAGGGTATAAATAGAAGGGTGGGAGGGTTAATAATCATCGTGACTCATTTTTCCTTGTAAATTATTTTTACTAGTTGAGTGAGTTTTGAGCCCTCATAATTTAGAGAGATGGCTCACCGATCTTAGAGGAAACATTGTGTAGAACATGTTCGAGAGATTGGGTGGAGGCCATATGAGGGTCTCGGTGAGTAGCTCAAAAAAAATTTAATTTTTGAAGTATTTATTTCTATTTTTAGGTAGAATAATTTTTTTTTAACACTAGCGCATTTACTTGAGTACACTAGCATAGCCCAGGAATGGACTAGTGGTCAAGTGTATGAGCTAGCATTCCATTAAGAGTGTGATAATTAAAGGTATAATGTATTAGCATGTTGAACTCATTAGTGTGCTAGTGAGAGCATGAACATTGAAGTGAGTGTCCTAGCATTCAACGAGGTGCACTAACATGAATGTGCTAGCATATAAGTGCATGCACTAGTGTAAAGCATAAGGTATGTTATCATATAAAAAGTTATGCTTGCATAATATAGGGTGTGTTAGCATAGTAGAGGGTCCACTAACATTAAAAAGTGGTTTTTATAAGAAATTTAGAAGGTTAAGATGGGGAAAATTAGTGTTAATTGTGTTTTAGGATGATTTACGGGAGAGGCCATGATCTTTAGATTGTGGGAGCATCACAACCGATGCGGTCATCCGAGAGGAGATTTACACATTGTTAGGAACAATAATTAGTCTCATTATTAGAGGTGACAAGGCTGACCTACATTTATCATCTACCACATATCATCTGGGATCATTGTCTACCGATTTGTGTTGGTCGAGAGATGACATAGTGAGATTCAAATGTTTATATATCCTATTGGGAGATGATAATTACTATAGAGGATGTGTATTAGATCCCGTGGGTGTCTGATACAGTGTAGCCTAGTGGATTTTGATGGAGATTCCATATGGATTTATGGGCACATATGGAACTTATTTAGGTTATAGGATATACCTTGAGAGGGGATGACAATGCACATATACGAGTGCACTGGACGAAAGAGTGGTATCTCTACTACTAATATACTTGATGGCTCTTATCTGTCGCTATTTTTTCTCGATAAGACTAGGAATTTTTAAGTTAGGATTGATATGTGTTGTGACATGAGTGATAGAGGATGATGTCTTTTCTGGGGTTAGTGCATCTTACGTACTTATAAAGAGAATTACATCTCATTGTGCATAGAGGTATGTAGAGTTTGAGATCAGCCACTCTACTACGGATATGGGCCTAGGACCTTATCCCAAGTGGGTGACCAATTGGCATTTTAAGGATAAACAACTTGATTATCCCTAATCTTTCAGATGGGAGACAATAGACGCATGTCAAAGGGGTCACATGGGGGATATTGAATTCTATTGGTGGGTGTTTGACAATCTATAACTCCATATGGTGATTTGGATACCATACATGTTATATCGAGTGGGGTAATATAGAATTGAGATATCCATGGAGTAGGTAGATCACTTTATCATTAGAATTCATAGTCACATTATGGAGATGTACAGAGTGGAAAGAAATTAGAGATAACTCGCAGATTATACATGATATCATAGGCCTTGATCACCTGGTAGGTGTAAGTAGAACAAGAGATAGTGGACTTTGGGTGACATGTTAGAGCATGATATACTAGGTAGAGTTTCTTTAGTATCATTCCACAAGCTTGCAATGCTCATGCACAAAATGTGGAACTAGGTATCACTCTTGAATACGTTGCATGGTATGTAATGATCATACCGAGATGGATTATTATTCCACATGAACCTGGTAGACATAGGTATAGAAACAACGAAGTGGGTGGACCAAAAAAAAAGGAGGGATATAGGTAGGTTGTGTCGGGAAGAGGTGGAGCGGATGTGGAGGACCAGGTTGTAAAAATCCATAAGTTCAAGTGGATTAGGGGCTACAAAGTACAGTATAGGGTCATGTGGCCCATGGGCCAATTGTTCGGTACTTGTTACATAGAAATTTTAGGTGAATGTGGCGTAGGGGACACAAATATAGGTATTACAGTGCATGCAACAAATAATCATATGGAATATGTATAAAAACTATGTGCACATAGAGTACCAAGTCGAGTAGATAAGATACCAAAGGCAAGTTCTAACATAGCTACCGATTATATAGATGTAGGTACTAAAACAAGTATCTTCTGAGATGTTACCATCACCATAGAGACCACCTAGTTAAGGTGTTGAGGTTATAGAGGAGGGTGGATGAGATGGAGTAGTAAGAACACATGTACTAATATAGGTACAAACTCCAAGATTAGTAGGTGGGACATCGGTGGACATATTACGAGACAAAGAGGGATATAAATGTATTAAGGGGGTGATGTTTCATTCATCACCACCGTGTACCCTCAAGAGATAGGTGGACTAAAGGAAAGATGAGAAGGATGGCCTAAGATAGCACGTGCAATAGAGTACTTATGAGAGGGATCAACTTATCTTATAGTTATGTTATGTGACAACAGAGAGAGATGTTATATTCCACGTGGCGACAACATGTAGCATTGGAAAAGTGCTCCCAAATATTTTTTTTGCATCTACCGAGGCCGTTATTATAGATCATTATATGGGGTCGTAGTACTTGAGGGTTAGAGAGCACTTTGAATTATAGTTAGAGATCAAACATCTGATCTATGAGGTCACATTGGCCATCGAGTTCATTGAACTCAATGTAAATGCCCCCACCTAGGGATAGACCAGAAGTCTGGTGTAGGAGAGAGTCAACGATGACTTATATTTTGATGATATATTATATGTATATTTTTGTATATGCCTCATGATGAAGGAAATTTTTTTGTAGATCGATGCCTATAATATCACACCGAGATATATATGATTTTTTTAGATAAAATGTATATGGGAATTTTATTTTTTTATTTATATGATGGACATTTGACACCCCATATGATGGTGAGATGTTTTATTTTCATATGATGGCATGATTTTAGAATAGATGATGATTTTTATTTGGGTTTATCATGTATATATGATAATGTTACACATATCTTAGTTTCCATGTTTATAGATTAGCTTTGATTTATGATGTGTGATGATATATGGATGATGATTTATGATATATATGTGATGAAGGTAAACATGTTATGACCAAAAATTACATGCAATTGACAAAAACACAAATAAATCTAGCACACACATACTAAACAAGTAAAACATACTATGGATTATCTAATAAACCAGAAGACAACATAATTCTAAAAAGTAACATTATTAAACAAACCCAATATGAATAGGAATTAACTACACTAAAGTTATATATGATCGAAGTGTTGATAATTCATCTACAATTGGTCTACAAGTAAAAAGTACAACAAAATTCTAAATACATAGAAATTTGATATGTCTAGCTATATCCTTAAACACATTGAATTTAAAAGGTGAAAAACAAGTCTTAACCATGTTTGCAACAAACAAGGTAAGTCACAAACTAATATTATAAAAAAAAAATTCAATCATAATAGATATCTAACATTCTAACATTATAATATATATATATTTGAAGCTAATACATAATAAAAATGTGACACAATGTGCAAAAACGATGTTCAAAGACACCCCTAATGTGTTCCAAAGTGAATAATAGATAGATATGAAAGCCCCTAAGTGATATATTAGAAATGAAAGAGGATTTAATTTATTTGCATTAAATTTAACCCAAGTGTGCCCCAACCTAAATTTATATTACGAAAGGTTAACTGATTGTTTTTCCACGAGCATATATGTACACCATGAGAAAGGAAAGTGATTATCATGAGATGATATGGAATGATGGTAGGATTGATATCAAATGAAGAGATTGGTGAACTTTGTTATTTAGTTGCTGAGATTTTGTCAGACATTTTCTAAATTTTTGTACTTTCGAATATTTTGGTTTTGGTTTTTATCTAGTTTTATTCTATTTTTTTAGTTTTTGAACATATTTGAATGTTTTTTATTTTAAAACATATTTGAACATTTTTATGAAATATATTTGAATATTTTTAGGTTTTTGAACATATTTCAATCTCTATAGAGTTTTGGTTTTAAACACACACAATGATGTAGGAAAGTATGTATCTAGAACCGTAGCAAGCATAACACAAGTGAACAAGTACAATGGAATCAAGGGATGAGATACAACGTAAGAGGGTGAACGATAGTGGAAAAACATGGAAAATACAACCTAACCATGAAACATGTGACACAAGGTAAGATGGAATGGCACAAGTATGGGATAAGATGAAAGATTAGAAATTAAGGCTTGGAATTACTAAAATTTAAGATTCTCAGGAACACGTGCCTCATGGAGAGAAAACCTGAAAATATCCTAAAAGTTAGGAGACACTTTCAATAACTCCATGAGGGATATATGGGTAGGTTTTTTGATATATGGGTAGGTTTTTTGAGTAAATAGTCAATATTCTAAATGCCGACTTTCGGTTACTTAGAACTGTGGGATTTATAACTTGAGGCATAATGGAAAAAGTATATGGTTGGTTTCTGCGGTCACCCAATTTTTATTCTATTATGTGGCCACCACATTATTATGAGGCTGTAATTTTATGGTAGTAATAGTAGGAGGCATTTATTCAACAAATGAAATTATTGAGTTAAAATTGACATTGTTTGAGGATTAGCCATGTTATGTATATTTGTTATTTGCACCATGCTTAGGGAAAGGATTGGAAACTACCTTTATATTATTAGTGGGTATTTTAGTTAGTGTAGGGTTTTCAACTGCTATATCTCCATTATCAATGAGGTCTTGGAACTAATGACGAAGTCACACACATATATCTATTTAATGGCCATCAATGCGATGAAAATCATAATAGGTATTAGGTTTATACCAATAAGGATTAGGTTCCCCTTCAACAAAAGGTTTTGTGATGGGGTATGTGAACATATTGGCACTTTCTAGTTGGCATAAGACACTCAAAAGAGTCTCTCCCAATGGTGTAAATTGTCATCATTTTTTATCATGAGGAGGGAGACTCTCTACTTGGAATAATGATGGGTCATTTCACTTTGGTTGAATATTTTGATAGTTACCGTGACATTTCCATTAACAAAATTATGGTTTCTATTGATATGTTTAGTTTTATCTAAATGAATTTTTTATTATTATTGGTATTGGTGTGATTTTCTTTGGAATGAAGTTTGATCAAGCCTTTGATAATGAGATCCTTTGTAATTGGGGTCCCTTTTTCAATAAATTACTCAAATTTATTGAGGCAGTGCATCTGCATGTGGAAAGATAACTCGTTATTGAGGTTTGGCATGAAGATACTAACTAATTGTTTCTCCGGAATGGAATATGAGAACCGACTTGCAATTCCTCTCCATCACTATAAAAATTGTGTAATTTTTTTCTTTTAATCGTTGTTTTACCTTGCACAAATCCATTATGGTGAACTCATCATCAAGGTTGAAGGAAAAGAGTTTGAAAATTTTCTCGAGAGGTCCAAAAAAGTAGTTATTGATCCCTTTGGAAGGTGTAGGAACCAATCCAAATATTTTCCTCATAGACTTCTAGGGAAGGAAATAGTATAAATCTGTCATTATATGTCACTTTTGAGCATGTCATGAAACATTCCTTAATATGCTCTCATGGTTTGTTCATACCTTTATATTTTTCAAATTTTGGCATCTAAAAATATTTTGGGAAGGGTATGTGTAATATTTCCTTACCAAAAGGATAGGGATACGATTCATCAAAGTTGAATTGTTTGCATTGGTGTTACATGCCTGAAATTATGTCTTTCATCATTTTCCATTATCAAGTAAATGGTGGATTATTTTGTGGGATGAAGGAAGAATTATCATTCTTCAAATTGTTGTTCTCTTTATTTTTTGTAGTATGGTTTTTAGATGGCTCATCACTATTCTTCTTTGATTCTTTGTCATTTGTGTCATTAGTGACTTTGAAATATATGAGACCAATTATTTTTCTATTCCATTTCTTTGATTGATCAAAGCCTAATTTGGGTTAGGGTTGAAGCACTAGATTTACCTTTATCATTGGAATTAATTTTTCTTGGTCTAGCATTATCATTGTTATTTAATTTGGATGGTATATCATTTGTAGACTTAGGTTGACCTAGTATTGTTTTCAAAATGTCCTCATCAAATTCAAGAGGTATTTTTTCTCCCATCTCGAGAAGATGAAGAAAAATTTGGTCCTTATTTGTTAATAAAAGAATTTTTTTGGTATTATTCCTCAAAATAAATGTTATTTTGTTGATCCTCAAGATTATCGTCGTCTACATCTTTAGAGTTAATTTGGAAAGGATTTCTTTCATCTAATTCGAAGAGACTATAGCCTTAGTGTCTTTTCCCACCATTTTTAAAAGAGGGGAGGAATGAAGAGAGGTGTGATAGATTACTCAACCCTTAGAAAAGTGAATTCTAAGATGGAAGAGGGGTTTGAAATATTTAAACAATGTGAATGCTAAGATGGAAGAGAGTTAAATTCAAGATCAAGTTAAAATCAACCCTAAGAAATGTGAATGATAAGATGGAAGAGGGGTTTGATTTGATTGACCAAGCTCAACCTCTAAGAAACCGAATGATAGAATACATGATATGATGAAAAGATTGATCATGCTCGACCTATTACAAAGTGAATTATAGAATGGATAAGATTGAAAACACGTTGGATGTGATCGACCCTTAACAAAGTGTTTCACCATATTCTTAGCAAATTTATGAAATAGATAAGGGTAGTAGGCCAAGAAGGAATATATGTTTGTATGTCGGTTTAAGGTTTTGCATGCGTTCGATTTCCTGATCCAAGTTGATTGTGAGAGATCCCTTTTGGCTAGGAGGAACTACCTATAAATGTAAAATAATACCACCAAATAGAGTTAAACAAAACAATGAGTGGACTGCCTAGTGGAAGCTAGATCTGGGAAGCATGATGCTTCCTAAATAGGTTGTCAATCAAATTTTATATAACAATATTAATGCTAGTTAAATCATACATGAAGTAAAGATATTATTGGAATTAAAACGATTTACGTATCTCATATAAAAAATAAGAAAGGTCATTCAAAAGGTTGTTTAAGGTCAAAACGAGAGGTTTGACTTGTTGGTGTTGAGTTGCAAGTCTGGTATAGGCTCTAGGTAAGGTCTAGTAAGGATTAGAAATGGTTCTAGGCTATTGGGAAGTGGGTATTAGCTCGCTGGTCTGAGCTATATTTATAGAAATAGTAACTAGTGTTGGCTGACTAACCGATGTCGGTTAGGTGGAGTAACCAATGTTGGTTGGTTAACTGGCGTTGGTAGGGGAAATTAGTAGAAAGTTGTTAAAATTAGTTTTCAGACTCCCTATGATTGCATAGAGGTTGGAAATGGTGAGGGTGAGGTCATAAAATGGTTATGAGGAATCAGAGATGATAGGAGAGGGTGAAAATGGGTGAAAATTCTAGGTATGATTAGGTGATGGGTTGATGGAAGGAAGGAAGTATATGGGTGTGGAGAGAAATAGACTACAAAGATGAATAAATAAATCTACACAAGGAAACTAGAGATTCAATGTAGAGATGTTAAATACTTACTAGAAAAATATATTAGAGGACGTAGGTGATGAAGATAGTGATAGTAGAGATCCAGAGAGAAGATTCATTGTATTTATGTCGTGGAAGTTCAAACCTCTATGCCTCTCTGTTGTGAATATGTGATTGTGAAGAGGATGATGAATGGTGATCAATGTTGGTAGTGCTCTCGTGTGTCTTCTTTTTCCTGAGTGCTAAATAAATTCATGTGTTCTAAGTCTTTGGAAGAATGATATCCCGAATGAATTGAACAACCTAGGAAAAGGCTTTTGGAAACATATTTAACCTAACTAGAAAGAGTTAGGTTAGCATTAATTGGTTGAGATATAACCGGTATCACTCAAGGCGGGAATATCTAGGTTGGCCAAAAATAGCCACATTGTTGCTATTTTTGGCATAATCTCTAACCTTCTTCCAAGTCTTGAGTGATAGATCATGGCAAGATAAGTGGGAGTTCTTTTAGGTTTATTAATAGGAGTTAAGTCCGGGTTTAGACTAAGTCCTAGTTAGTTAGGATAATTTTAGACTCAGTATTAGGTCATTAATGAGGTTTGAGTAGGTCATTGAGTGAGGTGGATAGGTGAGGTGGTTAAGTGAGGATATTAATTAATTTAATTAATATACTTAATTTAATCATCATGTGCACTATGAGATATGGTTAATTTAATTAACGAGGTTTTAAGGGGAGTATGACCCAATTTTGGTGTCTACATTTTGATCCTTTTTGTTGTGTAGCTTGTATTTGTAAGTGACGTTGACAAAAATAGGAAATTGGTGTTCCAGGTGTGAATGGAGGTTAGATTTCCCCAAGTGTGGATGGAGGTAATCCCCTTAAACTAAGAAAAGATGAGGTTTAAGGAGTCGGTGAGTGGTTTGATAAATGTGTAAGTGATGAAAGTGAAGGTAAGTGGGTTAACGATAAGGCTATGGGAACTTCGCGTAATGGGTGATGGTCAAATCGGGTAATAGGTAATGGCAATCGAATGCACACAAATGTATAGACTGCGACTGAGTACCCGATTAGAAGAGTTTGCAAAATCTACATCGGTTTAAGGTCGATAGGTTTATCCAAACAAGGTTGAAGTGATTCAGGTATCTAGGGTACATGATATGGTCTAGAAATACAACTTAGGTTAGGTGTAGGACCATTTAGGTATGATCTAGTACACCAAAGGTTTGGTTAGGATAAACAACATGAAAATAGGAAAGGTAAGGTCATTAGGCTTTTCCAAATAGGTAACATCATCGCAAGGTATAACGAGTATATAAGTTCAAAGGTATTAACGGTGAGTTCTTGTCGAGGTATGTACGAGGTCATGGCATGGGTAAGGCTAAGGTATAGGTAAATAACAAGTCCTTAAACGTAATTAAGGAAAGGTATAGGTAATTTAGGCTTGTGGATAAGGTATAATAAGTGTTGGTAAGGCCAAAATGTATTTGGCAGTAATGAGTTTAGGTCAAAATGGGGAAAATATAGGTGAAATGGTACTAGTAGGTGATCGATGCCAGTTATAAGGTAACCAACATCGGTTTGGTATGACTGATGCCGGTCATGTCAATTTAGGGTTAAAAAAGAAAAATTCATGTTTTACGGATTCATTTTAACGTGTTGTCATTTTGTGAAAATGATAGATAATTTGTGCCTCTATGGAAATCAACATTACAAATCCTCAAATTGAGTTGGCTAGTTACTAGTATGTGAGTGGGTATCGACAGATGGGTCAATGAGATCAAGCAAAGAAAGTTGATTGGCTAAGATATTCAAGGTATATTTCGGCATGGAAAAGGTGGGAAATGGTTTGGGGGGACACCGAGCGCAGTGGCAAAACATGGCATCGAGTAGATGATGCCAAGATGAGGTAGGAGGCATTCTTCTTACTTGTTATTTGATTAAATTATTATTTAAAATGAAGAAGTTTGGGTGGGATTTTGAAATGGGGGTGAAAACGGTGAAATCGAGGTGGGAAATGAAAACATTAGGTTAAATAAGGTGATAATTAAATGTAACATGGATTTGGGTGGGATGGGGTAGGTTGTAGGTGAGTTTTAAGTGAGTTTTGTGTAAAATGGGATTTGGGGGACGAGTTTTAGTTTTGATTACACAAAAGAGATTGATGTCGATCTAGGTTTGGTGACGTCGGTTGGATTTGGCTTGCATCAGTCAAGTCTTAGGTGAATGACACCCGTAAAATGGAACCTGATGATGGTCAAGGAAAACCGGTGATGGTCAAGGTGACCAATGTTGATTAGGGTGAAGGAAGAATAGGGTAAGAAGTTCTAGGTATGAAAGGAAAATGGGTAAAGAAGGGGCAAGTAAAGAGTGTATGTAGAGGGATAAGGGTAAAATATAATTGTTGGCGATATGGGATAGGTAAGTAGGTGAATTGAACTAAGGGAATGGGTAATAATGATAAGGGTTGGTAGGCATGGAGGTGAATTAGGTAAAGAGGGTAATAATGATTTATTTCATTGGGTAATGTTTGGGGTTAATAGGTAATTGGAGATAGTCAGGGCTTAAAAATGTTGTGGGTTGTTGGATGTAGGCTATGGACCAATTGAGGATGTGAGACAGGTACCACCTTTGTTATTCTGAGATGTGGTCCAACATGAATACAAAGGAGTGGGAGCATATGAATGATGTTGGAATAATCGGGATCCAGCTGGTATATAGGCATATAGCTCAATATCCTAGTTTAATGGTTGCATTCATCGATAGATGGGATTCAGTGATAACACATTTCATTTACCAATGAGTGAGATAATTGTCACCCTAGAGGACATGTACAGTAATTTTTTTGGCTACTAATTATTGGGGAACCAGTTTATTCAATTTTGTCAAAGGAATCAATGGAGTCGATAGTGGTTGTGTTTGGGGAGGTGACAGGTGAGCTGAGGTATCATAGCATGATTCTAAGTTATGGAGACGTGTATGCAACCCATCCTTAAGATACGAGGCTGGTTATATTGATGATAGAGGTGATATGTTACTTTTCCTTACCAGATATTGAGGGTGGGATATTCCCATGAGCACTAATGGGAGTGATCCTAGGATATGATGGAGGAGTAGATCTACTTTTCCTAGGCATTGACATTCCTAGTGCAGCTATATAGGGAGCTATGGGCCTATGGGAGATTGCGGTGGTTTAGTTTGTGTTGCACCTTTTACTACACTACTAGGCATACGAGCATATCATGTGTATACACCTAGTTGGTTTTCCACGACATGATTGGTTCAGGGGTTGATTACTCAAATTTCGATACAGACGGTGGGTACCAGTTGGTGGGAATCATAGGGTGGTTAGGGCCACAGATGATGTTTTATATTATAGGAGGTTGAGGGAATTTCAAGATTCAATATTGTGTGGAGGCCTTATATTGGATATCCCTCATACAGGGGCATGGATGAGGAGTTAGAGGAGCTTCTTGGTGTTGAGGTGGATATAGGGGTGGTGTGCTAGCGACCACAAGATGATACCGCATAAAGGATTAGATGGTAGTTTGGGATACCACAGGATGTGCCTTCACCTTTCCCACAAGTATTAGAGAGATGACATGGATAAACCCATGTATCCACCATGATCAAGTGTGTCAATAGGATAGGAGGAGCAGGTGGTGGATAGGTGAATAGATGATTCCATATTTACTAATGGATATAGACATCAACAGTGACACCACCAAGGCTCGGGTAGCATGAGATCTTGCTATAGTGACAATATAGTGAGATGCCTTCTAAAGGCGAGTGGCCACCCTTCAAATAGAACTCAAAAGTATGGAGGGTTAGTTCGAGAATAGCTCATGTGTAGGTGGCCACCCTGTAGGCCCTAGGTGGCATCCTTACATGCTCGATTATCCTAGGTACAAGCACTTTGCACAGTGGAAGTGATGGTGATGGAGTTTAGGTGGCCACATTATAGGCATAGGTGGCCAGTTTACGGTGCCACTTGGCCTTAGCGTAGGTATAGGTAGCAGCCTTACAGGCCCAACTTATATCACAAGTACCTCCACGAGCCACGGGACATGGTCCCATACTAAAGGAAGCGATGGCAGGACAAGGTCCCGGTGTACGGGGAGGAGGATAGGGATCCCAAATACTGAGTCCCGAGGCGGTATTAGCAAGATAGGGAAAATAGGTTGCATTGAGACCTATGGAACCACCTCAGATGGTGACTATGGTGAGGTTTAGGGATGCCCTGAAAGAGGTGTGTTACTATAAGGATCACTTGATGACTGTTAGGATAGATGTCCCTTCTTATGTTAAGAGCAAAGTAGAGTGGGGAACGAGTGAGAGGAATATGTCTCATACTCATAGCTCAAAGAGTACGGGGGATAACAATCCCAAAGATATGATCAGGGGAGAGGCTACTAGCTCACGTAGGATAGGACCACGCTGAGGGCTAGGTGGAGATTAGACCGAGACCCCTGGAGGTTGAATAGATGTTGGTAGGGTGGTAGATTGGTCGGGGAGGAGACATGTGATACTTACCCATAACATATAAGGTAGGGTGACGATGATCCACTTGGTATGATTATTGTTTTTGAGGTTTTAATATATATATTATCCGTGTGCCGAAGATAGTGAGGTTGTATATGAGTGATTTGTGATTTTTATTTTTATACCGGCCTACATGCCAATGATAGTGAGGTTATATCTGAGTGATTTGATATACTTGTATGTATTTTTATCTGTGTATATGTGTATTAATACACATAATTTTTCCTAGTTATATAGATGACGATATTTATTGTATGGATGTATCATGTTTTTAATTTCCATTGTTATTGTGTATTGATGGAAACTAGGTGAATTAGGCATGATTGAGTTGAGGTCATGTAGGCATGATAGAGTCTAGGTGAGTTAGGCATGATTGATTTTAGGTCATTTAGGCATGATTGAGTTAGGTCATTATGCATGGTGGAGCTTTAGGTCAATTAGGTCGATTAGGCATGGTGGATTTTTAAGTCAGTTAGGCATGATTTTGTCATGTTGTTGGGTTTGATTTAATTTCCATGTTATTGGTAGTATGGAAAATAAATGATGATGTATATTTATGTTATGGTTTAAACTTCCAAATATTTGATATCATGGAATGGTGAACTGATTAATGTATGATGTGATGAAATGGTAGGTATGTATGTTTGTATTAATTTCCAAGTGTTGTAGAAAATGGAAACTAAGGTAGAATTTGAATAGGAAAAATGGAGGGGGAAATTGGTTAGGGTAAAGAGTGGCTGAGATAACCTCCAATGGCCCCATTCCCTCAGAGCACTACCTACATAGCCTTGGAAAAAAGTGGCCTCAAGCCAATGTAATTCTCCCATAAGCTAGGGAAGAATATGATAAGGTAGAGGGATGGGTTGTTAGGTTTTAGGCATGATTGGGTCTAGGTCATTTAGACATGGTTGAGTTTAGGTCAAATAGGTATGGTTGATTTTGGGATAGTTAGGCATGGTTGAGTTTAGGTTGGTTAGGAATGGCGATGTTTGTGAAAGAGGAATTCTTAAAATGTAGGTGTCAATGGTCTAGTTCTGTATAGGATAATCAACAAGTAATGAAGAAGATGAAGGGTAAGAGGTGACCAAAAGATCCACCTAGTTAGTAAGAACCATAACAATTATACCATACCAAAGGTGGGCTTATGAATGTAAGAACCTAAAGGCGTTGTATTGGGGCCCTAAAATATTGACTAAGTATAAAAAGGCGCATGGGTCATCAAGGCCTAAGATAAAGGATGGGCACGCAAGAAGAAAGCACGCAAGGTAGGGTTCTAGGAGGGTTTTAGAAGGACCATGTTATGCACTGGTAGAACAAGGTCTCGAGACTTAGCCATATTTGTCATATTGGATAGAACATGCGAAAATTGTGACCCTCATGTGCATGATGAATGGATAAGGTGCTAGCATGGCAATATGTTGGCCTAGGAAGGAATATACCCTATTGTGGAAGATTATAAAATATCATCATGGTAAGGAGTGTAGAGCTCGGACACGGAAGAGCATGCTCCCATGGAGGACCATATCTAGACACTTGGAAATGGATTTGAAACCTTAGAAAGGTAGTTTGGTAGTTGAGGACCTATAAATACAAGCGCCCGCATAAGAATAAAAGAGAGATCAATAGAGAACAAAGTTACGCATAAATGCCATTAGGGGTTGTATCGGTGGGCGAGATAAAATATAGGTGAAGGATGCATCAAGGGGCATGGGTTTGTAAAGTTTATTTTCCAGATCTAAGGAATGTAGATCCAGTTATGATGTATGACCTCGGTTTTCCATACTGCGATGCTCTGTAATGAATCTAATGGATGTAATGAGGTTACAAACTTATTTGAATATGATCATTAATGATTCTGGTCCATCCTCATATCTTCATAGTTTTGTTTCATGTATGTTTATGAAATAAGTACAAATCCTTATGCATTTTCCTTTTTGTATGATTTGACTCTATTCTATTACATTATGTTTTTGGTTGGGATGATTTGCATTGGTCTATAATTGGTTGGGACATCTTATAGTAAGTAGGTTACTTGAATCAAGTGCATATCGCTTATAGGCCTTTGGATGGCACCATGTTTCCCGATTACTTCAATGGGAGTAGGTTGAATCCCTATATAAATAAAGCTTCTTGGTGTTTGTAATAAGGCAATATTTCCAGTTAGATTAGATTTCCCTTTCATGTGTTTCTTTCTAGTCATTGTTATGTTTTGTTATTTTACTCCTTTATTTTTTTGTAATAAGTGCACATGTGTGTGGGAAGATGATTACTATATTTCAGTTCATGTTAAAAGGACCACACATCATTTTAGTGTGAGGTGAACCAGTACAAGTGCATTAAAGAGAAAACTATTTTGTCAAGGATTATATACGGAGTTCTTAGAGTTGAAGATGCTCTATTGAATATTGGTTCGAGAAGAAAATGGTGCTACAGTGCAAAGATGAAGGCCACACATAAAAAGAGGGTCACACAAAGTGTAACATGAAAGAGGAAGTGAAATGAAAAACTACTTGGTATGTGGTACAAAGGATTATGTATTATGGTGTAAGTAAGAACACACAAGGAGTTTTGTTGCCTAAAAAGTAGTGAGCACACGAGAAGGTTACAAATGCGGTGTGTAAAAGATAGAAATGGAAAGAAAAGAAAAGAGAAAAATCATAATTAAATATGAGTATGGTGGTAGGTGAGGAGTAATTAATGTGGGAAATTTATGAAAAATCTATATAATTAGTGAAAATGACTTCATTATTACCTTACATGTTAGAGTATTTGAGCCTTGAAGAGCAATTGAATTGTCAACAACTGCAAAGTACGAGTATAAAAGAGAATCTATCAAACCTATAGAAAGTTTGGCATGGCTTGAAGTGAATATGCTTTGTGGGAAGTGTGAGATCGAAGAAAATAAGTGAGGAGATTAGAGTTTGAGGTTTTGAATTTTAGAGCTAGGGTTTAAGAAGAAAAATTCATAGCTAGGAACACACGTTTGAGAAATGAGAGGTAGTAAGGAGGAAAAATTTGCAAGCATAAGCAATGGTGAGTAATATTACATCTAGGGAACCTTATAAGTTGAGTAGATTTTATCGAAGACACCAAGGAAATTCATGAACAAGAACAAGAAGCTCGTGAGTGAGGAAGCACTAGAGGAATGGTTTGTAGAGATTTGATATCCAAGAGAGGTCATAGAAGGAAGGCCATGGAATTCACCTTTGAAAAAGTGTAAGATTAATGAGTTTAATCATATATCAAAGAAGAGCATGGAAATATTGAGAAGGATACGATTATCAAAACTAATGAGAGGATGGAGTCAGGGAAACATGTTTATGATGACTCAAGACAAAGACTCTTGAAAGCTGTTAGAGTGCTTCAACTCTATGAGTTTCTCTTCTTTGGAAAACCAGAATGCATGTATCGGTGGTTGGTATCGTGAGTCAATGAGGAATAATTTTACTTCACGGGAAGGAGAATGTACATCACATGGTATTTGATAAGTAGGGTGACTGGATTATGCAACTCTAAGAGAGAGATAGAGCCAAACTTGGATGATGAGAGATTGTGTAATTTTTCTATCATATTTACCTCATGTTAATTTAAAGACTCAGTAAATCAATTGTATCATGTAAGAAATCTAAAGTTTGATGCAAAAAGGTGGATGAAGATTACCATATACTATAGAAAACCAATGTCTATCCTAAAAAATGACATATGAAGAAGTAATGGAGTTAGATAACATTGATATCACCCATGAGTCCATAGCGAGTTGGGAAGAAGGATTTTTACTGTATATGTCTACCTTAGACCTAAGTTTAGGATGGGAAGTACGTTGTTGGGGAATATGTGAAGCTCCTAAGCACTCCCAAAGGAAATTATACTGTATACACAAAGAGGTCGCGTGAGGGTACTCCTCCGAGGATAGAAGAGGAAGAAGTAAGGATCAATCTCGAAGCCAAGGAGATGGAAAAGGAAGGAAGTGGTGTGCTTTAATGGGGCTATAGAATAAAAAGCGAGAAGAAAAAATAAATAATGGAGTGGTGGTGCAAGAACCTCCAAATAAGTTATAAGGTTTCCAAGGACAACACCGATCAAGCCAAGCCTAATAAAGAAGAAGAACAAAAGGCATAATCGGTGAAACATAGTGATAGTTATGAAGAAGGACAATCAGACGGGCTATATAAAACACCAAACCCCCACATGTTTATAATGTAGATGGAAAAGAAGAGCCTAGGAATGAAGAGACCCATCATGAAAAATAAGTTCCCAAAGTGAGTGTGAGGAAGAAGGTCCCACTAGAGAGGATGAATAAAAGGAGAGGAGTGTAGGTGAGCCATCCGGGTGCAAGGGGTAGCATCTGGTGAGAAATGAGAAGGTATGTTTTTAGGTGCCAAAACTCATATACCCATAGGTAGAAGAATTGGAAGTCAAAGGGGAGAAAAATTCTTATGCATACTAAACCTTGGGTATGTCAATGACCCTATAAAGATTATACATTTAAGATTCAAAGTTACATTCATTGTTGATCAATTATATGGCTAGGAGATGATTTACCTAGAGGGCACAAATATGCACTCTAGAAAGATGGTGAGATAGACTAAGCAAACGCATATGGATGAACCTAAGTTTGATGTTAGTGAGGAAGCATGCATAAGGTGTAGGATGAAGAAGGATTCTCACGTGACGTATGTGATAATAAAACTCACCAAGTTCAAGAATGAATAGGCTAGTAATGCATTGAAAAAATGGCGGAAGAAGTGGCTTGAAGACATTTAGATAAGGGGGGCATGCTCGGGATATTTTTTCAAGGACAAGAATAATAAAGAACAAGAAATTCAACAATTAACTAAGGATCGTAACATAGTAGAGAAGTGCATAAAGGCTATTTTGGACTTCGTGGCTAACATTGGAGATGAGGTTTTGGAGGCACACTGGATTTTTATGAGAAAACTAAGAAAACATACCCAACGACCTTGCATTTTCTCGTAAGATTTAGTTCACATGCTACTACAAGAAAAGATGACTATGCAAAGGGTAAATCAAGGGGACAATGTGGTAGGAAGGATAAGAATAAGAATATTGTGGTGTAAAACATTATGGATCTTGAATACTTGTTACAAACTATAAAGGATACTTTGAGGAAGGTGGGATGGACCTTTGAACATAGTAAAAACCTTGACCCCATCCTTAAAGCATACACTACTTAGGAGGAAGCATATTTATTGAGTTTGTAGGATGTAAGGAAATAAGGGAAGCTCATGAGAGAGGAGATCCGAACGAGATTGCACTAAAGAGGGATTCTCTAAATACAAAAAGGGACACATATGAGATCTAGCTCAAGGAGATGAGTTCACTCATCATGCGTAAGACATAGCACTTGGAGGGACAATCTTGAGTCTCACGGGAGTAAAAATGGAATTGAAGAAAAGGGTGAAAACATGACTCTTGAGGATATTGTGGAGCATGTTGGTGCTTAATACAATCCTTTGGATTGAGATAGTATTTTCATAGAATTCCCATATATTTAACTAGTTATGTATGTTTCTTATTGATCCCCGTGCTTCAAATATCATTCGAGTGAAGAACAAACATCGTTTGTGGTAAATCTTGTGCCTTAGCCAAATAAAAGATAATATTTAATAAAAATGTCAAAGGATTGGTTCAATAGACTGGTTAATCAAATTATATAAGCTCCAGGACTTACGGGTGGATGATATATGTCTACATATTTCATGAGGAACCTATAATTAGTATTGAATGATCTATTTGCTCTTAAAATCTGAAGCTCTAAACGTCCAAAAGCATGTAACCCAAACATAAATTAAAAATCTATAGGAATGATTTAAAAACTCAATTTTAATGGATTTAGCCATTTTAACAAATACTAGAATGTTAAATGCGGCTAGAAAAATTACAATTCTTAGAAGCATCGACAATTGTAATTTGAAAACCCATGAGAGAATAAGTATAATTCATTTACAAATTATGTTTTAAAATCCGTGATACATTAATTTACCCATCAAATTCAATGCCAAGATCATCAGGGACATGTGGAAAAATATCAAGGATCGAAGGACGGGCCACGTGGCAGGATTTTGGCTCTCTTCAAAGAATTTTGGCTCTGCAGAGCTTAAGTCCCCTAATTAAATTGTGTTATATAATTCTATGGGGTCCAAGAAGGGTCAAGCCAAATAAAAGAGCTTGTGGTAGGTGGAAAAGATGATAGATGATGTAAGATCAATGACTAGCGGTGAACATGTGTTGGCATTCTTTCACAACTTTAGGCGATAGGCTCTTGCAGATGTAAAGTCCCCAAAGTGAGCTGGATTTAAGTGGATTTTGGGTCCACTCGACCCCATATCTATCTAATGCAAGGATGTCATGTTATAGCAGTCGGGAGGTGGAAATGCGGAAAATAAAATTATGAGGACCAAAAGCTTCTAATTCGCTCAAGTTAAAAGTTGCAACATGAAGGAATAAACAATCAAAACAAAACACAAGGAAATAAATACTAACAAACCTAAGGAGCATGGGCATTTATCATTGGCCCATGTTTTGTGGTTGTTCGTCGAGAGGATGCTAAAATTAAAATGCAAAATATGTGTGGGGTTTCCTCATTGATTGATGCTTCGCAACATGAAGAAGAGATTGAAGAATGATCTAACACTATAAAGATGTGTGGAGTTTTTCTATTGGCTCGCACTTTGTATTAAGAATAACATAGATCAATAGTGTTAGGAAGACACTTGGCGTCATTCCACCACACTTCAAGCCGATAGAATTTCTGATTTCAATCTGCAGAGTGAATGAAATTTAGTAAAAGGCATCGGGACCGAAATAAGGAAGGAGTAGTCAAAAGACAAAGCAAGTAGATGCATAACCAGAGGAAAAACCTGTAACTCCAATGAAATACCAACACGTGGAAAAGGAAAATTAATGTACACATTGGTAGAGTTAATCCCTAAGATAATCAAAGTTTTCAACGTGTTAATCTCTTGTTCATGTCGACATGCAAAATTTTAAAGGACGATATATTTTGATCTACTACTCCAAATATTTTAAAATTAATTATTAGATTAGGCATTTACCTTAGCTCATGTTCACCTAGGTATTTTATTTACCTTTATTGTATTTATCCTCACCCACTTATGTGTGTGGATATTTATTTTATTTTATTTAGATATTAAGGGGATATTATCTAGTTGTTAGGTATAGTTCTTTCCTTGATCTATGGTATTGACTAGATCTTTCATGTCTAGTTCTTTTCTAAATCTATGGTCTTGATTAGTTCTTTGATGACTAGCTATTTCCTTGATTTATGGATATATCTATGACCTTGATTGGTTCTTAAATTATTATTCCTTTCCTATATAAGCAAGGCTCATTCTCATTGTATTTCATTGAGTTCCATAATAATATATATGATATAGTTTCTCATTTGTTTACAAAGGTTTTATGTAAAGTTATTCTAGTGAATTTCTTTCATCTTATTGATCATGGTGTTTGGTTAACATCCGAGTTCTTGGTTTGGTGTGATTTGGTTATCATTACTTTTATAGTATCGGAGCGGGGAGATTGTTGTTGACATCCGTCAAGTAAGTTTCATTTTGGAAAGAATATTTTTTTGTATATTCATATATTCGGGCTAATAGGTTCTTAACTCCATCCCCCTTTCATTTTATTTGTGTGATGAAGGAAAGATCATTTTATTTTGTTTTAGTGCAACTAAAATAAATAGTAGAGAATAAAATTTAAAAGCTTGTATCTTTTGATTGGTAACTTGGTTTTGAGTGTTATTTTTGTAAAAGTGCTTGTTTTTTCATGCCCTTTGTATTGGAAATATTTATTTTGAGAATCTTAGTATAATTCCATATTGTATCAGGCATTCATTATAAAGTGCCAAAATATGGGGGATCTTGTTGCATTATTTGGTTCTTGCATTTATTTTGGTGGTTTTTTGAGAATGACATCTTTATCTACTTCTACATTAGATTATGTTGATCCATTAGCAACACATAATTACCACACATGGAAACCAAGAATGGAAACAATAATTGAGAGGAAAGTATTATGGGCTTTAAATTCTTCAAAAAAACCATTATTCACTAGAGAATATGAGAAATTTCTTTACCAAAGTGCAAATTTGATGAGTGTATGGGTTTGATAGAAACTTATTTAAGTGACATTATTTTGTTTCATTTGGAAAAATGTGACTCTCCTTTCAAAATATGGGAGAAATTGGAAGATTTATTTGGTAAGGTGGATAATATGAAAGCCATACAACTTGAAATTGAGATCACCTCTCTTAAACCTAGAGATTTTCCAACAATTATAGACTATCTTACCAAGTTCAAGCATTTTTTGACACAATTGAAGGGGAGTGGAATATATAAGAAATATGAAGAACGTGTTTACTTTATTCTATCTAAGTTGAGAGGACCATTCCAAATTTTTGCTTCTACATTATTCTCTACCATAGATGCCTTAGGTGACACATTCAAAATGTCGACTCACAAACATTTTGTGAAACACTTACTTGGGAAGAATCCAAATTATCTAACCTTGAGTCTTACACCTCTCACAAGGCATTTGTTGATCTAATACTAAGGGAAAGGGAAAACTAAAAAGTAAAACCAAATCCACCCCTTATCCATCTCAAAATGCTCCTAAACAAAAATAAAACAACTCAAAACCCAAGGAATCTTCTAAATCAAAGAATAAGTCTAGCATTGCATGCTATTTTTATGGGGGTATTGGTCATAAAGGACATAGGTTTTATAAGAGAATGCAAGCCTTAGAGGATGCGATCACAAATAGAAAAAAATCCATCTTCACTCCACATCCTTCTCATAAGCATGGAAAAGTAATTAATGTTATTGGGAGATCTCAGTCACCACTTACAGATAGTTGGGTTATAGATTCTAGTGCTTCTCATCACATGAATTCTTCCAAGGAATCTTTTGTTTCTCTGTGTTTGAGTTCTACTTAAAAAATTGAGGTTGGAGATTCTTCCTTTCATTCTTTTGAGGGAAAATTTGATAAACACCTTGATGGTGGTAGTATCCAAGATTCATTGTATGTTCCTAACATCATCACAAATTTTCTTTCGTATACTAAATTTTTCACTCTAGTCAAGGAAAAACAATGACTTTTACAACACATGGGGCAGAAGTACAAATTTTTTTGGAGCCTCATTCACTTATTCTCAAGGTATTGTTGATCATAGTTCTATACTATATCACTTTGATGGTTTTGATGACATTTCCTCTATAGGGACATTATTTGTTTCTCATGCAAATTCAGAGAGTAAGCTTTAGCACGAGAGATTTAGACATCTCAGTTACAAATATTTGAAGGATTTGAGAACTCATGGTATGGTAAATGTATTCCTAGATTTTATTGTCTTGAGGAGTTTTTCATGGCTATGCATTAAGGAAACAACACAAGGATACTTTTCCTAAGAATTTTTCTAAGAGATCTTCTTCACCACTTGACCTTGTGTATAGTGACTTGATGGTTTTTCCTAGCCCATCTTTCAATGGAGCTAAGTATGCACTTACGTTTATTGATAATTTATCGAGGCCTAATTGGGTTTATTTTCTTAAGTAAACAAGTGATGTTTTTCACACTTAAAATTCTTCAAGGATTTGGTCGAGAAAAAATCATCTACTTGCATAAATAACCTTCGTAATGATAATGGGGGAGTACTTCAAGTAATGAGTTTTCTAAATTTTTGGAAACTCAAGGCATTATTCACTGAATTTTGTTCCTCATAATCCATAACAAAATTGATTAGTAGAACAAAAGAATATAAATATGAAGGAAATAGCTAACTATATGATGCATTCTAGAGATTTACCTCCTATCTACTAGGTAGAAGTAGTTAATTGTGTTAACTATATTCAGAATCACACACCACACAAAACACTTGAGCATTTGACTCCATAGGAAGCTTGGTCCAAAACTAAGTCATATGTCTCATTTGTTCAATTATTTAGGAGCCATGTTTGGGCCTTTGTGCCAAAGAAGAAAAGGAAATCCTTGGATAAGAAGATCAAACCTTTGATCTTTATAGGCTATTGTGAGGACATGAGAGCTTATCAACTTTTAGATCCTAATACTCATGATGTTATTTTTCAAACACATGTTCAGTTTGATGAGCTCTTCACTCCTCATGATTCTTCATCTTCTTCCATGCCTCCTTCATCATCATCCTCTCATTTTGAGGATCCTTTATTTGAGGAGGTTGATGAGGAGGTTATAGATGTCGTTGAGGATCCTATTCCTACCGATGTTGTCATTATGCTTAATTGGGCTTATACCATAGATATGAGGTAGCATCTATCATACAGGATCTTCTACCCACTAGGCATCATCATGCACATTCTACAGGTTCTAGAATTTTGTGTTAGGAATTTTCTGAGGATCCAAAGTCTTTTTCAAAGGCTCATGGGATACAAGAGTGGGATGATGTGATGACAATGAGTAGTATTCTTCTTTGATGAAGAATCATACTTGGGATTTAGTATCTCTTCCTAAAGGAAAAAATTTGGTTAGGTGTAAGTGGGTGTAACAAGCTGAATATGCAGTTGATGGGTCCATTGACAAGTATAAGACTCATCTTGTTGCAAGGATTTTTCACAAGTTTAAGGTATTAATTACTCGAGAAATTTTTACCTGTTTCCAAGATGAATTATGTTTGCCTTGTATTTTCTATTGTTACATCATAAGGGTGTCCCATATACTAGATGTACATGAATATTTTGTTGTTACATAGATATTTACAAGATGAAATATACATGGAGAAATTGGGTGGATTTTTTCAAGATTATTATTCTCTTGTTTGTAGAATCCGAAGGTCTCTCTATGGTCTCAAACAAGCCCCTCAGGGATTTGTATGAGAATATGGATTCTTTTATTCTATTTACTAGTTTTGTTTGTTTCACTCCAATCATACAGTGTATCTCCAACATATTGGTGAGGATATTGTGATATTTGTATTGTATGTTGATGATCTATTACTTATTGGAAGCTCTTTTTCCCACATTTAGATTATTCAGAGGGCTCTTTCTACACAGTTTGACATGACATATCTTAGGTTATTGCATTATTTCCTTTGATTGGATATTTCTCAGATAGATTCAGGGATTCATTTGAGTCAAGTAAAATTACACCCATGATCTTCTTTAGTGCTTTGATATAGATTATTGCAATCCAATTCTATCTCCTTTTAAGTCTAGGGTTACTCTTACTTCTTCATATACCTATACACTTTGTGATCCTACATTGTATAGGTAGTTGGTTGGAAGTATCATGTACTTAACCCATACTCACCCTGATATTTCATTTGTAGTAGGGATTGTATCTAAGTTTGTACATTCTCCTCATAGTAATCATTGGCAATCTACTAAAAGGATTTTGTGTTATTTGCGGGAACTTCCCACTTTGGCCTACGCTAAAATAGGGGTTCTACTTAGTTGGTTGGATATAAAGATTCATATTGGTCAAGTTATATTGATGAAATTCATTCCAATTCTATATATATATATATATATATATATATATATATATATATATATATATATATATTGTCTTGGTTAATCTCCAGTTTCTTGGGCGTGTAAAAATCAACAAGCTATTGCACTTTCATCTTCAAAGGAAGAGTATGGGGAAATAGTTACAATGAGTCAGCAAATTATTTATCTTCAATAGTTATTGATAGAGTCTAGATTCCCAAAGGATTCATCGAATAAATTTTGGTATGACCACCAAAGTGCAATTCACATTTCTCGCAACCTAGTTGAGCACCGGTGGATTAAAAATATTGAGATACACATCCACTTCATTCGTCAGCACATTTAGGATGGAGTTCTTTTCTTGGAGTGCATTCTAACTCAGCAACAAGTTACAGACATCTTTATGAAGCCTTTTACATCACCTCACTACCTTTAGTTACATGGCTCGCTTGGGGTTTTGGAAGTTATTCTTGGGGGTGTTCATGACAACATCATCCTTCTTCTTCTTCTAATTTCTCTTTCCTTCTAGCATGATTCTTTTCTTATTTTGGTTTGATATTTATTCATGGATATATTATACATGAGTACCTGATTAGGCCTAGTTATATGAACTCATACTGTGGATATGCCACTTTTATTTTGGGCCCCTAGCTTCACTTTAGGGGGTGTTACATTATGTATTTACCTTAGCTCATGTTCACCTAGGTATTTTATTCATATTTATTGTATTTATCATCACCCACTTATGTGTGTGGATATTTATTTTACTTTATTTAGATATTAGGGGATATTATCTAGTTGTTAGGTATAGCTCTCTCATTGATCTATAGTCTTGAGTAGATCTTGATGTCTAGTTATTTCCTAAATCTATGGTCTTGACTAGTTCTTTGATTACTAGTTCTTTCATTTATTTATGGCTTGATCTATGACCTTGACTTGTTCTTAGATTTTTATTCCTTTCTTCTATAAGCAAGGCTCATTCTCATTACATTTCATTAAGTTACATAATAATATATGATATTGTTTCTCATTTTTTTTTGCAAAGGTTTTATGTAAAGTTATTCTAGCAAATTTTTTCATCTTATTGATCATGGTGTTTGATTAGCATCTAAGTTCTTGGCTTGTTATGATATGGTTATCATTCCTTTTATTTATATCACTAGAAAGGTCTTCTCGAGCCCTTTAATTTTACATCATTAGAATTATAATTTTATGGAAGAAAAAGGAGAAAAATTCAGGCCATTAAATTGCATATCTAAATAGCTCAACCACCCATATCTAATATGATTTGGCTTATTTCCTTCTTCTACAAGTAAAAATGCATTGGGGATGGGTTTGGAAGGTTGCATATGCTTGTTTTTAGGATTTTAATGCACCGTGTTGGTGGTTGTAGAGGTAAGTCATATTTTTCTTGTTTCTCTCTCTTGCTCTCTCATCCATAATGTTCTCATTATAAATAGGCTTTTCATAAAACCCGAATTTGTTAGAAAAATTGTGCAAAAATTCATAAAGATATGAAAAGCTCAAAATTATATTTTATAAAGTTATAATTTCAAGATGTTTTTGAGTTAATCTATACATATAAGGTGAAATGGCTTATTGATGGCTCAATATTTAAAAGAAAATATGGTATGTATAAATGTAAATTTTTTAACAACTTGTTGATTAACTCTCCCCTTTGAAAAGTTGGAAAGAAGAAGGTTATTTTTCAAGTTAGATCTTATCAAAAATTACTTCTAAATATGAAAGGTACACATCCAAGAAGGAAGAAAATATCAAAATTAGTGAGTGATCAAAATTCGGAAGATTTTTTTCAAATTATTGAGGTTGATCAACATTTGGTGGAAAATTATTGTAGCACACCTGACATATCTTATTTAAGTAGTCCTCAAGCTAATTTGCATTCATTATTTCAATAAGGTTCAACATATACAAGTAACAAAGGTGTTTTTCATCTCCCTTATTTTTGACTCATGAGAATCAAGTATTTTTGTGAAAATGAGTCCTTAAAGGATTTACATTTTGAATATCATACTCCTATTCCTAAAATACCCAGTTCCCCACTGTTTCAATCCTTCTTTTAAAAATAATCCATCAAATAATATGACACAATCTCCACAAAGGTCTCCTTTTTCATTAAAAATTATAGACCAATAAGGTTCCATGGAATGATGGGCTATCCTAATGAAGTACCACATGAAATTAAAGTGATGTTTCCTAGATTTCAAGGGAATAATGCTATAAGTGGAGATCAACATCTCATATTTTTTTCAAGATGATATGGATAACTATGGAATAAAGCATGAAGATGTTTATGTTAAGTTATTCATACATACATTAGAAGAAAATGTCGTGGAATGGTATTTGACTCCTAGGTAGAAATGAAGAATGCTTTCAATTTGCAATATGGAAATAAGATAGCCCTAGATCCATTGACAACAAGAGTTTCAATAGTAGAAGTGGAACATGCCATTGAGTTATGTGATAAATGTTTATTACCACACCACACTTGTGAGAAACTTGTTAAAGATGATGATATTAATGAGGAACCTAATTTTTATTATGCATGTATGAATGAGTTTATGAATGATTCAACATGAGGAACTCGCTTACATTCATATTCTATATGCCAAAACTACAAAAGAATTTTTGGCATGCATCAATCAAGTTTTTGTATTCTTTTTATTGTTCCATGTGCTTCAAGGATCATTATGAGTCAAGAATAAGCATCAGTTTGTGGTAAATATCTTGACTTAGCCAAATAAAAGAGAGGATTAAGTATAAATCTCAAAGGACTGGTTCAATGGACTAGTTAATCAAAGTATATAAGCTCCAAAAAAATTTAGTGCATGAGATATGTATACATATTTCGTGAGGAACCTTCGATCAACAATGAATGATCCATTTTCTCCTAAAATATTAATATTTGAAGCTCCAAAATGATACAACCCAACCACGAAATAAAAATATGTAGGAATTATTTTAAAACTAGGTTAAAATGGACTTAGCCATTTTAATGAATATTCGAACATTCATACAGTTGTCAAAATTCCACCTCTTAAAAGCACCGACCATTGACATTTGAAAACCCATGGGAGACTAAAGATAATTTATTTGTGGGTTATTTTTAAAAATCCATGTGACATTAATTTACTTGTCAAATTCAATGCCAAGGTCATTAGGGACACATGGAAAAATCTCAAGGATCAAAGGAAGGGCCATGTGGAAGGGTTTTAGCTCTCCTTGAAGCATTTTAGCTCCTTGGACCTCCAGTCCCTAGATTAAATTGTGTTAGATAATTCTATTGGGTTTGAATAGGGTCAAGGTAAGTCAAATAATATGAGGTAGGAAAACAATATGATAGATGGCGTAAGATCAATGACCAATGGTGAACACTTGGTGGCATTGCATCACAACTTTTAGCGATGGGCTTCGCATATTAAAGTACCTAGAGTGAGATGGATTTAAATATATTTCTAGTCTTCCTAATCTGCATCCAACGAAAGGTTTCTAAGTTGTAAGGGTTAGCGGTGGACATATGGACACATTTTTGATGAGTACCAAAATCTTCTAAGTCTACTCAAGGTAAAATTTACGACGCAAAGACATGACCAATCAAAAGAAAGCACGAGGCAAGAAAGAGAAAAACCTGAGGAGTGTGGAGCTTTCTCATTAGCCCATGTTTCATGTTTGTAAATTGGGAGGATGTCAAAAGTAAAATGTAAAATAGGAATGGGGCTTCCTTAATCGATGATGCTTCATATTAGGTAGAAGAGGTTAAAGAATGGTTTGAAAGCTGGAAAGGTGCATGGATATTTTTATCACCTTGCACTTGGAACTAAGCATATCATAGATCAACATTGTTATGGAAGACATGTGGCATCATTCTACCCCACTTTAGGTCAATAGACTCGGTGGATTTCAAACCTTGGAGTGAATGAAATTTACTAAAAGGTGTTGGGTCCAAAATAAGGAAAGAGTAGTCAAAATACAAAGCAAGTAGACGCGTAGAAGCGAGCCCAACCCTAGGACCCAATGAAATAATGACATGTGGGAAAGAAAAATAAATGCACGTGTTGGAAGATGAAATCCCTAAGCTAATCAAAGGTTTCCACATCTCAATCTCTTGTTCATCCTGACATGTAAAAATTTAAAGGGCCATATCTTTCGATCCAATTCTACAAATCTTGCAAATGTTTTATCATTGGAAAGGTCTCCTCAAGCCCTTTAGTTTAGCATCATCAAGCATCATATTTTGGTGGTGTTTAGTTGAAGAAAAATGGGAAAAACATAGTTCAGGACATTAATGTGTAGATACAAATATCTCAACCAACCATATTTGATTTGATTTGACTTATTTCCTTCTTATACAAGAAAAAATTCATTGAGGGTGGGTTTGATAGGCTACCCATGCTCCTTTTCAGGATTTTAATGCACCTTATTAGTGGTTATAGAGGAAAATCATATTTTTCTTCTTTCTCTCTCTCTCTCATTTGCTATTTATTATAAAGCATTTTATTTTGTGCAAGAGGCGGATTGGGGGTAGTTGTATAATATTTTATTAAAGTTTTAGGTTCCAGTTTCTAGTTTTCTTGAAAAAAATTTGTATGTGGTGAGTTCTGTGAGGAAGATCTAAGGTGGTTGTGTTATACAACCATTAACAATTTTTGAGGGAATTTGTGTATGTCCCCTAGCCAAAACTTTCATGAATAATATTTTGACTTTTTTGATAAAGATATACTTTCTCGTTTCTTGTGTTTTAAAAGAATGAATAAGTAAATATTGGTTTTGTTAATATCATGCATTGTATTTAATTTGTTAATTATGCAAGGGTCTTTCTTAGTTACTATATTCTTCTGGTCATTATGGGAACTTTATAAAATAGTGTATATTTTGCAATACTTCAATCTAGTCTTAAATTCCTAAAGGAAACATCACTTTTGAAGAGCTTTCGTTATCCCTTAAGGGTCCTTTGGGTCTATAATAAAAATACATCAAGTGCTTTATCTCACCGCAACTCCATGATTTATAGTTAGTATTGTGAAGACTATAGATGGCATTTGTGCACATTAGAGTTCATTTAAATAACTCAAAGGAACAAATATCCCATATCTCCCTCTAGATCTAGGTTACACCACACGACCTCTCACCCTGGTTCAAGGAAAGACCAAAAGTAACAAGAAAAGACTATCTCCTCAGACGTGCCCCTCAACCATCCCGATGCCTTATCCCAAGGAAAGTACTAGACCCCTCCCCAGATACAAAATGACACACTACCACCCTATCTACCACAATTATAAGTAGTTCCCCCTTCCCTAGAGGAGAGTTTTTGTCAATCCAACAAGGGTAAAAATTTGTGGCCCAACAAAGAAAACATGTTTAACTTCAAAAAATGACCACCAAGTGTTTAGTTGAGTGGGGTGATTTAGAGAGAACCCTTAATAATGAGTTCCCAAAATTGTTGCACCTAATCGAGGATTAGGAAATCAGCACAAACTAAGGAATATTCTAATATTCTACCTTATTCTTTGTATTTCGTTCTTTGTGTTCTTGGATAGATAAGTCGAGAGACCCAATTTCAAGGACAACAATGTAATTAGTGTCGGGTAATCTTTGGATAGATAAAATGATTAATTTTGAAATCCGCACATAGAATTTTGGGCAAGTGTTAGGAAGTCACAAAGTGGTGTGTTTAAAAGGGTTGAGAATGGCATGTGGGAGGTTCACATCCAATAGGACATATTTTGGGACTTATCTCGATTTTCCAATTTAGAGGCTAAAAATAGAAATTTAGGATGGAGTGTAAACCAAGAAAAGGATAAAATCATGCAAACTTGGAAGACAATAAAAGGCTATTTTTAGAGAATGGACATGTAGGTGGGCACACACATAGAGGCTATTAATAGGATAGAAGCAAGTCCTATTAATAAGATGATCTATTATTAGTTGTCTTGTAAAAACTTGCATTCAATATATTATTTTCACGCATATTATTAGGAGAGTGCATGGGAGGTAAAGGGAAGGACCCCACCCCTATATATATATCCATTGTAAGTAATTATGTTAACATCAAGAGAAATCATTCCTTAGTTATAAGTTCGTGGATCTTTGTTATGGTCTATAGTTTGATGCTTGCGCATGTTCCAAAGACCTTGGTGTACTCGATGTATTCATCTTTTGTTATGTAATACTTTAATATAATGAATTATGGAGGATATATTATGATCATTGACGTATGTGAGTATGGTGAATTCATGGTGCAATTGGTATTGATTGTTATCTAAGTTGTTATGTTCTTTATTACATGTGTTTCCAATTGAATGTATGTAATGGGTTCTTATGATTGATGAGTACTTGGTTAATTTATCATCATGTATTTACATGCTAACATCTCAGTAAAGTAACACAAATGAGGGACCTAGTAGCTACAAATGCTTCGGTGAGTATTCATCCATGATGAATGAGGTGTCAGTGTGCCTAACATTTTTAGGAAATAAAATACTATAACTATAATGAGCCGAGGATACTCTACTAATCCCATTAAGGTAATAATAAAATTAATACCAAGTCACCTATAAAATATAATATGTTTTCCTAGTTCTCTGAAGATAATCCCATCACTTATATGAATATATAGAGGTTATATGCACAACTCGATTCTAAAAAATATTAAATTCAAGATAGTTAAATAATTACATTTAGAAGAAGGGGAATTTTTTTTTTTTCATTAAATAAATATATAGCTGTATATCCAAACAAACGTTCACTCGAAATTCTAACAAGAAAGAATAAACTCAATGTTTTTTGAGGAGTTGACCTAGTTTCAATATTCATAGCCTTGGTGAATGCATCTTAACAAACAACTAAAACTCCATGATAGCAATAAAGCACGTAAAATTAAGAGTTAAATATCAAACTAATCCAGATCCTTTAATGACCAAAAAGAGTTCAATACCATGTAGGTTGATTTCATAACCTTTCATATGCAATAAAATATCATGACGTTCCTCTTAAAACCTAGTTCAGAAAGTAGTAATAAAAATACATAACTTTGATTCCCATTATTTGTATGGATTGTTCTCAAATATAGCGAGGAAAAATCTATTTAAAAATTGTATATATATATATATATATATATATATATATATATATATATATATATATATATATATATATATATATATATATAATGAATAGTCTAAGGACTTAACAAAATATTCATACCCAATTCAAAAGCAACATGAAGAAATTGTAATATGAAATACCCACTTGATAATTGTATTTCCATCTATATTTTTATCAAAACTTATTGATTTAACTCATATTTGTTTCCATATTATAGAACAAGGAAAAAAAGCAATTAATATTCTAAAAATTAGAATAAAGCAACAAATTGAGTTAGAATAATTCATTCTTGTGATTAGATTGGAGTTTCTTAGAAATTTCCTTGATATATTTTTCTTCATAAGACAAAAGAGTCCAAAAACCAGCAGATTTTCCCCATTATATTTCATTTTAAATACCATTGATGCCAAAAATGAGCAACTGTTATTTATTGTGAATTATTTAAACACTCACAAAACATGATTCTAACCTTCCATGCACAACTCGAAGAGAGATCTCCAAAAACAAAACATGGATAAATGAATTACTTCGCATGCAATAGATTCTCCTAGAAGCTAACGTTTTCTAAAAACTTGAACCACATTTTCCAAATTAAATGCCATTAATTTTTTTCAGTTCCATATTTTTAGGTTTCCTCTTTTACCCTTCCTCATAGTTTTGTTTCACCTAAGATTCCTCTTTTCACCGATGAATAAGATCCATAAGAGAATCTTAGATAATCTCATGTTGCTTTCTTAGATTATGCTTTCAATGATACATTGTTAATGACATTGTTTCCTCAAGCGTACTAAATTATGCATTGAAATGGTTTTGTGATTTTACTATTGATTTTGTGTGATTTTTACTCTATTATAAAATAAAATTTTATCACATTTTAATTAATATTGGAACTAAAATATCTTATACACAAATGGATAAAATGAAAAAAGGACCTAATAAGCACCTTAGTGACTATGTTATGCATTATAAGACTAATCGACTAAAATGAAAAATATCCTATCTCGATTCTAAATTGTAATATATATTTCTACAAATTATTTTACCTCCTATCCATGAGTGTGTCATCTTTGACACCTTTTGTTCCTTTGATCACTTATGTCATATCCTTAAAGATCATAAGGACAAACTACTTTCCATGGGAAAAATAAAATATGCCGATCAAACCTATAATAAATCTCATGCTAAATTCCAAGTTAAAAATACTTTTAAGCATAAGCCTACTAAGCTCCGAGCTGAGGCTAAAGCCACTATTAATGAAATATCCCAACCAAATAATATCTAAATCCAACCTCCTCGATGAGTGTGAGCAATGAAAATATCAACGTGAAGTTAAAAGAAACAAATAAATCACTATACCTTTCTTCCGATCTTTTCCTTACAAACCTCAAATAATATTGTGAAGAACTTGGACTTGCAGAATCTTGTAGTGTAAAGGATTATGGGTACTTTTGATTTTTATCCAAATTAAGGATGAAAATTCTATGATCTTATAAGGTACAAGGATGTCGGTGGTATATTTGGAAGAAGTTGGCTGAAAATTACATATGCTTACAAGGATAAATTATAAAGGAATGGCCATCGTTTTATAGATGATGGCGAGGCCATGAGAAGTGGATCATATTTTGAATGATATCCATGATCATAATTATAATTTCATAAAATAGTAAGAGGATTTGGTCTATGTAGTTGTAGCTTTGGAGTGCCAATGTTGATTTTGATTTTATGAGGGAAGATGGTTGTACTTGCATTTTTTTGGCCTCATCATCAGAGGTTTCTAGAAGTGGACTAGAGTGGAGTGTGAGTAGATAAATAAGATTATTTAAATAACTAATTTAATTAGTTATAAATTGTGAGAGGATAATTAACCATTTAATTAAATAAATGTTTAATTAAATTATCTAAAGGGTGTTAGGAATTAATCTAATTAATTCTTAGAGCTTGTTAGAATTACATTAATTAATTATAAAGGGTTATTATTTGAATGATGGAAATAATTTAATTGATTCCAAAGGTATGTATTCTACTAGGATATAATTAATTTAATTAATTCTAATTGGATGGAAATAGGATAGAAATATGTATGTATTTTTAGGGTGTTTATATTTGCCCCTCTTTAGAGTGTTATTACAGAGTAATATCATTTTAAAGATAGTGGACACATGAAAACTTAGTGAGTAGAAAGGAATTGAAGCATTTGGATACCCCAAAAATAAAATGGTAAAGGAATTCCCCTTAAGTGGGTGGATGATGAGATAAAGTAGTGGAGTTTTTTTATAGGAAGAAGACAAGGATGTTGAAGGACAAGAGAAAGGATTGTGCTCGTAGCATGAACGCCATTTGGAGTGTAAAATTTAAAGAAACCTTTTTTTTATAATAGATTTTTCACCATGATTATGAAGGAATAAAGATGTTTAACCCATTATGTGTGTAAAACAAATAAAAAACATAAAAAAATAGAAAAATGAAAAAGAAACTAATATACATCATTAAAGTACACACCATGGATATTAAGAATCCAAGATGATAATGAAATACATGTAATTGGTTAATAAAAAGTAATATCAACAATGCAACACAACTTTGAAAAGAAGATAATTAGTTATGTCCCTAATATGTGCAACAATGATGATTAAGAAGATGCAAATTCCACTAACTACTAAACTTAAATGCATGAGGATAGGATCTAATTGAAGAGTGAAGTGATCCTAGATACTCCTAAACATACTCTTGTGGGATCCACATTGAAGATTGATATGAGGTTTGAAAAGGATTATTTCCCTAAGTAATAAACTTATTAATTTCTTGAAAGGGAATGCTAAACAAAATTTCCCCAAGCAAAGTTATATCGCAAAGGAAACTATGTATTATGATAGCCATAAAAATGGAATGATCAATAAGGTAGTAGATAAAAGTATAACTTTTATCAATATTGTATTGATTTCTTGAGATTTTGAAAAAAAAATTATAGGATTTTTGTTAAAAAAAAAAATTGTGATTTTTATAATTTTGTAATTTTTGTTTGAATTTTTGAGAATATATGAATTTTTGGAAAATTTGGATATAAAGGAAGGAAGTAGTGTGTTTGGTACACCTGATTTTCCCTAGGGAATCATTATTGTGCCCAAAAATACAAAATTAATGGAGGAAAATTCCCTATAAACAATTAATCATCATGCTAGAACGTGAGTCAAGCACATGAGAGAAGAGAGAAGAAGTCGTAAAAAAAAGTATAGAGTAACGATGAAGAAAAATTAGTGTTCATGGTCACAAAGGACAAATTTAGAAGAATTGGGTTTCACAGGGTATAAATTGAAGGGTGGGAAGATTAATAATCATCGTGACTCATTTTTTCTTGTAGATTATTTTTGCTAGTTGAGTGAGTTTTGAGCCCTCATAATTTAGAGAGATGGATCATTGATCGTAGAGGAAACATTGTGTAGAACATGTTTGAGAGATTGGGTGGAGGCCATATGAGGGTGCTGCATCGGTGAGTAGCTCTAAAAAATTAATTTTTAAAGTATTTACTTCTATTTTTAGGTGGAATAAATTTTGTTTTTAACACTAGCGCATGTACACTGAGTACACTAGCATAGCCCAAGGAATGGACTAGTGTTCAAGTGTATGAGCTACCATTCCATGAGAGCATGATAATTAAAGGTATAATGTATTAGCATGTTGAATTCATTAGTGTGCTAGTGAGAGCATGAACATTGAAGTGAGTGTCCTAGCATTCAACTAGGTGCACTAACATGAATGCGCTTAGCATCTAAGTGCATGCGCTAGTATAGCAGAAGGTATGCTAGTGTATAAGAGGGTATGCTGCGTAATAGAGGGTGTGATAAAGCATAGTAAAGGGTGCAAAAGTGTTAAAAAGTGGTTTTTAGAAGAAATTTGAAGGTTAAGATAGGGTAAAATTAGTGCTAAGCTGTGTTTTGGGATGATTTACAGGAGAGGCCATGATCTTTAGATTATAGGAGCATCACAACCGATTGTGGTCATCGAGAGGAGATTTACACATTATCGGAACAAATTTTAGTCTCATTATTAGAGGTGATGAGGAAAACCTACATTTCTCATCTACCACATATCATCTAGGATCATTGTCTCGATTTGTGTTGGTCGAGAGATGACATAGTGAGATTCAAATGTTTATATATCCTACTTTAGGGAGATGATAATTACTATAGAGGATGTGTATTAGATCCCGTGGGTGCTGATACTGAGGTAGCCTAATGGATTTTGATGGAGATTCTAAATGGATTTATGGGCACATATGGAACTTATTTAGGTTATAGTATATACCTTGAGAGGGGATGACAATGCACATATACGGGTGCAGGGGATGAAAGAATGGTATCTCTACTACTAATATACTTGATGGCTCTTATCTGTGGCTATTTTTTTCCGATAAGACTAGGAAATATTTTTAGTTAGGATTGATATGTGTTGTGACATGAGTGATAGAGGATGAGGTCTTTTTCTGGGGTTAGTGCATCCTTACATACTTATATAGAGAATTACATCTCATTGGGTATAGAGGTATGCAAAGTTTGAGATCAGCCACTCTACTACAAATATGGGCCTGGGACCTTATCCCAAGTGGGTGACCAATTGGCATTTTAAGGATACACAACTTGATTATCCCTAATCTTTCAAATGGGAGATAATAGACGCATATCAAAGGGGTCACGTGAGGGATATTGAATTCTATTGGTGGGTGTTTGACAATCTATAACTCCATATGGTGATTTGGATACCATACACGTTATATCGTGGGGGTAATATAACAATAAGATATCCATGGAGTAGGTAGATCACTTTACCGTTAAAATTCATAGTCACATTATGGAGATGTACAGAGTGGAAAGAAATTAGAGATAACTCGCAGCTTATACATGATAACATAGGCCTTGATTAGTGTTAGGTGCAAGTAGAATGAGAGACAGTGGACTTTGGGTGACATGTTAGAGCATAATATACTAGGTAGAGTTTCTTTGGTATCATTCCACAAGCTTGCAATGCTCATGTGAAAATTGTGGATCTAGGTATCACTCTTGAATATTTTGCATGGTATGTAATGATCATACCGAGGTGGATTATTATTCCACATGAAGTGATAGACACAAGTATAGAAATAATGAAGTGGATGGGCCACAACAAAGGAGGGATATAGGTAGGTTATGTCGGGGAAGAGGTGGAGGCAGATGTGGAGGACCAGGCTGTAAAAAAACCATAAGTTCAAGTGGATTAGGGGCCACTAGTACTGATATAGGGTCATGTGGCCCATGGGCCATTGGAAATACAGTACTTGTTACATAGAAATTTTAGGTGAATGTGGCATAGGGGACACAAATATAGGTATTATAGGTGCATGCAACACATACTCATATGGAATATGTATAAAAACTATGTGCACATAGAGTACCAAGTCGAGTAGATAAGATACCAAAGGCAAGTTCTAACACAGTACTAATTATATAGATGTAGGTACTAAAACAAGTATCTTTACTGAGATGTTACCATCACCACAGAGACCACCTAGTCAAGGTGTTGAGGTTATAGAGGGAGGGGTAGAGGAGATGGAGCAAAGTAAGAACACATGTACTACTATAGGTACCAACTCCAAGATTAGTAGGTGGGACATCGGTGGACATATTACGCACAAAGAGGGATACAAATGTATTAAGGGGTGATGTTTCATTCATCACCATGTGTACCCTCAAGAGATATGTGGACCAAAGGGAAGATGAGAAGGATGGCCTAAGAGATAGCAGTGCAATAGAGTATAGATGAGAGGGATCAACTTATATTATAGTTATGTTATGTGACAAACAGAGAGAGATGTTATATTCCACGTGGCGGCAACGTGACATGTAGCATTAGCAATGTGATACCAAATATTTTGGTTGCATCTACCGAGGCCGATTATTATAGATCATTGTATGGGGTCATAGTACTTAAGGGTCGAGAGCACCTGAATTATAGTTAGAGATTAAACATCCGATCTATGAGGTCACGTTGGCCATCGACTTCATTGAAGTTAGTGTAAATTCCTCCGCTTTAGGATAGACCAGGCAGTGATTCTGGTTTAGGAGAGAGTCAACAATGACTTATATTTTGATGATATATTGTATGTATATTTTTGTATATACCTCATGATGAAGGAACATTTTTGTAGATCGATGCCTATAATATCACACCGAGATGTATATGATTTTTTAAAATAAAATGTACATGGGTACTTTATTTTTTTATTTATATGATGGACATTTGACACCCCATATGATGGTGAGATGTTTTATTTGCATATGATGTCATGATTTTAGAATAGATGATGATTTTTATTTGGGTTTATCATGTATATATGATGATGTTACACATATCTTAGTTTCCATGTTTATAGATTAGCTTTGATTTATGATGTGTGATGATATATGGATGATGATTTATGATATATATGTGATGAAGGTAAACATGTTATGACCAAAAATTACATGCAATTGACAAAAACAAAAATAAATCTAGCACACACATACTAAACAAGTAAAACATACTATGGATTATCTAATAAACCAGAAGACAACATAATTCTAAAAAGTAAACTTGTTAAACAAACCCAATATGAATAGGAATTAACTACACTAAAGTTATATATGATCTGAAGTCTTGATAATTCATCTGTAATTGGTCTACAATAAAAGTAGAATAAAATCCTAAATACATAGAAATTTGATATGTCTAGTTATATTCTTAAACACAATTGAATTTAAAAGGTGCAAAACAAGTCTTAACCATGTTTGCAAAAAAAAAAAGGTAAGTCACAAAATAATATTCTAAAAAATAATAATTCAATCATAATAGATATCTAACATTCTAATATTATAAAAATATATATATGTATATATATGAAGCTAATAAACAATAACAATACAACACAATGTGCAAAAACGATGTTCAAAGACACCCCAAATGTGTTCCACAGTGAATAATAGATAAATATGAATGCCCCAAGTGATATATGAGAAATGAAAGAGGATTTAATTTATTTACATTAAATTTAATCTAAGTGTGCCCTGTAAATTTATATTACGAAAGGTTAACTGATTGTTTTTCCATGAGCAAAGATGTACACCATGATAAAGGAAAGTGATTATCATGAGATGATATGGAATGATCAAAAGAGGATTGATATCAAATGAAGAGATTGGTGAACTTTGTTATTTAGTTGTTGAGATTTTGTCAAACATTTTCTGAATTATTTTACTTTTTGAATATTTTGATTTTGGTTTTTTCTAGTTTTATTCTATTTTTAGTTTTTGAACGTATTTGAATGTTTTTATTTTAAAACATATTTAAACTTTTTTTTTATGAAACATATTTGAATATTTTTAGGTTTTTGAACATATTTCAATCTTTATAGATTTTTGGTTTTAAACACACACAATGATGTAGGAAAGTATGTATCTAGAACCATAGCAAGCATAACACAAGTACACAAGTCTGATGGAATCAAGGGATGAGACACAAAGGAAGAGGGTGAATGATAGAAGAGAAACATGGAAAATACAACATAACCATGAAACATGTGACACAAGGTAAGATGGAATGGCACAAGTATGGGATAAGATGAAAGATTAGAAATTAAGGCTTGGAATTGCTGAATTTTAAAATTCTTAGAACACATGCCTCATGGAGAAAAAAATATAAAATATCCTAAATGTTAGGAGACACTTTCAATAACTCCATGAGGGATTTATGGGTAGGTTTTTTTATTAACTAGTTTAATAGGTCATCTGGATTAGAAGTGGAAGATTTGGTGTTACATGCTGACTTTCAGTTACTTGGAACTGTGGGATTTATAACTTGAGGAATAATGGAAAAAGTATATGGTTGGTTTCTACGGTCACCCAATTTTTCTTCTATTGTGTGGCCACCACATTATTATGAGGCTGTAATTTTATGGTAGTAATAGTAGGAGGAATTTATTCAACAAATAAAATTATTGAGTTGAAATTGACATTGTTTTAGGATTGGCCTTATGTATATTTGTTATTTGCACCATGCTTAGGGAAAGGATTGGAAACTAATTTTATATTATCAAGTGGGTATTTTATTTAATGTAGGGTTTTAAACTACTATATCTCCATTATCAATGAGGTCTTGGATCTAATGATGAAGTCACACACATATATCTCTTTGAGGTTAAGGCAAAGTGCATTTGCATGTGGAAAGTTAACTTGTTATTGAGGTTTGGAATAAAGATACTAACTATTATTCTATCGGAATGGAATATGAGAACAGACTTGCAATTCATGTCCATCACTATAAAAATTGTGTAATTTTGTTCTTTTAATCTTTGTTTTGCCTTGCACAAATCCATTATGGTGAACTCATCATCAAGGTTGAAGGAAAAGGGTTTGAAAATTTTCTCCGAGAGGTCCAAAAATTAGTTATTGATCCCTTTGGAAGGTGTAGGAACCAATCCAAATATTTTCCTCACGAGACTTCTAGGAAGAGACATAGTATAAATATATCATTATATGTCACTTTTGAGCATGTTATGAAACATTCCTTAATATACTCTCATGGGTTGTTCATACCCTTATATTTTTCAAGTTTTGGTGTCTCAAAATATTTTGGGAAGGGTATGTGTAATATTTCCTTATCAAAAGGATAAGGACACAATTCATCAAATTTGAATTGTTTGCATTGGTGTTACATGCCTGAAATTATGTCTTTCATCATTTTCCATTCTCAAGTAAATGGTGAATTATTTTGTGGGATGAAGGAAGACTTATCAATCTTCAAATTTTTGTTTCTTCTTTTTTTTTGTAGTATGGTTTTTAGATGGCTCATCACTATTCTTCTTTGATTCTTTGTCATTTGTGTCATTAGTGACTTTGAAATATATGAGAGCCAATTATTTTTCTATTAAATTTCTTTGATCGATCAAGGTCCGAATTAGGTTAGGGTTTGAAGCACTAGATTTACCTTTATCGTTGGAATTAATTTTTCTTGGTCTAGCATTATCATTGTTATTTGATTTGGATGGTATATCATTTTTAGAATTAGGTTGACCTAGTATGGTTTTCAAAATGTCCTCATCAAATTCAAAAAGTATTTTTCTCCCATCTTGAGAAGATGAAGCAAAAGTTGGTCCTTATTTGTTAATAAAAGATTTTTTTGGGGATTGTTCCACAAAATAAATGTTATTTTGTTGATCCTCAAGATTATCATCGTCTACATCTTTAGAGTTAATATGGAAAGGATTTCTTTCATATATTTCAAAGAGACTATAGCCTTAGTGTCTTTTCCCACCATTTTTAAAAGAGGGAAGGAATGAATAGAGGTGTGAAAGATCACTTAACCCTTAGAAAAGTTAATTCTAAGATGGAAGAGAGTTAAATTCAAGATCAAGTTAAATCAACCCTAAGAAATATCATAGGAATGACGAAGATCTGCAGGAATCAGAAGAACCAAAATGTTTCATTCAACCAAAAACGATGTAGCTTCAAGATCAAAGAAAAAAATCATTCATGGAAGCAATGTGCATGCATTGAGGGAAAAAGGCTGAAAAAACCAAACTCTATTCCATTCCCCATGTGTTGCTCAAGATGAAAGGGTGTACAAATAGTAGTGGGGTGTGTAACTCCCCCACAAATGTAGCTGTCAAGAAGTGGGAGTTACATTCCCAGAATATCCAATCAAATGTAACTCCAATGACACTCTATGACGTGTGTAAGAGCCATAATGACACCCTAGGACACCTAAGCATGGTGAATCACCTATGTGGAGGTATTCCATGTATTTAAAATAAATACATGGAAAATAACCTACACCAACACCCCCTGAAGCATAGCTTAGGTGGAGACATAGATGAAAACAAGGAGAAGTGGGTCCCGAAAAGAAGCCTAATGAGGTACCCACGTACAAGAAGCTCTCAAAAAGTGGAGTAAAAGGAGAAACCCAGTGGGAAAACCCCCCAAAAGAGAGACAAGTCCACTCTCTAATCTAAGAAAGATGCCAAGGATGGGTCCCGACCACAGACGAGCTTGTAAAGGTACCCATGTACAAAGAGGAAATCTCTTGGAAAGAAGAATAAGAGAGAAGAAGAGGGAGATGAGAGGAATGTAGAATATGCCATGGACAGATCTGAACTCTACAACTCTAGGAGGTCTCCCAAAATAATTTCAATCACAAGATCCTCTGCCTCTGGGTGAAGAAGAGCCACCGTACCAAATTTTGTGCCTACCCTTAGGAAGAAAAAATAATGCGTTGAAATTCTACCCACTATGCAAAGGAAACCAAGGTAGCAACATGAAGAAATCTGAGTTTGGTGCACGGAAGTGTGACATAGGTCTAGCGAGTGAGTGCCAAGGAACCGAAGGTAATGCCATGTGTGTAGAAATGTTAGAGTGAAAAGAGGAACACCCATAGAAAGGATGTCCAAGTGATGTGAAGGGAAAAAAACATCCTCCACAACAAAAAGGGATCCACAAGCAAGGGTGGATCAATGAAGGTCTCCGGAAAAGTGGAAGTGGTAAGAGTCCCAAAAGGGGAACTCCCAACAATGGAGATGATGAACTCCTCTAAAACACCTATAGATGGATGAGGGACCTATAGAGCATCACAAGTAGACTCTGTGAAAAGATGACTAAGGTTAGGTAGATACTTGTCCCAATGAGGGGGCTCAACAAATAGAAGAGTGATGTCAGATAGGTATGAGTCATCCAATGAAGGTAGAGGAGTGAAGTGGGCCTCGCACACTGGAAGTGGAAAGGAGGATGGTGTAATGACAGTGTGAGACTGAGTATGAGACTGCTCGATATCTGATGAGATGTGGGGTGAAAAAAATGTTTGGAATAGTGAGAGAAAGAGGAGAAGAGTCCTCTGTAGTACTCTCGACATAAGAATAGGGTGCACAATCCTCCTCATCAGAAGTAGAATCAAGTGAGTTTGTGTTAGTGGAAATGTCATCACATGAAGAAGAGGAGACAATTGAATCAACAATAGGAACAATGACTGCAGTATGTGAAGGGTCTCCATAGAAGGACTAAAGAATGCTCCAGACACGATGAGGTGGATCTGAGTGTGCCACGTGAAACTAGAGAGAACGAGAGACATGCATCATCATGTGACCAAAGACATGGTCACAAGTGTTAAGGAAGTCCTCCAGATGATGATGATCAGTGGGTGTAGGAACTAGCCCAAGCAAGAAGGGTGAAAGACCCTCGTGGGTGAAGTAACGTTCCATGGAAGCATGCCAAGCTAAATAGTTCCCTCTCCTAATGAGAAGTGGTGGAGGTTGTAAGGTGATCCTATGATGCTCAAGTCTGGAAAGAGCACTCTCCATGATGCGGAATCAAAAGTGCAAGGTGCACAAAAGCAAGACGTCAGACTTGGCCGATAATGCGTCTGCGTGTGAAAACCTAAGAGTATAGTCAACCCACCGAATGCAAAGCACTTTATAAAGTAGTGAATTTACAAAATTGATAACTCCATCATGTAGAATGAAAAAACATGCAACTTTGACTAAAGAAGTGCTCAGACCCGAGTAACGAGTCAAAAGTTATAAGCATTAAAAAAATTCCCAGAACCGATGAGAAAATGTAATAAATGCTACAAACGCATTAAAAAAGTGCCCAAAATGGGTGCAAAGGGTATCGTGTGGGTACCCATTGGAAACAACACAAAATTTTAGGCATAGTTTGTTTTGCTTGCAAGGGGGATTAGCCTCCTACCAATCCTGGACCTCGCACTCCGTCTTCGACGCTTATAGGAGGGGATATTAAAACAAGCCAAGACAACCCAAAATAATTAATACAATGTTGAATGAATGTTTTAATTTTTTTAAACACTTTAAAACATTAAAAAAAGTGGGAGGAGGTGGGCCCATGTTGAAGAGCTGGGAATGTTGTGCAAGTTGCCACGTGTTGAAGAGTGGCATGTAACCGTTGGAGTGGCTGACTATGCAGAGACTGGGCATCGACATGAGTTATGCAGCCGAAAGCAGTAGCTGGAGGCAATAACCATTGAGCCATGTGGATTTACATAGGAGAGAACACCGGGGAGGACACGAGTCACGGGGAAAATAGTAGATCCTAAAGCAAAAAATGAAACCACCATTTTGATCGCAAAGAAGTAAAAACTAGTTAAAATGCCATGATAACAACCACGTGAAGATTCCCACATGCGGGATGAAGCCCAAGCAGAGTAACAAACATTTTTTTTTACGCAGAGAAGTAATTAGGATCCAAGTTCACATGTCACACAAATAGAATAAACCAGATTATGTGAAGGAACCAGCGGTAGAGTGTGGAAATGGTCGAGATGGTGAAGCGGGCTCATGCTTGAATAGAGGAAGCTAACAAATAAGGTACCCAAATCTAGATCCAACTAATTTGAGTTGCATAAGATCAAGGCACAAGCGAGGAGTATTCCACATAGCAAGGTTGATCCACTATGTATGTCTGCAACCGATGAAACCGCCGATGAAACCGTTGTGCGAGCTACGAGCCGAGCATCTAAACAACGAACTACCTCAACCATGCAAGCACACAGATCTCAAGCCATGCTAATCCACCTCAAACCATGTTGAGCATGTTTCAAATGCATTCTACATGAAAGAACGTGTTGTGTATGTAGAATAATATGCGCCGTGTAGAGGAAAGTTTGAATGTGGACCGGTGGGAGATGTGCAGGCTCAATGAGCAGCGATTGTATCGAGCAAGATGGAACCACTAAACTCTAAACCACGAACCATGCATGAGCAGAAGCCAAGCTGGGAAACTACAAAATCTGAACCTGAACACAACCATAACTAAGCAAGTAATACACAAACAACCCACAAAAAAATGCCACTAGAATCTTGAAAATATGCCAGAAACTCAAACAACAACCCTTGAAAAATGCAAGTAGAGCACATGCAAATGATAGCTTGCACAAGAAACTATGAGATGGAGAGTAGTAAGCAACTATTACGAGCAACACCATTCGATCCCGAGCTCTGATACCATGTCAGAGGAATGACGAAGATTTGGAGGGAATCTATGAGCACCAAAACATTGCACTCAACCGCAAAATTATGTAGCTTCAAGATCAAAGAAAAAAATCATTCATGGAAGAAATGTGCATGCATTGAGGGAAAAAGGCTAAAAAAACCAAACTCTATTCCATTCCCCATGTGTTGCTTAAGATGAAAGGGTGTACAAATAGTAGTGAGGTATGTAACTCCCCCACAAATGTAGCCGTCAAGAAGTGGGAGTTACATTCCCAGAATAGCTGGTCAAATGTAACTCCAATGACACTCTATGACGTGTGTAAGAGCCATAATGACACCCTAGGACACCTAAGCATGGTGAATCACCTATGTGGATGTATTCCATGTATTTAAAATAAAAACATGGAAAATAACCTACACCAAGAAGAAATGTGAATGATAAGATGGAAGAGGGGTTTGATTTGATTGACCAAGTTCAACCTCTAGCAAACTAAATGATAGAATAGATGATATGATGAAAAGATTGATCATGCTCGACCTATAACAAATTGAATTCTAGAATGGATAAGGTTGAAAACACGTTTGATATGATCGACCATTAACAAAGTGTTTCACCAGATTCTTAGTAAATTTATGAAATATATAAGGGTAGTAGGTGAAGAAGGAATACATGTTTGTAATGTCATTTTAAGGTTTTGCATGCATTCTAATTTCTTGATCCAAGTTGATTGTGAGAGATCTCTTTTGGCTAGGAGGAACTACCTATAAATGCAAAATAATACCACCAAATAGATTTAAACAAAACAATGAGTGGACTACCTAGTGGAAGCTAGATCTGGGAAGCATGATACTTCCTGAATAGGTTGTCAATCAAATTTTATATAACAATATTAATGCTAGTTAAATCATACATGAAGTAAAGATCTTATTGAAATTGAAACAATTTAGGTATCTCATACAAAAATAAGAAAGGTCATTCAAAAGGTTGTTTAAGGTCAAAACGGGAGGGTTAACTTGGTGGTGTTGAGTTTTCGGTCTAGTATAGGCTCTAGGTAAGGTCTGGTAAGGATTAGAAATGGTTCTGGGCTATTGGGAAGTGGGTATTAGCTCATTGGTCTAAGCTATATTAATAGACATAGTAACCGGTTTTTGGTAATCGACCGATGTTGGTTAGGTGGAGTAACCAATGTTGGCTGGCTAACTTGCGTTGGTAGGGGAAATTAGCATAAAGTTGTTAAAATTGGTTTTTCAGACTCCCTGTGATTTCATAGATGTTGGAAATGGTGAGGGTGAGGTCATAAAATGGTTTTGAGGAATCATAGATAATTAGGAGAGGGTGAAAATGGGTGAAAATTATGGGTATGATCAGGTGATGGGTTGATGGAAGGAAGGAAGTATATGGGTGTGGAGATAAATAGACTACAAAGATGAATAAATGAATCTACACAAGGAAACTAGAGATTCAATGTAGAGATGTTAAATACTTACTGAAAAATATATTGGATGACATAGGTGACGAAGATAGTAACAATAGATATCCGAACATAAGAGTCATTGTATTTGTTTCAAGGAATTTCAGAACTCTATGCTTCTACTGTTGTGAAAATGTGATCGTGAAGAGGATGATGAATGGTGATCAATGTTGGTAGTGCTCCCATCTATCTTCTTTTTCCTGAGTGCTAAATAAATTCAAGTGCTCCAAGTCTTTGGAAGAATGAGATCCTGAATGAATTGACCAACCTAGGAAAAGGATTTTGGAAATGTATTTAACCTAACTGGAAAGATTTAGGTTACCGTAATCGTGGTTGAGATATAACCGGAATCGCTCAAGGCAGGAATATCTAGGTTGGCCAAAAATAGCCACATTGTTGCTATTTTTGGCATAATCTCTAACCTTCTTCCAAGTGTTGAGTGATAGATCGTGGCAAGATAAGTGGGAGTCCTTTTAGGTTTATTAATAGGAGTTAATTCTTGGTTTATACTAAGTCCTAGTTAGTTAGGATAAGTTTAGACTCAGTTAGGTCATTAATGAGGTTTGAGTAGGTCATTGAGTGAGGTGGTTAGGTGAGGTGGTTAAGTGAGGATATTAATTAATTTAATTAATATACTTAATTTAATCATCATGTGCACTATGAGATATGGTTAATTTAATTAACAAGATTTTAAGGGGAGTATGACCCAATTTTGGTGTCTATATTTGGATCCTTTTGTTGTGTAGCTTGTATTTGTAAATGATGATGACAAAAATAGGATTTTGGTGTTCGGTATGAATGGAGGTTAGATTTCCCCAAGTGTGGATGGACGTAATCCCCCTTAAACCAAGAATTGATGAGGTTTAAGGAGTCACCGAGTGGTTTGATAAATGTGTAAGTGATGAAATTGAACCTATAAGTGGGTTAAGGATAAGGCTATGGGCAATTCAAGTAATGGGTGATGGTCAAATCGGGTAATAGGTAATGGAAATCGAATGCACACACACGTATAGACTATGACACATACCACCAACTAGAAAATTTTGCAAACTCTACATCATCCAAGGTTGATAGGTTTATTCGAACGAGGTTGAAGTGATTTAGGTATCTAGGGTACATGATATGGTCTAGAAACACAACTTAGGTTAGGTGCAGGACCATTTAGGTATGATCTAGTACACCAAAGGTTTGGTTAGGATAAACAACACGACAATAGGAAAGGTAAGGTCATTAGGCTAAACCACATGGGTAACAACATCACAAGGTATAACGAGTACATAAGTTTAAAGGTCACAACAAGTATTTATTGTTCGGGGTATGTAGGTCATGGCATGGGTAAGGTGAGGTATAGGTAAATAACAAGTTCTTAAATGTGATTAAGGAAATGTATAGGTAATTTAGGCTTGTGGGTAAGGTGTAATAAGTGTTGGTAAGGCCAAAATGTATTTGGCAGTAATGAGTTTAGGTCAAAATGGGGAAAATATATGGTCTTGGAAGTGACCGATGCCAATTATAAGGTAACCAACATTGGTTTGGTATGATTGATGTTAGTCATGTAAATTTAGGGTTAAAAAATAAAAATTCATGTTTTACACATTCATTTTAATGTGTTGCCATTTTGTGAAAATGATAGAGAATTTGTTCCTCTATGGAAATCAACATTACAAATTGTCAATTTGAGTTGGCTAGTTACTAGTACGTGAGTGGGTATCAGCAGACGGGTCAATGAGATCGAGTAGAGAAAGTTGATTGGATAAGATATTTGAGGTATATTTTAGCATGGAAAAGGTGGGAAGTGGTTTGGGAGGACCACCGACACGGTGGCTAGACATGCAACCGAGTAGATGATGCCAAGATGAGGTAGGAGGAATTCTTCTTAGTTGTTATTTGATTAAATTATTATTTAAAATGAAGAAGTTTGGGTGGGATTTTTAAATGGGGGTGAAAACGGGTGAAATCAAGGTGGGAAATGAAAAATTAGGTTAAATAAGGTGATAATTAAATGTAACATGGATTTAGGTGGGATGGGGTAGGTTGTAGGTGATTTTTAAGTGAGTTTTGTGTGAAATGGGATTTGGGGGACGATTTTTAGTTTTTGATTATACGAAAGAGATTGACGTCGGTTTAGGTTTGGCCTACATCGGTCGATTTGGCTAGCATCACTCAAGTCTTAGGTAGTGACACCAGTTAAATGGAATTGATGATGGTCAAGGAAAATCGGTGATGGTTAAGGCGATTGGTGCCAATTAGGGTGAAGGAAAAATAGTGGTAAGAAGGGATAGGTATGAAAGGAAAATGGGTAAAGAAGGGGCAAGTAAAGAGTTTATGTAGAGGGATAAGAATAAAATACAATTGTTCGCAATATGGGATAGGTAAGTAGGTGAATTGAACTAAGGGAATGGGTAATAATGATAAGGTTTGGTAGGCATGGAGGTGTATTAGGTAAAGAGGGTAAGAATGATTGATTTCATTGGGTAATGTTTGGGGTTAATAGGTAATTGGAGATAGTCAGTCTTAAAAATGTTGTGGGTTGTTGGATGTAAGCTATGGACTAGATTGAGGATGCGAGACGTGGTACCACCTTTGTTTTTGAGATGCGGTTCCAACATGACTACAAAGGAGTGGGAGCATATGAATAATGTTGGACTAATCGGGATCAATGCTATAGGTGTATAGCTCAAGATTCTAGTTTAATGGTCGCGCTCATCGATAGATGGGATTCAGTGACTAACATATTTCATTTACCAATGAGTGAGATGATTGTTACCCTAAAGAACGTGTACAAAATCCTGTGGCTATTGATTATTGGGGATCTAGTCTATTCAATTTTGTCAGAGGCATCAATGGATCCAATAGTGGTTGTGTTTGAGGAGGTGACAGGTGAGCTGAGGTATCATAGCATGAGTCTAAGTTATGGAGACATGTATGCAGCCCATCCTCAAGAGATGAGGCTGGTTGTATTGATGATAGAGGTGATATGTTACTTTTCCTTACCAGATACTGAGGGTGGGATATTCCCATGAGCACTAATGGGAGTGATCCTAGGATATGATGGAGGAGTAGATATACATTTCCTGGGCATTGAAATTCCTAGTGCAGTTATATAGGGAGATATGGGACTATAGGAGATTGCAGTGGTTTAGTTTGTGTTACACCTTTTTACTTCACTGCAGGGCATACGAGCATATCATGTGTGTGCACATAGTTGGTTTTCCATGACATGATTGGTTTAGGGGTTGATTACTCAGATTTTGATACGAGCAGTGGGTACTAGTTAGTGGGAAGCATAGGGTGGCTAGGGCCATAGATGACATTTTATATTATAGGAGGTTACTTGAGGGAATTTCAAGATTCAATATTGTGTGGAGGGCCTACATTGACTATCCCTCATACAGGGGCATGGATGAGGAGTTATAGGAGCTTAAGCTACTGAGGTGGATATAGGGGTGGTGTGTTAGCAAGCACAAGTGATACCTATAAACAAGATTAGATGGTAGTTTGGGCTACCACAAGACATGCCTCCACCTTTCCCATGATTACTAAAGAGATGACATGGATAAGCCCTTGTATCCACCATGATCAAGTGTTCCAATAGGATAGGAGTAGGTGGTGGATAGGTGAATAGATGATTCCATATTTACGAATGGATATAGACAAAGAACGAGAAACACCACCGAGGCCTGGGTAGCGAGATCTTGCTATAGTGACAGTATAGTGAGATGCCTTCAGAAGCAGTGGCCACCCTTTAGAGCGAGAACTCAAAAGTGTGGAGGGTCGATTCAAAATATCTCATGGGTAAGTGGCCACCAAGTAGGCCTTGGTGACATCCTTACATGCTCGGTTATCGCAGTGCACAGGCACATGCATAGGGAAGTGATGGTGATGGAGTTTAGGTGGTAACATTACAGGCATAAGTGGCTAGTTTATAGGGCCACTTGGCCTTAGCACAGTACAAGTAGAAGTCTTATAGGCCCAACTTATACCACAAGTACCTCCACAGGCCCTGGGACATGGTCCCATACTATAGGAACTTGATGGCGGGACAAGGTCCCATAGTACAAGGAGGAGGATAGGGATCCCAAATATAGGGACCGAGGCCGGTATTAGCGGGACAGGCATATAGGTTGCATTGAGACCTATGGCACCACCTTAGCCGGTGACTATGAAGAGGTGTGTTACTATAAGGATCACTTGGTGACTGTTAGAATAGAATTGCCTTCTTATGTTGAGTACAAAGCATAGTGGGGAGCGAGTGAGAGGACTAGGTCTCATACTCATAGCTCAAAGAGTACGGGGTGATAACAAGCCCGAGAGACGAGGGGTCGGGAGAGGCTACTAGCTCACGTAGGTTAGGCCCGGTGAGGGCTAGGTGGAGATTATACCGAGACCCCGGAGGTTGAATAGATGTTGGTAGTGTGGGAGATTGGTTAGGAGGAGACATGTGAGACTGGCCCAGAGGATATGAGGTGGGGTGACGATTAGCCACTTGGTATGATTATTGTTTTTGAGGTTTTGATATATATATCAGCCTATGTGCTAAAGATAGTGAGGTTGTATATGAGAGTTTTGTGATTTTTATTTTTATACCGGCCTACGTGCCAAAGATAGTGAGGTTGTATCTGAGTGATTTGAGATACTTGTATGTATTTGTATTTGTGTATATGTGTATTGATACACAAACTTTTCCTAGTTATATAGATGATGATATTTATTGTATGGATGATGTATCTATGTTTTTAATTTCCATTATTATTGTGTATTGATGGAAACTAGGTGAATTAGGCATGATTGAGTTGAGGTCATGTAGGCATGATAGAGTCAGGTGAGTTAGGCATGATTAAGTCGAGGTCATGTAGGCATGATGGAGTGTATGTGAGTTAAGCATGATTGAGTCTAGGTCATTTAGGCATGATTGAGTTAGGTCAGTTAGGCATGGTGGAGTTTTAGGTCAGTTAGGCATGATTTGGTCATGTTGTTGGGGTTGATTTAATTTCCATGTTATTGGTAGTATGGAAAATAAATGATGATGTATATTTATGTTATGGTTTAAACTTCCAAATATTTGATATCATGGAATGGTGAAATGATTAATGTATGATGTGATGAAATGGTAGGCATGTATGTTTGTATTAATTTCCATGTGTTGTAGAAAATCGAAACTAAGGTAGAATTTGAATAGGAAAAATGGAGGGGGAAATTGGTTAGCGTAAAGAGTGGCCGAGATAACCTCCAATGGCCCCATGCCTTTGAAGTGTTGCCTACATAGCCTCGAAAAAAGTGGCCTCAAGCTAATGTAGTTCTCCCATAAGCTAGGGAAGAATATGATAAGGTAGAGGGAAGGGTTGGTAGGTTTTAGGCATGATTGATTCTAGGTCATTTATACATGGTTGAGTTTAGGTCAAATAGGTATGGTTGATTTTTGGATAGTTAGGCATGGTTGAGTTTAGGTCGAGTTAGGCATGGTGATGTTTGTGAAAGAGGAATTCTTAAAATGTAGGTGTCAATGGTCTAGTTTTGTATAGGAGAATCAACAAGTAATGAAGAAGGTGAAGGGTAAGAGGTGACCAAAAGATCCACCTAATTGGTAAGAACCATAACAATTCTACCATACCAAAGGTGGGCTTATGAATGTAAGATCCTAAAGGCATTGTATTGGGCCCCTAAAATATTGACTAAGTACAAAAAGGTGCATGGGTGCGCAAGGCCTAAGTTAAAGGGTGGGCGTACAAGAAGAAAGCACGTAAGGTAGGGTTCTAGGAGGGTTTTAGAAGGACCATGTTACGCACCAGTACAGAACAAGGTCTTGGGACTTAGCCATATTTGGTATATCAGATAGAACATGAGAAAAGTGTGACCCACATGTGCATGATGAATGGATAAGGTGCCGCTTGGCAATAGGTTGGCCGAGAAAGGAATATGCCCTACGATGGAAGTTTCTAAAGACCATCATGGCAAGGAGTGGAGAGCTCAGGCCTAGAGGAGCATGCTCACATGGAGGACCACATCTGGACACTTGGTGATGGATCTGAAACCTTAGAAAGGTAGTTTGGCAGTTCAAGAGACCTATAAATACAAGTGCCCTGCATAGGAATAAAAGAGAGATCAATAGAGAGAAAATCTCTACAGAAATTCCGTGAGGGGTTATATCGGGTTGGGTAGATAAAATATAGGAGAAGGATGCATTAAGGGGTGTGGGTTTGTAAATTTAATTTTTGAGATCTAAGGAATGTAGATCTAGTTATGATGTATGACATCATTCTGCCCACATCTTGCGATGCTCGTAATGAATCTAATGGATGTAATGAGGTTACCAACTTATTTGAATATGATCATTAATGATTGTGGTCCATTCTCATATCTTCATAGTTCTGTTTCATTTATGTTTATGAAATAAATACAAATCTTTATGCATTTTCCTTTCTATATGATTTGAATCCTATTCTCATTACATTATGTTTTTGGTTGGGATGACTACATTGGTCTAGAATCCGTTCTGAGCTCTATGATGATTACATGTCTTGTTTCTACTCACTCTCTTTAAATTCTTATCATAGATGATGTTTCCCACTAAACTCACATAAAGGAGAGACTTGGAACCCGTACGTGCCTTGGGTGAGCACTCAAAACCCATTGGGTGATAGGCCAGCATGCATATGGTTCCCTTATTTGTTGGTGGGTGTAAAAATGACTACATCTTGGTTCCATTTCGGGACCCTCTTTTCAAAGTTGTAGTGGGAAATAACATACATCATGATCTATGTAATGAGTGATGACAGAGCGTTTAACTTTGGAAAGTGTTGAATCATGGTTTAAGAGCATGGAGGATGAATTTTCTCAAAGATTCAGCACTGGACCTAAGTTTGATGCACGTAGATGGGTAGAAGAGAACCTCTACCATGATTTATATGAAACTTTTTTTTGTTGCTTCCCAGTAGAGCTGTATGAATGGCTCTCAGCATATGCATCTAGATCAAGCTGGTATTATAGATCGTGCGTGTGGACCCAAGAAGAGTACCAAAGTCTAAAAGATGTAGATCTGACGTGGAATTTTGTTGTGGATCATTTTTGGAAAGGAGTGATGACTACCTACACCTGGAATACACTATCTCCACATATTCTTGTCTGGATGTTGGTGAGTTTGAGTTTCTATGGGATCCTAGAGGATCATTTCTACATGTTATCCCTCTAACAATGAAGATCTTGATTGTTACCTTGATTTTAGAGGCATTTTTGATGGCCGGGTAAACCATTCTAAGCGCCAGGTGAGGAAACTAGGGTGGAGGAAGATAAAAGATATTACAACAGAGAAAGAAAGGGAGGAGAGATGGCTCAATTATAGTGAAGCATGTGAAATGGAGATCACTAGACAATGCGAGGTTGCAAGCATGATGGATATATGGAGGAAAACATTGTGGGAAGGATTTGAGGTTCACATAGAGGACGTGGAACCTGAGTAGTCTATGCTACCCCATCTTGGCAAGTGCATAAGAGATACCCCTTTAGATTCTAATGAGGGTTTGTCACATGGATAAAGAAGAGGGGTTGGCCCACATCCAAACCCACCTAGTGACCAAACCCTAGTGCTTGGTTTTCCAGATCAAGGGAGGAGTATCGTTGACCCAATTGGTATCGATGGAAGTGACATATCTCGCATACGGGAGATGTGATTTTTCATTTCCTACTTCTATGGCTACGCATACTATTATAGTATTCAAAGGAATTTTTGGACAAAGAGAAAACACACAAGGCTTGGGCAATGCATCAGGGAGTGGTGTGGGGCACACATCTAGTAGTGGTACAATCTCGTAAACATTTGGCACATAGTTTAGTGGGATGTTGATGACACTAGGTGCGACCAATTCAGGCTCATTCGCTCTTTGGTGGTTATAGGGGTGGAACTAGTCGATCTAGAGGCACAGGACCTAGTGGATCTAGTGGATCTAGCGCAGAGGGAATACCGGGAAACCAAGGATCTGGGCCAGGAGGACAGGGGCCTTAACCACCTCCTTAGGTCTTCTTTGAGATATCTTTACATTTTCCAGATTACAAGGGTATTGAAGATGCCGTGGAGCATGTTCACAAGTGTGATTTTCTATGGCGTGTAAAGGGGATCACAACCCCAAAATGGAATGCCAGTCAGTTTTTAACAACATTATAAGGACGCGCACATAGCTTGTATAAGAAGTATGACCCACATCAAATGGTGGTAGATTACACCACATTGAAAAATTCCTTCCTAGCAAAATTCTACATCCCTGAGTTTGAACAGAAGAGAATCAATGCCCTTAAGGAGATTTAACGAGAGAATGGTGGAGAGTATGCAGGAGTATGATGCATAGTTTAAGACTCTCCTATCAAATTTATTCTATGACATTCACCCTTCATAACATGCTCATTGTTTTGTTGGAGGGTTGATAACAATGTTTATAAGGGCATTATCCCATAAGAATTTCATAGACCTGCGTGAGGTGTTGGAAGCTTCTCTGTATGCTGAAGCTGCCAGGAGCATTTACACTAGTGTTAGTCCATTTCTGGAAGCTCAAATCGATGATATGGCTAGGCAGTTGGAAAATTTATCTACAAACTCAACTCATGAGACTCGCAGTGGAATGTGGTGTCTATATTGTGAAGTAGAGGGGCATGCCAAGGATAGTTTCCCCTGGAAACTAGTACACTCTATAGCAATAGAATGTGAAATTTTTCATGGAGGATTCCATGGTCGTAACCATGGAGAGATAAGTGAGTTCCCACGTGGAACTTGTTTTAATTGTGGATCTACAAACCACTACAAGCGCAAGTGCCCAAACTTATTGCAGTGATCATGGTGCAGGAAGAAGCACAAGTATGAGGAGTTCCCTAAGTTGTTTGAGCACATGATTCAACAACACCGAAATGAAAAGGGAATTACAATGCTAAGAATTAAGAAGGATGACACACAATGGATGCCACAGGTAACGTGGGATGCAGGCTTGGAACCTATTATGGTAACAAGAAGAGCAGAAGCCACGTGCAGAAAGGAAATGCCAAGGCAGAAGAACCTAGTTTCAAGGGAAGAAGTGGTACATGGGAAGTACCCAGACCATACACATTAGAAGGAGGTATATCAAGAAACCATGTAAATCATTTAAAGTTTACAAGGAGAAATCTAGTTTCTAAAGGAGCAGTTCATGAGGGAGGAGAAAAGAAGGAAGGTTGAGGCGTGAAAGGATGACCTAGATGAGGTCAAGGAAGTATGTAAAATAGTATGTAAAATGCTAAGGCAAGAGAATATTATTCCCTTGATAGGAACATGGTTGAGAGAGAAGGTACCATGTTCCAGAGAAGAGTGTGAGAGGTAGGTCTTGCATGAAAACCTCCCCCTCACAACCTTGACTATGATAAGGAGATCACGTTAAATGCAGTTGTGGATGGATGGATCCTTAGTAATATCCTCATTGACATAGGTGCATAGGTCAATGTTCTCACCTTTGATTCTTGGCATCATATGGGAAGACCTTCATTATAGCCATCTTTGAATGTGATGTTTATGGAAAAAAAAATGAAGGCAATGCCCATCAATGTCTTAAAATATGTAGTTATCACCATTTAGGGGGATAAGTTTATTGAGGACTTCAAATTCTTGGCACTTGCCAAGGTAGAAACTTTCCTAGCATTACTTATGTGCCCATTATGTTATAAGAACAATGAGGATCTTTGATTCAAAAAGGGATACATAATCTTTGAAAATGAGGAGGAACAGGTCATCATACCCCTAGCTGATGGAAAATCAACACCCTATACTAAACCCTTGGGAGAAGAGGTCTTGGATAGAATATATGTGTGCTCAATCAGGGATCCAGAGGTAATCCATCCCATATAAGGAGTTATCCAGTTTGAGGATGCTCAGTCCTTAAGTGACACCACTAGTATAGTGTGTGATAATTGGGCACATGGGACCTATGAGTTAATTGGGAAACATTTGAGAGGATTGGTGAAAAAGGTGACAAAGGCGCGTACGGTCTAGAACCTAGGAGGAAAGAAGCTACCTAAGTATTCAGGAGGATCCTTCCCTGATATCTTTTTGTAGGAGATGGAAGCTCAGTGGGAGAAGGAAAATGAATGAAGGGGGATGTTAAGCTATGTCCTACTCGAGAATTTTTGTGCGCTGGTGGGAAACACATCAAGATAACCTCTTGGAATGGCGCAAGGTGAGAATTTCCTTCTCCATAAGGTTTTCTAGAGCAACACGCCCATGGCTATAAAATATTCCCATGGTAAGGAGGTCGTTTCCTTCCATATCCAAGCATATGAGATAGCCTGGATGAGAAGTGCAGAAGCATTTATACCTTCATTATGGGTTAACAATTTATATTCCACCCTATAAGGTTATGCGCGTGCATGGTATATTCACGCCCTGAGACATGCCGCCAAATAGGGAATTGGTAAGAGTTAATAGCTGATCTCATTCAAACATTTGAATATCAAAGTACAAAACCATTGGTGGATAAGGTGTTATAGATTGTCAAGTTCATTACCAAAGTGGGGATAGTGTCATGGCAGGAGATAGGCTACTAGACTTGCTAGGTGAACAAGAAACATAAGAGATATGTTTTGACCACACATGTAAAGAGAAAGAAAAAGGAAATATGGTCTATATAATTGATGGGGAATAGGAAAAAAACTTGGAAGTTGACCATTCGTAGGGATGTACGAGTTGATAGATAGTTCGATGAACAGGAACATGCCTATCATGAACCTTTAAAGATAAAGAAGGTTAACATCAGCTCAGGAGAAGAACCCAAGGAGGCAATCATTGGAGACTATTGGTTAGAGAAAGAAATCTCTAAGATCATTGATCTTTTATGTGAGTTTGAGGATTTGTTCCCACGTAGGTATCATGAACTCAAAGGAATTCACCATTCCTTGGGGAAATGAGAATTAAGTTGAAGGAGGGTACGCATCCAGTCTAGAAGAGACCATACCGAATGAATCCTAACTTGTGCATGAAGGTCAAGGAAGAAATAGATAAGATGATAGCATCGGGCATCATTGAAGTTGTTAAAGAGTCAGAGTGGATAAGTCTAATGGTAATTAGCATCAAGAAGGATGGAAGGATAAGGAGCTGTGTTGATTACAGGGACCTAAATTCAGTGTGTATCATTGATATTTTCCCAACCCCATTTATTGAAGAAATTTTAGAGGGAGTAGTAGGACACAAGGTCTACTCTTTCACAGATGGATTCTTGGGATATCACAAGGAAAGAATTGTGGAGGAACAAAGGAAGACAACTTTCACCAATGAGTAGGGAATTTTTTCCTATACAATCATGCCTTTTAGGTTGACGAATGTGCCTACTGTGTTCTCGCACATTGTGGTACAAGATTTCAGGACTTCATCCATAAATTTCTTCAAGTCTACGTGGACGATTAGACAATGTATGGGGTAGTGAAGGACCATTGTCAAAACTTAAGGCTAATGTTTGAAAGGTGTTGGCAGTTGACGATATCCCTCAATATTAAGAAATGTGCCTTTACTACCCCATTTGGAACATTATTGGGACACATCATATGTAAGGAAGGCATACTAGTAGATCCCTCAAAAGTTATAGTAATTGTGGGATTAAGGGAGCCTACTAAAAAAATCACAAAGTGCAGATTTCTTGGGCACATGGGGTACTACATGAAGTTCATCAAGGGATATGCCAAGATCGCCACACCTTTACAAGAGTTTATTAAGCATAAAAGTGCCTTTCATTAGGGAGATCTACAACATAAGGAATTTGAAACTTTAAAGGATAGGCTTGTCACCACACCCATACTACGATTCCCCTCTTGGGATAAGCCCTTCCATGTTCATGTTGATGCCTTAGAGACCACCATTGGAGCAGTACTTTCACATTCTGGTGAAGGCATTGTTGATCACCCTTTGTGCTTTGCAAGTAGGAAGTTAATACCAACAAAGCATAATTATACTACAACTAAGTGTGAGGCATTGTAAATGATCTATGTGCTTCACAAGTTCAGACAGTATTTGCTAGCAACTCCATTTATATTTTACATTGACCATATGGAATTGAAATACTTGGTGAACAAACATGTTCTACAAGGGCACATATGTCGGTGGGTACTATTGTTCTAAGAATTCAAGTTCATAGTGGTTGTCAAACCAGGAAAAAGTAATTTTGGACCTAATCATTTGTCTATAATCATTTTAGGGAAGGAAACACAAAGCATTGAGGATACCATGCCAGATGCACAACTATTTAGGTTGTGGCACACACCCTTAGATTTAGAAGATATTGCAGTATTTCTCAAGATAGGTGTAGCACTGGAAGGGATGAAGGCATTGGATAAAAAGTGGTTAGCTATACGCTCCATGCCCTACATGTTGATTAGTGGGGATTTATACAAACTAGGACGTGATGAGATTCTACGTCAAAGTGTGTGTTAGAACATGAGTGCCTAGCCATAATAGAAGAAGCACATGGAGGTAGTGTAGGTGGACACTATGTAGGTGATGCCACTGCATGCAAGATATTAATGGCTGGATTATGGTGGGAGACCCTATATCAAGACTGAAAGAATATTACAAGGCATGTGACCATTTTCAATGCATTGGCAAACCAGGGTGATGAGATGAAATTCCTTTGCATGATATTCACAAAGACCTGAGCCATTTGAAAAATGGGCTATATATTTTGTAGGACCTATTTCACCATGTGTGTGTAGGACTAGATCACGTTATATAATCACTTACATAGATTACTTGACAAGGTGGGTAGAAGCAACACCTACTAAGGATTATACAATAGCTACTACAATAAGGTTCCTATGGGAAAACATTATTACAAGGTATGGATTCCCTTTGAGTTTGACTAGTGACAGGGGTACACATTTTTGAATGAGATAGTAAGGATTCTATTAGTAGAGTTCATGGTGGCTCATCACAAGACTACACCTTACCATCCACAAGAAAATGGAACCGCAGAGGCATTTAACAAAATACTTAGTCACACATTGACTAAGATCTGTGATGTTGGTAGATAGGATTGGGATGAAAAAGTATCAGTCATTCTTTGGGCATATAGGAAAACCTACAAGAGGTTGAATAAGGCCACACCATTCCAATTGGTGTTTGGCATGGAGGCTGTCCTACCAGTTGAATTCATGTTACCTTCTCTACGTATAGCATGTGCAGGAGGATTAGATGATGAACAAGCACTGGAGGAAAGAATAGATAAATTAATGCAGTTGGATGAGAGATGATCATTAGCCAAGTGGAGCTAGAAAAATGAAAAATCAAAACAAAAGGCATGGCATGATCATCACATTAAGAACAAAAAGTTTGAGGTTGGGTAGATGGTATTACTATATGATTCAAAGTTTCTGTGCCATCATGGGAAGTTAGAATTCCATTGGTTAGGACCCTACATCATCTTATATATTCTTGATTCGGGTGTGTTCTAGTTACAAGAATTGGATGGAACAAGATTGCCATGACACTTCAATGGAAGCAGGCTGAAGCCCTACTATAAATAAGTCTTCTTAGTGTTTGTAAATAAGGCAATATTTCCAGTTAGTTCGAAATTTCCCTTAATGCATTTTATTTTCTTGTGTTTCCCTTTATCGTTGTTGTTTTTGTGTTGTACCTTGGGTGTCGGTAACCTCATTAATTTTTCAAAGGTTGTGAATGTGCAGAGGACTATGCATCATTTTAGTGTGGGGTAGAATAATGTGGAGGAAAGTGCAAAGTGTGAAGAACCAGGAAGGATTGTGTTGGAAATCCTGGTTGGATAGCCCTAGGATAGGAAGTGCATGGAAGGAAAGGTGAAAAAGGATGGTTAGTATCAGGGTAAGGCTACATTATGGATCCACGTACAAAAGAGGAAGAAGCACAAAAGCAACATGAGGTAGGTGAGAGAAAAAATCATGATGGAAGTACCTTCGGCACTGGTGACGCGCATGCAAGAGTCTCCTGTCAAGATGGATTGGTTGTGTGCCAAAAGGTTGGGGGATTGTCCATGTAAGGTTGGGCACATGAGTTAAAGTGCTAAAGTTGGGTTTTGTTGAAAAATATGCATTAAGTGTTGAAGTACGGTGGTAGGTAAGGTAGCATTTAATGTTAAAAAGTGGGAAAAACTATAAATAGAAGGTTGGAAACTTCATTATTTACATTGTGAATACGAAGAAGGAAGATATTTTGCAAACTAGGGTTTCAGAGTTGATCCGTGTGAAGAAAAATTGGAAAAATTTAACCGTAAGTGACTAGTTTGGATTTGTAAACCAAGAGGGAAATAGTTCATAGGCATAGAGAGAGTTATGGAGAAGTGTCATCTTGTGAAAGGGATATTCCAGTGAGGGTTTGGCAGCTAGGGCACGGGTTGAAAAGGATTTTCTTCACAAGTTTAAGATCTAATCTTGGAAAGGGTAGAGAAGTAGAGCAAGAGAAGTTGAAGTGTAAAGATAACCTACACAATGGAACCCAAGAAACCAACTATAACACCTAAAAAGGGCAAGGGCAAACAACAAATAACCACCACAAATACCAATGAAGAATGGTATGTAAAAATGCAATACCCAGATGGGGTTTTGCTTGGAAAGGAGTGGGAGTCCCATTTAAGAAACATGATAGTAAGTGATTATAACCATCGCACAAACATGACTGAAAAGGAAATGGCGCTAGAGTTAGTGCACCGACAAACAAGAGGACACCAAAAGGGTTACCCATTTATAGCGACGAAGTAAAAGTGAAGTTAGAGAAGGCGGGATTATTGCAACTCTATGAGTTTCCCTACTTTGGGAATCCTGAGTGCCTCTATCAGTGGTTGATGTCACACATACACAAAGATCACTTTCACTTTGTGGGGTGCAAGATGCGCATAACCCTCAGCTGATTTCAAAATTCACAGGTCTCATCTGTGAAGGAGAAAGTATAGAGGATGACCTATGTGACAAAGAAGCCATCAAAGAAACTATCACCACATATGCATACAAGAAGGGGTCAAGGTACTTTAATATTGTGGATATCTAAGACCCAGTGATGAGAATGGCCACATGCCTGGTAACAAAACTTAATGACCAAGAGAGGTGGATGTAAGTGAACAAGTCATGGCTCAATGTTTACTGAGAATGATATCGAGAGGGCATTGTTGGTGCCCATTTTGATCCTATAAAATTTTTCAATTTTTCCCCTATGTTCTTTATGATTTGAAATGTTTTTTCCTCATGAAATTGATGATGTGAAGTTGTAGCTCCATTCTTGTGCATTGGATTGTTTGCAAACTCATTACCTTGCCCTAATTTTCTAAGGAGAAGTGCATTTTTTCCCTGTTTTTGAGAAAAAATGGCCTTGGATCTTCCCATCCTTTGAATTTGATGAAAAAAACTTGTATCTATGTTTAAATGCTTTGAGTTGTTCACTTTCCCTCCATTTTGCATCATTCGAAGAAATCTCCAAGTTTGCCATGGTCGTGCCCTAAATTTTTCCAAATCCATGGGCTCTGCTATTTTTCCATTTTTCTAATCATGGATGCTTGAAAATGATCAATTTATGCTTGTTTGCCTTTGAAAATCTATCCCCATGGTTGAAAAAATTCTTGGAATCATGATTCATTTGGCTTTGTTTCGAGGTTTTTCCATCCTTAGTGAAAAAATCAATTTTTGGGTATCACTGGCAATTTTAGTGTTTTTGACAGCCATACGAGCATCATTTTCCCATCAAATTCTTCCTCATTATTCATTGGCAATGTGTCCATTTGTAATTGGAAAGGGATCGGTTGGTCATTTCTATAAAACTTAACATTTTTTGGTTTTGGAAAAATTTGCAAGTTTCCCCAGCACTCCGCAGGCCCTAGAGGAGGTACACGTGTCACAAGCAGAGTGAAGGTGGATGGGTGGGTCATTTTATGCCTTAGAGAACTTTTGAAAATGTGTCGAAATGAAGAAAATCCCCCAAGGCCTACACCCAATCGAGGAGTACACGTGGCGAGGGAGGGAATGGAGGTCGGAAGACTTAGGAAAATTCTACTTTTTAGTGAAAGGGAACGAGGGTTGTGAAAAGGGCCGCGGGTCCGCCTGTCCAATCAATAGTGGAAACATGGTAGGATCGGGGCGGAGGGAAGTGGAGGCTTCTAGAGGAAAAAGGGAAATCTTTCCTTTTTGGTAAAGTGAAATAGAGTGGTAATTTGAAGCGTGGCTCCACAATGAATCAGAGGGAGACACGTATCAAAATAAATTCAAGAGGGGAGTGGAGACCACCGTTGAGTTTTGAAACTTTTGAAATTTTCGAGGATTTGAGTAAAGTTTAAAAGGAGGAACGCAATCTTGTAGTGAGTCAGCAATCACCATGTGTCAGGGACAAAAGTGGAGGTGTGGGTCCGTGGGGAAAATTGTGAAATTTTTTTTTTTCCAAAAAAGGTGGAAATGTGTAAAATTGAGGCACGACCCTAGATCCAACCATATTGTGCCACATGTCGATTTGCAAATCTCAAGAGGCGGAGGGGTGGAGAAAATTGTCAATTTTTTAATTTTTCCAAAAGTGTTAAAATGTCAAAAAGTGATCCCAAGCCCATTTCCAATCGCATTGTGACACGTGGAGGGCTCAGATTAAAGAGAGAAAAATCAACAACAATTGTACATTTTGACATTTTTCTGACCATTCTGGCTCTAGGAAGTGTGGAAATGTGTTTTTACATCATTTTTGATCAATTTGTTTATGGATTCAAGTCATTTTGGCTAGCATGATCTGAATCAATCATTTTGGAGGGTAAATTTGTAGATCTAGAGCACATTTCAAAATGCTTTTTTCTCTAGTTCGTGCAAAATGTGAAATATCAAATCCAAATTGCAGAGAAAAGTTACTGATTGGAAATTTGAAGGGGAAAAGGATGAAGTGATAAAAGAGGAAGATCTTTGTGGGTGCAAAGGAAGAATACATGCTCCCATGACAAGGAATAATGAAGATTTGTAACAATTTTATTTTTTGAGTGCCTAACATCTCCTCCTTGCAAAATTGGTTAAATGTCACTTTAAAAGGTGGAGAGTTCATTTTCACGAGAAAATTTTAAGAAAAGCTCATCCTTTGAGAAATCTTTTGAGAAACCTAAGTTAACTTACTGTGTCAAATTTTCATTCATGTTGAGTTGCTTACAAGTATATAGCCATCAACAAGCTCCGATATTGTTTGAATAACTCTCCCGATGATGAATCTGATAAACTTTGAGTTAATTTGTGTTAAATCTCTGGCAATTTTTGTTTATTTCATTTCAGAATGTCTATAAGTAGTTGTTCTAGTTCCTATTGCAATCTTGTATTAAAATCCATCTGAATCACATAGGTCTCAATCCTTGTGATAGTTTAGTGGCATCTGCAATTTCATTTTCCAGAAGAACTTTCATCTGGGAATGAAATAAACTATTTAAAATCACTTTTCTTTCATCTATTAATAGAGATTGTTTGTAAGATTTTAGGTGTACCTTAGGTGTGATTTATCTTAAATTTTTATGTTTTATTCCGTTTTCTAACTTGAGCCTTCATGCTAGAATCTCAAAGATTATATGAAAAGGTGCAGATCGGGCCTCCATTGATGCACACCTTCTGGTTGAAGGAATGTTTTAACTATTTTAAAGCTTTATGTTATTGAAGTTCTCCATTGTTGTGAAGTTCCTCAAGGATCTGGCAAAGTCCAATCTATCTTGTTGAACTCCCACCCAAAAAATCATTCAAAACAACTAATCCTACCCCATACTACCCTTGTTTTGACCTGTATACCCATAGAAGATCAAAATCCATTTGCTAAAGTATGCAGAACAGATCAAGATTTCAAAATGTCTTCAGTAACCCTTGCCTTGCATTGAAAGTATCTCCATAATCTGGAAGTGACAACTTGTGAAAGTTAGATTTGGAGTGTTGATCATATTTTCCCAAGACCCCTTCATAATATTAGCACAAATTGAGGGATATATTCATCTCCTTCACCATTTGAGGGTTACAAAATAGGTTCTCTTACCTTGGTTGAAAGGCATAACCTAAAATAGTTAGGACAAGATCAAGTCCTATTTGAGTTCTATCCATCTCTCCATAAATCTAAGTGCCAGTTAGATCATATCCCCGGCTACAAAATGACATACATCATGATCTATCTACCTTCAAGATTCATTCCATATCTTTGATGCTTCTCGATCGAAAAGGAGAGAAAATTTGGGTACCCAACACCTGTGCATCCATTCTTGGGATGAAGAATGTAATATCCACACTAATTTGTTAATTTGCTTCAGTTCATGTCTGTTTGGCCCATCAACAACACAAGTGGCACCATTACCATGGATATTCTTAGTTCAATCTGATCCATATGCATACATATTTGAGATATTTTAATGCATATCAAACCCTGGTATTGTCTCTTGCAAGTTCTGTTTACAAAAATATTGTTAAAGCATCATTCTATACTCAGATTTGCAAGGTGTATGCAAAGGTTTCAAAATTTGTCTACAATTTTATCAGTTTCTAGTAGTGGTTGCACTTCATTTACATTTGTGGTTAATAAATTCAAGAATAAGGAAGGTCTTATCTATAAATTTTTGTAATATTTTAGTCTTTGAGAGGTATTTGACAGAGTATTTTAGTGCATTTTCACAACTACGGTGAAAATCCTTAGTGATGACTCCACGTTGTTTTGATCTTGATAAATACCAAAGTGTCTTAAGATTTCTGTCATTTATTTTTTTGTTTTTAATCTCTGAGAAATTGGAAGGAAGAAGATCTCTCTTCATTAAATAATCTATTAAGAAGTTGTTTTCAAATTCAAGGAACTCAGAGTTAGAAGGGAGAAGAGTTTGGAAGGTGGTTGGAGAGCAGGGCTCAAGGAAGGAGGTTCCCTTGGTTGAACTTGAGATTAATCAGCTTGTCATTGAGGACTGCAGTTCTTCTTTAGGTAAATCTAAATAAGATATTCCTCTTGAAAATTTACATTGTCCATCTAGACAGGGACCTTCATTTGTTTTTGAAAATCTTGCTCCTCATTCTGCCCTTGTTTTTTCCAAATCTTCTAGAGTTTATCAAGAAGCTGATCCTATAGGGGATATCCATTTTGAAGATTACATTTCTACTCCCCAAATACCTCTCACTCCTCATCATTTTGTTTCTCCTCCAAGATCACCACCTTAAAACAATATGGCTTAGCCTAGACATCCATTTTTTGTTAACACATTTGGTCCTATAAAATTTATAGGAATGGATGGTTACCCAAATGTTGTCCCTTAAGATGTCAGAAATAGATTGCCAAAATTCCAAGATAACAATGTTATAACTAGTGATCAACATCTCAAACTTTTTGTTAACATGATGAAATATTTTGAAATAGAGTTTGAAGATGTGTATATTAAATTGTTCATTCATACACTAACAAAGGATGTAAGGGATTGGTACAAGGATCTCGCCTGATAATTCTATTGATTCTTGGACTGAGATGAAGAATGCATTTAGGTTGCAATATGGTGATAATACTAAACCTAGGTTTTTCTTGTCTAAGTTTGAAAATATCAAGAAGAACCCCAATGAATCAGTGCATGACTTTAACACAAGGTTTAACAAAAATTTGAGAAGACTTCCTGTTAATCTGAGGCCTTGTGATGAATCTTGTTTAATCAAATATGCAGATGCATTTGACAAGAAAGCAGCCTATTACCTAAGAGACAAGAACCCTACCAATTTAAGGCAGGCCTTTACCATGGCACTACAGATTGAAAATAACATTAAGGCTGTTGGGAAACCTCTCAAGAGGGATGGTGTAAAGTTGATAAACCTTGAAAAACCTCAAGCTAGCAAGGGTGTTGATTTGGAGGAGGTTGTGAAAAATTTGGTAGGGGTTGTCAAAGAAATCTCATACAAGTTAGCCTAGGCAGAGAAGGGAATTGGGTAGACTTCACAAGGTCAGCAAAAAGCACAAAACCATGACAAATTTTCCAATCATCCTAGGGGTGATCAGAGATCTGATGATAGAGGGAAAGGACCCGTGGGGTCTACAAATAGACACCCTCAAACACATGAAGGAATATTTTTACTTGATCCCCTAACCGTTAAGGTTGCTTGTTGAGGAAATTGTTGATATTGATTGGTGTGATAAGTGTTTTCTACCCGATCCTCCATGTGGAACAAACTAGCAAGATGGTGAAGCTAAAGTTGATGATGAAATTGATGATGATGCTGCATGATGGAGATCCCTACAAGTTCACCAATGGGAGAAACTTTAATGGATGTCATAAGTGCTAGAAATGTTGTTGTTTTTTGGGATTGTATCGAATGGGTACATCTTCTTCCTCCTTCTCATGCTTTATAAATTGATAATTTACAAGCCTTTGAGCTTCCGCATAATGATTTTGAATACTTGAGGGCATTGATGATCAAGAAGTATGATGGAGGTATACCCTCGGAAGAGGATAGGCAATTACTAATGAATGTTGTAGTTGCCCAAGAGAATGAGCACAATACCAGAAGTAAGGTTGTCAAGGGGAAATAACCCAAGTCAAAATTTCCATTGCTTACTAAATAAACTCCAAAGAGAAATATATCTGGTAAAGGCCCTATTCCCCCAAGCAAAAATTGTTATCCTCCCCATGCCCAAACTGAAAAGACTTCCATACCATCTGATGAATTTTCCAATCTTTTCCCTAGTGTTTCTTTAACCAAAAATGCTCCATATGATATTGCCCAAGTCTTGAGTCAAATCAAGATTTTTGTTCCAATTGCTGAGTTGCTTAGGATTCCTGAGCACAAGAAAAGGGCTTGTGAATATTTAGGATTTAGAGAGGAAGAGAGTACCCAAGGCAGAGTTAGAAGCAAGGTTGAGATTCCTATTTCCAGTGCAGAATTGGAATAGCCACAAGTGTTGGAAGAGTTGGGGGAACCACCTAAGGTTTACTTAGGAACTTATTTGGTTAAATCTCAGCTGAACGTGGATCCATTTTTCAATACTTTGTTACCAAAGGCAAGTTATTACATAACTTTATGTTTGATTTAGGAGCCTCATGAAATGTCATACCTCTTGAGGTCATGAATGAATTAGGAATCAAAGTGACAACATCATATGGAAAGTGTACTGCCATGGATTCCAGGGAAGTGCCAGTTGTTGGGTGTGTTAAAGATATGGTGGTGTAACTTGCATCTTATCCTGGGAGGAATTTAAAATTAGATGTTGTGATTGTTGATTGCCCTGCCAAATGGGGTATGTTATTATCAAGGAAATGGGCTGCAAGTGTTGGTGGGAGTGTCCAAATGGACATGTCTTATGCCACTATCCCCATTGAAGGAAACTTATTAAAGTTATTGTTATTCAAAATAAGCCCCTTGCTCATTTTTGGCTAACTCCCTTCATTCCTTCCTTCCTTCTACCTCAGTTGATTTTTTTACTTTTTAGGCACTCAAATTTTTCTAGAAATGGTTTCATTAGATAGAGGATCTTCTCAGCTTTCTAGAAAGGTAAATTTTTCCTTCTAACTCCTTGTATTTTGCAAGTTATGGCTCGATGGAGTTTTGGAGGGAAATTTTCCCAAAGGAGGTCCGCCAACGAATCAGAATGTGCCATGTCAGCGGCGGAATGGCTTATTGGTGGGGCGCACAAAAGAAAATTTTCAGCCTAAAGGCCTACCAGCCAATAGGAGGAGGCCACGTGTCCATGGGGTCATCAGAGATCGAAGCGGTAGGAGGAAGTTGGGAAAATTTCCAAAGTTGGTGTAAATAGAATATCTCAGCCTGAAGGCCCGTAAACGAATCACAATGTGCCACGTGTCCTCAGAGTGATCAAGCGGGGAGAAGGCGCGGAAGGAAATTTGCCATTTTTCCAAAGTAGTATGGAAACTAATGAGATGAAAGCCCACCCCCAATGGCCCACACCAATGAAAATTTTCCATGTGTCCATGTGGCCGGAAAAAATCTTAAAGCGGGTCCACAAGGGAAAATTTGGAGTTGAGCTGCGCCAATGACAACACGCCACATGTCCCATTCAGGAGATAGTCGAGTGAAAGGAAAATTTGGAAGTGCACCCCCAAGGACCAATAACAACATGCCACATGGCATCGAAGTGGCGGGGGGTTGAAATTTTGGGGAAATTTTCCCAAAGGTCAAAAAGAGGGAAAAATTTAAACTTTCGGCCCGTCAGAACTCAATTTTTCCCCGAATCTTCATAAGGGCATAACTTTTGATCTAGAGCTCAGATTTCTATGTTCTTGGTAGTGCTGGAAATCTAGTGAAATTATCTACATGAAGGAGTGTTCAATTTTGTGTTTTGGTGGGGTTTGGAGAAAGAAAAAATAAAATGCCTTTGGCATAGGAAAGAAAGCAGAACTGACATCTCAACCACCATTTTGATGAATTATGGCTCACATTCTCTACCATCATGGTTAGAAATATTGGGAAATTAAATTTTGAGGGTGTCCATGCTATGTTAATACAATTTGGTTGGTGGTTGAAGCATCCTTTCACGTTTCTCATGTTTTCTTCTTCTTGTGCCCAAATTTTGATGGTTAAAAGCTAGATTTGGCTCATTTTGTAGGGGTTGGACATTTTATATGTTTTGTAGGCTCCCTCTTTCACCCTAGAAAGTGATTTTGTGGAATATCAGACCTCTTTTAGGACTGTAACATGTCTTCTACCTCTCTGTTATTGTAATGCATGTATTTTTATATTGGAAATGACAATGCAAGCTCTGTGAATGAGTTTCAGCCCTCTTCTTGTGTTTCTTGATTCATTTTGATATTTCATTACATTTTATCAGTTTTTGCATGATGTTTGTTGCATTTCTATGATCTGTGTCAATTTGTAGAAGTAAATTTTCACCACTCCTTTGGTGTATCACCTTGTTAGTCTTAGTTTTATTTCTTTTGCATCCTCTACCTTTGTCCCCTTGGAATTTAGAGTAGGATTTTGAGTTTAAACCTCTGCAATTTTCAAGCATACATTTGATTAAAGGATCTCGGGGAACCAACCTCTAATCTAGAGATTCTTTTCCCATTTTTATAAATCCCACACTTTGGGAAGAGATTCAATGTTGTGCAATCACACTTGAATTTCCATTATCAAACTAGAAATCGATAACCATCTAGGGGTGTTCCTAATTCACACCAATAGTTTTGGCACACCCTATGGGACCTTAGAGGTCTTCATCTTCATTGCAACAAGTTGATGTGCATTTTTGCAAGTTTCTTGCTTGAAAAGAGCCCTTATATGCACATTTGGTGACTCCAAAGTGAAAAAATCAACTGGTTTTAGCAGTCCAGTCTAAAAATTCATGAGAAGAATCAACACAAGGTCAAGGGCTAGAGAAGAAGGATTGTCTAAGTATCTACAGCTATCTCCTGGAAGAGGGCATAAAGGAAGGAGGATTCAAAGGTCTCCATCTCCACCAAACAGAACTCTATCAACTCCTCCACCTTCTAGACCTTTCACTCAATCAACAAGGGTTCTCAAGCCAATCAGAATGGCACAAAAAAACCCTTATGTCAACTTCACTGGTAGTAGCCCACTTGCTCTCAATGCACAAAATCTAGTTCCAGTTATAGCATTGAAGAACATTCCATACTTTATTGGAGAAAATTAGACCACTCCTGGTGATCATGTCAAGGATATTGCTAATGTTTGTGCAATCCATGAGATTGTTGAGATGTAGATTGCTATAAAATTGTTGGCATCTTCATTCAAAGTGAAAGCATTTCAATGGTTTAGAAGCCTTGGGGCTAGTTCTATCCAAAATTGGAACCAGATGTGTATAGCTCTCCATGAGTAGTTTAGAAAAGGGGGATAGATTGTCTCTTTTGGAACAACCGACAACTATCAAGAGAGCTCCCAATGAGCGGTGATCGACTTCAACTTCAAATTTAAAAAGACTTGGGATAGAAATCTAGTGATAGTAAGGCCAATAGCTAAAGGTGATTTCTTATACTATCTTAAAGCTTTAAATTTGACATTTCTATGGTAATTCAATCCATGGGAGGTACGAATTTACCTCCGCTATATAGCATTGCCATTAGAGTTGAAAATTGTTTGATTCAAGCTGGTAAGCTAGCTCCTAGGCCTCCCATGCCCTTGTATCCAAATTTATAAAATCCAAGCACTAGTCAAGCACCTACTATAGCTCCTATCCCCACTCCTAGAAATCAGAGTTCAAATGAAACTTCTACCTCATCCTCTAGTGCTTCAAATGAACTTCAAGAAGTCATGAAACCGTTGCAAAATTTGGGTAATGAGATAGTTACACTCAAGAGGTAGTAGGCTCAAGGTTTTAGACCTTCTTATTAGTCTTAAGCTCAGCCTAATAGACAACCATATCAGCCTAATAGGCCACCCAATCCAGTTGTAAATCAAAATCAAGTAAGACCTCTTACCAATAGACCATTTCAGCCCTATAATCCCAATGTTGCATCTGCCTCTAAATCCTTAGTGCCTGCAAAATAATGTAGCACAAGAGTATGATTGGTGATTCCCATGCAATGAACCTCAAAACTAGTTTATGTGCTTTAATGGTGCCTTGAACCAAGCTTTGATGGTAACAAAAACTAGCATAGAGGGTGAGGTGAGCCAAGAAACAAACGAACAATAAGGAACATCTCAAAAAAATACATCTCTAAATGAAACTACACTTGTGAATTGGAAAGCTGAGGATTTTTTGGAATGAATCATGAAATTTCTCGAATGTAGTAGCTAACACAAGGTCAAAAGAGGAATATTGGTGAAAGGAAGTCATTATCTCCAGGTGATCCACAACCTTCCACCACTCCACAAAGTGCTTGGCAAGTAAAATGTAGTTCCAAACATGCAAGGATAGACCAAGCCACCTTCTAGAACAACTCAAATGCCGGTTGTTGCTACCCATGTGAAAGAAAAAAAAAATGTGTGCAAGGGTAGCAAAAGAGATGTTTCATCCGCATTCAAAGCATCATTGATCGATGAAGAAGACAAATGTGAATATATCAATGTGGGAATCATTATCCATCCCAGACAAAGGGATCTACTACAAGCTACCATGAAGAATTGGTAAAATTCAAATCAGAAAGTTTATATGCAAGAGAAGGTACACACAAATGCTTCTCAACCTAAAAGGAATCATGGAGGACAGCAAGGTAAAGTTGTGAAGCCCCCTATTCTATGTTTCATTGATCATTGGGGATAAATTAGTACACAATTGCATGATTGATTCTGGGGCAAGTAGTTCTGTAATGCCCAAGAAAATAGCTGATCAACTGGGTCTCTAATATGAAATCACATCTAAAGGGGTGGTGCAACTGGATGGGATAAAGCAGTAACCACAGTGGGAGTAATTAAGGATTTGAATCTTACTTTGCATGCCTGCCCCAATGTTACTATGTTGCAAGATGTGTCAGTGATAGATTTGCCACCACTCTTTGCCCTATGCTTGTCAAGGGACTTCACAACTAGAATTGGGGGCTACTTATCTACTGATTGGTCACACATGTTGTTTAGAACTAGATATGGAACTAAAGCCACCATCAGGTCTGAACCTATTGCAAAATTTCACATTGAGCCTTATACTCCAAGCCCAATCAATGCCAACTGTTCAACATTTGATCAAGAGGATTATCCAAGCATAGATGAAGCTGACACAAAAGTTGGAAACATCCCAGATTTGAATGTTGATGAATGGGAAAGCAAGGTACATGATTTTGATCCCTACCAAGAGATATAAGAATTTGAGCTAGGATTCTATTGCATACATGAAGAAAATCATCCTATTCCTAGCATCACCAAGCCAGACCATAGAGATGATAATGAGTTATGGCAGCTGTTCTTTGATGGATCAAGAAGTAGACAAGGTGCAGGAGGGGGAGATATGTTTGTTTCACCTCAAGGCATTAACTATTATTTATATTTTAGATTTTAGTTTGCATGTTCTAACAACACTTTTGAATATGAAGCTTTAATACAAGGATTGCATTGGTCAACCAAGAGAGGTATAAAAAACTTACAAGTCTTTGGTGATAGTGAGCAGATTGTTAATCAAGTTAAAGGGCATCATGCTACCAAAAATGACCTTCTCAAGAGTTATAAGAATATCGTGTGGGACCTCATTGAATATTTTGAAGGCTTTAACATCAATTCCATCCCTAGGAAAGAAAACCAAGCTGTGAAGGCTTGCAGCAGTTGGAGCAGCCTTTGATGTTGTTGAAAGCATCAAGGAAGATAAAGTACAGCCAAGCATTCATGTGATTGTGAGGCCATTAGTGCCGATAATAATGTAAGTTGGAAAGTGTTTTAAATTGATCAGCAAAGCATCAATTTCTTGCAAGAAGAAGTTGAGTTCTTAGCCAAAAATCAAGAAAAGTTGGAACAACAATATGGTGATCAAGTAAGATACAGTGAGAACCAACAAACTGCCAAAGGGACTTGTCACTTTAGAGTCTATTTTTAATCCAAATTATCAATTTAGGAAGGAGAAGGAAAATATCCAAGTCAAGGGAGAAGATTCAAAGTGCCCATCTTGGTTAGAGAAGGTAAGTCACTTCAAATTCGTAAAGTAGCAACCGAGCAAGAAAGGTGTGAGTTCATGCAACTTTGTTAAGAGTTCCCAGACATATTTTCTTTGAGCTATGAAGACTTGAAAGGTTTCAATCCCAAGCTAGCTCTACACACTATTGAATTGGATCCAAGTGCTAAGCCCATCAAGAAAAAAATAAAGGCAGTCAATCCACACATGGAGCCTCTTATGAATAAGGAATTGAATAAGTTAATATAGGCAAGCATCATATTTCCCATCAAGCATTCTAGTTGGGTAGAAAAATTAGTTCCAGTTAGAAATAAGAGTGGAGAAATTATATTGTGTGTAGAATTCAGAGATTTGAATAGATCATCTCTCAAGGATCATTACCCACTTCCTTCTATGGAGCATATTTTGTAAGTTATTCATGACTCGAGAGGTTTTCATTGCTAGATGGTTATTTAGGGTACAATCAGATCATGGTAAAGGAAGAGGATCAGTTCAAGACTGCCTTCACCACCAAATGGGGAACTTATGCATATAGAAAAATGTCATTCAGGATGTCCAATGCTGGAGCTAATTTCCAAAGAGCAATGGATATGACATTCAAGGGATTGATTAACAAGATAGTGCTGATATATTTAGATAATATCACTATTTTTTATAAAAGTACAATAGATAATCTCTTTCATTTGAGACAAGTGTTCCAAAGATGTAGAAGATTTGGGGTATCCTTGAATCCTAAAAAATGTATCTTCCTAGCTCATGAGGGGAAGCTTCTAGGCCACATTGTCTCTAAAGAAGGACTAACAATTGATCAAGAGAGGGTTGAAGAAATAAAGTACTGCCATTACTAAGTCATAAGAAAGCCCTTCAAAGTTTCTTGGGTAGGATCAATTTTGTTTGGAGGTTTGTTCCAAATTTTGTAGCCCTTGTCAAGCCAATAACCATGATGTTAAAGAAAAGCATGGCTTTCAAATGGATAGCTGAAGGTAAGGAAAGTTTTGAGGCAATTAAAGAAGCCATCTCACAAGCTCCAAATCTCATTAATCTAGATTTCTCCAAGGATTTTATCCTTTATGCATTTGGAGGTGATGATATAATTTCTGTAATTTTAGTACAGTAGAACAAAGAAAATGCAGAGCAGCCAATTTCTTTCTTTAGCCAAAGCCTAGAGGACTATGAGGTAAGATATTCTTTCATTGAGATGAAAGTTCTTGCAGTGATTAGGAGATTGAAGAAATTTAAGCATCTAGTTTCAAACAACAAGGTTCAACTGCTGGTTTCTCATGTGGGAGTTAAAGACTTCCTCCTCAACAAAGATTTAAATGAAAAATGTGTAGGGTGGATTACTCGTGTCATGGAGTATGAAATTGAGATCAAAGTCACCAAGCTGGTCCGAGGAAAGGGATTATGTGAACAGCTGGTCTTGAGAAAATCAATGGAAGCAAACAATGAGAAGGATGTTGTTTTGGTGTTGCAAGACAATCAAGAAAAAAAAAGCATTCAAGAAGAGAATGATGGTGTCCTCACTCCTTGCTAGACCCAAGACATAACACACTTCCTACACATAGGCCTATGCCCTCCAGAGATGAACAAAACCAAGAGGAGACACTTCAGATTGCAGGTTGTCCCATATGCACTTGTTGATGGTGTTTTGTTCAAGAAAGATGTAAATGGAGTGCTGTTGAGATGCATTGGAACAAACCAAATTGATAGAACATTGGAAGAGTTCCATGGTGGGATAGTTGGAGGTCATTTTTCTCCAAGAGTGATAGCCCTCAAGATCATGAAGGCTGGCTATTATTGGCCCAAGGTATTCAATGATTGTTATGCATGGGTCAAGAAGTATAAGAAATGTTCATTCTTCATAGGAAAGGAGAGGTTAGCTTCCCTTCCATTACACCCAATTTCAGTTGACCAGCCATTCATGGAATGGGGTTTGGACTTCATTGGAGTCATTAACCCAAACTCAAGCCAAGGACACAAGTGGATCCTAATAGCCACAGATTACTTCACCAAATGGGTGAGGTAGTAGCACTTAAAGAAGTAAGTGAATCTAGCATTCTAGACTTCTACGAAGGGATAATAACCATATTTGGTGTACCCGCCACTATAATATCAAATAATACTTTGGCATTCATTGGATCAAAGGTGACTGAATGGGCTGTTAAAAATGGGATTTATCTAAGCACTTTATCAAATTATTACTCTCAAGGTAATGGCCAAGATGAGTCTACAAACAAGAATTCGTTAAGGATAATCAAGAGGACCCTCGATGAAAATTAGAGGACTTGGCATACCAAGTTGAAATCAGCCTTGTGGGCTGATAAGATAACTCCCAAAAGATCCATAGCTAATTTCCATTCAAGCTTGTTTATGGAAGAGAGGTAATTTTTCCCATGTCACTTGAGTTGCCAACATTAGAACTCATGAAGCAATTGGATTTGCTAGACTTTGAACCCATGGAGGTTAGATATGTAGAATTGATGGAGCTCCAAGAAATCAGAGAGCATGTAGACCAAGCAATAGAGAAAGATCAAGCTTTGATCAAGAAAACCTTTGATAGGAAGGCTAAGGCTAGGGCCTTCCAAGTTAGGGATCTAGTATTGAAATGGGATGCAGACCGAGAAAAGCCAGGAAGACATTCAAATTTTGATCCCATTTGGAGTGGCCCTTATATGGTCACAAAGTGTAAGAATAGTAATGCCTTCCAATTGTCCACATTAGATGGTGAAGAACTACATATTATAGTTAATGGAATCCATCTAAAACATTGCTACTAGAAGGGAATTCTCCACCTTGTACATATTAGATTAGATTTTCATTCCTCTAAGTGCTTGTGCACTTTGTTTTGTTTTAGTTTAGTTTGACCTTCCCTAAGTGCTTTGGCACAAGCTTGCTGTCCCGTAAATGCATTTTTGCAGACGTGTTCTAGATCGGTGATGTTCGCTCTCAAAATCTTCCTCGTAATTCTCTAATCAGTTGGGGGTACCAAGAAGAAAATTTGATGACTCCATGCCTAATGGATTGCTTCAGGAAACTGGTTATTTCATCCAGAGGTAGATGACCCTCCGAGTCACCAAAATTGTTATCCAAAATAAGCCCCTTGCTCATTTTTGGCTAACTCCCTTCATTCCTCCTTCCTTCTACCTTAGTTGAATTTTTTTACTTTTCTTGCACTCAAATTTTTCTATAAATAGTTTTATTGGATAGAGGATCTTCTCAGCTTTCCAGAAAGGTAAATTTTTCCTTCTAACTCCTTGTATTTTTCAAGTTATGGCTCGACAGAGTTTTGGAGGGAAATTTTCCCAAGGGAGGTCCACCGAAAAATCAGAATGCACCACATCAGCGGTGGAATGGCTTATTGATAGGGTACACAAAATAAATTTTTCATCCCGAAGGCCCACTAGCCAATAGGAGGAGGCAACATGTCCATGGGGTCATCAGAGATCAGAGCAGCAAGAGGAAGTTGGGAAAATTTCCAAAGTTGGCACAAATAGAATATCTCGGCCCCAAGGCCCGCCAATGAATCACAATGTGCCACGTGTCCTCGGACTGGCGGGAGGCAGAGGTGTAGAAGGAAATTTTCCATTTCACCAAAGTATGGAAAATAATGATATGAAAGCCTGCCCCCGATGGCCCGCACCAAAGAAAAGCTGCCACGTGTCCATGTGGCTGGCAAAAATATTAAAGTGGGTCCACAAGGGGAAATTTGGAGTTCAATCCCACACCAATGACAACACGCCACGTGTTTGATTCGGGAGATAATTAGAGTCAAAGGAAAATTGGAAGTGCACCCCTAAGGACCAATAAAAACATGCCACATGGTATCGGAGTGGTGGGGGGTAGAACTTTTGGGGAAATTTTCCCAAAGGTCAAAAAGAGGGAAAATTTTAAACTTTCAGCCCGCCAAAACTCAATTTTTCCCTAGTTTTGCCCTAAATCTTTAGAAGGGCATAAATTTTGATCCAGAGCTTAGATTTCCACATTCTTGGTAGTGTTGGAAATCTAGTGAAATTATCTACATGAAAGAGGGTTAAATTTTGTGTTTTTGTGGGGTTTGGAGAAATAAAATCAAAAACTCCTCTAGCACAGAAAGAAAGCAAACCGGCATCTCAACCACCATTTTGATGAAGTATGGCTTGCATTCTCTCCCAGATGGTTATAAATCTTGGGAAATGATATTTTGAGGGTTCCCATGTTGTGTTAATGCAATTTTGTCGGTGGTTGAAGCATCCTTTCACATTTCCCACATTTTCTCCTTCCTGCGCCCAAATTTTGATGGTTAAAAGCTAGATTTGGATCATTTTGTAGGGGTTGGACATTTTTATGTTTTGCAGCTCCCTCTTTCACCCTAGAAAGTGATTTTGTGGAATATCATACCTATTTCAGGACTGTAACATGTTTTCTACCTCTCTGCTATTGTAATGCATGTATTTTTTATATTGAAAATGATAATGCAAGCTCTGTGAATGAGTTTCAGTCCTCTTCTTGTGTTGTTTGATTCATTTATGATCTTTCATTACATTTTATCAGTTTTTGCATGATGTTTGTTGCATTTCTGTGATCTGTGTCAATTTTGAAGTAAATGTTCACCACTCCTTTGGTGTATCACCTTATTAGTCTTAGTTTTATTTCTTTTGCATCCTCTACCTCTGTCCCCTTAGAATTTAGAGTAGGATTTTGAGTTTAAACCTCTGCAATTTTCAAGCATACATTTGATCAAAGGAGTTGGGAACTAGCCTCTAATCTGGAGATTCTTTTCCCATTTTTACAAGTCCCACACTTGGGGAAGAGATTCAATGTTGTGCAATTACACTGGATGTCCATTGTCAAACTAGAAATCTGATAACCATCTAGGGGTGCTGCTGATTCACACCAGCAAGCTATATAGAGAGAAAAATATTTTTACCTTATTGAAGACCCAAACAATGCATCTTATGAAGTTTTGTAGCGGATGCTAAAACCGATCACTTTGTGATTTTTGTGGATTTTAGGCAAGATAAAGTTGTTGAAAACATATCTCCTAAGTATGTTTTTTTTTCTAAAGATTTGGTCCTTGATTCAGCCTTGAAAAATGTTAAAAAGTTTGACTTGAACACAATGGAGGAGCTCTAAAGAAACTGGATGGTTTATAAATGAAACAAAGAATAAAAAGAGGTATATTTCTGGTTCTTAAAAACATATCGAACCTCTTGGCATGGTCATATCCAGCATGGAGGACATTTGGGGTTTCCCTTGATTTGTTTTATTTGGATCAAGGTTTGCTTACTAACTCGTACAATGTCTATTTTTGGCCTTTTCTCTATTTTTTGTGTTTTATTTGGTTTTTCACCTAGTTTTTGGTGGTTTGGCTCAAGACTCCGTTTTCCCAATGGATTATTTTGGCACTTGGTCTACTTTTGTTCTTATGGCACTCATTGGGAGTGCCCATCCTTGATAAGGAGCCAATGTTGGTGCCCATTTTGATCCCCTACCATTTTTCCATGTTTCCCTTGTGTTATTTGTGCTCAAACATTTTTTCCTCATGAAATCGATGATTGGAAGTTATAGCTCCATTCTTGTGCATTACCTTGCCCTAATTCGCTAAGGATAAGTGTGTGTTTTTCCTTTTCCTAGAAAAAGGCCTTGGATCTTCCCATCCTTTGAATTTTATGAAAAACAACTCGTATCTGTGCTTAAATGCTTTGAGTTGTTTGCTTTCCTTCCATTTTGCACCATTCTGAAGAAATCTCCAAGTTTTCCAAGCTCGTGCCCTAAATGTTTTCCAAATCCATGGGCTTTGTTGTTTTTCCATTTTTTCCAATCATGGATGCTTGAAAATGATCGATTTATGATTTTTAGCCTTTGAAAATCTATCCCCATGGTCAAAAAATTCTTGGAATCATGATTCATCTAGCTTTGTTTCGAGGTTTTTCCATCCTTAGTGAAAAAATTGATTTCTAGGTATCACTGGCAATTTCTGTGTTTTTTACAGTCATACGGGTGTCATTTTCCCATTAAATTCTTCCTCATTATTCATTGGCAATGTGGCTATTTGTAATTGGATAGGGATTGGTGGGTCATTTCTAGAAAATTTAATGTTTTTTGGTTTTGGAAAAATTCGCAAGTTTCCCCCGCAGCATGACTCCACAAGCCCCAGAGGAGGTACACGTGTCGCATGAAGAGTGAAGGTGAATAAGTGGGTCATTTTGTGCCATAGGGAACTTTAGAAAATGTGTGGAAATGAAGAAAATCCCCAAGGCCCGCACCCAATTAGAGGAGGACACATGGTAGGTGGGAATGGAGGCTGGCGGAAGACTTAGGAAAATTTTTCTTTTTGGTGAAAGGGAATGAAGGTTGTGAAAAGGGCCGTGGGTCCACTAGGCTAATCAATAGTGGACACATGGTAGGATAAGGGGAAAAGGGGAGTGTGAGGTGCTAGAGGAAAAAGGGAAATATTGCCTTTTTGGAAAAGTGAGTTAGAGTGGTAACTTGAAGTGTGGATCTGAAATGAATCAGAGGGAGACACGTGTCAAAAGTAATGCAAGAGGGGAGTGCAGACAACCAGTGAGTTTTGAAACTTTTGAAATTTTTGAGGAGTTGAGTAAAGTTTAAAAGGAGGAATGCAAGCCCGCAATGAGTCAACAATCGCCACGTGTCAAGGATAGAAGCAGAGGTGCGGGTCCGCAGGAAAATTTTGAAAAATTCCTTTTTCCAAAAATGGTGGAAATGTGTAAAATTGAGGCACGACCTCCGGATCCAACCATATTGTGCCATGTGTTAGTGCCAAATCTCAAGGGCGGAGGGTGAGAAAATTGTCAAATTTTTTTACTTTTTTAAAAGTGTTAAAATGCCAAAAAGTGATCCCAAGCCCATTTCCAATCGTGCATTGTGACACGTGGAGGGCTCAAATTAAAGGGAGAAAGGAAAATTGATGGCAACTGTACATTTTGTCATTTTTACCACCATTTTGGCTCCAGGAAGTGTGGAAATGCATTTTTGCATAATTTTTGATTGAATTTTTGTGGATTCATGTCGTTTTGGCCTGCATGATCCGAATTAATCATTTTGGAGGGTAAATTTGTAGATCCGGGAAAATTTCAAATTCTTTTTTTCTCTAGTTCGTGAAAAATGTGAAATGTTAAATCCAAATTACATAGCAAAGTTACAGATTGGAAATTTGAAGGGGGAAAGGATGAAGTGATAAAAGAGGAAGATGTTGTGGGTGCCAAAGGAAGAATACATGCTCCCATGACAAGGAATGATGAAGATTTGTAATAATTTTCTTTTTTGAGTGCCTGGCATCTCCTCCTCACAAAATTGGTTAAATGTCACTTTCAAAAAGTCATGAGTGAATTTGTAACAAACTAAGATGCCATAGGATATTCTTTTCTTTGGAAAGAAGGATCAATTGTAATGGAATGTTATATAATGCATGTTTTGAGACATGCAAAAGGTGGAGAGATCTTTTTCATGAGAAAATTTTGAGAAAAGCTCATCCTCTAAGAAACCAGGTTAACTTCCTATGTTAGATTTTCATTCATGTTGAGTTGCTTACAAGTTTATAGCCATCAACAAGCTCTGAGATTGTTTGAATAACTCTCCCTTGTTGATGAATTTGATAAACTTTGAGTTAATTTGTGTTAAATCTCTGGCAATTTTTTGTTTATTTCATTTCAGAATGTCTACAAGTAGTTTTTCTAGTTCCTATTTCAATCTTGTATTAAAATCCATCTAAATCACATAGGTCTCAATCCTTGTGATAGTTTAGTGGCATCTGCAATTTCATTTTCTAGAAGAGCTTTCATCTGGGAATGAAATAAACAATTTAAAATCACTTTTCTTTCATCTGTTGATAGAGATTGTTTGTAAGATTTTAGGTGTACCTTAGATGTGATTTATCTTAAAGTTTGATGTTTTATTGGGTTTTCTAACTCGAGCCTTCATGATAAAATCTCAAAGATTGTATGAAAAGGTGCAAATCTGGGCCTCCATTGATGCACACCTTCTGGTTGAAGGAATGTTTTAACTATTTTAAAGCTTTCGTTATTGAAGTTCTCCATTATTGTGAAGTTCCTAAAGGATTTGGCAAAGTCCAATCTATCTTGTTGAACTCCCAACCAAACAATCATTCAAAACAACTAATTCTACCCCATAATACCCCTTTTTTGACTGTATAGCCATAGAAGATCAAAATCCATTTACTAAAGCATGAAGAATGATAGGATTTCAAAATGTCTTTGATAACCCTTTCCTTACATTGAAATTATCTCCATAATATGGAGGTGATAACTTGTGAAATTCAAATTTGGAGTGTTGATCATATTTTCCCAAGGCGCCTTCATACTATTTGCACAAATTGAGGGATATCTTCATCTCCTTCACCATTTGAGGGTTACAAAATAGGTTCTCTTACCTTGGTTGAAAGGCACAACCTAAAATAGTTAGGACAAGATCAAGTCCTATTTGAGTGTTATCCATCTCTCCATAAATATGAGTGCTAGTTAGATCATATCCTCGGCTACAAAATGACATACATCATGATCTATCTTCCTTCAAAGTTCATGCCATATATTTTATGCTACTCAGACTGAAAAGGAGAACAAATTTGGGTACCAACAGGATCCATTTAAAACTTGTCTGCATACATCGTGGATGAGATCATCAACAACGTGATGGAAGTTGACAAGATACTTTTTGGCAATGTTCTCTTAATTATTGTGTTTTCAGAGATCGGAGTGCCAGATGGGGTAGATAAGTTCATTTGGGAGTACCCAGAGGAAGACCCCTCACCCGTAAAGAGATTCAAAAAATACACTTGTGATAGCATGATGGATGTTCACAAGGCGTATCTTGAGAAATGGTATACACACTTGAGGAATGTATTCGGGGTAGAATGGAGGATCCCAAAATAATTTGCCAAAGCTCACAGAGGGAGAAGCTAAATTCGCAGTATACCAACACTTCTGCATTGACAAATTTAAGTTGGTTGATGAAAGCATGAGCCCATGGTGTAAAATTCCATTTTCCTTCACTGCTCAGTACTTTCAGGTGGGGGTAAATAGATTCAAGGAATCCAAGAAGCTGAATTTTGACCTTGGAAGTATGGATCAAGATGACAAGGAGATGTGCAGGACGTTGGTCTACCCCAAAAACACATGTACATGGAATAGTAAATATCACATGAAGTTCAAATGATGAAACCTCTGACTCTACCTATTATAGGGATATCCACGGTGCATGTATACCTTTCGCATAAGGCCCAAGTTTGAGAAGGGCACTTATCTTGAAAACGAGATAGCTATACCTAAAGACCTAATAGGTAGAAAGAAGACTCGCACCCAAGAAAAAGGAGATGGAAGAGATAAAGAAAAAGGCACCAAGTGTCCAAGATACTCAAGTGGTGGGTGCCCCAGGAACAAGTGCTAGAACAAGTACTTACACACACAAGAAGAGGTCCCTAGTCGAGAGGAGGCACCAGAGAAAGAAAAGCTTATCACAGAGGAGAAATCACCAGAGGAGGAAGAAGAGAAAGTAGAATCTCCTATACTAGAATCCCTAGTTAGGAAGAAATAGAAGGTGATAGAGGAAGTTGATTCGGAGGAAACAAAGAGCTTGGAGAAATACAGGGGTGAGAGGGATGATGATGAAGAATATGAACCTGAAGGAGACCAAGAACCACTTGTTTTCAGCATGCATGATTCAAGAAGAAGGTGAAGAAGGGGAGAATGACTATCACTTTGTGTAAAAGAGTAGACAGGAGGAGGAGGGCACCTAGGACATGGGAGGAGGTGAAGAGGTTAGCACAAAGAGTCAAAGGAATCCAAACCTCACGCAGGAGTAGATAAACCAGGTGGTAGAAAGAGAAGCAACAAAAATCATTGAATCCCGATAGAACAAGAGTTGGAGCGTAGTGTTGAAATAGTGATGAATGAAGATAAGGAAGTGTAGGAAAAGACCACAGTAGTGTGGGAGGCCCTAGTGTAACAGTAACTATTCCTAAGGGCACACACATAAGAGGAAAGCGCATGGAGATCTAAAGACCAAGACTAAGCTACATTGATGGCCCAAGCAACGTGTTGTGCACATGTTTCCAAAGCACAATCCCAATAGATCAAATCTTGGAAATGAAGTCATTTGATGAAGAAGGTACATACCCTTGGATGAGGAAAATGCTTTCATGGGAAATTGAGTCCCACATCGACGAGCTATAGTTTGAGGTAAGCCAAGGGCACTAATGAAGATGCCTGAGTCAAAAGGAGATAACCCCTTGGTGAGCACTCAACAACTTTTAGATGAACAAGTCTATAATGCGTTAAATAAGGTCTCGGTTGAATTGGAAGCTAGGTTATTCGAAGGAATGATATGGTAAATTTTCTAGAGGAGATCTAGAAAAGAGGGAGGAAGAGCAAGAAGTGAGGACCAAGAATTAGAAGCAAGATGAACTAATTAGCACACAGCTAAATCGTGAACTAAGGGAAGAAAAGGAAAGGGGTGTGAGGTATATAAGAAGGTAGAATCCATCACATATGCCATTGTTTTGAAGCATCTAGACCTAGCACCACCCGCGAAAAAGTATGGATCTTCCCTTGAGTTCCTTGAAGACTTAACACACATCCTCACCATGGAAAGGAAACCTCTGGCCTTAGAATCCGTGAAAGAAGTAGCAACACACCTAGAGAAGGAGGAAAAATTGAAGGTTATAGCAATCATTGCCAAGTACAACAAGGTTCTTGTTGATGTAAAAATTCTACCCATACTGCTGAGGCTACATATGATAATTACACAGACAGAGATAAAGTGGCAAGTATTCTGGTCACCACTCATGAGGTAGAGCTCAAGGAATTCCAAGAGAAGAATAAAGGAAATAGAGCAGAGTGGGAGAGGATCCTAGCCAAGGTCAAGAAGAAGTCAGAAGCTATTGAAACCTTACAAGGTTCAATTAAAAACTGGTTAAAGGAGTTGTACCCATAGATTACAAGAAGGATGGATGCGCTTGAGGACGTGGGAAAGGAATTGGAAGGAATGGTTGAAACATTGAACACTCAAGGAAATGGACTGGGTTTTGAGGAGGTAAGCGCCCTAGTCAGTGACCTCTTCCAGAGAGCGCAAAATGAATTTGATGCCTAGAATAAGTTGGAGGCCGACTTGTGAAAATATTTTCCTATCTTATTGCAGTAATGACAACACTTCCCCATTATTTCATTTTTCCTAATTCTTCATTCCCTTATTATTTTTCCAAGATGTTGAGTCTATTGTAATTCCTTCTTTGAAGAAGTGTTCCCAAGGAAAAGAACAAGTAAAATGTGGGGTGATATTGGGCCCTAAAAATATTGACTAAGTACAAAAATGTGCATGGGTGCACAAGGCCTAATATAAAGGGTGGCCACATAAGAAGAAAATGTGCAAAGTAGGGTTATAGGAGGGTTTTAGAAGGACCATGTTATGTGCTAAAAGAATAAGGTCTTGGGACTTAACCATATTTGGCGTATCAAACAGAACACGAGAAAAGCGTTACCCACCTACACATGATGAATGGATAAGGTGCCTACCCGCGACAAGTTGGCCTAGGAAGGAATATGCCCTACGATGGAAGCTTCTAGAAGACCATCATAGAAAGGAGTGGAGAGCTCAGGCCTAGAGGAGCATGCTCTCATGGAGGACCACATATGGACACTTAGCGATAGATCTGAAACCTTAGAAAGGCGGTTTAAGGATTCAAGGACCTATAAATATAAGCACCCGCAAAGGAATAAGGGACATATCAATAAAGAGAGAAGCTCTATAGAAACACTACAAGGATTTGTATTGGGTTGGGTAGATAAAATATAGGAGAAGGATGCATCAAGGGGCGTGGGTTTGTAAATTTTATTTTTGAGAGCTAAGGAATGTAGATCCAATTATGATATATGACTCAATCGCCATACTTTGTAATGTTCAGTAAAGAATCTAATGGATGTAATGAGGTTACCAACTTATTTAAATATGATCATTAATTATTCTGGTCCATCCTCATATCTTCATAGTTCGAGTTTCATGTATGTTTATGAAATAAGTACAAATCCTTACGCATTTTCCTTTCGGTTTGATTTGAGTCCTATTTTGTTAAATTATCTTTCTAGTTGGAATGAATGCCTTTGTCTAGAATCCACTCTAAGCTCTATGATGATTTCACATTTCATTTACACTCACTTTCTTTAAATTCCTATCATAGATGATGTTTCCCACTAAACTTACATAAAAGAGAGACTTGGTGCCCGCACATGCCTTAGTTGAGCACCCAATATCCACCTTTGCTTGATAGGACAACACGCATGGGGTTCCCTTGTTCTTTGGTGGGTGTAAGAATGACTACACATTTCTGATTGACTATTCAAAGGGTGAATAAATTCACATGATCACCAGATGTCACATTTTGGAACATCCTTTGAGCACGTAGAAGCTTAGGGTGAAAAAGGTGATGGGGTGAAAAAAGTTAGTTTTAGCATAACCTAGTTTGAGATAGAATACCTATATAGCAAAATACCCTACATTAAAATAGGCAATTCCATGATGAAAAATTTAATCTTTTCCTTTTTTTTTTGCTTATGTTTTTGTTTTGATAGACGGATTAATGCACAAAGTCTATGTGGGATGAGTATATTTTCTCCTTGAGGTCTTTGTGAAGCTGATCGATGCGGGAAGATTCTGAATATTTGATTTTATTTTTTGCAAGAATAGTCTTTTTATTATGATAGACTATGTATAATATGGCTAGCTTGGTATAGCTGTCCTTCGAGGGAGAAGTCTATTTATAGTAGCAAGATAGAAAGCATAGATGTCCTTTTTGAGGGAGTCATCTTTTTTCTGGAAGTTTGAATCAAGGAGTTGAATCCAATTTTACTTTTGAAATTTTTTTGCTTTGGACTTTTAGATCATGGACAAGACTGTATAGAGACCGATAGGCTCTTATGTTATAGAAAAACCATAGCACACAGAGGCTAACTATGTAAGAGAGGATTTAAGTGATGAACAACCATGGGATTCCATCTTGAAAAAGATGAAAATTAACCATGAGAATCATGCCATTAGTAGATATGTGGTACTCATATTGAAGATAAGGTTTAAAACATGACGAGTAATCACATGATTCTTGTTTAGTCATTGCTCCTTAAAATAGGTAAGAAGAAGGTGAATGGTGCTCAAGGGACAAGCATTTAATGGAAATAAGGTGATATAAGAATTGATTCAATAATGAAATAGTTGAAGATGCAAAGCATTGAGGGGCTCGAGTTCAGTTTACCTTTATGTGAAGACAAACAATAAGCACATGATCCATATGTATGAGTAACAATATACGATTCAAGACAACTGGTTGAAAATTTTCCCCATTTGCTTTTTTTTCTTTTTTGTTACATGTTGATTTTACTTCAAGATGCGATCGCTGACCTGAAAGGTTTTTTTTTGGAAATTTTTATCATAGGCACATTTGATACATTTTTGGTAGATTTGGAGATGGTCAAGAGCATTGAGATGACATTCATCCAATAACTCAAGTTGTGCCAAATAGTCTTGGAGAAAGTCATCATCGTTGAGCATCTCTTTAAGTGAGATATGAAGAGACAAAATATAGACTTCAAGATGTAGAACAACCTCTGTACCATAGACTAGAGAGAAAGGCATGGCAATAGTTGAAGTACGAATACTAGTGTGATAATCCCATAAGGCAAAAGGAATGTGTGTATGCCAATCCTTTCCAAAGATCATCGTAAACTTTCACAATAATTTTTTTTAAGGTTTTGTTGGTTGATTCAGCTTTTCATTTGTTTGAGGGTAATAGGGTGAAGAAAACTGATTTGAATTCCAAAGTCATCACAAATTTTCATAGGGTTTTGTTTTTGAACTATTTTCTGTTATCAGTGATGAGACGATGAGGAACACCAACGAGACAATGATGTGATGGTTGATGAATTCAAATATTTTCTCATCCTTTGTAGAAATAAGAGGTATGGATTCTACCTATTTAGTGTAGTATTCAGTAGTGGTAATAATCTACTAATGACGTTGGGAAGAATGAGAATTGATCTCTTCGACAAGATCTAAACCCCATTGAGAGAAAGGTGAAAGGTCTCATGTGACCTGTAAGTCATAACTAGGCATGTGATGAATATTAGCATGTTATTGGAACTTCACACAACAATCACAGTTTAAGGTTGGCCAATAATAATAGCCTGTAGAGGATGCGTTTAGTGATAGCTAAACCACTAAAATGACCTCCACAAATTCCTTCATGAACTTCCTTGATGGTGTAGGTAACTTCAAAACTTGTAAGGCATCGTAAGAGGATACCATCAAATCCACATTTATAAAGAAGACCACCCATGATGACATAGTGAGAGACACTTTTGAGAAAGGCTTGTTTTCCATTGCAGGTAAGGTGTGGAGGTAGAATTGAAAGGGAAATGTATTCAACAAATTTCTTATACCAAAGGTCACGTGGGTCGAGTTTAAATTTTCCTTACAAGGTTGATGTCTTGAAATAGACAGAAGTTGATTGTAGCCATTATAATATGAAAAATATTTTGTAGTCGGAGGACAAAGTGAGTATTTGAGAAACAAGACAGGCCATGGTGTCTACAAATTTATTAGTGGAATGCGGGGTGGTTTGAAGTTCATAACATTCAAAAGTAGTCAAAAGTATGTCTACATGATACTTATACTTTTGAATTATCTCATTACGAAATTAGTATATACCATTAACTTAGTTTACAACCATTTGGGAATCACCAAAGATATTAATTAACTTAACATCTAAGGTAATGGTGGTTTGAAGGCCTAATACGAGTGCTTCATATTTAGAGATATTATTAGTACAATCAAAATCTAGTTTGAAAGATAATGGCATAGGCTCACTGTTAAGAGGAATGAGGATAAATTTGGCACCACCCCCACACTGACATTTAGAACCATCAATAATAAGGTCATCTAGTAAATGGTATTTTCCAAAGAGAGGGTAGCGATGGACTCATCCGGGAAATATAAGTTAGAGGATTGATTTCCTAACAAGGTTGCATCTGCAATTTGGTTAGTGATGGTTTGTCCTTTGATATATTTTTGATGAGTGAATTCAAGGTCAAGGTCTGCAAGCAGCATGAGCCAATGTGCAACATGTTGATGTTGGTAGGGTTTTATGTATAAGTAATGTAAGGGGTCAATATTGGTGACAACAAATGTTTTGTGGTTAAGTAGGTAATGGCCCAATTTAGTGGTGACATTAACTAAGTCTAAGGAGAGTTTTTCAGCGTGGGCATATCTAGTTTCATAGTCCAAAAGTGTATGACTTATATAATAAACCACTTACTCCCTATGTTTTTCATCGTGATGAGAAAGCATGACACCCAAGGAATGATTAGTATTAGAAATGTAAAGGTAAAATGGTTGGTCATCCTTAGGGGGAATGAGCACAGGTGGTTAGAGGAGGTATTGTTTTAAGGCATCAAAGGCTTTGTGGAATTCATCATCCCATTTAAAGGAGACATCATTTTTAGGAGATGATGAAATGGATGGCAGATCAAAAAGATGAGAAATAAAGTGAAGAATAGATTACTAATTTCCTTGCAAACTATGAAGTTGATTAAGGTTACTAGGTGGAGGAATTTTTAGAATAGTATTGATTTTAAGAGGATTGACTTTAATTCCAAGAAAATACATGATAAAACCAAGGAGATTTCAGAGATAACAATGAAGACATAACTTAGGCTAAAGGTGAACATAATACTTGATGAGACAGTTGAATATTACCTTAAGGACTCTGTAAGGTGTTCGACCCGATGTTTAGATTTGGCAAGGAGACCATCAAAGTAATCTTCCAATATGTGATGCATGATGTCAGGAAAGATATAATTCATAGCTTGCTGATAATTAGCACCATATTTCTTAAGCCCAAAGGGAATGACTCGATAATAGAAGGTCCCCAAGTAGTGATGAAGGAAGTTTTGTGTTGATATTCCGGGGTGATTAATATTTGGTTATAACCCGAGAAACCATCCATGAGTGATAGCATCTCATGGTTTGTGGTAAGATCAACTAGCTGGTCAATACTAGGTAGACGAAAGTCATCTTTAGGGAAAGATAAGTTAAGGTCATGGAAATCCAGAAAATGTGTAGTCCCTATATCTTTTATTATAGGAACAATGTTAGAGATCCATTGGGGATAATCAAGAGGTAGGATGAAGGAAGCGAAAGAAGGTGTTGAAATTCTCCTTTGACAAGAAGGGAAATGTTAGGATGCATTTTTGCAACTTCTATTTTATGGGTTTGGCTTCAGGAATAGTTATGATATTATGGATGACAATGTTTGGGTCTATAACATGCATATCACCGTAGGACCAAGTAAAGTCATTGTTATGATCTCGAAGGAAAGAAGTAAAATCTTCTTGTTTAGTGGCATCTAAATATTGGCCTATCTTTAGAATGCGTGGGTCATCTTGATTCTTAATTTTGATTTAAAAGTTTGATTCATTTAACATGGTTTATGTCTCGAAGGAAAAGATAGGTGAATATAGGAATCTTTCACACCAAGGTAGGTGAGAATAGAATCATCATCCCGATATTGAACGACGTTAATAGAAGGTGTATCTTCATTGATCATATATAGATATATGAAGGGAAGAGAAGAGGGAGCCTCACCACCTCGTTGATAAGTCGAGGTCCTGTGGAAATGGTGTTCATGAAAAAAAAATCTAGGAGGAATGGATTTTAGATCTATAGACTCAGTAGGTGAAGGTGGTGAAGTTGGTAGATGGGGTGAAGGAAGGTTTTCATCTTCAATAATTTTGGTGTGGGACTTCTTGGAAGATGGTTTCACAAATCCAAGACCACTTCAGTCTTTATCTTTATGTGTGGTTCATGGGATGAAAATATGACGACCATATTCATAGAAACCAAAACCAACAAAACCCTTTCATTCACAACGATGGAGGAAGGTGTGGGCAAAGTGACGATTGGTGAGAGATTTAAGGTTAGATGAAAATGGTCACATTTGGGAAGGTGTCTTGGGTGAGTAGGTAGAAGTATCAAGTCCCCCATATGTTAAATTGGTACGAAGGTGGGGATGACCATAAGGGAAAACATCCTTTATGAGGTGATCATAGAGAGGATTTTGGTGAATGTTACCATACTCTTAAGGAGTAAGGACTATGTCAATGTTGTATAGGTGATACTCCCCAGAGTGATACATTGAAAAACACCTTCAAAGGGATTAGGAGTTGGTAAATGGGTAGCGGGAATAGATTAATCACCAAGAGATTTTGAAGAAGAAGCACTGGTAGTTCGAGAATTCAATGGGTTGGTGGATGGGTCAACCAGTAGAGGTCATGCCACCATGGAAATAAAGGAGTTAGGTGTGGGAGAGGTAGTGGCACCATTGGTGGATAGGGTTTTAGGTGAAGAAGAAGTGGCAGTGGTGGTAGATGCCTTAACTCATACAATGACATCATTAGGTCAATACAACATGTTACATGTTTTTAATGGTGACAGTTAGACTGGAATGGTATAGTTATGTCCTTCATGTTCAAATTTTACACAACTATGTAAGGTTTAATGGACACAACCCATGACACATATCTAAGGTTGACCAAGTAACAGGTTATATTGGAATTCCCCCTCTAAGACATAAAAAAATTCCAGAATAGTATGGGGGCCCACACGAATGTTGAGAATGGTGGTGCCAATGGTGGAAGTGATGGCATAATTTAATTAATAAAACATAATTGGGTTATTATGCATGTAATTGGTAGGGATGCACATTTGGTTGTACGCATGGGAGGAGATGATGTTGATGTTAGCACCGCCATCGATCATAACATGTTAAACGCGTATACTATCAATGTAAATGGAAATGAAAAGGGCATGACCAAGATGATCTGATTGGAGAGGTAAAATCACGTTGTTAGAGAAATTGAGGGAAGCTACTTGGTGAGTAGTGGTAAATGTAGAGGAATGGGATGAATTAGTGAGGGAGGCCACATGCATCGAGTTGTTAGATAAAACCTCGATGGATGTAGAACTTCCATGAGGGCTTGTTGATGGTATTTAGAATTTTGGATAAGGTCGTATAAAGACATTTTTAGAGGGAATTGGTGCAACTATTTTATCATTGTATGATGTGTGACCCCATTAAAAATAGGGTATGTGGGTCACCAATGGTAATTCTTAGTGTGGGTGTTGATGGTATATTGGGCGGGATTGGCGAATGAGCTACTTTCTTTCTCCTTTCCTTTGTCTTTTTAGCGCAAGTAGAAAATTCAATCATGTTAATCTGAGGAAGAGAGGCAAATGGAGAAGGTGTGTCATGAAAATTATAATGACATGATGAACAAAAACCTAGTGTGGGATAATATCCTTGTGAAATGATTCTAAGACCGGCATTTTGGCTAGCTCTCTTATGCAAACCATGTTGATCTCAAATTTTGGAGGAGGATAAATGGGTTGTGGAGGTGGTGATGCAAGTCACTAAATAGGTAGTGGGAAAGGATGTGTGGTGATAGGTGGAGGTGGAACTAGGTCCTTGTTTAGAAGATAATCATCGTCATAGTTTTTTTCAAGAGGAAAAATTTGGAGAATAAAAATTTTTAGAGCCTTGCAATTTTATACATCATGTCCCGGAACACCTGTGGTAGGTGTAAATTTTAGTATTTTCAAACCCTTTTGGTTTGGGTTTGAGTGGGTTATAAGGTATAAGGGGTGACAATGTGATGGCAAAGATCTCTAAAAGGTTAGCTAGAAGGTTGGTGTAAGACCCTACCAATGGATCACAATGTGAGGTGAGTGTGGGTCTAGATTGAAGTGTGGATAATTTTTTTGGGAGAGGCACCACAAGAGGTGATTTGGATGTAAAAATGGGTTTAAAAACTTTTTTAGTAGATGGTAATGTTTTAGATTTGGTTTGTACTGCTTGGGTAAAGGCATAGTAGATGAACTAGCGATAAAAGGTATTATAGAATTAACTACCTCTTTGGAGGTTATTGAGTTTTTTTATTTTCATTACACCTTCTTGGGTAAAGGTGAGGAAGGAGTATGTGATATGGAAGGGAAGGCAGATGGTGGAAGAGGATGAGTTAGCCAATGTGGAAAAGGAGGCATGGTGAAGGTTGTTGAAAGAGGCAAGGTAAAAGGTGGGATGTGTTCTATATTCTATTAGGACTCCTTTCCTAATGCGGTTAGGTTAAGTTCATTGGTTCGGAACCTTCTATTAATTATTATTATTGGAAAAAGAGAATCAATACTTAATTAGACTTCTTATACTTGTCATTTGACTAGAATGAAGTAGAAAGAGATTGATGATTAGATGGTACAAAGGAAATACAAACTTGTTGTTGTTTGCATTTCCTTTGTACCATCCAATCATCAATCTCTTTCTACTTCATTCTAGTCAAATGACAAGTATAAGAATACTAATTAATTACTGCGATTCTATTTTTCCAATAAGAATAATTAAGGTTTCGAACCAATGAAATTAACCCAACTACCTTAGGAAATGAGTCCTAAATGTAATATGATCCCAATCTATAATCACTTCTTTCAACTTAATTAACAATTTTACCTTTTCTTATACATACAGTCTAAGTTCGTGAAAAGGTTCCCAAAGGAGAGAACAAGAACAACCTCAAGGTAATAAGAAAACATACTACAATTTTTCTTTCTTAGAACCCTTTACCATCAAACAGTGAAGTTCCATCAAACCTTACCATTAATTTCCCTTTTCAAACTTGGGATAATAAAACACCGAAGTTCAAACACACCGCAATCAATTTTGAATCACAATTTATCTTTCAAGACTTAACATTCATTTATTAGACCCAAAATTCTTCCCAAGAGTACAGTCCTATATTTCAACATATTACTATAAGAGGTAACAGATTGGGATTCCAATAAGAACGATAAACCAACAAGATAATTTCAGTCAAGATCATGAAGAGTTTACCCAACAACCCTCTAAACCATGTTTCTAGTTTTAAAGTCAAGACCTCGAATGAATATGTTTGAAATACAACTAGTTCAAGACTCAATATGTAATTCCAAACACAAGAAATCATAAGCTCCTTCAAGGTTCAGGATCATTCAAGAGAATATAAACAAGTTTGGGCAACAACTTGTTCCCTTTTTAGTTTACCTTTTAAAACAAGAAAAACTACAAAAGAATACCAGAACAGAACGACTTCTCGTTCAAGTTACCATTTCCACAATAAGTAATAATTTCATTGTACAACTTTGCATCACAGAATCTCACATGAGTTTGTATATACACTAGCATCGTAATGCTATGCCGAAAATAATGTAATTACTTATAAACATTTAAAAATAAGAATAGAGCTTCCATTTTCTGTTAACATCTTATCAAACCCTATTTCCCAACTCAACGAAATGTAAGAACCTTAATAGAGCTCAGACCAAAAAAAAAAAAACATGAAAGCCGTGTTCATAATGAACCTTCATTAACAGTTTATATGGTCATAAGAACAATAAATCACAAGCACCGTGCCATATGCAGACTTCAATCAACAGTCCAATTTATCCAAGATAATAAAACACATGCTCCAATTTATATGCGGGTTTCAACAATAGTCTAAGTTTTCACAAGATAAAATACAAGAACTAAGCTATATACGGTTTTATCCAGGGTCCCATTTATCTATGAAATAAAACACAAGCACCATAGAACCATGAATCTCCAAAAACAGCTTATCTCCTAATAAAATAGGTTTCAACAGAAATCTTGAACTTGCATACAAGTTTTCATAAGAACATGAGTTCTTTACCAGCTCGAGATCACAAAAACTAATCTCAATGAGACACAAAGCGGAACTCAGAGTTTCCACAAAAACTTAGCTAGTAATTTATTGGCAATGAAAGTAGTCAGAACCCAAACAAACAATTTCCAACAACTGAAATGCCAAACAGAGTTAACAACTTTGTACTTGCATGCATATTTCTTTGTGCTAAAACAATACAACATAAGTTTCCAACAGAATCACATATTCCATGGATTCGAAACCCAGAATGCAAGATTTACTAAACCCATAAATAAATTAACCAAATAGAGCATGCAATGTAAAAACTCAACAGAGCATAGTTTCTTTAATGAAAACACTTAGAGGAAAGCAAGAGATTTTAACAGTTAGAGCCTATCATGCCTAATAGTGTCTTCACAAATCAAAGAAGACCACAAGCAAAGATCACTTCTTCTCCTCTTCTCCATGAAAGATCAAACAACCAGATTCCTCTTCCACAATGACTCTTATAAATTCCATGAAATGAAAATAGATTCGAAACCTCAAAAATAGCCATGAAGTGCAGTTTAACCTGCTAGTTTGAAAAACCAGAGCGCATGTAGAATGAAAATCGGAAAACATGTAAAGTGAAACAATCCAACAAAAATCCACTAGCGTGCCTACCAAGATGGTTTGGGCTCATAAACCAAAAGAAATTAATTCCATTAATTCCAAATCTCCCACCTAATATTCCTTGCCACCACCTGCCATGTCTAGTGAATTCCAAGTCAAGAATAGCATGTATTTCCATTTTAATGATATTGCCACCTAAGCCTCCACCAAGTCATCTAGCCCCTACCAAAACTGGCAGTCCTTATGCATTTACCAACCTTATCAATAACATAAATGCCTTAGGAGTCATCACCCAAGTGCATGAGACTACTTTAGTCCCCATTCATATCCATTAGTTTAGGATAGATTAGATTTCTTAGGTTAGATCTTAGGTAGAATTAAAATTTATACCTTAGGATATAACACTAACAACTAACCCCCACCATAGGCCTTAGCAATTAGGTTAGATAATTTCCACATAGGTAAATAATTCAAAGTGCCATAGTTTAAAACACTAGGTTAGGTTACAATAATACCTTGTAGTATTAGGATCTAGGTTAATTTAATACCTAGCAACCTTTCTAATTCCATTAGCACCAAGCTTAGGTTAAGTTGCAATTCAACCAATCATAACAGAATAAGGAGCTTTAGGTTAGAATCAGAATTCTATCAAGTGACATAGCTTAGGTAGAAATATATTTTTACCTAGCTTAGGATCCCGTAGGTTAGTCCTATATAGGATCTTGGATCTCTCTTATGCCATGAACAGGTTGCATCCCTATTTTCGTCAGTAATGACCTGTCATGGTCGATCTCCAAAGACCCAAGCAAAACAACCCACTGAATGGAAGTACGTTCACATAGAAATCAAAGAACTTGCAACTAAAAAGTTCAATCCAATGTGTATCTTAACTCATGGAATGTCAATTTTACCATTCATTCAACAAAGTAGATTTAAAACATTCCTTGGATCACTGAAATTGATCCAAGGATGAGTCAGATAAATAGATAAGTTTACAACTCTTAAACCAGATTGCAAATCACCTACCAAAAGTGAAAAATGGATTTAGGGAAGCCATTCCAATTCAGTCAAAGGATCTTAAGAGCAGAAAAGACTTATCCATATCAAGCATGATTTCCAATAATCAGAAGAACATATCCTTATAAGGAAAATCACATGTCAACACTTGAATGCAAAGGAGGAAAATAACAACTGTCAAGGGTGTTACATGCTTCCCTCCTAAAAAGAATCATCATCCCAATGATTATCTCTTTTAACAATTTACATCAAGGATAGTTAATTCATTCACTTCTCTTATCCTAAGTCAAATATTTCAAAACCTTATAGTTCCATAAATCAGCATTAAATAAATTTTTATTCAATTCAAGTAAATATCTGCCCAAAATTGGCTTACTTAATGTCATAAAAGATAAAATCATAAAAAAATATTAGTCAACAGATTCATTTATGTTCAAATAGATATGGAAAAGTAGTTTTCATATCCTCTATATTTTCCCAAGTTGCACTCTCCTTCTTAAACCTGGTCACACTGGACCTTACATTGACTTATTTCTCTATTTCTTAAATGCAACTGGTGAGTTTCAGCACTCGAATGGTTTTAACCATGATTATTCCTAGGCCTTGGACCTGCAAGGAATTTTAATTTAACACGTGATAAATCTGAAACGTATTTCTTAAGAAAAGAAATATGGAAAACATCATGCATTTGTGACAAAGCAGGTGGTAGTGCTAAATGATAAGTTATAGGGTTGATTACTTCGACTATTTCAAAAGGTCCCACATAACGAGGGGATAACTTGGTAGGCTTTCCAAAATTTATGGAACTCTTTTTCGGTTTAACTCAAGAAAAACCTTCTCTCCAAGTTCAAATTTCTGTCGGCCAACTCGCTTTATGTCAAAGATAACTCTTTTTCCTATCTGTTGCTTCTTTCAAGCATTCACGAATCATTTTAACTTGTTGTTCCATTTTTGTAAGGATTTCAAGTCCAATTACCTCTCTATCCTCAATGTTATCCCAACTACTAGGGGTTCTGCATTTCCTTCCGTAAAGTGCCTCAAAAGGTGCCATCTTAAGAGAAGCATGATATGTATTATTGTATGCAAATTCAACTAATGGAAGGTACTCCTCCCACTTATACTACTGATCCATACAATACATCCATAACATATCTTCTAAAACCTGATTTACTCTTTCAGTCTGTCCATCCATTTTCGGATGATATGTAGAACTAAAATTCAATTTAGTTCCAAGAGCTGCATTAAGCATTTTTCAAAACCTTGATGTCATTCTAGGGTCTCTATCAGATATGATTAATTCAAGTACTCCATGTAATTTGAAAATTTTGTGTACAAATATTTTATCCAAAACAAGAGAATCATCCTTTAGATTTCTAGCAATAAAATGATCTACTTTCGTTAGTTTTTTAGCTACTACCAAAATAACATCATGTTTATTTCTTGACATAGGTAATCCTTATACAAAATCCATGCTTATTACCTACCATTTGTACTGCGGTATGCTATGAGGATACAATAAACCAGCTGGGTGCATATGCTCCACTTTTACACGTTGACATTCTAGACAATGAGTCAAAAAATCAATAACATCCTTTTTCATTCCCTTCCAAAAATATTGTTGTTTTATATCAGTAAGCATTTTTGTAATGCCAGGGTGTCCAAAAAAAGGTGAATTGTGAAACTCGATCAAAATTTCTTTCTTAAATCATTAGGTAAAGGTATGTATACTCTGTTTTCATATCATAAGATTCCCTCATTATCAAAGTGAAACCCTTTATACCTTTCATCCTTCGGATCTACAGCAAGCACTATTTTTACTTGTTAAAAGTAAGAGTCAGATTCCATAACACTTTTTACTTCATCCTTAAACTAAGTTATTAGTGTTATAAGAGTAGAAATGTGCTTCATATGACTTAGAGCATCAGCCACTCTATTCTCTTTTCCTTTAATGTAACTTATGTCAAAATCATATTGAGACAAAAACTCTAATGACCTTTGTTGTCTTGCATTCAGATTTGGTTTGAGTGAAAATGTACTTCAGCCCAAGATGATTAGTTTTCAACTCAAATGGTTTACCAAGCGAGATAATGCCTCCAAACTTAAAGTGCATGAAGTATGGCAACAAGCTATAAATCATGTGTAGCATAATTTAACTCATTAACTTAAGTTTTCTACTTTTATAAGCTATGACATGGTCATTTTTAACAAAATACCTCTAAGACCTTCCCGATGATGCATCTGTTATAAACCGTAAAGTCTCCATTAGGATCAAGTACAGCTAAAATAGTCAGAAGTCAACTAAATTTCTAAATTTTTAAAAGCAGATTCACATTTATCATTCCAAACAAATTTATTATCCTTTTTCTAGAATGAAGTTATCAAGTGCAAAACCACCTTGAAAAAATCCTTAACAAATTTTCAATAATAACTCAAAGCCCATGAAGCTTCTAACTTCATGTACATTCTTTGGTGTAGTCCACTTGGTTATAGCTACAATTTTAGAAGGATCTACAACAATCCCATCTTTACTTATAACATGACCCAAATAGTGAACTTTATTGTCATAGAAAGAACATTTGGACAACTTACCATACAACCGTCTCTTTCTCGAATTTCTAAAACTATTTTCAAGTGTTCATGATGTTGCTTAATACTTTTAGAATATATTAGAATGTCATCTAAGAATACAAGTACAAACTTGTCCAAGTAGTCTAAAAATATTTTATTCATTAAGTTCATAAAATTTGCAGTGCATTCATTAATCCAAAGGGTAAAACCATGAATTCATAATGTCCACACATTGCTCAAAGCTATTTTATGAATGTCCTCATCCTTAATTCGTAATTGATGATATCCAGATCGAAGATCTATCTTATAATATACCGATGCTCCATGCATCTGATCAAATAGATCATCAATTCTAGGAAGTGGGTATCTATTCTTGATTGTTTCTTTGTTTAACATTCTGTAATCAATGCATAATCTAAGTGTTCCATCTTTCTTTTTCACAAATATCACCGGTGCTCCCCAAGGTGAAACACTTGGTCTAATCAAACCCTTAGACAAAAGTTCTTGCAATTGAGCCTTAAGCTCTACTAACTCTGTGGTATTCATTCGATAAGGTGCTTTAGAAATAGGTTCAGTACCTGGTTTGATTTCAATCATGAAGTCAAACTCTATTTTGGGTGGTAACCTGGTAATTCTTCTAGAAACACATCACTATAGTTCCGTAATAGTGGATAACATTCCATGAAATCGTTGTTTTCTTCCACAAATTCTGAAATTTTTACTGGATATAAGGTACAACCCTTATTTTTGGCCTTTTTGAGTTGTATATAAGATAATTTTTAACAGAAATTTCTCATTTTACACCTTGAATCTTTGTTGTTTTCTATAGATCATCTAAACAACTAATATGTTTTTCAAAAAAGTCTACCTTTTCTTTATGCTCAGCTAACCAATTTACGCCTATGACTATATCATAAGATCCTAAAGGTGCTACATAGAGATCAACTGTGGAAAAACTAGGTAAGTCAAGGACTACCCCGAAAAGACACATACTAATTGTATGAACATAATTATTACCATAATGTACAGTCCATGATTTATCTATTTTTCTAGCTTTTCTTTTAAGTTTTGAAGCAAGTTTACTAGAATAAAACATTCAGTAGCTCTTGTATAAAAAAGAATAGTTATAGGTATGCCAAATAACTTACTAGGAACTTCTATAGGTGTAACTTTCTTTTCAGCTTGCTTGTCAGCTACTGCAGCATGTATCTTGTGCTACTGATTACGATCATCCTTCTTCAAAGGACATTGATTCACGTAATGATATTTTCCATAGTTATAATAGCCTCCTACCGGTCCCTTTTTGGGCTCAAAATTATTTCTAGCCTTAAATTTATCATTTTGACCTCCATAGGACTTCCGTCTATTATTATTACTCTTGGAAAAATTGTTCCATGTATTTCTAGCAAACTTATTCATTGTTGTTTTCTTATTATTATCAGCTGAAAACTTACTTTTATTACCAAACTTTTTCCATGGTCCTTTCTTAGGTGTAAGAGAAGCTGAAGAAGAGTTTGGAACTTTCTTCCGTACTTCCTCCTTGTGAGCAGAAATAGCCTTTAATTTTTTTTCTTGCCTTATGGATTTTTCAACAACCCCTTCCATAGTGGTTGGGATGTGAACATCAACCTCTCCCCCAATAATGGGATTCAATCCCATGATGAATTTCCATATCTTGAACTTCTCATTAGTTTGATACTGAGGTACATACTTGAGTAGTTTCATAAAATGTTCCCAATACTCAGTTATAGTTAACTTCCCTTGAGCCAAGTTTTGAAATTCAGTCATTTTCTGATCATAATAAAGTTGTGGCAGCCATCATTGCCTAAAATAACTTTTAAATTGATCCCAAGTGATGTTAGTTTCATCAATGTTTAGCTCAGCCTTACGACTATCCTACCATGAAGATGCTTCATGGGAAAGTTGATATGCTCCCCAAATAGCTTTGGTTTCTTCTGAGAAGTTCCTTATTGTAAAGTACTTCTCCATTTCGCTGAGCCAATTCTCAGCTCCATCACTTAATGTGGTGCCATTGAACTTTGGTGGACTTATCCTTTTTATATCATTGGTGAGTTCAATTTGCCAACGTAGCCTTTTTATTTTTGGTTAGGTAGGTACATTAGTATTTTTATTATCAACACACATATTGGGGTTGTCCTCGGGAAGTGGCTGATTATTATTACCAGATTTTTCTTCCTCCTCATTACCCATCACTTGTTTCTTGAGTATAGTCAAACGATCTCTTGTGTCTAACAGGGTAGAAGGATCTCATCAAGTTTTTGGGTTATTTCTACTCCTTCCTCGGTGGAGCATTATTCACAACATTTCCTCTTGTCCTAAACATTTTTGTTACAAGAAAATTCAAGTTTTTATTAGATTGTGGACACAATAGGTCCAAGAGTTGCAACCTTCAACTTTGATACCAAGATGTAACATTCCTATTTTAAGACTTTAGAAACAAGGGAATTTTTTTGTTTGAGTAATGTTCTCTATTCTAAATACGTAATTTAGAACACACATTCCATAATAACCATTCTTATAATAGATAACCATATGCAGCTGTGATGACTCGGTAAGCTACCGATCTATTCATTTCATGACTTGGTGAACTACCAATCTATTCATGTTTAACACTAAGTATTGAGTACTTTTATGTATACTACGTATACTTGGTTCTCTTACCATGTTCTAGGTATTGAGTGATCTGTCTAAGGAACCTAACTGAATAGTTGTTACCAATATTCATCTACATCATGATCCTTAGACTAGGCGACATAGGACAACGCAATCAACAACTTGCAATACTTTGGCCAAATATTTCTAACATACTATTCATATTACTTATTCCTTGATGGCATACTTGTCAATATAGAATATTTCCTTCACCCCCAATCTATTGTTATCTAGAATTTCCTTTACTGACTTCCGTAAGTCCTCTTGCCCAAGGTTTAACCCTAGTTCTGGTTAACAACGTAGGTTATGATAAGAAGGGGCTCATAAATACTTAGGATATATTGGCATACTGGGTCAACCTAGGTCAACCCCATGTGCCAAGGTATCCTGAGTCCTAGAGGGCTACTTCATATTGTAACTATGCTACTACCCAGTCCTAGAGAAAACTAAGTTCAAGTCCATAAGTGTGTAGATCTAGACAATCAATGTAGAAGGGTGTTGCCACATGTCGACTGCAACGTTGTATCCTCGAGAAGATCCCAATCTTCTCAAAGGTACAACCCTATAGTTGGTGTGTTGCAGCATCCTACAGAATAACCTTGTCAAGATGTACATACCCCTAGGAGATTATTAATGTTTAATTAATTTGGATACTTAAAAGTAGATTTCAGTAACCCTGCCCAAACCCTAATCCAACTCTCCCTAAGTTATTTTCCAAATTAGGTTCCATTAATCCTTGAAGAACTTCCTTAACTTAAGATTTCTTTCAATGTTCATTAATTTTGGCTCAACAAGTAGCTACCAAGAAGAAAGGACAACAACCTCATAAGTTCCATTTAATGTGACTTAACCATTCAAGGAAGTGTAACAACCACCTAGGTTGTAACTTAATTGACTTTATTAAATGAAGTCTAATGATTATAATCATATCTTCCTTTTTGTTTACTTTTTCATAAGAGAGGAAGAGTCTTCCTCTTCATGGTTAAGTTCTAGGGTTTAACACACCCTTTATGTCCTTTACAAATTCCATAGTTTTCATTGTAAGTTCATTACACATTACCTTAATAATATGAATTGTTTAGATAAGAGCATTGAATTCTGTAACTTATTTAGCTACATCACATTTAGGGAAATTACTCTAATTCCCTTTTTCCTACTTATCCAAGAATACTCATTTAAACATATAAATAACATGAAGAATATCAACAGGATAGGATTCCATTTCTTTTACAAAGGTACAAGATAATTTACACAACCCATGCAAGTAAATTCTCATCCTTCAATTCATTTTCAAAACTTATGCATTTTAGGCATACTACATGACAACAACCTTCATTCAAAAGATTATAAATTTTCTTTTTTAGTGCAACTTAAGAATGAATCGGAATTCTTCACAAGAAAAAAATTTAGATCATCTAATGCATCATATAAGTTTTGGCCTTCTTTTATCACTTACGAAGTCCATCTCGCAAAAATTTCTAGCATGTGTCGGTTCAATGAACTAAGCATGATAAGCGCTAAGCCTTAAAACGAGTGCATTCCACTAATTGTTCTAATAAAAACAACCCCGCTTTAATGAACAATTAGTATTTCATACTCTAAGCATAAGTAATAACAATAAAGAGAGAGCATTAATGAACCAAAATTCATAAAAAGAAGAATAGAATAAAGTCTATAATATTTATCTTACAAATTAAAGTATAATTGATCCTATCAATTATCTTTACCAAACAAATGTGATCATAACATCTCATTTTTTCCAATCCTACTAAAATATAATATAATGCTTATCTTTACTATAAGATACAAGAAGTGTTTATAGCATATTCTCTCTAGGATGTTTCATCTAATTTTTCAAGTAAAGAAGAAGAGAAACCATTTCCATTATGCCAAAGTACATAACATCCACAAAGCAGAAATAGGTGCATATCATGACTTAAATTGTTTCCTTTAAAGGACATCTACTTTAACATTAGACATTTTACGGTGTTAATCGTAATGATTCACATAAAATAAATCCAAGAAGGAATGATGGATTAATAGTCAAACAAAAAGTTTGCATTTCCTTTGTACCATCCTATCATCAATCTCTTTCTACTTCGTTATAATCAAATGACAAGTATAAGAAGACTAATTAAGTACTAATTCTCTTTTTCCAATAAAAATAATTAATAGAAGGTTACGAGCTAATGAACTTAACCCAACTACATTAGGAAAGGAGTCCTAATCAGAATATTATCCCAATATATAATCACTTCTTTAAACTTAATTAATAGTTTTACCTTTTCTTATACATATAGTCTAAGTTCATACAAAGTTTCCCAAAGGAGTGAACAAGAATAGCCTCAAGGTAATAAGAAAACATGCTACAATTTTTCTTTCTTAGAACCCTTTACCATCAAATAGTGAAGTTCCATCAATCCTTACCCTTAATTTTCCCTTTTTAAACTTGGGATAATAAAACAGTGAAGTTCAAACATAGCCCACAATCAATTTTGAATCGTAATTTATCTTTCAAGACTTAACATTCATTTATTGGACCTAACAAGAGGTATGAAATCTGAGTAGGTACTAGCACTCAAATTCTTCCCAAGAGTATAGTCCTATATTTCAACATATTACTATAAGAGGTAACAAATTGGGATTCCAATAAGAACGATAAACCAACAAGATAATTTCAGTCAAGATCATGAAGAGTTTACCCAACAACCCTCTAAACCATGTTTCCAGTTTTAAAGTCAAGACCCGAATGAATATGTTTGAAATACAACCAGTTCAAGACTCAATATGTAATTCTCGAACACAAGAAATCATAAGCTCCTTCAAGGTTCAAGATCATTCAAGAGAATATAAACAAGTTCAGAAACAACTTGTTCCATTTTTAGTTTACCTTTTTAAAACAAGAAAAACTACAAAATAATACCAGAACAAAACTGACTTCTCATTCAGGTTACCATTTCCACAATAAGTAATAATTTCATTGTACAAATTTACATCATAGAATCTCACATGAGTTCATATATACACCAACATCGTAATGCTATGTCAAAAATAATGTAATTACTTATAAACATTTAAAAATAAGAATAGAGCTTCCATTTTCTATTAACATCTTATCAAACCTTGTTTCCCAACTCAACGAAATGTAAGAACCTTAACAGAGCTCAGACCAAACAAACAACAAAACATGAAAGTTGTGTTCATAATGAACCTTCATTAACAGTTTATATGGTCATAAGAACAATAAATCACAAGCACCGTGCCATATGCGAGACTTCAATCAACAGTCCAATTTATCCAAGATAATAAAACACAGGCTCCAAGTTATATGGGTTTCAACCATAGTCTAAGTTTTCGCAAGATAAAATACAAGAACCAATCCATATACGATTTTATCCACAGTCCCATTTATCTATGAAATAAAACACAAGCACCATAGAACCAAGAATCTCTAACAATAGTTCTCTCCTAACAAAACAAGTTTCCAACAGAAAGCTCGAACTTGCATACAAGTTTTCATAAGAACACGAGTTCTTTACCAGCTCGAGATCACAAAACACATCGAGTTCACAAAACACTAATCTCAATCAGACACAGGTGGAACTCAGAGTTTCCACAAAAACTCAGCTAGTAATTTATTAGAAAAGAAAGTATTCGAACCCAAATAAACAATTTCCAACAACCGAAATGCCAAACAGAGTTAACAACTTTGTACTTGCATGCATATTTCTTTTTGCTAAAACAATACAACATAAGTTTCCAACAGAATCACATATTCCATGGATTCAAAACCCATAATGCAAGATTTACTAAACCCATAAATCAATTAACCAAATAGAGCATGCAATGCACAAAACTCAACAGAGCAGAGTTACACTTAGAGGAAAGCAAGATATTTTAACAATTAGAGCCTATCATGCCTGATAGTGTCTCTGTCAAATCGAAGAAGACCTCCAGCCGAGCTCACTTCTTCTCCTCTTCTCCACAAAAGATCAAACAACCAGATACCTCTTCCACAATGCCTCTTATAAATTCCACAAAATGAAAATAGATTCGAAACCTCAAAAATAGCCATGAAGTGCAGTTTAACTTGTTGGTTTAAAAAACTAGAGCGCATGCAGAATGAAAATCAGAAAACATGTAAAGTGAAACAACCCAACAAAAATCCATTGGCATGCCTACCAAGATGGTTTGGGCTCGTAAACCAAAAGCAATTAATTCCATTAATTCCAAATCTCCCACCTAATCTTCCTTTCCACCACCTACCAAGTCTAGTGAATGCTAAGTCAAAAATAAGATGTATTTCCATTTTAGTGAGACTTCCACCTAAGCCTTCGCCAATTCATCTATCCCCTACCAAAACTAGCGAGTTTCGTATGCATTTACCAACCTTATCAATAACATAAATGCCTTAGGAACTATCACCCAAGTGCATGCGACTACTTTAGTCCCCATTCATATCCATTAGTTTAGGATAGATTAGATTGCTTAGGTTAGATCTTAGGTAGAATTAAAATTTATACCTTAGGATATAACACTAACAACTAACCCCCACCATAGGCCTTAGAAATTAGGTTTAGATAAACCCTCATAGGTAAATAATTCAAAGTGCCATAGTTTAAAACACTAGGTTAGGTTACAATAATACCTTGTAGTATTAGGATCTAGGTTAATTTAATACCTAGTAACCTTTCTAATTCCATTAGCACCGAGCTTAGGTTAGGTTGCAATTCAACCAATCATAACAAAATAAGAAGCTTTAGGTTAGAATCAGAATTCTATCAAGTGACATAGCTTAGGTAGAAAATTATTTTTTTACCTAGCTTAGGATCTCGTAGGTTAGTCCTATATAGGATCTTAGATCTCTCTTATGTCGTGAATAGGTTGCATCCCTATTTTCATTAGTAATGACCTATCATGGTCGATCTCCAAAGACCCAAGAAAAACAACCCACTGAATGAAAGTATGTTCACATAGAAATCAAAGAACTTGCAACTACAAAGTTCAGTCCAATGTGTATCTTAACTCATGGAATGTCAATTTTACCATTCGTTCAATAGAGAAGATTTAAAACATTCCTTGGATCACTAAAATTGATCCAAGGATGAGTCAAATAAATAGATAAGTTTACAACTCTTAAACCAGATTGCAAATCACCTACCGAAGTGAAAAATGGATTCAGGAAAGCCATTCCAATTCAGTCAAAGGATCTTAAGAGCATAAAAGACTTATCCATATCAAGCATGATTTCCAATAATCAGAAGAACATATCCTTATAAGGAAAATCACATGTCAACACTTGAATGCAAAGGAGGAAAATAACAACTGTCAAGGGTGTTACAATTTTTTATTTTGGTTGCACCTTCTTGGGTAAAGGTGAGGAAGGAGTATGCGATATGGAAGGGAAGGAAGATGGTGAAAGAGGATGAGTTAGCCAACATGGAAAAGGAGGCGCGGTGAAGGTTGTTGGTAGAGGTAAGGTGGAAGGTATGGGTTGAAGAGAAGGAAATATCATAGGTACTAATGGAGTTATTATAAATGGTAGGGGTATAGGAAATAAAAAGATACGGGTAACGACAAAGGTGTACGTTGTGTAGGTAAGGTGGGTGTAATAAAATATCATGACAAAGAGGTGGGCTGATGTGCTTTTGGTTTTGCTTAGATAAGAGGTTGTTTGGCCAAGGTTGACAAGTGAGGTCCTAAGATGGAGGGCAGTGGTGAAGGTGAAAGAGGAGTAGTGGGAAAAACCGGTGTATGCAGCCTAGAAGGTTGGGTCTTCCTTTTAGGTAGAGGAATAGTTTTTGCGTGGGTTTTGAAGATGTGGCTAAGTCCAATTTGATAGGAGGGTGGACTAGGATTGATGTTGGCATGACACCCAATGTGGTGATGGCTTTGGACAAAGTGGAAGGTGTAGATACAGGTAGGTTCTTAGGCATAGGAATAAGTTTGGTTGTTGGTAAAGGTTTGGATGTAGGTGAGGGTGATGAAGAAGAGGTTGTTTCAATAGGCATGGTCATGGTTGATTTGGTCATCTGAAATACCTTTGGATAAATTATGGAGGTATTAAGAGGAGATACTTACATTTGGGTTGAAAAGGGTAGCTAGAGACATCCCCAAAGTATAAAATTATCAACGTAATCTAATTGGGGTCGACCAAGCATGAAAATGACACTATTGTAAGAGGAGATGATGTTGATTTAGTAGTAATCCTTGTAAAGTATGTTTGTGAGATAGGGAACTAGTTAGCTTCGGACTCTATAGGTAAGAGAGCCAAGAGAAAATCAACTAGATCCTATAAGGATAATGGGAAATTGTCGAAATGGTGCTTCCAAAGGATCCTCTATTGGTAGGGGAGATGACAAGTGGGATGAGGTAGGTTCCTCTTTTGGTGGAGAGGGAGGTGAGCATGAATCTCTCATGGGTAGGAGAGTTAACACTACAGGTTGTTCATTAGGTTGCGAGGGGAGTGATGAAATGACATTAGAAGATATTGTGGTATATTCCGTGGGTGAAGGGGGAGATGAAGGAGAATCCTTTATGGGTGAAGGAGTAGATGAAATAGGATCCTCTATGGGTAAATAATCACATGCTAGAATCTCCTTGATGGAGGGGATAGGAGGAAATTACGAAAGGGCTGGTATGATGTCAAACATAGCATAGACCTCATGGACATTACTGTCATTAGTTTAAGGTTCATCGGTTTGGTTACATGATGGGGTATGGTTCGATGGGTGCATTATTTGGCTCATTTATATCATTCCTATGGTTAATAAATTTTCATTTAGATATGATTTGATAATACATGGGGATGTTTTTTATAGTTATATCTTAGTGAGTTTGATGCATTTTACTTACTTTTTCATGCGGCAAATTTGATTACCTTATAAATTCCTACTAACTGCCTTCGTGAGGAAAATGTGATGATGTGTGTAGGGAAATAATGAACATTTATTGCCAATGTAATTAAGAAGTCTGAGTTTGGATCTGGAATGCGGAAGTAAAAGAATTTTCCACCTATCGACATATCAGTATGGGACTTGTTTCATGAAATTCTATAGGAATTTATGAGTCTTGATTAATGTTGATTAGTGGGAGATGTTAATGTCAACTATTATGGTGTATTCTATAACTACTTGTGTCTATATAAAGACACCTTCTTACGAACATTGGACTAGTTGTTAATTTTGGATATAATATGCAATATATAACTTGTTGTATTTAGCACTCTCTTTTTCCATATACTGGATATGTCATGGAACATATTTCAATTAATATAAGTGATCATCATTTTGAGGAAATAGAGTTTTTGATATTTCCTTTGTTCCAAGAGAGAGAAAGGGCCCACTCGACCAAGGAGACGAGGTTTTTTACATTCACACACGCATCTGGTTTTCTGATAAGTTTTTGTGTAATCTCTATTTCACTATATTTCTATCTCAAGTATGTTTCATGCAATCTTAGTTTGAACATATTTTCTTTCCCTATTGGAATTTCTATTCATAACATGTTTTTCCCTTTATGAAAATTTTAATTAGCATGTGCTTTTACTTCTACTGATTCTTAGTTACGAGTGTGCAATTTCAATTGTTCTTTCATATTTTGTGTGCACATTTCCATTTAATTTAGAAGTATAGATTTAAAACTTCATTTCATCACATTAACTAAATTCCATAGATTTATATTGAGTTTTCATATATTAATAACCAACTTAGAAGGTGGACGGGAGGTGGAGACCAAGAAGTTCTTGGATGATGGGGAGAATCTTGAATTTGTGACTCACGGCATCAAGGTGGAGTCGATTCCTGAGCCTTTTTCTGAGCTTGACAGGATGGTTGTTAGGTATGTAAATCTTGAAGGAAGATTTGTGACTATACCTCAAAAACATTTGATATTTCTTAATCACTTAGGGAAGTTCAGAGCCACTCTAGGGCTGTCCCTTTGCACCAAGGGCTTATCCTCATGATCCATCACCACTATTCTAGCTACCCCCCATGAATCCTACCCCACCCTCTTCCTCCATACCTCCACCTGCTCACACCGCTTCCACTCCCCCTGCTGAAAAGGAAGATTGAAGCTGCTGCTTCCAGCAAGAAAAGCAAGAGCATAAAAACTAAAATCCCTTCTTCTCAATGGGTCCTCAGGAGTCACAAAGACCTGGAACTTGCTGAGAACCTCCTGCATATCAGCAAACTGATGGAGGAACCCAAGGAGGAGGACTTGATGGATAGAGTGGACAGGTTGGAAAAGGAGATACAAGAGCTCAAAGGGACTATAAAAAATATGGAAAAAGCTAAGGGAAAAGGAATACTTCAAAGTGATGATGAAGAGGGGGTTATTGCTGAAGTCTTCAAGAAGTTACAGTCTTTGGATGGTAGAATGGGGAATGCAAAAATTTGCAATGACTGCATACTATCTACCCTTAAAAGCATTTATAATTTCATTGAACAACATGTTCATAGTGTCTACAGTTTAAGTGGGATTAATGAAGACATTTGGGGCCCCAAAGAGAAAAGGGATATTGCAATTGCTCAGGTGGATATGAAAGACTCCTCTCAGGCCACTTGCATTGCCTTCTTCATATCGTTGCAGGCTATCAAAACCAATATTGACAGGGCTATCAAGTAATGGGTTGTTGTGTTGCTATTTTTTGGCTACAAAGTTGATGTTATCTAGCAGTTCTGGAGCTACTTTTTGGTGGAGTTTTTATTTGTTGCTTCTCTTTTGGTTTTTTTGATCTTTTCGCTACTTTTTGGACCATTGTTTGTTTGGATCCTTTCTTCTCATGTATTGTCGTATCTCGGCTATTGAGCCCTCTTAGGTTGGCCATTTTCCCTTCTCGGGATGTCTCTCTCACCTATGCTATCTACTGGATTTTTAGCCCTTTTGTATCGTGGTATAGTCCCTTCAAAACTATTTACTCTTAATAAAAAAATAACCAACTTAGAAAGATCTCACAACAATCCCCCAACAAAAGACCCAACAGAAAAAATGTTATATAAAGCTCTATTGCATAAAGCCTAGGACACAACCTCGGTTTATAATTACACTAAAAAAGTTTTAGTTAGTTAAATGATTAGAGAATACAATGAACCATCATTTTTGTTTTTTGTCAAGAAACACTATACACACCCAAAATTGTAGGGTACTGCACTATCAGAACAACGTTACATGTGCCCCAATGATGATATAGGTCTCCTCGCAAGGTGTTTGGGATCCGAAAAATCTCTCCAAGCATGCGTTAACATCTCGCATGCCTTTCTTAGCCCCTGCATGCTTTGCATTTTCCTCCCCCTTATTTTATTTTCTTTTCGGTCTTTGATGGCGAAACCGCCCCAGCAGGTGGCGGTCTCATAACCGCTGCCGAGGTAGGGTGGCGGTCTTGTAACCACCACCCCGCTCGGGGTGGCGATCCTTCACACATTTCCCATAATGCTCTTTTTAACACGACTCATGTAAATTTTCAATGTTTACCAGCTTTTTTCACCACCTTTGCTTGTATTTATGATTATGGTTCCCTGGAATAGTGTTTTGGCATTGTTTATGGTTTAAGAGATCAATTTGGTTTTCACCTTTGGGTAAATGGGATTCTATAAATAGCTGGCTTGTGCTCAAGCAAATGGCCCCTCAAATTTTCCTCTGAATTTCTCATTTCAATAGCTTAGCCTTTCAATTTTGTTTAGGATTCATAGTTTCATTTGTTGTATGCATGGTAGTGTTGTTTAGCTGTTAGAAAGCCACATATTCTCCTTGTGCAAGTGTTGTTATTATTTCATCCAATCAATTGGAGTAGGATAGTTTGATTTTCAATAGGAAGCCATTAAAGTTGCAGGTTTTGCTCATCAAATAGGATAGTTTCAGGTTCTGGATGTTTTATGTTGCATGAATCACAATAAATCCCGCTAGGAATTACATAAGCCAAGCTCTATTCTCTTGCGCTATCCCTCTCCTACTCGCATTGTATTCAGTCTGCATCCTAAGCTGCCATTTTCCCATATCTACTTCTGCTGATGCTAGCATTACACACTTTTCTGGATCCACGTGAGCACGAAAGAACGAGGAAATCACACTGAGGGGACAAGGCCACACACCATCGGATTTTCCAGTGTTCCACAAAATCCAGGTTCAAGCTTTCAAATTTTTAGTTAAAAGCATATCAAGTAGAGTATTCAATCATTTCATTCCAATTAATTTTATTTTCGATATTGTCAGGGAAGCTGTGGGGATTGATAGTTTCTGAGAAACTATGATTCACTCCTCACTTCTGAGGTAGGATCGAGAGTCTTTCAAATAGATTAGATCAGTTATCTGGTTACTTAGAATAGATTCACAACTACACAGACAAGTAGCTATACTCGGCTGTTTTGTTTGTTTTAATTTTGTTACTAGTTTAGTTGTCAATTTTTAGATATATTAGATAATTGCTCTTTAAATTCTATTCAAAGTAGTTTATCAATAAATATCAGATTTAGAAATATACGTAGATATATCTTGCATAGTTAATTTATTTTGTCATTAGTTAACTTTGTATCATTTCCTTTTGTATGACAATCATGGGACCTAGGGAGCCCAGAGAATACGTATTTGAGCCTATCGTGCCTCAACCCAATCTTGTCGCAGCAATAACCGATATAGACCAAAACCTTAGAATCCAAGTCTTCCAAACAACACCAGACTTACAACAGATCAGCTCACAGTTAAGAGGGTTAAACATAGAAGACGACCAAGCACACATATTCTGGTCAAACCAGCCAAACTACAAGTTACCCTAGATAAACATCTACATGACTGTAGAAGGGCTTGAAAGAGAGAAAACATTTGGTTGTGAGCCTTTGGTCCCATAGCCAGACACAGGAGATATTCTCACTGATATAGACACTAACTTAAGAATTCAGGTTGCAAGAACACCTGTAAGATATTACGAACATAGAGGCCAAAAAGGCATATGACTATTGGATACTAGGGATTAGAGACTAATTCCACACATGACCATAGTAGGTCCACAACAACCATGAATCTATGGTTGTGATTCACAAATCCCACAACCCAACAAGTCCACAGGTCAATCTGACGTTGACGTTGGTTTACGCACATTAGTATTTAGATCCACTCCACTTCTACCTATCATCATCACACAGTTATCCTTGTTGGATATAGTAGCTAACAAAGCTAAGGATTTCTGGACTAGACCGGAGAATCGCCTGTAGAGTCCACTATATCCATCATCCATCCTATGACCCTATCTGAAGATATATACGAGACAATCCCAAGTCATTTTCCTTGTATCCCACAACCTATAGATCGAATCATGCTAGAGCTCGATATTGATTGGAGCCTTTGAGCAGTCATCCTCACCGACTGATCTATCACGCCAGTTCAGGTTAGGAGGGCCTTCTTTGCCTTAGATTCACAGATTCCATTAGTGCTTGTCAAAGATATAAGATTGCCTAACTATTTTACCCATACCCCACGCATAATCCATCCCCACCGGTTGTCTCGGCATGACCTCGGGAGGTCGGGTGCAAGGAAGAGTTACTTGTAGATTCCCATGCTCACTTATCACTTTTCCATCATACAAAATTGGTGAACCCGACATGAAACACATAGTGCTTCCCCTTTTATTTATTACCTCTTTCTCCCACCTTCGCCCTTTCCCATTATTCTGCGGGTATTCATATACCCCTGAATATGTCAGGACTCGATGCATATGGCAAACCTCTCCTAGGTCTTGAGGCCTACTACGCTCAACTGAATAGATAATCATCACCCTCACTTTCAGTATGAGGTGACAACTATTCAAATAACCAATTATCAACACAAGCTCCACCTCCAAGGACTAGATATAGTTCATCTTTCCAAATAGAGGAGTTGGATCAACTTGTGCAAATGCAACAAACAGAGCCTTCAGGCTCGAACAATATGACATTCACAGGAGAATCTGGTTCATCTCCTTAGGTGCTGCTTAGACCACAAATTAGCAGACAATCAGATCCATACTTGGTTTTAAATGATGAAAATTCAGTGCGTTACACTAGGAATGAACAACGCTCTGGGAGTATGTACCCACCTATAGGAAGTTTACAAACATGACCCGAGGTCTCTTTTCAAGAAAACACCTCCATACCACTACCTATAGGAAATTCCCTCGGTGAAACTTGGCAGGGCAACGATCAATTCATAGCAGGGTATCACATGACTATACAACCTCAGAATATACAACAAATGCCACCAAGGCAAAATACTGGGACTTCACCAAATGAAGTCATTTCAACTTTAGTAGAAAGAATTAGAGGGTTAGAACTTTCTCAAGCAAGTCAAACATCTCAATTCATGTAGGTAGGAAATTCCAATCCTCCACATCATCCTAGCCAAGTAGACCTCCTCATAGGAATAGGCACATTGGGCATGCCTCCTCAGTATTCACAACAAACACCAACTAGAACTGCCACCTCCAACACCGTTTGGGTGGAGAATATGATACCTCCTGGTCTTGTACAACACAATCCACTCTTGGGGAATACTCCTTCATACTTAAACATATACTCCAAGTCACCACAAGAAGATATGTTCTCCTCTCCCGGCATGCTTGCTCAACCACAGGGGCTTCCTTATGCCCCTATAAATGCATACGCTACATCGTATCAGCAACCCATTCCACCTCCTCCCCCTCAATAGGCACCATCAATGGTCAAAACCTATGCGATAGGGACTTACTCAGAGTACTTGAAAGAGCCCTTAGACTTCACCATATGAAGCGTCATGCTTCCGAGACCTCTTCCTAATTTTCCCAAATACAAAGGGGAGGGAGACCTGAATACACACATTAAGGCCTATGCTACAGCCATTCGAGAATTGCTTCCTTGGGATGGGGTTGTTGCCAAAATATTCCCCAAAACCTTGGAGGAATCACCTCGATTGGTATTATAGAATACCTGAAGCTTCCATCCATTCGTTTAAACAACTAGTTTCAGAGTTCATTAAGGCATTTGACATGAACAAACTATTAAGAACAGGAATCAGGGAATTCTTGCACATTAAACAAGAACACAATGAATCTATCGCTCATTTCATCTAGAGATGGCATACAGTCCTTTATTCTTCGGCCAGTGCTCCAAACATGGACCAAATGGATCTATGCGATTTATTCCTTTATTCTCTTAGAAAGAGGCAAAGGAAGAAGTCCAGAAGTTCCCACTAAGGACTTATGTTGAAGTACTTGAGAGCGCTCTCCGAATAGATCAAGCGGAAATAGATAGCGATCGCAAGACGTATGGAGAAAACGGGAGGTTAATCACCCCCAACCAGAATACTACGACTTACCCTACTGCCACAAACGTCAATCAAGGACCTAAAATCCTTAACAAAAATCGTGCACAACAACCGATGGGGTAACTAACCAAGCTAAAAAGGTCAATGTTCTAAATACTCCACCGCTGGTTAACAATCAAAAAAACAACAACGTTACCCCAATAATTAATTAGGTGGATTTTAATCATCCACAACAACAACAACAACAATGGCGGATCTAGACACAGGGTCCAAGCCAAAACTCAAATGGATATCAAAACCATAAACAACAAATACAAAACCTTAATCCTAATAGATAGCGGTTTGATCAGAGTTTTGGACCACAATATACGCCAAACCAGTAACCTAGAAATTACAATCCTAACTCGTATTGTGGTTTTCACAAGATTCGAGGCCACAACACTAGAACGTGCCATGACTACAATAAATTCATGCAACATTTTCAGAGGAGCAAAGACAACTTTTCATAGATATGTTCTTGGTAGATCTGCATCACCAGACCAAATGCTTTTACAGGGGCAGTTTCCCCTCAAAATGCTCCCCTCAAGATCTTCAATGATCCACTCCCAAGTCACAATAACAACAAATTAAATCCAAATGGGATGAACAAAGGTGTAATGGTAGGAAATAATGATTATGAAGCCTCGACTTCACTAAATCCACCTGTTGCACCACAATTAGGAAGTCAACCATGACCCAAGATAGTCGGTTTAGTAGAATTAGATACCGAACTACCCGTGGAAGCCGTAACAAGGACATGAGAGTATTCCTCTCAGCCAAATCCAAGTTACTCACTAGAGACAGATAACATCCAACAAATATTAGTGAAACCCGTAGGTGCCTATGATCTGATTAATGACCTAACAAAAACCTTCTCTCACATCTCCTTTTTGGATTTACTGAGGAACTCTCCTACCCACAGGGCTGCTCTTTTAGAGGCATTAGGGTTAGGTCATTTAATTAACATCACTCCACCTCCCGAAACACAGGTAAATCATATAGACTTTGATATCTACCCTCCAGGGGCAGCCGGAGAGGGATGCCGAGTTTATATTCGAAATAAACAAAATGCCAACAGATGCTGAGATTGCACGCAGAGGTGATCCGGCCTTACATTTGCAAGTATGGGTTTATAACAATTACATTAAATGTGCAATGGTTGACAATGGGGCTACAGTTAACATAGTCCCCTTCTCTTTCCTTCAAAAGCTAGGGTATGGAGAAACAAACTGTTCCACGACTCAGAATACGCTAAGAGGCTATGATAGCCTTAAGGCCACTTCGATTGGAACTATAACACTACCAGTTACCTTAGGACCCAAAACAATCCTGACTGAGTTTTATATTATAGATCGGGAAACCAATTATAATATGATCCTCAGCCGACCATGGATACACCGTATGAAGGCAATCCCTTCTACGTTATTTCAAGAAGTAAGGTTCTTGCACTTAGGAAAGATATTCGTAGCCAAAGGTGATCCAAAACCATTTGATATACACCTAGCTGACTTAAAGAAAAGACCGAGCATTCACTCTGAGTTTGAACTCCCAACAAACCAACTTAATAAACCAACCAACGTGAAACTAGAAGAAAATTTGGTACCTACAACAGATCTTGAGACTATGAGCCTAGTCAAAGTTATCCCAGCCCTCAAGGATGAGACTAACATTGTAGAAGTAGTATCATTAGGAACTACTGTGAAGATTGTCGACTTACTAGAGCATGATCTACCAATTTTCCTACCATTTGATTCTATAGGTATGGGATATACCCTAGGTGTTGGTGCTCTTCCAGCAGAGGATCTCTGCATGGTAGAAGTAACCGAAGAAGAAAAATTGACGTAGCAAATGTCCCAACATCCATCTTCCCAACTAAATATTGGACTCTCCATTTTGATGGAGCAAGATGTCGTTATGGGGCTAGGGTAGGTGTGATCTTTACTTCTCTCGAGGGAAAGATCCTACCATTCGCATTTAAATCAAATTTCAAATGTACAAACAATGGCACGAAGTATGAATCCCTCCTCCTTGGCCTCATCATAGCTAAAAGGCTCGATGTTAATGACATCAGGGTGTTAGGAGACTCTCAATTAGTAGCGAACCAAGTCTTTGAGGTGTATGAAACTAGACATGAACACTTACAGCTCTACAAAATAGTGGTATTAACTTTGAGCAAAGAATTCAACTTCATATCCATTGAAGCAATCCGTGAGAACAAAATCTTCTTACGGATTCTATAGCAACCTCAGCGTCATGCTTCACCCCAAATAGTGAGTTAGAAGATACCTGTTTCATGGTATCCCTTCATACTAAACCATTAGTGAAAACAATGTCAAACCCTCTTTTAACAAACATAGTTGAGAACAACTCTATTATCCTAGACCACATTGATAGTGATAGAGCCACTCTGGATTACTTAAATTCCTATGCAACATTACATCTCACCCATCACGAGGTAGATTCATCCTTAATCCCACATTCATCTTCCTACTTCAGAAATCCCATGATAGAGCTTCCCCCACAAAAGGAACTCAGCATGTACATAGTAGAGAATGGAGATGATCTAGAATTACCTCCAGCCCCACCTGAGTTTGAAGAAGGTAACACTTCTTTAATCGAAGAAACAATTGATATTAACATTGGAATGGAGGAAGACCCAAGGATCTTGAAACTAGGATCTTCATTAACTCCAGAAGAAATAGAAATACACACTCAAATCCTCAAAGAACATCAGAAGGATTTTGCATTTAATTATAAAGAAATGATAGGGGTTGCACCACACATCACGGTACATAATCTCATCACCAAATCAGATGCAAAGCCAGTTAAACAAAAATCGAGACCAATGAAACCCAAGGTAGCTCTCATGGTAAAGGAAGAAGTAATGAAACTCCTCTAAGTAGGATTCATCAAACTAGTTGATTATTCTCAATGGATATCTAATATCATTCATGTTCTCAAAAAGAATGGGAAGATACGGATTTGCATAGATTTCCGAGACATTAAAAAGTGTTCCCTAAGGAAGACTTCCCATTACCATCCATTGACATCATTATTGACACAATGGTGGCTTTAAGCTTTTGTCTCTCATGGATGGGTTCTCGGGATATAATCAAATCAGAATATCCAAACAAGACTAAGCCAAAACCACATTTATAACTCCTTGGGGAACCTATTGCTATGTTGTTATGCCATTCGATCTCAAGAATCGCTGGTGCCACATACCAGCGGGCAATGACATACATATTTCACAATCTTATTCACAAGATCGTGGAATCCTATGTAGATGACTTATTGGCCAAGGCCAGGAAGCACTGTGATCACCCGGAAGTGCTTCGTATCATTCTTTCACGTTTGATAGAATACGGAGTCACACTAAACCCAGAAAAATGCATATTTGGTGTGACAGGAGGGAAGCTCCTAGGTTACATTATATCGTCATGAGGGATCAACGTAGACCCAGTTAAAATCCATGTTGTTCTTGAAATGATCCCACCGTCGGATGAATCTGGAATCAGGTTGTTTCTTGGGAAACTCGGTGCCATCCGAAGATTCATCCCAGACTTAAGCTTTGTCATTAATCCAATCAACAATCTACTCAAGAAAGAGTATAGTACCAATTGGACCAAAGACTACAAAGAGGCTTTCAAAGTAGTTAAGTGTTTCCTATTGTCACCACCCATGCTAATGCCACCTAAACCAGATTGCCCTTTAATCTTATATTCACGAGCTACCAATGTCTCGCTAGCCTGCATGCTGGCTCAAGAAGATGATGACACAAGAGAATGCATGATTTATTTTATAAGCCGCACGTTACTTGATTATGAAACACACTATACGCAAGCAGAACAAGAATGCCTTTCCATAGTCTTCACAACCAAACACTTAAGACATTACATGCTAAATCAAGAAACGAGGGTCATTGTAAAAACTAGACCATTTACGAACCTTTCTCACGCAAGGGTCCTTGTCTAAAAAGGTTGGATGCTTTATGACCTTAATGGGTGAATTTGAATTAAATTTTGTAAATCAAAAGTCCGTTAAGGGACAAATCATAGTAGATTGGTTAGCTGACAACCCATTAGATGGAGGTGATCTAGTCAATTTGGACTTTCCCGATGAATGCATATATTACATCGAAACTAGACCTCCCATCTCTGAATGTCCTTGGTATACTGATATTATTAATTATATCATGAGCCATACCTATCTAGAAAGTGCTACGCCACAACAGAGAAGATGGTTATGCATTATCGTAGCTAAATATGTTATTATAGAACAAGTGCTCTATCGTAAGGCTTTCGATGGAATGCTTCTAAGGTGTGTTGACACAGAAGAATCCAAGAAGATTCTCCATGAATCTCACAGTGGAATATGTGGAGGCCACTTCGGTGGTCATGCCACCACCCAAAAATACATTGGATGGGCTATTTCTAGCCCACTCTAGAACACGACGCAGTAGAGTTTGTACGCGTAGGTGTCATAAATGCCAAGAATTCTCCCACGAGATTCATGTGATGGCATAAGCTCTAAAACCAATCACTACATGGCCCTTTTCTATGTGGGGGCTAGATTTGATAGGGAAATTCTCTCCCTCATCTACAGACAGCCATAACTTCATAATCACGGCCACCGAGTATTTTACCAAATGGGTAGAGGCTATGCCTCTCACCACTGTACCAGGTTCCATGATCACCAAGTTCATTTTGAACCAGATCATTTGCAAGTACGGTGTCCCACAAATCATTATCACAGATAATGGGACTTCTTTTAAGAATGATGAGGTTCATGAGCTATGTAATAAATTTAAAATAAATCATCATACAGCCTCCCTGTATTACCCTCAAGCCAACGGACAAGCTGAAGCAACAAACAAAACATTGAAATCCATTCTCCTTAAAACGGTAAAAGAAAACAAAAAATATTGGCATTTAAAGTTATACCCAGCCTTGTGGGCCCACCAAACCTCAATAAGAACACCAACAGGAGCAACTCCTTTCTCACTAGTATTCAGAGTGGAAGTAGTTCTCCCACTTGAGGTTGAAATACCCAGTCTCGCATCTCATTACAAGGGATTCTGGATGAAGAAGCTTATAGAGAAGCATGTCTCTCTCAACTAGAAAGCCTAGATGAGGCTAGGCTAGACACTGAACAGTGGCATAGAGTCTATGTTGACTGGATGTGCCAGAGTATAACAAGAAGGTCTATGAACGAGACATATACGAAGGTGATCTAGTTCTAAGACTAGACAGCCGGATCGATAAAAAGACCGACGAAGGGAGGAAATTCCGGCCCAAATGGTTGGGCCCATACTGAGTCATGAAGGACTATGGAAATGGTGCATATCTCTTATGCACACTGGAGGGTGAGGAATTTGGTGAAACTGTCAATTCCCTACACCTTAAGCGATTCTATGCATAAGTGACCAGCACTATCTATATAATTATATCTACATTGCATCTTCATGTAGTTAGGTTCATTTCATCCGCTTGTTTCGTACAAATCTTGTGATCAAGGAACTTATTCCCAAAGCAATTCATTACAAGATTATGATGATATTGACATTAGCTTTCAAATCATACTTCTTCATTTTCATAACATCATCACCATTTTAGAATCGTTTCATCCATACAAAGCTAGATATGAAAAAGTCTTAATGGTAACCATACCAAGGTCTGCATGCTTGTTCTCACTTTTGGTTTCTCCCTAGGATAGGTGTCTTGCCTATGGTCTATTCTAGAAGCTTCATCATGTCACATCTATCCCATGTGCATAACTCTTTGGAAGTAAGAACATACTGACATTTTTCTCAAATAAACAAGTCAAGTATAGATCAAATAGAAAATTTTATTTTTACACATTTCCTTGCCCTACCAACCTTCGGTGATAAGCTTGTGTCTCTTACTAGTGACATAGGGTTGGGAAAGGATGGGAATGCCCTTACTCACCTGTACCTTGTCCATGGTGATAAGCCCATGCTTCTGACTAGTAGCATGGGGCAAGGTATGGGGGGTCCTCTTAACAATAAACGTTGAAGGTAGTCAACAAACAACTCAAATGAACCTTTGAAATCTTGAGTCAAAAATGAATGAATCAGATGTCCAAAATTCCAAGAGAGTTCAAAACCCTAAAAACCAGATTTTGTCAACCATGTGGCCATCTACGGATCTAAGTCTAGATAAACCGCAACACGAGTAGCATTCTGAATTATGGAGCCACTTGAGTAGAGTAGGTTTGTAGCATCCTAATTTGGTTCCACCAAATATTTTTCTCTCTCCTCACTACCATTCAACAAATTTTGCAACCTGTGTCCTTTTTATCTCTCGGTGATGAGCCCTTGCATCTTACTAGTTGTGTGGAGATAGGAATGGGGCAAGTTCATCTGCTCATCATACCAGTTTATCATCTCATTTTGTCAAAACAAAAATGAAGTACCAAAAATTGCTTATGGAAATTAAAGTTCAAAATCACGTTGTGTCTACATTATCATACATCAGCATCACGAAATACAAAAAGAAAGAAAACATTTGTATCATTTGTTCTCCATTGCATACATTCTGAAAGGCATATAAAAACAACATTGTAATTTACATACGAAAGCAAATCACAAGAACATTGATACCAAGAGTCTAATCCAAAAAGAATATCTATATATATATATATAATCAAAGTTTCTGTACAATGCCATCATGCGCTAAGCATGGTCAAAATGCTCAAAGAGCCCGGGAAATAAAAATACATCATACTAATGATCTACAAGAGCTAATGGCCTCTCAACCCCTATGAGATCCCTCCAAAGGTGCATGCCCTCGTCTAGGACTCCGGCCTGCGTCGGTGCTCTGAGTGCACGGAGGGCTCATGATCCCGAGGGGAAGTTGTAGTCTCACCATGAGAGTGACTCCTCATCGTGCACTCTGTCATCCTCGTATCCGCCAACTCAAGACGGAGGGTAGACACCACCCTAGCCACATTCCGCATGGGGAAAAAATGTTGGTATGCCTCACCGCTACTAAGGTTTGATCTAAAAATAATCACATTATTATTACCTGATCTCAAACCCTTATAGGCTTTAATTATTTGCCAATAATTTACTCCTTTTAAGTAATCAATTTAAAATAAAATGCAAGACATTTAAGACAATTGCACAAAGATTGATTACAGAGTTTAGCAATTTCCTACGTCTCCAGGATTGTGGTCAAACCATTCCACTAGTCAAAACTTGTAAGTTACAATAGTACTTTCACAAGAAAACCTAATGGAATTTTACTTGCCTATCAGTACACCAGTTCTTCAAAACTTCCAATGATCAGTCGAATTGTTTTTCACCTTCCTGATGCACAATCTCCTTTGGCTTCGATCGGCCTTCCTAACGTTATCAATGCGACACTAGCACTTGATCGACAATCTAGGATTTGCAAGTAATTGGTGTGGCTCAATGGGCCTATTGGGTAGTTTATAATTTACTCCCAATCACAAATATTTTGTCTACTATTGCCTAAAATAATAGGCCAATAAACAATATTTGTTGACACATCTCACAAATAAGCTTAAAAATAATAAGCTTCTCGGACTAATGTGTGTGTCCATTACAAAGAATGGGTTCCCTATTTATACAAAAATTAGGGCCCTTGAATAATGCATTTACAAATTATCCTTAGGCTATTTTTAACCTAGCCTGTACATGAAAAATGGGATAGGCTTATCTCCATTTGGGTGGATTTGCATATTTTAATGGGCTAAATACCCATGTCATGAGAAGCATGTTTAATGGGATAAATATCCCAAATAAGGTGGTGGGATAATAGTTTAGGCTTTATTAAGCCTTTCCACACATTTTTATAGTGGTCAAAGGACCACCTTAGGCTTAACCGCCCCCATCTCCACCGCTTCACCACCTTCTTCCACGTGGATGGCTTTGTATGCCCCCACCACCACTTCCCTCCTTCACAAATGGACTTAGCATGTGGCGGTTTTAATACTAATGTATAAACATAAATATGTATAGTTTGTGGCATAATGTGTGGTATGTGGAATTTGGGAATAATGCGTGGCATTTGGAAAGTGGACTTACCAAGTAAATATAATTTTGACCCATGTAATGTGGTATGGAAATAATTAACTTGGTCAATAGCATATATTCCACTTGTCATCTCTCGAAAGGAAAATTGATCATATTCGATTCGTGGTGGCAAACCATGTGGTGGCTTGTGGACCCACCACGTTGGCGATAATACCATAGTCCACACGACATCGGGCTCCCCTCCGTAATAAAAGTTGAGCCTCTTGTTCCTCGTGCACCATTTTTACGCTTGTCGAAGACTGGTGATTGAAAACCAATAAACAAATCCCTTTTGCCTTTTCGCCACGTGTCGCAGTGCCATTGGTCCAATATTGACTAGTTGACTAGAGTTGACTTTCCCGCTGTCTGAACTTTGACCGGACATATCTAGAGCTCTTGATGTCTGTTTGTCACATTCTCACAGTCATTGGAAATCTCTCAAGATGGTATTTTGTATTGATACCATTTAGGGATGTTTAGGGAACTTTCAAAATTGTTCCCCTGATCACACCTCCCCACTAAGAAAGGCTTTTTGTCCCAAAAAACTTCCATCTGCTCCCGAATCTAGAAAACTCTGTTGCCACCTTGGAAGTTTTGTTGTAGTAGACCCTTGGGTCTACTCCTCCAACCTTCTCACTTCAACAAATTTTCTCTAATCTGGGACCTATGGGTTATGGGCCACGATGCTTCTGCTGCACCACTCTGATATCCGAAGAAGACCTCCATGCCTCTACTTTATGGTGCTAAGTTTCTAAATGAAACCTCAATGCTCCTTCTGTGTGGTGCTAAGATTCTTGATATCTGACAAGGATATTCTTTGAATCTATAACACAACTCCTGGCTCCGAGTTGATTCTCATAGAATCCAAACTAGTTTGAAGGAACTCCATGTTACGTAGAGCTTTGATTGATCCGATGTCGGTGATGGACAATGCCTTGTCCCTTTACAGACCTCAACACCTCCAATGCATGATGCTAAGCCTCTTTCAAGACCTCGAGCCTCCGATGCATGATGCTAAGTCTCTATAGACCTCAACGCCTCCGATGCATGATGCTAAGCCTCTTTCAAGACCTCAAGCCTCCAATGCATGATGCTAAGTCTGTTACAGACCTCAATGCCTCCGATGCATGATGCTAAGCCTCTTGCAAGACCTCGAGCCTCCAATGCATGATGCTAAGTCTATTGATCAGCTACCATTCGTATGTGTGGTCACAATGCCTTGACACCGAATGACATTTTGAGATGATCCTTTTAGAGCTCCTCTTGTTGACATACTAATATTAGGTACCATTTTGTTACACGGTTGTAATGCCTCTACACAGAATGAAGTTCCGACCTGACGTTAATGCCAATGATGATTCAGCTACCATTTTGCTACACGGTCACAATGCCTCTACACAGAATGAAGTTCGAGCTGATCTTTTGAGAACTCTATTATCTACACAAATGACAGATCAATCTCCAAGCTTTATATGAGTCAAATCATGTATCCAAGCTGTAACAGGTACTCACACGTTGATTAGGAGATATATTTGGAGCATTAATCAAATTTTCTAAGTAAGAAAATCCATTGAGTATTGTAAACCTTTCTCTCAACATTTTCTCACAATATCTGATCTCCAAACTTAATACTGCATATGATTCATCAATCTGAATTATGCAATATATAATTGAAAAATTGTTGACTTACCCATTTTAAAGGACTTTCACTTTCAGGTATTACCTAGTCCTGGGTTGAATTGTCAACTGGTGGTAGAGTAGAAACCTCTTCTTCCTTTACAATAGGCCTCCATTCCATCTTTGGCTTGCCATTACTTTGATGGTGAGATGGATGCAGTTTCCAAAGCAATTTTCCACCTAATGCCTATTCCTCTAGTAATGAGCACAAAAATTCCTCTTAATCTCCTTCTTCTTGGGATGAGGAACTCTTTCTACCATTTCTCGACTTTGCATGCCAAGATTGGTCTTTCTAATTTTCCTTGTTCCTGATGAATGGCATCAACTTCTTCATCAGTGTCCTTCTCTTCCAGCATCTGGCCACTGAATGATTATGCAATCCATAAAAAGCGCATGGAAAAGAATTCCACATCTTCTGAAAATCATAACCATACTTCTTAGCTCGAAAACGTGGATCAGAAGTTTTATTGTGCTTATGATTGTGGTAAGAAACTGGAGGTGGAATCCCATTACCTCTTTGCTGATTTCTCTTACCACATCTTGCCTGTGATGATGAAGCACAACTTTCCTGCTCAGAATCTTCTTGTAGGACTAGTGGGGTATTCTCTTTGCTTTCAGAAGCTTGTCTCCCATCAGCGTTCTTGGAGCATTCTCCAATTTCCATTCCTGCACTAGGATAACCCAAAACTACAAAACGAGGATGATCCTTGACTGTGATTGGGTTAGCAATACCTTGGCCATTTTTACCAAGGCCTCTTCCATCAAATCCCATTTTATCTAGTAACTTGGATCCAATGCCTCTAGTATGCTTTTCAAACAAACCAAAGACTTCATTACCTAAATCGAAACCGAATGGGAGGAAGAAGAAGATTCCAGTGGTGAACAACTTACAGTGCAGTCATCTGCCATGGTCACTGCATCTAAAGTTGAAGGTATTTTCTTCCTCTGATCACCACACTGCAACCTTTCCAAGAGCTCATCCTTGGTTTGCAGTTCTGATTTCATATGATCATTATCCTCTCTAGGGATAAATACATGGATCACAGGAGAGAGTTCTCTTCTTGGATCTAGTGATTATAAGCTTCAATCTCATCGAGCTTCCCTGTTTAGACATCTTTCCCATAGTGCACTTGTACCCTGTTCACAAAAATTGAACCAACTGCACCAATCTTGAAGCAATCACTCTATTAATCAGATTTACTGAAAAACAAATAAGGAGCTAAACCAGCTCTGATACCAAACATGATCCAAAAATAATCAGATTATTACTACCTGATCTCGGACCCTTATAGGATTTAATTATTTGTCGATAATTTACTCCTTTTAAGTAATCAATTTAAAATAAAATGCAAGACATTTAAGACAATTACACAAATATTGATTATGGAGTTCGGCAATTGCCTACATCTCTAGGTTCATGGTCAAACCGTTCCACTAGTCAAAAATTGTAAGTTACAATAGTACTTTCACAAGAAAACCTAATGGAATTTTACTTGCCTATCAGTACACCAGTTCTTCGAAAACTTTTGATGATCAGTCGAATTGTTTTTCACCTTCCTGATGCACAATATAATTTGGCTTCGATCGGCCTTCCTGATGCTATCAATGCGATGCTAGCACTCTGGTCGACAATCCAAGATTTGCAAGTAATTAGTGTGGCTTAATGGGCCTATTGGGTAGTTTATAATTTACTCCCAATCACAAATATTTTGTCTAATATTACCTAAAATAATAGGCCAATAAACAATATTTGTTAACACATCTCAAAAATAAGCTTAAAAAATAATAAGCTTCTTAGACTAATGTGTGTGTCCATTACAAAGAATAGGTTCCCTATTTATACAAAATTAGGGCCCTTGAATAATGCATTACAAATTATCCTTAGGCTATTTTTAACCTAGCCCGTACATGAAAAATGGGATAGGCTTATCTCCATTTGGGCGGATTTGCATATTTTAATGGGCTAAATACCCATGTTGGTGGAGAAGCATGTTTAATGGGATAAATATCCCAAATAGGGTGGTGGGATAATAGTTTAGGCTTTATTAAGCCTTTCCATGCATTTTTATAGTGGTCAAAGGACCACCTTAGGCTTAACCACCCCCATCTCCACCGCTTCACCACCTTCTTCCACATGGATGGCTTTGCATGCCCCCACCACCACTTCCCTCCTTCACAAATGGACTTAGCATGTGGTGGTTTAATACTAATGTATAAACATTAATATGTTTAGTTTGTGGCATAATGCGTGGTATGTGGAATTTGGGAATAATGTGTGGCATTTGGAAAGTGGACTTACCAAGTAAATATAATTTCGACCCATGTAATGTGGTATGGAAATAATTAACTTGGTCAATAGCATATATTCCACTTGTCATCTCCCAATAGGAAAATCGATCATATTCGATTCATGGTGGCAAGCCACGTGGTGGCTTGTGGACCCACCACATCGGTGATAATACCATAGTCCACACGGTAGCTGGGCTCCCCTCCGTAATAAAAGTTGAGCCTCTTGTTCCGTGCACCATTTTTACGGCCATCGAAGACCGGTGATTGAAAACAAACAAACAAATCCCTTTTGCCTTTTTGCCACGTGTTGTAGTGCCATTGGTCCAATATTGACCAATTGACCAGAGTTGACTTTCCCGATGTCTGAACTTTGACTGGACATATCTAGAGATCCTGATGTCCGTTTGTCACGATCTTACAGTCATTGGAAAGCTCTCGAGATGGTCTTCTACACTGACACCATTTAGGGATGTTTAGGGAAATTTAAAAAATGATCCCCTGATCAAGGGCTCCCTACATCCATAGATATCTCCGCACGGATCTTCTTCATAGGATCATTAGGGTATCAGTGCATACCCGGCAAATCAGGTCTCACCACTCATCAGTAGTCTCTGTAAGCAAAGGAGAAAAACCGATTAGAAATAATCAAGAGATAGAAACAAATGTAAACAAAAGGAGAGATAGCAACTAAGGAAATTCTAACTAGAACCAAACATTAAAAGGAAGGATGATAACTCACTCGGATCTCCGGGCCTCCAAGATGGATCTCTAGGGTCGGCACCTACCATAGATGCCACTGCTAACTGGTGCACTCCTCTTGTGCCTGGGGCCACATAACGTCCTACTACGGACTCATCCTCTCCGCCCAAGCCCTGAGAGAGTGGCTCCTCTAAAACTAGAGTCACCCTCTCTCGCACTCTGCTCCTCCCTCTCTACCTGTAAGATGTCCTGAGTATCATGCCACTCAGGATTGTTGTCCTCCTCTCCACCCGACTCACTGACCTTAGCCTTGGTCTCCTCCTCCATCTCCCCCTATGAACTCCTTAGACTCAGAGTCTATGTCAATGGGGTCATCACTGCTATGGGTAGGACTAGTGGTAATCTGAAGTAAGGGTGCCTAAGGAGCACCGACTCTCCCTCGAGCTCGTACTACCCTCCTAGCTGCAATGGGGACACCAGGAGTAACAACTGTCCAACCCTAGCCTCTAGGACCTCCTCTAGCCTCCCAGACTGATCTATATACCGGTACCACTGGGGGAAGCATACCCACGTATGGAAGGCCAAACTGCTGGGGCACTCGACCAAATGGATGTATCTCCACCCTCCCCATCCTATCAACAAGCTAGCCCTGTGGTGGAGCAAGAAATCAAAGTAAGAGCCTCCTCACCCCATAAACCTGCCATGGCCTGATAAGGTGTGGCCTCCATGTCATTAGTGGTCAAGGAGGTGACTGGCTGGTGAGGTGCTCTGAGCACCAACATGTCTGTCCATCTAGCTGCCCTCATAGCTCCGGGATCTGCCACCTCTACACCTCTCCCATAAGGGATGAAACGCTCATAGACCCAACTCATAACCAGGGTTGGATGGCTCAATGACTACCCCTATAAATGGACCACCTAGTACAAATCATGATAGGTGGTCCCAAGAATGTCGGCTCCCCAAGCATAAATCTGGCCATGCCCCTCAATCTGTGCAATGATGGGGGACCAAAGCAATATAGTAAGGTGTCTCCTCCCTTGTCCTCGATAAATCTTGAGGAAAGTATCCCCATAATGGCTTCACGAATCAAGGGGATGGGTATAATAGGAATAGATCGAACCCTCACCCCTTCTTCGAACCAGTGGAGATAACTGCATCTCCCATATATGAGGCCCACTGTGTTGACTGAGCCCATGACCCTGTTGTCTCAAGAGTGAGCCATCTCCCAATAATTGGGACCCCTAAGATATGGTAAACGTCCTCCAAAGTAATGGTCCACTCACCCTGGACCCTAGTAATCAAAAAGTGTTCGGATCAAGCGCCCCAATATGAAAATAAGTCATAAAGTATATGACTAGATGGTGCAACATGCAGGACCCGTGAAATACGCAGTATACCGGCCCTCTGAAGAGTGTCCTGCTCATCTTGAGAAAGGGCATCCAATACTGCCAGAAGCCAATCACACTCCCTCTCCCGACTCCATCGGATATACTCCTCCTTCGCCTGCATACACCCAAAAACACACAAAACAGAGTAAGTTAGTATCCAAGTGACATTAGAAAAATCATGAAAGCAGGAAAGGATGCTAAAAATGCAAAAAAATTCAAATAGGTATTATTTATACATTATGTGTAGAACCACCACCCTAAGTAGGGCAGCGGTTCCATAATCACCGCCTTAAAGGTGGCGGTCTCTTAAATTCCACCCCGATTAGGTGGCAGTCTGTAACCACCACCCTATTTAGGTGGCGGTCATGTCCCAAAAACCCATGCGAGGGTCATGTGCTCTAAAAATGGCTAAAAACACAAAATAAAGACCATTTTGACTCAAAAAAAAGCCTACCCAGTAGGTGGCCCCCTAGTTGACTCTATTAAAACTAACATTTTCGGAAATAATCCCCCCATGACAAAGATTTCACCATTTTAGCATTTTGGGGGCAAAATGGTAAATCGAGAAAAACTAACCTGTGATCTCACGGGTCGGTGTTCCGCTCATGGAGGCATGATCACGATCTCATCCCGAACATTTTGACTATACTCGCGTGAGAAACCATCACTGTGGGTCCCAGAGCTCAAAATCAACCAAATCAACACACACGCAAATGAATAGGAAAATGGGCCCACTTTTACATATATAAAGAACCTCTGACTTGTTTTGAATCCCCTTTTCGTAGGTTTGGAGCACCGACAGAGGTAAGTTCTTATCCCCACACAAATGGTACGTCCTCATTTCATATTATTTTAGTATTTATTTTCCGATCTATTTTGTCTATCTGCACTTGAGTCCTCTTTTCATTTTGCAGGTGGTAGGAATTTTGGACAAAGACATCATTCCAACACACAGACGCATCAGTGTATAACTTCTAACTTCCCATTTCAGGGACCGCCATACTGGACTCCACCATTTTATGCCTCTTCATGGTTAAAACACGCTCTAAGGGGTAATATGTATGCACCCAAATTGTAGTGTATCTGCACCACCGAATAATGTTACACATGCCCCAATGATGATACAGGTCTCCTCGCAAGGTATTTAGGATTTGGAAAATATCTCCAAGCATGCGTTAACATCCTACATGCCCCGCTTAGCCCCTATGTGCTTTTCTTTTTCCTCCCCGCTCTTTTCTTTGCTTTTCGGTCTTCAGTGACAAAACCACCGCCCCGCCTAGGTGGCGGTCTCGTAACCGCCGCCTGTGCAAAGGGCGGCGATGGTCTGTAACCACCACCCCGCTTAGGGGTGGTGGTCCTTCACGCATTTTCTAGAATTCAATTTTTAACATGACTCGTGTAAATTTTCAATGTTTACTAGCTTTTTCACCGCCTTTGCTTGTATTTATGATTCTGGTTCCTTGGAATAGTTTTTTGGCATTGTTTATGGTTTAAGAGATCAATTTGGTTTTCACCTTTGGGTAAATGGGATTCTATAAATAATCGGCTTGTGCTCAAGAAAATAGCCCCTCAAATTTGCCTTTCCGAATTTCTCATTTCAATAGCTTAGCCTTTCAATTTTGTTTAGGATTCATAGTTTCATTTGTTGTATACATGGTAGTGGTGTTTATCTGTTAGAAAGCCACATATTCTAATTGTGCAAGTGCTGTTATTATTTCATCCAATCAATGGAGTAGGATAGTTTGATCTTGTGAGGAAGCCATTAAAGTTGTAGGTTTTTCTCATCAAATAGGATAGTTTCAAGTTTTAGGCATTTTATGTTGCATGAATCACAATAAATCCCACTAGGAATTGCATAAGCCAAGCTCTATTCTCTTGCGCTATCCCTCTCCTACTCGCATTGTATTCAGTCTGCATCCTAAGCTGCCATTGTCCCATATCTACTTCTACTGATGCTAGCATTACACACTTTTCTGGATCCACGTGAGCACGAAAGAACAAGGAAATCACACTAAGGGGACAAGGCCACACACCATCGGATTCACCACTGTTCTGCAAAATCTAGGTTCAAGCTTTCAAAGTTCTAGTTAAAAGCATATCAAGTAGAGTAGTCAATCATTTCATTCCAGTTAATTTTATTTTCGATATTGCAGGGAAGCTGTGGGGATTGATAGTTTCTGAGAAACTATGATTCACTCCTCACTTTTGAGGTAGGATTGAGAGTCTTTCAAATAGATTAGATCAGTTATCTGGTTACTTAGAATAGATTCACAACTGCATCAGACAAGTAGCTATACTCGGCTGTTTTGTTTGTTTTAATTTCGTTACTAGTTTAGTTGTCAATTTCTAGATATATTGGATAATTTCTCTTTTAGTTTATCAAAATATCAGATTTAGGAATATACGTAGATATATCTTTCGTAGTTAATTTATTTTTTCATTAGTTAACTTCGTATCATTTCCTTTTGTATGACAATCACGGGACCTAGGAGGCCCAGAGAATACGTATTCGAGCCTATCGTGCCTCAACCCAATCTTGTCTTAGCAATAACCGATATAGACCAGAACCTTAGAATCCAAGTCTTCCAAACAACACCAGACTTATAATAGATTAGCTCATGCAATAAAGAGGGTTAAACATAGAAGACAACCAATCACACATATTCGGTCAAACCAACCAAACTACAAGCTACCCTAGACAAACATCTCGCATAACCGTAGAAGGGCTTAAAAGAGAGCAAACATTCGGTTGTGATCCTTTGGTCCCATAGCCAGATGCAAGAGATATTCTCACTGATATAGACACTAACTTAAGAATTCAGGTTGCAAGAATGCCTGTAAGATACTCGAAAATATTACACAACTGTTAATTCTGAACATAGAGGCCGAAAAGGCATACAACTATAAGATACTATGGATTAGAGACTGATTCCACACATGACCATGGTAGGTCCACAACAACCATGAATATATGGTTGTGATTCACAAATCCCACAACCCAATGAGTCCACAGTTCAATCCGATGTTGATGTTGGTTTACACACATTAGTATTTAGATCCACTCCACTTCCGCCTATCATCATCACACAGTTATCCTTGTTGGATATAGTAGCTAATGAAGCTAAGGATTTCTAGAATAGACCAGAGAATCACCCGTAGAGTCCACTATATCCATCATCCATCCTATGAACCTATCTGGAGATATATACGAGACAATCCCAGGTCATTTTCCTCGTATCCCACAACCTATAGATAGAATCATGCCAGAGCTCAATATTGATTGGAGCCTTCAAGTAGTCATCCTCACTGACCGATCTATCATGCCAGTTCAGGTTAGGAGGGTCTTCTTTGCCTTAGATTCACATATTCCATTAGTGCGTGTCAAAGAGATAAGATTTCCTAACTATTTTACCCATACCCCGCACATAATCCATCCCCACCGGCTATCTCGGCACGACCTTGGGAGGTTGGGTGCGAGGAAGAGTTACTTGTAGATTCCCATGCTCGCTTGTCACTTTTCCATCGTACAAACACCATAGCACACCACATCATTTTTCTCACCATACATGTTATGGGTGTTAATGGAGTTCACATATGTAACTAATAGAATTCTTTAACCTTATTTCAATAACCAACCTTGATGAATAGGCCACGGGATGAACAAGGGATATTTACACCACACAACATCCAACAAATATCTCCAAACAAAATACATGAAGGAAACACTGAGAGTGACATTGAATCCAACACAACACCTAGAAACCTTTTTGAGCATCCTACATCCTTCAACTAGCACTCAGAAATGGGGGACCACAAGAATAATGGAGACCAACCCTTGGGTAGAACCTTTACTTATCCCATTGTCTTGGATGAGGATGAGGACACACCCATGAAAAAAATCTCACCATCCATCCTCCCTATCTTTCGAGGCATGTCTATGGAAGACCCTAATCAGTTCTTGTTTGAGTTCAAAATTCTTTTCCAAACCTATGACTACAAAACCAATAATAAAAAACTCAAACTCTTTCCTTCCACTCTCAAAGACTCTGCTATGAGATGGTTCATGGGGTTTTCCTCTAACTCCATTGATTCTTGGGAAGCCATGGAGACAACATTTTTGGATAAATACCAAGACTATTGTAGGGGAAGGGATAGGAAAGAAGAGTTCTTCTAGATACAACAAAAAGAAGATGAAAATATAGAGGATTATCTAGATAGATTTATCTTTCTTCATCGATGGAGTGGTTATGAGTTACATGCAGACATCACTAAGACAATTTTCCTTAAAGGACTTGATGAGGAAACCAAAGATTCCCTCCATCTTATGGGAGGAGGAGATGTGCATAAACTTACTATGGAACAAATCATTGAGCTATGCAGAAGTTACTCTAGAACATGAGGGGGTATAAGGAAGAGAAAAACATCCAAGCTTACCCTAGGTACCTTTGAAATTCTAGAGGAAATGGCTAACATGAAAAACAAACATTTTTTTACAATTAACATCAACCATAGATGGGCTTAAGGCCAAAACTAGTGCTTTGCCAAAGAACCTCTAGACATATATTGCCCTAAGTGTAGGAAGAGACATCCCCTGAGAGAATGTCCTTTGGATGTTATAGACATGTGTTTGATTTGTGAAGTTTTTGACCATGACACTAAACATTACACCTTCTTATCATAGTTGAAAGGAGGCTTGAATGTTGTCTCTCAAGATGATGTAGAGGTAAACTTTGTTCAAAGGCCAAATAATCAAGTTGTATATTCCCCTCGACCTACTCAGAACCCCTGGAGGATGTCATGGCCTAGTCAGGATCCTCAACCTACTTGGGGACAACCTGAGTGGACAAAATCAAATTGGATGAATTACCCACATCCACCACCCTGGATGAATCCCTACACTCAACTAGGTTGGACACCACCGACCTCGACAGTCCATGACACAACCAACAATGGGTACCTCAATAGAATCCTAACCAAAACCAGCAGTGGACACCACAATAGAACATTAATCAACAACAAAGGTTTCAAAGAACACAATCAACAACACGGATAAGTATCACAAACACAAATTTCATCCCATCTGTAGTGAACCCTAAAATCAGTAGACAACTTCAATTGATGAAGCAAGACCAAGTAATACAATGTAGGTTAATACTATTGGTAATTTGTGACTAAGGTCTAGGAAAACATTGAATCCTCCTATTTTTATCATGGAAATTCTTGTAGACATTGATAAAGATGAGATACTTGAGGAAAATGAAGGAAATACACCTTCTCCAAAAACACAAAACACTCGAAATGTCAAGAAACTAATCAAAATTCTCATAAAGCTCATTTTCCTGAGTGGTTATAGGACACTTGAACTACTGATGAAACGATGCTAGTTCAAGAGTTGAAAAATGTGCACATTGAGCTCCCACTTCTACGATAACTAAGGGATATTCCAGAATTAAACCTAACCATTATAAACGAGTGTATAAAGACACCTGGGAGAAAGAAGAAATACCCAAAGACCGTCAGGGTGGAAGGAAATTTGGCTGATCTTATTGTTGGCACACTTATTTGACAAAAATACGGGGATCTTGGGAGTCTAGTCATTACCATTTGTATAAACAATCAGTTAATATCTAATGTTTTGGTGGATCTTGGTGTTGCCATAAATGTTATAACAACAGATATGTTTAATCTAGTGTACTTGACAGACTAGAACCTACCAATACCATTCTTTAATTGGCATATCAGTCCATTACTATACCAGATGGTGTGATTAAGGATATAATGGTCACCGTTGAATCCTAGGAGTATCTTGTCGATTTTATGGTCCTACAGCCTAAAGCTCGAAATTGTGATAGCCTGAGTCATCTTGGGATGACCACGGCTGGCATCGTTGCTGCATATATTGACTGTAGGTCGGAAAAATGACTATTCTAAATGGGCAGAAATCCAAACATATTTCATTATATCCTCCTACCCAGCCTTATGTGTATGCTTGTGAACATGTATGGGTGGATTCTTTAGATACTAATTCTCTTATTTCTTCTTATTTGGCCACCATTGCAGTGAAAAACCATATGACAAAAGTTTTGATTCATACACACTGACTGATGCAGAGGGCTCTGTGACTATAGAAATCAGCACTGTGGCTACGGAAATTGGAAACTCTAATTGCAGACCCTTTTGTTCTCGATATGACCGATATTGTTTCCTTGGTAAGTGATACTTCTAATGAAGCTTGTGAAGAAATCTATGTTTATAATACATAATCCATAGTTTCTGATTTATATTGTCCTTTGACCAAGATTTTGTCTCTTGAAAATGTATCCATTTTACACATGCTATCCCCATGTTTTCTCATTGATTTATTTAATCACCAATGCAGAGCTTGCCATTTTGGAAGATACCAAACAAGTGCTTGTTGACATAGGGAAAGAACTGACCATTGGTAATAATTTGGAGGCCAACCAAGAGGCTAGGGTTCTCGAGATTTTGAGGAAACAAGATTTTGCTTGGGATTACACTGATATGAAGGGAATTCATCCTACAATTTGTACTCACCATATCTACATTGAGGATGTTAAACCCATAAGGCAACCGTAATGAAGAATTAACCCATCCCTCAGAGACATAGTAAAAATGAGATAGAAAAATTGCTAAAGGTAGGATTCATCTACCCTACCTCTGATAGTCAGTGGGTTTCACCATTAGTTATAGTTCCCAAGAAAAATTGTAAATGGAGAATCTATATTGACTATAGGGAACTTAAAAAAGCCACCAAGAAAGATTATTTTCCCCTATCTTTTATTGACCAGGTTCTAGACAATCTCACCAGTAATAATTTTTTTTCTTTCTTGGATGGGTTTAGTGGGTATAACCAAATAAGTATTGCACCTGCTAACCATGATAAAACCACCTTTACTTTCCCTTGGGGTACATTTTATTATTGATTCCTACATTTTCGGGATTTTTAATGCACTGCTACATTTCAGAGAGTAGTCTTGGCCATTTTTGTAGATCTTACAGATGATTGTGTTGAGGTTTACATGGATGATTTCATTTTCCATGGATCTAATTTTGATGAATCTCTGAATAAAATTGGAAAAGTATTGAGCATATGTGAGCAGTAACCAACTATCCCTGAGTCATGAAAAATGTCTCGATGATGGTTGATCAGGATTTGTCTTAGGTCACCATGTTTCTGCCAAAGGTATATAGGTCAACCCCAAAAAGATCGCAGTCATCACTTAGCTACCTACACCAACAAATTAGACTAACATCAAAAGTTTCCTTGGACATACAGGGTATTATCGATGATTCATTAAATAATTTAGTAAAATTGTTGCACCTATGTTTTCATTGATGACAAAATATTGTGTTTTTGAATGGTCCCCTCAGTGTTAGCAGGCATTTGATATTATCAAGGAGAAGTTGACCACAACCCCAGTCTTACGAGGTCCCGATTGGGGGCAACCTTTCCATATCCACACTGATGCCTCCAATACAACTATGTGAGTTGTTCTTGGGCAGAAAGATGAAGAGGATCACATGTATGCCATTTAATTTATCAGCAAGAACCTGACTCCTATGGAAATAAACTATACCACTACGGAAAAGGAGTTTTTAACTGTTGTTTATTCTTTGAATAAATTCGACATTACATCACTGGGTATAAAATATTTTTTATATCGACCATTCTGTCATCCGATATTTTATGAATAAACTAATAGTTGGAGGTTGGATTTTTAGATGGTTACTCTTGTTACAGGAATTCAATCTAAATATTATTGATAAGCCCGAAAATATAATGTTGTTGCTGATTTTATTTCGATATTGAATGTTTCATGTGATGATGAGGTAGTCCAGGATCAATTTCCAGATGAACATTTGTTTGCTATATCAACTCAGACTCCATGGTTTCGTTGATCTTACAAATTATTTAACTACAAGGAAGTTTCCTTCCTATTTTACTCATAAAGAGAGAAAGATATTGGTTAAAAATAGTGCAACATATAAATGGTGTAATGGAATTTTATTCAAATGTTGTCTTGATATGGTTCTTTGTAGGTGTATTCGAGAGGATGAAGTATATGACATATTGCGAGCTTGTCATGATGATCCAGGAGGAGGACATTACTCAGTAAAGAGGAAAATTCACAAAGTCCTTAGAGCTGAGTACTATTTGCCTTCCCTCCACAAGACTTTCAAGAAGTATGTATGGCAGTGTGATGCATGTCAAAGAATGGGGAAGCCTACACTATCCATGGAAATGCCTCTTAATCCTCAGCTGGTCTTAGGACCATTCGAGAAATGGGGAATTGATTTCATTGGACCTTTTGATCCTCCATCTTTTGGGAAAGAATACCTCTTGGTATGCATGGACTACGTTACGAAATGGGATGAAGTTCAAGCATTGGCATCTACCAATGAGGATGTTGTTGCTGATTTCCTGTACAATTGGATATTGCTATGATTTGGGGCCCCCAAGGCCATTGTATCTGATCAAGGTCCTCAATTTGTGTCTAAAATGATCGAGGATTTTTATAAATCTACCAAATCAAGCACTGAAATCATCACCATATCACCCCCAATCCAATGGGTAGGTGGAAGTCACCAACAGAGAACTTGAGAACATTCTAACTAAAGTGGTCTAGTGTTGACAGAAAAATTGGGTACCAAAACTTCCTGAGGCAGTTTGGGCCTATAACATGACAGGAAAACCACTACTAGTTTTTCTCCCTATGAGTTGGTATATGGGAAGAAGTCCATTGTTACCTATAGAGTTCGAGTTACACACCTGGAGAACAACACTAGAATTCAGCATCAATTTGGATGAAGCACAATGTGAACGGGTGATGCAGCTGAACAAATTAGATGAAATGTGAATGGAAGCACAAAAACAAGCGGAAATTATCCAACATCAGAGAAATACTTGGTATGATGCTCATATAAAATCCCATATGTCTCATGAGGGGAATGGGTCTTACTCTTTGATTCTAAATATAAAAAGTTTAAGGGTAAGTTACAAACATGTTTGTTGGGTCCATATCAGATCAAAAAAGTGTTTGATAATGGTTATATGCAACTAGTACCAATTGATGGCGACAAAGGACTCTTCTTGTGAATGGCCACAAGCTTAGGATTTATCAATGACCTCTTGACAAGGGAAATTTCACTAGTGACATCATGCTGAGTGAGGAAATGCATGTCGAGGTAGTTGTTTGCCCCTTTGGCTAGGAGTAATTTTTGTTTTAATTTCAATAAAGGAGGATGGTCATGACCTTGATCTTCTTCCGTTAGTTAGCTATTTTGTTTCTTTTAATAAATGCAGAGATCTTCATTTTTCACATCCACTAATAAAATTTTATCTTAGACTGTAGGACATGGAAATATATGGATATCAGATGTTAAACTAGCATGGGTAAGTGCATTCTAATTCACTATGGATATTTCCTTATGAAGAAACTCCCCATGCATAAACTTATCATAATTACATCCATACACAATGTTTGATGTATTTATTATGGATATCCTTCTGAATCTGATGCATGATGGCATGAGGGCATAATGAGTCATGATTTTTGTGCACACAACATGGGTCATATTCTATGAAAGGGATAGGTGGAATTTTTGTTTCAAGCGATGGGATGTGCACCATCTCACATATCAAAATTACTCACGGATACCTAGTCTTGTCAACCTTTTACGCCGCCAAATTTGCTCTACTTTTATGCGATTTGAGGATCCAGGTGCATTTCAAATTGATAGTTCTTAACCACTTCATGTCGTTGCTTCGTGAATATTGAATGCACCTTCTACCTGCCATCACATTACAAATTTAAGCATGCCCTTGTTCTTGTTTCTCTACTATCTGGATTCATTCACCTTCATCATGGGACAAAAGAAAAAGTTAGAGCCCAATTCTCTAGACCCATTACTCAGAACACTATGATTTCATAAGTATTTTATGATTCCGATTAGATTGACTTCATTCAAATTTGAAGGTTTTGATGAAGGAATAGTGGATGAATTCCTAGATAATTTTGAAGCTACTTGCTCATGCATTGGAGGGAAGCAAGTGGAGATTACTAGCCAAATAGTTTCTAAACTATCCGGTTTACTGATTTTAGTTTGAAAGTCATGAAAAATGCTCCCCTCAAATACTTTCTTTCTCTATTTCATGAGGAGGGTGAGGCATTTCCCAAGGTAATCCTTACCTCCTAGGGTGTTCAGAAAGGAGTTAAGAGGGACAGTCTACCCAACATTTGGAGGGAGATGGCCAAATGGGTTAATAGATACTTTATATGCAATGACCAACCATCTATGTGCTGGGTGGTGATTCACTCAAAATTATCATTCATTTAAAGAAAGGATGCGTCAACCCTACACTCAGGGTGAATTTACCGAATACTTGGTAGATGTAGTTATCAAAGTCAGCCAAAAATACAAGACTAGTGGGGAAAGGTAGTGCTAAAACACCCAGGGCTCATTCACTTACTGTGCTCACATCAAGTGTTTTTTAAGCCAAAGAAAAGGCTTGAAAGGATGTACATGGGGAAGGTTCCAAGACAAATCAGCTCAAACTAGGGCCATCTTCCACACCTCATCCCATTATCGCATCATTCAGTCACCATACACACAAGGTAAGGAGGAACCTGGAACTAAAAACATGGAAAAATTTGGTGATCAAGTGAGCCCATCTTCAACACCTTCCAATTCTAAAGGTAGAAATACCTTGACTCCCTCTTCTTCTATTTTCCTACAGCTACGATGGTCCTGTGCATTGCATAAACCTGGAAGTTCCTGGTTGGAGGGTTTTGTTGGTGCTTCTGCCCCTATGTGGGAGGTAAGGGATGAGGAAGAAAACTTGGTTGTCCCCACTAACAAATCACCAGACACTATATTCACTATAGCTATTCCTACCCCACAAAGCTTGGTTATGCCCTCATCTTCAAAAGTCCACTCCGTAGCTTCGGAAACTACTTGATGCACTCAAGCAAGAATTTATCTCTGGAATCAATTACAATGGAAATTGGTCACCTTGGGTTATGTCAAGCTGCCGATCCTCATAGTTATTTGGAAGATATTGCACTCCTTAAATCCCAATTGAAAGGTATGGAAGAAACAAATATTTCTTTACAAACTAAATTTACTCAATGCACAAGTAGAAAAGGTTAGAGAAATCATAACTTTACAAGTAGAGGTTAGCAGCCTAAAGTGGTAGAGAGATAGAGGTCTTAGTATTTTGAATGATTTCCACCAATTGTCTCTTTAGAATTTAGAATTAAAAAAGGAAAATAAGAAATTAAAGGGGGAAATGGAAATCATCCAAGGTGAAAAAAAAATTGTAGTCTCTTTTGGACTTTATCTATCCTTTGGCTTGTAAGCTCTTATCTTATAGGAGACCATCTTCAATTTACAAAGCATGTTTATTCAGGAAAAATTTTACTCTTGGCAGTTATTTCAGTTGTGTTGTCAGTGCCTTATAAATCCCCGATGGTAATGTTTTCGTATCCATTTACAAATCTAGTACCCCAAAATTCAAAACCTTCTTGTGAGTTCTACCTCCATAATATGTTAGTTCCCAATGTCCCTGACTTCTTCATTAACTTATTCGTGGGGATTTTCAATTAAAATTCTTTCATTCCTTGCTTCAAAATCAAATCATGTGGGGTGAAAAAATGGATATCTTTAATCACATAGCTCAAATAATAGGATTCTATATTCGGCCTACACATCACAATGATGTGGCTATGTAGAAAAACTTCATATCTCTTTACTACCAAGCTAGTATTGGAGAGAATACTTCAAAAATATTACTGAAATGTGTGGGGGACTTTGAAACCTATAGTTAGTAGAACTTTGGGGAAACAAGGCAGGCCTATGATAGGATATGGGAAACTTTGAGCTTACCATTAAAGCAAGGGAGGTTATTTCACCTCATAATTTGAGTTGGAGTATGTGATGAGGTGATGCCCTCATCACAATCATAAGGTAGTTGTCAGAAAAAACCGTAAAGCAAAGATAAGTGATGAATGGGTAGGACTTTAGGTGTGACCACCTCTCCTCTTGAGTCCTACTACCACCTAGAAAAATAATGTTACATAGTCAAATAAGGGTTTTACATCTTGGATCGAAGTAACTTCCAACACTCAGGGATGTAAAGGTACCAGGAAGTAATATGTTGATCAGTTTGAAGAGTATGACATGGCCCAAAGTAGCTTGGTCATAGGGTAGGGTGTAGATAATTTGCATTGGGACATGCAATAGGTAAAGTGTAGGGGAAATGATGAGTGCATTATTTGGCTCATTTATATCATTCCTATGGTTAATAAATTTTCATTTAGATATGATTTGCTAATGCATGGGGATGCTTTGTATAGTTATATCTTAGCGAGTTTGATGCATTTTCCTTGTTTTTGTCATGCAACCTGATTACCATATAACTTCCTACTAACTGCCTTTGTGAGGAAAATGTGATGATGTGTGTAGGGAAATAATGAACATTTATTGCCAATGTAATTAAGAAGTCTGAGTTTGGAGTTGGAATGCGGAAGCGAAAGACTTTTTCCACCTATCGACCTATCAAGTATGGGACTTGTTTCTAGTAGTCCTATAGGAATTTATGAGTCTTGATTAATGTTGATTAGTGGGAGATGTTAATGTTGACTATTATGGCATATTTTGTAACTGCTTGTGTCTATATAAAGACACCTTCTTAAGAACATTGGAGTACCTGTTAATTTTGGATATAACTGTAATATATAGCCTGTTATATTTAGCACTTTGTTTTTCCATATACTGGATATGCCATGGAACTTTTTTGAATTAATATAAGTGAACATCATTTTGAGGATCTAAATTTGTTGATATTTCCTCTATCCCAAGGGAGAGCAAGGGCCCACTCGACCAAGGAGATGGGAGTCTAGTTACAATCACATACACATTTGTTTTTCTTATAAGTTTTTACCGTAATATCTATTTCAAAGATAATTATATTTCAAGTATGTTTCATGCAATCTTAGTTTGAATGTATTTTCTTTTCCTATTGGAATTTCTATTCAGAATGTGTGTTTCCCTTTATGCAAAGTTTAATTAGCATGTGCTTTTACTTCTACTAATTCTTAGTTACGAGTGTGTAATTTCAATTCCATTCTTTCAGATTTTGTGTGCACATTTCCATTTAATTTAGAAGTATAGATTTTAAACTTCATTTCATCACAATAACTAAATTTTGTAGATTTATATTGAGTTTTCATAGATTAGTAACCAACTTAGAAAGATCTCACAACAACCCCCAATAAAAGACCTAACAGGAAAATTGGTTACATAAAGCTCCATTGCATATAACCTAGGACACACCCCAGTTTATAATGACACTAACATAAGATTCAATTAGTTAAATGATTGGAGAATACAAATGACCCATCATGGTTAGGGGAATGGTTCTTGAATATATGCAAGTTCGATTATTTGGAGCATTTGGGTTGTCCAAGATAAGATCCCGTTGTCTAACATTTCCTTGATAATGTTCTTGAAGGTGATATAATTACCATCGTTATGGCCTTTAATGTGATGATAGTTGCAATAGTCCTATTCCTTTTACCATGTAGGCATATGACAAGCAATTTCAAAACCATTATGTAGTTTGATGGGTGGTAGAGAAATGCTCTGCTTTAAGAATTTTTTATAATACTGAAGAATAAGGGTCCCCGATTGGAGTGTACTTTCATTTCTCTCACCTGAAATGAAAATATTTATGGGAGAAAGGTTGGAGGAAGGTTTTTATTGATTAGATGGGTGATATGGGCCGAATTTTAAAACTACCACATTGGAAGATCCTTTGGCTTTTAAATAATTGTTTTTGGGTTTTGAAGAGGAAGAGGCATCATTTTATTTAAAGGCAGCATTTTTCTTGTGCAATTGAATTTTCTTCTCTTCTATGACATAGATTTCAATCTTTCTAGCCATGGTGAATGCTTCATCAAAGGTACAAAAGGTTTGGACTTGGATATTTGGTGAGATGTGCCTAACACAAGCCCAAGTGAATAACTCTATAAGCTTGGTTTGAGGTAGTCTGGAATGTAATTTGGTTGATGAGGCTCTGCTAATGAGAAAAAAATATGTGATAGACTCATCGTCATATTGTCGTGTTGAGTATAAGTTGGTCATGGTGACCTTCTTGATGATATTGATTGAAAAATGGTCCAAGAAGGCTTGAGCCACTTGATTAAATGAGTAAATGGAATTTTGAGGTAAACCACTATACTAATCCAATGTAGGTCATGTTAAGGACATTAGGAATGTCTACAAGAGTAGAGTGTCATCGTGAGCAATTAAATAGAACCCCTTTTTAAAGACCACAAGTTTTTCCGTGGGTCCTCTTTGTTGTTGAACCAGCTTGAATTTTTCCATTTCCTAATGTGTAGGGTATGGGTGAATGGGAATAGATGGATGAATGGGCTCATTGCAAATTTCATCATATGTTAAAGAGTTGTGAGAGCTAGAAACTAATGCTTCTAATGTTTGCATCTTTTCCATCATCATTTTAATAAGGTCATTGATAGGTTGTGATGAATTAGCACCCCGCAAAGATAAGGGAGTTGATGACAAATGTATGATGTGGATGGAATTCTAGTATATGGTGGTGCCAAGTATGAGAACTATGAGGGGGAATAGATGCAGGTGGAAAATATCCCGAATAGGTGATAGACGAGATAGGTGGTTGTTGGTGATATGTGTAAGTAGGTGGGGTGGATATAGTGATCCTTTTAGTGATTGGAGGTAAAGATTGCAGGATGGAGAGGATGATGTTTTGGAATGGGGTAAGGGCTACTAACACCATGTGTGGCTATGATGCAATAGGTATATACGAGGTGGTGGGTGCATATGGGGCTATGCTCAAGGTGGATGATGAAGGAATGGTTAACACCATGGGAGAAACTAACATCAAAAGTGCAACCGATGTTGTAGGTACCATAGATATTGATGATGTGGGGTCAATTTGGGATACTATGGGTGGTAAGGTGGATGAAGGTAATGTAGAGCTAGTGGTAGCTGATTTGGAAGTGGGGCGAGGGCAAGACATATAGACATAGGCATGCCGTATACCAACTATCCTGATAAATTGAGAGTGGAGGAATGGGCCAAATAATATTATAAGGCAATGGGGTTGTGGTCAAGGAGTCTTGCAAACTCCTTGTCACTGGTACTAATGATAATGGGTTGAGTAGGATCCATAGGTGATATGATGGAAGGTGGTGATGGGCTAGATGGGAGCAGTTGAAGGCTTGCATGGAATATAAGGGTATTGGATTGACTAAAATTCAAAACCATGTGAGTTGGCATAGGCTTAACAATATGTTCCCTATAAATGACACAAAAAAATGGAGAAAAATAGTTTCGGGAGGCAAAATTGGTCATTGTTTTAATTAAAAATTAAAACACAAGAACCAACAATAGTTGGGTTAACTGATGATGGTGATAGGATAACCGATTCCACTTAGTGTAACCAATACCGATTCATCGTAGGAAATCAAAAGTTTTGCAAATGGGACAATAGCTTAATGAAAATGAGACAAAATTGGATCTAAAAGTGAATTTAAATATCCAGAGGTATGGTGATATGTCTGAGGAACTTTAGAAAGAACAAAATATGTGGTGAGTGTTGTTTTTTGGTTAAATTATCGAGGAGAAGATAATTAGCAATGGTCGTGGAAATCAATGACAATGAGTAAACCGATTCAATCATTGGACCGATGCCGTTTCATCGTGAAATTTGAAAAGATGGAAAAAGTTATTTTTGTGACTTAGATTAGGTAAAATATCAACCTAGAAATATGAGTATGATAGTGATGGACCCTAACACACTCAGAAAAAAATCAAAATACACCAACTATAATTGTGGAGTGTGAAAGGAAGAAAGAAAAAATGGAGAACACATCCTCACAAACCAAGCAAAAGTTAAGAAACATGAAATCCTATGGGTGAATTTTATGTTTTAGCTTATGCTATTTAAGACCAAATCATGAAAAAACAAAAAAATTGGTTCAATAGAAGGTTTCCTATGAAAATCCAAGATCTAAGGGTGGTTTTAGGTAATGTTTTGGTGAGGGTGGTCCTTTCTCTGAGATAATGACTGGACAAAGAAACCAGCTGGGCGTCCAATATCAATCCTCTAATCATGTGATCATTGAAAGCTTATTCTAGGTAAGAGGATGTTTAAGAAGATGTTTAAATTATGTAATTGGTTTGATATATAGAGAGATTGCAAGTGAACTACAATTAAATTAGTCAACCATCAGTTGGGCATGACTTCTAGCGTATAGGTTTCCCTCAAATTAATGTGAGCTATAATGTAAAAATCCATAATGAAATGCAAGTGTTTTAAGCCCAAATCCACAATTACGTTTGATGTAACAAATGGAGAACAGGAAGAGGGATGCTCTTTCACTAATGCAATGTAGTAAAAGGAAGACATGTTCTTTTTAAAGCACTAAAAGTATGATTTATTTTAGACAATAGCAAGAAGGAGAATATTCCAGAGAAGAAAATTAATGTGAATACTTTTCGAAGGGAAATAAACACACAATTTTTTCCTAGGAATGAAAAAATGCAAAGGAACCCCTGATGGGTCCCACCAACGTGCCAAAATGTTTCACTAGATTCTTAGAAAATTAATGAAATAGATAAGGGTAGTAGGCTAAGGAGGAATACCTATTCTTAATGTCGGTGAAGGTTTTTTGTGCATTTTTAATTTCTTGATCTAAGTTGATTGTGAGAGATTCCTTTTGGCTAGGAGGAACTACCTATAAATGCAAAACAATACCACCAAATAGAGTTAAACAAAATAATGAGTGGAATGCCTAGTAGAAGCTAGATCCGAGAAGCGTGATACTTCCTAAACAGGCTATCAATCCACTTTTATATAACAATATTAATGCTAGTTAAATCATACATGAAGTAAATATCCTATTAGAATTGAAATGATTTAGGTATCTTGTACAAAAAAATAAGAAAGGTCATTCAAAAGGTTGTTTAAGGTCAAAACGGGAGGGTTGACTGGCTAGTGTTGAGTTGCAGGTCTGGTACAAGCTCTGGGTAAGGTCTAGTAAGGATTAGAAATGGTTATGGGCTATTGGGAAGTGGGTATTAGCTCATTGGTCTGAGCTATATTGAAAAACATAAGTAAATTAGTGTCAACTAACCGACCGAGGCCTGGTTAGGCGGAGTGACCGACATCGGTTGGCTAACTAACGTCGGTGGGGAAATTAGTAGAAATTTTTAAAATTATTTTTTTAGACTCTGTGATTGCCCAAGGTTGGAAATGGTGAGGGTGAGGTCATAAAATGGTTTTGAAGACTCAGAGATGATTAGGAGAGGGTTAAAATGGGTGAAAATTCCGAGTATGATCAGGTGATGGGTTGATGAAAGGGAGGAATTATATGGGTGTGGAGAGAAATAGACTACAAAAATGAATAAATGAATCTACACAAGGAAGCTAGATATTTAGTGTAGATATGTTAAATACTTGTTGAAAAATAGATTTGAGGATGTATGTGATGAAGATGGTAATAATAGAGATCTAGATAGAAGATTCATTTTATTCATGCCGCGGAAGTTCAAACCTCTATGCTTCTCTATTGTGAATCTTTGATCGTGAAGAGGATGATGAATGGTGATCAATGTTGGTAGTGCTCCCGTCTATCATCTTTTTCCTGAGTGCTAAAGAAATTTGAGTGCTCTAAGTCTAAGGAAGAATGAGATCCTAAATGAATTGACCAACCTGAGAAAAGGCTTTTAGAAATGTATTTAACCTAACTAGAACGGTTAGGTGGTCGCATCGATTGAGATATAACCAACGTCGGTCAAGATGGGAATATCTCGGTTGGCTAAAATATCCAGATTGTTTCTATTTTTGGCATAATCTCTAACCTTCTTCCAAGTCTTGAGTGATAGATCATGGAAAGATAAGTGGGAGTCCTTTTAGGTTTGTTAATAGGAGTTAAGTTTGTGTTTAGACTATGTCCTAGTTAGTTAGGATACGTTTAGATTCAATTTTAGGTCATTAATGAGGTTTGAATAGGTCATTGAGTGAGGTGGCTAGGTGAGGTGGTTAAGTGAGGATATTAATTAATTTAATTAAGATAATTAATTTAATAATCATGTACACTATGGGATATGAATAAGTGGGATATGATTAATTTAATCAAGGGGTTTTTAAGGGAGTATGACCCAATTTTAGTGTCCAAACAGAGAAGAAGTTAAGATTGACGAGGATTAGTAATGAAAAGGAAAGGGTTAGATATCAAGAATGTGAATGTTGAGAAAAGAGGTGATGAAAATGACGATGCCTAAAATTTAACAAAGTGAATGTTAAATTTATAGATGTAAAATGGATGAACAATTAAAGTTTAACAATGTCTATGTCAAACTAAAAGACATAAGAGAAAGATAAAAAGATAAAATCTTGATGAAAGATAAGATCTTGATGACATTTGATCATGATAAAGTAGATATTATGATGTCAAGACTTAAGTTGTGAATGAAAGTGCTCAAGTAAGGACATGGGTATCCACAACTCAAGACTTAATTTTGATGGGAAAGAAATTTCTTAAACTTTGGGAAAGTGATCCAAAGATTTAAGACTAAGGTAAAATAGGAAGAAATCGAGATGAAAAGAATCCAAAGGTGAAAATTTGGCAATTTCAAAAAGGGGTGATGAAAAATCCAAATATAAGGTGTATGGAAGATTTGAAAAGAAAGGGAAAATTTTCAAATAAAGGATGTAAAATAAAAATAAAAGAGATGAAAGAAAGGTCCAAATAAATGATATTTGGAGGATTTGAAAAGAGATAGTGAAAGATCCAAATAAAGGAGATTTGGAAGGTTAAAAAGAGATAGATGAAAAATCCAAATAAGAGGTATTTGGATGATTTTGAAAGGAGACAAAAGAAAGGTCCAAATAAAGGATTATTTGGAGGGTTTGAAAGGAGATGATGAAAAATCCAAATAAGGGGTATTTGGAAGGTTTGAAAATTAATAGTTAAATATCTAAATGAAAAATATTTATAAAGATTAAAAAGAGATAGAATATGGAGAGTGAATGAAAGAGTGTGGAACACAAACTCACTAACACATAAAAAGAAAAAGAAAGGTGAAAAATATTGTTTATGGAAGGTGGACCTCTAACTTAGATTGGCTTGGACAAGGTGTGGCTTCCTAGAATAAAGTTATCTCCTAAATGTCAACATTATATTTGAGTGAGAGTGATATTGTTGATAGTTTCTAGGTTTACTTTACCCCCTGATATGATAAGTTGGATTTTACTCCACTCAAAGGATCAAGCTAGGGTCACCACTATGGATATATGTGACTCTAATCTCTCATAACATGCATACTAGTCAGTTGGGTGGGGGTACCCATTTCATCATCCAGTTCCCTTAAGGTGCTGACTACTTTAGGGTTCTTTTGGTACTCCTCACAATGAGTTTCTGGCCCCTGACCATGCACTTCCCATAGTTAAGCGAAGATCGGATAATAATCTCATCACCAAAATTTAATTAAAATATATTTTATAAAAATTTAAATAAAAAGGGTGATAAACGAGTTTGTTTGAATCAATTATCAATGGAAACTTTCAATTGGTAGTTTAAGAATAATATTTATAGGAATGGTCCTACAAACAAGTTGTTATAATTTTTCCCCGAAGTAGTCAAAGATTAAAAAAATGAAAAATAAAAAAATCACATTTCTAATTTTTCATATCACTTATAAAAAGCACGGAGAAGAGAATACACATGAAGTTGTTATGATTAAATAAAAATAGAATATAATAATGAAATAATCACTTACATTAATTAAATGCAATATAACTTCAAGAAACCATTAAGAAATAATCCTAAAATAGAGGCTAGAATTAAGAGATATTATTGGATAATACAAAAAAATAAAAATAGTGTAAGAATGCCAAAGACATGGAATTGAGTGAACTAGCATTAAGAGTTACGCTAACATGTACACTTAAGGGAATTAACATTAAGAGGTAACACTAACACATGCATATAAGTATAGACACATACAATATAACATAAACACATGCTATATAATGGAAATGTGTGCAGAGTAAAATTTTGTAATGTTTGCGCACACCTAGAGACAAAAGCGCATGCATAGTTATGCTAGTGAAAATCACATGAAACACTAGTGCAATGAATTTGGAAATGATCAAAAATTGGTAAACACAACCAAAAACCTGATTTTTAGATTTTTCTCCTTATTTTATTGCACACCGTGAACCTGAAACTTGGACAGTAAGGTTAGAAACAAATAAGAAAAATAAAACAATGATTAGACCACTAAAATTTAAGATAAAAATATAAATAAAGTGTGGGATCTGATTGAGCGTTCCAAAATGTGAGCAAAGAAAATCTCATTACAAGTTGAAAGACAAAAAAATAAATTAGTATACCTTTGTTTTGATATTTTCCTTGCAAACCTCAAGTAATATTGTGAAGAAATTGGACTTATAGAATCTTGTATTGTAAAGGAATGTGGGTGCTCTTGATTTTTCTCCAAATTAAGGATGAAAATTCTACAAACTCATAAAACAAGAGGATATGGGTGGTTAATTTGGCAGAATTTGGCTGCAAATTGCTTAAGCTTCAAAGGATGGATTTATAAAGGAATGGAATATATTTTATAGATGAGGGTATGCCATGAGAAGTGGATCATAGTTTGAATGATATCTAGGCACATATTATAATATCTCAAAATAGTAAGAGGATTTCTTCTCTAAAGTTGTAGCTTTACAAGGGTAATGATGATTTTGATTTTGTGCGAGATGATGGTTATACTTATAGCTTTGTTGCCCCCACCATTATAGGCTTCTAGAAGTGGAGTGGAGTTGAATGTGAGTAGATAAAAAAATTATTTAAATAACTAATTTAATTATTTATAAATTATGAGAGGAAAATTAACCATTTAATTAAATAATTTTTTAATTAAATTAGCTAAAGGGCATTAGGAATTAACTTAATTATTTCCAAGAGCATGATAAAATTAAATTAATTAATTCTAAACGGTAGGAGTATGTAATTATAATTAATTTAATTAATTATAAAGGGTTATGATTTAAACGATGGAATTGATTTAATTAATTCGAAAGGGATGTATTCTAGAAAGATAAAATTAATTTAATTAATTCTAATTGGATGGAAATAGGATAGAAATATGTATGTATTTTTAGGGTGTCTACAATGACATTTTACTAAATTTACAATCCCACCTCGAGTAGTGTTGCAATAACTCCTTGATAGTAACCTTATCTCTCTTCCTCCACCTCTTGAGTTGGATTCTAGTTGTCCTCAAGGAAAAAAAATTGATGAAAAAACATATTGTGATTATCACCATTGTAATGGATGCTCCACCAATTGATTATTTAATATTATACATATGATCCAATACTTAATTAATTATGATGTAATTAAATGGGATGAGACATGCATATCAAATCCTACCAATGACAATGATAAGATTAAGATATTCAATGACTTGTTTCCTAAGCACAAAAAGGCTACATCTAAAGCAACTACTAATCATGTTTACTACATAGTTCCACCTCTGTAGCCTACCTATAATCCTTTAGAATTTATTTTTGGTACTACTACTACTTTACTACCAGCCATTGCTTTAATCGATGCAAGATTTGGATGATTCTTTCACATCTTCTAGGCTTTACATTGATGCATCCATTAATAATCAAGCTCTTAATAGTGTCATGATCAATATTAATTTCAAACATAATACATATTTTCTTCCCTTCTTGTATGCTATTAGTTTCACATCATCTCAAATAAAGTGCAAGTCTCCTACTTCCAATGGGCACATAAATCTTCCCATCATAATTGTGCCTCTTACTATTTTCCTTCAATTTCTTATAGCATTTGAAATCAATTATTGTGACATGGTATTAGGTATTCATTGGATTAAAGCTACTAGGTCTATGCCATCAATTGTACACCAACATATCAAATTCACACATGATCATAAAGTTATCACTATTTAAGGTATCCCACCTCGAGACCATGTTATTTATCATCTCTCAAGATTAACATGTCCCTACCACTAGTTCACCTCTCACTCTAGCTAGCATTTCTCCTAATCCACCTGTTATCATAGTTACTCCAACAATTAGTGATGTCAAGTATTATGATTTTTTCGCACACTCCTACCAATAGTCCAACACTTTTACCATCAGCCTACTATCATGCATAGTTCTCCACGGAGGACTAAGCCATCACATAAAGTTCATCATACACAATGTGCATATCAGTATTCCAATAGTTCTATTTAACCTCATACACAACACATTTCTGTAGGACATAGATTTCCTACACACATACTCATGTAATCAGTCTCACATGAATTTTCCCTTGATTTATGATTATATACTTCCTTTTATTGCAATGAAAGATGGTGGGACCTCACCCAACATACTCATTAGCTATTTATTATGCTACTCACAATGGGGGGCATCCACTTCCCCCTTCATTTCCTAATGACACACTCTATTTATAGGTTCAATTTTACTATCGAGGAGTGGTTACACACCATAACCTCACTTTTACACATACAAAAGGAGGAAACCTTATTATAAGAATAGTGGGGGGAATTGAATCATTCATACAATTTTTTTTTACTTCATTTACCATAACATACATTCATCATTCAAACCATCCATTCAACATCCATAAACAATGTGATCTTATTAAGTGTGTATTAACCATTTACAAGTGCAAGAGATAAGAGAGAACACATGAACACCATATATATGTGGGAAAACCTCAAGGGAATAAAATCCACTGAAATTCTAATTATATTACACAAAACAAAGGAATTTTATGAATATTACACATCACACAATATTTATTTAGTGAAGCACCCATTTCACAAATAACACCCACCCCTATTTAGTATAACACCCACTATACAAGGAGGCTACCACCCCTAAGGTAATCTAACACCCACTCAACCACCTGAAGATGAATATCACTTAAGTATTTTTACTCCTACAATATATTGTGATCAAAAGTTCATCTTGTTTCATATCAAACCCTCTCAAACAAGTATCTTCTCCTACTTTGCTCAAATCTTCTCCTTCATTTATTGATTAGGTCGAATGAACTTACACACCTTCTCCTCTATTATTATCAACACTTCATCACTCTTCTTATATATTTCATTGACCCCTTACACCTATTCAGCTTCCTCCTTTATCTTTCTCAAACATCCATCATCACTACTAATCATAATGAGCTAATACACTCACTTTATATACACGATTCTAGCTTACATAAGAAAATAAAATAGGCAAGACTATTAATTTGGTCATTCCAATTCAAAAATATATATACAACATCATATAAATGACTTAGAGGGACTAAGTAGGTTGGAAAATGTCACACAAGCATGAACAAGCACACACTTCTCTTCTAGGCCCAAAATAATGCCTTCTAGCTCCAACGAATGCATTATGAACTTCAAGGGAATTTGACATATTTTTCAAGGATCTAACAACTTCACACAAGTCAAGGAAAACCTCCCACAACTCTCAAAAATTTTAGGAACAGTTGTAAAATCAAACTTCTCCATGACACACTCCAATAAGCAAGTAATCTCATTGAGGTCTCATACACCTAGAAATTAGACTGAAAATTGAATGAGTTCACATACTAAAACTCATTATCAAGGCTTATGTAGAATATGGATGTAAAATATCTCAAATTATACTATCTAAAATAACTCACTTTATCCTAAAAAATAGGGAATAAAGCACTCAACCACTTCAATTTCTAAAACAAGTCAAAATGGTAATTATGATTCAAGAACCCATCTTGAGAGAATCATACTCTAATACATAAACCATAACTTCTAGGAACAAACAACACATGAAACATATCAATGGAACCATGATAAACTTTCTCAATCACTAAAATGCATATTTTTTATGGAGGAACACACAATAACACACTTGGTCAACCACACCTTCTTGAGAAGCCTAATAGGGTTCATTAGGCCATTAGGGATTAAGCAAGAAATCACATTTCCAGATCAAATGAATATCAAATCATATAAAACTTCATATCAACTATATATGACCATAACACACAGCTCCATGATGGAAAACAATCAAACTCACCTCAAACCAACATAGCTTGTTTTATCCCTTCTAGGCCACAAACGGTAGGGAAACTTTGGATACCTCGTAAAAAAAATTTATTCACACAACCTTCTTAAATAAATTTTAATGTTCACATAGAAAACCTCAAAAGGTATATATAATAATTCACTTCTTTTCATGAAATCTCCATCTCAGCTCTGCACCTATAAATCTCCACAACACAAGGACTTTTCTCCATCTTTCAGAAACATACGGAACATGAAATCACCACAAAATGAGCTCAAACAAGTACTCTATAACCATAATGCATCACATTTGATTTCCAAATCCATTTTGAGACCATATAACTCATTTTCCTCCATCACTTTAAACTAGGGTTTTGGGGAGGGTTTAGACTGCATCTCGCTTCTTAACAATTGTTCATAAAGTATAGGACATAATTTAACTCCATTCTAACTCTAAAACACTCTTAGTTCCATGCCTCAACTATGGTGAAAATATTAGGACCCCATGCAAATATTTTATGAGAAAATGATCACTCCAAACTTTACCTCGAGTCGGGAATTGTACTTCTATAAATTCAATATGACCAAAAGTAGTTTATCTTGCAATTTATTCAAAATATTGACCTAAATCTTGGTATGAATCACTAAAAAGAATCCTTAATTATGTCAACTCTCATCCATGCCATGTAACCTCTAAATCTCTCTAGATAACAAGATTTACCCATGAAAAATGTTCCTTGTCTTATAGTCTTACTCCAAAATGACATTAATCATGCATTTTATACCTCGAATAGTGATTAGATACAACTCCTACACATATTTTACAAACTCAACATACTCCTTACATGCTCCAAAAAGTATTCCCTACTCCATTTCTCATGTTACCAACTCATCATGCTTGACCTAGGTTTAGGACTAGGCCTAGAATGACTTGACTCAACACATACTTCTCATAAACTGACCATGATGACCTCTTACAGACTCATTAACACCTCTAACACATCATATTTACCATTTGTGACATCATACTAGAATTTTAGTAGTTTTGGATCTTACCTACAACACCTAGCTTGTTTGACCATACACCAAGACATCATACTAAAGAATTCAAAACAAGACACTACCAATCAACTTTTAAGCTTAAAAATGGATAACACCTCATGGAGACACATAAATCACCTAAAAAGCTTTGAAATCAATGTGCACTTTACATCAATGAAAACCATAGAAATAATTCTAAAAAAACTTGCTTCCCATCTCTACTTGCATAACCTCTATTCATAAAAATACTAAATATTTATATATTCATCTCCCGGGTGCATTATTAGATCACCCATTCTTATCTTCAAAGAATATGTTTTCATCTATGTCGTTAGGGGGCCTGAAATCCAAAAACATTCAAATATGTTACAAAATCAAAAAGCATCCAAATATATGAAACTTTTAAAAACAATTGCATTACTCTTGCTTGGTTGTTTCTATTACATTCTTATAATTTTCATGTTGCACTTTACTTATCATGTTATCTTGATACATAATATGCTATATCATTTTCTATACACATGTATTCACATGGTACATTGATTTGAATGCAAGATACAAACATATTGTTACATGATGCAAGATGCTTGACACTTCTCTTTACCAATTGTTTTACGCCAAATGGGGGCATCCACTTTATAATTTCTTACACATAAGTGTTATTGTTATAATGTTTCTCTTACCTCATTAACTTATTAAATACATCACGTTATACTATATATTATTCTAACATGTTAATGGGTTCTTCAAAGGTTAGTATCTATTTTGCAAGTCACTTACAAACTAAGATCATTTACATTCTATAAATAGCTTATCTCTTGTTTTACTTGCTTCATCTATGCTTTCACTTATTTATAGGAAATACCCTATGTTACTTGCTTGTTACTTATTGCCCTTGAGTGCCTTGATTTATTTGTGACATCCCGAGTATTGTACCATGTTTTCACATATTGTTTTCCATGGCTATTATATGTGTATCTTTTCATGCTTTCGCTTACATACACTTGCATTGTTTATCTATTGTGTTTCACTTAAAAGTTTCTAGATTTTCTATTATAATATTGTCTATGCACCATGGTATACACCATGCACGGTCCCATATTTCCCCCTCTAATAATCCTTCAACACATGTGCACATCGGCTATAGGTCATCTTGTTTTGTTTTCATTCATTTTCTCTACCTCACGCACCCTAAACGAGGGGGAAATCATAATATGTGATTTTATCCTTGTAATAGCTCATAACTAGGGAAACAATGGTTATAGAATCATACATTTAAAAACCTTATAAAATGGATTATTAAAAAACATGGGTGAATAAATACACAAGGACCAAAATGTACAACAAATACCATTGCATATGGACACTATGGCTCATTCTATATGCTTTTGTCATAGGGCATATTCAATAAACTTATCAATTGATACAGCTTTCTCAAGAACATCTATAGGCTTTCTACTCATGTTTAATTACAAAATATATGGTACAGTCAAGTTATGGTGGCAACAAGGGTATGTGAAAATAGCATTTCCTTGGTAGAGTGTGTCATCATTTGTAAATCAATTGGGTTTATGTTCATCTCCATTAGAACTTATCAGTCGGTATTGGGAAGTATCAAGGTGACTAATATCCTTTTAGGATATACTTATCATTTCTCATGTTTTTATGGAGGGATGTAGAGTAACTAAAATTCTCCCAAGATAGTTCTCTTCACCATGTGAGGTGCATTTACACTTCTTTCTATCCTCTTCAACATATTCCACTTGGGGTTTGTAGTCATTTTATACCCTTAGATTAACAATAAAATCCCATGCGCAACTTCCTATAACCCAATGGGATTTGGGCACTCACCGAGGCATGCGTGAGCACCGAGCCTCTCCTTTATGTGATTCTTGTGAGAATGTATCATTTATGACATACACTAAGAGAAAAGGAATGAAAAATAACCATGCATTATTCTTCTAGAACCTAGGATGAGTTATCATTTCATAATGCATCCATAGAAGAGGAATAACAAACAACATATGGAAATGGTTCATACACAAAGGAAATATACTAAGATCATGCTCATGAACACATATATGATTTAGAATAGAGCCTTATATTCATATTGATGAGTTTAATAACCACATTACATCCCTTGAGGTCATAACAGACCCATATAACAATACAGAGAAGAGTCATGCATCGAACTACACTATGTCCTTCACATTACAAAGATGAATACAAACCCATCCCTCTAAATATGTCATCACTCCTATATTTTCACTAATCCCAACCCATAGAATCCTTCATTATATTTTTGTAGATCTCACCTTTCTTCCACTATTCTACCACAAAAATCCCTCTCCACATCTCTTATCTTTTCCCCCTTCTATTATCCACGCACCTCAATATATAGCCTTTCTACCTTCATCACCATGGCCTCTAAGGTAACAGATCAGCTATCAAGTGTCCAAGAGGTCCTGCATCGACACTAAAATTTTCCTCCATAATTTCTATTTCATTAATGTATGTATTAGGAATAGGATGTTGTTAAGTATAATTAGTAGTAGCGTCTGATAGAAGATAACGGCGCCACAGTACGGTGTCGCCAATAATGTGGAGTACGGTAACGATCAAAGTACAATAGGAATGTTGTAAAAAGTAAATATTTGTCGTAAGTAGTCCGGTAATGTTAAAATGTCAAAGTTTGGGTAATTAGAAAAGTAGGGTCTACATGATTAGGAATTAGAAATATTATATTGGTAATAAGGACAAGGAGTGAGGTCATAAATATTTTGTGTATTTTATTTGTAAAAAGTCTAAAAATGTGGAACCCATGTAAAATGATAAGGTTTATCTTATCTTAAGAGATAAGCTTACATGTACAGATAAGAGTTAAGGTATGGAATATGATTTGTCAGAGTGGATTTCTTATCCTATCTTAGAGATAGGATGGATAAGCCTAGAATTTCTATAAATAGAGAGGCCACCCCCCTCATTTAGCATAGAAAGAAGTAGTGAGAAATATTTAGGAAGTGTGCAAAGGAAGCCATCGGTTTAAAGGTGTGTTGAAGAAGCCATTAAGAGGTGTAATTGTAAAGTTTCTCCCATAGTCTTGGTGAAAGTCAAGTGAAGTCAATAACAATTCAAGTACCTCATGGGTGAGATTGTAACAATTTCATGTTAATATTATAATTTACTTTGATATTTCAGATTTTTCATCATTCCGTCTTATCATAGTCGATGGTATTTTTGTGTTATGTTGTTATTTTGTTTCAGATTACATCCACCAAACTAAAGGTGTGCATTAGTAAATAATCATAAGCACGAGGAGTTCCGGTGAAGAATTATCATAGTGCCGGATTGGTGATGACATTTTGGTTCCGTTGCCAGGACCATTCCTCGTTGGTGGATTTTTTGGAGAGATATTCCCACTTAGTCAAAAATCAATTAGAGGGTAACCTTGTTTTTACTGTGCATAGTAGTTACCATGGTAAAGTCATTTTTACCATGAATAGTAGTTACCATGATAAAGTCATTTTTGTTGTGAATAGTATTTATCACAGTAAAGTCACTTTTTACCGTGAATAGTATTTACCGCAGTAACTTCACTTTTTACCGTGAATAGTGTTTACCACAGTAAAATCAGTTTTTACCGTAGTAAGTCAAGTTTTACCATAGTTTACCGTGGTCATTTCTATAGTAATTCCAATTATTTGTGCACATAAGTCTTGTTGATTGTACTTGTGGGTTGGTATTTCACGGTGGTTACTTTTGAAAATGGGAAAGATTCCTGTTTTTTCAGCTCAATCTAATGAAGATGCTTCTTCTTTCATTCAAGAGTTTAAGCGATCTTGTATTTGTAATGGCCTTATAAGAAGGGAACAATGGACTGAATTTTTTCCTACCTTTTTGGATGGTTCCGCACTTAGGTGGTTTGAAACACTAGGTGATAATGTGAAAAACTCATGGGATTTATTAACTGAAAGTTTTCTTGAAGAATTTGGTGAACAACAGAAATATGCAGATCTCATGATCGAGATCACAAAGCTATCCCAAGGAGAGAAGGAGAAGATAAGGGATTATCATGCTCGTGTTCTAGAGCTAAGGAGGAAGCTCGATGCCAGATCCGGAAGGAAGGACTAGCGGATGGGTTGATGAATGGCGTGGATAATCTCCTCTGTAAGCACTTCATTCTTGGGATGAAGCTAGAGATCAGAAAACGAGTGAAGTATGACCACCTAACTACCATTGAACAAGCAAAGGAGATTGCAAGAAGGCAAGAAGAAAGCATGGAAGAGGAGCCCAAAGAAATTGTTGCTAAAGTAGAGCCTACACCAGCACCTTTGGTCCAGAATCCACAACCACTCCCGATGAGCACAAATATTTCTCCTAGTACATCTACTGAGTATGAAGATCTACTCAAAAAGATGGGTCAGTTAACTATTAATCTTCTTCAAGGAAAGGAATTTAGTTCTCAAGGAGGAGATAGAGGTCCAAAAAGAAATATTTTTGAAGTTATTTGTTATGGTTGTTATAAAAGGGTCATTATAAGTATAATTTTCGAGATAGAGCTTTACATCTGGTAAAGGAGATAATGATAAAGGAAAAGCACCTGTGAATTCTTTTGATGTAGTAGATAAGAGCAGAAATAATGAAGTAGATGTGTTTGTAACAAAAAGAAAGAAAGAAAAAGATAATCAAGATGGAAATGATCCTAAGAAGATGAAAGAAGAAACTAGTAAGAAACATAGGAGAAGAAAGTTGGGTGTGCAGGATTTTCTCGATTTCACGGGGCAAGGACCATACTCCATCTTGGAAGATCTGTCCAAAAGGCTTGCAAATGTTACATATGGTCAAATCTTGGCTATGTCTTCTGAGAAGAGGCAGGAGTTGCGAGGTGGACTCAATGCTCGAAGAAGGAAGGAGGTTGAGGTCCCTATTTTGGAGGCAGAGGCAGATCCCTATGCTCCACAAGCTGAGGTATTATGTAATGGTATTTCAATTCATGATGTCTTACTTGATGGAGGTGTTGCGCTTAATGTAATGACCGAGTCTGTAATGAATATGTTGGGTTTAAAATTGATCGCCCTTAACACTTATGTTAAGGTCATTAAATAAAGGAAAAACTAAACCAGAAGGTGTAGTTTCAAATGTGGCAATATCTATTATGGGTGTGGGTGTGGTAGACTTTCAAGTGATGAAAAATGGTACATTGCGTGCACCCAATGCTTGGGAAGACCATGGATAAGGAGAGTTCATGCAAGAAACTCTGGAATGAAGGTTTCATGACACTTGGACATGGTAGAGAGAGGGTGAAGATAAATGTGATCCTCGACATCATAAGGAGAACCTATGGATTCAAGTGATGAAACTGATGATTGGACATCCTCTTGATTACTCTAGTACCAGTGAAGTGGACATTGAAGATGAAGAAAGCGAGGTGGATGTTTCAGTCATGGATATCCTTCCAGTCACACCAACTCATGACCCCATAAAATTATCTGAAGAAGAAGTTGATGATCGTCTCCAACAAATAAAGATTGGTGATGCTGTGATGGAGAGTGAGAAGGAATCCTACCTCCAGCTCTTTCGAAGGTACATACACCTATTCACTTTTGATTACAAGGAACTCCATCAAGTAAGTTGGGTAGAACATTGTATTGAGCTGGTAGATGGTGCTAAGCCCATAAAGCAAATGCCATATAGAATGAATCCTAATTTTTCCAAGATTGTAAAAGAAGAAATAGATAAGTTGCTTGATGCAGGATTCATATTTGTTGTGGAGAATTCAGAATGGGTTTCTCCATTGTGATCTCAAAAAAGAATGGGAAGCTACACATTTGTGTTGATTACAGGAAGCTCAATAAGGCAACAAAGAAGGATCATTACCCTCTTCCATTTTTAGATCAGATCTTGGATGAAGTAGCTGGCCAGGAGTGCTATAGTTTTGCTGATGGATATAGCGGCTACAACCAAGTTCATATAGCAGAGAAAGATCAGCTAAAGACCACATTCACCACTCCTTGGGGAACGTTTTCTTATAGAGTTATGCCTTTTGGGTTGTGTAATGCTCTAGCAACATTCCAGCGTTTGATGAATAGGGTGTTCGAACCCTACATTGGGACCTTTGAAATGTTATCTCCATCTCAGTGCAGTGGTCTAACTTGCTCCCATAGATGCAAAAATCATCTAAAGGCGTTTTGTTAGGGCATGTTGTATCCAGAGATGGTATTGGTACTGATCCTGATAAAGTTTCAAAAATAAAAAATTTACCATTTCCTCTTAATAGAAGTAAGTTGAGATCATTTTTAGGCCATGTGGGTTACTATAGAAGGTTCATTAAGAATTTCTCAAAGATTGCATGACCACTAACCAGTTCTTGAAGAAGGATGTTACTTATGAACCAGGAAATAAAGCACATGAAGATTTTGGACAAGCGAAGGAAGCCCTGGTGTCTTCACTGTTTTGAAGAATCCAAATTGGAACAAGCCATTCATTGTGTACACGATGCCTCGGATGTAGCACTAGGAAGTACTTTGAGCCAAAAGGATGAAAATGGGAATGAACATCCAATTTACTTTGGGAGCTTGGATACAAATGAGCGATCTTTGAGGTAAACTATCTCAGAATCTGAAAAAGAGGCTCTAGCTATCATTTTTGCTATAAAAAGTTTAGAAATCACTTGTTAGGAAGAAATTCATAGTTGTAACAGATCATCGCTCAAATATATTGTCAATAAGCCTAACCCATCGGGGAGGATAGCAAGATGGATAATTTTGCTGTAAGAATTTGAATTTGATATTATAGATAGGCCAGGAAAGAAGCATGTCAATGCAGATGCACTCTCTCGAGCCTATGATGGTTTAGGATCATCTTGTGATGATGATGATTTTCTCGATGCAACATTGTTCTCCCTTGACACAATCCCTAGTGAATACATAGATATTTGGAATTATCTGAATGAATTCAAGTTTCCTGATGGTGCCAATGCAAAGACTAAGAGAAATATTACTCAAGCCAATCGTCCATATTCTATTCTGCATGGAGCATTATTTCGAATAGGACCTGATGGACAAGAACAAGAGGGCGGTTGGACGTGATCAAGGAAAGGAGCTGCTAGAAGAATTCCACAATGGTACATGTGGAGGGCACTTCTCTGGACAACTTACAGCAAGAAGGATCTTGGATGCGAGTTATTCGGCCCACTCTTTTTAAATATTGTTATAATTATTGTAAGACATGTGATATTTGTCAAACACATGGTAACCGTAAGACTTCATCAGCTCCATTATGTCCTATTCTTCCACTTGGTCCCTTTGAAAAGTGGGGAATAGACATTTTAGGTCCACTTCTAACTACATCATGCCAAAATAAGTATATTGTAGTTGCCATAGATTATTTAACCAAGTGGGTTGAAGCTAGGCCATTGAAAACTTGCTTCCATGGATGAAGTGACAAGGTTCATTTATGAACGCATTGTCACCGATTTGGTTGTCCATTAGAAATTGTAACAAATCAAGGAAGCCACTTCATTAATGAGGTGGTAGAAGCCCTAGTCAATAAGTTTTCTATTAAGCACAGGAAGGCAAAAACATACAAGCCAAGCATAAATGGACAGGTGGAGCAACAAATTTTGTGCTGTGTCAAATTCTAGCAAAAGATGTAGCCTTGCAGGTACATAAATGGGATAAAAGGATTCATGCAGCATTTGGGCATATAGGGCAACATCAAAGTCAGCAATAGGTTACTCCCCATTTCAGTTGGCCTATGGCATTGATCCAGTTCTTCCTATTAAGTTTGATATTCCCACTATGAGAGTTATGAAAAATGAAAGGATGGATGAAAGTGATTCAGTAAAAGAAAGGTTGGTACATCTTCATTTGCTAGAGGAAATGAGGGAAATAGCAAAGGATACAAGCCATAAGAAGAAAATGAAGTAGAAGGAATACTTTGATCAAAAGATCCGATGGTCTCCATTTCATGTGAATGACTTGGTCCTAGTATATGATTCGAGATACAAAAATGAAGACAGAGAAAATTTCTTTCAAAATGGATGGGGCCCTACAAAATAGCATTTGTGCATGAAAATGGTAATGCGTGATTTGGAGGAATTGGATGGCACTCCCATTACGAAATGGGTCAACCACGACAAGTTGAAGATTTTCCAAGCACGAGAATAGTCTACTCAGGACGGAGTAGAAGCTAGGAAGGGAAAAATGTCGACACTAAAATTTTCCTCCATAATTTCTATTTCATTAATGTATGTATTAGGAATAGGATGTTGTTAAGTATAATTAGTAGTAGCGTCTGATAGAAGATAACGGCGCCATCAGTACGGTGTCACCAATAATGTGGAGTACGATAACAGTCAAAGTATAATAGGAATGTTGTAAAAAGTAAATATTTTTCGTAAGTAGTCCAAAGAATGTTAAAATGTCAAAGTTTGGGTAATTAGAAAAGTAGGGTCTACATGATTAGGAATTAGAAATATTATATTGGTAATAAGGACAAGGAGTGAGGTCATAAATATTTTGTGTATTTTATTTGTAAAAAGTCTAAAAATGTGGAACCCATGTAAAATGATAAGGTTTATCTTATCTTAAGAGATAAGCTTATATGTACAGATAAGAGTTAAGGTATGGAATATGATTCGTTAGAGTGGATTTCTTATCCTATCTTAGAGATAGGATGGATAAGCCTGGAAGTTCTATAAATAGAGAGGCCACCCCCCTCATTTAGCATAGAAAGAAGTAGTGAGAAATATTGTAGGAAGTGTGTGAAGGACGCCATCAGTTTAAAGGTGTGTTGAAGAAGCCATTAAGAGGTGTAATTGTAAAGTTTCTCCCATAGTCTTGGTGAAAGTCAAGTGAAGTCAATAACACTTGAAGTACCTCATGGGTGAGATTGTAACAATTTCATGTTAATATTATAATTTACTTTGATATTTCAGATTTGTCATCATTCCGTCGTATATCATAGTCGATGGTATTTTTGTGTTATGTTGTTGTTTTGTTTCAGATTACATCCACCAAACTAAAGGTGTGCATTAGTAAATAATCATAGACGAGGAGTTCCGGTGAATAATTATCATAGTGCCGGATTGGTGATGACAGTCCTCTAATGGAGCATGCCTCCTTTGATACAAGATCTCCAATATGTGTAATGATGTTCTTATGGAACCTTCCAACGCATGCATGTAATATTCCCTTTTTGATCCTTCAACCACCAGCCGGTGGCACCTTATCCATTCCGTATGCTAGACAGGTCACGCTTTTCTTATATGCTACTTGGAACACCGAATATGGCTAAGTCCCAAAACCTATCTTTCCTTGTGCATGCACCATTGTGTTCTACTAAAACCCTATCGGAACCCTTCCTTGCATGCCTTCACCCTGCATGCCCACATGCCTTCTTGTACGTGGCTAATATTGTGGGGCCCAACATCACCACACACTACGCCTGTTCTCCATCCTCGAAAACATTCTTCAATAAAATAAAGAATAGAGGGCTCTTACAATGGTTAGAAAGAAAGAATAAAGGAATGAAGAATTGCGAGAAAGGATGAAAGAATGGGGGAATTGTTTATTGTTGGAGGAGGAGAGGGAAATCCTTCCCTAGTTCTGCCTCTAACTTTTCCCAAACTTTGACCTCGTTTTGATCTTGCTGATAGAGGTCACCCACTAGGGTGCTCACCTCCTCAAAATTCAGCTCCTCCCCTTTGGTGCTCATTGTGTCAACTATAATTTATAATTTCTTCCCCAAGTCTTCAAGCGCATCCATTATGCGGGTGATCTGGGGGTATTGTTCCTTCATTTAGATCTTGATAGAGCCTTGCAGGTCTCAATTTATTCTAACTTCTTCTCCACCTCAGATAGGATCTTATCACTTTCCATTCTATTCCCCTTATTTTTATCTTGGAATTCCTTGAGTTCTATTTCATGGGTGGCAACCAAGATTCTTTCCACTCTATCCCTATTAGTGCAGTTGTCATATGCAGCTTCGGTGACTTACACAACAAACTTTACCTCTGCCAGAAGTTTAGTGTATCGAGACATAATCTTGAAAACCTTCATCTCATTTTATTTCTCTTAGCACACCTATGCCTCTTCTCCAGACTCTAAAGTGAGTGGTCACCTCTCCATCGTGAGAATGCAAGTCAAATCCTCTAGACACTATAAGGATGATTCATAATTTTTCTCACGTGGCACTAAGTCAAGGTGCTTCAAGACAAAGGGCATCTATAATCATTTCCACCTTCTTGGAGACTTCATGCACCTTTGCTTTTTCTTCTTTCAGCTCATGCCTCAGCTGAGTGTTGATCAAATCCTCTTACTTTAGGTTTTTTCTCTTCTCCATGAGCTCCTTATTTTTCTTCTCCAATTCCTCCTCCAGGAATATCACTCTATCATTTCTCCTAAAACAGTCTAGCCTCAATTTTGATTGAAACCTTGTTAAGTGCATTACAGACCTATTCATCTGATAGTTGTTGACCATTCACCAAGGGATTTACCCCTTTTGTTTTTGACACATTCATTAGCACTCACTGGCTTACCTCAAATTTTGGTTCATCCATGTGGGACTCAAATTCCCAAGATAGCATCTTTCTTGTCCATGGGTATGCACCTTCTTCATCAGACGATGACATAACTAGGAGTTACTTTGTTGGTATGGTGCTTTGGAAATGCACACATAAAACCTTTCTAGGATCATCAATGTATCCCATTCCTTGCCCTTATGCCACCACTATGCCTTTCCCACATATTCACATAGATTTTGGGAAGCTCACTGCCAATTTGGGATCCCCACCCATGTTGTCATACTCCTTCCCAACGCTTTATTCTTTTATCTCCTTTATAATTTCGTTCACACTCCGCTCCAACTCCTATTCCAAAAATCCTTCATGATTCCCACCACTTCTCTCTCCACATATTTCTCTACTTTCTCATTGGTGAGGCTTGGGGTTCTTTGGTTTTTGGTGCTTACTTCTTTGCTCACCTCATTTCCTTGATCCTCAACTTCTTCCTCATCTTTCTTCTCCTCATCTTCCTTGTTATACTCCTCTTCATTTCCTTCCTCCTTGGAATCATGTACATCATATACTAGATGGTATTCACCTCCTTCAGGATTGTCATCATCCTTGTCATCGATGTAGGCATCTAAAATTTCCATCTCTTCTGAGTCTGCCTCATCTGTCACCTTCTTCTTCTTCCTTACTAGGGATTCCACTACATGAGATTATTCTTTCTCCTTTTCCTTGACAAGTGACCTCTTTTTTGGTAATTATTCATGGGTGAAGTGTTCTTCATGCTCCAACACCTCTTCTTCTAGGGTCTTTTCCTTGATAGGGTAACTATTTCTTCACACGTAAGTGCTAGGCTTCGTGATTGCATTAGGAGGGCCCACCGATTGTGTGGTCTGCACACGTGGTGATTTTTTCACCTACCCCTCTTATTTTTCTATTTTCTTTGGCATGGAATTCTTTCTCCCTATGAGGTCTTCTGGAATGGATACATCAATCTCTAGATAGGCACCTTTCTCAAACTTCATCCTTTTACGAAGATACACCTTTGTTGCAGTCCTTCTAGTGAATGACAACGTCAAGTGCTTCATCATTTTTACTTCATGGGAGACATACTTCTCCATGTATATGTGTTTTTTAGGGTACACGAGATTTCAAAATAGCTCATGGTGGTCATTTTCCACCTCACTAAGTAGAACCTTACTCTTTTGGATTATTTGAACTAGTTAACTCTAGCTTGGAAGTATTGTGTGATGAAGGAGAAGGGTAGCTTGCACCATGGGCCCATAGTCTCATTTGTTAACATAAATCTACCAACACAAAGGTGTTAGTAAACTACGAATTCTTCTTCTCCATTCACGAGTGTAGGAAAATGCTATGGATCTTCCACTCGCCCCGAATGCATCATGCATTCATTTATACCAATTCTCCAGCGCGCCTTGTGAGTGACCATCATGGTTTCATAAGTGTACTTTTCAAACCTCTCGTAGAGAGGGATCCTCTTCTCGGATACTCCCAAACAAATTATTCGGCCCATCAGGCACTCCAATATATGAGAAGACAATGGTGAGGATGATGTTGCCGATAATATCTTCTCTCCTTCCTATGCACTACTTATGATCTCATCTGTAATGAAAGTGGAAAAGTAATAGATGGTTCTCTCTGATATCTTCTAGCATATGTTTAGCCATGCCTTATTCACTTGTGTCCATCATTCTTGATCATTAAGCTTGGTCACCAAGTGCATGGGAATCCTCATAATAGGGTCTTTAATTTCTTTGATGTCAAAGTATTGAGAACCCTTCTTGTAGTCATATGTTGCTACTATCTCCTTAATAGCCTCCTTATCGCTCAGGTCACCATCTATAATTTATCCCTCATAAATAATGCCTGTGAACTTAGATATCAAATGTGGTGGTATGCACATCTTGCACCCTGTAAAATAGAAGTGATCCTCATGCATGTGTGACATCAACCATTGATAAAGGTGTTAGGGCTTGCCAAAGTAAGGCAACTCATATAGTTACAATAACCCTACTTTCTCTAATTTTACTTTCACCTTGTTATTGTATATACGCATCCCATCTGGTGTCCTTTTGTTAGTTGGACAAATCAAATCTAATGCCATTTCCTTCTCAGTTGTGCTTGTGTGATGGTTATAATCACTCATGATCATTTGTCTTAAGTGTGATACCCACTCCTTTCCTAGAAATACTCCATCTGGGTATTGCATTTCTGCATACCATTCTTCATTGGAGCTCATGATGGCAATGGTTTGTTTTCCTTTTCCCTTGCCCTTCTATTTGTTCGGTGAAATAGTTGTCTTCTTAGGTTCCATGCTTTCTGTTGGGATAACCTAAGAACTCCTTACTTTTCTTAACTGAAAACTCAAATCCAAAGCTCAACTTCAATGTTTAACTCCTGAATTAATCCTTCTATATTGTTGCCCTAGCTTCCAAACCCTAACTAGGAAAACCTTCCACAAGATAGCACACTACAAACTAACTTCTCTCACACCCATGTACTCCTTCCTCCTGGTTTGTAGATCCACTCTAGTCACCCACTTAGATCTCTCGGATTCTTCTTCCTTCACACAACTCTCTTTGGATGCCCTAGTTTGCAAGAGTGCTTCAACTTCGTAATAACAAGGTAGAATAAAGACTTTCCTGACCTTATATTTATAGTTTTTTCTTCCCTCCAACAATAAATGTTATACCACCTACCAACATACTTTAACATTAAATGTATATTTTTCCACTAGGCCAACCTTAAGCACCCTTACCCATGCACCCAATCTTGCACAAAAACCTTCTATAACCTTCTCAAGCATAAAACTCCAATCTAACCAAATACTCTTACGCGCGCGTCTACAATCTTGAAGGGTTTTCTTCTTTCCTTTACTTTATTTTTTCCCTCACCTACCTCATGTTGTTCTGATTTCTTCATCCTTTGTACATGGTCTTTACATGCCTTCTTAACACCATAATTCATTATCCATTGTTTCCTTATGTGCTTTCTCAACCTTACGCGCTTCCTTCTACTGGGCCACTCAACTTGTATTATAGGCCTATAATTTGCTTTGAATTAATCCTCCCACACTAAAACAGATGTGCGGTGCTCGCACTTACACAACCTTGGAAAAATAATGTGGTTACAAAGTGCACAACATGTAAAACAAAACAAAAAGAAAGGAACAAGCAACGAGAAAGGGAAACATAAGAAAATAAAATCATAAATTGAAATTCTAAGATAACTGGCAATATTGCCTTATTTACAAGCACCAAGAAGACCTATTTATAGTAGGGCTTCAACCTAATCCCCTTGAAATGACCTAGTAATCTCATCCCATCTAGTGCTTGAAGCTGAAAGCACCTAAATCAAGAATGTACAAGATGATTTAGGGTCCTAACCAATGGGATTTCAACTTCATAGGATGGTGACCTTAAACCGCTTATTCTTGATATAACGATCATGCCATGCCTTTTTTCTTTCTTTTCTCTGTCTTCGACTCCATCTAGTAAGTTGTCACCTCTCATCTAACTACATCAACTTATCAATCCTCTCTTCCATCACTTATTCATCATCCAACCCTCATATGTGTGCTATATGTAGTGAGGGTAACATGAATTCAACCAAGAAAATAGCCTCCACACCAAACACCAATTGAAATGGTCTATCCTTTTTCAAACTCTTGTAGGTTGTCCTATATTCCCATAGAATGATGGATAATTTTTCATCCTAATCTTTTCTTCCAACATCACATATTTTAGTCAACGTGTGACTTAGAATTTTGTTAAATGCCTCAACAGTTCCATTCATTTGAGGGTGATAAGGGGTAGTCTTGTGATGGGTTACCATAAATTCTACTAACGTAATCCCGACCATTTTATTGAGAGAATGTGTACCTCTATCACTTGTTAAGCTTAAAGCACAACCATAAATGATGATTATGTTATCCCATAAAAATCTAAAGATTGTTGATGTGGTGCAATCCTTTTAGGTGCTACCTCGCCCATCATGTCAAATAATAATTGCAAGTAATGATATACCACGAACCAGTCCTTCACATGGTTGGTGAAATTGGCCCTACAAAGTTGATTTCTCATTTTTCAAATGGTTCAACACTGACTATTGGTCGCAAGGGAATTTCATCCTTCTTCCTGTGTTTTTCAAAGCATTGGAAATGGTCACATGCCTTGCAAAACTCAATACAATCCTAGTAGATGGTTTCCCACCAAATCCCTACAAGTAAAATCTTTTGCGTGGTAGCATTTCCTGCATAGTGTCCTCCTGCAATCCCACCATGTGATTCCTCCATAATTTCCACATTCTCATGTTACAATATGCATTGGCACATAACCACATCATGACCTAAATTATACAGGTCTTCACTATCTAACATGTAGGGTGTGGTGTGTATTGCTTACTACTTTCTCTCCAAAGCCTTTATCCCTTCTGGCACCACACCTATTTTTAAGAACACTATGATATCTTCCAAGTCTGAGGGCATGTGCCGCAACCTAAAAAGTTTCTCATCTAACATGGTATCATCAATGTTTTACACATCCTCCCCGAGTTAATCCTTGATAAGTGGTCGGTCCGAATTGCTTTCTTTGTTTTACAACCACTATGAACTCAAACTCTTGGAATAATAGGATCCACCAAAATATGTGCCCTTGTAGAATGGGATTGTTGACTAATTATTTCAATGCCATGTGGTCTATGTAGAATATAAATGGTGTTGTCAATAGATACTACCTAAACTTGTGCAATGCATAGATCATAGAAAATTCTTCGTGCTCAGTAGTTGTGTAATTTTGTTCTATTGGTGTCAAATTTCTACTTGTAAAACACAAGGGATGATCAACAATTCCCTCACCGGGTTATGCTAGTACTACTCCCATAATTTTCCCGATAGGGCATCAACATACACATGGAAAGGCTTATCCCAAGAAGGAAAATGTAGTATGGGCGTCGTGACAAGCCTGTCCTTCAAAGTGTCAAATTCCTTTTGCTATGCCTCTCCCCAATGAAAGGCACTCTTGTGTTTTAGTAATTCCTCCAAGGGCGTGATGATCTTGGAATACCCCTTGATGAATTTCATGTAGTGTTACATATGCCCAAGGAATCCATGCAATGTGTGCTTTGACTAGTTGGCTCCCTAATCTTATAATAACTATAAATATGGTGGGATCCACTAGTAAGCCTCTTCTTTGCATATAATATGTCCTAATAGGGTTCCAAATGGAGTAGAAAAGAAACATTTTTAATGTTAAGGGATATCCTTAATTGCCAACATATCTCAAACATTAGCCTCAAATTTTCACAATGGTCTTTGACCAACTCATATACAATCCATTCATCTAGGTAAACTTAAAGAAATTTATGGATGAAGACCTGAAATGCTTGGACCACAATGCGTGAGAACATATCACACACATCCTTCAATCCAAAAGGCATAATCGTGTAGGTAAAACTTCCCCATTTAGTGGTGAAAGTTTTCTTTCTTTGGTCTTCCTTTGCAATCCTGACTTGGTGATACCCTGAGAACCCATCCATGAAAGAGTAGACTTCGTGCCCGGCTACTCCCTCCAAAATTTCTTCAATAAAGGGGGTTGGAAAAGGATCGATGACACATACTACATTCAGGTCCCTATAGTCCACACATATCCTTATCCTTCCATCCTTCTTGATATTGATGACCATTGGGCTTATCCATTTTGATTCTTCCACTACCTTAATGATACCATATGTTATCATCTTGTCTATTTCTTCCTTGACCCGTATGTGTAGATTTGGATTCATCCGATAAGGCCTCTTCCAAATCAGGCATGCACCTTCCTTCAACTTGATCTTCATCTCCCTAAGGAATGTTGGATGCCTTTGAGTTCATGATACCTTCAAGGAACAAATCCTAGAACTCGCGTAATAGATCAATGACCTTTGAAACTTCTTTTTCGACCAATAGTACCTAATGATAGCTTTTTTAGGTTTTGTTTCTATCCTAATGTTAACCTTCTTTATTTTCAAGGGCTCATGGTAGGTGCATGATTTCTCAAAGCAAAGTGTTGTCTATGACTTTGTGCATACCTTCGAATGGTTAAAATTCAAAGTTTCCATCTCTTTACCATCTATTACATAGACCATCTTTATTTTTTATTTTTTCATGCATGCGCACTCAAGTTGTACTTACTCGACTCTTCTTCATTGAGGTGCATCTACAAATAAAGGCTCACCCAATAATTCCAATAGCCTATCTTCGCCATATCACTATCTCCCATCATAAGGCATTTGATTACTTACAATGCCTTATCCACCGATGGATTTGTACTCCTATACTTGAAAGATTGAATGAGATCAGCCACCAACTCCTACCAATTACCTATTTGACGATGCATCTCTGAATGAATATACCATGCACACGCACATACTTATAAGGTGGAATATAACTTATGCACCCATAACGAAGGTGGTAAAGCTTCTGCACTTCCCATCTAGGCCTTCTCACATGGTTGGATATGAAATGAGGTGATCTCTTTACCATGGTAGTCTTATATGACTGTGGGTGCGTTACTCCTAGAGAACCTTACAAAAATGTAATTCTTACCTCACACCATTCTAGGAGGTTCTCCCGATGTGTAGATCACAAACATGTTGTAGTTTTGAGAAAGTTATAACTAATCATTCATCTTCTCTCATCCTCATTTTTCCATTGAGCCTCCATCTCTCGAAAGAAAATTTGGGTATGCTCCCCTAGAGTAACTTGACAACTTATTTCCTCCTAGGCACTTGACTGAGCATGCATTCATTTTTCTTGTTATAGATCCTATCAATTATTTACCAATCAACTCCTAAGTCCCATACACCCAATTTTTGCATGCCATGATAGTGGTATCACTCAATGACCGAGCATATTCAAACTAGATGACTCCTCCATGAGATTAATTAAGGGCTCATTATAGGGTGTTGACTTCCCATTTGTCAAAGGGATAATAAATCTTTCTTCCTTGTTCTCAAAACACCATGGGTGCCTAAGTAATGCTAGGAAATTATCTTCCTCAGCAAGCATCGAGAATTCAAAATCCCTCTTGAACTTAGCCCCTTGAATAGTGATAACCATATCCTTGAAAAATCCAATGGGCATTGCCTTTGTCTTATTTTCCATATACAAAACATTCAAATATGGTTATAGTGTGGGCATTCCCATTTGATACCAAACATCTAAGGTAAGAACATTGACCTATTCTCTTGTGTCGATGAAGATATTACTCGAAGCCACCCATCAACAATTGCATTCAAATTAATCTCTTTATCATAGTCAAGGTTGTGAGGAGGAAGGATTGTATGTAAAACATGTCTTTCATGCTCTGCTCGGTGTGTGATACCTTCTCCCTCGGTCATTCTCCTAAGAAGGGAATAACAATATCTTTCCTTAACATCCTACATACTTCCTTGACCTCATCCAGGTCATCCTTTAGAGCCTCAAGATTCTTCATTTTCTCCAACCGCTTCAATTTCTCCTTTAGACATTGGATCTCCCTTGCAAACTCCAAATCACATCCATAGTATCTTGATACACCTCTTTCGATGAGAAGGGTCTAGATACTTCCCATGTACTAATTCCTCTCTTAAAATAGTGTCCTTTGTCTTAGCATCTCCCACGGCATGTGTGGCCTCTACTTGTGTCGTCACCAGTACAAGTTCTAATCCTAACTCACGTGCCACTCTTGGCATCCACTGTGAATCAAATTTATTTATGCTTACCATCCCAACACCTTTTTCTTTCCAAAGGTGTTTCGGTTCATATGCTCATAAATATATGGACACTCTTCATACTTATGTTTATTTTTACACCATGAGAATTGTATTAGATCAGGACACTCACACTTATAAGGCTCTATAGATACATAGTTATAATAGGTTATTTATAGGAACTCACTTTTTCCTCTTCCATGGTTATTTCGACCACAAAATCCTTAGCGAAAACCTCTTCCATGCGATCCTCCATCTATGTGTCTTCATAGTGATGATCATCATCCTTTGAACTACTTGCAAAACTAGTTTGGAACACACCAATATCAATGGCATCATGAAGCTGATAAATTAGTCTATAATCCTTGGTATCATGGGTTTTAGAGGTATAGATATTACAATAGGAAGAAACATTCTTTCAGATTATGTGATGTAGTAGAGGGCACCTACTTACATTATGATCCCAATGGAAAATATCATAGTCTACCACTATAACACGTACCAAATTCGAGGGAAACTATCCTTTGCATGCCCTTCCACTTCACAGTATGTACACCAAAGCCCACTACAAACCTCATGTGTTGAGTTTGCAAACAACTTCTCCAACTTCTTGGTCATTGCAACAATTTGAGCCTCCAGAAAAGGACTAACACCAGTATCAATGTTCTCAATAGACTCAACATGCGGGCATCTTCCAATGTGTCACGTGGGTCTATGAAAGTCTTGTGTGACATAGCCCTTCTAAATGGTGTTATCAATCCTCCAAAAAACCATTGAGCATGTTGAAAAGGATGAATGTCATAGGATAGTTTTGAAAAGAGAGTCTTGAAACATGCATCATATTCCTGCACACTATTTTCCATTCCTTGTTGGATTTTCTTCAGAGCGTTGATTATCTTCTATTCAAATTATGGGATATGGAACTCTGCTAGGAAGGCATTCTTCAATGTAGTGTAGTCTACCACCATTTGATGGGGGTCATACTTCTGGTACCAACTTCACATACATCCTTGCAATGTTGTTGTAAACTAACATTCCTTCCACTCTGAGGTAGTGATCCCTTTCACACGCTATAGTAATTCACACTTGTAAACATGATTTGTAGCATCTTCAATACCCCTCTAGTCTAGTAAGTGCAATGACATCTTAAAAAATACTTGTGGAGGTGGTTAAGGCCCTTGTCCTCTTGATAAAGATCCTTGGTTCCCTCTAGTGTTTCCTCCACCAGATCCATTATATCCACCAGTTCTTGTTCCTCTTGACCCACCAAATCCTCTAAATTCACTAGGTCCACCAGTTATTCCAGCCCCTATACCACCAGATCCACCTCCTGTAACCGGAAAATGGCCTAAAGTGGTCATGCCTGGTGTTCCCAATTTCCCACTAAGTTGTGCCCTCATAGTTTGTGATATTTTCCCACTACCAGCTTTTTGTGTCTCATGCCACTCCCTAGAAATGATATTAAAACCTTGTGTACTTGCGTATTATCAAAAAATTCCTCCAAATATTGGAACGGTTTATGCAGCCATGGATCTTCCAAATGAGAAATTATATGTCCTAGGCACAAATCAATTACTTCCACCGATATCAACTTGGTTAACAATACTTCTCCCTTCATCGGGAAAACCAAGTGCCAAGGGTTATTCACTGTGGGTTCGGATGCATGTCGATAGCTCTCCTTTCTCCATGCGATGAACTCTCATCGAAGTTGAAGGGGCCTCTCGCCCACATTTTTCAATATTGGGTAGCACATACCACTTAGGTTCCATGCCCTCTACGTGAACCTCAACTCCTTCCCACAACATCTACCTCTATAGATCCATCACACTTGTAACCTTACATTTTCTAGTCATCTTCCTCTCATGAGCCTCACTATACTTGAGTCGTCTCTCCTCCCTTTCCTTTTGAGCCACAATGTCATCATTTTCCTCCACCCTAGCTTCCTCTCCCAAGGCTCAAAAAATTTTATCCATCCATGGGAAATGCCTCTAAACTTAAGGTAATGATCAAGATATTCATAGCCAAAGGAATAACACACAAAAATGATCCTCTGGGCTCCCTCAAAACTCAAATTCAACAACTTATGGGAAATAATATGTAGAAATGGTGTATTCTAGAGTATAATTGGTCATCACTCCTTTCCACCAGTTATCAATAGCATACATCTAAGTCATATCTACATCCTGCAGCCTCTGGTAATCATATTGGGTCCATATAATCTGTAGTACCAACTTGATTTAGATGCATATGCTGATAACCATTCATATAGTTCTACTGTAAATAGTAGAAGAATGTCTCATACAACTCATGGTATAGGTTCTCTTCTACCCATCTATGTGCATCAAACTCAGGTCCAATGTTGAATCTTTGAGAAAAATCATCCTCTGTGCTCTTGAACCATCTTTCAACACTTTATAAGGTCAAACACTTTGTCATCACACATCATAGGGACTAAGATGTATTCCATTTCTCACAACTTCAAAAAGAGGTCTTGGCAACAGAACCAATATGTAGTCATTTTTATACCCTTGTATTAACATTAAAATCCCATGTGCATTGGCCTATCACCCAGTGGGACGCTGGGCTCTCACCCGAGGCATGTGTGGGCACCGAGCCTCTCCTTTATGTGATTCTTGTGAGAATGCATCATCTATGACAGACACTAAGAGCAAAGGAATGAAAAATAACCATGCATTATTATTCTAGAACCTAGGATGAGTTATCATTTCATAATGCATCCATAGAAGAGGAATAATAAACAACATATGGAAATGGTTCGTACACAAAGGAAATATAGTAAGATCATGCTCATGAACATATATATGATCTAGAACAGAGCTTTATATTCATATTTATTATTTTAATAACAACATTACATACATTCAGGTCATAATAGACCCATATAAAAATGCAGAGTAGAGTCATGCATCGAACTACACTATATCCTTCACATTACAAATATTAATATAGACCCATCCCTCTAAATATGTCATCACTCCTATATTTTCACTAATACCGACCTATAGAATCCTCTATTATATTTTTGCAGAGTTTCACCTTTCTTCCACCAATATACCACACTAATTACTCTATGTATCTCTTCTCTTTGCCCCCTTTTATTATATGTGCACCTCAATATATAGCCTTTCTGCCTTCACCGCCATGCCTTCTGAGGTAACAGATTGGCTATCAAGTGTCCAAGTGGTCTTCCAATGGAGAATTCCTCCTTTGATCTGATCTTTCTATTCTATGTAATGATGTTCTTTTGGAACCTTCCATTGCATGCATGGAATATTCCCTTTTTGATATTACAGCCACCAGGCTGGCACCTTATCCATTTCACATGTTAGATGGGTCACGCTTTTCTCGTGTGCTTCCTAGAATGCCAAATATGGCTAAGTCCCAAAACTTGTCTTACCTTATGTGCATGCCATCTATTTTGCTAAAACATTTCCAAAACCCTTCCCTGCATTCCTTCACCCTACATTCCCTTCTTCAAATAGGTCCCACGCACCCACACACCTTCTTGTACTTGGCCAATATTCCGGAGCCCAACAAGGTTGATCATCCCCAAGTCCTTCTAACTAGATCTAAACACAATGTTTAAAAATCTACATGGAAATGGTAGCAGTAGTACTCTCCTCCCTCTCTTAAAAAATAATTAGGTGTACACTTTATTTTTATTTTCTTTTGATTTTTTGACATATTGGTATTTTCAAATCAATTTCAAAATTTTCAATTTAGATTTGGATTTCATATACTTTAGACATTGAGTACACTATGTTCTCGGAGGTACACATCTTGGTAAAATAAACACAATCCAAACAAAGAAAAAAGTTATAACACAAGCACAAGGAACTTTGAGTGAAAACAAAGTGTGTCTACACATTTAGGTGAATTTTCATTAAGCACACAATTTTCAATTCCATACTTAAAGGGGGAAATGTAGACACTCATTTTAGTAATTCATGTCTTGCAATAACAAAAATTGTACAATTATTTACACTAGTCCACACTTGTTCAACTTGGTCAATCATGTTATCCCTAACTATATCCCATTCATTATTGCTTGCACACACAACTCATTTATTCACACAATGGTCATATTAGTCCATAAAATTAGGCTAAACCCTTGCACAATACAATCCTAGTTTTCAAAGCATTCACACATGCATCTCAGACTAAAGTGCCCAAAAATGGCCGTAATATCTATACCCTATGGCCCTTCCGATCCGATTTGTTCCCTCTTTCTCCAATGAAAATTTTACTAATTCAAGTTTATTTGGGACACTTCTAGTTGGCCTTATCTAAGATTTCTATATCCATAACACATATATAAGCTAGTTATTTTTGTCTATTATCAAGGAGGATATCATACAAACTTGACACCCAAATATATTCATGAGAATACACTAAGATAAATCAAAAGCAAATCCATTCCAAGACTCCCTTGATCTCCATATACTCTACATACTCATCCTAGGGTAGTCATTCAATCATATAAACATATCATAACTCTAAGTCAAGCTATGGAAAAGTTATAAGTACAATATCATTGTTATAAGATCATGACTATCTATTTGGTTACATACATTTTATAGATCACATGTAAGATGAGAACTATGGTTTGAGCCCTGTTTGTAGTAATGGATATGTTAATGGTGCATGGGGGTACCCATAACTCACCTAATGTTCTTTTGTAGGACTTATTGGATATCTAGGGTTTTGAAGATAAAATTATTAATATAACAAGCATCACAAGGTATCAACCACCCAAATTTCATACATGAGTAGAATAAGAAGCATTAATTATACATAAGAAGTGTTAGGAACATAAAACATAAAGGGATGAAAGTGCACATAAAGGACCATAGCATCCCTACACTTTAGCCCACAACATCTGCTTTGGTTCATGAAAAAAATTGGGACATATTTAGAGAGGTAGAGATAGATCAGATCATTTCTATCATGTTGTATTTTGATTCAACCCTTTTTTATTTAAGATTTTTTATTTAACATGCCTAAAAAGGATGAATAAATTTATAGATGATAATTATGATATAATTAAATTCCAACATTGATTAGATAAATCGAATAATGCCTTTTAAAGTGAAGAGTGACCTAATAAATGTCAAAACATAGGAGAGAGTACACTTAGATGATTTTTGTGGATTTGTTGGAGTATTGGTGATTTGAGTGTAGGAACATGGATATATACAACTGGAAATGCTTTGTTTTTGAAACTATAACTGAAATTGATTCGTGTCAAAATTGTATACTTAATTCAGCACCGTCCATATGGTTTTACCCTCATATATGGTTTTATACCTACTTGAAATCTAGATATTAAATTTCCTGAGTGCTTCACCTACCTAGAAATATGTGTCATTTTTTGTTGGTATTCTTCGTTTACCTTCAAAATGACTCTGTAAACTCTTCTAAAAAACTTAAACCCTTGTAATCCAATAAGTTCCTAGAAAACAAATTTAGTTGGGTTGTGGGAACCCTATGCACCACTAACATATGTAATACTCTAAAGAGGCCTCAAACCACACATTTTCTCCTAGCATGTGATATCTACTATAGTTTAATAATAATTTAACAATCGTTCTTTACTAATGCCTTGTTTGAGTTTCACACTTGCTCAAATGCTTGGGAAGGGTCACTTTGCTTGCTTGTATGATGAAAATAGAGAATCTTAAACCTAGAAGGATACTTCAAACTAGTAAAGGGTGATTCCATAATGGATGTGCCTGATTTATTTTTCTTTTTAGAGAATTTTGGATGCCTTTAGTGTTAAATTTTGCATGAAGATTTCATAAATTTCTAGGTCCTCAAATGAGGTATGATTTATTTTCTTGTTTATGCTTTTAAAGAGTGTTATGACATAAAAATTCAACCCAAGGGGTATATTTATTCACATGATGGTGATGGAATTGAAATAATTAATGCACAACATGTCATTCCAAAATGGAACAATGGTGTTGGCATGTGCATTTTCAAAACTGACTGAAATTGGTGGTTTTGACTAGGAGGAGAAAAAAACATTTTGAATTTATGGGCGTAAGTGTGGATGTTTGTAGATGTATTTTATGTAATTATATTTTTAAAAATGTCAACAAAAAGATGTGAAAAGATAAGAAATTACATGAAGTGATATCATAGTGTGTTAAGAAAGAGTGAGGAGAGTGTTGTAAATACCCAAATTTGAATGCACAATTTTAATACTAAACTTGCACTATTTTCCTTCTTTATCGAATTTCATTATAATTAGTGATTTCTCACTAATTATGTAACATTCCCTTTTTCTCAATCAATTAATGATACTTTTTTAATTAACTATATTTTCCCTCATCTCGGATGCTAATTAATGACACTTCGTTAGTTAAAATCCTCTTTTAATTAATTAATTAACCATTATTAGTTAATTAAGTTTTCAATTTTATTTAATAAATAAACCTTCTTATTGGTTAAATCCCCTTCCAAACCCTTTAAATTCTACTAATATCCCCCTAAATCATCTCCAAATGGCTTCTATAAGTTTAACATGGTCTATTAATTAACCTAAGTTGATTAATTAAACCTCTTCTAACTCCCATGAGTTACTAATCTTCAATTAATCTCTTCTAATCATACTTATCCCTTTCTAATTCTACATTCCCTTTATCCCACATTCACTAGGTTGCAAGCTTCTCCAAAAATGGAAATCTATTTAAGTAACCTAGTACCTTCCTACACTTTATACACCTTTATACACCATGTCCTTATCAAACAATATAATTAAGAAGATAATTTCATGTTATTGGAAGGCTTTTTAACTCCCCTTTCTACTTTCCAAAGATTAGTAAGAAAATAATCAAAATCGCAATTAATCCATACTTGATGAGATATCTTCCTCTTTCTTGAGAAATAATTTATCGTGTGTGGCTTAGGTTCAGCTCATCAAAGGAAGTATCTTAGTTTAAAAATAGATCAAGTCTATTCTTAGAGATTGGCGTGCGGAGTACACAAAGCGATGCCAAGATTTTCGCGCCACTCTTCATGGAGATTTTGGAAGGACATGTCAACTCACTCTTGCATGGGCATAAGTTAAGAATAGATCCATCACTTAGTTAACTATCAGCAATCTATAGATAGCATACTTGCGTGTATGGCTATAATTGTAAAAAGGTGCATGGTTGTTATTAGCATGTGACCTATTTCTCATAGAGTTAAGTGGTGAAGGGTTAGTTCCCCACCCTATATATATATGTAAATAATTACTTAGAGAATATAGAGACATACATAGAGATATGGATGGAACCATATGTTTGGAGGAATGGAAAAACATGAGTACATGCGACTGGATAATTGTAACAGATCCATGCACACATGCCTGGTATTGTATGAAGCTACTGTATTGTTGGTTCAATGAATAGATAAAGGAAATTGGCCAAACAAAGTGTGTGATGTGTTTTATCAATGCATGTTATTACTTTCATGATGATTTACCTTTAGTGCTTATAGATCTGGTTGGATATAAATGGTGAATGGATGGATTAGTTCCTAAAATATATGTTTACTATTTTATCATACCACCATTCTGCTACTACAACTATTAAGAGGGACCTGGTACCTTTGTGTGCTTTGGGTGAGTGCTCAGCCTAGGCTGAGTGATGTGCCAAGTGCAACTAGGTGTTAACTAACAATTCTAGGTTGCATCATTGGTTCCGTTGCCGGGACCTCTTTTTCAGTTGTTTCAGAATGGTTCATGATGAAGACATACCAGCTAACCTTGGCAAGCATTGAAGAATGGATTCATGATCTGGAGGAAGAATACGCATGGAGGTTTGACACTAGATCCGGATTTAGCACATGTACTTGGGTAGAGCAGAATCTGTATGACAGTTTATATGAAAGTTTCTTTGCTATCTTTCTAGTAGAATTGTATGAATGGTTGACTCGTGTATGCATCTAAGTATAATTGGAGGTATCATACACTTGTTTGGACATAGGAGGAATTTCAAACACTATATGATGCTGACCTAAGATGGACTCACGCGGTAGATACCTAGTTTTGTGGTGTCCTAAACAACTATATCTTGGAGTATTCAATTTTGACTTATTTGTGCCCGGAGGTAGCAGAGTTCCAGTTTCTACTAGTATCCTAGAGGGACATATTTGCAAGGTATTCCACTAGAAATCAAAATACTAATGGTAACATTGAACTTGGAAGCTAAACCCATGGAAAGCTAAAGAATCTCCACGCGTGGGGCAGGAACAAGATTGGTGAAAGATGGCAGACCTAGTGGCAAAGCATGGTAGAGGGAAGAAAAGAAGTATGATGAGGTGCACGAGAGGGAATTATGCAAGAGGTAAGAAATTACAGAATGGATGGTGTTGTGGAGAGAGATGGCTCATGAAGGATTTGAGGCTCATGGGGAGGAAGAAGAGAAAGAGCATCAGGAACTCCCCCATCTAGGGAAGCATGACAGAGAACCTCTTCGGCCTCACATGGAAGTGCAATAGAGATATGACCTGGGCCATGGGCGCACATCTAAGCCAACCTATTGACCTAGCCCTTGCGCTTGGTTTTCCAATATCTAGTACAATAGGTAAAAGTAGTTTTAATTTAGGAAGTGAAAGCACAGAAATAGGTCAGACAACAAGTACACCAATGGCAGCATAGACAACTTCATTATTCTTTGGGGGTATGTTATCAAGCTCATCATCTACATAGAATATGAGCACGCCAAGTGTGGGAATCACCTCTGGAGTTGGGACCACTTCCCAGATTGTAGGGGTCCAGTATAGTACCATTGTTGGGGCATAGGGAGTGCATCCATGGGCCCTATTCCAAATTCTGGAGGAGGATCAGGTGGTATGGGTAGTTCTAGTTCTAGTGGTTTGGGTGGTATTGGAGGAAGAGGAAACCAAGGAGGTTCTGGGTCGGGTGGTCAAGGCCCACAGCAACCCCAGAACATTTATATGGAGATGTCCCTTGTCTCCGAAAATAGAGGTATCAAGGATGTTGTTGAACATGTTCATATGTGTGAAATATTGTGGTGCAAAAAAGGTATTATGGCCCCTGAACGCAAGGCAAGTCAATTTTCTACTACATGCAGTGTGCACGCACCACAACTGTATAGGAAGTTTGACCCCAATCAAACTTGTATTGACTATGCAACATTGAAAGATGCTTTCTTAAAAGAGTTCCACATCCCAAAGTTTGAGTAGAAGAGTATAAGCACACTCAAGGATATAAAGCAAGGCACTACTAAAAGTGTACGTGAGTATGATGCGTGATTTAAAACACTTCTATCCAAACTCTCTTATGACATTCATGCAAGTTAGCATGCACAATGGTTTTTTGGGGGACTGATTACCCCATTTCAAAGAGCACTGTCACATAAGACTTATACCGATCCACATGAAGCATTGGAAGCCACTTTACATGCGTTGAAGCAGTTGGGAGTATTGACACTGGAGTTAGTCCATTTTTGGAAGCTCAGATAGTGGCTATGGCAAAACAAGTTAGAGAAATTATCAGCAAACTCAGCTCATGAAATGCACTCAGGGATCTAGTGTATAGATTGTGAAGTGGAAGGGCACACTAAGGATAGTTTCCCTCACATAACTATACGTTTATTGTTATTAGATTGTGAGATTTTCCATTTGAACCATGATGCTAGTCACTACCCCCTCCTACAATGCGCGATCAGGAAGAATGTATCCTCCTTTTGTAAAATTTGTAGGTCCATGACCCATGATACTAAGGACTGTAGATTGATTGGCTAGATCCATGATGCCATTGATATTGGGGTCAGACAGGTGAGTGTGGCTGATAATTCTAAAGGGAAGAATGAGCATCAGGATAGGGATTATAATAAAACCCGCTATGACAGGAATGACAGAAGGTTTGAAGGGGCTCATGAAAGGGGATGAGGATATAGAGGCGGATATGGAGGATGAGGCCGAGGTGGAGGAAGGAGTGAATTCCCTCGAGGAACTTTCTATACATGTGGCTCACCTGACCATTATAGGTGCGAATGCCCACAGAATATTTCCTATTCATTTTGTGGAAAGGGGCATAGTTATGAAGAGTGCCCGGACTTGTATGAGCATCTCAAAGTTAAGCAAGCACAAGCAAGAAAACAAGGGTGTGGGGATGGTTAGAATCTAGCACGTGATAGAGAATTAGTGGATGCCAAAGTTAACACTAGAACCTGAGGTGGTAACAGTCAAGATAACCACATGAGCTGAGGAAGTATGTGTAAGAGAGGTGTTGCAACAAAATTTGACAATCACTAGTGAGGAAGTTTTTGCATGCTAGATATCTAGATCCAGCTCATCAAAAAGAAGTCTATCAAGACACAATGGAGGTCCTTAGGAGCCTTCAAGGTGAGATACAAGGTTTAAAAGAGCAGTCTCAAAATTGGAGCACAAGGATACAAAACAAGCCCCATCGGATATTGACGACATCAGAGAGGTATGTAGAATGTTGTGCCAGGAGAATATTATTCCTTTATTAGGAAATTGGTTGAAAGGGAATACTCCACGTGCAAGAACTGAGACTAGAGACAAATACTTCATGAATATTCCCCCCGATAGCATTGACTACGACAAGGAGATCACTTTGAATGTTGTTGTGGATAGGTGGTTGCTTTGAGCAATATCTTGATTGACACAGGTGTGGAAGTAAATGTACTTACATTGGATGCATGGGAACAAATGGGGAGACCCCCATTACAGCCATCATCTAATGTATTGTTCATGGTAAACAAAACAAAAGCTACTCCCATAGGAGTTTTGAAGGATGCATCTATCACTATACAAGGGGCCAAGTTCACAGAGACTTTGAAGTGCTAAGCACTTGTGGAAGCAGATAGTTTCTTTTGCTTGGGCGCCCTTGGTGTTATGCGAACAATGCTGATTTGAGGTTTAACAAAGGGTATATCAGCTTTGAGAACAAGGAGGAAAGGGTCATAATACCATTGACAGATGGGAAATCCATGCCATATGTGGAACCTTTAAGTGAAGAGGACTTGAATAGAATCTATATATGCATTATTCGGGACCCAAAGGTCAATGATCCATCTAAGGAAGGAATCCTTCATTGGGAAGATTCTCAGTCAATCAACGATACTACTAGTATTACTTGTGATAATTGGGCTCATGGCACTTATGAACTGGTGGGGCACAAAGTTAAGCATGGTTCTGGCAAGATGGGTTTTCACTTTGTTCGATGTATAGGTCACGCAATACCCCGCTATACTGGATCTAAAGATTTGGCTGGGTTCTTACAGGCCATAGAAACAAATTGGGCTGATGAACTTAAATGACGCACTATGTTGTCATATACTTTGGGTGGGATGGTGCACGTGCACGGTGGGTAGTCCACAGGGATAATCTCTTAGAATGGGAAATGATTGGGACCACCTTATCAACTAGGTTTTCAAGAAGTAATGCACCTACAAACATAAGCCCTTATCATGGTGATCAACCTGCTCAACATCATATCCAGTAGTGAGAGACTCTGGATAGTAGGCCAGGAAGCATTACCACCTTCACTTTGGGTGCATCGGTTTTATTCTACTCTAAAAGGTTACATGCATGCTTGGTATGTCTATGCTGAATTACATCGTGACACTAGCAACTGGAAAACTTTGACTACAGGGATGATCCAAATGTTTGACTTCTTTTCATCTACACCACCAAGTGAACACAACTTTAAGCTTTATCAACGCTTAACTATGGGAGATAGAGGGAAAGTGGAAGAACTTGTTCAGGAATTATTTGGTGAGACAGAGACAGGGGCACACTTTGTGGATGAAGAAGATGATATCATATTACTTGAGTGCACTTCTTTGGAAAAAAATATGAGGGAAGATGGTATACATAATTGATGAGGAGGAAGTTGAGCACTTGGATGTGGATCATTCACATGGAACACATGAAGTGTTATCTAGTGCGGATGTAGATGCGCATGCATATCACAAACCTATGAAGACAACAAAGGTCAATATAGGCACAGAAGCTAAACCTAAGGAGGTGATAATTGGGGATTACTGGTCAGAATCAGAGGTAGCAAAGATCATAGAGTTACTTCATGATTATGAGGACTTATTCCCAAGAGGATACCATGAACTTAAAGGCATGCATATATCACTGAGACATGAAGATAAATCTCAAGGAAGGTGCACGCCCTATTAGGAAGTGACCATATCAGATGAATCCCAATTTGTGAGAAAGTAAAGGAGGAGATTGACAAGATGCTAAAATCCAGGATCATTCGACCACTAGATGAATCAGAATGGGTCAGTCCTATGGTGATAAGCATCAAAAAGGATGGTAGGATTCAAATTTGTGTTGATTATAGGGAGTTGAATGCAACATGTGTTACAGATCCCTTTCCTACGCCATTCACGGAGGAAATATTAGAAGGGGTGGCTGGGCGTGAAATATATTCATTTATAGATGGGTTTTTAGGGTATCATCAGGTTAGGATTTCCTCAGAAGATCAAGAGAAGACCACCTTCACTACTGAATGGGGAAGCTTTGCTTATACTATGATGCCCTTTGGATTGAAGAATGCACCTGTTGTATTTTCAAGGATAGTGGTACAAGCCTTCAAGGATTTTATTCATAACTTTTTACAGGTCTATCTTGATGATTGGACCGTTTATGGGCTGATTAAGGATCATTGTGACAATCTGCGCTTAATGTTTGAAAGATGTCGATAGTTGAGTATCTCATTAAATATCAAGAAGTGCATCTTTGCTACTCCCTTTGGCACACTTTTAGGACATATCATCTGTAAGGAAGGGTTGTTGGTTGATCCAACTAAAGTTGCAGTCATCATTGGCTTGAAAGCCGGCCGTCAGTGTGAGGTGTGCATGGATTTTTGGGTCATACAGGGTATTACCGGAAGTTTATAAAAGGGTATGCAAAATTTCCGCGCCCTTGGAAGAGTTACTCCAGGAAAAGGTACATTCTATCTGGGGGAGTCACAGCAAGCGTGCGTTTGAGATATTGAAGCAGAAACTTACTACCGCACCTATCTTGCATTTTCCTTCATGGGATAAACCTTTTCATGTTCATGTGGACACTTCTGGCATAGCCATTGGTGTTGTCTTAGCTCAACTAGGTGAAGGTATCGTTGATCATCCCATTTTCTTCGCTAGTAGGAAGTTGACCCTTGTAGAACATAATTATACCACTACAGAGCGTGAGGCCTTGTCCATGATCTATGCCTTGCACAAATTTCATCAGTATTTGTTGGCTACACCATTTTTGTTTTATAAAGATCACATGGCATTAAAATATTTGGTGAACAAGCCTATTTTATAGGGGCACATATGCGGTGGGTACTCTTATTTCAAGAGTTTGACTTTATAGTTGTGGTAAAACTAGGAAAAAGCAATTTTGGACCGGATCACTTGTCTAGAATTCAATCAGGGAAGAGGCACAAACAATAGAAGAGACCATGCCTAATGCACAACTGTATAGGTTACAACATGTGCCATCAGAATTAGAGGACATTGTTTTCTTTCTGAGAACTAGTATGGCACCCGAAGGCATGAAAGCTTTAGAGAAGAAGCAACTTGCTATTCGCAACACCATTCATGTTAATTAGTGGTGATTTGTACAAGCTAGGTAGAGATGAGGTGTTACACCATTGTGTCTTGGAGCATGAACAAAAGGACATAATGGAAGAAGCACATGGTGGTATTGCAGTGGCCATTATGTAGGTGATGCAACAATGTGCAAGATCCTACTTGTTGGGTTGTGGTGGGAAACATTGTACAAGGATTGTAAAGAGTATTGTAAGACATGTGACCATTGTCAACATGTCTCGGTCGACCAAGACAAAGGGATGAGATGCCCCTATGACCAATAACGAGTGCAGAACCCTTTGAGAAATGGGCAATTGACTTTTGTCGGGCCTATCTCCCCAGCCACGCGTAGGACTAGATCATCGCATTATATCATCACTTGTATAGATTATCTTACCCGATGGGCAGAAGCAACACCTACAAAGGACTGTACAATGGCTACAACAAGCATGGTTCTTATGGGAGAATGTCCTTACAAGGTATGGTTGTCCTTTAAGTTTAACAAGTGATAGGGGCACACATTTTTTAAATGAGACAATACGAATTCTTTTAGATGAGTTTATGGTTGCCCACCATAAAACTACACCCTATCACCCTCAGGAAAATGGGACTATTGAGGCTTTTAACAAGATCTTGAGCCACACATTGACCAAGATTTGTGATGTTGGGAGGAAAGATTGGGATGATAAAGTATCAGTTGTTCTTTGGGCTTATAGAACAACATACAAAAGATTGAACAAAGCCACACCTTTTCAATTGGTGTTTGGTGCGAAGAAGCTATTATGCCTCTAGAATTTATGTTACCTCCTGCGCATTGCATGCACTGGAGGTCTAGTTGATGAGCAGGCCTTGGAAGAATGGATTGCAAAGATGGTTCAGCTAGATGAGCCGCGCCATCACACGCTGGAGTCAAAAATAGGAGAAAGCGTGACAAAAGGCATGGCATGATTGGCACATTAGGGATAAGAAACTTGTGGTGGGACAAATGGTACTTCTATATGACTCCAAGTTTTTATGCCATCCAGGAAAGCTCAAGGTGCATTGGTTGGGGCCATATGTTATCACTCATATACTTGAGTCAGGTGCTTTCCAGTTGGAAACAATTGATGGCACACGGTTTTGGTTACTTTAACGGGAGTAGGTTAAAGCCCTACTATAAATAAGTCTTCTTGGTGTTTGTAATAAGGTAGTATTTCTAGATACATTAGGTTTCCCTTTATGCATTTCCTTAATGTATTTCTTTCATCGTCACTATGCTTTGTCAATTTTAGCTCTTGTTTGTGTAATAAGCGCTTGCATGCATGAAACTAACTACAATATGAAGCATGTTGATGCAGAGGACTGCACATCCTTTTCATGTGGGGTGGATTGTTGGTGACTCTCAGGGATATGCTATGAAGATGTCATGTTGTGGGTGTTGAAAGAAGGTTGCTAAGGGTAACTGACAAAAGATTGCTTCTCAAGATAAGAAAGGATGAATATGGATAAGGGAAAGTATAACACGAGGTAAGCGGTGGCCATGGTAATTACTAAGAGATCATGTAGTGATGAGGTACTCGGGCGTGAAGGTGTGCATGAAGAGAAGTCTATGACAAAGGGTAAAGAGGTGCGCTAGAAGGTTATAGCTTTGGCGCGAAAATATACCGCATGGAAATGATAAAAATGGGTCATAAATGAGGAGAATTTGGTAGGTGGAGGAGCAATTAATGTAACAAAAAGTAGAAATCTATATAAGGATGGGATGTGATTTCATTTTTACCCTTACGACTATGAGAATTGATAGAGAGCCTATATGTGAAGAGCATAAAGCTAACTAATTCAAGGTACGAAGCAAGTGAACCTAGGCACAGAGAAGAGATTTGTTTATTAGAAGGGCTTGGATCCCCTAGAAAAAGGGTTTGATGAAGTAGAGTAATACAACAGAGTTAGGGTGCACAAGTTCATGATTACAAATTAGGGCACGAAAGAATCGGGTTAGGGTTTGAAGCAAATTACTCAAAACACACAGCAACTGACCTACAAAACAAAACCCGAAAGAGAATGGCACCAAAGAAGAAAGCAAGCACCGATAAAAGAAAAGAAGAAGGTGGTGGTGGAAGAAGAGGAGGAGATGGCCCTGAGAGTAATTTCTCTCAAAATGCAGTACCCTGAAGAAGTTATTATGGGGCAGGAATGGAATACCCACATAAGACAGAGCAAGATAAGTGAATACAATCACCAAACCAAGTGAAAACCAAAAGAAGTTAGATGACCTGCTCACCTCTCGAATGAACAGTGCACTGAGGATGGCATGCCGATATATGATGATGCCGGGGAAAAGCTACTCAAGGGAAATGGTGTCTACCAACTTTATGAGCTTCCATACTTTGGAAAGTATGCACCCTTGTACAGATGGCTGATGAGCCGAGTCCATGAGGACTTCTTCTACTTTGCAGGATGGAGGGTAAGACTGACACCCATCCTCATTGCCACAGTTACTAGATTACGGGCAATGGGTGAAGACATTAAGACCGACTTAGCTGAAAAAAGCACCATTTTGGAGACACAGAAGGCACTGGGCTATCAGAAAGGACCGCATGGGATGGACATTGACAAGTTGAAAAATTGTCCAGTAGTACAGGCAACAGCACATCTAACCACAAAGTTGAATGACCAAGAACATTGGTCACAAGTTAATTCTATGTGGTTGCATGTGGCCAAGCGCATGTCAGAGGGAACCACTTATAACATCGCCGGATTCATTGCAGAGCGGATAGTCGAGGAAGCGCGTGAAGGGAGTAAGATAAGTTTTGGTCTGTATCTTACTGAGTTTAGTCTTCATGGAGATCGGGGTACCAAATGGCCCAAAAGAGAACATATGGGAATACCCCATGAATCATAAGTCTCAACTGAGTGATTCAACAAATATCTTTGCAAAGGGTCAATGACGGAGGAGGTTAAGGAGCGTGCTGAGATGTGGTATGATAGGCTCCATGGCATTTGGAGAAGAATGGCACATACCCAAGGATTTTCCCTCGGTCTTGGGAAAATAGGTACAATTTGTAGTCTACCAACATTTCTATATTGTGTGCTTCCCAATGGTAGATGGGTCATGGAGCCCCTGGTGCAAACTACCATATGCATTTCCCACATAGTACTTCCAAGCTGCAGTTCATCGGTTCACCAACACACGGAGGTTGGTATTTAATGTAGACAAGGTGGACTATGAGTATCACACCCTGAGAAAGACTTATGGATATCTAGGGAGGAATGCATACAATGAGAATAACATCTTGGAAATCTTAAGCATTAAGCCAGAGACAATGGCCATTGCGGATATCGGGCCATGCTAATATACCTCCAACTGAAGCCTAAAATGGAGAATAACAAGTACATGGAGAATGAATTCACACTTCCAGGGCCACCGAAGGGAAAGCATACTATGGAGAACATTCGCACCTAGGCCTTCTACGCCCAAGCAAGATGATGAGGAAGAGGATGAAGAACCCGAAGATAGTGGTGGCCTGGTGCGAAGGAGGAAGTAGCCATCTAGCTAGGAGGGGGAGTGCACGACAACTCCCCAGGAGAAGGAGCTACTGGGGGAGGAGCAGGGCACACAAATATTTAAGAAGGTGTTTAAGTGCACAAGGGTGCAAGGAGGAACCCCGCAGGTGAAGGAGCTAGAGGAGAAGAAATGGAGAAAACTTAGGCTAAGTGAGGAAACAGAGGAATCTGAGGAGAAGGCACCTTCATCTCCAACTGGAGAAGAGCCTCAACATGAGGAGGAGAAGATGGAAGGAGAAGAAGGGGGTCAATCAGAGGCTACACAAGACAAGGGTGGGGATACATCTGGTATTCCCAACCTTGATGCAGCCATTCCAAGAGGACCCCGATCCCATCGAATAGGGGAGGATGCCAAGGCACATGCCATGGGGTATGCAGAAGACCCAAAGCTGATCATTCACACTCGGTTCTAGAGTACCATCAAGTAGAAGGATTTATTTGGATGGGCGCTCATGGATGAGGACAAGGTGACTCTGCGCACAAGGAAGCAACTCTCATGGTCTATGCACACACACATGGATGAGCCCGAATTTGATGTCGGTGAAGAATTGTGCACATCAAGGTGGTTGAAGAAGGCACCTGAAACGTGCCACATGACAATCAAACCAACAATGATGTCAGATGAGTAGGTGAGCAATGCTCTAGTGAAAGTATCCTCCAAAGTAGTAAGAAGAAACATAGATAAATCTGCTACCATCAAGGCACTGACAGAGAGATTAAAAGCCAAGGATGTGGAGATAGCATGCGCCTAGTCTAGGAAAAGGACTTAATCAAAAGAAAATATGACACTTTTTTTAGTATGGTAGAGGAAATTAGAGATGATGTTCTAAAGGTACGCCCACATCTAGAATCCCAGGGTACCAAAATAATTTCCTTCTACGATGCACTATGTGAAAACAATGATAACATTAGTGTTGGAAGATGAAAAGGCGCGTGTATCCTCACAACCCAAGGACTCTGGGGAAAAGATAGAAAAGGTGCAGGCTGCAGTAGCTAGGAAGATTGCTACTTATGAAGGTCTACTGCAAGCCACCCATGACGAACTAAAGAAGGCCGATCATGCACTAACCATATACAAAGCCCAGATGATGTGCTGATCGCAGTGAAAACCTTGGAGGAAGAAAATGAGGTCCACAAGGTGATGAAGGATGCTTCCCTAGGCCACGCTGAATGCTTAGTCCTGGTAAATCAAAAGCGTGCGAGGCACTAGCTCAGCAGTGCACAGCACCACATAAGGAGAGGTTGGAGGAGCTAGGAAAGCTCATTTCTTAGAAGATGGATGTACTGGAAGGGGTGTAAACCTCTATGTCAAGCGTAATGCTTGTAATACAAAATGAGCAAGGGAAACTCTCCATGGAAGAGCTACAATCCATCATTGCAAATGTGCCTGAAATAGCAGGAGCAGTGCTAACAGCATGGGAGAACCTAGAAGTAGATATCAAAGAAGAATATCCAGAGTTGTTGCTTCAGGATGAGATGGAGGGGCCTGAGGCCTAAACAGTTTTGTTAGCTATGTATATCTTCTTCAAAATTCTTGTTCAAAATTCTTATTCAAAATTATTTATTCAACTATTCTTTATTTATCCATTCTATGTATAAGTTTTGAGCATCGCCATTATCGAGGTGACAATGAGATTAGTGTGGGGTAATGTTGATCAGAGAAAACACTTAGTTGAACTTGCACACAGAGTCCACGTGGAAGAATGGCACATGAGAAAAAGCGTGAAGGTATAGGAAGGTGTCACATGCGGAGGTGTAGAGTAAGACTCTCAAGGACTTAGCTGATTTTGGAGATCAGGTCTATTCTTAGAGATTGGCATGTGGAGTACACAAAGTGATGCCGAGATTTACGTGCCACTCTTTGTGGAGATTTTGGAAGGACATGTCAACTCACTCTTGCATGGGCATAAGTTAAGAATAGATCCATCACTTCAGTTAACTATCAAGCAATCTATAGATAGCATACTTGCATGTATGGCTATAATTGTAAAAAGGCGTGTGGTTGTTATTAGCATGCGACCTATTTCTGGTAGAGTTAAGTGGTGAAGGGTTAGTTCCCCACCTATATATATATATATGTAAAGAATTACTTAGAGAATATAGAGACATACATAGAGATACAGATGGAACCATATGTTTGGAGGAATGGAAAAACATGAGTACATGTGACTGGATAATTGTAATGATCCATGTGCGCATGCCTGGTATTGTATGAAGCTATTGTATTGTTGGTTCAATGAATAGATAAAGGAAATTGGCCGAACAAAGTGTGTGATGTGTTTTATCAATGCATGTTATTACTTTCATGATGATTTACCTTTAGCGCTTATAGATCTGGTTGGATATAAATGGTGAATGGATGGATTAGTTCCTAAAATATATGTTTACTATTTTATCATACCGCTAATGAAACTATTAAGAGGGACCCGATATTGCGCTTTGGTGAGCACAACACTTTTTCAAGAATCCTTCATGAGTAATTTTAACACGTGCGGTTTCATTGAACTTAACTTTTAGGGTGCATTTGTGAACCAAATTGCCTAAAAATAGTCTTGATGGCTTATTTTTCCTTCCCTATTTTATTTTTAAATAGATTTAATTAGTTTGAATTGCCTCTTCTTTCCTTGTGCAAGAAGGAACATCCCATCCCAAATCTTATATATTCCATGCTTGTATTCAAGAAAATGGCTTGAAAAGTTTTGTGTATTTTGTATAGCATTGCTGCCATAATCCTACTAGGAATTACATATCCAAGTTCATATCTCTTATGCTATATCTCTTCTACTTGCATTGCAACTAGACTTCCTTTAACCTACCATTGTTCAAGTATCTTCTCTTGCTATTGTTCTTGCATTCCCAATCCCTTGGACTCATATGGACACATGGAGAAAGAAAAAAATAAACTAAGGGGGAAAATTACTACACAACTAGATTTACCTTTGTTCTGTAAATTCCAGGTTGGATTTGTTGTTTGATTTACTTCATTCTTGTAATTTATCATTGTTACATCATATCAAATAGAGTATAAATCAATTTCCTTTCATTTTCAAGTAATTAGTTAATTTCAAGAGGGTTTGAATCTTTCATAGCAACCCTTGGTAATGGATCCTCTTCTTCCCATCTCTGTGGATCTGAAGAAGAGAATATTTGTAGGATTTTTCTACATATCATATATCACTTGAAAAAAAACTTATTTTAAGTTAGTCTAGTTTCAATACACTTAGCACATGTGAATAAGCACACCAGATTATCTCATTTGTTTAGTTTTAGTGTAGAAATATGTTAAACATTTAGAATAGAAGAAAATTGTTGTTTGTGATTATAATATTTCAGTTTTGTGATTTGTTTAGATTAGTTTCCTTTCAGTAATAGCATACATTTTTAGTTTCAGCTTAGTTAATTTGGACACTTCAAACTAGTTCAATAGTTATATCCAAGTTAGGAAAACAAACCATAGGGGACTTACGCTACCCGTTCATAGCCACTAAATCTCTTCTTTACCAATTTAGCTACCAGGAGATCACACTACTAGATCTTAGTCATTGATCATCCTGTAGTTATCCACACACATTCAACATTGGCTGCTCCGCACAACCTCAGGGGGTCAAGTGTGGTTGAAGTTTGCATGTCAATTTTCATCGCACAATAACACTATTTTTTTAACTCTTCATAATCATTTCTTAATCCACGTACTACCATTTCTCCATTTTTGTGTTGTATGCACCTACATCGTAGTCTATGTGCTAGCATAGCAATATAAACACTAGCATCTTTTTTTCTCAAAAACTATCTACATACATTAGCATCTTCCTTTACGCATTTGTTTCACCTTATATGTGTTAGATTCTCATTACCTATATATATGTAGCACCGCACGCACTACAATAAGACTAGTTTTCTACTACACATGCTTACGTCTTTGTGTACACACTTATGTTACACTATTTCCCTGTTACATGCATTAACATCCTCATTTACCCACATATGTCTCGGTCTACGTGTAAGCATGCATGCACTAGTGCACTAGTGTACACACTAGGATACTATGTAATTTTTCTATTTTCTTAAAAATTTCTCAAAAGTTTCAATTTTGATGTTCATTTTCTTCTTGTTTTATGCATAATTTTAATTCTAATATATATGTTATTTGCTTAAAATAGTGCTAACACTTGATATCTTTGTTTAAAGTTTCATTATATTGATTTAATCAATGCCACGTATGCTCTTCTCTTGAACTTTTGAGTGACCTTGAGAATTAGAAATGACTATTATCCTTGGTATTTTTCTAACTTTGTGATGCATGGAAAATTAATAATCATTTGTGTGTAGGATATTTACAAACATTATGAAACATTTAACCCATGAAATAAAATAAACACAAAACTACTAACAAACTTTACATTGGTTCCTTGTTTGAAAGATCAAAATCACACTTTGCTAAATCAGATAAAATGAATAAAATACATTGTCTTTACATGTTTGGATAAGGGTAAAACCCATCCACTTTAATTGTGGGAAGTGCTTGGGCTTAATCCCTAAAACTCATTGTGAGGAGTACCATAGGAAGCCCAAAGTAGTTGGTATACTGATGGAACCTACCAATGAAATGATAAGTTCCCAATCTCCCACTTGACTAGTAAAACCCATGACTAATACCAAATATTGTTTATGGTGACCACCCCATTCATATAGAAAATGGGACATAGTATGTATCCATGATTTTTTCTTGTACCTGTAATGATTACGAAAAATATTAGTGAGTTTGCATCTAAATCCCTAGCAAGCTATTTGGAATTGGGGCCAAACTTTACCATATTTTATTTATGTAAATCAAAACTTCTACAAAGAAAAACTTTTTATGAGTTACAACCTTATTTTTAAACAAGGCAAAACTCTATCCAAGTTTCACTGCGTATTCTTCATCACAAATCATACATAGAAAAAAATTGAGTTATAACCTTGTTTTCGAACAAGGCTAAACTCTTTTCAAGTTATGCAACATATTTTTTACATCACGAAACATACTTATTTTATAATTTTGGCTTCCTTTATCAAACAGAAAATCCAAAGTGGTGCCGAAATTTCATCGACCATTTTTGACACTTGTTTCCCAAAAAGTTGTTTGATTGTCAAAATTGTGTTGTTATGATGTCTATTCTCCTTATGTTCCCTTTGTAAAATCACATAAGCATCCCAATATTCATGATATGTCTAGTTTGTAACCATTACACTACCCGAATCGACATAGAAATTCCTTCACCATGAAGTATTTCAATAAAAAAATCTAGGTCTAGGCATTCAAATTAAATGATGCCAACCATGAATAGATATTTTATGGTTTCTCACATTGGTGAAATTTGGGAGATTATTCTATCTTTCACTTTCCAACCTCCATCTCCTAATAAATTCTATTCACAAACTAATTCTCCTCATACTCATGAGTCTTCTTGACTTGAATTTATTCTATGGAATAATAAACCCCCAACCAATTTCTTCTTCCATTAAATATCCATATACCCCCAAACTCCTCTAACCAAACATATAATTTAACCCCTATGTGAAAATCCATTCTCTTTCCACAAGACCCCCTTCTTTGATATGCATTATGCAATATCCTAAACAAACCAATATCAACCTATCCTAAATCCACATCTAATTAAACTCTAAAGATAATTGAATCTAAATATCCTTCATCTATTGATTCATCATCTTCTACCAATCCAAATATAATCTCTCTTCATCCCTCCGTTCATTTCAATAATACCTTATTCTATCCTTAACCATATTCTAAATATTAATATGTGTATCCAAACTAAAATATTAACAAGAAACGATGTGCCAAAATAGCTTTTCAATGTACTAACAAGTTCCTTTGTGGAGAAAATGAGGCCAAAACCACCCAATCCCATCATCTCAACCATAAAACATATTTTAAATCCTGAACAATTTTTATACCTATTCCTTCAAATCAACCTTATATCTTTAACCAACAAGGACCTCCTCTTATCCTCCCATTATTTCATTTACCATTACATGGTGAAATTCCTGGGTCTACCCTTGATTCTCTCTTATCTTCTCATCACCCAATTATTACTTACATATCTTATCCTCTCAATCATCTTCAATCCATGGACCATATTATTCTAGTATCCTATCATTTTTCTATCATTGGGCCACCTCCTAGTAGTCTTTCATCTTCTACTACTGGGCCACCTCTTAGTATCATGTCATCTTATATCATTGGGCCACCTCTTAGTAACCTGTCATCTTCTATTCTTAGGCCACCTCCTACTATCCCTTTACATTTTATCCTTAGGCCACCTCCTATTGGACAATTCCCTTCACTCCTTGGACCATATCTCATTCATACATTGTATCCTCCCTTTATCATCAAATTTTGGGAAGGTCGCCATCATTCCTAACACTCCTATCATCAATCACAAACATCTAGTTTCTTATCCCATTTCTTGAGATCTACAGAATCAAACATTACCTTTTATGAAACACCAATATTTTATTTATCAAGATCAAGTAAAATATCCAAGGAGCTTAAAATATCTAAATAAATCCAACACACAAAAATCAAAACCAAAATGTGATTAAAAAAATCACAATAATTTAAATGCCAAGTATGGTGCAAAGTGAAAAAATCTATGGATAGGGAACTCAAGCTCCCACATACAAAATCCATATTTCAAGATAAGTCGTAGTCACTTATCAAGTATGATCTCACCATGATCATTGATATTGGAGATAATATCACTCTTGATAAGAAAAATATCCTAGTATCCCTCATCAAATAAATCACAAAGAATTTTGATGGATCCTATCATATGGAGTTACATTGTTTGTTCCAACCTTCTAATCCATCCTATCCTATTCTTTCTACACTATCATGGATATTTTTCCTCATGTCTATTCCTTTTGGTTCTCCCTTCACAAAACCATCAAAAATATAAAAAATATTTTAAAAAATTAAAAATCCAAAAAAGAAAAGAGAACATTAAAAATTTCCAAAAACATTAGAGGTACAAACATCAGAAATTGCAATTATATTTTGCATACACATACATGTTATTTCCTTTCTTTTCATTTTCCTTTACAAATCAGCCATAATTTTCATCCCATCAATGATATTTTGGTTAGTCTATTTACACTCATTATGTGTTATTTATCTCTATTGTAGTCATTTAACCTTGGTCTTTCATTACCTTAGTAAATTAAAGAATGAATTTCCTCTTATAGATCCTATCACTATCACATATTTAATAAAAAATTCTAAAGACATTTGGGTTTATTTGTTAATACAATCTAATTTTTCATCACAATCACTTTCATATCCTTCCATCAAGCCACCAATGGTTCTTAACCCCTTATCAAAACAATCGAGAGAGTTGAAATCATTTTCAAAAAGAAAAAATAATCAATCAAAAATTTAAATAAAAAGAAAAGAAATTTATAAATAAAACTATCTCTAGATGTATTTCTAGTATCTCTATCGGGGCTATGGATGTTTGGCTAATAGTAGAGAAATTCTATGACAAGAATCAGATACATCTCCATCGGTACTAGGACACATGGCTAAAATAAAAATAATGTATGCCTCTTATTCCACCCTTCATTCAATAATCAACCTTCTAAATCATCCTACACATTATCTAGTGTGTCTTCACTTATCTTCTATTAAATATTCCCTTCAATAAGTAATTCATTTTCATATGCACACATTGGATCTCTATGAGAGAAAAAATACTAGTATGTTACAGGTGTTGTTTGGACATTGTTTAAAATCTTTCTTTAGTCCTTATTTTCTCTCATGATTTTATCCTTTGGTGCATCACTTAATCATTTCCACTCTTTTAGCTACATTTTCCATATCCATCTTTAACATTCACACTATTCTCCTTCTTCGTTCAAAACATCCATGTGTATAAATTGCATTTTTACCACGTCTAAGGGAAACTTTATCCCCCTTTCAATAACCAATATTTTACTTCTTTCTATCATTTGTTTCTCTTTCATCTTAGAATGGGGAATGCTTGCTCCTTCCTATCTCTTCATTGGCTTGAGTTCATCATCTTGTTGACCCTATCCTTTTTGGCTTTAATTTAGCTTATCCTATTATATATATATATATATATATATATATATATATACATACAATTTTCCTTGTATATTCTCACTTCTCGAGTGCTCGGTTCTTCCTGTACATAGTTTTAGAAAACCTCAAAATCCAAAACATTGGTAAAACATCAACTTAAAAAACATTAAAAACATCTCGAAAAAAAAAATAGTGGTAAAACCTTCGAAAATCCTAAACATTCAAAACATTCTAGAAAATCCTAAAAATTCACACAATCTCAAAATCCAAAAACATGTGAAAAATACAAAAATCCTAAACATTGGAAATTATACTACAAAACATCTTACTTCAGTTCTTTCTCATTCTATTGCACAACATATAGATCATCTTGCGATCTCCTTTAACCAACAAAGCCTATTTGTTTGATATATCTATTTTCCCAACATAAATTGTTTCTCGAGGAAGTTTCATAGTGCATGTTTTCTTTTTCCTGAGAATTTTATGTCCTCCATCTAATCCCTTGCATGTATTTTTACTTGGGTCATTATTTTAACCCTTTTTGGATAACTTGAACATTTGGGTACTTAAGATGGATAAAAACATTGGCACAATTATCTTAAGCATTTTTTATTTTATTTTATTTTATTGTTCTTATTTGTTTTTGGTATGCTTGCTTATTTACTTTCTCATATTGCATTACTTATGTGTATTTCTTTGAGTTAATCCTTTAGCATTGCACAAAATCAGTATTATGGATTTTTATGTCATTTTAACCTTTTATCATATTGCTTACATAAACTAAAGAGGTACTTATGAACTAGGATGGTGTGTAGCCTATGCTATGATCTTTCCATTACTCATATATCTTTCCATTCATCATTTATCTTCCTATTCCTAATCTATCTTTCCTTTCATCATCTATCATATTTCCCATTCTAAGTAACTTTTCATTCTCACTATTCCCTCTTATCAACCTTTTCCATTTCTTCTAATCAATCAAATCAAACAATGACCAACCAATGCCACATTTGCATCCCTCCCTCTACCACATAGTGCTCTCAATATAAATACATATCCAAATTTATGACATAGGATCTGTTAAGAAAATCATATCCCGCATAAATGTTAATGACCATGTGATATTACCCACAAATAAAATTTTATTGGTATTATGAGAAGATCAATGTTCTTGATAAACCTCCATACAATCATATTTGATATAACACTGATTATCTCTCTATCTCGAATGGTTTTTATTCCACTATGGTTATTCTTCTCTTATTTTTTATCATTGATTGACCTCTTCTATCACCCCATCGACACTCAAGGGGGTATATACCATCCTACTAATTTTTATTCAATCCATTCAAAATGCAATTATCTACTATCTTTGAAATGCCATCACATATGATACACCACATCAAAGAGGGGAAAATGTAGACACCTAATTTTGATCGCACGATTTTATACTAAAATTTCACTATTTTTCTACTTGTTGTCATTTTATTATAATTGTTGATTTCCACTAATTATCTAACATTCCCCTTCATCTCAGTCAATTAATGACACTTATTTAATTAACTATATTTTCCCTCATCTTGGATGCCAATTAATGACGCTTCGTTATTTAAAATCCTCTTTTAATTAATTAATTAATCATTATTAGTTAATTAAACTTTCAATATTGTATTTAATCAATACACCTTCTTATTGGTTGAATCCCCCTTTCAAACCCTTCAAATTCTACTAATCTCCCCTAAATCATCTCCAAAATGATTTTATAATCTTAACATGGTTTATTAATTAATCTAAGTTGATTAATTAAACCTCTCATAGATCCCATGAGTTATTAATATCTTCTAATTATATTTATCTCTTTGTAATTCTACATTCCCTTTATCCCACATTCACTAGGTTGTAAGATTATCCCAAAATGGAAAGATATATAAGAAACATAGTACCTTCCTAGACTTTTTACACCTTTTACACCATTTCCTTGATAGACATTATAATTGACAAGAGCATTTCATGTTATTGGAAGGCTTGTTAACTCTCCCCTATTTTACTTGCAAAGAGTAGTAATAGAAGAATCAAAATGGAACTTAACCCATACTTGATGAGATGCATTCCTCTTTATTCAAAAATTATTGATCATGTGTGGCTTACGTTCGGCTCATTAAAGGAAGTATATATAATCCAAAGCGCATCCAAATATCAAAGGGAGCTTTGCATTTAATGTTGAGTTCATGTTTTATGAAATTTAATTATCTTTCTTTTTTGTGTTATCATGATGTGTTAGCTTAAATTTAACTAAGTTAGGATCTACTTGGTGTTAGGTTCTTTGAATTATCTTAGTTTAAATTTTAGCATGCATACAAGTGAATTTTTCCATTAAAGTATGAAATAGATTGTCAAATTTGACTGTCTACATTTTCCCCCTTTAAGTATACAATATAAAATTACATGTTTAAAGGAAAATATACTTGAGTGTGTAGACATTCTTTTTATTTATTTGTAGTAATATTATTTTACAGTGTCTTGTTGTGATAATGTTGACACACTTTAAGATGAAACCTATAACATAGAGTGTAGTCAATGCCCAAGATAGGAAATTGAATTGTAACTCAAATGTAATGAAAGTAATATAAAGAAATGTGCAACAAGAAATGCCAAAAGAGATGTAAAACATGGAATGAATACACATGTTTTTTTCTACAGAGGGAATGTGCTCCCATTCTTGTGCCTTGGAGATTCTATATTTACTAAATTCTAATGGAGAATTGGGGGTGATTAGTCCCCAATTGTATCGAGCATATATTGATGTATTAGGTTTACAAAGCCAAAATATGAATGTTGAAGAGAAAAACCAAAAATGAGGATCTAAAGCACCCCATAAATGAAGAATATTGTATATAAGTGTTATTCAATAAATCTAATATCCTCTCCTTAGGTATAAGAGGATAGGAAGGATTGTTTACAAATAACTTAGTCATTTTGATACCTTATACGACCCCACAAACCATACCATTTTAGATGGATATAATCCATATTTTGTAAATTAGGACACATAATAGACAAGGGAATAAGTGTCCCCATACACTTCCCATGTGTTGCACAATTAAGTAGAAGTGCTACATGATAAAATTTGAGTAGAGAAAGGAGACCCGTGCTCCCAATGTTCCCAAAATTTAAATTTAAACTAAGTACAATGGAAAGAGATAAAATTAAATACTTCATGCCCATGAATATATGCCAAACTGAGTCAATTTGATTCTAAAACCATATGAAAACCCTATGCTAATGGTGAAAAATATGAAGCTGCTAAAAAATTGGAGAAAATTCCCATGGGGAAAAGCATAAAATAGGGCCAGAACCTCTAATATGGCCCGAGAAATCTGGATGTTTCGACCATGTGTATAATTTTTTATATGATTCCAATATTGAGTCATTTATTTCTTCCTCTCGTATATGTCTATTGCCGAAAAATGTTTGTGCTTGTTGAAAATGTAGAATAAACCCTGAACATTTTCCCCCTTTTTTGAGGCATGTGTGATGGATAATTTGAGTGTGTAGACCAAAATAAAATATGTATACCCATGTCCGAGATTCTAAGAGTCTATGTATAACCTATGAACTATTGATTTGGTGACCACCAAGAAGAAACTATATCATAAAGGGGGATGTATAGATTAGAAACTATGGCATAAAATAATAGCAACAATAACAAGAAACATTATAACCATAATAGTTTCAATGTATCAAAAACAAATAATAATAGTAAACCATGTGTCATTAGAAAATAAGTGCATACAATGAAACATAAATCACAAACATATCAAATAGTGTCACACAAAAGTAAAATTTCCAATAAACATGGGGCACCCATGGTGTCACAATAAAATCAAGTCCCTTGAGCCTACAAACAAGAGATGCAAAACCACACACAATGCATGATTCTACAAACATGGGAAACCCATGATTTCACAAGACAATCAAGGCCCTTAGGTGACAATCAAAGTAGCAAAAAACAATACATATACACACATAACTAACAAGCATGTACGAAAATCAAGTGTATCTAAATGTGATGAAAATAACATAAAATATAAAAGGAATAGGGAAGAAATAATTATAAGCACTGTAAAAAACACATGTGTTAGTCCTGTTAGTCCAAAAGATAATAAATACACAATATATACATGTAACCAAGTGTAATGAGGAAATAAAAGAACTATAATGGAAATATAACACCTAGATATAATATGCAAAAGTATATGCCCAGAGGTTAGAAATATAGGTAAAGGAAATTTCAACACCTATTATCATGTATCACTATGTTTATGTCCTACATCACACTTAATATACCACGTGAACACATATGTGTAAATAAGATATTTTATGTATCAAACCAAAGGAATAAACAACATGTATAATGTAAAGTGTTAACAATGTATGTCATAGAACATATCCCGAGTTTGTATTTTTTCAAATATTTGAATGTTTTTGTATTTTGAAAATATTTTAGTGTTTTTTAACTTTTGTTCATAACTATGTATAAGAGGGGGATATAATGAGATCTATCCCTAGATATCCTTGTAAGAAGGTGAATTAACTACTGAGGATGAAGGATGGTCAATCCTTGAATGTATCATAAAATGTGGCTCAAGTGCAAGTGTAACCATCATCGTTGTATGTACTTAAGAATGCCTACGAGGAGAACTAGAAATAGTAGATCACTTATTAGAATACATTGTGTGATGCATAGTGATGATTTATGGAAGTTATTTATACAATATTTTTCAATGTGATAAAGTTTATATATGATACAAACACATGTGATGATGGTATGTGGATAGAAATATATGAATAACAAGACACTTGATACAAAGAGGCACTCATGACCTTACACTAGTCCCCATGTGCATATGAAGTGAGGAAACCTATTCGTAAGAATGAAGGAAGGGTGATCCTTGGATATTCCCATAAGAGACTAAGTGTGAAGGTTAAAAGTGTAAAAATGGTTGAATACATTACATAATATAACTAATAATTTTTAGTATAGATGATTTATATAAGGTATGAAATATACATTATAGATACTATATGTGAATATTTAACTTGATAGGATGAATGGAGGATAGAATTGAAGGGTATGTTGAATTCACATGTGTAATTTTTGAAAAAACCTTTTCCTTGTTGATCCACTTGTAGATAGGTCTAGATTGCTCCTATTTAGTAATAGTGTCGGTGACAAGAAATAATACTAGATGTAGAAGCATGATCATCAAGTGTAACACTTCTTGTAGGTACATTCCATATAGGAGGTGAATTAGATATATCTACATGTTATGTCTAATAAGTGATGATACATTTTTCCTCTAATAATTTAATTTTATTATCTAGAAAATATCAATCATTTTCACAAATTCCATTAATACGATGGAGGCTGCAAAATGGAGAAACCTTCTCATGTTCAAGCCTTTGACGAGGGAGGGATAATTATATGGTAATCAAATGAACCTTTTTTTAGTAGTGTAAGTAATATGTTATGGGGCATATCAAAATCCTTATTAAAATAGATGGGATTCCATTTATGAGGAGGTGGTTTTTGTACACATTTATTAGAATTAGGATGATAAAAAGTATTACCACGATGTAAAACCTTTACTTTATTATCATTATATATAGGTTTCTGATGTGTGTCATAATCATGTGTAACATAAGGGGTTGTAACATTCACATCTAAGGGCTTATGCTTATGTGCTAGCATAATATCTTGTTCTAAATCAATAAAACATGAGAAAAGATCATGGAATGAATCAAAAGTTTCATAATGTAATTTTTCTTTGAGATATTGTATAAGTCCCTAACAAAATATGAATTACATCTCTAAGTCACTAGGTTGATATACAAGTAAGTGCATGTTTTCCTTAAAACATAATATATAACTAGATACAGATTCAACTTCATCTTGATGTAAAGAAGGTAAATTCTCATATGTATCCCCAAGGCCACTATTGTAAATAAAATTAGTTAAGAATGCATCCTAGAGTTATATACAAGTACATAAATTTATACTAGGAATACAAGTAAACCAAGAAATAACATCACCAGTAATACTCATAGAGAAAACCTTAAGGAGAATCCTATCATTTTCATAAGGATCCATGATTTTCATATAATTCTTAAGAGGTATATTTTGATTTGAATTTCCATCAAACAATTTAAATGTGGGCATCACAAAATTCCTAGGGAATGGTATTTGAAATATTCTACATGGAATAAGATTGTCAGGAATAATATTAGAATCAACACTAGCATAATAGGCCTTGCTTTCTAAAGTCAATGTGTGGACCTTTCTTTATAACTCACCTACTGCATGCATAAGAGAAAATTATTCTTGAGGAGTTATAACATAATCACCTAGAGGTTCATTCAAAGGTTGCATCCTACCATTAATAGTAGCCATAAGAACACTATCAGGTCTAGGAATATTATTGAGCGATGAGTCATTTGAAGTTTTCATAGGTTGAATAGGATTGATCTCATGATTAGGCTCTAAAGGGATATCAACATCAACAATAGGCAATGCAATAACACTAGGAGATGTATCAACATGTGTATTGGGTGTAACTAAAGAAATATAAACATGCTCATTTTTGCTAACAATATCACTATGTACATAGTATCTACAAGTGGAAGAGAATAATTACTAGTAGAAACATCACACTTGCTTATAAGAGGAGAAATAGAAACATAATGTGTATCAATAAAAATATGATCCATTTTATAATTTTTACATTCATTAGAAATAGAAACATTAGTAAAATCAACATCATTTCTTTGCATTCAAATGGAATAATAGATGTTCAATGGTCATTATGTGCAAGCAAACTAGATATGCTACAATCAAGATAATTATTTTTGTATTCAAGAGAAGGAGTAGAAACACAATATTGGTCTTCTAACTCATTAGAATAAGAAACATCATGCATATCATCATCATGGTTATAACTATGATGCATTACTTATTCTTCATTAGTATAAACATAAGGGACACCATAAATCAATGTGTAAAAATATGTTAATTCATCCATATGGGCCCTAGAAACACTAACATTATCACCAATATCTATATCATATATAGAATTAGTGTCATGATCTACATGTGGAGGACATTGAATTTTCTCATGGTCACTAATCCAACTTGTAATACTATCCATAGTGTCTACATGTGTACTAATATCATCATCACAATTGTAATCATAAGAAGAATGTGGTGTATGTGTATGCACAATGTTAGGTACAATAGGTAGATCATTAGGAACAAAATGTAGAGATTCCAAATTAGAAGATGTTGTATGATGAATAGTGTTTTGAAACAAAGCCATTACCTCTTATGGAGGGACATCCCTAAAAAATGTGGAAAGTATGGCATAACAATGGAGATTTCTTTCTAAAAGGGTGTATTAGATTGAATGGAAGAGTACAACCTTATGGGTGGGGTTATACTTGAGACATTATAAGATTGATATATATTAAGCCTAAGAGTAACCCATTAGGGTCACTAGAAATAGAAAGATCTAACTAAAAATAAGAATAAGTGTGAAAAAAATCATAAATTTGAACCCTAAGACACCTAGGGTTTTGAGAAGTGGTATTCGATTAAAGAGTCGAGTTCACTAAATGATTTGACCATTTTTTATTTAAGATGTTTTATTTAACATGCCTAGAAAGGATGAATAATGTTATAGGTGATTATTATAAGTTAGTTAACTCCCAAAATTAATTTCAAAAATCATAATAATGCTTTTCAAAGTGACACATGACCTAAAAATGTCAAAACATATGAGAGAAAATGCACTTAGCCTATTTTATGTGGATCTGGAGGAGTCTAGGTGACTTAAGTGCAAGAACAAGAAGATCTAGAAATGGAAATGCTTCATCTCTAAACTCTTAACCATAAATTGATCTTGGTTAGAATTGTATCCTTTACTCAATACCATCTATATAATTTCCCCCTCTTATATGGATTTGGACTTGCACAAAATTTGGATTTGAAACTTCCGAGTGCTTCACCTACATAGAAATATGTGTTGGTATTTATTGGTCATATTTTCTCACCTTTAGAATGACTCTATAAATGTTTTTAAACCCTTAAACCATCACAAAGTGGAAGGAGTGCCTATAAAAAAAATTAGTTGGGTTATGCTCACCCCTATGCACCTCCAATGTATGCACTACTCTAAAAGGAATAAAACCACATGTATTTATCATAGCATGTGATATCCATTGTAGTGTAATAAAAATTTGAAAATCATGCCTTAACAATGCCTTGCTTGAGTTTCACACTTGCTCAAATTCGTGGGTAGGGTCACTTTTATTACTTTTATGATGAAAATGGAGACTCCTAAAACTGGAAAGAGAATTCAAACCAATATAGGGTTTTTCCCTGATGGGTGTGCTTGAGTTATTTCATTGTTTATGGAACTTTTGGATGAATTTAGTGTTATATTTCACATGAGGTTTTCATGAAGTGTCGAACCTGAAAAGAGGTGTGATTTACTTGCTTATATATGATTATAAAGGTTTTTATGACATGAAATGTTGAACCAAGTGTAGACACCAAAATTAGGTCATACTACCCTTATAACCTCATTAATTAAATTAACCATACCTTACCTATTCATATCCCATAGTGCACATGATTAATTGAATTAATTAACTTAATTAATTTAATTAACATCCTCACTTGACCACCTCACCCAACTAACTCACCTAGCCACCTCACTCCATGACCCACTCAAACCCCATTAATGACCTAAGACCAAGTCTAAGCCTATCCTAACAAACTAGGACTTTGTCTAAACCTAGAATTAACTCTTTTTAAAAAACCTAAGATAAACCTTACGATCCTTGGTGATCTATCACTCGAGACTCAGACAAGAATTGAATACCACACCAAAATAGCAATAATCAGGATATTTTTGGCCAACCTAGATATTCCCGCCTTAACCGATGCTAGTTATACCTCAACCGATGTCGGTACCTAACCTTCTCAGTTAGGTTAAATATATTTCCAAAATCCTTTGTTGAGGTTGGTCATTTGATTCAATATCTCACATAAAAAATACTTGGAGTACTCAAATTTCAAGCACTCGGGAAAATGAAAGCACCGAGGAGCACTACTAACAACCATCAACATCCATCACCTTCTTCACGATCATGGATTCACATAGAGAAGCACGGAGGCTCAAAATACCGTAGCATGTACATGATGTGTCTTCTCTTTGGATCTCTACCATCATTTTTTTCATCACCTGCACTCTCCATATCCATTCTTCAGTAAGTACCTAACATCTCTTGATTATCTCTATTTTCTTTCAGTAAGATCATCCTTTGTCTGAGTAATTTATTTTTCTATACATCCATACATCTCCTTCCTCCCACCAACCTATCACCTTACCCTATCTATCTTTTTCACCTATCTTCACCCTCTCCTAGTCATCCTTGAGTCACTAAGGCCATTTTAGGACCTCACTTTAACCATATCCAACCTCTCCGATAAATCACAAAGATCTTGGAAACCATTTTTAAGAGAATTTCACTAAGTGCCCCTACCGACGCTAGTTAGCCAACCAACATCGGTCATCATGACAAACTGGAATAGGTCACACAACTAACATCAGTTATTATGTCTAGAAACATACCTCAGACCAACAACCTCATATCCATTCCCAACAACCCGAATCACTCCTAATCTTTACCAAATCTTACCCAGAGCTTGTACAGACCGCAACCCAATACCAGCCCATCACCTGACCCGTTTTGACCTCAATCACCTTTTATCTGACCTTTCTTATTTGTTTTTCATGAGATACCTAAATCGTTTCAATTCCAATAAGATTGTTATTTCATGTTTATTTTGGATAACATTAATATTGTTATATAAAAATGGATTGACAGCCTATTTAGGAAGCATCACACTTCCTAGATCTAGCTTCTACTAGGAATTCCACTCGTTGTTTTATTTAACTCTATCGGTGGTATTGTTTTACATTTTATAGGTAGTTCCTCCTAGCCAAAAGGGAGCTCTCGCAATCAACATTGGATCAAGAAATCAAAACGCATGCACAACCTTCAACCAACATCACAAACATGTATTCCTCCTTGGCCTATCACCCTCTATCTATTTCATTAACTTGTTAAGAATCCAATGAAACATTTTGGCATGCCTAGTGGGACCCATTTGGGGTTCCTTGCATTCATTCATTCTTAGGGAACTGTTGTATGTTTGTTTCTTTTTTAAAAAAGGAAGTTAACATTAAATTTTCTCCCTAGGAATCTTCTCCTTATTCTATTTGTCTAAGTGACATTTGTATTTCGAGACTAAAAAAATCATTATTTTTCTTTTTGTATTCGCATTATTGAAATTCATTCTCTTTCCTATTCACTCTCTGTTTACATCAAATATCACATTTCAATTTGGGTTCTAAAATACTTGCATTTCATACTTCTATGCTTGCATTTTTAGCTCACATTAAAACTAAGGGAAACCTATACGCTAGAAGTCATGCCTAGCTAATGGTTGACATAATTGAATCATAGAGAACTTTATCTTCTCTCTCTCTTTTCCAAACTACACAAATAAAAATTTACACATCTTCTTAAACAACACCTTACTTGGAAGAAGTTGTCAACGATCACACAATTAGAGGATTGATAGTGGGCACCCAAATTGGTTTCTTTGTCTAGTCATTAACTCAAAGAAAGGACCGCCCCTACCAAAACATAACCTAAAACCACCCTTAGAATTTTCCTCTTCATAGGACACCTTCCCAACCAAAAAAATCTTCTGAATTCACAAGTCAATCTTAAATAGCATAAGATAAAAACATAAAATTCACTTATAGGATTTCATGTTTTTCTTAGCTTTTTCTTGAGTTGTGAGGTTACATTTTTCATTTTATTCTTCCTTTCACACTCTACCATCATAGTTGGTGTATTCTAACTATTTTTGAGTGTTTCAAGATCCATTATTATCATACTCAGTTTTCTAGGTTGATATTTCATCTGATTTAATTCACAAAAATCATTTTTTCTTCACTTTTTCAAATTTCATAGTGACTGTCATCATTTTACATCTCGACCATCATCAATTTATCTAACATTGTTAGTTTCAGATCTTTTCAATCATTCTACAAAAATAACATTCATCACATCTTCTATTCTTTTTTTGAAGTTCTCAGGACATCATCATACCATAATTTTAAAATCACAGTCAAATACAACTTCTTTATTTCATTTTCATTAGTTTTTGCCTCATTTGCAAAACTATTGATTTCCCACAGTAACCGGTATTGGTTTCCCTAACCATCATTGGTCACCCTGTAACCATCATCGGTTAACCTAACCATCATTGGTTCCTTTGTTTTAATTTTTAATTAAAACATCAACTAGTTTCACCTCCGGAATCTATTCTCCTCCATTTTTATGTTTTTCTGTGTCATTTACAGAGAACAGTTTTACCCAGTCTACACTAATTTACATGGTTTTGACTCTCAGCCAAGCCAACACCCTTACATTTCACACTAGCCTTCAGTTGCTCCCACCTAGCCCATAACCACCTTCCATACTGTCACCTATGGATCCAACTCAACTCATCACCATTAGTACCAGTGACGAGGAGTTTACAAGATTCATTGACCAGAATCATGATGTCCTACAATATTATCTCATCCACTCATATACCGATAATCCTCAGGATAGTTGGTATATAGTATGCCTGTGTCTATCTCTCCCGCCTCGTCCCCACTTCCGTCGCCTACCACTCTCTCGACATTACATTCATCCACCTTACCACCTAAGGTGTCTCAACTAGACCCCACATCCTCTATAACTATTTCACCTACGACATTTTTCACACCCGTAGTGTCAACTATTCCTTCATCATCCACCTTAAACATAGCCCCATCTGCACCCTTTACCTCATATGTACCAATTACATCACAATCACCCATGGTGTCGAAACCCATACCCCATTCAAAACCTCATCCTTTCCATCCCATAGTCTCTACCCCCAATTACCACAAGATTCGTTATGACTACCCCACCTACTTATACATATCACCAACAACCCCCAATCTCGTCTATTGCCTATTCGGGATACCTTCTACCGCATCTATTCCCCCTTCACAGTTCTCATACTTAACACCACCATATATTAGGATGCCATCCACATCATACATTCATCCTCAACCCCCTTATACTACGGGGGCACCCATTCCTCACAACCCACCAATGACCTCATTAAGATGATGATGGAAAATATGCAAACATTAGAAGCATCAATTTTTGGCTCTCATAACTCCTTAACTTATGATGAAATTTGTAATGAGCCTATTCATCCATCTATCCCCATTCGCCCATACCTGTACATTGGGAAATGCCCAAGTTCAACCATTTCAATAGTAAATAAGACCTGCAACAACACTTGCATTCGTTCAAACATGGGTGTTATCTAATTGCCCATGACAATGTTTTACTCCTACGGACATTCCCCATGTCCTTGACATGACCCACCTTAGATTGGTATAGTGGTTTACCCAGACATTCCATTTACTCATTTAACCAAGTGGCTCAAGCATTCTTGGACCATTTCTCAATCAATGTCATCAAAAAGTCACCATGACTGACCTATACTCAACACGATAGTACAATGATGAATCTATCATAAATTTTGTTGCTCTCGCTGGTGAAGCCTTATCAACCAATTAACATTCCAGTTACCTCAAGCTGAGATTATAGATTTGTTCACTAGAGCTTGTGCTAGGCACATCTCACCAAATATACAAGTACAAACCTTTTATACCTTTGATGAAGCATTTACCATGGTGTGAAAACTAGAAATTTGTGCCATTGAAGAGAAGAAAATTCAATTGCGAAACAAAAATTTCACGTTCAAATCAAATGATGCCTCTTCATCTTTAAATCCCCAAAACAATTATTCAAAATCCAAAGGATCTGCCAACGTGGTAGTTCTCAAAGCTGGCCCATCTCACCCATCTAACCAAGAAAAACCTTCCTCCAATATTTCTCTTGTTCAAACTTTTCAGTTTTGATGGGAAAATGAAAGTACACTCCAATTGGAGAGCCCTATTCTTCAGTCTTAGAAAAGCTTCTTAAGGTCAAAGCCATTACACTTCCACCTATAAAACCACGTACTATTTTTGACCTTGCTCATCCTATGTCTTTATGGTATAGGGAACATGATTATTATAACTATCATCACGTGAAAGGTCATAACGATTGTAATTGCATAACATTATAAAACATTGTCCAGGAAATGTTAGATAATGGATATCTCATCCTGGACAACTCAAACGCACCAACAAATCAAAACTTTCATATCTTTAAGAAGTCATTTCCTAGCCATACACCATCATCTAATCAAAATGGTGAACCTTTAACCAATGATAACAATGTCCATGAATTCCACGTTATTTTAGATGGTGTACTATCCATTACTCCATTTCCAACTATCCCCTCTATCAAGGAGATTCTAGCATGAGCTCCTCTACCCATGGAGGAGCCTACCTCATCTACTCCTTCACCCACATAGGAGTCCCCTTCATCTCCCCTTCACCCATAGAGGAGTCCATAATTTCTATTGATTCCGTTTCACCATCTACCTTACAACCTACTGAATAATCAATGGTATTAACTCTCCTACCCATGGGATAATTGTCATCACTTTCTTCTCCACTGAAAGAAGAATCTACCTCACCCCACCTACCATATATCCTACCCATGGGAGATCCTTTAGACATGCCATTTCGTATTGGTGACAATTCTCCATTAGCATTCCGGGATACCGTTGATCTACTCTTAGATATTTTACCCATGCAGTCCGAGGCTAACCAGCTCCTGTCTCACATACATATTTTTTAGGGATTTCCACTAAACCAACTACATCTCCTCTTACAAAGCAATGTCATTTTCACACTGGTGACCGCTTGTATTACGTTGATAATTCCATGCTTTAGGACGCCTTCGGTTACCCTTTTCAATCCAAATACAAATGTCACTTATTGATGCCTCCACAATATCCGAAGGTATTTCCAAAGTGACTAAATCAACCATGACCATGCCTGTTGAAATGACTTCTTCTTCATCACCCTTTACTACATCCAAACCTTTACCCACAACCAAACCCATTCCTATGCCAAAGAACCTACCTGCACCTATGTATTTTCCCATATCTAGACCCACTGCTACCTTGGGTGTCATGCCGACATCAAGACTTGTCCATCCACCCATCAAATTGGACTTCTCCACATCTACCCAAGCCCGCATAAAAATCATTCCTCCTCCTAAAAATAAGACCCAACTTTCAAGACCACATACACAAGTTTCACCCACCACGCCTTTGTCACCTTTACCCCTTCCATCTATCCTTGGACCTCACCCATCTACCCTAGTCAAGCAACCTCCTACCCAAAGAAAATAAAAAGCGTAGCAGCCCACCTCTTCATCATGATCCTTTATTACACCTAATCAACTTGAGTAACCTTGACCATCACCCATACCTTTCTTACCACCTATACCCCCACCAGTTACCATAACACCATCACTACCTATATGAATTTCTTCTCTTCAACACATACCTTCCACATGGCCTCTACCAGTAACCTTTACCGAACCTCTGTTATCACCATGACTAACTCATTCTCGACCCAAGAAGGTGCAATCCAAGGATAAGAACCCACTACCCTCCAAAAAGGTAGTTAAACCCACGACACCTTCTATTGCTAGTTCATCTACCATACCTTTACCCAAGCAGGTACCATCAAAACCTAAGATAATACCACCTACCAACCAAGTGATCAAACCTATTTCACCTCCTATAACACCTCTTCCACCACAATCATCCGCACCTTCACCCAAACCCACACTCACTTCACACTGTGATCCATTGGTAGGGTCTTATGCCAACATTTTAGCCAACCTCTTAGAGACCTCGGTCATCACATTACCGCCACTTAGACCTTACAAACCACTCAAACCCAAACCAAAGGAATTTGATGAAACTAAAATTTATGCCTACCATTGTGTGCCAAGACATGATGTAGAAGGTTGTAAGGATCTAAAAATTGCTCTCCTCCAATTATGTCCTCCTGAAGAAAATTTTGACGATGATGATCTTCTTGATGAGGACCCTGTTCCATCTTCACCTATCACCATTCATCCTCATCCACTACCTATTTAGCAACCTAAATCACCACCTCCATAACCCTTTTATCCATCTATACAATTCAAGATCAACATGGTTTACCTAAGATATTTCACCAAAACCCCACCAAAATGCTAATGCAGCCTACTCATTTCACAAGGTTCTTACCCCGCATTAGGTTTTTTCCATCATGTCATTATACTACTCATGACATACCTTCTCCCTCCACCTCTCTTCCTCATATTAACATGATCCAAGTTGCCACTTGCGCCCAAAAAGAAAAAGGAAAACAAAAACAACCAGCCCATCTGCTAATCCTATGCCTAACATACCATCTACACCTACACCCAAAATCACCATTTGAGGACCCACATACCCTATTTCTAATGGGGTCACTCATCATACAATGATAAAACAATTACACCAATCCCCTCTAAAAATGTCTTTGTATGATCTCTTCCAAACCTCTGAATCTCATAGACAATCCCCATGGAGGTTTTGCAATCCATCAAGGTTTTACCTAATGACCCCACACTAGTAGCCTCCATTATCACCCCTCACCACATGGCCTCTCTTACCAAATAATCTCCTTCTTCTACCCTCGCTCCCACTCATCAAGTGGCCGCCTCATCATTTTTTGATGAGGAGATTATACCTCTCGTAATCGATGACCCTAATCCCACTCTTTTCATCTCTATCTATATCGATAATATTAATGTTTGACATGTTATGATCAATTGCGATTGCCATAAATAACATCATCTCCTTCCACATGTACAATCAAATGTGCATCCCTTCAAATTACATGCATAATAACCTGGTTATGTTGTGCTCCTTCAATGACACCATCACTTCCACCCTTGGCACCATTATTCTTCACGTTTTGTGGGCCCCCATCTTTGTGCCAAAATTATTCTACATTTTAGAAGGGGAATTCCAAGTATAACCTGTTGCTTGGCTGACCTTGGATCCATGTCATGGGTTGTGTTCCTTCAACTTTACATCACTGTGTAAAATTTGAACATGAAGGACATAACTATACCATCCCACTTACCCTTCACCATTTAAAACTTGCAACATGTTGTACTGACCTAATGATGTCCTCATACCAGTTAAGGCATCTACCATTTCCGCCACTTCTCCTTCACCCATAGCCCCATCTACGATGTTGCTACTACCTCACCCATGCCTACCTCTTCTATTCCCACTACTTTTGCAGCCTCTACAGCTGACCCATTTGCTAACCCATCTAGTTCCTAACCAACTAATCCTTCTTCTTCCCAATCACCTAGTAATTCATCTATTCCAGCTACACACATATCCACTACCAATCCCTTAGAAGGTTTTTTTCAACGCCTCACTCTAAGGGAATATCACTTGTATAACATAAACACATTCCTTACTCCACAAGAGTATGGTAACCTACACCAACATCCTCATTATGACCATCACATAGGTGAGGTCTTCCCTTATGGTCCTCCCCACCTTCACACCAAATTAACATATGGGGGACTTGACACTTCCACCTATTCACCCGAGCCACCTTCCCAAATGTGACCATTTTCATTTGACCTCCAATCTCTCACTAACAACCACTTTTCCCACACTTTCCTTCACCGTTGTGCATGGAAAGACTTTAGATTTGGGTTCTATAAACAAGGTTGTTATCTGTCATCCTATGTACCGCAAGTAAACACAAATACTTTGGAGTGGTATTATCATTTCCAAACTATCTTCCAAGAAGGCCCGAATCAACCTCAACAAGGAAAAAAACCTTCTCCACCCCATTCACCAATGTCACCACCTTCACCCACGGAGTCTATCGATCTTGAATATATTCCTCCTAAAAACTTTTTGTGAACAACATTACCCTAGGACCTCTAGCTTATCAACGCAATGGTGACGCTCCCTTTTCTCTTCCTTCCTATCCCGACATGATTAATGATGATACACCATTGATAAACATCTTTCAATGTCAAGATGATGAGTCTATTCTCACCTACCTTGGTGCGAAGATTCTTATATTCATCAATTGTTACCTTCTAAGATGAAAACCATGTTAAATGAATCAACAATTGAAATCAATATTAACACTCAGGATGACCCACACATTCTAAAGACAGGAAAATATTTAAATGTTGTTGAACAAGAAGATTTTACTTATTTTCTCTGGGATTATAGTAACACTTTTTCTTTGTCCTATACCGACATGCCCAAGATTGACCCCAATATTGTGGTCCACAATATCATAATTGTTCCTGAAGCCAAACCTGTAAAATAGAAGCTATAAAAAATGCATCCTTGTATTTTCCTTCTTGTCAAAGAATAAATTCAACACCTTCTCTCGGTTTCCTTCATCCTACCCATTGATTATCCCCAATTGATCTCTAACATCATTCCTGTCACAAAAGCAATAGGAGGACTCCGCATATGCACGGATTTCTACAACCTTAATTTAGATTTCCCTAAAGACAACTTTCCACTATCTAGTATCGACCAACTAGTTGATCTTACCACTGGCCATGTGATGCTCTCACTCATGGATGGTTTCTCAGGTTATAACCAAATATTACTCACCCCGAAAGATCAACACAAAACTACCTTCATCACTCCCTAGGAACCTTTTAATATCGATTCATGCCTTATGACCTTAAAAATGTTGGTGCTACATATCAGCAAGCTATGACTTATATCTTTCATGACATCATGCATCGTATATTTGAATATTACATAGATGACCTTCTTGCTAAATCAAAACATCGGGTCGAACACCTTCTGATCTGAAGGTCATCTTTGACCATCTCACTAAATATTGTGTTCTCCTTTAACCAAAGAAGTGTGTCTTCATTGTTCTCTCAGAAATATCCTTGGTTTATCATTTATTTGCATGGAATAAAAGTCAAACCCGCTAAAATCAAGTCTATTCTTGAAATGCCTCTACCTACTAACCTTCACCAAATTCATAGTTTGCAAGGTAAGTTCCAATCTATTAATATTTTTATTTCATGACTTTTCCAACGCGCCACCCAATTCATCATCTCCTTAAAAATGATATCTCTTTAAAATGGGATGATGAATGCCACAAAGCCTTTAAGGCCTAAAAATAGTACCTTCTCTAACCACCTTTAATCATTCCTCCTAAGGATAACCAACCATTTTACATTTACATTTCTGCTAAAGATCATTCCTTGTCTAATGCTTTCCCATCATGACAATCAACACTGGGAGAAAGTGGTTTATTGCACAAGCCATACCCTTTTGGAATATGAAACCAAATACAACCATGCCAAAAAACATTATCGGGCTTAGTTTTTGTTTCCAATAAACTTCATTCATTACTGTTGGCAAGAAAATTTGTCGGTGGACAAACTTGTGGATTTCTTGCCAATGCTCGGGATTCTAAGTCCCTCTACTTAACTAGTGCACTGATGTATATGCATGCATGTGAAAAGGTGGATTTAGATGGTGGCCTTTGGACTGGGATCTAACAGGGACACTCCACCGACCTTCATGGTAAAGCTTGCAGAGATACACGTAAGAGAGGACTTTGTTTGAAAGTGGGAAAGGGAGTGAGAAAAGAGGTAGTGGAACTAATGCTGCAGGTAGATAATCGATTCCTACACACACACTAGTTATAAACTTCAACACATGCATTCATGAGAAGAAATAAATCTATAAATAACAACAAGACCAAATAGAATTTATCGATCACAAAGAATCAAGAAACCCCTTAGTCAAAGAAATATGGAAACTCCTTCTTCTTGTATTGATTTCTCAAACCAAAGTTGTACATAATGGAGAAGTAGAGGAAATTTTAGAATGGGGAATGGAAGAATTTGGCTATCTCCTTTGTTCTCTCAAGGTAAAATATACTCTTGAGTTTACAAGATCAATCACCAACCCTTTGAAATGGGAATGGATTTACAATTTATAGAATAGAATATGACTCTTCATCTTCCTCATGACCTTTCAAATACCTTAATATGACTTAAGATTGTTCATATTCCACTTCAAATATTTAAGTCCCTTTTATAATAGCAAGGTGACTTAATTTACATTATATTTCTAAAGTAATTTTTAAGTGACTTAACGGCATATCAAAAAGTGTAAACCCCAATCAAGAATTAGAACATTTGAAAGTGAGATAAAGTTGGGGGAAGAGGAGAGAGAAATAGAGAGAGAGAAGAAGAAGAGGAGATGTTGTTCCCGATGAAGTCTTTTGATCCTCATTGATGGAAAGCTCCAAATGCAACAAAGTTCTGAATGTCCCATTGTGCCAAAACTACCCTTTGAATGTGACTTACTATTTTTAGTAAATGGTCATTTCCACTATTTTTTGCTCTAGATAATCATTCTAGCCTTTTGGAGATCTTCAAGTGCACACTACTCTTTCCATAGCCGCTTTTGATGAAGACTTGGCAAAAATAACAAGCAGGTATAGGAAAACTTGCTATTTTTAGAAAGTGTGTTTCCAGTGCTCGATTTGTGATGGAACATACTTTTTTGGAATCTTATTTTCATTACAATCACACCCTCTGAATTTCACATAGTTTTTCCCACTAGAATACCTGGAAATAAATTTTGAAAATTTGACTTAGCAGTGGCTTCAGGCATAGAGTTGTCGTGGCGGCCATTAATGGAGCTCAAAATTTATAGGTCTAGTTTTGTCTCTATTTTCCATGAAAACAACTCCATTGTGATAGGTTTTTCATTTGGAGCTCGTGTGCAAGTTTTTAGCTCATTTCCATTGCCGGAATGACGGGAAATCTAACGAATGTGAACCGGTGCACAAAGAGAGGATTTTGTTAGAGAAAATGATTCTAGGCACCATTTGACCTCTTGTTTGTTGGATATTGATCACCTTGAAAAATGAGGAATTCTGCAAAAGATGACATCTCGATCCGACTTGTATCTTGCAAGATATGAGGATTTTTCGATCGGGTGACTTCACGGTTATCTGGCAAAAAATCTCCATTTTTCTCTTCATTCTTTATCATTTCACTCCATTTTCTCTAAGGCCTGAATATTTCTATGCATTCATGGTTTGGAGAGTTTATGTGGCCATGATGGAGCTGGTTCGAGAGCAAAAATGGTGGACCGGGTGTCTAGACAATCATGCATGGAGCCATGGCAAGGTATGAAGTTGTGAAGGAGAAATGAGGGGGAAGAAATGGCTAAGTGTCAGATTTAAAATTTCAAAACATGAACATGGAGGGGCTGGGTGAATTTTTATGTCCCTGATGTCCCTGACCTTAGGGATGTGAGGGACATCAATTTCCACGGTGGTCAAGGTGATGCCATGTGTCCTCGATCCGACGGCAAGGATTTGCTTGAAAAATGCACCGAGGGCTGAAAGTTGATCACGTGGGTGTCTAGAAGACTCCTCCTAGGGGCTGGGCACATTTTTCCATGTCTGATATCCCCCACCTCAGGTACATAAGGGACATCAGTTTCCATGGTGGTCCTGGAGGTGACACGTGGCACTTGATCCAGTGATAGGGAATGGATGCTCTAAATAAGCACACGGGGCTGATCTGTCAAGTTTGGAGGTCATATGAAGGCCCTAGAGGTCACATGTGGGCTGGGTGAATTTTCCAAGGGCTTATGTACTTGACCTCAGGGATGTCAGGGACATGAAATCTCGCCAAGCTCCTGGTTCTAACACGTGTCCTCTCGAAAAAATGACTAAGTCCTGAACTTCGTTTGAGAGGGTAACTTAGAACGAAGATAACTTGAGCTCCCAATGGAATTTATTGGTGAAATTTTATATGATCCTGACTAGAAATGTAATTTTGAATCCAATTATGTGGGTTTCATGTCTTTGTTCAGCCATATGATCCCTAAATTTTTGATCGGTACTCCACTTATATGCTCGAGAAAATTTCTGTCAATCATATGTGCCAAGGTGTTGTGAAAAATATTATTTTACCATCATGTAGGTATTAGAATCCTATTTTTGATGATGTTTTGTTTTACTTATAAATCCATCTGGAGCTCCTGAAATCTTCTTTTGAAGCTCAACAATTGTTTTAGGCCTGTGTACCGCCTAGGCTTGTGAACCTTGTTTTTTACTCAGACTGCTCCAAGTCTTACAGAACTTCCCCAGACCTTCCAAAATAATTTCCATGATGTTCCAAGGTATTTAATTCACCTCCATGTTTATTTTTCTCTTCTGTTCCACTCCATGGGGTTGAATCTAGTCCTCGTAAGGCAAGTGATAGCCCTTCCCTACATTGTCATGAGATAGTGTCTTTTTAGAATTCCCTAAAATCACCTAGGGGACAAATTTTACATCAAATAGGATGGGAAAAAACTAATGGATTTGGCTTGGGGTTCCTAGGAATGATAAAACATGAAAATTTTGACATCGGGGTATAGTTGTCGTGCTCAAAAATTTTCAATTTCCCTGTTGCACATTTACATGACAAAAATTACCTACTCAATCACAAAACCTTTGTCATCACCAATACCGACCCCTTACATTACATTTACACGAAGCCCTACCAACATCAACATGTTGCACGTTGGCTAATGCTTCTCGCAGACCTCGACCTCAAATTCATCCATCAAAAATCTATCAAAGGTCAAACTATTGCTGACTAACTTGTAGATGCACCCTCTCTGGAAATCAATCCTCTAACTTTGATTTTCCGGATGAATCCATTGCTACCCTCTTATTGAAGGATATCATTTACCCAATGACCTTATTATTTGATGGTTCCAAATGTCATCATGGAGGTGGTGCTAGAATTATCCTCATTCCTCTTGATGGTGAACCTATACCACTATCTTTCAAACTATATTTTGATTATAAAAACAATATCACTGAATATGAAGCTCTTGTATTAGCTCTCCAAACCGCCATCTCCTTAGATGTTAAATTGATTAATATATTTGGTGACTCTCAACTGGTTGTAAATCAATTCAATGGTATATACCAGTGTCATAAAAAAATACTTCAAAAGTATAAGCATCATGTAGACATACTTTTGACTACCTTTGACCATTATGAACTTCAAACCACTCCACATTCCACTAAAAAAATTGTGGATACCATGGCCTACCTTGCTTCTCAAATTCCCACCTCACCCTCTCGACTTGAAAATATTTGTCACAATATAACGAATACAATCACCTTCATATATATTTTGAGACGTTAACCTTGTTGGAACCATTCAACCTGACCCACATGACCTTTAGTACAAGTAGTTTGCTGACTACCTTTCCCTTTCAATTCTACCTCCCGACCTTACTTGTAATGGGAAATGGGACTTTCTCAAAATTGTCTCTCATTATGTCATCATGGGTAGCCTTCTTTATAAATTTGGCTTTGGTAGTATCCTCTTACGATGCCTTACAAGTTTTGAAATTCCTTATACCATTAAGGAAGTTCACGATGGAATTTGAGGAGGTCATTTCAGTGGCTTAGTTGTAACCAAACACATCCTTCACTCGGGCTATTATTTTCCCACCTCAATTGTGATTTTTTTACTACATCAAAGGTTGTGTGAAATTCCAACATTATGTTAATCTTCATCGCAAACCTAGTTATGTATTATAGGTCATATGATATCTTTGGGATTTCTCTCAATGGGGTTTAGATCTTGTCGTAGATATCAATCCTCATTCTTCACAATCCATTCAATGGATTATTACCACAACCGAATACTACACTAATTGGGTAGAAGACATCCCCCTCATCTCTACAAAAGATGAAAAAATGTGTGAATTCATCAACCATCACATTATTTTTCACTTTGGTGTCCTTCTCTGCCTCATCACTAATAATGGAAAAAGATTTTAAAAAAAAACCCTACGGAAACTTTGTGCCTTCACCTTGACATTCAACTTATTTTTTCTTCACCTTAATACCCACAAACAAATGGCCAATCTAAATCAACCAAAAAAACCTTGAAAAAAATTCTTATGAAAGTGGTTGATGATACAAGAAAGGATTGGTACACACACATTCCTTTCACTTTATGGGCTTACCATACTAATATTTGTACTTCAACTACGGCCACACATTTTTATCGGTCTACAATATAGATATTGTCTTGCCTCTTGAAGTCTAGATTCTATCTCTTCGCATCTCGGTCAAAGAGATGCTTAACGATGATGAATTTAACCAAGACTTTTGGCATAACTTGATTTATTAGACAAACGTCATCTTAATGCTCTTGATCATCTCCAAATCTACCAAAAAAATATGAAACGTGCCATATGAAAAACGTTTCCATGAATGAACCTTCTAGGTCGACAAACTTATTCGAAGGAAAATCAACATGTAACCAAAGAGGAGAAAAGTAAATGGGGAAAATTCACTCCTAATTGGCTTGGACCTTATATCATTACTCATACCTATGGATCAGGTGCTTATCATTTGTCTTCACTTGAAGGTAAACCCAAACCTAAGCCCCTCAATGCCTTACATATTAGACCATTCTATTATTGAATCAATTCTTATATCACCTTCTGTCTATTTAACGCTCATCCCTGGAGCACCATTCACCTTCCATTTTAACTATTTTAAGGATCCATGACTCAACAAGAATCATGTGATTACCCATCACTTTTTCAGCCCTATCTTCAATATGAGTACCATGACCCTACTCATGGCATGATTCTCATGGATATTTTCATCTTTTTCAAGATGGAATCCCATGGTCGTTCATAACGTAAACTCTCTCTTGCATAGTTAGCCTCTATGTGCTATGGTTTTTCCTTCAAACCAAGAGCCTATTTTTCTCTATAGTCTTGTCCATGACTTAATAGTCTAACAAAAAAATAATATCAAAATTCAAATGGGATTCAACTCCTTGAGTCAAACTTCTAGCAAAAAGATGATTCCCTCAAAAAGGACATTTATTCTCTCTAATCTCACTGTTGTAAATAGATTGCTCCCTTGAAGGAAAGTTATACAAAGCTAGCCATATTATACTTAGTCTCTCATCAAAAGAGGACTATTCTTGCAAAATAAAATAAAATATTTAGAAGCTTCCCACATCGATCAGCTTCACAAAGACCTCAAGGAGATAATATAATCATCCCACATAGACTTCCCGCATCGATTAGTCTATCAAAACAACAGCAAAAATAATAAAATGATAACTTTTTCATCATGGACTTGCCTATTTTGATCTTAGGTCTCTTTCCAAGTAGGCATGTTGTCTTACACCAGGTTACACTAAACACCAACCATTTTCACCCTAATTTCCTACCTTCTCAAGGGACTTGCCACAAACATGACATTTTGTGATCATGTGAATTTCTTCACCCTTAGCATAGTCAATCATGCAACACCTTCAAGGTCTTTTGTTCATAATCCAATCTAAGGTATGGTGAACTCATTATGGTTCTTATCAATTAGGTGGATCTTTTGTCTCCTCCTACCATTCACCTTCTTCATTACTTATTGATTATCTTATACAAGAATAGACCATCGATACCTATGTTTTAAGGATTCCCCTTTCACCAAAATCCATCATGCCTAAATGACCTAAACTCAACCATACCTAAAATGACCTAAATCCAACCAAGCCTAAATGACCTAGACTCAATCATGCCTAAAACTAGATACACCTATTCCTCTACCTCATCTTATTTTTCCCTAGCTTATGGGAGAACTACATCGACTTGAGGCCCCTTTTTCATCGAGGCTATGTAGGCAACACTCTAAGGGCATGGGAACCTTGGAGGTTAGCGCCACTCTTTTCCCTAACCAATTTCCCCCATGTTTTCAATTAACATTTCACCTTATTTAGTTTCCATTTTTCACAAACACTTGGAAATTAAACAATTAACAAACGTAAATACCTACCATTTTCTTAATAACATCATATCATACATCCATCATTTCACATTTCCATGATATCAAATATTTTGGAAATATACACCATCACATACATATACATCATCATTTATTTCCCATGTTACCAATAACTTGGAAATTAAATCAAAACCAACAAACCTTAACTCCACCATGCCTAACTCACCTAGAATCAATCATGCATATACCTGACTCAACCATGCCTAAATGACCTAAACTTAACCATGCCTATACCGAGTGAACCATGCCTAACTCGACCTAAACTCAACCAAACCAACAAGACTTAACTCCACCATGCCTAACTCACCTAACTAAACCATGCCTATATGACCTTGACTCAAACATTCATAATTCATCTAGTTTCTATTAAATACACAATAACAATGGAAATTAAAACACCAATACATCATCCATACCATCAATATCATCATCTATAACAATGAAAGTCTATATATCAATACAAATGTACACCAATACAAATACATACAAGTATCTCAAATCTCTCAGATACATCCTCACCATCTTTAGCACGTAGGCTAGTATAAGATCAAAATATCAAAACTCTCATGTACATCCTCACTATCATCGGCATGTAGGTTGGTATATACCAAAAAAAAAAGATGACTAACCAATCATATTAGGTGACTAGTCATCACTCCATCTGATATCCATTCTTGTCTCATCTATCTCCTCCTCCTCACCTCCATCCTGGAGACTTTCCTACACCTCCCCACCTAGCATGGGTCTCAGTCTAGTCTCGCCTAGCCCGCAGCTAGGTCTAGCCTCTATGAACTCATCACCTCACCCTGACCCTATCTTTGGGCTCACCAGCCCCTGTGCTCTTTGAACTATGAGTGTGGGATCTAGTCCTCTCACTCACTACCTACTATGATTTGTACTCAACATAGGAGGGGACATCTATCCCAAGTAGTTGTCAGATGATCCTAGTAATATCGTGCCTCATTCAGGGAATCCTTAAACCTCATAATCGAAAGCATATGAGGTGGTGTCATTGGTCTCACAATAACCTATGAACTCTATCCTGTTATGGCTGGCCTCGGACCCTATACTTGTGCTCCTTATCCTCCTCCCCTGTGCACTGGGACCCTATCCTATCACAACTACCTATAGTATGAGACCATGTCTTTAATCTTATGGCAGTTCCTACATTATAACTTGGGCCTATAGGACCACAACCTGAGCTTGTAAAATGGAAATATGTTCCTTTGACCCAGTAATTTTCCTTGTAACACTATAATCATGCATGAAGGGCAACAACTTGACCATGCAAGGTATCTCTCTATACTCTATTGGTGGCTAAGTTTGGTTGACATGGCCTTGGGGTGTTGCTCATAGCTATGCTTCCCACCACTACCTATATCTATCGGTGACCCCAACATCATCAATCCACCTATCCACCACCTATTCTTCCTACCCTATAGGCACACTCGGTCATGGTGGGGACATATATCTCTCTACACCATCTCTCCTATACTAAGGGAATGGTTGTGATACATCTTGTGGTAACCTAAAGCGCCATCTAACCCTATCTATAGGTATCATCTCGTGCTTGTCGGCACAACAATGCCCCTATATTCACCTTAGTAGTTGTAACTCCTCTAACTCATCTGTCACATCCTTGTATGAGGGATAGCCAACATATGGCCTCTAAAAAATATCCACACCAGATAATCCCTCCAGTAACCTCTGTAATATGAAACATCATACGTGGCCCTAGCCACCTTGTGCTTTACCCACCAAGTTGTACCCATTGTCTATAGCTGACTCTAACCAAGCCAACCTTGAATCAATCAAGTCAGGGAAAACCAACTAGACATAAACATACAATGTGCTCATATGCACAATAATGTAGAAGAAAAGTACAACACAAACTAAACCTCTACAATCTCCCATATACCCATAGCTCCTATACTGTTTGCACCAATAATATCGATGCCCATTCAAAATAGATCCACTCCTCCACCATATCTTGGAGCACTCCCATCAAGCCTCACAAGAATATAGCACCCTCATCATATGGTAAGGATAAACAACATACCGCCTCCATCATCAAAACAACCAACCTCATCTCCTGAGGATGGGCTACATACATCTCTCCATAGCTAAGGCTCATGCTATGGTACCTCATCTCACCCATCACCTCCCAAAATCAGCCACAACAAGCTCCACATAGGCCTCTAAAGAAATAGAATACACCCTCTCACTCACAATCGGTAGTCATAGGATCCTATATACATCTTGTACGGTGGATAGTAATCTCATTCGTTGGTAAATGAAAATTTTTATTCTTGAATCCCATCTATCAATGAGTGCAACCTTAAAACTAGGATCTCAAGCTACATGCCTATAGTGTCAAATCTCAATGAATCCAACATTATTCATATTCTCCCACTCCTCTATAGTCACACTTGACCACATATCTACCAATGGTGGTACTCTATCCGCATACGTAGCTAGTCCCTAGCCTACATCCAACAAAACACAACATTGTTAAGACCTCACTACCTCTAATTACGTCTTAACCCCAACAACATACCTAATCACACTAATCCTGCTTACCCCATTTACCTAATTTACATACCAACCTCATACCCTTTACACTCATGACTCATTACCTTCACATTATTTCACCTACTCACCTATCCCATCTAGCCAGAGATCATATTTTACCCTTACCCCTCTATAACCAGTCATTACTTGCCCCTTTTTGACCTCTTTTCCTTTCATACATAACACTTCTTACCCCTATCCCTCTTTCACCCTAACCGACACCAGTCTCCTAGACCATCACCGGTTCTCCTTGACCGACATTAGTTCCAATTAACCAGTGTGGTCACCTTAGTCTTGATTGATGTTAGCTATAACCAACCAATGTTGGCAATCCTTGACTAACGTCGGTCTCTGTGACCCACAAAACTGAAACCCCCTCCTCTATTTCTTAAAAATTGACAAAAACAACCTACAACCCTACTTAATCCCAAACACTTACACCCCACATTTATTTCTCCCCCTACTTAGCCTATATTTGACCTCATCCCCCTCGGATTTCATCTATTTTTCACCCACATTTCAAAATTAACATTCCCACCCAAAATTTCTTCATTGTAAAACACAATTGGAGCAAATAACAAGCTAGAAAACACATCCTACCTCATCCTCATGGTATCTCATGTGGTGTCACATTTAACCTTACGTGTAAGTGGTCCACCCGACCCCTCTCCCACCTCCATCATACCAAAATCTACCTCGAACCTCTCCACCAATCACACGTCTCCAACTGCTCTAGTGGACCCGTCTACTTGGCTCCTCTCACCACTTAGTCACCTCCACCTTGGCCTAGTATAATACCTTGTCTTTTTCTCCCCAAAAAATGCACAAGTCACTCAGCTCTATCATTTTCTCAAAGTCAACAACAACAATGATTCTGTAAAATAATAAATTTCAACTTTATAACCCTAACTCGATATGAGCGACATCGGTCATACCAAAGCGACATTAGTAACCTTATAACCGACATCGGTCACCTACTAGTACCATTTCTCCTACCTTTTTCCCATTTTGAACAAAACTCATTATTTTTGAATACCTTTTGACATTACCAACACTTCATATACCTACTCATAAGCCTCGATTACCCATACAATTCTTCAATTATGTTTAGGGATTTGTTATTTTACCTATACCTTGGCCTTACATGTGCGATGACCTATTTACCTAGACCTGACCTACTTTTTGTGACCATTGAAATTTTGTCCTTGTTATACATTGTGATGATGTTAGCTATGTTGTTTTAGCCTAACAACCATACCTTTCCTATTACCGTATCATTTATCCTGAACAAACCCATGGTGTACCGGATCATACCTAAATTTTCCTGCACCTAACCTTCGTTGTGTTTCCGAACCATATCCTATACCCTAGATACCTGAATCACTTCAACCTTATTAGGATAAACCTACCAACCTTAGATGATGTAGAGTTTTCAAGCTCTTCAACATGGTACCATGTTGCATTCTATATGTGTGTGTGCATTCGATTTTCATTACCCATTACCCAATTTAACCCTATCCTATTACTTATTACCCGATTTGACCATTACCCTTTACCCAAAGTACCCATACCCTTCCCCACCTACCTTAACTTACACCAACTACACATTTATCAAACCACTCACCAACTCCGTATAACACCTCATCAATTCCTGGTTTGAGGGGGATCACCTTCACCCATACTTGGGGAAACCCCGCTCTCAACCATATATGGGGTAATCAATTCTTTTGTTGTCGGCATCACTTATCAATACAAGCTATGCAAAAAAAGGGGAAAAATGTAGACACCAAAATTAGGTCATACTACCCTTATAACCCTAGTTAATTAAATTAACCATACCTTACCTATTCATATCCCATAGTGCACATGATTAATTAAATTAATTACCTTGATTAATTGAATTAATTACCTTAATTAATTTAATTAACATCCTCACTTAACCACCTCACCCAACCAACTCACCTAGCCACCTCACTCCATGACCCACTCAAACCCCATTAATGACCTAAGACCAAGTCTAAGCCTATCCTAACCAACTAGGAATTATTCTAAACCTAGACTTAAATCCACATTAACAAACCTAAGAGAACTCTTATTGATCTTTCGTGATATATCACTCGAGACTCGGATGAAGATTGAAGACCATGCCAAAAATAGAAACAATCAAGCTATTTTTGGCCAACCTAGATATTCTCACCTTAACCAACGCTGGTTATACCTCAACCAATGTCGGTCCCCTAACCGTCATCGATTAGGTTAAATACATTTCCAAAAGCATTTGTTGAGGTTGTTCATTTGATTCAAGATCTCACACGAATAGAGACTTGGAGCAATTGAATTTCTAAAGCACTCAGGAAAAGGAAAGCACCCGGGAGCACTACAATAACCATCGACATCCATCACCTTATCCACGATCACAAATTCACATGGAGAAGCATAGAGGCTTGAAATTTCGTAGAACTTACACAATGTAATTCTCTCTATATTTCTATTACCATTGTTTTCATCACCTGCACTCTCCAAACCCATTCTTCAGTAAGTACCTAACATCTCTTCAATTATCTTTATTTTCTTTCAGTAAGATCATCGTTCATCTCAGTAATTTATTTTTCTATACATACATACATCTCCTTCCTCCCACCAACCTATCACCTTATCATATCTATCCCTTTCACCTATCTTCACCCTCTTTTAGTCATCCTTAAGTCACTAAGGCCATTTTACAACCTCACTTTCACCATTTCCAACCTCTAAGAAATCACAGAGATCTTGGAAACCAGTTTATAAGAGCCTTTCACTAACTACCCCCCTACCGATTCTAGTTAGCCAACCGATGTTGGTCATCCCGCCAAGCGGAATCGGCCACACAATTTATGTTGGTTACGTGTCCGAAAACATACCTCGGACTAGCAATCTCATATCCATTCCCCAATAACCTAGAATCACTCTTAATCTTTACCGGATATTACACTGATCTTGTACTAGACCTACAACCCAATACTATCCCATCACCTAACCTATTTTGACCTCAATCACATTTTATCTTAACTTTATAATTGTTTTGCATGACACTTCTGGATCTATCTTCTACTAGGTATTCCACTCATTGTTTTATTTAACTCTATCGGGTGGTATTGTTTTGCATTTTAAAGGTGGTTCCTTCTAGTCAAAAGGGAGCTCTCGTAATCAACATTGGATCGGAAATCAAAATGCACACATAACCTTCAACTGATATTACAAAAAGGTATTCCTCCTTAGCCTATCACCCTCTATTTGTTTCATTAACTTGTTAAGAATCGGTAAAACACCAAGGGGTTTTTTTTTTCATGAAGGTGATGGAATTGAAATAATTAATGCATAATATGTTAGTCCAAAACCATACACTAGTGTCAATATGTGGATTTTCAAAACCTGATTGAAACCGGTGGTTTTGAGTAGGAGGGAGAAAAACACATCTTGAATTTATAGGCATAAGCATGGATGTTTATATATGTCTTTTGTGTAACTAGATTTCATATGTTATCAACATATAGGCATGTAAAGATAAAAAGTAGTTTTAGTTCTATCGGGTGTGCTAAGAAAAAGTGATGAGAATGATTTTATCCATACAAGTGTTCAATCTCAAGATTAACAATGTCAAAGGATATATTTTCATATTTGAGTTTCCACATAGTCATCAGATCAGCCCACCGATGTTATACACAAATAAAATTTCTCGGTGTTTACAATCTTTATCAAAGAATCAACAAGACTATCTTCAATGTCCACCTTCTCTAGTAGTATCTTCTTCTCCTACACCATTTCTCTTACAAAATGGTATTGTAAATTAATGTGTTTAATTCTTGAATAATACTCGGGGTTATTTTCTAGAAAAATTGCACTTTTATTGTCACAATCTATCCTTACAACATTTTAAGTGATCCTAACAGTTAAAATAAGAATTTGAAGCCAAACCGCTTCCTTACTTGCATGAGAAGTTTCCATGTATTCATCCTCCATGGTGAATATCAAAACACTTGGTTTATGTTTACTCATACAACTTACAGTCCTACCAAACAATTTGAAAACATATACAATAGTAAATTTGGGCATATATATATCTCCACCCCATTCTAAATCCACAAAACCATGTAGATTGAGTTTATTTATTACAACATGAAAACCTTGATATCATAACACATAATCAGATGTTCCACGTATATAATTGAAGATAGTCTTCACATTTTAGTAATGTTGTTTTCTAGGATTTTTCATGAATATGCTAATTACTCACATTACATGAGTAATATCAATTCTGGTACAAACCATTCCATACATCAAATTTCTAACACAACCATATGACCCATGAGTCATGTCCTCAATTTATGCTTCTATTTTAGGACATTGCTCAATAAATAATTACAATACAAAATGGAATACTGATAGGTTTACTTTCATTTATTTCAAAACTTTGTAATAATATATCAACACACTTCCTCGATTTAACAACAGTTTTCTATTTACTTGATCTCCTTTAATTTCCATGACCAAAATAAATTTTATAGCACCTAGATCTTTCATATCAAATTGAGATAAGAGCTGAGATTTAACTTAAATAATAATTTTCTTGTTGTTACTAATTAACAACATGTCATATACATATAATATAATGATAAAAAAATTTACCTTCTTTTTTATAAGAAATACGAGGATCAACTTTTCTTCTTCGAGGTCTAAATCCTAAAAGATACCCATAAAATTTATTGTTCCACATTCTTGGTGAATGTTTCAAGCCGTAGAGATACTTATTCATCTTACACACCAAATATTCATTTCCATTAACCTTAAAGCTTTCTATATTCTTCATGTATATATACTCCTCAAGTTCACAATGACAAAAAGATTTCTTAACATTCATTTGTTCTATTTCTAAATTGAAACTAGATACAATACCTAGAATAAATTTAATAGAATGTAACCTAAAAAAAGATAAAAATATCACCATAATCAATTCTTTCTACCCATGGGAACCCTTTTTATAGTAGCCAAGGTTTATACTTCTCCATTTTCCCTTATGCATTGTATTTATTCCAAGGAAAATTTTAAGGGTCTGTCTAATAGAAAAGTGACATGCGAGCGTGGGAATCTACAAGTGACTCTTCCTCCCACTGACCTCCCGAGGTCATGCCGAGATAGCCGGTGGGGATGGAATATACGTGGGGTGCAGACAAACTAGTTAGGAAATCTTATGTCTTCGGTGCACACTAATGGAATCTGTGAATCTAAAGCAAAGAAGGCCCTCCTAACCTGAACTAGTGTGATAGATCATTCGGTGAGGATGATTGCTTGAAGGCTCCAATCAATATCGAGCTTTGGCATGATCCAATCTATAGGTTGTGGAATACGTGGAAAATGACCTATGGGTGCTTCATAGATATCCCCGATAGGGTCATGAAAAATGGATGATGGATATATAGTGGATTCTATGGGTGATTCTCTGGTCTAGTCCAGAAATCCTTAGCTTGATTAGCTACTACGTCTAGTGAGGATAGTTGTGCGATAATGTTTGGTGGAAGTGGAGAGGACCTAAATACTAATGTGTGTAAACCAGCATCAATATCTGGTTGACCTATGTGCCCATTGGGTTGTGGGACCTATGGATCACAACTGAATATTTTCTCTCTTTCAAGTCCTTCTACAGTCATACAAATATCTATCAAGGCAATCTATACTTTTTCTGATTTGACTAGAACATGTGTGCTTTGTCATCTTCTATGTTTAATCCTATTAACTGTGAGCTGATTTCTTGTAGGTCTGTTGTTGTTCAGAAGACCTGAATTATGAGATTTTGGTCTATGTCAATTATTGCCACAACAATATTTGGTTGAGGCACGATTGACTCAAAAATGTATTCCATGGGCTCCCTAGGTCCCATGATTGTCATACAAGATCAAACAATATAAATCTAACTAAAGCAAAGTAAACTAATTATGCAAAGTATATCCACAACATATATAAATTCTCTATTTTTGTATTTTTGATAGAATATTTAATGAATTAAGATAACAACTATTTAATATATCTAGAAAATGACAACTAACCTAATAACAAAATTAAAAACAAACAAGGTAGCTGAGTATAGCTACTTGTCTGTGTAGTTGTGAATCTATTCTAAATAACTAAATAACTGATCTAATTTAATTGAAATATTTTTAATCCTACCTCAGAAGTGAGGAATGAATCATAGTTTCTTAGAAACTATCGATCCCCATGGCTTCCCTGGTAATATTGAAAATGAACGTAACCGAAATGAAGTAATTCACTACTCTATTTGGTATATTTTAACTAGAACTTTGAAAGCTTGAACCTAGATTTTGCAGAATAGTGGTGAATCTGATTGTGTGTGGCTTTGTCCCCTCAGTGTGGTCTCCTCGTTCCTTCATGCTCACGTGAATCTAGAAAAGCATGTAATGCTAGCATCAACAGAAGTAGTTATTGGAAAATTGGCAGCTTTGGATGTAGATCGAATACAATGTGAGTAGGAGAGGGATAGCACAAGAGAGCAGAGCTGGGCTTATGTAATTCCTAGCAGGATTTATTAAGGGTCATACAACACAAAACATCCAGGAACCTAAAACTATCCTTCTTGAACAAACCACTGTAACTCTAATGGCTTGGACTGAAAATGAAACTATCCTACCTTAATTGATTGTATGAAACAGTAATAACACTAGAATGAGAAGATAATGTGGCTTCTAAACAACAAAATAAGACTAAGTATGCATGCAATAATTGAAAACTATTGAATTCCTAAGCAAGGCGAAAGACTAAACTATTGAAATAAGAGGATGAGGGGAAATTTTTGAGGGCCTTTTGCTTGTAATCAAACCAGCTATTTATAGAATTCCCATTCACCCAAAGGTAACTCCAACTAGGACTCTTTTACCATTAAACAATGGAGAAACACTATTCCAGGGGACATAAAACATAAATACTAGCCAAAGCGGTGAGAAAGCTGGTAAAAGTTGAAAATTTACACGAGTCACGTTCAAAGAAATGTGCTAGAAAACACGTGAAGGACCACCGCCCTGAGCAGGGGGTAGTTCTGGGAGATCGCCACCTGTGCGGGTGGCGGTCATGAGACCACCACCCAGGAAAGGCAGCGGTTTCGTCACTGAAGACAAAATACAAAGGAAAAGAGGGGAAAAGAGCAAAACAAAGCACGCATAGAGGCTAAGCGGGGCATGCGGGATGTTAATGTACACTTGGAGAGCTTTTCTAGATCCCGAACACCTTGCGAGGAGACCTATATCATCATTGGGGCATGTGTAACATCATTCTGGCAGTGCAGTACCCTTACAATTTTGGGTATGTACATATTGCCCCCTTAGAGAAGCGTTTTAGCCATGAAGAGGCGTAAAATGGTGGGTCCGAGTATGGTGGTCCCGAAATGGGAAGCTAGAAATTATACCTGACATGTCCGTGTGTCGAAATGACGCCATCCAAAATTCCCACTACCTGTAAAATGAAAAGAGGACTCAAGTGCAGATAGATAAAATAAATTGAAAAATAAATACTAAAATAATATGAAGTGAGGACTTACCATTTGCGGGGATAAGAACTTACCTCCATCGGTGCTCCAAACCTGTGAAAAGGGCATTCAAAATGAGTCAAAATGCTATATATATAAAAACGGGCCCATTTTCATATTCATTTGTGCATGTCGATTTGATTAATTTTGAGCTCTGGGACCCACAATGATGGTTTTTGATGAGAGTATAGTTGAAACGTTTGCGACGAGATAGTGATCATGCCTCTGCGAGTAGATCCTTGACCCGCAATATCTCAAGTTAGTTCTTCTCGATTTAACATTTCTATACCTAAAATGTAAAAATGATGAAATCTTCGCCATGGGGGGGTAATTTTTGAAATTTCTAGTTTTAAATTTATCCTTAGGGGGGGATGCCTAATGGGTAGGCTCTCGTTTTGGTCGAAATGGTTGTTTTTAGCATTTTTTAGTGTTTTAGGACATGTGACCCATTTTTAAACGTGGGACATGATTGCCATGCAAGCGGGTAGCGATTATAGGACCACCACCTTTCAAAGTGGTGGTTACAGGGCTGTCACCACCTTTCGAGTGGCGATCCTTTCCGAATGATAAAACAACCTTGTTTTTAACCTATTTTTGCATTTCTATTTTCTTGTATGCTTTAATGCTTTTTCCAATGTGATTCAAATACTAACTTACTCCTTTTTGCATGTTTTGGGTGTATGCAAAAGAATGAGGAATATATAGATGGAGCCAAGAGAGAGAGTGTGACCGGCTTCCAGCAGTGTTGGATGCTCTTTCTCAGGCCTAGCAGGATACTCTTCAGAGGGCCAGCATATTACGTATATCATAGGTTCCTCATGTCACACCTTCTATTCACATACTATGTGACCTGTTTTCGTATTGGGATGTTGATCGGAACACTTTCCGATTTCCAAGAGTCAGGGGTGAGTGGACTATCACCCTGGAGGATGTCTACCACATCTTGGGAGTCCCGATCATCGGGAGATGACTCACACTTGAGACAACAGGGTCATGGGCTCAGATAGCTCAGTGGGCTACATATATGGGAGACATAGTTGTCTCCACTAGTTCAAAGAAGGGGGTGAGGGTCCGTTCCATTCCTAGCTTGCCTATCCCTTTGATTCATCAGGCCATTATGGGGATCCTTGCCTTGAGATTGATCGAGGGACAAGGGAGGGGACACCTTACTCTACTGCTGGTCCCCTATTATTACACAGATTGAGGCACATGGTTGGATTTATGCCTAGGGAGCTGATATACTTGGGACCACCTATCATGACTTGTATAGGGTGGTTCACTTATAGGGACAGTATTTGAGCCATCGACCTTGGTTATGAGCTAGGTCTATGAGCGTATCATCCCTTATGGGAGAGGTATAGAGGTGGTGGATCCGGAGCCATGAGGGAAGCTAGATGGACAAGATGGGGAAGGTAGAGACACACCCCTTTGATTGAGTGCCTCAACAATTTGGCCTTGCTTACATTGATATGCTTCCCCCAGTGGTGCAGTGTTCAGATCAGTTTGGGAGGCTAGGGGAGGTCCTAGAGGCCGGGGTTGTATTTTTATTACTCCTAGTGTCCCTATTGCAGCTAGGCGGGTGGTATGTGCTCAAGAGAGAGTCGGTGCTCCTCAAGCACCTTTACTTCAGATTGTCACTGGTCCTGCCCATAGCAGTGATGACCCTATTGATATAGACTCGAGTCTGAGGAGTTCACAGGGGGAGAGACGGAGGAGGAGACCAAGGACATGGAGGTCAATGAGTTGGGTGGAGAGGAGGATAGTGATCCTGAGTGGCATGACACTCAGGAGATCTTACAGGCGAGAGGGCAGAGCAGAGTGTGGAGAGGGTGACTCTAGTCTCAGAGGAGTTTCCCTCTCAGGACCTAGGCGGAGAGGATGAGTCCGTAGTAGGACACTATGTTTCCCCAGACACAGGAGGAGGACATCAGTTAGCGGTGGCATCTGTGGTAGGTGCTGATCCTAGGGATCCCTCTTAGAGGCCCAGGAGATCTAAGTGAGTTGTCACTCTTCTTTTAATATTTTTTTTAGCTAGGATTGCCTTAGTTGCTATCTCTCCTTTTGTTCATCTTTGTTTTTATCTTTTGATTATTTTCTAATTTTTTCTCCTTTGCTTATAGAGACTGTTGATGAGTGGCGAGACTTGATTCGTTGGGTATGTACTGATACCCTGATGCTCCCCATGGAGAAGACTCACACCGAGCTATCCGTGGATGCAGGGGAGCCTTCAATAACTAGTAGGCATAGCGATGTCTTTGCCCCTATCTGGCATGTGGCCAAGATGGTGACTTCCCTCTGTACTGAGTTAGCCGGGTATAGGACTATAGAGTGCCTAATGAGGAGCCACTCTCATAGCAAGGCTACAGCTACTATTTGGGACTGTGAGCCCTCAGTGCACTCAAGAGTGCCGGCATAGCCGAGTCCTAGACATGGTCATGCACCTTCTGAGGGATCTCATAGGGGTTGAGAGGCCACTTGGCTCTTTTTGTAGTGACTCTTGCTAGATTGTTTATATGATCATTTTGTATTTTCTAGGCTCATTGAGCATTTTGACCATGCCTAGCGCATGATGGCATTGTACATAAAACCTGATATATATATATATATATATATATACATCTCTTTTTGGATCTAGATCTCTTTGTACCTAGAGTTTTGTGATTCATTTTCACATGTATACTAGATGTTTATAAAAAAATTATTTTTATATGCTTTTCAGAATGTATGCAATGGAAAAAAATATCACAAATGTTTTTTTTTTGTATTTCATGATGTTGATGTATGATGATGCAAATGAACTTGTGATCTTGAAATTTAGCTTTCATAAGCAATTTTCCAGGTACTTCATATTGTTTTGAAAAAATGTAATGACAAACTGGTATGATGAGCAGATGCACTTGCCCCACTCCTAACTCCACGCAACTAGTAAGATGCGAGGGCTCACCACCGAGAGCTAGAAAGGGCACAAGCTATGAGGTGTGTTGAAATGGTAATGATGGGAGATAGACAAAGAGTTGGTGGAACCAAATTAGGACACTACAAACCTACCCTACTCAAGTGACTCCATAGTTTAGAATGTGACTTGCTTTGTAGTTTATCTAGACTTAGATCCATAGATGGCCACTTGGTTGACAAAATCTGGTTTTCAGGGTTTTGAACTCTCTTGGAATTTTGGACATCTAATTCATTTGTTTTTGACTCAAGATTTCAAAGGTTTATTTGAACTATTTGCTTATGACCTTCAATGTTTACTATCAAGAGGACCCCCTACACCTTGCCCCATGCTACTAGTAGGAAGCATGGGCTTATCACCATGGACAAGGTACAAGCAAGTAAGGGCATTCCCATCCTTTCCCAACCCTACGTCACTAGTAAGAGATGCAAGCTCATCACCGAAGGTTGGTAGGGAAAGGAAATGTGTAAAAGTAAAATTTTCTGTTTGATCTATATTTGACTTATTTATTTGAGCAAAATGTCAGTATGTTCTTATTTCCAAAGAGATTTATATACGGGATAGATGTGACACCATGAAGCTTCTAGAACAGACCATAGGAAAGACACCTATCCTAGGAAGAAACAAAAGTGAGAACAAGCATGCAAGCCTTGGTATGGCTACCATTAAGACTTTGTCATATCTAGCTTTAATTCATGAAATGATTAAAAGCAGATTGATGACATTATGAAAATGAAGAAGTATGATTTGAATGCTTCTACCAATACCATCAGAAGTTTGTAATGAATTTCTTAAGAGCAAGTCCCTTGATCACCAAGTTTTATGAAACAAGTGAACAAAATGAACCTATCTAAATGAATATGTAATGTAGATATAATTATACAAATAGTGCTGATGCTTCATGCGTAAAACCATTTAAGGTGCAAGGAATTGATAGTTTCACCAAATTCCTCACCTTCTAGTGTGCATAAGAGATATGCACCATTTCCGTAGTCCTTCATGACTTGATATGGGCCCAACCACTTGGGCTGGAACTTTCTTCCTTCACCAATTTTCTTATCGATCCGGTTGTCTAGTCTTAGAACTAGATCTCCTTCATATATTTCTTGCTCATAGACCTTTTTGTTATACTACCAAGCACATCCAGTTAGCATAGACTCTATGCCATTGTTCAACGTTTAACTGGCCTCATCTAGGCTTTCTAGTTGGGAGAGGCGTGCCTCTCTATAAGCTTCCTCATCCAGAATCCCTTGTAGTGAGATGCGGAGATTGGGTATTTCAACCTCAAGTGGGAGAACTGCTTCTACTCCAAACACCAATGAGAAACGAGTTGCTCCTATTGGTGTTCTTATTGAGGTTTGGTGGGCCCACAAGGCCAAATATAATTTTAAATTCTAATCTCATTTGTTTTATTTTACCGTTTTGAGGAGAATTTCTTTTGACGTCTTGTTTTTTGCTTCAGCCTGCCCATTGGCTTGAGGATAGTAAAGAGAGGTTGTGTGATTATTTATTTTGAACTTGCTACATAGCTCACAAACCTTGTCATTCTTAAAGGACTTTCCATTATCCGAGATAATGACTTGTGGGACATCGTACCTACAAATGATCTAGTTCAAAATGAACTTGGCGATCATGGCACCTAGTACAGTGGTAAGAGGCATAGCCTCTACCCATTTGGTAAAATATTCGGTGGCCGTGATTATGAAGTTATGGCCATCCATTGATAAGGGAGAGAATTTTCCTATTAAATCCAGGACCCCATGTAGAAAAGGGCCATGGAGTCACGATTGGTTGTAGAGCTTGTGCCGGCATGTGAATCTCATGGGAAAATTCTTGGCATTTATGGCATCTACGTACAAACTCTACTGCATCGTGTTCTAGAGTGGGCCAGAAATAGCCCATCCGATGTATTTTGTGGGTAGTGGCATGACCACCAAAATGGCCTCCACATATTCCACTGTGGGATTCGTAGAGAATCTTCTTAGATTCTTCTGTGTCAACACACCTTAGAAGCATGTCGTCGAAGGCTCTGCGATAGAGCACTTGGTCTAAAATGACATATTTAGTGGTAATAATGCATAACCACCTTCTTTGTTGTGACGTGGAATTTTTGGGTATGTATGGTCCATGATAAAATTGATGATATCAGTATACCAGGGACATGTAGAAATGGGGGGTCTAGTTTCGAAAAAGTATACACATTCATCGGGAAAGTCTAGATCTACCAGATTGCCTCCATCTAGTGGATTGTCAACTAACCAGTCTGCAATGATTTGTCCTTTAACAAATTTTTGGTTTACGAATGTTAACTCGAATTCTCCCATTAGGGTTATGAAATGGCCAACTTTTTTAGATAAAGATCCTTGTGTGAGAAATGTTCATAAATGGTTTGTCTTCACAATAACCCTTGTTTCTTGATTTAACATGTAATGTCTTAAGCGTTTGGTTGCAAAGACTATGGCAAGGCATTCTCATTCTACTTGTGTATAATGTGTTTCATAATCAAGCAATGTTCGGCTAATAAAATAGATCGCACATTCTCATTTATCGTCATCTTCTTGAGCCAACATACAGGCTAGCGAGACATCCATAGCTCATGAATATAAGATCAAAGGATGATCTAGTCTAGGTGGCATTAATGTGGGAGGAGACAGTAAGAAGTGTTTAACTGCTTCAAAGGCCTCATGGCATTCCTTTGTCCAAATAATGCAGCAATCCTTTTTCAACAAATTGTTGATCGGATGAACAACAAAACTTAAGTCCGGAATGAATCTCCGGATTGCACCGAGCTTTCCAAGAAATGATCTAATGCCAGAGTCATCTGATGGTGGGATCATCTCAAGAACAACCCAAATTTTGGCTGGGTCTACATCGATCCCTCGTGATGATATAATGTAACCTAGGAGTTTCCCTCTTGTCACACCAAATATGCATTTTTTAGGTTTAGTGTGACTCGTATTCGATCAAACGTGAAAGAATGATGCAGAGCACTTCCGGGTGATCACAATGCTTCCTGGCCTTGGCCAACAAGTCATCTACATAGGATTCCATGATTTTATGAATAAGATCATGAAATATGTATGTCATTGCCCACTAGTATGTAGCGCTAGCGTTCTTGAGACCGAATGGCATAACAACGTAGCAATAATTTCCCAAGGAGTTATAAACATGGTTTTGGCTTGGTCTTGTTCAGATATTCTGATTTGATTGTATCTCGAGAACCCATCCATGAGAGACAAAATCTCAAATCCAGTTGTTGCATCAACGATGATGTCAATGGATGGTAATGGGAAGTCATCCTTGGGGCACGCCTTGTTAATGTCTCGAGAATTCTATGCAGATGTGTATCTTCCCATTATTTTTGAGAACGGGGATGATATTAGATACCCACTGAGAGTAATCGACTAGTTTGATGAACCCTACCTAGAGAAGTTTCATTACTTCTTCCTTCACCATGAGAGCTACCTTGGGTTTCATTGGTCTTGATTTTTGTTTAATTGGCTTTGCATCTGATTTGGTGATGAGGTTATGTACCGTGATGTGTGGTGCAATTCCCATCATTTCTTTATAATTAAATACAAAATCATTTTGATGTTCTTTGAGGATTCGAGTGTGTATTTCTATCTCTTCTGGAGTTAACGAAGATCCTAGTTTCAAGATATTTGGTTCTTCCTTCGTTTTGATGTTAATATCAATCGTTTCTTCTATCAAAGAAGCATTACCTTCTTCAAACATAGGTGGGGCTGGAGGTAGTTCCATATCTTCTCCATTCTCTACCACATAGATATCAAGATCCTTTTTTGGGGGAAGCTCTACCATGGGATTTCCAAAGTAAGAAGATGAATGTGGGATTAAGGACAAATCTACCATGTGATGGGTGAGATGTAACTCTGCATAGGCATTTAGGTAATCAAGAGTGGCTCTATCACTGTCAACATGACCTAAGATATTAGACTTATTCTCAGCTATGTGTGTTAGAAGAGTAAATTTTCTTTACTAACGGTTTAATACGAAGGGATATCATAAAAGCAGTGTCTTCCAACTCTTTGTTTGGAGTGAAACGTGAAGCTGAGGTTCTTTATCAAATCTGTGAGAAGGTTTTGTTCTTGTAGGATTTCCTCAATGGATATGAAGTTAAATCCTTTGCTCAAATCTAATACTGCTGTTTTGTAGAGCTATAAGTGTTCAACTCTAGTCTCATACACCTCAGAGACTTGGTTTGCTACTAATTATGAGTCTCCTAACACTCGATGTCATTAACACCGATCCTTTTAGCTATGATGAGACCAAGGAGGAGGGCTTCGTGCAAGGATGAGACCACCGCTCAGTGGGTGGTGGTTTCGTCACTAAAGACAAAATGCAAAGGAAAAGAGGGGAAAAGAGCAAAAAAGCACGCAGAGGCTAAACGGAGCATTCGAGATGTTAACGTACACTTGGAGAGATTTTTTAGATCCTGAACACCTTGTGAGGAGACCTGTATCATCATTAGGGCATGTGTAACATCGTTTTGGAAGCACAGTACCCTTATAATTTTGGGTACGTATAGGTCCCTTCGAAAAAATCCTTAGAAAATATTTGGCAAATCTAGGATTATTAGCTTTCACATGAATGGTGAATATAAATACATCACGACATCATTATTAAATTCTACCAAAAATATATTTTTTATACCCTCTTAGTTGGTAGTATATTTTTATGTTACTCTTGGTTGATAACATTTTTATGCTACCATTCAAAGCATTATGTTGTTCGCTAGTAGCATAAAAATATCGTTAGTCGGTAGTAATTTTTATACTACCTACCGATAACATACTATATGTTGTCGACGGTAGCATAAAAATATGATATCAATTGACTATATTCGGGTAAATTTTGGGAATTTCTATTTCGTAGGAATGGTGAATTGACCCCTAAAATTAACTTGTACCCATAAATTTTTGAGAACTAGTCCTAACTTATACCCTAAAAAAATTTCAATTTCAAATTTCAAAAACTGGAATATTCATGAATTAACGAATATTCAACACTAAAATTTTCTCTCGATTTATTCTTAAATTCCCATTTATAGCCAAAACATTATCTTCCAAGTGGTAATTTTACCAAGTCCATGTATGATTCTTATTTAAGGATTCCATTTCTTCCCCCATAACCTTTTTTAAGACTTATAGTATTTTGATTAAAAATCCCCCTTTACAATCTTTGGTTCATTATCAATAATAGACAAAATTGAAAAATGAAAAGCATAACAGAAATCAATAGGGCTATACCTTTTGGGTTCCCTTCTCAACCGAGATGATCTTCTCAAGACTAAATTTTTAGTTCTTCATCTTCTAATTCCTCCTCCTCTACTTAATCTAAATATTCCTCTTACAAGTCTCTATAGTTAATCTTATACAATTACATCAAAATTAGACATAGATTCACCCTCTTCTAGTTCAACATAAAAATTTCATTTTCATCCTTTGGTTTTGTTTCTAGTTCAGAATCCCCTTAGCTTCTTCAAAGATTACATTACAATTCTAAACAACCTTTTTTTTCTCGATTCCATATATTGTATCCTTTTACACCATTGAAGTATCTAATAAACATGTACTTAACATATTTATCATCGAAATTTGTTTTTTTATATTTTGAAATATACATATAAGTAATAAAACCAAATACCATTAAATATTGAATAGAGGGTTTCTTACTAGTCCATACTCCACTGTGGAGTTTTTAATTTTCAAGGTTGGATGTGGGTGATCTATTAATCAAGTAACAAGTAATTTTCCTTCTTTTTCCCAAATTTTCTTGTCAAACATATACTTATGAGTGAAATATGGATTCACGAGAACCAATGTCAAAAATGATGCACCACAACAAATTTGCACTCCGATGGTAATGTCAAGCTCCAAACACAATAAGCAAGATTCAAACAATGAAAAGAATATGGAAATAATAAAATAGGTCTTCTCATTCTCATAGATCAAAAAAGGAAGTACAAATAGGGGTGTTTTGTAACCCCCATGCTTAAACAAGGAAATAATATCAATGATGCCATGCGCATATGATGCCACTAAAGGAGGAGTTACCACCAAGTATCCCCATGCTATGAATAACGGGAACTCCATGAAAGAATATCAATGTAAATGTCCCGAATAGAACGAACGAGTAACTAATACTCCCGCATATGATGCCACTACTTAGTTCTTAAAGGAGGAGTTAGAACAAAATTCCAGAATAAGGAATGTGAAATTCTAGATGATTAATATCATGATAAATCCATTTTTTCATTTGATTTTGTGCTAAGAAGATAAAATTGATTAATATTTCATGATCATATGATCGAAATTATACTATAATTAGGTAATTCTATTATAGAATCGGTATCACTTATCATTTGAATTCCTAAGACCTATGACTCTGGTATCAACAATTGGTATTCGGGACATTTACCGTTAAGTAATTTGTATGAGGTGAGATAACTCACCAAGTGATGTGGAATCGGCAGTAATTCCTGACTCATTGAATTCCTATGACCTATGAGGCATGTCACACACACCAACACCCCCTTCATCAAAGTCGAGGAAGAGGTAAAGGTAAGTCGAATAGAAAAGAAGACTCCCTAGACAACTACGAAAGATGTGTCAACGGGGCCCGATAACTAAAGGCATGATAAAGTTCCCATATACAAACAACATCTTTCTAGAAAGAAGAAGAGGAGAAGGAGGACTATATAGCCCGAATAAGAGAGAATAAGAGGGAGAAGAGAGGAATGTAGAAGATGTCATGGATGATTTGAACTACGAAGCTTTAGGAGGTATCCTAAAAGAATGTTAATCATGAGATCCTCTTCCTCTGGACTGAAGAAGAGCCATCCACACCGAAATGTGTGCCTACCCTTAGGAAGGACAAAAATGACATGCTGGAAGTATGCCCACTCCATGAAGGAAACTAAAGGTGACAACACGAAAAACTCGAGTCGGTCCATGAAAGTGTAACATAGGTCTAGCAAATGAGCTCCAAGGAACTGAAGACAATGTCACGAGTGTAGAACTGTCAGAGTAGGAAGAGTGAACACTTATAGAAAGGATGTCCAACTCATGTGAAGGAAACAAAACATCCCCCACAACAGAAAATGGATCCACAAGAAAGGGTGGATTAATGAACATCTCCAAAAAAGTGGAAGTGGCAAAAGTCCTAGAAGGGGCACTCCTAACGATGGAGATGATGAACTCCTATGAAATACATGTAGATGGATGAAGAACTGTAGTACATCACAAGTGTACTCTGTGAAAATATGACTAAGGTTAGGTAAATACTTGTCCCAATGAGGGGGCTCAACAAACAAAAGAGTGATGTCAGATAGGTATGAGTCATCTAATGAAGGTGGAGGAGTGAAAGGGGCCTCAAACACTGAAGGTGAAAAAGAGATGGGTGTGATGATTGTATGAGGTTTTATAGGAAACTGCTCAATATCTAATGATATGTGGGATGTGTTAACACTCTCTAGAATAGTGAGAGAAGGAGGAGAAGAGTCCTCTGTAGTACTCTTGACATCAGAATTGGGTGCATAATCCTCGTCATCAGAAGTAGAACCAAGCGAGTCTATGTCAATGGAACTGTCATCACATGAAGAAATATGTGTGGGTGGCCCTTCATAAGAAAAAGTATCGGTGAACTCACTTTCCTCCATGGATGCAAGATCATCATCAGATCCATAACCAGATGAAGGAGGATCAAGGTCTCCATGAAAATTTCAAATGAAAGTCCAAGCTTGGTGTGTAGACTCTGTGAACTCTATTCGACATTGAAGGTCCTCTCCGGTATAGTAAGACAAAGAAGCCTGTATGCCATGTCATTCTTGTTCAACCAATTTTGGTGATGAATGTGGTCAATAGGTTCAGGTTCCATCCCAAGAAGATGTGGTAACAAGTTGTACATAATGTAATGATCGAGTATTCCATTCTTCCATTGTAGGTAGTTTCCTGGTCCTAGTTGAACAACGGAGTGATGAAATTCAATTTCCATGATGAGAGGATCCTCCAAAGAATACAATTCTAACCCCCCCTTTTTGCGGAACTTTATAGTTTAGTGCATTTATTATAATCAGATGTGATTGTGTGTCGAGAACCAGTATGTCACTCACCTTGCAATCAGCGTAATAACATGCAAGAGTGGAGACAACATTCAAGGTTCATTGGGAAAAATAGTTTGACACCATAAGTAAGCACAAGAATGAGTGAAAACAAAAAGGGGAAGAGAAAGTCTTGTGAGAAATAGCATCTCACATCACATGAAAGAATCCCTTTGCTGTAAGACTGTAGGGGACACGCTCACAAGTCTATAAGCAATAAAAGGGATAGAAAAAAGCTCAAGATGATTTGAAATGAGCTGAATTAAGTAATACAAAGACACCCCCCCAGAATGTGGCACTTTGTAAAATAGTGTGTTTACAAAACTGATAATCCCATCATCTAGAGTGTGAAAAAACATGCAACTTTGACTAAAGAAGTGCTCAAAACTGAGCAAAAAGTCATAAGTCATAACAAAAAAAAAAGAATTCCCGCAATCGATGGAAAAATGTTAATAATCCTGCAAATGGATTAAAAAAGTGCCCTAAATGCATGCAAAGGGTGTCGTATGTATGCTCATTGGAAACGACATCAAATTTTAGATAGGGTTTGTTTTTATTGTGAGGGGGGATTAGCCTCTGTCAACCTCGAGACCTCACCCTCCATCTTTGACACTCAAAGGAAGGATGAATAAAACAAGTAAAAACCCAAAATAAAGGTTTACAATGCCAATTAAAATTTTTACACCTTAAAATATTTTAAAAGGTGATATTGATTTACCAATAATCAATCCTAAAGGATGGAGAAGGGGCCCACATTGACCGAGCTTGGAGAGATTAAAAAACCATCGTGGATGTTGACCAATCCAATGCTAGTCTGCAAGCAAGTCAGGACATCCACCTGAATTGAGCCACGTGTGGTGGAGATGAATATCCCCAACTGAGCCACGTGAAGACTGTAACAACCATTTCAAGCTTGTAATCGTTGGAGTTACAGAGTGAGCTGGATGAGAAACACAACATGACAGGGTGCAACATGTTGGCAAATTACAAATGAGATGGCCGAGACGGTTGGAACACAAAATCATCACACAGGTGGAAGCCACATGGAGAAGAAAAGGTTTACGTTCCCAAAAAATTAAATATGAGTATAATGGTCACCGGGGGTTGTTGAAAAGCTAGGATTCAATGAGATTCCAGAGACCATCTGAATGAACCAACGAAGAGGGAACAACACACAATCCAAGCAGAATGAACCTAGTGCCATGAGCTTGAGCTGAAGGTGGATGCAAAGTGATAGAGTGAAGTTAAATTGATGCAAATAGATGAGCGAATGTAAAAAAACTTCCTCACAAAAGCAAAAACAATGAAAAAGGAAATAATATAGACTAGGAGTTGGATCAAACTTGAGCCCATAGATGTTTTAACCACGGTCAATGTAGAAGTATACCAACACATGCAAGCTACATAGACCAAGAATCCAATGCAAGGATTAGTTAGATCACCATAGGGAAGAACTAAACAATCCAAAACAACCACGTTTAGACTGCAAACATGCCTGAGCCAAAGAAAAGAAATAGGTGGTGAGTCAATGTGGAGGCACGGGAAAACTATAGGTTAGGTGAGTACGTAACCATAGAAGCCAATGGTGAATCCAAGCACAGGGGAGCACGCAGTGAGCTGAGCCCACAAATGTGTGAAACCAATGCTGAGAGTGCTAAACCAAGAACAGAGATCCGAGGCGAGAGGTATTAATACCCAATGCATGTAAAAATCAATGCATGAGAAAACAAAAATGAGCCTCCAAATCAAAACCGTGCCCAAGCAGTGGGTTCACCAATGCAAAGGTAACCTTGAGACAAAAAAACCACAAGTCCACACCAAAGCAAAACCGAGCTCACGAGAATAGAAGCAATCACAAACTCAAAGCAACATGAAAGAGAAACCCACCAAAATACCCTCAAACTTGCAACTGCTGAAACCTCAATACGAGGTGAGCAATACAATTCCAAAATAATAATCGAAAAAACTTGCACAAGGAAATAAGAAGAAACTAGAAGTAATAAACAACTTGATAAATGAAGAGTGCATGTTTTACCAAAACCATCTCTGATACCATGAAAGAGGGATTCATGAGAACCGATGTCGAAAACCAATGCACCACAATGAATTTGTACTCCGATGGTAACATCAAGCTCCAATGCAATAAGCAAGATTCAAACAATGGAAATAATATGTAAATAAGAAAATAGGTCTGCTCATTCTCATAGATCAAAAAAGGAAGTACAAATAAGGGTGTTGTGTAACCCCCATGCCTAAACAAGGAAAGAATATCAATGATGTCACCGATGCATATGATGTGACCGATGCATATGACACCACTACGGGAGAATTTATAATTCCAAATAAGGAATGTAAATCCTATGATGCCTTGATCGATGCAAATGACAATAAAAGATTCTATGATAGAATTTGACACTTGTCATTTGACTTCCTATGACCTATGAATCTCGCAAGAGGTGAGATGACTTGCCAGTGATGTGGATGATGACTAGGCATATCACACACACAACAATGAGAATACTCCTAAACTTATCTAAAAACATTTTTTTCATTCTTTCTACAACACTATTTTATTGTGGTGTATATGGATTTGTCTTATGCCTTTATATTCCACACTATTTACCATATTACACAAAGGCATTAGATAAATATTCGCCACCATTATCACTTCTCAAAACATATTTTTTTCTATCTAGTTTTCCACGAGATCCTTAAAATATTTTAACTTATTGAAAAACTCATCCAAATATTTCTTAAGAAATCATCTATAAATGTGGCATAACACAAAACTTTTCCTAATGATGGAACTTTCATAGGCCCGAATCAAAATTTAAAGGACAATAATAAATTATTTCAACCATACCTTTAGTTTTTAATGCATAAAGTCCTTTCTCTCCAATATGTCCCATCATTTTATGCCACACCATATAATTCTTTACACAAGAGGAAGGAGTTATATCTGAAACTTAATTATCCTAAAAACCACATAGCCATTGTACTCATCACTCAAAGTGATTTCCTTAATCTTAAATAGTGTTCATGTATAGACTCTCCTTTCCAAGTAACATCACTTCTCAAACCATCTTGCAAGTATCCTTTGCAAATACTACCTATGAACCCACATCATTCATCTTACTTACCAATATTAGGCTTCTAGTCAAACCTTAACTGTGTAGAAAACCGGGAGGGTCTTAACCATTCCATATATGAACCTCAACATGAGTATTTCCTTAACTATGATCTTATAGGTTGAGTTTTCTCCTAAGAAGGCTTTAACTCCATTGATATTTTCATATTCATAAAACTACTCCGAGGATGTGTCGGATGAAAAGAGGCATCTAAGTCAATCAACCACATCACATGCATATAATTTGGATATTGTCAAAAATGAATCTCCCAACTATTCTAGTGGGTTATATATATAAAGATACAACATCATTAAATGAATTACCCTTTTCCACCTTCTTAGATTTAAAATATTTTTGAAACACCCCATTTTACCACATTTCAGTATTTCCTCTTATCTTTTCTATACTCTTTGATTTACTTCTAGACTTTGAATGTCCTTTCTTCTTCTTGTTTTTTTCTTGGGTGTGGAATCTTATATAAAAGGAATACATGAATTGGTAATATCCAATGGATTTCCACCTAATTTAATATGATATTAAATCCCCAACTACATTCATAATTAATAATTTTATCATACTAATAGTAATATCCATAACTTGATTATCCTAAGAATCGGGTAAATAACACAAAAAAGTAATACATTTATCCTCTTCTTCCATTTTAATTTCAATATAAATTAAATGAATTACCACAATATTAAACATATTAAGATGTTATACATGTTGATTCTCATTTTGATATTTTACATCCTTAACACCATATTTATAGAAACATTCATTGTTTCTCAAGCACAACCATTCCATTTCAAAGTGTTGTTCATCATTATGCCTTTGTCTTGAAATATTTTCAATTGCTATGTGAATGTAAATCTTTCCATAACCTCATTTTGTTCCCTGGTTATTATTAGAGCTCAAAATTTCACCCATCCCAAATCAAGATGATCTAGGGCTTTGAGGAAACATGGGATTATCTCCAAGTTGTGGTACCTTTGCTTGAGATAGACCTCCGGAGAAGGCCAACTTCCTCTGCTTATTTCTACTACTACAACTACTCCTAGGAAGGGAAATGCAACTATCTAACTCTACTCTATGATTCCAAGGGACCAAGGTGAGAAGGAGATGCATAAAACAAAATCCTAAGCTAAAGGGAGGTGATAACACCAGAAAGAAGGGGATGAACACTCTTAGATGAGTGAAAATGATGGAAAATGGAGAAAGTAAGGGAATACATTCATGCCTCATTCCAAAACAGAACTCACACACTCATTTCCATGGAGCACAACAAAATATAATCCTACAAGGGACATAAATAATGTACAGCACACCAATATTGCAAAGGAAAAGAAAGAAATGCAATAAAATGTGATCCAAGGTAGGAGATAGCCACAAAATAGAATTTTATTACTTCCAAAGAATGCACCACCGATTACAATGGTGGAAAGAGGGAAGAATATACATACAGAGAGCTATATCTCGAGGCCTACAACTTAGAATTTAAAGAAACAATACTTTAAATAATGTTCTTGCAATCCAAGAGGGTCTAACCTTTACAAATGATAATTATTCAACAATATATAGAAGAATGAGAAAGAAGAGCAGGGAAAATAATGGGAAAACTCATATTTCCAATCAAAACCACCAACTATATGCAATAAATGGCTACAAATCTTGTTGTAGATCTGTCAAATCCACCTCTCCATGTTAGCTAACTTGGGAAGAATAATAGAGGATAGATTCCATAAAATTTGGTTGGTTGATTCTAATGGAAGTGTGTATTAATGACCTGAGTGATGTTTTCTCATTTTCACCTACCAAATCCCACCATAATTCAATTTTTAAGATCCTAGAGTCTATCCCACATCATTAGTTTTCTAATGATACTACGCGCACATGATCTTGAGCTCTGTGGAGGAAGTTATGGTGATTTGAAGTTTTACTATACAAGAGGAACATACAAGACATGTGGTGTGGACTGATTGGTCGTGAGAGTTGGCTTATTTTCTATTGGTCCTATCTTTATCATGTGTTGTGCACTCATTTTCCATAAGGATTTTGTGTACAACTGGTGTTTTTATATTTATCGTGTGAGCTACAATTTATTTGATAGGTCCCCATGAATGGAAATGTATCACGCTAGGATTGGAACATGGAGGTTGCAGCTTTAGCGCATGTGTGGAATTAGGAGGAAGAAGAAATCTAATAGTGCATGTGAGAGGGTGCATGGTTATAGGAAGAAGCGGTGCATATTTTCTAAAGCATGAAATTATGCAAGGAGGTGCAGGAGTTAAAAGGAGTTGTGTGAGAGAATTCCAAGAGGGAAAAGGAAGTACATGGTAGAGAGATGCATGGAAGGAAATGCGAGAAAATATTTATGAGAGAATAACACAAAGAGGAATGAGTGTGCACGTAACAATTCGTAGGAATTGAGTTATAAATACATGCACAATAAAATCATCCCAATGACTTGTAAAATGTAAGGCAAGAGCTCAAGAACATATGAGAGAGTACGCAATGAGTGAGAAATGAAATAGAATGTGTGGAGGGATGCATGTAAAGGATAAATGGAGGAAGATATTAGAATACAAGGGATGAAAGATATAGCACATGGAAGATGCATAAAGGGAAGTGAAGAAAAAGGGAAGAGCAAGGTAAGTGTGTAATGGCACACACAAATAACTACTGACCAAAGAAATGCACCAAGGAAGGAAACCAAAGAGTGTGTGTGACACGGAAACTTAAACCAAAGATAGGATGAAACTACAAGTTGTAAAAAATTACCAGGGGTTATATTAGATAATAGTTCCATAAAGTAATACTTTGTTTTAAGAAGGCTTGAAGGGATCCTAAAGTTCATTTATAGGTTAAGGAATTCCAAGAATGATTTTTTAGTTCCATGGTGCTCCTTATTGGTTTCTTTCCTTGTTCATGATTTGAAGAACTTTTAGAAGGCTAATTTGTAGAATTGGGGATGTTTCAAGTGTGTTTTAAAGTATTCAAGAGGAAGGAAGGATTTCCATGGTTGAATGAAAGGTTCGATCTTCATCCTAAGTGTTTTTGTTTTCATCATATGAGAAGGAGGAGTCTAGAGTTGATTTATAGAGTATCATAGTGTTTTATCCATTTTTCAAAGATTTAAAGTTGTTTCTTTTACTTCACCCCCTATTCATACTCCTTTCGATACAAATACTTAGCTATATTTGTTAAAAACCCTTCTCTTTAGGTTAAATTAGGTTCTTATGGAATTAGTAGAACTATTCTCTTGTTCCACCCATTCCCTAGTACCCAATTTCTCCCCATTCCCCACATGTCTGAATTCCTTCCTTATGTTAGTTAAGTTGAGATCTTATATAAATATTGGAATTATTCTCTTCTTCCTCCCATTTCTCGAGTTCCCCACTCTTCCCTGTTCCCTGGTAATGATGCTAGTAGAGTGTTGGTTCCCAATATAACACCCCAAACAATGGTATAAATGTTGATGGCATGAAATGGATAGCAAGAAGGGAAGATACAGATTTTGATTTATCATTTTGTAGCAAGGGATGGATCTATCTCTCTCACTTGACCAAGCCTTTTGGGAATGACATGGAGGCACTTGACTGAGGGTGTGGCTATCCACCTACTCTTCTAGATATTCCTAAACCAAGGTGAGAGGACCCATGGTGTAGCTCTAATGAGAGAGAGAGAGAGATGTGTTATTTCAAACCCTAAAACATTTTGGAAATTTAATTTGAGACCAAGTGCAACTACTAAATATAATGCTCACTCAAGAAATGGTCACAGAATCATTACAAACACTTGATTACTCAAACATGTGCTACTAAAGATAGATAAAATATGATCAAAAACATCATTCTAGAAGGGATATTTTGACAACTTGGAATGGAATGAAACTTGGGATTCTAATCTTCACAAATCAGATCAAATACACTAAAAAAAAAAAAGGTAGATGTGATTTTCTAGTAGATATTATGTTGAATTTTCAATAGATGATGGGATCTAAAGAGGTTTAGGGTAAAAGGATAGTGAGAATGAAAGGGGAGATGGAGATGGATGGAAATGGTGGAATGGGCGACTAAAAGGAGTAGTAAAATTCATTAACCATCTTGTAATGATGTCATTTCTAGATCCAAACCTGAAATCAAGAGAAACTCACCCTCTAAAGGTTGTCTAGTTTTATGGACTCCCAAGAAAGGAAAAGAATGAAAAATAACCCTTGAAACCTTAGCACAGACACATGAGAATAATTTTTCATGTATTGATCATGTTAAATCCATAAAATCAAAGTAAACCCTAAGATAATAGATATTCATTCCCATAAATTATAGAGAGGAATTTACAACTAAAGGAAATGATGCAAAGTAACACTACAAAAAAACATTCCCTTAATATCCAATCAAACAATTAGATACAAAATGCTTCTTTTTAGTTTTTAAGCATGATAAACACAATATCACAAAATATAATAGAGATTTATTCATTTCAAATATGTTAACAACAAGAATTAACATTTACATATACATGACATTCGATCCTATGTGTTCATTTACAGAAAATATAAGGAGACACATAAAGATGCTCTCAAATCTTGTTAATGGTTGTATAACTGCAAAACCTTAACAAAAACCCAAAATAAAATCATAATGAACCAATACTTTACATAACTCATTTCAGGAAGAAAAACCTAGCTCCCATAGTAGGAAAACCACAATAACTAACCAACCCCATTTTGAATGAAGATAAACCTTCATTCTTATATAATCATGTCTCAACCCTAATATAATAGTCTCTCAAGGTGTTAAATATAAAAGGAACAATAACCAGATCCTACCAAACCAAGAACACATATGCTAATCAAACACCATGATTAATAAGATGAAAGTAATTCACCAAAATAACTTTACATAAAACCTTTGCAAACAAATGAGAAAAAATATCATATATTATTATGAAACTCAATGAAATACAATGAGAATGGGTGTTGCTTATATAGGCAAGGAATAACAATCTAAGAATCAATCAAGATCGTAGATCGTGCCATAAATCAAGGAAATAACTAGTCATCAAACAACTAGTCATAACCATAGATTTAGGAGATAACTAGACATAAAGGATCTAGTCAATACCATAGATCAAGGAAAAACTATACCTAATAACTAGATAATATCTCCTAATATCTAAATACGATAAAAGAAATATCCACACACATAAGTGGGTGAGGATAAATACGATAAAGGTAAATAAAGTACCTAGATGAAAATGAGCTAAGGTAAATACCTCGTAACACCCCCCTCAAGTGAAGTTAGGGGCCAAAATAGAAGTGGCATGTCCATAGTATGAGTCCCGAAAACTAGGCCTAATGAGGTACTCATGTACAATAAATGGGAAAAAAGGGACACCGCAAGGTACCCAAAACCAATAACAACAAAGTAAAGAGAGTAAAAACACACTGCAAGGAATCCAAAGAAGCTTGGATCAAAAAACTCATAGAATGTTGAAGAATTTTGGTGTGCATTGTGTTCTGAATCCACTACTCAATCACAAAACTAAAAAACAGCTGACACTTGGCTTCACCAGAATATCTCCATATAAGGAGACATTCAATGGAGTGATGTCAAAAGTGAAAAAACACCAAACATAATTTTATCAATTGTTGAAAATCGGTGTGCCATGATCCAAGAACAACTAAGGCAACAAGGCAAGGACACGAGATCCAAATAAATGGGAGTGCCACCATCCAAGAAAAGGAAAGGTAACAAGGTAAGTACATGAAACTTGAAGAAGCAATATCAAAAACACACCCTTCCATACCGCTAAATGGGTAGAGTAACACCACAATCTGTATGAGTTTCCCAAAATCAACTATTTTAAAACTGAAAAAATAACACTGGACTTCACCGAATAGATCCCCCACAAGAGATATTGTCAACATGCCAAAAGTGTAGAAAATACAGATACAAAATCTTTGAATAAACAAGAGAGATACACTACACCTGCTAAAGAAAAATGCTCAAAAAAAGAAGCATTACAATGCGAGAAGGTATATAGAGTAGATCAAGAGGCTGAATGGTAGAGGAGCCACACCCATTGAGTTCCTCTCCACTACCAGTTCAAGCTTTTGGTGTGATGGAAAATTGTAACATGGTATTAGAGCAAGGAAGTTAAGCATGTTCGACCTAGAGTAGTACTGATATGGGTGACCTCTCGAGAATTCCTAATGTTGTTGCCTCCTAATGACATTGGGCCTAATTTGATGAATACATGGTAAGCTCAAGGTTCACATGGCTACATAAGGCTCCATCATGTGGGGTTATGTTGAGTAGCATCTAGTTAACATGATGAGATCCCTCTCCATTAACAATTCAAACTTTTGGTGTGACGGAAGGTTGTGCAACTCTGATACCAGGTAGTTAAGCGTGCTCGACCTAGAGTAGTACTAGGATGGGTGAACTCCTAGGAAGTCTCAGTGTCTTTGCCTCCTAATGTCGTTGGGCCTAATTTTGTAAATACATGGTGAGCTCAATGATCACGTGGGTACATCTGGATCCATCGTGTGGGGGTGTGTTGTCATAACAGCTGGTTAACATAATGAGATTCCTCTCCATTACCAATTCAAGCTTCTAGTGTGACAAAAATTTGTACATATCTAATACTAGGAAGTTAAGCGTGCTCGACCTAAAGTAGTACTGGGATGGGTGACCTCCAGGAAGTCCCAATGTCATTTTCTCCTAATTTTGTTGGGCCTAATTTGGTGAATACATGGTGGGCCCAAGGATCACATGGTTACATCTAGATCCATTATGTGGGGTGTGTTTGTGTAGTAGCTCATTAATATGATGAGATCCCTTTCCACTACCATTTTGAACTTTTGGTTTGACGATAAGTTTTTCAGCTCGATACCATAAAATGAATGATAACCAAATCGTACCAAGCCAAGAACACCGATGCTAATCAAACACCATGATAAATAAGATGAAATCAATTCTCCAAAATAACTTTACATAAAACCTTTGCAAACAAATGAGCAACAATATCATATATTATTATGGAACTCAATTAAATACAATGAGAATGGGCCTTGCTTATATAGGTAAGGAATAACAATCTAAGAACCAATTAAGATCATATATCAAGCCATAAATCAAGGAAATAACTATTCATCAAACAACTAGTCATGACTATAGATTTAGGAGAGAACTAGACATCGAGGATCTATTCAATACCATAGATCAAGGAAAGAACTAGTCAATACCATAGATTAAGGAAAGAACTATACCTAACAACTAGATAATGTCTCCTAATATCTAAATAAGATAAAATAGATATCCACACACATAATTGGGTGAGGATAAATACAATAAAGGTAAATAAAGTACCTAGGAGAACATGAGCTAAGGTAAATACCTACTCTAACAAAATAAAGGGTTAAGATTATGAACCATGTGCTCTAGATTCAAATCAATGAAGAACCAAGTAATCTAGTAAATTAAAGAAGAAAATAATTCTGCATGTTGACTTTTGAATGCCCATATCATTTTCTTACCACTTGGTGGGGCAAGAAGAGCATGTTTTTCCTCCAAAAGCATTTAAGGTCAAATTGGGACCCAAAAACATCTCCAACTATTGATTTTTTCATTGCATGCCATGAAAATGAAATTTTTCCCACCAAAACATCTCAGTAAATGAAATATAAATAAATACGACACCATTTTCTCTAAATTTAATCTATGTGGAAAGTCCTCGCCATGACGATCCCAACATAATTTTTTTGGAAAAGCATATGCGCACAATGAAAGTTATGTTAAAAATATACAATTTCTTAACTATTGAATGTTAGTGGTCTCCTTGGACACGTGACATGCTTTGATTAGAAGGTTAGTTAATTATATAATTCAAATAAATAGAGGAATGAGATAATAGTTCATTAAGTTTAGCTCAAGTCTTATTTTACCGATGTAAGGATTTTATGGCGGTGAAAGTGGGTCTGTGAGGAACTCAAGGAAGAGGGGAAATATTCTTTGAGTGTCATTCAAGATGGATTTAGCGATAGTCGGTGAATACAAATGATTAGAGAATAATAAGAACCATGGATCAGTTCAAAAGGTGCCAACAAATGCCACTTTTACTAATTCATTTCTTTGAGTTCCTTCGACGCCCAACTTAATTGATCAAAGAAAGGGCGGTGAATCGGTGAACATGGGGAAGAAAAAAACACTTGGAACTGCAACAGTTCCGGATGGGTTGATTTAGGATGACTTAATTGATAGAGGTGATGCATGTGGTAATGTCAAGAATGAGAAGAAATAGGGAATGGAGGGATGTAAATAACAAGTCAGCATTATCTTGCAAACATTGACTTATCCAATTTACAAAATCACTTGACAAAGCAGGGAAAAAGGGGAAGCATTAAACAAGGGGAAACAAGGAATTTTTCCCAAGGATCCCAAAAATCTTGACATAATAAAAAAGGAGTTAGATGCTTTTTGTAAAGAGTTGAGTAGTAAAGTGGTGAAATGGAGGAAGCAGAGAAATGAGGTAATGTAGGGACAAGAGTACCGATCCTCAAGTTCCACAAAATACCGATCCACTGAAAAATAAGGGTTTTAGAAAATTTGGCTAAGTATTTGGTTTTTATGGAGTATGAACATAAGGGTAAATACATGATACATGTAGTCATTTTTACTCCCATCACAAAAGGAAGGAACCCATGCGCGCCAGCCTATCACCTAGTAGAAGCTGAGTGCTCACCCAAGGCACACGTGGGTACCGAGTCTCTCTTTTATGTGAGTTTAGTGGGAAGCATCATTTATGATTAGTGTAAGAGTTTTTATGAGGGAGGTTGAAACATACAAGGACCATAGGGCTCAGAATGGCCTCTAGATCCTTGCAGTCACCTTAGACTGAGTACTTTAATAGAATCTAGAACATGCATTATGACAGAAAGAACTATACAAGCATTCATACATAGCATGAAAGGAAAGAGAACTCATATGAGAGAAATATGCATTAAAACCATTGATATCCATGTCTATTTATAACAGGTAACCTCATTATATTCATTGATTCATTACAAAGTGTCACAGAGTAGACCACAGTCATGCATATCACTGGATGTATGTAACTAAGCTAACGAAAAAGAAAAATTACAACTCCATGCTTAGTACATTCCTTCCTAAACACAAATATCCACTCGCAGTAATTTTGTAGAGCTCCGCTCACTCTCTAACCTGCTATACCTCGTACTTGTATATCTTTTACTCCGCAGGAACTTGTATTTATAATTCTCCTACACTGCCAACTCACCTTCCAGGTCTTCAAGATCTAGTGCCAAGTTCAAATGTGGTCCATGTGAGCATGCTTCTCCAGGAATGAGATTTCCATTTTATCTCATGATGTTCTTCTGGAAGATTCCATCCAAGGCATGCTCTTTCCTAGGCCAAAGCATATTGTTAGGTGACATCTTATCCATGTGCAACCAATCACGCTTTTCACATGTTCTCGCGCTAGGCTCTCAAATTGACTAAGTCCCTGAGCCTCCTTTTACACATTGTGCATGCCATGTGCTTCCTTAAACCTTTCTCTCATGCGATTTTGCCTTGTGTGAATTTTCATAACTAGGACCCTATGCACCTATGCACCTTCATACTTGGCCAATATTCCACGGGTCCAACATCACCCCACACTATGCCTGTTCTCCGTCCTTAGAAACATTTTACTTGACCAAGATGCTTGTTGTCTAGGGAACCAATGAATAGTCTTACACTTTAAAAAATAATAAGGAATGAAAGAATCGGGAAAGAATGAAGAATGGGGGACATCAATTCAACAAGCTAGGAAAATCTTTCGAAGGTCTACCTCTAGCTTATTCCATACTTTGACCTCACCTGTGCCTTCTGGCAGAGGTCACCCACTAGGGTGCTCACTTCATCAAAACTCAGGCCAACTCCCTGGGTGCCCAAAATGTCCATAGTCTGCTCCATCATTTTCCTAGGTCCTCAAGTTTATCCATCCTTCTAGTAATCTAGGGGTATAGTTCCTTTAGTCGGGCCTTAATTGAGCTCCTTAAAGCCTCAATTGCCTCTGATTTCTTCTCTACTTCGGCCAGAACCTTGTCCCTCTCCACTTGGTTCCCTTGTTCTTTTCTTGGAATTCTTTTAGTTTTGCTTCAAGTGTGGCAACCAAGGAGCTTACCACCTTATCTTTGTCCTCATGTATCATATGCGGCCTCCAAAGATTGGGAAATTATCTTAACCTCCATGAGTACTTGGCTGTACTTGGAAATGAGTGCTACCACCTTTAATTTGTCCTCCTCTTTCAAGTGAGAGGCCACTTCTTCTATAAATTCTAGGGCCAAGGGCCATCTCTCAATGGTGAGGATGTGCATTAGATCTTCTATACACTCCAAGAGGGATGAGTACTTTTTTGCGGGTGGCACTAAGTCCGAGTGCTTCAAGAGGATGGCACCTTTAATAGACTTTATTTTCTTCTAAAATTCCTGCACCTTTACCTTCTCTTCCTTCAACTTGTGCCTTAACTATGCGCTGATCAATTCTTCCTATTTCAAGCTCTTGGCCTTCTCCGCTAGTTCTTCTTCCTTCTCTCCTAACTTCTCCTCCAACACTCTGATCTTGTTGTTACACGTGAATAATCTAGCCTCAGTCTTGACCGTGACCTTGTTCAGTGCATTGCAGACTTGCTCATCCGAGAGATCCTAAGCATTCACTAAGGGATTGAACCCCTTAGATTTAGCAATGTGATGAGTGCTCCTTGGCAGACTTCAAATTCTAGCTCATCAACATGGGAATCAAATGCCCAAGAGAGCATCTTCTTGGTTCTGGGGTACACGTCATCCTTCTCAAAAGACCCCATGGCTATGAGCCTTTCCATGGGTATGGTGCTCTGGAATCACGTGTGTAACACCTTCCTTGTGTCATCAACATAGCCCATTACCTATCTCTATTCTGCATCAGAGTTCTTCTACCCAAACATGCGCCTTTGGGGAAGCTTACTGTCAGAGCAGGGCCTCCCAGGCTATCATGCTCTTTTTTGATGTTCTCCTCCTTCCCTTCCTTCAACACTATGTCCATGCTACGCTCCAACTCTTGGTCTACCAAGACCTCAAGCATTCTCTATGCTTCTCTCTCTGCCACCTCAATGATCTACTCCTTTGTAAAACTTATGGCTCCCTCCTTTTCCTGGAAACCTCCTCATCCTCCATGTCTTCGGCATCTTCCTCATCCTATGCACCCTTGTGCCGTGTGAATACAAACTCCTGCTTCTCATCTCCACTCTCCTCTTCCGATTCATAGATGCTAAAGACATGTGGCTCCTAGTCTTTCCCTACCTCTTCTTCCTTTCCATCATCTCCCTCACTCTCATCTTCTCTTTCTCCCAAGTATTTTTCCAAGCTATCGGTCACCTCCGAGTCAGCTTCCTTATCCACCCTCTACTTTTTCCTGAGAGGTGGTTCTGATCAGGGGATTCAACCTTATCTTCTTCCTTAGGTGATTCTTCCTTGGAGATGGGTTTCCTAGGCACCTCTACCTCTGGCATCTTCTCCTTCACTGGAGACTTCTTTCTCCGTATGTAAGTGCTGGGTTTAGCACTCATGGATGGCATGCTCACTGTCTGAGCAGTCTGCACAATTGGTGCTTCTTCTTCTCCTCTCCCTCTTTTCTTGGACATTGGCTTCTTCTTCCCCAAGGGGTCTTTAGGTATGGATACTTCATTCTCCAGATATGCACCCTTCTTGAACTTTGGCCTTATGTGTAAGTACACACATGTCGTAGATCCCCCAACAATGGGTAGTGTCATTGGCCTTGTCATTTGAATCTCATGTGACACATACTTTTCCACGTACGCATGCTTGCCGCCAGGGTAATTCAGCTTCTTCCTCATCTCCCTATGTTCCCGGTCTAGACTACCTAACTCCAGCCTTAGCTTCTTTGACTCTTTAAACCTATTCACCCCTACTTGGAAGTACTAAGTAGTGAACACGAAGGGAAGCTTGCACCAAGGGCTCCATGATTCGTCTATCAACTTGAATCTTCCCAGGCAGTAGTGTTGATAAACCACAAATTCGGCTTCCCCCTCGGTGGCCGCTAGGAGTTGTTTAGGGATTCTCCACTCTGCCCTGAACGCATTTCTCAGGTGTATGTACCATTTCTCCAGCCTCACCTTGTGGGGTGTTTTCATTGTATCGCAGGCATATTTTTCAAACCTCTTCACGGGTAAAGGATCCTCAGCGGGGTACTCCCATACAAATTTTCAGGTGCGTCAGGCACCCCAATCTCCACAAATACAATGGTGAGCAAGATGTTTCCAAAGAGGATCATGTCCCCTTCCTTCGTGCAACTGACAATTTCCTCCGTGATGTATGTAGATAGGTTGTATATGGTTCCCTCTGTAATCTTTCTACGAGACATGTAGCCAAGGTTTGTTGACCTACATCCACCTCTCCTGGCCATTTAGCTTAGTCACTAAATGTGTGGACATTTTCATTATGGGGTCCTTGATGTCTAAAATGTCATAGTACCATGACCCCTTCTTATAGGCATACTCGGTGATGGTCTCTTGAATGGCCTCCTTGTCACCAAGGTCATCTTCCAAGCTATCTCCCTCACATATGAGGCCTGTAAATTGTGAAATCAGCTGGGGAGTCACGCACATCTTGCGCCCCACAAAGTGGAAATAATCTTTGTGTACCCATGACATCAACCATTGGTATAGGCACTCTGGCTTTCCAAAATAAGGCAACTCATAGAGTTACAACAACCCTGCCTTCTCCATTTTAACCTTAACATTATCATCATATATAGGCAAACCCTCAGGTGTTCGTTTGTTGGTGGGGTGTACTAATTCCAATGCCATTTCTTTTTCTATTGTGTTTGTGTGGTGATTATAGTCACTAACAGGGTACACTTCTTAAGTGGGATTCCCATTCCTTCCCCATCATCACCCCATCTAGGTATTGCATCTTTGCATACCATTCTTCATTTGTGTCTACCACGGGTTCTGGTTGTTTAGCCTTGGCTTTTCCCTTTCCTTTCTTGGGTGCCATGGTCGAGGTATTTTTATCACTCCTATTCTCTCCTTGTTACTCTATCTTACTTCTTCCAATCCTTCGATCTTAAATCGTGATACAATCCTTTTGAACCCGTGCCCTAGTTTGTCAAACCCTAACTAGGATGAAAATCTTCACAAGACAATGCCTCTTCACTCTTTCCACACCCGTGTAACCCCTTCTGGTTCACAAACTCAAACTGGCTACTTCAATCTCATAGATCTTCCTTCACTTGATCGAATCTGAAAGCCCTAGTTTATGGAACTCGCTTATATCTCAAACTCTTCTATTTTGCAAAGTAAAAATGAGAGTGCTCGACCCTTTACTTATAGTTTTTCTCTTTTTAGAACATTAAATTATACTTCACCTACCATCGTACTTTGTTCATTTAATGCAGATTTTTCAAACAAATCCCATCTTCAACACCTTCACTTATGCACCCAACCTGCACGAAAAACTCTTCTAACCTTCTAGTGTGCAACCAATCCAACCGTTGTGAAGACTCTTGCGCATGCGTAACCCACACCGAAGGCACTTCTTCTGTCCTGATCCTTGCTCTCACCTACCTCATGTTGCTTTAAATGTACTTTCTCCTCTATGGGATCTACAAGTAGCTTTATCCTAGCACCAACCATTCTTCCATCTTCCTCTTTATATACCTCTTTCAACCTGGCTACTCAACAAGGCTTTTCAACACAACTTCATTGGTACTTTAATCACGTGCTTCTTCACTTTTCTCCACCCCACACTTAAAGTGATGCGTAGTCCTCTGCGCACTTACAAATTCTCCAAAAATAGCAATAAGGTTACCGGTGCCCAAGGCACAAAAAAATAACAACACAAAAGGGAAACACAAGAAAGGGAAAAAAAGCATAAAGGAAACTCCTGAATTAGTGGAAAAACTACCTTATTTACACACACCAAGAAGACTTATTTATAGTAGGGCTTCAACCTACTCCCATTGAAGTGTCCAGGAAACTTCATCCCATCCAAAGGTGCTTATAATCGGCATGTGCCCAAATCAAGGATGTATGAGATTGTGTAGGGACCCAACCAATGGACTTTCAACTTCCCAGGATGGCGTAGAAACTTAGAATCATATAATAACACCATCTTCCCAACCTCAAACTTCTTGTTTCTAATATGGAAATCATGTCAAGCCTTTTGCTTTGCCTTTTCCACTATTTGGCTCCATCGGGTGAGTGATTGTCTCTCATCTAGTTTCATTAACTCATCAATTTTTTCTTCCAACGCTTGTTCATCGGCTAACCCTCCGCACACGCTATTCGCAGAGAAGGAAACATAAATTCAATCAGAAAAATAGCTTCCATGCCAAACACCAATTGAAAAGGTGTGGCTTTATTTAGTCTTTTATACGTTGTCCTATAAGCCCATAATATTGCTGATACTTTTTCATCCCAATCAAGTCTTCTGACATCACAAATTTTGGTCAAGGTATGACTCAGTATCTTGTTGAATGCTTCCATAGGTTCCATTTTCTTGTGGGTGATAGGGCGTAGTCTTGTGATGAGCCACCATGAATTCAGATAATAGGATCCTCATGGTCTCATTCAAGAAATGCGTACCCCTATCACTGGTCAAACTCAAAGGGCATCCATACCTCGTGATAATTTTCTCCCATAAGAACTTTTTTTGTTGTTGAGTGTAATCTTTATTTGGGGCTTCCTTTGCCCACCTTGTGAGATAATCCATGTAAGTGATGACATAACGTGACCCAGTCCTACGCACTGCCAGTGCAATAGGTCCTACAAATTCTATCGCCCACTTTTCAAAAGGCTCTGTGCTAGGAATAGGGCACAAAGGCATCTCATCTCTCCTTCTTGGTTTGCCAATGCGCTGAAAATGGTCACACGCTTTACAATAATCTCTATAATCTTTGTACAAGGTTTCTAACCACAAACCTGCCATTAATATTTTACACGTGGTGGCATCACCTACATAATGCCCACCCACACTTCCCCCATGTGCTTCCTCCATGATGGCTAGGCACTCATGCTCTAAGACACATCTACGTAAAACTTCATCATGTCCCAATTTGTATAAGTCTCCACTAATTAACATGTAGGGCACAGCGTGTATGGCCAACTGCTTCTTTTATAATGTCTTCATTCCATCTAGCGCCACACCTTCCTTTAAAAATATTGCAATCTCTTCCAAATCCGAGGAGCACGTTGTAACACAAATAGTTGTGTGTTTGACATTGCTTCCTCAATACTCTACATGTCCTCCCCGAATCAATTCTTGTGAGATCATCGGGCTCACAGCTTGCTTTTTCCAGTGCTTCACTACTGATGGTGAATTCAAACTCTTGAAATAATAATACCCATCGACATATGTGCCCTTGTAGAACATGATTGTTCACTAAATACTTCAATTCCATTTGGTCGGTGTAGAACACAAAGGGTGTTTCAACAAAATCGTTTAAACTTCAAGAGCACGTAGATCATTGATAATACCTCGTGCTTAGTTGTGGTATATTTCTACTCTCCCGGTGTTGGCTTCCTACTTGCAAAATAGAGAGGATGATCGTAATCCTTTCACATGGTCGTGCAAGCACCGCTCTAATGGTGGTCCCTAAGGAATCTACATGAACATGAAAGGGCTTGTCCTAAGAGGGAAACTGTAAAATAGGTGTGGTTAAAAGCCTATTCAGACACCTATAATTACGCCCAAGCAATTTAAATACTTAAATTGCGCTAATTATCCCCTTTCGCAAATCAATGACGATCGTCAAAAGTTCTCATTTTCCTCATATCATCATTAATTAATTACACTAAGCTAATTAATTAAGTTGCTATCCAAAAATACCCTAATTAATGACCTTCCATTAATAAATCACCCCTTTTACCTAGACTAATTAATTATTATTAATTAATTAGTTTTCCTTCCATTTAACTAATTAATCAATATTTAATTGATTTAATCCCCTTATAATAGCCTAAATCACACTAATATTCTTCTAATTGGCTTCTATAAACTTACACCTACCTATTAATTAATCACCTTTGATTAATTATAATACCCCCAACTCCCATGACTTGCTAAACATGTATAAAACCCTTATAAAGTAAGGTTACCTTTAATAAAGCAACCTTATCCATTCCTAATCATGTTTTACCTTTATCCCACATTCATGAGAATGTGTTGAATCCTTTATCCTTTGGGCTATATAAAGATCCCTCCACCTACCTTTTTACACACACCTAAACTTTCTAAGAGAGCAAATGCAAAGCATATAGCAAAGAGACTAAGAGCTTGCACCTTGCCCTTTTGAGAGTTCATCATCTTGAAGAGTTAAGCCTCTTTCTTAAAGTGCTTGGGTCATATGGGAGGTGTCAAAAGGGTCTCAGAGCCCAACTTTGATTAGCCCCCATTCCTAGGTTCTCTGGAACATTAAGGACAACTATTTTGATAGCCATGGAGCTTACTTAGGTCCATTCATTTATTTGTTGTTAGAGAATAGAGGAGTTTAGATATTTAGCATTGTTAGTTTCAAAGTTTGTATTTATGAATGCTAGCATCTAACCCTTGTTTAATTCTTATCATGATGGTGTTTATGCTTTGTTTTAGCTAAATTATAGAACTATTTTAGGTGGTAGTTCTTGCTTCATTTGATTTAGCATTAAGAAAAGTATACATGCACACATTTGGCATGCCTGGTGGGACTTACTCCATTGTCCTTTGCACTTAATTTCAAGTTTTTGTAGTTAAGTTTTATTTTTGGTTACTAACCCTCTTTTACACATGTTGATCTAACTTGTTTTTCTTAACTTGTTTTGTTGAGTTTGCATGTGTTGGGTATTCCTTGTAGGTATGAAGGAGGTGAAGTGCTGTCAAAATTGGAATTGATGGGAAAATTTCAAGATTTATCCATGTTTTCATTTTTAGAGCTTACTTTTTTAACATTCTACATGCTAGTTTTGTCAATTTCTTAAAAAATTTAAATTCTTGAGCATGTAGGTTAGTGTTTGATAGTGCTGAGTCTTCTATTTACATATTAATGTGGTGGGTTGTTTCCCAAATTTAATCTTGGTGATAAAATTTCAAGATTTCATCATGTTTTCATTTTTAGCTTACTTTTTCAACATTTTACATGCTAGTTTTGTCAATTTCTTGAAAATTTTAAATTCTTGAGCATGTAGGTTAGTGTTTGATAGTGCCGAGTCTTCTATTTACATATTAATGTGGTGAGTTGCTGTCAAAATTTAATCTTGGTGAGAAAATTTCAAGATTTCATCATGTTTTCATTTTTAGAGCTTACTTTTTCATCATTCTACATGCTAGTTTTGTCAATTTCTTGAAAATCTTAAATTCTTGAGCATGTATGTTAATGTTTAATAGCATTGAGTCTTCTATTCATATATTAATGTGATGGTTTGTTTTCAAAATTGAATTTTGGTTGGAAAAATTTGCCCATTTTGCAGGTTAAGGGACGTTTTTTTGACATTTTTGAGTGCACGTCAAGTGCATACCCATGAGCATAAGAGCATATGTGTAACCCATCTTCCGAAGGCCATAAATTTTTTTCTTTCGAAAGGTATTGAAGTTAACTATGCAATGAAAACATAAATTAGGGATTTGTAGTTATATAAATTGTAGGTTTTTCTCGTTATTTGAAAACTAGTCATTTTCTAACATGTCTAATGTTTTGATTAATGTTGTATTTTCATACTTACTCGATTTAGACAAAAGAGTGTGTTTGCTCTTCTCTTGCACTTTTGGTGATCTTGAGAATAAAAAAAAACTTTGATCTCTATCTTGTTAACATTGGGATTAAACTTGGAAACTTGATTATTCATTTTGCTTAAGGGAATGAACCTTTTACAAAGTATTTTTCAATGGTCGTTTGATTTGAAGTTTTCCATTTCTATATAGTTTGCGATAAAGTTTGTGTATGCTCTTCTCTTGCACATTAGGGTGATCTTGAGAATCAAAAGCAACTTTAGTCTTCATTTTATAACATTTGGTAGATTGGAAACCTCATCTTTCACTTTTGGTTTGGGGGAATAAACATTTATCAAGAATTTTATATGGTTCATTGATTGAAAATATTTTCTTTACTTTTTAGTTGGATTATTTGTTGTGTATGCTCTTCTCTTGCATCCTTGGATGATCTTGAGAATCAAAAACAACTCTTAATCTTCTTTTAAATAATGTGATTTTCTTGGAGAACTACTAATGCTTGAGTGCAGGACCTAAAAACGCTTGTCAAAGAAAGGAGGAACCAAAACAAAATCAAAAACTACTAATATAGTTGTTATATAGGTTGCCAAAAGGTGTTCAAGCAAACCACACCTAATTAAACAAGATAAAAAGAACAACATATTCAAAACACTATATTACGTGTTTGAAAAGGGTACGTCCCTCTCCGCTCAACTGGAACATAACCCCTTTGGCATAATGCCTTAAGCTACAACAATGGGGGTGGTTCCAGGAACCCCAAAGTAGTCCACGCAAGAGGGAACCTTGTGGATGAAACGGGAAGTGCTCCGCACTACCTACTTGACTAGTGATTCCTTTGTGAGATAGAGTTACAGGTTGTTCGTTGTGGCGACCCCCCGGTGATAGTACACGTAGGCACACTAGTTGCCTACTATTCTCAAGGGGGTAAAGTAAATCCGAGATACTCCCAAACTAGTCAATGCGACTTTTGGGTAAATTGCGCCGCTCGTGGCAACTTTGTAACACCTAGGGCAAGAGAACCACCTAGGAGAATATACTTTAGCCAGAGCCCACTTTGACCATTTGAAAACAGTGTTGAGTTATGAGCCTTATTTTTAGAAACATGTGACGTATTACTTTCGCTTAGTTTTTACTTGCTTTGGGCGAAAGGTGAAACTCGCTGAAGTGAGGCTAGCATTTTTCATCATTTTTCTTGATTTGTTTCCTTCATATTCTTTTGACACTTTGTTGATCAAAAGAGGTATGATTACCTTTATGTTTCCATTTGATCGTTTCTCTCACTTTTATGTCTGTTTACGCCCATCCATGTTTGCGGCTGGGTTAGTTAAACATCTAAAGTGAGTGGAGGCATTTTCACATCATTTGGTAGCCATTGTGATCTTGATACCCATGTCAAGATTGTCATTATAGTTAGGCGTGGTTCATCACTGCAGACTTCCATAGAGGAGTTAGCTTGTTTGTCTCATATCATTACAATTTTGATATTTACGTCTTGTTTCTTGTAAACTCGACATAAATACCTATATTGTACGGTTACACTACACACATTCTTAACTATTCCTAGCTATACTTTGAGCTTTTTTTTTTTGTTCAGTTTTATTATTACCTCGATTTCAAAAGGTGCTAGGCACTACCATTTGTGCGTGTTATATCAATAACACCTCGATATCAATACTTCACTTTCTTACAAAGTGGTTTAACATATCTTGGTGATATTGTTGTGTCATTCACAAATCGTAATTGGCACTTTTTGAGATATAGGTCTTAATCAGACTTGAGCTTGCTCGTCGTATATCTTGATTGGGAGATCACATTTAACTTCGTGTATTTACTTACATCTTGTTCATTCCTTTGAACTTGGCATAAGTGGAGACATCTTGTTAATCATCTGGCGTCACAAATTACTTTGAAACGTAGTCTAGGAAGTACTTCATTTGATTAAGTTTTAATACCAAATGCTTGTATCATGGGTGATTTATCACTCTATCATATTGGTATTCTCACATTGGTGACACATTCATACTCTTAGAAATTTCATCTTATGTTTCACTTAGGGGTAGTCATTGAATTTTGAACAAATCTACAACTTACCTTAGTGAAAATTATCACGAAAACATGGCTCCCAAAACATGTCTAGGGTTGAAGAAATAGACATATGAGGAACAACAAGCACATGTTTTGGAGACCTCTAATAGACAAGGGTCAAACCCCTTCATTAGACATGACTTAGGGCCACTATTTTTTGTAGAAAAGGAAACCGAAGAGATGGTCGATCATAGTGGAAATGAATTAGAATTACCACACACAGACTTTGATTTTGACCCCACTCTACTAGATGAATTTCTCCTTAGAAACAAAGATAGAGTTTTGGCATGGGTTGAGGAATTAGGGGCCAAATTGCCCACCGAGAATGAACCAATATTACCTATAAATGACACTACTAAGGAAGAATGCCCCCTTATCAATATGGAAGATATTTAAACAGGTGGGAATGCTTCCACTTCTTATGCAGAAAATGATAAAGTGATAGGGCATAGAATACCCCTCATCAAAGTGGCACAAAGAAAAGAGATAGAACATGAAACAGGGGAAGAGCCTCCACAATACGAAGAGGAAGAACCTTTAGAAGAAGAAGACACAAACCAAGTCATAATCCAACAACAACTCAGTAACCTAAGCTGACAACTAGCTTTGCTTACTTTCCAGGTACAAAAAGACACAAACAAGAACGTTCAAAAGTCAAAGCCTAAGTTTAGGATCCACGAACTCCATCGAGAAAACCAAGGAGAAGAAGACACGGGGTACCATCATGTACACATCCCTACTTCTCCCACTAGAGAACAATTTCTCGCACAAGAAGTGCAATCTATGAAAGAAACTCTTGTGAGCATACAAGAAAGCAATATAGGGAGTATTAGGAAATACCAATATGAAGAACTATGCCCCTATCCTTTTGACAAGACAATGACCCTTCAACCCTTTCCAAAGAAATTTGATATGCCAAAGTTTGACAAATACAAAGGAAAGGGAGACCCAAAGGATCATGTTAAATATTTCTACATGGCATGTCAAGAGGTGTCTTATAGTGATAATTACCTCATCAGACTTTTTCCTAAGAGTCTCGAGAGGTCAAGCATTGGAATGGTTTATGCGCTTACCACGAGGATCAATTTTCACCTGGCTAGAATTGGCAAAAATATTCGTGCATCATTTCTCATATAACATAGAGAGTGACATCACCATGGCAGACTTGTGCGGCACAAAACAACACCCAAATGAGACCTTCACCAGCTTCCTCCAATGATGGAGAGGGATAGCTAGTCACTTCCCTTACGCTTTCCCTGAGAAGTAGCTGATCAGTATTTTTGTCCCTAATCTCAACCCAGATATAGATTTCCACCTCCAAATGCATTGTGTCCACACCTTTGAGGAGGTTATTGAGAAAGGGATTCAAATAGAAAAGGCTCTCATTGCCAAAGGCACCCTCAAAACCCAATCTAAAGACAACCAAAGTGTCAAACCCACCGAAAAGCCAAAGATCTTTAACAAAAATAAAAACGTGGTGGGAGATGGAATCACTGATTCCAAACATGTTCAAATGGTCCAAACTAGTCAACCTTTTAAACTAACCAAGGGCCCAATTCAACCACCACCAAAGTGACAAACATTCACCTCCCTCAATGAACCATTGTCCCTCATACTAAAACAGTGGGATCTAGCCAACATGATGACCTATCCTACAACACAACTATTTGATGACAATGCTCCTAAACCTTCATGGTATAAGGAGCATGAATATTGTGAAATGCATCGTGTTAAAGGTCATAAAATAGAAAATGTTTGCGAATTCACCACTATATTCAAGACCTCATTGAAAATGGGGAGATAGAGGTGGATAACCCTAGCCACACGCAAACACCTAACGAGAAAATGGGGATTTATAAGGAACCATTCCCCAAGCATGATAAGTTGGAAAAGACAAAGCTGGATCGGGGAGAGTCATCCCAAACCTATAAAGCCATGAATTACTTATATACCAAAAGAGATAACAATCATTATGATTCACTTATCAGATGTATTCACTCCCCTGCTAACCGTGTCAATACCATCCGGATCAAGGGAAAGGACTACATCTGTGGTAACAAGGCGTGCCCGCCTCATGATTCTGGAACCCTCTCTGTTGACCCCGCAAACTGATAAATATAACCTTTTAGAACAACTTGAGAGGACACCTGCTAAGATCTCAATCTTAGATCTTCTCAAGATATCCAATGTGCATAAGGACATTTTGTATCAAACTCTTCAAGGGTCGGGAGTGCCTTTAGAAGTCGATCCTACGTACCTTCAAGCCGCAGTGGAAAATATTGCATCAAGTGAGCATCTTACTTTCAACCATAGGGAGATCCCTACCACGAATCCTACACATAATCTTCCCTTGTACATCAAGGTAGTTGTCACCCACAGAAAATCAAATGGGTGCTTGTGGACAATGGATCGGGATTGAACATCTGCACGCTTAAGCTGGTCAAACAATTGGGACATACGGAGGAAGATCTTGAGTCCCATATTATTACTATCACCACATACTACAACGCAGAAAGAGATTCAACAGGCACCATTACGCTACCCATGGAGGTGGGCCCCACTTGCCATCAGACAAAGTTTCACGTCCTAGACTTGGAACTTCCATATAATATGCTTCTAGGCCGACCATGGATTCATGCCATGCGGTGCCATGCCATCAACATTTCATCAATGCATCAAGCTGAAGCATGAGGGACATACGGTTACAATACCAGGAGATTCAGAGCCCTTTTCTCATTGTAGAGCTCTTAATAGCTTTACACAAAAGGGTACATATGCATGTCCCTCCATAGATATAGTTGTCCCTCTTCATTCTGAGGCCATGGAATCTCGAGTAGATTCAAATTCTCTTAATTCTTACGCTCATGGGGCATCCACTTCCACATCGCCATTTGATTCATGGGAGATGAAAATTCTGGAATATGGTTGTGGGGAGTATAATGTACAACAAGCACTCTTGGTTTCTGACCTCTCCTTGTCACCCAAGACTAGAGGTCGACCCAACTACCACTTCAGGAGACCTAGAGAGGAACACACTATTGGGTCATTCCTACCTAGAGGCTTATTAGCTGAGGAAAAATTACTTGATCCACCTACTACTTGGGTCCCTGAGGACACTCAACCATCTTGTTATCAAACCCTGAATATGAAAAATCTAGCAGAATGATGTACTCCATGGGCTACAAAGGCCTAGGATGTGGGAGGAATGAACAAGGACAAAGAGAACCAGTCCCTCTTCCACATTTCAAAATAGAAAGATATGGCATTGGGATTCGCCCTTACGGAGCACACCCCAACGATCAAGATGTGACTTGTTCTGAGCATGAGGATAGCTTCGAGTACCTAGACAGTGATACGGATTCCCATTGTAGCCTATATGAGGATCTGGCCTCCACGAACCTTTTCATGAACAATGTTGTCCTGACCATAACCCCCACCGAACCAACCCTTGACCTTGTGTACCCTTCCCTCGTTGAATGGGACCAACAATGTCACATGCCACTAGATTTATTCGAGAATGACGAGGCTATTACAGAGTTCATGGGCATAAGGGATACAATTCCCATTGGAGATCACAAGAAGGGTTTCTTTATTGACTTAGACACTGCGCCTACTTCGGTGAGGAGGCTGAACTTCATGGTCAAGCAAAATTTTTAAAAGCGACAAAGCAAGAGTTCTAAAGAAAAGCCTCGGCAAAAATCAAAGTCCAAGTCACACAAAGTGAAAACTCTTTGAGGAATTGGCTAACAAACAAATAAGAAAATCAAAGGACAAACAAAGTGACCACGCCAAGGATGAAAGTATCGTAGACACATCCTTAGATGAAGATCTCACCTACCTCCCGAACCTACGCGTATGGAGGATTTATCAAAATTGTTAGTTGAAGAAACCATTGATGTCAATATTGGTACCAAAGAAGATCCCAAGATAGTAAAATTGGGAGCATCACTCTCGGCCAGAGAACAAAAGACGTTCACTATGCTACTGCGAGAGTTTATTGATGTGTTCGCATGGTCTTACAAAGACATGCCCGGCTTAGATCCAACTTTAGTCATGCACAACCTGGTTGTGCACGCAGACGCTAAGCCTATCAAACAGAAGCTCCAAAAGATGCACCCAAGAGTGGCCTTGTTAGTTAAAGAAGAGTTGGAAAGGTTACTTGCAGCAGGATTCATCAGGCCAATTGATTATTCTGAATGGATATCGAACATTGTTCCTGTCCAGAAGAAACCTATCGGTATCTCGAATCTACACATTTTAGGGACATCAATAAAGCTTTCCCTAAAGATGACTTTCCATTGCCCAACATTGACATGATTGTTGACTCAACCGCAGGGTACGAAATGCTATCACTCATGGATGGATTTTCAGGTTATAATCAAATTAAGATCGCTGAGGAAGACCAACACAAAACAGCTTTCACAACTCCTTGGGGCACCTTCTATTATCAGGTGATGCCATTTGGCCTTAAGAATGTGGGAGCAACTTATCAGCAGGCCATGATAGTAATATTTCATGATATGATTCATGACATCATGGAAGACTACATAGACAACATCCTGGGAAAGTCCAAAACAAGAGAGGATCATCCTATCATTTTACGGTGTATCTTTGAATGCCTATGTGAATACAAAGTCAGATTGAATCCAAAGAAATGTGTCTTCAGTGTGTTATCCAGAAACTATTGGGCTTCATTGTGTCGAGACGAGGTATTGAGGTAGATCCCGCTAAAGTGTCTGCCATCACTGAAATGCCTCCACCTGAGAATATCAAGCAACTGCATAGCTTGCAAGGGAAAATTCAAGCCATTCGCTGCTTTATCTCCCAGCTTGTAGATAAATGTCACTCATTCACCCATTTTCTTAAAAAGGATGTCACTTTCCTTTGGGGACCCGAGCAACAACAAGCCTTTGCTTTGCTTAAACAATACCTGGCTAATCCACCTGTCCTCATGCCTCCTACTCCAGGAGAACCACTTTTGCTCTATATTTCTACTACGCAATACGCTATTGGTGTGCTACTCACCCAATATGACCTTAGCCATAAAGAGAAAGCGGTGTACTATCTGAGTCACACCCTCATCACCTATGAACTTAATTATCCTCAGATTGAAAAGGCTTGCTTGGCCGTCATTTTTACCTTTCAGAAACTTTGCCATTACCTACTAAATACTAAGACCAAGCTCATATCCAAGGTCGACCCACTCAAGTATTTGTTGTCCAAACCCACCCTCACAGGTAGAATGGATAATTGGATCATTCTACTCAGTGAGTTTGATATAGAATTTTTCCATCAAAAATCAGTTAAAGGACAAGTACTTGGCGACCAAGCTAGCGGATTTTTGCTTTGCAAAGCACAAAACCTTTGAGTCTGGATCTGCCAAATGCATCTTTGCTCTACATTGAAGAATCTGTCATATGGTAGATACATTTTGATGGATCTTTTACGTTTCATGGTTTAGGTGCAGGAGTGGTCCTTATTACTCCTTTGGGTGATCCTATACCGCAGGCTTTCCGCCTAGCCTTCCCTTGCATGAACAACATTACGGAATATGAAGCACTCATTACAGGGATGAAGCTAGCCATCAAGTGGAATATTCAACATGTTAAGGTTGTAGGTGATTCGCAGCTAATCATCAAACAGGTTAATGATGAGTATAAAGTTAAGGATGATAAGCTCATACCTTACAAAAAGTTAGTGGAAACTCTAAAGGAGTATTTTGTGTGCATCACCTTTGAGAAAATTCCAAGAGCACAGAACAGATCGGTGGATGCCATGGCAATGGTGGGATCTATGCTTCGTATTCCACCAGGGAACAATGATATGCCATTCTTCATAGAAAATCTACGCCAGCCCGCGTATGACATGCCGGAATCTTGCCTGGCTTGTGAGGTTGTTGGTCCCCATTCCCCATGGTATGAACCCATCTTCACCTATCTTAAGGATAGTACTTTCCCTCCCAATATCTCCCATTCTGAAAAGCAAATCCTGATTCGCTAGATAGCCCGTTACACCCTTTTAGGAGGTACACTTTATCGTCGTGGCTACGATGGGAATCTGTTACGTTGTCTGGATGTGACGGAGTCAATCTAGGCAATTAAAGAAGTACACGAAGGAGTATGGAGCACATACAAATGGAATGGTCTTGGCTAAGAAATTGTTAAGAGTAGGTTACTATTGGCCCACCATGGAAACTAATTGTTGTAATTATGTTAGAAAATGTGTGCTTTGCCAAAAGTATGGAAATTTCATCCATGCTCCATCGCAACCATTGCAACCAATCACTACCCCGTGGCCATTCTCTAAATGGGGACTTGATCTAATAGGGAAGCTTACTCCTACCTCATCTGATGGTCATACACATATCATCACAGCTACAGAATACTTTACAAAATGGGTGGAGGTTGTCCCTTTAACTTATGTCACAGGAGCATAGATTTCTAAATTCATCATGAATCACATTATTTGCCGATATGGTATCCCTGCAGCCATTGTCATAGATAATGGGAAGTCATTTAAGAACAAAACTATGAAAGGCCTTTGCCAATGGTTCCAAATTAGATTAAAATGGTCCACGCCATATTACCCTCAGGGTAATGGACAAGCTGAGGCAACAAACAAGACTTTGGTAAGGATAATGGAGAAGATGGTTAGCAAAATCGATTCAAACCGCACCTACAAATGCACCCAGCCCTCTGGGCCTACCGAACATCAATTCGCACTCCCACGGGTGTGACACCATATTCCCTAGTGTTTGGGACAAAATCTATCATCCCTTTAGAGATTGAACTCCCATCCCTGTGAATTTCTCTTCAGGACTATTTAGATAAGGATGAAGATTATCGAGTGGAAAGATTGGCTGAGTTAGAGCTCCTAGATGAGAGGCGCATTCGCACTCTTAATCACCTGAAGGTATATCAACATAGAATCTCCCACAACTACAACAAGAGAATCATCCCTCGCCAGTTTGAGGTGGGTGATTTAGTTATGAAGGAGAACCAGTTCAACACCAGAGTAGAGTGAGAAAAGAAAGGGAAGTTCGAACCACACTGGTTAGGACCCTATGTCATAGTTGCCAAGTATGGCACAGGGGCATACAAGTTGGCTCACCCCAATGGTGATGAGCTCCGGGAGCCCATGAATGCCATGCATCTTAAGAGGTTTTATGCCTAAACATGGCACAAGAAAGTCATAAAAATCACAAAAAAATCAAAAATACAAAAACATCAAAAAAATAAAATAAAATAAATAATCAGAAAAAGAAAAAGAGAAAACAGGTCATCCACTAGTGAAAACCACGCAATTGTGGCACTTTGGACAAGTCCTTGGGTGAAAACTAGTTTCCGGCACCTCGGGAGGATTCGTTGTTCACAAGCATCCTGGGTAGTTGTCTTTGTCCTGGACCTGGTTCTGCTTTCGAGTTTCCTTGTGCACACCATTCTGTCCAGCCTTGATCCAGCTTTGCCTTCTTCTATTCATCTGTGAGGGATGTGGTCTTTCGTTATTTCCCATCTTATGCTCGGGGCAACTCAATGTTAGATAACCCATACGAAATTTTTGAAGTTGATTTTGCATTATGGCCTCTTTTAGCGCATTTCGGGTTTTCGGGTTTTACCAACAGTTCGACATGAGTTTTAACATGCTTTATGTCTTGTGTCTTCCGAAACCCGAAACCCGCTTCCTATTGTGAAAATCGGGTTTTCGGACCTCCGGTGCATCGGAACATGCCTTACCTAAAACATGTTTTACGCCTCATGCTTTCCGATACCCGAAGTCCGCTTAGTCCTTTGTATCGGGTTTTCGGAGCTATGTAACATCTAAACACCTCATGTTTTGTGCCTCATGCTTTCCGATACCCGAAACCCGAATTGCACTAAGTCCCCTCGTGTCGGGTTTTCGGACCTCTCAAACATGCTGACATGGCATTCATGCCGAGTTGTCGGTGAATTGGCACGTGCCGAGCCCAAGTGTATTAATTGCCAATTTTCTTATAAATACGCGGATTTCCACGTCATTTTTACTGGACTTATTTTTAATTCGTGGATTTTTCGCGCATGCTCTTCCGATTTCGAAACCCGACAGCTCGCCTTGCCCGATTGAATCACCTATTTTCGATTTTCCATTTCTCTGATTGAAGGTATTTCTTTCTCCCTTCTTTGTTCTTGGTTTTTACGGATCGATTGCACGCGGTTTCTTCTCAATTTCTCGCCGGTTTTGAGGGTTTTCCTTCCTTCTTCTTTCTGGAGTTATTTTGAAAAGGGTTTTAGGTTCTAGGGTTTATCTCTTCTGAGACTACCACTTGGTGCTATTTCTTCCAAGTTTTATTATATGCATGGAACATGAATGACAAAAAAGGAGATTGCATGTTTTGGAATTCAATGAAAAACCCTGTTTTTCTTCTCGGGTTTTGAAGATTGTTTTGCAGAGTCGAAGACCTGAAGTGTATCGAAAGTTTGAGGCGTCGAGGTTTCTCAAAGTTCCGATCTCCACAGTGAGTGCCGGGTTTCCCAGAGTTCCCGTCATCAACGCAAGCGTCGGGTTTTCCCTGAGTTCCGACAGTATCAGACGTGCCGGGCTTTCCCAAAGTTCCGGCATTACCAAGTGTGTCGGGTTTTTCAGAAGTTCCGACATTTTCAACACATCGGACTTTCAGGATATTCCGACATCCTCCTCGCCGTGTCTGACTTTTGTTCTTCCAGCATATTCAGCAGATCGGGATTTTCAGTGTGGCCAACATCTCCTGAGCTTCGAACCTTTCTTCCTTCAACGTCCTTCATGTCGGACCCTGGTCCATCTCAGGAAAAGGCCGAGAAGTCTGGCAGAATGAAATACAAGTTCAAGAAGCCGGAATCTCCATCATACATTGATTGCAACTATGACATCAGAGACACCGAACTCGGAAATATAGACATGGAAGATTTTGGAGTAGGGTGAGGAGTTCCTCCCAAACTCCATGGATGAAAGCTATAGCTGACAGTGGCTTGCCTCTCGCAGCGGGTTTTCCCATGTCCGCCCAATGTCCGGAATTCATTTTAGCTTGTGCATCCAGTTATGACTCGGCTTCTCGTTCTGTGAAGAGTCAGTCTGGTGAGGTAGTAATCAGACTGGATGGAGTTTACTTTGATGATCTCCTAAAATTGCCTAATTTTGAAGAATATGGGGAGTTGAACATCAAGTCAGCTCAGAAGGCCTGGGACAGCAATCAGGAAGACTGCATCAAGGATGTAAACAAAAAGTTCCTGATCAAGGCCAAACCGGCGGTCTCTAGATTTCCAAGGACTATCCCCAGGAGTGATTTCATCCAAGAAATCAATGATATTATCACCCTGCTGAGTCGGGTTTTTGGCTTTCCGAATCGAATGTATTTCATGGATGGATGTATCAATTTATGGTCACCATCAAGAAAAATCAGCAAGGGATTGACTGGGGCACTCTCATCAGCAATGAGATTGATTCCCAAATGACAACGGTCTTGTCAACTGGGAAGTTTTATATGCTTTCATATGTCGCATACGCAGCAGCCGGGATGAGGAACTATCCCGGGCTGGATACTAAGGGAAGCAGAACGGTGAACCCGGTTTATAAATATTTCCCTCAATTGACCAAAAAGGGGTCTAAAGAACATTTCAGAAGGGTAAATGATGCCTTCTTCTATGAAAATATCTCGCAGGATCAACCCAGAAGAGCCGAGGAAGACAAGAGTCTCACGAGGCTTGGGCCGAAGTTTCTAAATGGGGATGTATCTTCTTACAATTCAAGAAGTTTACATATCTTCTCGGATAGTCATGTACTGGGAACCTTTTCGCCTCGCCCCGCTATCCAGGGATAGATCGATATTAATAGAATTGGTTAGGCAAGTCGTTGGATTTTCATAAATTCCAACAAAGCAAACATAAGGCAGCTGTGTCCTTCCCAATTTCTATTGGGAGATATACTTGCTCAACAGTAATAAAGGCCAAAAATGTTGAATGCGAACTTCAGGACAAATTGAAAAAGCATATGAAGCCTCGAGATGGTTTTGACGTCCGAGGAGTGCTCAGAGCATATGGAACCCAGCATCTGCATAGGCCAAACATAGAGGATATTTGGGTTGATCTGCGTAACGAGGTTGCTGTTCGCAGGAAAGATAATAGCAGATTAACTATTGCTGAGATTCAAACACTGGAGCTTTCTGATTTGCCAGAAGGAACGAGTGACAATGAAAGTGTTTTGGATCCTTCCTATGATGGACTAAATGAAGACCAATATGTTTTCCCATCTATTGATTGGTCAGCCAGCGAGAAGGCCTCTATTACAGATAGGTCAGCTCTAATCCTTGCTCGTACCAAAGCATGGCTTTCCTCTTGGGGAATGAATTTTAAAGATGATGAGTTTTCAAAGTTGGCTGCTTCAGAGGCGGGGCCCTCCAAAAAGGAAAAGGACAAGAGATCTTTTAGGGCGCCTATAAAAGTCAAGATTGTCAAGAAGAGGAAAGAAAGACAAATCTCTTCAATTATTTCTCCAGCTGAAACGGTGGATGTGCCAGAATCACCAACACCACCAGAAATAGGAGAAATTAATTTGGAAGAAGGAGGAAGCCAACTTCTGGTTTCATCATTTGTTGATTATCAAACCGAAGAGACCTTGTCTCTTACATCTCAAAGCTTTGGAATCAATCGTGCCCTCCCCTCAACAACCACTCCTACCTCCTCATTCTCCATCCACTTCTTCAAGCATGGCCGGTATTTTCTCTGGACTCTCACCCCTCTCTGCTGGAACCCAAGTGATCACCAACACTCCCCCACAACCTGTGCCTCTCTTTATTGAATCTACTACCACATTAACAACTGTTCCCCCTTCAATAGTAGAATCTTCTCCTCTTGAGAGTAGAATACCAGTTACTACAACATGGGCAATTTCCTCTGATACGCCACAATGGCTACTCGAGCAAACTCCGAGGAAGAGGAAGGTGATTGTACCCCTACCAGCCTTTGATTTCAGCTCACTCAAGGCTTCTACTGCGAAATCAGCCAAGAAACCCAAAACAGTTTCAAGGGTTTTGGTGGATGCTTCAGGAGATAAATTCACAGAGATTGCCACTCCCTCGACTGACAAAACTAGAGAGGATGTAACAGCCTCTGATTATCAGATAACCAGGGTGGCTCTAGGGAAAGTGACAGCAGAAGGGGCGCAACAAGATGCACGGGATTCCATAAACGTGTTGTGCCAAAAGTTGAAAGAAACAAAGGACAAGCAGAGATGAGCTTAAGAGAAAAGTGGAGCAATTAACAGAGGTTTTGATTAAACTCTCACAACCCCTTGAATCCATACCACCTTCTTTTGTTTCTGTTGGATTCGATTTCTCATCAGTGCCCACAATTGAAAAGATTGCCAAACAAGGAAGGGCGGTTGATGAATGGATCCAAAGGTTGCTCCAACAGGGGAAGGAAGTGATTCAAGACGTGGTGAAAGTTCATCAGTCTTTAGGGGACATTCAGAAGGAGGGAGAGAAGATGGATGATGAATTCTCTCAGGAGATCGGGACAACTTGATTTGACTTTGAAGCTCTCCATGTATTAAAGCAAATCCCAAAGACATCTCTTGGTAGAAGAAGGTGTTCTTCCACATACAGATAAGCATTTCCACTGACCAAGGCCATCGATTCGTAATAAAGATTCTCAATGAAGCCGCAGCAAGTTGAGAGAATCAAGGGATAAATTGATCGATGGGAAAAGTGATCTCGAAGAAGAATTGTTGAAGATTTGTCCAAAGGTGTTAGTTGGGAACTCAGGTATCCTATCAGTAGATGATCTCTTCAACCAAATTCGAGAGTCTCTGCTCAAAGCAGGATCAATACAAGGATTTGGTCTTGAAATCATCGATCGCTTTGTAAGGGTTGAGCATACTTTGAGGCCTTAAGGAAACTCAAAGAAAGATTGAAAAAGCTTCCTGAATGCCAGCGACATTCATGAGACCTGTGAAATTTGGAATGATCATTCCACTGCGCCTGATGAGAATGAAATGCAAGGCATAATTCGGAAGTTCCAGAATTTCAGAGCAAACAGTCTCAGTTGGAGGAAGAAAAAGAGGAAGTAGCAAAGGATGACGATTCAGACTAAGTCTAACGTTTCATGTCATTTCAATCTTGAAATTGACATGTCTTTTTCATTTCTGTTTCGTCACATTTTTGAATCAATATTTTGACTTGATCTCCGCGTGAGAATCATGCAAAAATCGAACTCTAGTTAAATTGCTACTTTTTAGATCTCGCCCTATTTTATCTCTACTTCTTTTTGTTATAAATAAGGGATGCTTTTGCATTCCAAAGGGTCGAGATTTTTGGAATATTTAGGGGCTATTGGAAAGAAGAAAAACTTTGTGTTTTCGTTCAATCATTTTGAAGAATAGGATTCGATATTTTGCTGTACTTTGTGTTGTGGAATATATCTTACTTAAGATAGTGTTCTTATGTTCATGATCTTAAGCTATTCTTTGCATAGAATCTTAGTGTTTCTAATTATCTCGGACATTATATTTATGATCTAAAACTCGTATGATTATTTCGTGCTCTGTGTTTACTCGAAAGAAAATACGTTTCTCCCATTTCCTTTCTACTTCTTTCATCGTAACAATTTCTAACCTAGTTCATTTACGAAAGCAATATCCTTGAATCGTGTGAATGTGGATTTCGGGATTTCATCCCAACCCCCAATGGTTAGATTAGTGTGAATACTGTATATATTGTTTACCGTGTTTTAGATTAGCAATAAGCAGGCAGCCTCACCTGTCTTTGAGGAGGGATTTTATCCCATATACTGTGGTTGAACCTCATATTTTGGTTTGACAAAATATCCAACCAACAGTTTTTGGCTGACTCCGCTTGGGAATACTGATCAATAGTATAAAGCTTATCCTCTCGGTGTCTGGCGACTCCATATTTGCCTTATTTTCAATAAGATCCCCTTTCAGTTCAAGCTGGCCAGGAAGATCTTCACTCGGTCTCGCCGAGCTCAAGGTGAAATTGATCCACTCTTTGAGTTACTGCAACAACACAATTTCAGTCTTTCTCCCAACAGCATTGTCTCTAACCGAACCAGAAGTTCTTCGCCTGTTCGGAGAAACCGATCCCTGAGGAACGGGAAGCATCTGCAACTTGTCGTGCACTACTTTGTCTCGATACTGATCCTCGTACGCACTCTTTTCAGAAGGATGGCGGTTCAACTCGTGCCTTGGGGTGCAGCTTATTGGTCCTCTTCTCGACTCCTCCATGAATGAGTTACCACGTGATCTCGTAAAAACATTCCCAAGTTCAATGGGGATGGGAAACAGCATCCTGATGAGCACATTGCATCTTTCTTTGTTGCATGCGGTGTCCTCGGAGTAGCCCACGAGGATGTCTCCGTTCGACTCTTCGTCGAAACGTTGCAGGGAGCAGCAGCTGAATGGTTTTATCACCTCCCGAATGCATGCATCCCAAACTGGGCTACCATGCGGACTAAGTTCGAAGCACGTTTCAAACCAGCTGAAGATTCTCATGCTTTGTTAGCTCAGCTCACGCATATGAAGAAGGAGTCGCATGAACCTATGCGGGAATTCGTGGCAAAGTTCAACAAGCTGATCCGGAAGATTCCGGAAATAGCTGTTCCTACTCTGGAAAACCAAAAATGCTTCTTTATCAATGCTCAACCTCCTGATATAAGCTTTTTATTAAGAAGGTCGGTTATCCCAGATTTGGCTACTGCTCAGTCAACGGCTACTGAAATAGAGGATGATCTCATCTTGGCTGGAAGGATCAAGAAAGACGTGCCTAAACTCAAAAATCAAGGTTCTTCTCAAGGTAACACTGATCCTATGTTTCAAAAAATGGCTAATGATTTGATTGCTTTGAAGAAGCAAATGTCCCAAACAGTGAACAACGCTCCAGTATCGGATATCCCTAGACGGAATTTTAATAACAACAATGGTCTCCCGCCGAGATAGGCCACGGTTAACTCCTCGCTCAACCAAGACTAGCAATCAAGCTCCTCCCGTCAATGCAGCAAAGAGAACTAATCAAGAAGACGAAGAACCAAGAACAAGATTCCCGTGAGGCTTTCAAGCTTCGTAGGATATGCTGATGAGTCTTATGACGAGTCAGCTGGCGACTCCAGCATTGGGTATTTGGAATATGATGAAGATGAATGTGAGCCAGATGGTCAGTCATTTGCTGTGTTCACTCGGTCCCAATCTCAGAATCCCAGGAAAACTCTTGAAAACACTAAGGAGAAAAATAAGGAACCTCCCATATCAATAGTTAAGAGGGGTACTCCTATTTCGGCGCAGACTGAAAGAGAGGTTACTAAAAAGGCTAGCTGCTCCTTATTCTGCTTCTCCTAAGATCAGTGCCTCAGCACAAGCTCATGTAATTAGAACTGAGCCTACCATCATTCCTTCTTATACTGCTTTTGACATTATTGATCATGCAAAGAGAACCAAGATTCAAATGTCAAGGTAATACCTTCAATAATCCCGAACAATTTGAAAAGCTAGCTAAGTTCATCAGAAGTAAAGCGGCTGTTCCGTCACCTTCTAAAGGTCTCCTTCCAAATCCTACTCAACTCCCACCTCAGAATAATCTGACCTCTGCTTCTTCCTCAGGAAAGATTGAACCATTTTATTTGTCTCTACTTATAAATGGGTTCAAACTCAGCAATTGCATCATTGACTCAGGGGCCTCTGATAATGTTATGCCCGCAAAAGTGGCTCATGCCCTTGGGCTTACTTTGACTAAGTCATATGGACGGTGCTATTCCATGGAAACTAAACAAGTCCCTCTGATTGGTCAAATCAAGGACGCACAGTTTGCATTTGTTGCTTTCCCTGAGAAGAGAGTGAAAATGACTATTCTGGTTGCCGACATTCCTGCAGCTCTACGGTATCCTCTTGGGTAGAGGATTTTGTAAAGACGTCGGAGGAGAAATTAATATGGATTGGACCAAAGCTAAGATCCCGGTCAATGGGGTTCATCAGGTTCTTCATCCTGAACCACAGGTGAAGTATTTGGTGACCAAATCAGATGATCCAAAGGCTCAGATCCTTTTCGAAGATGCTAGCTTTGGGAATTATTTCATGACTTCAGAGATACCCATTGTAGATGTTGAAGAAGAAGATCCCAATGCTATTTGGATGCTCGAATTTGATGGTAGCTGCTCAACCTCTGGATCAGGTGCTGGTGTTGTCCTTATATCTCCTAGCTCCGAGATTTTCCCATCAGCTTACAAGTTGCAATTTGATAATACTAACAACACGGCCGAATATGAAGCCCTGTTATTAGGATTAGAATTAGCCTGTATAGTAAGGGAATCGAAATCTCAAGGTTCGTGGAGATGCGGAACTGATTGTCAATCGTGTCGTGGGTATATATCGTGTGAAAATGATCGTTGAAACATTACCGAATAAAGTTTGGGATAGTATAGAATGCTTTGATGCATTTTCTATCAAGGCAGTTTTAAGAGATTATAATGACAAGGCTGATTCTTTGGCCGTGTCTGCATCTCTTCTTCTTCCTCATCCTCAGTTTAAGCAAGATACATACTCTATCGAGATTGTGTACCGCCCTAGCGTCCCAGATAATGCAACTCACTGGCAAGTGTTCAACGATGATCGACAGGTGTTGGCTTTTCTAGAAAAGGCTGACAATTTCAGCGAATTATATTTTGAAGGTTCGGAATCAGCCTTTCGTGAAACTATTTCAGATCCGTATCAAGAGGTTGATGGTGAATTCATCCAGCTGAAAGGCAACAAGATACCGAAAGGTCTGGTTTCCCTGGAAGGTTTGTTCGATAAGCATGATCGTTTTATTCAAAACAAAAGGCAAGTCGAAGGAGCTTCTTCCTCTGAAGTAGATCAAATCAATCTAGGTTCGTCTGATCAACCTCGGATGGTGAATATCGGGAAATGTTGTTCTCCCGAAGAGAAGGTAAGATTCACTTCGCTTTTGAAGAAATATATCGATGTGTTGGCCTGGTCTTATGCAGATTTGAAATCCTTCAAGCCCAAAGATGTACAGCACAATATCCCTTTGAAGCCTGATGTGAAGCCGTACAGATAAAAGCAAAGACATTACAATCCAAAGATCTCAGGAACTATACTGGCAGAAATTCAGAAGATGTTAGATGCTAGAATTATTTTCCCAATCCATCACTCCACTTGGATTGCTAACATTGTTCCTGTCAGGAAGAAGAATGGTGAGATCCGGATCTGTGTTGACTTCTGAAACTTGAATCAGTCCTCGTTGAAGGATAACTATCCCTTGCCTATCATGGATCAGGTATTACAAACTGTTACCGGATCAGAAATGCTATCCATGCTCGACGGATTTTCGGGATATAATCAAGTCGAGGTAACCACAGAGGATCAACACAAAACGGCCTTCACGACACCATGGGGTACCTTTGCTTACAGGAGGATGCCTTTCGGCTTGATCAACGCCGGAGCCACTTTTCAGAGAGCTATGGACTTAGCATTCAGAGATCTGATGGGCAAGGTTATAGTTGTTTATTTGGATGATTTGACTGTTTTCTCTAAAAAACGGAGTGATCATTATGATCATTTAGAACAGGTACTTTTGAGATGCAGACGTCACGGGATTTCATTGAATCCCAAGAAGTCCATGTTCGGGGTGACCGAGGGAAAATTGCTGGGTCATATTGTGACTAAGGAAGGAACCAAAATTGACCCAGAAAGGGTAAAGGCTATTCAGAGCCTTACCTTGCCCACAAGTAAAACAGGAGTTCATTCTTTCTTCGGAAAGGTCAATTTCTTGAGAAGATTTGTACCTGATTTTGCTGACAAAACCAAGGATATCCTTGGAATGATGAAAGGAAAAGTTCCATTTCATTGGAGTGCAGAAGGGAAGCTTGCATTCGAAGAAATCAAAAGGGCAATTGCTTGCGCTCCTGTCTTAGTATGTCCGGACTTTAAGAAAGATTTTATCATGTACAGTTACGCCTCTGCCCACACAGTGTCAGCCATCCTGATGCAGGAAAATGGAGAAGGCATCGAAGCTCCTATCGCATTCATGAGTTGCCCACTGAAGGAACATGAGTTGAAGATGTCACAGATTGAAAAACATGCTTACGCAGTGGTACGAGCAGTAAAACATTTCAGGTACTATGTGCTGAATTCCCATACTCTCGTTCTTGTTCCTGATACTGCTGTTAAATCCATTCTAACTCAACAAGAGCTGGGAAGTCAACGAGGTACTTGGATAGCTAAGGTTCAGGAGTATGATTTGGACATCAAGCCTACCAAGTTGGTACGAGGAAGGGGCCTGTGCCAATTAATTGCAGAAAATCATGCCGAAGCAGAGTGTGAAAAGACTCAAGATACTTCTTCAGAGCTGCCTATGGTGCTATTCGTGAGTACGACCGATGAATGGTACACGGACATTGCTTTCTTCCTAACTTATGGTGAATGCCCCCGCATTTAAATCAAAAGGAGAAGCGAATAATAAGTTGAGATCTGCAAAATACTTTTGTGGAATAATGCAATATACAAGAAAGGTATGATGGTGTTTTCTTGCGTTGTGTTGATAAATCACAACAGAAAAGTTATTGGAGTCCTTTCATAGCCTAGCATGCGGAGGACATTTTTCATCCTCTCGTAATAAAGATATAAGATCCTACTGGGCAGGTACTATTGGCCTACTCTTTTCCGAGATTCAATGAATGGGTGTCTAAATGTGAAGCTTGTCAACATTTCGTTGGTCGTCCCAAGCTAAAGCAGCTCTTCCTCCGAAGCCCGTAGTGATCAAGAACCTTTTCACCAATGGGGGATTGATTTTATCGGAACATTGAATCCTGCTTCCAGTGCCAGACATAACTATGTGCTGACTGCCACAGATTATTTTACCAAGTGGGTAGAAGCCGCACCAATCAAGCAAGCAACTTCTGAAGCTGTTTGCAAGTTCCTGAAAGAAAATATAATCATCAGATTCGGTGTGCCTCATAAGATCGTAGCTGATAATGCCTCTAACTTCTCATCACATGAGTTGATAGAATTTTGCTATGGATTCGGCATCACTCTGGCTCACTCATCTGATTATTATCCTCAGGGTAATGGGCAAGCTGAGTCCAGCAATAAGAATCTGGTTACTATAATCAGGAAACTGGTGGATGAAAATCAGAGGACATGGCACAAAGCATTGTATGATGCATTGTGGGCTGATCGGATCACTCCAAAGCGAGCCATAGGGATGTCTCCTTTTCAATTGCTATACGGGATTGATGCTGAAATTCCTATCTCAAAGAGAATTGTCGGCCTGCAGCTTGGCGTAAAGCGGTCAAGATGTAGCTTTTCGTAATTCTATCGAAAAGAGGGTTATGTACCTAACTGTGCTAGAAGAAGAACGAATCAAGGTAGTTGATCACATCGCAGATCATCGAGCAGAGTGAAGAAAATTTTTGACAAGAAATCAAAGCAGCATGACTTCCAGATCGAGACCCGTGTTGCTTTGGGATAAGAGGAGAGAAATGTAAAGGAATGCATGGAAAGTTTGATTCTTTATGGAAAGGACCTTTCAAGATCCACGAGCTGAATGGTGAAAATAGTTTCCTTCTATCATATCCGGATGGAGGATTACTCCTTTACCTTTCAAAGGACAACATCTAAAGTCGTTTCCACCATTGATGCAAGATGCTCTCTCGCATTGTATATATTTTGCTTTTGTTGTGTGTTTGCTTTTGGTTTTCCTTCTTTCTTTCTTTCTTTGTTTTTGTTTTGGTTTCTTCTTTCTCCGTAGCCCAATGAATAAGACCAGAGATTCTGAGTTCTCTTCCTTTGGTATTACAAAGAAAGTCCCCAGCTAGAGCCAGCTGTTATCTCCGTTTTGAGTTTACGACAAAACGATTAGATAACCCATACGAAATTTTTGAAGTTGATTTTGCATTATGGCCTCTTTTAGCGAATTTCGGGTTTTCGGGTTTTACCAACAGTTCGACATGAGTTTTAACATGCTTTATGTCTTGTGTCTTCCGAAACCCGAAACCCGCTTCCTATTGTGAAAATCGGGTTTTCGGACCTCCGGTGCATCGGAACATGCCTTACCTAAAACATGTTTTACGCCTCATGCTTTCCGATACCCGAAGTCCGCTTAGTCCTTTGTATCGGGTTTTCGGAGCTATGTAACATCTAAACACCTCATGTTTTGTGCCTCATGCTTTCCGATACCCGAAACCCGAATTGCACTAAGTCCCTCGTGTCGGGTTTTCGGACCTCTCAAACATGCTGACATGGCATTCATGCCGAGTTGTCGGTGAATTGGCACGTGCCGAGCCCAAGTGTATTAATTGCCAATTTTCTTATAAATACGTGGATTTCCACGTCATTCTTACCAGACTTATTTTTAATTCGTGGATTTTTCGCGCATGCTCTTCCGATTTCGAAACCCGACAAAGCTCGCCTTGCCCGATTGAATCACCTGTTTTCGATTTTCCATTTCTCTGATTGAAGGTATTTCTTTCTCCCTTCTTTGTTCTTGGTTTTTACGGATCGATTGCACGTGGTTTCTTCTCAATTTCTCACCGGGTTTTGAGGGTTTTCCTTCCTTCTTCTTTCTGGAGTTATTTTGAAAAGGGTTTTAGGTTCTAGGGTTTATCTCTTCTGAGACTACCACTTGGTGCTATTTCTTCCAAGTTTTATTATATGCATGGAACATGAATGACAAAAAAGGAGATTGCATGTTTTGGAATTCAATGAAAAACCCTGTTTTTCTTCTCGGGTTTTGAAGATTGTTTTGCAGAGTCGAAGACCTGAAGTGTATCGAAAGTTTGAGGCGTCGAGGTTTCTCAAAGTTCCGATCTCCACAGTGAGTGCCGGGTTTCCCAGAGTTCCCGTCATCAACGCAAGCGTCGGGTTTTCCCTGAGTTCCGACAAGACGACGACGTGCCGGGCTTTCCCAAAGTTCCGCATTACCAAGTGTGTCGGGTTTTTCAAGTTCGACATTTTCAACACATCGACTTTCAGATATTTCGACATCCTCCTCAGCCGTGTGGACTCTTTTTGTTCTTCCGGATATTCAGCAGATCGAGATTTTCAAGTGTGGCCAACATCTCCTGAGCTTCGAACCTTTCTTCGTTCAACGTCCTTCATGTCGGACCCCGGTCCATCTCAGGAAAAGGCCGAGAAGTCTGGCAGAATGAAATACAAGTTCAAGAAGCCGAATCTCCATCATACATTGATTGCAACTATGACATCAGAGACACCGAACTCGGAAATATAGACATGGAAGATTTTTGAGTAGGGTGAGGAGTTCCTCCCAAACTCCATGGATGAAAGCTATAGCTGACAGTGGCTTGCCTCTCGCAAAGCTGGGTTTTCCCATGTCCGCCCAATGTCCGAATTCATTTTAGCTTGTGCATCCAGCTATGACTCGGCTTCTGCTCGTGAGAAGTCGGCCTGGGTGAGGTAGTAATCGATCGATGGAGTTTACTTTGATGATCTCCTAAAATTGCCTAATTTTGAAGAATATGGGAGTCAACATCAAGTCACTCGTATAAGGCCCGGGACAAAGCAATCGTGAAGACCGCATCAAGGATGTAAACAAAAGTTCCCGATCAAGGCCAAACCGCGGTCTCTAGATTTCCAAGGACTATCCCCAGGAGTGATTTCATCCAAGAAATCAATGATATTATCACCCTGCTGAGTCGGGTTTTTGGCTTGCCCGAATCGAATGTATTTCATGGATGGATGTATCAATTTATGGTCACCATCAAGAAAAATCAGCAAGGGATTGACTGGGGCACTCTCATCAGCAATGAGATTGATTCCCAAATGACAACGGTCTTGTCAACTGGGAAGTTTTATATGCTTTCATATGTCGCATACGCAGCAGCCGGGATGAGGAACTATCCTGGGCTGGATACTAAGGGAAGCAGAACGATGAACCCGGTTTATAAATATTTCCCTCAATTGACCAAAAAGGGGTCTAAAGAACATTTCAGAAGGGTAAATGATGCCTTCTTCTATGAAAATATCTGCAGGATCAACCCAGAGCTGAGGAAGACAAGAGTCTCAGACGAGGCTTGGGCCGAAGTTTCTAAATGGGGATGTATCTTCTTACAATTCAAGAAGTTTACATATCTTCGGATAGTCATGTACTCGGGGGAGCCTTTTCGTCTACCCCGCTATCCAGGGGACAGGTTGATATTGATAGAATTGGTTAGACAGCTGTTGGATTTTCATAAATTCCAACAAAGCAAACATAAGGCCGCTGTGTCCTTCCCAATTTCTATTGGGAGATATACTTGCTCAACAGTAATAAAGGCCAAAAATGTTGAATGCGAACTTCAGGACAAATTGAAAAAGCATATGAAGCCTCGAGATGGTTTTGACGTCCGAGGAGTGCTCAGAGCATATGGAACCCAACATCTGCATAGGCCAAACATAGAGGATATTTGGGTTGATCTACATAACGAGGTTGCTGTTCGCAGGAAAGATAATAGCAGATTAACTATTGCTGAGATTCAAACACTGGAGCTTGCTGATTTTCCAGAAGGAACGAGTGACAATGAAAGTGTTTTGGATCCTTCCTATGATGGACTAAATGAAGACCAATATGTTTTCCCATCTATTGATTGGTCAGCCAACGAGAAAGCCTCTATTACAGATAGGTCAGCTCTAATCCTTGCTCGTACTCAAAGCATGGCTTTCCTCTGGGGAATGAATTTTAAAGATGATGAGTTTTCAAAGTTGGCTTTTCAGAGGTGGGGCCCTCCAAAAAGGAAAAGGACAAGAGATCTTTTAGGGCGCCTATAAAAGTCAAGATTGTCAAGAAGAGGAAAGAAAGACAAATCTCTTCAATTATTTCTCCAGCTGAAACGGTGGATGTGCCAGAATCACCAACACCACCAGAAATAGGAGAAATTAATTTGGAAGAAGGAGGAAGCCAACTTTTGGCTTCATCATTTGTTGATTATCAAACTGAAGAGACCTTGTCTCTTACATCTCAAAGCTTTGGAATCAATCGTGCCTCCCCTCAACAACCACTCCTACCTCCTCATTCTCCATCCACTTCTTCAAGCATGGCCGGTATTTTCTCTGGACTCTCACCCCTCTCTGCTGGAACCCAAGTGATCACCAACACTCCCCCACAACCTGTGCCTCTCTTTATTGAATCTACTACCACATTAACAACTGTTCCCCCTTCAATAGTAGAATCTTCTCCTCTTGAGAGTAGAATACCAGTCACTACAACATGGGAAATTTCCTCTGATACGCCACAATGGCTACTCGAGCAAACTCCGAGGAAGAGGAAGGTGATCAGACTCTACCACCTTTGATTTCAGCTCACTCAAGGCTTCTATCGCGAAATCAGCCAAGAAACCCAAAACAGCTTTCAAGGGTTTTGGTGGATGCTTCAGAGATAAATTGGCAGAGATCGCCACCCTACCGACAAAACTAGAGAGGATGTAACAGCCTCTGATTATCAGATAACCAGGGTGGCTCTAGGGAAAGTGACAGCAGAAGGGGCGCAACAAGATGCACGGGATTCCATAAACGTGCTGTGCCAAAAGTTGAAAGAAACAAAGGACAAGCAGAGATGAGCTTAAGAGAAAAGTGGAGCAATTAAGAGGTTTTGATTAAACTCACAACCCTCGAATCCATACCACCTTCTTTTGTTTCTGTTGGATTCGATTTCTCATCAGTGCCTACAATTGAAAAGATTGCCAAACAAGGAAGGGCGGTTGATGAATGGATCCAAAGGTTGCTCCAACAGGGGAAGGAAGTGATTCAAGACGTGGTGAAAGTTCATCAGTCTTTAGGGGACATTTAAGGAGGGAGAGAAGATGGATGAAGAATTCTCTCAGAGATCGACAACTTGATTTGACTTTTGAAGCTCTCCATGTATTAAAGCAAATCCCAAAGACATCTCTTGGTAGAAGAAGGTGTTCTTCCACATACAGATAAGCATTTCCAGCTGACCAAGGCCATCAGATTCAGAATAAAGATTCTCAATGAAGCCTGCAGCAAGTTGAGAGAATCAAGGGATAAATTGATCGATGGGAAAAGTGATCTGGAAGAAGAGTTGTTGAAGATTTGTCCAAAGGTGTTAGTTGGGAACTCAGGTATCCTATCAGTAGATGATCTCTTCAACCAAATTCGAGAGTCTGTTCAGCAGGGATCAATACAAGGATTTGGTCTTGAAATCATCGATCGTTTTGTAAGGGTTGAGCATACTTTGGAGGCCTTAAGGAAACTCAGCAAAGGATTGAAAAAGCTTCCCGGTAATGCCAGCGACATTCATGAGACCTGCGAAATTTGGAATGATCATTCCACTGCGCCTGATGAGAATGAAATGCAAGGCATAATTCGGAAGTTCCAGGAATTTCAGAGCAAACAGTCTCAGCTGGAGGAAGAAAAAGAGGAAGTAGCAAAGGATGACGATTCAGACTAAGTCCCAACGTTTCATGTCATTTCAATCTTGAAATTGACATGTCTTTTTCATTTCTGTTTCGTCACATTTTTGAATCAATATTTTGACTTGATCTCCTGCGTGAGAATCATGCAAAACTGAACTCTAGTTAAATTGCTACTTTTTAGGATCTGCCCTATTTTATCTCTACTTCTTTTTGTTATAAATAAGGGATGCTTTTGCATTCCAAAGGGTCGAGAATTTTTGGAATATCTAGGGGCTATTGGAAAGGAGAAAAACTTTGTGTTTTCTTTCAATCATTTTGAAGAATAGGATTTGATATTATTTGGCAGACTTTGTGTTGTGGAATATATCTTACTTAAGATAGTGTTCTTATGTTCATGATCTTAAGCTATTCTTTGCATAGAATCTTAGTGTTTCTAATTATCTCGGACATTATATTTATGATCTAAAACTCGTATGATTATTTCGTGCTCTGTGTTTACTCGAAAGAAAATACGTTTCTCCCATTTCCTTTCTATTGTGCTTCTTTCATTGTAACAATTTCTAACCTAGTTCATTTACGAAAGCAATATCCTTGAATCGTGTGAATGTGGATTTCGGGATTTCATCCCAACCCCCAATGGTTAGATTAGTGTGAATATTGTATATATTGTTTACTGTGTTTTAGATTAGCAATAAGCAGCAAAGCCTCACTGTCTTTCGAGGAGGGATTTTATCCCATATACCGTGGTTGAACCTCATATTTTGGTTTGACAAAATATTCTTGTTTTCTTGCTTTGCTTGTTGCTTGTATAGTGTTTTGCGTGCTCGCTTTTGAGTTGTTTGTTGCTTGGGTGTACTTTTTCATAGTTTATCTTTTCTTCCTTAGAATAGATTCATTCTTTCTTGTGCATATTGTAGTGGATTTCGACATGCTAGTGTGTTAATTCTTTCTTTCTTTCTTAATGCATTTGGTTGTGTTTTGTTACTTGTTAATAAGGCATGGTGATTCATGGTGTATTGCATTGATTCCTGGTGTTCTTTGTAGCATTTGGCTGTGTTTCTTGCATGTGCTCTATTTTTTTATCATTCACATCACATTACCATCACTATCATCACATCTAGCATCATCTATACATCATATATAAACAAAAATGCTAAGTTTTACATCATGCATGTATACTAAGCTAATCATCACATATCATATCATCAATGGGGGCAAGAGGGGTTGCGCATAATCAAAAATCTATCCCCCCGCACCAATATCATCATATCATCTCATCCATAGACATCAAAATAACACTTGAAAACAACATTTGATATTGTCTTCAGATCTATCATCTACAATCCACAGCATGCCTCAAACAATCACATGCGATCACCATCTCTCCTGAGTGTCAGAGCCTCATGGTAAGTTTTCTAAACTAAGTGGTTAAAATGAACTGATTGCGATGTTTTTTTTACCCCTAGGGGGTATATTAACATGTTTTTCATCTATCGGATGGTTGTGACACCCGTTTAGCTCACCGTTTTCTCCTCTATTCGCCGTGGAATAATTATTTTTAATTAAATAATTATTTTTCTCTTATTTTTCACCGTATTGGGGAATTTTTTGTCCAATACCCCTTTCTTCTCCCTCGGACAATTTTATTGCTCCTTGGTGATTTTTATTCTTCTTCACACCCTCGTAAATAATTATTGTTCAAATACTTATTTTTTCTTAATTTTTCCACTAATTAAGGACATTATTTGTCGTTTGTTTCTCTTTTCTTCCACTTAGGGCACTTTTTGTTGCCCCTAGGCCCTTCACTTTCTTATTCTACTTTCTTCTACTATTCACCATAGTTTGGAAAGCAAAAACAACAAAAACAATATAAACATTTACTATATCAAAAAAATCCAAAAACAAGGCAAAATTTTTCAAAAAATTCCTAAAAAGTAAAACACCCTACAAAATGGTAACTTGCTTCTTATGGCTGAAACTTGTGTCTTGCGCATGGTATTTTCTCCATATCCTATTGGTTTGTCTCACATATTCCCTAATTAATATGACTCGCAGATCACCGGATTCACAACCATTCACAATAGCTAGCTGCTTGCTTCGTCTGTACTCTGGGGCACTTTTGGTTGCCTGGTGTTGTTTCATTGCACACAAACACTTTTCATGGACCCCATGTCCATTTTCATTTCCCCTTGCATGTATCCTTTCTTGGGGCATCATTTTTAACCCTTGTCATCAATCACAAACTTGTGGATCTCTTCAGCACTGATAACAAAACATTTGTACAACTGTCTTGACTGTTGTTGGGTTGGATATGTGCGTTCGTACTTGTTTTCCCTGTTATATGAGCTTGTTTCCTTCTCATATTGCATTGCATTATTGTATGTTGCATGGAGTTGGTACTTTCAGTAATGGAAAATTGTTTGTAGTATGGATTTTCATGTCATTCTACCTTTGTCGTATGCTTATATTTTTCATAAGGACCAATGATGTAGTTCTTATGACAATATGATGACATCAAATTTGTTCCAAACAAATAAGCAACTAGAGCTTAAGCTCTTCTCTCCCCTCATCCATATTTCTTCTACGCCACTTCCCTTTCACCCCTAATTCTCCCTCTCCCTGGGGCATCCTGCCTCATCCCCATTCTTCTACCTACTTCTCATCTTTTTGGATTGTCGATCGACTTCCTTCATCACCCCATCGACACTCGAGGGGGCATCTCTCCCTCCTACTAATTTTTCTTCTATCTCTTCAAAATATTTTCTGTCTACTATCTTTGAAGTGGCATCACTTACGCCACCCCAAAGAGGGGAAAATGTAGACACCTATAATTACGCCCAAGCAATTTAAATACTTAAATTGCGCTAATTATCCCCTTTCTCGCAAATCAACGACGTATCATCAAAAGTGCTCATTTTCCCTCATATCATCATTAATTAATTACACTAAGCTAATTAATTAAGTTTCCTATCCAACAAATACCCTAATTAATGACCTTCCATTAATAAATCACCCCTTCTACCTAGACTAATTAATTATTATTAATTAATTAGTTTTCCTTCCATTTAACCAATTAATCAATATTTAATTGATTTAATCCCCTTATAATAGCCTAAATCACACTAATATTCTTCTAATTAGCTTCTATAAGCTTACACCTACCTATTAATTAATCACCTTTGATTAATTAAAATACCCCCAACTCCCATGACTTGCTAAACATGTATTAAACCCTTATAAAGTAAGGTTACCTTTAATAAAGCAACCTTATCCATTCCTAATCATGTTTTACCTTTATCCCACATTCATGAGAATGTGTTGAATCATTTATCTTTTGGGCTATATAAATATCCCTCCACCTACCTTTTACACACACCTAAACTTTCTAAGAGAGAAAATGCAAAGCATATAGCAAAGAGACTTGCACCTTGCCCTTTTGAGAGTTCATCATCTTAAAGAGTTAAGCCTCTTTCTTAAAGTGCTTGGGTCATATGGGAGGTGTCAAAAGGGTCTTGAGCCCAACTTTGATTAGCCCACATTCCTAGGTTCTTGGAACATTAAGGACAACTATTTTGATAGCCATGGTGCTTACTTAGGTCCATTCATTTATTTGTTGTTAGAGAATAGAGGAGTTTAGATATTTAGCATTGTTAGTTTCAAAGTTTGTATTTATGAATGCTAACATCTAACCCTTGTTTAATTCTTATCATGATGGTGTTTATGCTTTGTTTTAGCTAAATTGTAGAACTATTTTAGGTGGTAGTTCTTGCTTCATTTGATTTAGCATTAAGCAAAGTATACATGCACACACTATCTTTTAATGTATCAAACACCCTTTGCTGCACCTCTCCCCAATGGAAGGCACTTTTATGTCTAAGAAGCTCCTCTAACGGCACGGTGATCTTGGCATATCCCTTAATGAATTTTTGTAATAGCCCGCATGCCCAAGGAATCTACGCACTGCACTCTGGCTAGTAGGCTCCCTTAACCCCACAATAACTACAACCTTAGTAGGATCTACTAGCAATCCCTCCTTACATATGATATGCCCCAATAAATTCCCAAAGGGTGTAGCAAACACACACTTCTTAATGTTGAGGGATATCCTCAATTGCCTACACCTCTCAAACATTAACCTTAAATTGTCACAATGGTCTTTAACCATACCATATACTATCCAATCATTCACATAGACTTGAAGAAACTTATAGTGAAATTTTTCTTCTCTTGGTCTTCCTTTGCAATCCGGACTTGCTTTGGTACCCTAAAAATCCATTCGTAAAGGAATAGATTTCACACCCAATGACTCCTTCCAAAATTTCTTCATGAAGGGGGTCAAAAATGGATTAATGAAACAAACTTCGCTCAATTCTCTATAATCCACATAGATCCTAATCCACCCATCCTTATTGATGTTGATTACCATCGAATTATCTACTTCGATTCTTCCACTGCCTCAATGATCCCAAAAGCTATCATTTTGTCTATCTCCTCCTTGGCCTTCACATGTAAGTTGGGATTCATCTGGTAGGGCCTTTTTCTAACTGGGCATGCACTATCCTTCAGTTTTATCTTCATCTCCCCAAGGAATGGTGAACGCCTTTGAGCTCATGATACCTACGTGGAAATAAATCCTCAAATTCGCACATCAGATCAATGATCTTTGATACTTCCTTCTTTGTCCAATAATCCCCAATAATAGCTTCCTTAGGCTCTTCTTCTAAACCAATGTTAACTTTCTTCGTCTTTAAAGGCTCATGGTAGGCACACACACTAGTATCTGCATTGTCCACTACCTCACACATCCCCATAGAATGGCTAACATCCAAGATTTCCAATTCCTCTCCATCAATCACATACACCAAATTTCCCTTCTCTTTTTCCAAACACGCACGCTCAAGCTATAACTCTTCTTCTTCCTCTTCTTCTTCAAAGCGTGCCTCCAATCCTGGTTCCCCTAGTAATTCCAACAGACCTATCTTCCATCTTGGCACTATCCCCCATGGTAAGGCACTTGATACCCTACAATGCCTTATCAACCGATGGCTTGGTACTCCAATATTCAAAGGTTTGGGTAAGGTGAGCTGCGAGCTATTGCTAATTCCTTGTCTAGCGGCATGTCTCCGAATGAATGTACCATGCGCATGCGTAACCCTATAGTGTAGAATAAAACTTTTGTACCCAGAGGGATGGTGGAAAAGCTTCTGTGTCTTCTCTTCAGACCTTTTCACACTCCTAGATATGGAAAGATTTGGGCTCCTTTCTATGGTACTCCTTGATGATGGTGGGTACATTGCTCCTAGAAAATCTAACAGAGAGAGCAATTCTTACCTTACGCCATTCTAAAAGGCTCTCTTGATGTGTGGCCCACCACCGAGCTCTGCCGTGCCGAGAAGGACGTAAATTAACATCTCTCTCTGTTCCTTCTCATCCTTCCACTAAGCTTCTACCTCCTTCGAGAAAGATCTCAAAGAAGGCTCCTCCGAATACTTGGGAAGTTCTTTTCTCCGAGGCACCTAACCGTGTGCACATTTGTTACCTTCGCCACCAACCCTCTCAACTACCATCCCATTAATTCATAAGTTCCATGCGCCCAATTTTCACATGCCAGACTAGTGGTATCACTTACTGATTGAGCATCTTCAAACTAGATAACCCCATTAGTAGGGTGTATCATCTCAGGGTCTCTAATTTAGCACACATAAATCTTGTCCAGAACTTCTTCTCCCAATGGTTCAATATAGGGTGTTGACTTCCCATCAACTAGGGGTATAATGACATGTTCCTCCTTATTCTCGAAGTTGATGTACCCTTTTTTAAACCAAAGGTCTGCATTGTTCTTTTAACACCATGAGCACCCAAGTAGTCTTTGGGAAATTGTCGACTTGGTGAGTGCTAAGAATTAGAAGTCTCTAGTAAACTTTGCTCCTGGATAGTAATAGCTGCATCCTTTAAGACACCAATGGGCATTGCCTTAGTCTTTTTTCCATATACAACACATTTAAAGATGGTTATAATGCAGGTCTTCCCATCTGATGCCATGCATCCAAAGTCAGAACATTAACCTCCGCACATGTGTCAATGAGGATATTGCTGAGGATCCATCCATCTATAACTACATTCAATGTAATCTCCTTGTCATAGTCAAGGCTATGAGGGGGAAGGTTTACATGCAAGACCTATCTCTCACACTCTTCTCCGGCATGGTACCTTCTCTCTCAACTAGGATCCTAGCAAGGGAATGATATTCTCCTACCTTAGCATTTTACACACCTCCTTGACCTCATCCAGGTCATCCTTTTGTGCCTCGACTCTCCTTCCTTGTTCCTCCCTCCTGGATTACTCCTTTAGACACTAGATCTCCCCTTGTAAGCTTTGAATAACATCCATGGTGTCCTGATATATCTCCTTTTGATGCATGGGGTCTGGATATTTTCCATGAACGACCTCCTCTCTTGAAACTAGGGTTTTCTGTCTTGGTACCTCTCTCACGCACTTGGCTTCTGGCCTTGTTGTTACCAAGACAGGCTCAAACCTTCATCCTGTGTTACTCGGGGCATCCACTATATGTCTTTCTTCTTAATACCGACCATTGCAGTTGTCGTTTTCCTTCAGGTGCTTTTGATTCATGTGCTCAAATAATTCTATGCACTCCCCATACTTATGCTTCTTTCCACACCATGATCACTACAATAGGTCCAGGCACTCATGCTTGTAATGTTTTGTAGATCCGCTGTTGAAATATGTTTCGTGTGGGAACTCACTCCTTCCTCCATAGTTACTTGACCATGGAATCCTCCTGAAAACCTCTTCCACGCATGCCTCCTTCTCGCGCATTCCTCATAATGGCAATCATTATCCTTGGAACTACTGGAAACACTAGTTTGGCGCACCCCATGATCAATGGCCTCATAAATTTGATCAATGAGCCTATAATCATTAGTATCATGGGTTCAGAAGGTGAAAATTTTACAATAACAAGATACATTCTTCCCGATCTCGCGCAGCAAGGGACATCTACTTACATCATGTTCGCAATGAAAAATTTCACAATCCACCTGTCAAAGTACATACCATCCTCTGAGGGAAATTATCTTGAACGTGTCCCTCTATTTCACAATCTGTGCACCACAAACCATTGTGAGTCTCATGGGATGTGTTCGTAGATAATTTTTCCAACTATTTTTCCATAGCAGCAATTTGAGCCTCTAAGAATGGGCTAACACCAATATCAATACTACCAACAAAGCCTCGGTATGCAAGGTAGCTTCCAATGCTTCACGTGGGTCTGTAAAAGTTTTATGAGACAAGGCCCTTCTAAAAGGGGTGATCAATCCTCCAACAAACCACTGTGCATGTTGAGAAGGATGGATATCATATGATAATTTAGACAAGAGAGTTTTAAAGTATGCATCATACTCCCACACACTCTCTACCATTCCTTGTTGAATCTCCTTCAAAGTGCTGATGCTTTTCTACTCAAACTTAGGAATGTGGAACTCTACCAAGAATGCATTCTTTAAGGCAGTATAGTCCACCACCATTTGATGAGGGTCATACTTTCTATACCAGTTATGCATGTGCCCTTGTAACGTGGTTACAAACTGACTAGCCTTCCGTTCTAGGGTTGTGATACCCTTCGCGTGCCATAACAGTTCACACTTATGAACATGTTCCACAACATCCTCAATGTCCCTTGTAATCTAGTAAATGTAGAGACATTTCAAAGAATACTTGAGGTGGTGGTTGGGGTCCTATCCTCTTGATCTAGAGCCTTGGTTCTCTCTCGGGTGTTTCCTTCACCTCCGATCCACTAGGTCCATCGGGTCCCGTGCCTCCGAGCCACCAAATCCACCATAACCACTGGGTCCAATAGGGCATGTGGGAGCTATTTCAAGCACCCCCACGGTCCTACTGAACTGTGTGTCAATCATCTGTGATAGTGCTCCGCTCCCACTATTGTGTCCCACGCCACTCCCTGATGCGAGACCGAAAGATTATACACTTTCTCCTTGTCTAAAGACTCCTCCAAATACTAGAATGTGTGTAGCCATAGAAGAAGGGACTATAAAATTGTATCTCCTAGGTGCGGATCTGTCTCTTCCACCAATATCAACTGGGTCAACAACACTTCTTCCTAGTTCAGAAAACCAAGCGCTAGGGCTCGGTCACTGGGTGGGTTCAGATATGCACCAATGACTCTCCTTTCTCTATGTGATGAACTCTCACTAAAAGCCAAAGGGGTCTCCTCACACGCTTGCAAGATGGGGTAAAGACGGATCGCTCAAGTTCCACGTCTTCCACATGAACCTCAACTCCTTCCCACAACGTCTATCTCTATAGATCCATCACACTATCAGCTTCATGTCATCTAGTAATCTCCCTTTCATGCACTTCACTATACTTGAGCTGTCTCTCTTCCCTCTCCTTCTCTGTCTTGATATCTGCCATCTTCCTCCACCCAAGCTCCCTTACCAAGACTCTCGGAATGGTTTATCCAGCCATTGGAAAAGCCTCTAAACTCTAAACCATTTATATCTTTAGAGCTAGAGGAATAGCATGTAGAAACGTTCCTCTAGGTTCTCGCAGAAATTCAAACTCAGCAACCTCCAGATAAGAATACGTTGAAATGGTGTACTCTAGAGTGTAACTAGTTAGTACTCCTCTCCACCAATGATCTACAAAGATGGTTCCACGTCAGATCTACATCCTACAACCTTTGGTAGTCTTCTTTGGTCCATACATGTGATCCATAATGCCAACTTGATCTAGACACATAGGCTAAAATCCATTCATATAGTTCTACTGGGAAGCAAAGAAGAAGGTCTCGTATAGATCATGGTAGAGGTTCTCTTCTACCCATCTATGTGCATTAAACTCAGGTCCAATGTCGAATCTCTGAGAAAATTCATCCTCCATGCTCTTGAACCATGATTCAACATTTTCCAATGTTAACCGCTCTGTCATTCCTCACTACATAGATCATGATGTATGTTATATCCCACTACAACTTCAAAAAGAGGTCCCGTAACGGAACCAAGATGTAGTCATTTTTACTCCCATCACAAAAGGAAGGAACCCCATGTGCAATCGGCCTATCACCCAATAGAATTTAAGAACTCACCCGAGGCACGCACGGGTATCGAGTCTCTCTTTTATGTGAGTTTAGTAAGAAGAATCATTTATGATTAGTGTAAGATTTTTTATGAGGGAGGTTGAAACATACAATGACCATAGGGCTCTGTAATGACCTCTAGATCCTTCAGGTCACCTTAGACTAAGTACTTTAATGTAATCCAAAACATGCATTATGATAGAAATAACTATACAAGCATTCATACGTAGCATGGAAGAAAAGATAACTCATATGAGAGAAATATGGATTAAAACCATTGATATCCATGTCTATTTATAATAGGTAACCTCATTATATTCATTGATTCATTACAAAGTGTCACGCAGACAACACTGAAGTCATGCTTATCACTGGACGTATGTAACTAAGCTAAGAAAAAGAAAAATTACAACTCCATGCTTAGTAAATTCCTTCTTGAACATAAATATCCACTCACAAGTAATTCTATAGAGATCCACTCACTCTCTAACCCGCTATACCTCATACTTGTATATCTTTTACTCCATAGGAACTTGTATTTATAATTCTCCTACACTGCCAACTCACCTTCCAGTGTCCTCAAATCTGGTGCCAAGTGTCGAATGTGGTCCATGCGAGCATGCTTCTCTAGGCCTAATCTTTCCATTTTATCTCATGATGTTCTTCTAGAATATTCCATCCAAGGCATGTTCTTTCCTAGGTCATCCTATCGCCAGGCTGACATCTTATCCATGCACAACCGATCACACTTTTCCTATGTTCTACCCTAGGCACTCAAATTGACTAAGTCTCGAGCCTCTTTTTACGTGTCACGCATGCTATGTGCTTCCTTAAACCTTTCTCTTGCGCACTTTTACCTTGCACACATTTTCATAATCGGAACCCTACACGCCTACGTGCCTTCATACTTAGCCAATATTCCGTGGGTCTAACAATATATTTGAATATTTACAAATGGATAAAACACTATAAAACTCTATAAATCAACTCGCACTTCTCATATTATAAAAACTCAAAACACTTACGATGAGATAAAACTTGTCATTCAACCTTGGAAACCCTTCCTTCCTCTTGAATAATGTAAAAATACTTGGAGCATCCCCAACCCTACAAGTCATCCTCGTAAAACCTTTCCTTTTTTGAACATTATAAAACACGCTTGAAACATCCCCAATTATGCAAATTAGACTTCTAAAAGTTATTCAAAGCATGAACAAGGAAAGAAACCAACAAGAAGAACCATGGAATTACAAAATCATTCTTAGAATTCCTTAAATCTACAAATTAACTTTAGGAGCTCTTCAATCCTTATTAAAATAGAGTGATCAATACCTTACAAAAATAGGGAACAAAATGAGGTTATGGCAAGGTTTACATCAACATACCGATGGAAAATCTTTCAAGGCATAGGAACAATGATGAACAACACTAATATAGAAGGGTCACATTAAGCAATAATGAATGTTTCTATAAATATTGTGTCAATGATGCAAAGGATCAAAATGGGCACCAAGACTACAAGAGAGTCACTTCCATTCATTCTCAATGAATATAACTTATTTTAGAGAAATGTTTTGTTCGTTAGAGACTTTATATGATATAAATTCCCGATTTTTCCCATAGCGCTGAGTGGGTTATTCATTTAGAACATTAAAAAAACTTAATCCATCATACATAATCTAATTGAACTTCTTGATTTCCTATTTATATTTTCCCAATCCTCTACCTTTATACCAATAGACACTATTCTATATACACCAATTCAATGATCTCTACTAATAAGAAGATATTTCATTTTGAGCTTATATAAATAAAAATATTGGTCATTAAAATTTTCAATCTCAATCCTTGTGCTTCAAGTCATTTTCCTCTATACTCAAATACATCCACACATGTAAAAATCTCACTCAAAGAAAATCCTATTAATAGTTTCAAGAAATCTTAACTCTTTGCATAAATTTAGAACCTATATATGATAATCTTGAATAAAGAGAATTTGATTCGATAAGTAAATATGAGAGAAGAAATATTTCACAAATTATTTAAGATAAACATAAATGGAGAAATGAAAACACATAATAATATAGTATATAACATATATCATAGGAAACCCTTTCAGGAAAAAACCCAATGTAATAACTTATCTCCTTATTATATTAAGTCATTGGTTTTACCACACAATAATGTAATCTTAGTTCTACTCAATCCTACTACATGTCCAACTATAAATAAGCACATTGTAAGTAACCATTAAATTTTTATTAGAAAATAATGGCTACCCAAACCATGAGACAAGAATACAACCCATAATGGCTCCCCATAAACATGAGTTATCTAAGAACCCTTCACTAACATATGCTAAAAATTCCTTTACGGGCCTGAAATCCTATAATGGGGACACCCATGACAATGTTGGGATCTACTTTCTAGAAGAGTGTAACTCATGGAAAATATACAACACATTTCCAACACGTACAAACAATTATTTAATAATTAACTCACTTTCATGTGAGTACTAACACAATATTCCTAATAATTTATACAAAGTATAAACATGCTTCAAATTAATGGAGTTATTTTTATAAAACATTATTTCTCATTTTACAACAATTAAATAATTATAATAACACCTTAAAAATATAGTAAAACATTCAAAAAAATCATTATAGGGTTACCTAGAAATATCTTAGTGCTTACACATTTCATCAAATACTTGGAAAGCAACATTTTTTCTACAATTTGACTTATTACATTCCATGGAAATGATCATACAATAATTTTTCAGGTATGTACATGAATTAAAAATGATTACACTCATTTAACAACCAAAAATTAACAATTTTCTTCTTTTAAAAGCAAATCTACTAACCCATATGAAAAAATATTTTTCTAGATTTTTCAAAGGAGGGAAAATTGTATGGAATATGAAACAACCCTATTTTCTTACCGATATCTCTTCCTTCGGACCCATAACCATATGTTAGGCTTGTTTTGTGGCATACCAAAAGGAATGGCTCTAAATATGAAAATATCTTCCCATATTTAGCTCCATTTCTCTACAAATACAATGCTTGAAAAGTTTATTTAAAATTGAATTCCATCTAATTTTTAAAAAACATGCATATTTTTTATGTAAAAATGAATGAGAAAAATAATTTATTGAGTTGGTTAAAACCTAAATGAATTTTGTTCACCAATTTGTTCTCCACTTCCTCCAAACGTTTTCTTAAATTTCTCCGAGCTTTCTTATATTCTAGATTTTTCTAATCCTTCATATTTTTCATGAAAAGTTACCTTCCATACAACTTGTTTTATTCTTCTCCTTCCATTCATCCCCTCTCTCCTTCCATCCACATTTTTAAAAATATTTTTGAATGTATAATAGGGCACGATAAAAAAGGGATGTGGATGGGCTAATCCCATTTTATTTTTAAAGTTAGGGGAAATGGTAGATCTAAGGTGATGCAATTTGTGTTACATTTGGACACTATATTTATGTCATAATTGCATCAAAATATACATTGAAAATGAAAAATAATTGAAATGGGGATTGAGTAAATTTGACATAAATTAAGAAGTATTTTACACCATAAATAGTAGTGGTCTAAGTGAAGTAGTCTCAGGTCTCTCATGCCCGATAATGCATGTAGAAGGACTCATGTGTCATTCAATATCATTAAAAATAGTGGAGTGAACAAAAACATGTGATTTTACATGAAGTAGACTTGATGCGTAATCATTAGATCTATATCCAATGTTGTGAAAAATAATCCAATGAATATGGTATATAAGGTAAGTGATGCCTTACAAATGTTTACATATGCCTCCACCAATATGACCCATGGAACAAAGAGTATGATATCTAAAAAAAAATTCACTTCTCAAATGATCCAAGTACAATGGTGGGTAAACATTAAGAGTGTGCACATTAGATTTAATGGAAAATTCGTGATTATGAAGAGAATATGATGATCGTGTGTCAATAGGATCTGAATCAATGATATAAGGTAGACTATGCTCAATGAGAGGTATGTACATGGTTCCAATATTATGTTTCAAGCATACAAATGTGTCCTACAATAACTGAAAGATGATATTTTTCATAGAAATTATTGAGAGTAATAGAGAGTTTTATTCTTATCTTCCTATTATTTTAAACAAATCTAACCATGTGTTCATAAAGCGAACACATTTCTAAAAGAACACGGTGTTTTCTTAAAGAATTTTTTTTTTTCCTATGTGAGAATGTGGAAGTCATGGCTATAAACCATTTACAATAGCATGGAAAACTTTCCTAGGAAGAGCCTAGAAAAAATGAAAAAATCAATAAACACCTTCTAAACTACTTATAATAATGGAGTTTTTACAAAATTCCTCAATAGAATGGTTGACATGCAATCCAAGAATTAAATAAGCCCAACCAAAAATTGTTTTAATGCATAAAAATGAATCTCATAGTAGAAAATAAGTGACACTTTATAAAATAATGCATTTACAATAGATTTTTAGTTAAAATATGACCAAAATTGATAAATTATAGTAATGATGTGGAATCAAATATATTGAATCCTTCACTATAAATAGGGTGAATAAATACACACTTTCAAAAAAATGACACTGGAATATGTTGGATGGATCAAGAGATACGACCCTCTAAAGGTGCAAAAATAAGGACAAAGGGGCAACCTTTAGCAAAAATTACAATTTATTGAAAACTATATCAGCAAAATGTTAAAACAAATTAATGGATAGATCTCAAATAAAATATGAAGGGTGCAAAAAATCACCTCAATCCTTTCAGATCAAAATATATGTCTTGTATCCAACGGTTAGTGGTGTAATGGTTCTTGGGATTCCTAGTAATTGTGAGGTCTAAGGTTCAAATCTCAGCTCCGTGATAAGACGGCCCACTACCACCAATTTGGATACCCTAGTAATAGGGCACCGCAATTATGTGGTTTTATTCATGGACTCACTAAGATCTTAAACTACCATCCTTGGATGGTTCCATGGCCATGTGAAATTTTGGTGATGCCATGAGATCTAGAGCCCTCTCCTAGGTAATTATACAAAAGAAAATCAACACGTGACCTTCTTTGCACCTGACCTCCCAAGGTCATGCCAGGAAAACTAATGTAGAATGGAAATGGATGTATGTGTGGTAATGATGAACAAGATAAAAAGGAAAACTTATGTCTTCAACATATAATATCGAGATCTGTAAGTCCAAGGTAAAGAAATCCATCCTAAGTGAAGTGGTGTAATGGAATGGTTGGATAGAATAGCTACTTAGAGGCTCTAGTCGATATCGAGCTCTACCGAGATTCTATCTACTGGTTGTGGAACATGTGGAAAGTGACTGTGGATGCCTCATATAGATTTCTAGATAAGGTCATGGAAGTGAGAACGAGAGGCATAATGGAACCACATGGTCTATGGGAGGTTTTCCGGTCTAGTCTAGAAAGCCTTAGCCTGATCGGCTGCTATGTTCAATACTAAAAATTGTGCAATGATGTCGGGTGGAAGTGGTGATGATCTAAATACTAGTGCATGTAAACCAGTGTCGATGTTTAATTAGTCAACAGGCTAATTGGGTGGTGGGACCCAGGGATCACAATTGTGAACTTGTGGAGGTTGTGGTCTTTGTATGGTCATATGCATAATCAAGCCTTGTTGCTAGGAGCAGTCCAATAATCATAGGCTTGATCAGCTGTAATTTTTAATGTGTTTAATTGTTCTATCTTCTCAGAATACCTAACAGGTGTGCGTAAAACTAACAAGCGTAAACCCATATCAATGTCGGTCAACAACTCAGGCATGTTGGGTTATGGGACCAATGGATCACAACTGAATGTTTTCTCTTGTTGTGGACCTTTGATGGTCATGCAGAATGAATTGAATTGATATTGATAAAGAAAACTAACTATCAAAGGAAATTTAAACTATGTTTTTGGTATTTTCATAGTATATCCAAACAAAACAATGAAAGCAAACTAATCTAGAAAAAATAAAAAAATTAATCTTTTTGGGATTTTAAACAATGATTCTAATCTAATAAAAGAAATTAAATACAAATAATCAGCTAGATGTAGTTAATTACTTGTGCAAGTATGTGAATCTAGATCTAAAAATGACTAAACTAATTTAATCAAAATCCTTTTAACCCTACCTCAAAGGTAGAGAACAAATCATAACTCTAGAAGAGTTATTGTTCCCTACTACTTCCCTGGTAATGTTAAAGAGAAAGCTTTCTAATGATTTTCTCTATTTGTAATTTCTTGATTAAATGAAATGAAAAATTTTTCTACTCTATTTGATATGAATTTGAAATGATTAACTTAGAATTGATAACCCTGAATAAATGAAGAAAACAAAAAAATAATTCCAACCTAGTTATATATGTTCTTATCCCCTCAATTTATCCTTTCCTTCTCTCTCGTGTCCATACGAGTCCAAGGAATTGGGAATGCAAAGGCGTAGCAAGAGAAATAACTTAAGTAATTGCATCTTAAAGGCATTATGGTTGCGATGCATGTGGAAGAGAGATAACACAAGTGAATAGAGCTTGGCTATGTAATTTTTAGCAAGATTGTGGTAGAAATAATATGCAAGATACACAAAATTCTCAGGCCATTTGCTTGAATACAAGCATTGAATATATAGGAATTTGTTGGGATGTGCCTTCATGCACAAGGAATCCTTGGAGTTCCAAATCATTAGGTGAAGAGTCAGTTCAAAGTAATTAAATATATTTAAAAATAGAAGAGGGAAGGAATGTCATGCAATCAAGACTATTTTTAGGAAATTTGGTTCACAAATGCACCTTGGAAATCAACTTAAGTGAAATCATGCATGTTAAAACCATGTATGAAGAGTTCTAGAAAAGTGCACAGGACCACCACCCAGGCAGAGCGACGGTCCTAACACTAAATGCCAAAACATGCACAAAAATGAATGTGAAGCTAGAAGAAATCATGGAAAAGTTAAGTAAGGATGTCTAAGTTACAAATATACACTGCGAATGGGTTTACAAACTTGAACACCTTCTAAAAGGACATGAATCATCATTACGGACTTTTGTAACCATTTTTTGACAATGTAGCACATGCAATTTTGGGTGCGTCTGATAACTCAAGAAAAAAAAAAAGATATATGGCTCCCAAAAATTCATAACTCAAAAATAAGTGCTCAACGGTGCAAGGAATTCTACAAACTTTAGATAGAGGGATAATAACATTGGAAATAGGTCATATGGAGGCTTAAATTATGTGATCAAAATAAAAAGTAGCACAAGAGGATAATAGGAAGCATCTCATGGTCATATGCACAATAAACGACTTAAAAATTGCACTTAAACTATAAATATACATTTATTATAAAATATTTATCTTAGGGACTTGAGCTTAAGACCTATCATAACCAGAATCCTTACACGTGTACTTATGGACATAAAGCCAACACTTACACATTAAAGATGATATGATAAAATTGTTTCACAAAGAATTTTTTTCCAGAATAGAGTTACTTCTATCTTTTCATTCTCTTGAGAAACAGATTAGGGTTAGGGCTAGGAGGAATACCTGTTGAGTGTTGGGAAGGTGTGCACATACCGTAGAGAGATCAGACCGATTGTGAAGAGCTCCTTTTTGTATGGGAAGGACTACCTGTAAATAAGAATGCAAGACCACCAGATTTTCGTTAAACAATAAGTGAGGGAACTGCCTTGGGCCCAGGAAATATTAGACTTCCTTTCGAAGGTGGTCGAGTTCCTTTTAATACAAATTAATGCAAATGATAATAAAGAAGCTATTGTGAAATCCCGATTTCGGTACCTTGTTACTAAAAGCAATAGAGACTAAACTACCAATAATAAAATGTCATGTTGTTTATTTGGTCATTGGTTATTGATACGTTCAGATCAAGTTACAGGGATAGACAAGGTTGGATATGAGATTGTTTGGAGGTAAATAGGTGAAAGGCTAGTTTTTGGTATAAGTCACGATTCTGACCGACGCTTGATCAATGGATAACTGACCGTGGTTGTAAAACCGATACCGGTAGGGGATAACCGATATCGGTAGGGGCAGTGATTTAGGGGCTTTTAAATGGAGGTTGGTTGTAAGGTGGTTATGGGGTTTAGAAGGTTGGTAGATGGTTGAGGGGAGTAGTAGGGTGATAGAGAAGACTCAGAGAGTGAGAAATTTGTCTTTGGGGAAATATAGAGATGGATGAATGGAGGTTAGGTGCAGGGTGCTGCCGGGTGGTAGATCCAGGAGTGAGCTTATAATCACTATGAATCAAAAGTTCACAAAGTAGTGTCTAGAAGCATACAAGGTAATAAAAGAGACTACTTACTAGTTTTTGATGTGGATGTAGGTCCAAGGAATGTAGTGGCAAAGGCAAGGCTCAGTTGGGATGATCTAGCAATCGGAAGTGAGCTGATGAAGCTATCCTCCAACTCTCCCAATGTTTGGATGAGTGTGACAGTGATCTAGTTGCTCAGTTACAGTCTTGGGCTCAATCCTCCTCTCTGCAACCTCTTCTCTCTCTCTTGAAAATAAATTTGGATGCTTGCCAATGAATTCCCCCTTTGGTTTTGGTTGGGGGAGGTCATTTATAGGGAACAGATGTCAGTTACCTAACCAACGCTGGTCGCGTAGGTACCGATGTCGGTTAGGTCAAAGTTGGCTATTTTTAGTAAAATAGCCAACTTTCCCTCCTTTTCTCCCGAGGGGTCAGTTGTGGGCTTGGTCAAGTCATTATTAGTTTTGTTTTGGTGCGGGTGAGAGGTGATGAGTCATGCGTGTGGGTCTGGACCAAGTTATAGGTCTTAATTAGGTTATTTTAGGGTTAGGGATAGGTCATGATGAGGTAGCAAGGTGAGGTGGTAGGGTTGGAGATGTGGATTTATTAATTATAAGGTAATTAATAAATAATTAAGTGTGTAAGGTTTAGGTGGTGAGGTAGGGTTAGGTTGCGAGACGAGATGCAAGGCATAGGGTGTCGTAAGACCCAAATTTGGTGTCTACATTTTCCCCTTGTTGTCGTGTAGCTTGTCTTGTAAAGCTGCACCGACAATAATAAGAAGTGGTTGCCCCAGTTAGGGTATAGGTAATCCCCCTCAAATCTATCACAGATTGAGGCGACGTGAAATCAGGGATAGGGTTGATAAAGGGTGAATGATGATGAGATGATGGTAATATGGTGGGGTAAGTTCAAGGAAGCAGACGCATGTTGAAATGCAGTAGTATGACCCGGGTAGATGATTTGAAGAGAAAACAAGCAATTCATAGGCAAAGGTTGATAGTTTATCCAAACAAGGTTGATATAATCTTAGTATCTAAGGAATAGGAAGTAGCTCTGGGGATATAATAGGTAAGGTACAAAAACATTTAGGCATGTTTGGCAGTAACAAATGGTTGGTTTGGTTGAGATAAATATCACGGTCTCGGTCTAGGAAAAGCTGGTCAACTGAGCAATTCAAGTATCCTAGTCATGCTAAAACACAAACAGGTGAGTTCGATTGAACAAACAAAGACATGATGGGTGGATAGAATCATAATTTGTGGGCCTCGGTCAAGGTACTTAATTGGTGCGGCGATTGGTTGGTTGCGGGTGGGTCAAGCCGATTGATTGTTTGGCCTTGGGTTGCGCGATTGATTGGGTCAAGTCGGGCCGATTGATTGGTTATGGCCTTGGGTGGGCCGATTGATTGGTTGCGGCCTTGGGTCGGGCCGATTGATTGGTTGCGGCCTTGGGTCGGGCCGATTGATTGGTTGCGGCCTTGGGTCGGGCCGATTGGTTGGTTGTGGCCTTGGGTCGGGCCGATTGATTGGTTGCGGCCTTGGGTCGGGCCGATTGATTGGTTGCGGCCTTGGGTCGGGCCGATTGGTTGGGTGCGGCCTTGGTCGGGCGATTAGTTGGTTGCGGCCTTGGTTTGGGCCGATTGGTTGCGCAGCCTTGGGTCGGGCTGATTGGTTGGTTGCAGCCTTGAGTCGGGCTGATTGGTTGGTTACGGCCTTGGGTCGGGCCGATTGGTTGGTTTCGGCCTTGGGTCGGGCCGATGAATTAAAAATAAGGCTATTTAGCAAAGTGCCGGGGTAGGCGATGTGGTGAAAAATGGATATTGGTGGATAAGGGTAGGAGTTAGGTTAAGATAAGCAGGTAACCGATATCGGTTATGGGTGACCGATATCGGTTAGAAGACCGATATCGGTCTTCTAGGGCATGACCTAACCGATATCGGTTAGAGGTCAAAACCTATAAAAAGAAAAAAAGTGGCATGTCATTTTCACATTGTGAATTTGAGCGCCAAAACATCTCTTGTTGAGTTTTGAATTGATTGTGTCGAGTGTTTGGGCTGAGTTGGCACTAGTTGAGTGGGTGAGTGAGTTATTGGTAGGCCCCAGAGATCGGGAGGCGAGCTTGATTGGTTGAGGACCCTGCTGAGGAGATTTGGAGCTATGGCACAGGATGGAGGAGTAGGAGGTGCTGGAGGAGTTGGACCACCACCACCTATCCCACCACGATGACATGTAGTCGTACCAGTAGGCTTGGAACCCCTATTTCTGTCAATTTTATGAATTTAGCTGGGATTTGGGTATTGGGGTAGGAATCCAAAATTTGATAAAATAATGAATAAATGAAGGTAAACAGTAAAATGGATTGGGTAGATATGTTAGGTAGGAAAAAATGTCAGGGTGGGTAAGGTTTTAGGCAATTGTACTAGGTAAATTGGGAGAAATAGGGAAAAAGGGGGTTTGGGGGCCGTTTTGGTTCGGCCCCTAAACCCCACAGTGACCGATGTCGGTCACTAGTCGACCAAAGCATCGATCACAGTTTTCAGGGGTAGATTAGCAGGTGTAGAGATCAACGTCGGTCATGTGTCGACCGACATCGGTTCATAAAATTTGGACATAGGATGCGGGTGGGGGACCGATGGCGGTCGAGGGTGACCGATAGCGGTCACCATGGGTAGGAGGTAGGGTTGTAAAATTGCTTTGTTGGGTGTTGTTTTAGGCGGGTAGGATAGATTATAGGGTTGAGGGGGGAGAAGGTAGATTTGTTGGGTGAGGTGGGTGAATTGCTAGTAGGGATTAGGTGGGATAAGTTGATTGGGGTAGGATAGGTTATTGGGGTGGGGGGTAATTGGGTGGTTGGGGTCGGTTCGGGTAGGATAGGTTATGGGTTGTGTATGGATTGGGATGAGTTGGGTTGTGTATGGGTGGGTGAGTAAGTATAGAGGGTTGGGTTGGTTGTTTTGTTAAGGGTAGGCCTGACGAAGTGGGTTATTTTTGCAGGCACGCCAACAGTTGACTATACAAGATCGATGATCGCCCTATTGGAGAGGATGTGACCACATGTGACCGCATGCAAAGGGGGAAGCTATGCGGGAGGTTGGACTTGGTGGAGTCCAGAGGTATAGGGCTATGGATAGGGACCATAGCCTGATGGTTTCCTCATTGAGAGATGGGATCCGGAAACCAATGCCTTCCATCTCCCTACTAGAGAGATGACAGTCACCTTAGAGGATGTGTATCACATCCTGAGACTGCCGATCATAGGTGAGGAGGTGTTCCAGGTGGATGCCGAGATAGTGATGGATAGCATCCCACAGGTATTCGGGGATGTAGACCCATTGGTTACATATCATAGTGTGAGCATCTGATACAGCAAGATGTATCACACTCATCGATGGGAGACACGGCTTGCTGTGTTGATGATGGTCGGTATCACCTGCTTCGACCTCCCTGACTCAGAGGGAGGCCGCTTCCCACGAGCTCTGATGGGAGTTTTACAGGAGATGGTGGAGGAGCACACCTACTACGCATGGGCACCAGTGTATCTAGTGTAGCTATATAGAGAGCTCTGGGGCTATCGCCATATGAGGTGATTTGGTATATGTTCAACATTCTTGTTACGCTATTAGGCGTATGAGCACATTATGTGTATATGACCAGTAGGGTTGCCCCAGTAGCTAGGGCCACAGGTAGTCTACAGATATGGGTTTCAGAGGTGGTTGGGGGTCGTGGGCTAGCCACGAGTAGTGGTCGCAGGGTAGGATGTCACCTTTTATAGACATATGTTAGAGGGCCTGACTACATTAGATATTATATGGAGGCCATATAGAGGCCATCAACCCATGGAGGAGCCGAGCATAGCTGTGATGGATCCAGTACATCTTCTGGATAGTTGGATGGAGACCCGAGGAGTATGAGTAGATTCCCCTAGAGAGGGTACAATGACAGCTAGGACTATGGTAGGATGTGCCACCTCCCCTCCCACAATATTGGAGGGAGGATGTAGAGGCACCACTGCCTCTCGTAGTAGCCATTTGACCCGGGCCTGGGTAAGAGAGACCGGGAGATGACATAGTGGATGATGCCAGGGGTTACAGGCTCATTTTTGGTTTGGTGGGCAGGGCAGAGGGCGGCCATGAGAGCACAACCAGATTTAGCAAATTATTCAACGGAGAGGGACCATCTCTTGGTTCAAAGTGCAGTACTATAAGGCAGCTTGCTACCACACATGCACAGATTGGGGTGTTACAGGGCGATTAGCTTGAGGCATAAGCACAGTGTAACCTCGAGTCCCTGTTTAGGTTCGATGGCGGTGCCACCACCACCACAGTACCAGCTCGGAGTTCGGGGCATACGGGTAGGGTAGGGCCCACTTCTATTAGGAGCCAGGGGACCAACCCCATCAGCCATGGTTGCACGGCCCGTTACATGGAGGCTAGAGTGGAGGCCCATTACTATCAGGACCTACTAGATGGTACTGATGTAGAGTATCAACCATATGTGGCTCATAGAGCCGAGACTTCCCAGAGTCACAGGTCACAGTGGCGCAGATCACAGCCTTGATGGGTCGATTCTACAGGTAGGAGGCGAGACCCGACACAGGGGCCAGTAAGGGATGGGCCGAGGGAGGGGGAGAGAGCTGAGTCACCCCAGGAGTGGAGACATTTTTGGTCAAGTTGGATAGATGATTTTTGATAGAGACACCGGTCTGTGAACCGAGTGTGCATATAGGGGCCTGCGTGCCCACATAGGATTTATGTATTCATTTTTTTGTATATACCGCCTGCGAGCTGAGTACATTTTGTATAGTTGATACCGGCCTGCGAGCTGAGTCGAGATTTTGACAGAGACAACGGCCTACGTGCCGACTTTGTATTTTGGATTACAGAGGCCCCATGCAGGGTAATTTGTATATTTTGACATTGATTTGATGATATATAGATGATGAGTTTGATCCACATGGTGTGTATAATTTTTGATTTGATGCATATATTATAATGTTTCATGTGTTTTGTTGATGGTATTGAAATTTGATGTATATAAATGATGGAGTTGGATAGTGATATCGTTATGCGGGGGTAAAAGGTGGGCTCGCCAAAAATTTGCAAAAAATAAAGAAAAGGCCTAGGTATAAGCAAAAGGAGATAGGTGACCAATATCGGTTAGCTAAGCGGTGTCGATCACTATGTGACCGATCTGGGTTAGGTAACCAATATCGGTTATGCTAAAATGAGATTTTCTAAAAATAGAAAGACTTGGGATGCAAATTAAATTCCTATTTTAGAGTCATGCAACATGTTAAATACAAGAATGCGAGGTGTTAACATCCATACGGAGTTAATTGAGTGATAAGGAGGAAAGAGATAGGTAAAGTGATCATGGGAGGAACCGATAAGCAGTGGTACCTTTGAGGATGGAGAGGCCGAGGTGAGTGGCGTCGATGATCACCATTCTCGGGTCCAGTCGGGATGAGGCGCGGGGGCCTAAGTGAGTTTCATACATAGGGGTAGAAGAATAAATAAGGACTCCGACTTGCGCGTCGATAATAGAGAAGATGTATTTGTTTAACATCTAAATAAAACTGAATATGTATGTTGATTTGAGTTATGATAATAATAAGAATGTTTGTGTTTTGAATGTTTGGATTGATAAAGGAAAAAGGTGAGTGTTATAAATACGTGAAAATATTTATATTTTTAAGGAAAACACAACACATGATAGGTTATGGTAGGGGATGGTCGAGCTAACCTTGGGAGACCCCATGTCTCCTAAGTGCTACCTACATAGCCCATTGCACAAAGCAAAAGGGGCCTCGGACCGATGTAGTTCTCCTTAGGACCAGGGAGAGGTGAATTCAGGTAGTTTGGTTGTGGTTAGGCAATTTTTGGTTGGTAAAAGTTTGATGTTGGTAGGGTAATGTTGTTGGTGTTGGTGTGGGTATAGGGGAAGTGAGGGTTAGCTTACCCAAGCATAGGAAACCGTGTCCTGATTAAGGTCAACACATAATCCTAGATTCGGGAAAAAGAGGAAAAAATCTCCCATAGTTGGAAAGAGCTAAACAAACCACGTATTATCATAGGATGAGCTTGAATCCCTAGGTACCTTGCATAGGCGAGAAGTCGATAGGTGAAAAGAGTTGTATAATCACAATATATCGGATATATGTCACATCCCTTGAGTTTTGTTGTTTTGAAGAATGGTGAGGTGAGGTGGATGGTATAGTTGGGGCACAGAGAACTTGTTATAAGGTGATTATTCTGACGAAAGAGAACCAAACCTAAATAGACAAGTCCATGACTCAAAAGTGATTTTTGAATATTGCTTTGATTTTTCTGGATATAGACTGATCGATGCGGGAAGTCTATATGGGATATGCATTTTGTTGTTCTTGAGGTCTTCACGAAGCTGATCAATGCGAGAAGCTTCTAATAGAGGCTGACTTTGTATAGCTATCCTTCAAGGGAGCAGTCTACTTATAGTAGCAGATGCGGCTTTGCACATAGCTATCCTTCGAGGGAGCAGTCTACTTATAGTAGCAGATGTGGCTTTGCACATAGTTGTCCTTCGAGGGAGCAGTCTAGTTTATAGCTTAGAGGTCTAGATGTCCATTTGGCATGAAGCATCTAGTTTTGCAGGAAGTTTGACTCAAGAATATCCCAGAATTGTATAATTGAGAACTTGTTATTTTGATACTTTTAAGTCATGGACCAGACTAAAAAGGGGAAGGCATCTTTAAGAGGAGGTGATGATCAAACCACGTGAGTTTGATTCTACTTTGAGATGCATGAAACAAGGTGTATGAGGTGGTAAATGAGCTCAAGGGATGAGCGCAAGGTAGATAAGAAGTGATGTAACACTAAATTCAATAGTAGAATGGTCGGAGATGCAAGGCATTAAGGGGTTTAGGCTCAGGTTTACCATTAAGCAAAGCTAAACAATAAGTACCTAATCCATAAGTGTGAGTGATAATGTAAGGCCCAATCCAATTAGGAGCAAATTTTCCACATTTACTCTTTTCTAGTTTGGTTATGTGTTGATTCTCTTTGAGGAAAAGATCACCAATCTTAAAGGTACGCTCATGAATTCACTTATCATAAGCACACTTGATGCGCTTTTGATAAAGTTGAAGGTGGTCAAGAGCTGTAAGACGACGCTCGTCAAGAAGCTCCAATTGGGCTAACCGCTCTTGGCGGAAGTCATCATTGGTGAGAATATCCTGGAGAGATATTATGAGGGAAGGGATTTGTATTTCGAGAGGCAAGAAAACCTTGGTACCATACACCAAATAAAATGGTGTGGCATTAGTGGAAGTATGAATGCTGGTATGATAAGCCCAAAGGGCAAAGGGGATGTGATCATGCCAGTTTTTCCCAGAATCGTTAATGACTTTCATGAGAATTTTGGTTAAGGTTTTGTTAGAAGATTCAGCTTGACCATTTTCTTGTGGATAGTAGGGTGACGAGAAGCTAAGTTTGATACCAAAGTTGTCACAAAGGGCTCGTAACAGCTTATTTTTGAAAGATTTGCCATTATCTGTTATCAGGTAATGAGGAACACCAAAACGACAGATAATGTGATGATTGATGAACTCAATGATTTTCTCTTTTTTGGTTGAAATGAGTGGAATGGCCTCCACCCATTTAGTGTAATATTTAGTTTCGTGAGGATCCAATGGTGACGCTGCGAAGAAGGTGGGTGAATCTCACCAATAAGGTCTAAACCCCATTGTGAGAAAGGCCAAAGATCTCGTGTGACCTGTAGCGGGTGGCTAGGAGTATGTTGAAGGTTGGCATGTTGTTGACACATAACACAACACTTAACGTATTTACAACAGTCTTTATTAAGAGTAGGCTAGTAATATCCTAGGTGAAGGATCTGCTTGGCCATGGCAAGGCCACTAAAGTGCCCACCACAAATTCTATCATGGACTTGTTGGATGGTATGGGTGACTTCAGCGCCGGTTAGACATCGAAGGAGGATACCATCGAAGCCACATTTATAGAGGATTCCCCCATGACGACATAACGAGAAACACTTTTAAGAAAAGTGCATTTTCCATTACTAGTAAGGTCAGGTGGGAGAACAGAGGTTGTAAGGTAGTCATGAAATTGGTGATACCAGGTATCCTGTGAATCAACAGATACATTATTTACCATACAAACATCCAGGACTAAGTAAGATGGGGCAAAGAGTTGTTGGACCAAGACAAATATGTCAGAGTCAGTTGGTGAGGCAGGAATTTGCGAGGCTAAGCAAGCCATAGTATCCACAAATTTATTAGTTGAGCGTGGAATGGTTTGGATAGAATAATGAGTAAATAAGGTCAAAAGTGAATCCACGTAACGTTTGTACTTTTGAAGTTCCTCATTTTTACATTGGTAGATGCCAGTAACTTGATTTATGACCAATTGAGAGTCACCGAAAATGTTAATAGACTTCACACCTAAGTGTAACGCAACATGGAGACCCAAAATAAGGGCCTTGTATTCCACTATATTGTTAGTGCAGGGGAAATCGAGCCTGAATGAAAGAGGCATAGGTTCACCATCAAGAGGAATGAGAACAACACCCACCCCTCCACCGCGCTGAAATTTAGATCCATTGAAGAAGAGGGTCATCGGATAAGACACATCACTGAGCGAAAGGGTGGTGATGAGTTCATCAGGGAAAGTAAAATTGGGAAATTACTCCCGGGTAAAGGGGCTTCCGCGAGTTGATCCGTGATAGTTTGTCCTTTGACTGATTTCTGGTGTATAAACTCAAGGTCGAGGTCGGTGAGGAGCATAAGCCATCGGGCGATGCGTTGGTTTAGATGAGGTTTGGTGTACATATAATGTATGGGATCAGCATTGGTGATGACAAAAGTTTTTTGATTTAGGAGGTAATGTTGGAGTTTGGTGGCCACGAATGATAGGGCTAGGCACAAATTTTCTATGTGTGTATACCTAGTCTCGTAATCCACAAGAGTATGACTTATGTAATAAAATGCTTTCTCTCAATGCTCGGAGTCACGATGTGCGAGCATGGCTCCTACAAAGCATGGTCGGTGGCGGAAAGAAAAAGGTAGAAATGGTGATCGTCTGAGTGGGATAAGCACGAATGGTGTAAGAGATAAGCTTTAAGAGCTTCAAAGGCTTGGTGGCACTCCTTGCTCCATTGAAAGACAATGTCCTTTTAAGGAGATGATGGAAACGTTGACATCGATCCGAGAGTTGTGAGATGAAACACCGAGATAGATTTGAGTTTTCCTGCAAACTATACGCAATTATTTTAGGTTAGTGGGTGGGGGCATTTCTAAGATAGCTTTGACTTTAGCTGGGTCGACTTCAATGCCATGCATAGAGACGATAAAGCCAAGGAGTTTTCCCAAAAGGATGCCAAAGACACATTTCTTTGGTTGAAGATGAACACAATATTGTAATAGGTGATCAAAAATAATGGTTAAAACATCAAGATGTTCACTACGATGTTTGGATTTTCCAAGAAGATCATCGACATAATCCTCGAGGATAGTGTGCATAATGTCATGAAAAATGTAAGTCATAGCCTGCTGATAGGTCACACCAGCATTCTTAAGGCCAAACGGCATGACACGATAGCAGAAGGTCCCCTAGGGGGTAATGAAGGTGGTTTTATGTTGATCGGCCGGGGCTACTAAAATTTGATTGTATCGAGAAACCATCCATGAGAGAAAGCATCTCATGGCCTGCAGTGAGATCAACAAGTTGATCAATGCTAGGTAGGGGGAATTCATCCTTTGGGAAAGCGAGGTTAAGGTCCCAGAAATCTGTACATATCCGAAGTCCCCCCGTTACTTTAGTGACAGGTATGACATTAGAAATCCATTGAGGATAGTCAATAGGTAAGATGAAAGAAACAGAAAGGAGTCGTTGAAGCTCTTCTTTAACCAAGAGGGCAATGTGTGGATGCATTTTTCTCAGTTTCTATTTAACTGGTTTGGAGTCTAGTTTTAGAGTGATGTTATGGACAGCAATGTCAAGATCGATTCCTGGCATGTCAAGGTAGGACCAAGAAAATCTTAATTGCGGGCATAGAGGAAGGTAGTGAAGGCGGCTTGTTCTGATGCATCGAGAGATTGTCTGATCTTTACAATTTGAGGATTGTCCTCTGTGTGGATGTTGATTTCTATAGTTGACTCATTCAACATGGTTTGGGTTTGAGATGATAAGGCACGTTGAATATAAGAGTCATCTCGCACCAAGGTAGGTGAGGATGGATTCGTGATCCTAGCATTCCACAACATTAATCAAAGCGAGCCTTCTTAGATCATGTCCGGATATAAAAGGGGATAGATTCGGGTCTATCAACTACGTGGGTGAAGATGGAAAAATGGGTGATGATGGTTAGGAAGGGGTGACTTCATCGTCTTCCTGGATACAATTGACACAAGGTTTCTTCAGTGTAGGTGGTTCAGAAAATCCAAGACCACTACGATCTTTGTGTTTACGTGTAGTCATGGGAATGATTGTATGTCGTCCCTATTCATAAAGACCGAAACCAAAACCTTTCCAAGCACAGCAAGTCAGGAAGGTGAGGGCAAAATGACGATTGGTTAGATATTAAAAATTAGATTGGAAGGGAACCACACCAAGAGAAGGTTCAGGGGTGATAGAGGATGCGTCGACACCCCCATACATTAGGTTGGTGCGGCAATTAGGTGGTCTATAGGATATCACCTCCCCCACATGACGGTTGTAGGTAGGATGTGCATGTAACTGTCCATACTCTTATGCGGTATGGAAGGTGCTAAAATTGTATGTAGCAGTACTCCCCAGCGTAAGGTGTTGAAAAAAACATACCAAGGGATCCGAGGTTGGGATGTTGTCTATGGGGAAGGAAGAGGTATTTGCGTTGGTGGTTTCATTGGTCGAAGGTGTGGGTGCGGCTAAGGTGGATGGTTGAGGTGTGGTTGAAGTAGATGGTTGGGTCAGATCAATGGGTGCCTTGACTGGTACAAGCACATCATTAGGGCGGTATAACATATTACAGGTTTTGAAGGGGGAAGTGTCAGCTGTGATGGTATATGACTTCCATTCATACTCAAATTTTATGCATCTATGTAAGGTGGAGGGAACGCATCCCATAGCCTAGATCCAAGGGTAGCCTAACAACATGTTGTATTAGAACTCTCCCTCAAGGACATAGAAGAGTTTGGGCAAGGTACGTGGCCCTACACGAATGTTAAGGATCACGGTGCCTAGGGTAGAAGTAATAGCATCATTGAATGAACACAACATGGTGGGGTTGGAACCCATACAACTAGGAGGGATATTCATATGTTGGAAGGCTTTGGAAGAGATGATGTTTAGGCGAGCACCCCGTCGATCATAACACGGCGTGCCGGATGTCCCAAATGTAAGTAGAGATGAAAAGAGAGGGGTTAGGATCTTCTGCACCAAAGACGACAATTTCTTCTTTGAAAAAACTAACAGCAGCGGCTTGTTGTATAGGGACAGAGGTGGTTGTGGAGGTAGGTTGTTTGGTGAGAGAATCGACATGGTTAGGTGTTAAGATGGAGGTGACGGCAGGGTTACGTTAGGTAGGACCTCTATCCCTTGGAGGATCTCAATTAGAGCTTGCCGATGAGATTCAAATGTTTGAATGAGATCATAAAGTGTCATTTTTACAGGAGATTGGTGAAGTTGTTTGATCATGGTGCGATGGGCAACTCCATCAGAGACTAGATAGGTAGGTCCACGAATAACCACTTTAGGTGGTGGTGTGATCGGGATGGCGGAAGGAGAAAGAGAGGCCGCAGGTGTGCTCTCTTTAGCTTTTCCATTGTTTTTCTAACCTCGAGTAGCAATGCTAATCATGTTGATCTCGTGAATACGAGATGAGGAAGATGGCAAGGATAAGTCATTGTTCTCGAGAGGTGGGGTTGCAATGATGATAGATTTTGGTGAGGCAGGGATAGGTGGTATAGGAGAAGGGATCGAAGCTAAGGGCTTTTCCCTCTGTAAGTTGTCTTTCTTAGATTTTCCATCCGAGATAGGCAACTGGCGAAGGATGGCTTTCAAAGCTTTACATCCTTCTACATTGTGTCCTGGTGTGCGGTGGTAGGCACAGATTTTAGATTCATCATAACCTATAGGTCGAGGTTTAGATGGATCATAGGGTCTGAGTGGGGGTAGGGAAATGGTCGCATCCCCTACCAACATATCAAGGATCTTGGCATAAGATCCTTTGAGTGGGTCAAATTTAGATGAAGATGAGGCTATTGATTGAGTGGGTGAGATTATTGATTATTTTGGTAATGGTTGGGTACAAGTGGTTCGTACGGGTGGTGGTTTAGGCAAGGGATTTTGATGATTGGGTTTAACTAGGCGTGGCTTCTTGCTGCAGAAGTCATGTTTAGCTGGTTAGATGATGAGGCCACAGATGACGTGGTGGTAGGAAACAACCATAGGGAAAGAGGAGCAACAACAAACAAGTCCTTCAATGATCGAGTTTGCTTAGGGTTGGTAGGTAGGTAGGATACGTGGGGTGACGGTGTTGAGACGCCGTGGATTTTTGTATGGGTGCAGAAGGTGCAGGTCGTGTTAAAGAAGATGTGGGAGGCATGGTGTATTGAGGCAAGGTGGAGGGGTGAGGCCCCAATATAGAAGGTAGGTGTGATGGTGAGGGTTGAAACCATGCCTGCTGTACCGGTGTGATCGGGGGTGAGGGTTTTAGTTGTGACGGAGGCATAGATTGGACTCGAGGAGATTGGGTCTATCTCCTAGGTGGATTGACAACTTTATTTTTGGATAAATCTAACCGTTTAGGTGGGTGCATCAGGCTGGGTATTGGTGAAGTCCCAAGCGTAGGGGAAGGTTTGGTTAGGTTGATAGAGGTGGATGAGGTATTTGGTATAGGTGAGGACATAGGCATTTTGAGATTTTGTAAAAACTTCGGGCATATGGTAGAGGTGTCTGGATTAGTCATCTGCATTTGAGTAGAGCATTGTGTACTCAAACGTTCCCATAAGACTCGTCTATCTTCTAGGGGATGAAAATCTTCATGTGTGGATGAGAATTTTGGTATGGAAGAGAAGTGGGCTGTGATTCTGGTCCACTGTGGGTGTGATACAGGGGGTGAATGAGGCGTTGTATCAATGGGTGTTAAGAGGTCAACCGGTCGCTGGAAAGATTTAGGTGATGAAGAACTGATAGGGAGGAGGGCATGTTCTAGAGGATCCATCATGGTTAAGGAGTTTGGTGATGTAGGCTCGAGGGGTTTCTCCTCTAAGGATGACAGAAAAAGTGGCGATCCTTCTTCTTTTGCAGCAAGAGTGGTGGAAGGAGATGTTTGGGAAATAGATAGGTTGGATAACATCCGCTCACAGTCTTGCAGGGATGTGGTGTAAGAAGGCTCTTATGTGAGAAAAGAACTCTGGGCGGTTGATTCCTTTATGGGTAAAGGAATAGTGGGGCTGTCCTCTTGTCCTGATGAAGGAGAAGGGGGCGAGGACCCCTGCATTGGTGAAGAGGCTCGATTCAGAATTTCCTCGATGGAAGCCCTTGGTTGGGAGTTGAAAAATGCATGGATCTCATGCACACTCTTCTCCTCGGCTGAGGTTTCTTGGTTTGTGTTACTGTTAGATGAATGGTTTGTTGAAGATTTTTAAATTTTGATTAGTAGGGGCATTAGGATTATCAAGGGTTATATCCCCTGCATCAACCATTTCCTACACTATGTTTTTCAACATCTTGCAGTTTTCATGGTTGTGTCCCTTCACGCGATGGAAGTTACAGAAGTCATTTTCTTTATACCAAGAAGGTATAGCATGGGTGGAATCAAACCCAGAGTGAGGTTTAATAGGAGGCAAGGTGATAGCTCCTAATTTAAGCAATTTGTCCAAGATCACATCATAAGTTTCTCCCAAGGGAGTGTACTTGATGGGCTCAGCTTTATACTTATAGGTGGATTTCGGCTGGGTATTAGACGGTGCTTGAGATTTATTTGTCACCGCGTGTATGGCTCCTTTTGATTTTAAGTAGCCAATGCATGAGAGTTGGTGGTGTTGGGTTTGTTGGTGGAGTCTTAGATTTGGAAATTTTAGTTTTTGTTGCACAACTTCAATTTCTCCTCCTCTAAGGCTCGAATCTCTATTTTTCAAGCCATAGTAAAGGCCTCATCAAAGGTGCGGAAAGTGTGAATTTGGAAGGTGGGAGAAATGTGTTTAGCAGGCCCTGCGTAAAGAGTTTTATGAGTTCGCCTGAGTTAAGACATAAGTAAGTTGGTTAATGAGGCCCGCCATCATCCAACGAAATATGCAATAGACTCATCTTCAAATTGTCGGATGGCGAGAGTCGGTAATGGATACTTTCTTGGCAATATTGATGGAGAAGTGATCCAAGAAAGATTGGGCTAAGCTGGTTAAAGGAGAAGATTGAGTGCTAGGATAAAGCACTTTGTACCACTCCAAGGTAGATCACGATAAGGACATGGGAAGGTACTGAGAGTAGTAAGGCATCGTCATGAGCAATCATATAGCAGGCATGTCTAAATGATTACAAGTGTTGTTGAGGGTCCTCCTTACTACTAAAGCAAGTAAATTTCGGTAATTCCCATTGAGGAGGATATGTATGAAGGGGGACAGAAGGATGAATAGGCTCCTGACAAACTTGCTCATATATGTCGGGTGTTATGGCTTCCTGAAATAGAAGCCTCAAGATTTTGCATCTTGTCCATCATCTGTTTGATTAAATCATTGGTTGGGTTAGATGATGGTGTTGTCATCATAAACGAGAGGAGGATTGGGCCAAGAGCCGCTACTAGACAATGGTGGGGTTGAATGTTGATAAGGTAACAATGATGAATGTGTTGGGGCGGCTGAATAAGGGTGTCCTATATAAGATGTTGAGGCCACCGGATGAGTCTACGGAAATGAAAAGGTGGGCGGAGCCTGAGAGGGAAAGCTCATGTGGATAGATGGTAGAGAGTGAGTTATGAAAGAGGTAATATGCGGGAGAGATGAGGTAGGGGTAGTGGATGGTAGTGATATGTGGGGCCCAGATTAACCAAAGGAAGGCCAATTGGTGTAGTATGAACCACCGAAGCCACTGAGCTGGGAGACGGGGCTAAGGATGAAGACGGTGAGGTAGAGTTATTAGGTGGGGAAGGGGCTAAGTGAGCAGCTATACTAATAGGCATACCCAAGAGGAGCTGACCATCGGGTGTATGGTCAGGGGTATGAGACAAATAATATTGTATGGCACTAGGATTAGCATCCAAAAATTTGGCAAAGTCTAGATCTCCTATAGAGATCTTGGGAAAAGCATTGGTGTCCATAGGATTCCCCATAGGATGTGAAGGGGGTGACTCAGGAAAAGACATGGAACAAGCATGTGAAACCATGGCTGTGGCTTGTTTGGGTGATAACAACCATGGACAAGAGGATACAGATAGGGAATTAGTCAATCATGAACAGAAACAACAAAAAAATGTTGGAATTGGTAGGTTCTTTGGTTTGTCAGGAAGCGTGAAACACAAGAATCGATGCGATCGGTCATCATGGTAGCCGGTGTTGGTCAGTGTAACCGATGTTGGTAGAAGAGGACTGGTGTCGATCACTGTGAAGGCAAAGAGAGAATGTAAGAGGCTAATGATTTAGGGATAACAAGGATTAGTATACCCACCAAACTGTCTAAAGTGATCACTGAGACAGGGTATAATAGAGAAACAAAACTGAAAGAAGAAAAAAAAAAAAGCAAGATACACAATTAAATTAAGAGATTAACCCTAGGATTAGTTTTAATCACTTTGGCTTATACCTTAGACGTAAGATGATGTCAATCCTAAACAAAATACCTAAGGGAGATGGCAAGTTTTTTTGGCTTGTCAAAGGCTACCTTAGTCGGGTGGAGGAATACCGGGAAGGGGGATGTTTGAGATGTTGTGTATATTATGATGTGATTTGGTATGTGTTGTGCAGTGAGAGTAAGATTAATTTCTCGTCAATACCATGGATATCACCCCACGTACGACACATTACTCAATCTACATTCACTAGAATTAAAAAAATCGCAAGCAAGAATGTGATGGACGTGTTTTAAACCCAAATCGAAAATGATATTCGATGAAGCAAAGAAAGAGAAGAGCTTAAGAAGATGACTTTCACTAATGCAAAGATGCGAAAGAAAGAAAAGTTCATTTACCAAAATTACAAAATATTTTGTGAATATTTATAAGAAAGAAACAACAAGGGTGCTCCTATATGAAAACAAGCAAGAAAGAAAGAAACCCGAGAAGGGTCCCACCAAGTGCATGCCAAAATGTTTCGCACATAATTTTTGTTCCAAAATAGAGTTACTTCTATATTTTCATTCTCTTGAGAAAAAGATTAGGGTTAGGGATAGAAGGAATACATGTTGAGTGTTGGGAAGGTGTGTGTGTACCATAGAGAGATTAGACCGAGGTGTGAGGAGCTCCTTTTTGCAGCAAGGACTACCTATAAATAAGAATGCAAGACCACCGATTTTCATTAAATAATAAGTGAGGGAATTGCCTTAGGCCCAAGAAATATTAGAATTCCTTTCGAAGGTGGTGGTTCCTTTTAATACAAATTAATGCAAATGATAATAAAGAAGCTATTGTGAAATCTTGTTTAGGTACCTCGTTACTAAAAGCAATAGAGACTAAACTAACAATAATAAAATGTCATGTTGTTTGTTTGGTCACTGGTTATTGATACATTCAGATCAAGTTATAGGGATAGACAAGGCTGGATATGAGATTGTTTGGAGGTAAATAGGTGAAAGGTTGGTTTTTGGTATAAGTCACAGTGACCGACGCTGGTCACTGGATAACTGACCGTGGTTATAAAACCGATACCGGTAGGGGATAACCGATATCGGTAGGGGCAGTGATTTAGGGGCTTTTAAATGGAGGTTGGTTGTAAGGTGGTTATGGGGTTTAGAAGGTTGGTAGATGGTTGAGGGGAGTAGTAGGGTGATAGAGAAGACTCAAAGAGTGAGAAAGTTGTCTTTGGGGCAATATAGAGATGGATGAATGGAGGTTAGGTGTAGGGTGCTGCCGGGTGGTAGATCCAGGAGTGAGCTTATAATCACTATGAATCAAAAGTTCACAAAGTAGTGTCTAGAAGCATACAAGGTAATAAAAGAGACTACTTACTAGTTTCTGATGCGGATGCAGGTTCAAGGAATGCAGTGGTGAAGGCAAGGCTCAGTTGGGATGATCCGGCAATCGGAAGTGAGCTGATGAAGCTATCCTCTAACTCTCCCAATGTTTGGATGATTGTGATAGTGATCTAGTTGCTCGATTCTGATCTTGGGCTCAATCCTCCTCTCTGCAACCTCTTCTCTCTCTCTTGAAAATGAATTCGGATGTTTGACAATGAATCCCCCTTTGGTTTTGGTTGGGGAGGTCATTTTAGAGGAACAATGTCGGTTACCTAACCGACACCGGTCGCGTAGGGACCGATGTCGGTTAGGTCAAAGTTGGCTATTTTTAGTAAAATAGCCAACTTTCCCTCCTTTTCTCCCGAGGGGTTAGTTGTGGGCTTGGTCAAGTCATTATTAGGTTCGTTTTGGTGTGGGTGAGGGGTGATGAGTCATGGGTGTGGGTCTGGACCAAGTTATAGGTCTTAATTAGGTTAGTTTAGGGTTAGGGCTAGGTCATGGTGAGGTGGCGAGGTGAGGTGGTAGGGTTGGAGATGTGGATTTATTAATTATAAGGTAATTAATAAATAATTAAGTGTGTAAGGTTTAGGTGGTGAGGTAGGGTTAGGTTGCGAGACGAGATGCGGGGCACAGGGCGTCGTAAGACCCAAATTTGGTGTCTACAAAAATGAATTATATTTAAGAATTTATGCCTAAGACTTCACTATTGAAGAGAATGCCAATAAAATGTGGATTTTAATTTGATTCTTTACGAGCATTGTAAGTCAAATTACAAAAAGTTAGACCTTTTGGAAATCTTGTGAAGAGGAGAATCCACAAACTAAATGTTGATATCCCAATTTACAAAAACTAGTAAAAAAATTATTGTACAACCTATTTTCTTATGTTTTTCCTAGAAACCTATAACTTTAAATGGATGGCATGGGTGCTCACGATATCTATTTTTTACAAACCATGATTTTCTATAAATATCTCAAAGACTAGAATCTCAATATGAATATTTTTAACCTCAAATATGTGAAAACATTTTTTTGTTGTTGTACACTTTATTGTACCTTTTTATATGTAAATTTGGAAATTGAAAAATTCAAACAAAAATCCACAAGCTAAAAAATCCCTTTTTAATAATATTTTTGTGTAATTTTCAATAAAAATATCTGAGAAAAACCATAAAATTGTTATTTTTCCAAAATTGGAAAACTTAGAAAATTATTTAAAAAGTCATTTTCGAGAAAATTAAAAACTCGGATGGTTTTTTTAGAAGTCCAAAATTTTGGTTATCTTAAAAATATGGATGATGGATGGAGAAGTATGTGGGACGAGAGAAGAAGCAATAATTTATTAGAAATCCACATTTCAACTTGATGGAGAGAGGCTCTGGTACCATCTACAAATTGTTGAAACTTAAGAAACTCGTCAATGTGGACTCATATTCGCCATGGATAAATTGATAATATAATACAAAAATACACATGAATAAATAATGGTAATAATATAATATTAATCACAAACACTATAAAATTAGAGATGGTCAATATAAAGTAAAAACAGATTTTGGTTCCAAATTTAATTTTCACTAAGTAAAATAAGAGTTATGAAGTAAATTTACTTTTGAATAAGTAATTGACACATGTGCGAAGTGAGACACATGTGGGAATTTGTGGAAAGTGATTAGTGATGCCACTTATCCAATTCTAATCATACCAAGTATGTATTGTCACACGATATTGCACCTTTGTTGAATTTTCTAGATTTAACACCTCAGTGAAACATTGAAAGACCTCTAAAGTGTGGGACAATGTCACCTTATGAGTTTAATCCTAGAAAAGGTTGGTTCCTTCTATCCTAGCTCACTAGAATTAACTAAACAACACTAAATTAGTACTATATAATCCTATCTTAATAATTCTAAGGGACAAAGGTTAAGAGAGATATTTTTTAAAACAAAGAGAGGTGATGCACAAAACTAGACTAGGGTTTAAATCTGGATCGAATAACATAAATATAAAAATACATGCAAAGATCCAAGGAATGCACACAAAAATTTGGAAGAACTAAACATAACAAGACTGAAGGAGAAAAAGAGGATTGAAATATTCACATTAACCACTAATGTATTCAAAGGAAATAAATAAAACTTGCACATAATATCAATAACTTATCGATTCACACTCTAACAGAGTCGAGGTGCATAAAACTTTGTAGGTACATTACAAAGGTCTATAATAAAAATATTTGAGCTCAATAGGGAAGAACTCTTGGACTTATCAAAAAAATGAACCCTTTACATGTGCTTTCACACTTACATATATAGAATTTGAGAGAGGAATAAGATGGAAATGATCACATATAGTGATTAATGACTTTAACCACCCTACTAATGCCAAGTACCAATTTTCATTGATTTTGTAGTCTAGGTATGGGAACCTAACATTACTCTAATCACACACCATTAGATAACCAAGTATATGATGGTGACATTGTGATGTAGCCTATAATTTACTAGAAATAACCCGGGCGCGTTGGCACATCACCTGCCTAGATTAAGTGCTCACTTAAAGTGCGCAAAGGTACCAATCCCTCTTTAGGGTTGCTTGTGCAGGATGTTAGCAAGATGGAAAGTCGATGCATTCATATCCATAAATAGTATAAACATTCTACGAGATCATATTCTAGATCTAGATCTAAAGAGTAATATATTTAAACAATAGACATAATGAATTCAACCATGCAAGAACTAGTTACGATCAAGTTTAACACCTTGATTCAGCCAATACACTTCATTATATTAAACACAATAAATACATAGAAGGTTTTTACAATAAATAGTACCATAATTTTATACACACATTAGTTATGGTGGCATAACTTCACAATAGATCATTACTCACTCTCTTAACCTACACAAATTACTACATATTTATAAGGGTGGGGCCTTTCCCTTCACCACTTACATAATTCCCAAAGTAGGTCGCATGCTTAAAATAGCCACGCGCCTTTACAATAATAGACACACATACAAGTGCACTAATAATAGATCTCTTATGGTTAATTGACATTAATAAGTTATTATTAACTCTAACCCATGCAAATCACTTAGTAGATGCTCTTCCAAAAATAGCATATGCGTGTCGCGCAAGTCTTTATCTAGTTTGTGTGCTCTGCACGCTATCTCCGAAAATATCCCATAATCCTGAAAATGGCTAAGTCCAAATCTATCCTTGTCTTTCAAGAAACGTTTCCTTCCCTATCCTTCCGCACCTTTGAATGTACCCTACTCCCACACACAAACCTTTTATGTTCCTTCTGCTAAGTGTCATACTTTTTCTACTCAACATTACCCCACACTAAACTACATTGTCACCCCGGTAATGGTTGCCTCTTGATACTTTAAAGAATAAAGAATGGGAATGGAAGGAAATTAAATAATTATTGTACAAAGAATGAAATTTCACCCTACAACATCCTCTATTTCAACTGGAATAATTAACTCTAGATATTCTTCTTTGATTTCAACCTCTAAAGTTTTCCAATCACTTAGTAGCGGCTTCTACCTTTTCTAGAATATCTGATGCAATAAAATCTAACTCCTCTTGCGAAATATCTTCCTTCTCATTCTGTAATACTATAACAATGTTGGACATTGTAGTTACCCTTCCTTCCATAAGATCCATCTTTTGTGTTATAATCTTTCCATTTTCATCCATTCTTTCTTTATGTGGGTCTTGTGATCTTTGCAAAGGCCTCATACTTTTTCTTTACCGATTATAATCATTTTGTGTGCCCCAATGTCTCATCTTTCATCACCTTTAGGACTCATTGTATTCCACTATTGTCTTGATTCGATAACTCTTACGGAATTACACAAATATTTAATGTATGGTCTGCTTTCTACTGACTCTTCCTACAAAGTCTGGAGAGCGGGGCTTCATAAGATGAAATATTCCTAACTACTAAGGCACTTGCTCTTTCCGCTTCCTATTTAGGGTTCTTTGGTTCTATAATCTGAATCATTCCATCCTCAAGCACCAAATAATCTAGGGTATGCACATTATGCATAGCCAAGAAGGAACCTTTATGTACCTTGGACTCAAGTGTTGTCTTGTCTTGAGGAAATGATCTCTCGATCTCCTCTGCCATGATGATGAGAACCCCATTCTTATTTTTCTCTAGGTCCTTCTCTCCTTTTAGATGTGCTATTTTGATATCTTTAGCTTTGATATCTTCTCTTAGTGCTCTAATAGTTGCAGCCTTATCTACATTATGTTGCACCACCTTTATAGATACCTTCACCAAGGCATTACTCACATGTTCATCAGACATAACAGTGGGCTTGATAGTTATGTGCCTATTTTATGGTGCCTTTCTCATTCTTCTTGACACATAAGACTCTTCACATACATCAAAATCAAGCTCATCCATGTGAGTTTGCATGGACCATGACAATTTTTTCCTCACGTGTGTAGTAGCCATGTCTGGGTCCATCAAATCCCATCCATATAACTCCTTGAGGCCTACTATATTTTGGAATCATGCACGGATAATTTTAATTGTGTCCTCATCATATCCCATTATCGGTGCATCATAATCCCTACTTGCCCTCTTTGTTCTTTTCACCTTAGAAAATTGAGCGCCAATGTTTGGAGTTGGATCTTTTATGTCCTAAGAAGTATCTTGTCCTATTTCTCTTGTCTTATTTACTCCTTCATCCTTCATTCCTTCATCATTGGGTTCCTCCACATCCCTACGGTGGTACGGGAGTTCTAGGAATGCTCTCTAAAGACTCCTTTGCCTCCTCATTCAACTTTAGCTTCCTCTTACTTTTCTCAACTACCTTTTTTTGTGGAGAGATTCATGGTGATCTTCATACTGACTATGGAGTTCCCATACCTTGTGTTTATGTTCTTCTTAATACCCTCTTGAATGTTCTCTTTGGAATACTTCCAAATCCTCTTCTTCTTCTTGTGCCTTATTGGGTTTGATTTGCACTTGGAATGAAACCATAGTCGAGGACAAGAAAGTCCCTCCTCTTTAATGGGAGAGGTTACATTATTGAAAAATAGGGCAAAACCTATGTACAAATGCACATTATTTCATTCAATGGTGGTTTCTGATATCACTGAAATGTGTTTTAAGCACGGAAAGTTATCAATACATGAGGATAAAAAAATTTAAAGAGAGGAGGGAGGTAGAAGAAGACAATACTTTTAGGGAAAAGAGATGGCAGAGAAAATGCTTATATGTATTATGTAAATGAGATACGAGTAGAACCATCACGTTTATATATGAGACACAATTCACAGACTCAAAGTTCTGGAGATTGTACAAACTAGAACACAAAGTTTCCAAGCACACAAGGATTAGATGATTCATAGATCAGAACCAAAAGGAAAGAGAAAGCAGAAGAAAAAGGAAAAACCTTTGTATTGATTTCTTTCAATTCAAAATTACAGTTCCAGAATAATCAAAATTCCAACCCATACAATGGCTTTGAAAGCTCATGATATAGCTCACAAGAGATGGTTACAACTTCCTCGAGAAAGAAAGCGATTCTGACTTATTCCAATCATCTACGCCCTTTCAAATTCTTGACAACGCAAAGAAAACATTAATGTGAAAAAGTAGTTTTTAAATATATATATTGTTACATTATTTTACCAGTTAAAACATGGGCCATTTGATTTGATTTTACAACTTCAAATTTGGGCCACCCACATGGGAGAAATTGATTGGAGCAGGCCTACGAACACCTCTTGCATTCTTTTCCTTTGAAGCTAGTACTAGGCTGACATGTGGAGAGCTCCACCGGTTCCTTTATACTTAGCCAATTTGGGCCAATTTTTTTCTTGACTTATGTTGACCCCTAGACACATGGAGGGTTGGCGATCATTTGAGTTTCTACTTTGGAAACACCCCCAGAAGCTGTGCTAAGCTAACATGTGTCTCCTTCCAATGGTATTGGAATTTTCAACAGCAAACTCCATCTTCATATTGACTTTAACCACGTGGTGAGCTGGTGCTACTTGGAGACTGACCCTTTGATTTCACTTCCAAATGGCATTGTTAAGGCACGTGGTGGCTTCCACCAACCTGCCCATACTTAGTCAATTTTAACTATCAACTCTGTCCCTTTTTGGACCTAGGACACATGGAGGACTGGTACAAGTTTGAGAACTACCCTAGCTTTGACTCTTGAAGCTGCACCGATGAGGCACATGTCACCATCCACTGAACCTTCCATACTTATCTGATTTTAGCTTATTTTGTCTTCATTTTGTACCTAGGACACGCGGAAAGCTGCGCTTATTTGAGGACTGTCCCTTGGACCCTACCCTTAGATTTGCACCATTTGGACACATGGAGGATTACATTAAACCTTGAAATATGGCCAAACCACATCCAATCAAATATATTCATGTATTACCTATGGACTCTGGGGTAAAAATTAATGGGGAAAATATCCTGTCATTCCTAACTACGGGAAGAAAATAAAAATAAGGAAAGGAACTTCACCATATGCCTAAATTTCAAATTGTTCTCCATGAACAGGAAAACTACAAATAATGCCAGGCTTAACACAATTCAATACTCCAAGGTACAGACTCAAATTTTTGAAACTTGACTTCAAAAGAGGGGAATTTTGGGGCCGACAATAGCTGGCTCTTTCTGGGGATGACTTGGCTTGGAACAAAGACACAAGGCAAGATCAAGAACTACAGATAACTCTAGGGAAAAGAGGACCAATGCTTTATCCATTGGGCAAATGATTGAAATAAAAACCAATACAAGGAAACACACACAAGATGGGAAAATAAACAAAACAAACCAAAAGGGAAGAACATAAATGAAACACAAAGGAATGACCCAAAACCAAAACATTGTACATAATATATAGAAGGACCACCTAGTCACCTAGGACTTGAACAACTTCAGATACTACCCACTATAAGGAAGTGGGAGAGGAGAACCATCCATGTAATCCAGATAAAAAGAGTTCTCTCTAGCAAAATGTCTGATTCTAAAAGGACCAAGCCAAAGAGAATCAAACTTACCATGACTTCCTCATGGCTCATGTATTTTTTCCCAAAGCAGCACAATGTCTCCCACTTGGAAAAATCTGGGTTTGGTTTTCTTGTCAAAAAAATCCTTCACTTTCAACTAATGAGCTGTTATCCTATCCACCACTTGCAATTTGTCTTCCTCGATCTTCTAAAGGTACAAAATTATCTTATGCAAAGATTTCTTGAAACTTGAATCTTCAATGGTTTTCATCGAGATGCAAGGTGACAATTCCACCATGTTTGGAAGTTGAGCTTCTACACCATACACAACTTGGAAAGGGGACATTACTGAGGTTGCTCTCTTGGGTGTAATTATATCATCCCAAAGTGCATCATATATCTTTGTAACACCCTGAACTATTGTTACTTCCTCCTGGGCATTCAAGTGTTGATATATGATTTCTTCTGTAAAAGGATGTGTTCCTTTGATTGTGAAGTCATGCTTGATATAGATTGTATCTTCTTTGCATTTGAAGATCTTTGACTGAGCCAGGATATGCTTGGACTCTTTTATTTCTTTCATTTTTGCACCTGAGTTTAATCTGATTTCGGAATGAATTGTGGATTTACCCGTCTATATGACTCATCCTTGGATCAGTGGCATTGATCCAAGAGATGTTTTAAGTTTATTCGGGAAGGTATATCTGTTGGTTCTTTTACTGAACGATTCTATTTGTTAGACCTAGACTGGTTCTATTAAGGTTAATAACCTAAACCTAAACTATAATCTAACCTAGCCCTAAACTATAAGCTAAATGTTCTAAGGTTAGTGACCTAGCGCTAAGGAGGTTAGACTAAGTATCACCTTAAAGTCTAACCTATGTTTCTAACCTAACTAATGATCATGGATGAAAGGGACCTATGAAGGGGTGCGAGCCATGGGTGGTAGTTTCTATGGCATTAAATGAGATGGATAAGTATGAAGGATGAGGGATTTGGTGGAAGTTTCAAATGGCTAGTGAAATCCGACGTGGCAGAGTCGCCAAATCTGGAAATGGTCTTTGGTTTGTTTTTGTCCATCGCCAACTATGGCGGTTGGTGGCAATGGAGATTGAGCGGGAACTTGAGTTAATGCAATTAAGGAACTCAATTTCCGAGCACGGATTGCTCGGGAAGGCATGCAAAATGGAAAACTGGTTGTTTGTTTGGTTTTCCATGCACTCCGGTTTTCTCTCTGTTTGATCACTGGTTCTTCAAACCAGTCTACTTGGTGTTGCATGGCAACTATGAGAATAACTAGCTCTTTCTCTATCAAGGAAAGTTTATAAGGTATGGAAATAACAAATTATTGTTGTTGAATCTAACATGGAAAAAGAGGAGAAGGCTTGAGCTCTTTGGAGGTCTTCTTCAAATTTTTAAGCAACATTACCGGGCATGTTAGGCCCTAACTTTTAAAAATCTTGCTTTCCTTCAAATGATTTCATTAGAAAAACTCTCGTTCGAGATGATTTTTGGTCGAGTTGGTTTTATGGTAGCATTGTATGAATTAGTTTGTTGTATCTTCATGTTGGTTCGATTATTCAGTCGAACCCTTTTGGGTGTACATTTTGTTTTGTATGGTTGAATTATCTTGCTTTGTGTTTTAAATTTTGGTTAGATTTCTAGAAATGCTAGAAATAGACTTTAAGGATAATGTCGGTTGGAATTCTTGGAAATAGATAGTATTTGAGTTTATTTGTGAATAACCTTTTTGAAAAGTAACATCGTTTCTACTTTACGTGAACACTTATTGATATAGCATATTGGCTCTTCTACATAAAGGTTCGAATCCTTTTGAATCCTTGAAGCGTATATTATGTTTTCTCTTGTTTAAAGCTCGGTTGTGTCGATTGGAGTCCTAGATATATGAATCTTGTATTTAGACTTGGAGTCCTTAATATGTATCTTGTATTTAGACTTGTGAAGACGTTTAGTTGGTGACTATTGGTGTTGAATTAGTTGGAAACCTTGAATGTTTTCGTATGAATTCGACCACTGATCTAGTCCACGCTGTGTTTACTTTTAAAACTCGACTCTGTATGAGTCCTTGCTGTATTCGTATTATCTCGGCTTGGATGAAACTTTGTTGAAAATAATGATATGATGATGACTTTTATGAAGATCTTGTTGAGTTATTATTTTTTATTTCGGCTTCTGATTTAAGATCTTGCTGTATAATCGTAGGGATTTGCTTTGTTGAAGGAAGCTGTGCATATTGTGTTTCAACTCTACGTGAATGTCACTGTATTTCATATGGAAACGTTAATTGTTTTAATGTGATCTTGTTTCAAGTTTGACTGAAACAAAGAGCTCTTAGTTGTGCCATGACAGGCGATGGCGTTGGATATTTTGCATGTTGTTGAATAATATGGAAAGATTTGTTGAGCCTTTTTGGGGTCAGATATTTTATTATTGCTTGTCGCGTGAACTCTTGTATTGCTTAATAATCTACAGGTGAATTTTATATTGGAATTCTGGTGAAGCTGTAGTATCTTCTTGTGGCCTCGGCTGATTTAGTCATATGCGTATAGTGTAAATGCATTACTCTTGAGAGGATGGTACAGTCATGAACATGATTGGAATGGAATATGAATGTCTCTATTTCTTTCTCCTCTACTGTTAAGTTATGTTGATATCTATAACTGTATGAATAATAAGTTATTCTCTCCTTGTCTAGAAACTATGAATGTTTTCTTCTCTTGTATCCTTATGTGATCTCTACGGTAAGGGTAAAACAAGAATAGACAGTAGTACTGTATGGAGAGCCTGGCATAAATTGTGTGTTGCTGTATAAGTGGCTATGCTTGCCTGTACCATTAACATAGTGTATGATTGAAAAGGAATTATGTCAGTGAGCTTGCTGGTTATTTTAAACTGCCTTGTGAACTTGGTTGAATCATACTTGTTGAAATACGAGTTGATAGTATATTCTTTTTAGAATGGAATAAATTGATGGATTGATGTTGTCTTGGAGATACAGATGGATGGATGTTTTGGAATTATTTTGTTCTTCTTAGTCTCTAAAATGTACGTTGAGTCATCTAAAAATATTTAGGACTAATTGACAGCTATAATAGAGGTTATGCATTATAGTCATGTTAAAATTGTAGAAAGATATTTAGCCTGATTTCATTTAAACAGGTTGTTCAATGAGAGCAATTGGTGGATTGCATTTGTTTTAAGAATTAGTGCTTATCATGCTCAGTTCACCGAACTGACCCGTGTTGACAATTTTTGCAGATGATTTCCGTAAGTGGTAAAGGCACGCAGATCTGATATGATGTTCAGATTGTTTAATTTGGTTTTATGATGAATTACAGCTTGATTCTCTAAATGTACTACTTGAAGAAAGATGTTCTTTTCTTTGTTGAGTATTGTATCAAATATGTTGAATGCATAAAATGTATTTGATTAGCTTTGAAATGAATAAACTGAGGTATTTGTTACTTATGTGTTTGCATTCGTATCTGGATGGTTTGATCTTCTTCGGTTCGAATGATTTTAAGACCATTGTTATTATTGTATAACTTGGAGACGTTTGTGATTATCTAAGTAAGCGTTGCAAGGTTATGTGACTGAATACTTATGATTGTTTAGTAGTTCTATTACGATCTAATTAAAGCTAATTGTAATTTAGATCACTGATTTTTGAGAAGCTAAGGTTAAAATAAACCCTTTCAGGAAGCTGAATGGGAAGAGTAATCTGTTACTCTCTAACCTTGATCTAAGTCAAGACAACGTACTGAATGTTTTTAAAATCACTATATCTTAACACTAATAAGTAAGATATATTTCAGTTTTAAAGATCTGGAATAAACCCAAAAAGGGATAAGTTTGCAATCTTATGAGAAGACTTGGGGTTACTACCCAATTTCGTAGATCAGGATTATTGTGAAACAATGATCTCCTTGTTGAGACCTCAATCTTATTAAACTTCTCTTTGTGGAATGGGTCTTAATACGAAAGGCAATTTTAAGATGAGGAACCCAGGGGTTGGGAAAAGACTACCCTAAAAAGGAGTGTCTTGGAGTATAATTTAAACTCCACGTAAGTAACACCTTAAAGTTTAGTAGATCTTATCGAGGTGGATTTGAAGGTTGATGGCACAAGTCGATTGCAGGGTTGTACCTTCGAGAAGATTAGGATCTTCTCGAAGATACAACAATGCAGGTGACTTATGGCGACACCCTTTGATATGATCGTCAAGATTTACTCCTTAAACTCGAACAAGTTTTGACTTCGGGATTGGTTATGACATGGTCATGTTATGAGGCTACCACGAGACTCGGGGTACCTTTGACACCACGAGGTTAACTAGGGTTGACCAAAGTATGTCGAGTATCCCTAGTTCTCAAGAGCATCCTTATAACGTTGCCATATTATTAATCCGTTTCTGAGTGAATAACTTGGGGCAAGAGAGACTGACAGAAGTTAGTATAAGACATTCTACATAACAAAGGAATGGGGTGATGGACGTATTCTAGATTGACGAGTATGCCGTCAAGGAATACGGGACATAAGCATTATGTTTCAAATCTTTGGCCAAAGTATCGCAAGTTGTTGATTGCGTAGTCCTATGTCACCTAGTCTAAGGGATGAGATGCCGATAAATAATGGTAACAATTATTCAGATAGGTTCCTTGGACAAAGCATTTTGAATCCCAGATTAGGGAAGAGAACCGTAAGAGTGATGTGTTAAAATAAAAATGCCAACTCTTGATACTCATGAATAGATCGGTAGATTACCGAGTCATGGAATGAATAGATCGGAGGTACTCCGAGTCAATACAGCTGCATATGGTTATCTGTTATAAGAATGGTTGTTTTGATTTGTGAGTTCTAAATTATGTATTTAGAACCAGGAAGCATTTATCAAAATAAAAATTTACTTGTTCTAATGTATAAAAATGAGGATGCTACATCTTCTTATGTGAATTCCTCTGAGAATCATTTACAAGCTTTCTAACTATGTTTACCAAGTTCTTATTTGTTGATTCTACTTGTCCATTCCCTTAGGGGTAGTAGTCTAGAGAATGAGAAAGGGAGATCCCATACCCATAGTAGAAGTCTATCATCTCAGAGAAGAAAATTTAGAAGCATTATCAATCATAATTTTGTTTGGGATCCCAAACCTGATCAATATGTTCTCTTTAATGATGTTGCAAACTACCTCAAAGGTAGTGTTCTTGACTGGCATGGTTTCCACCCACTTGGTGAATTAATCTATGGCAATCAACACATGAGTATGTCCAGCACTAGAATATGGATTGAGTTCTCCAATGAAGTCTAAACCCCATTGTTGAAATGGCTCTTCAATCACTACAGGCTTGAGAGGAAAAGCAACCAACTTAGGTCTTCCAACAAACGTTTGGCATGCTTCACATTTACCAACCTATTTTGATTCATCTCTTAATAAAGTGGGCCGATAATAACCAACACGAAGTATTTTATGAGCTATTACAATAGAGGATAATTGCCTCCACAATACTGGTCATGAAAAGTAGAGAACAACTTCTTTTGTTGTTCCTTGTCTACACACTTCAAAAACCTTCCATCTATGCCTCGTTTGAAAAAACATTTTCCCATAGCACATATTGTGTAGACCTTAGTTTGATGGCTCTCTTATCTTTGGCACTCAAGTGAGATGGACACTCTCCATAGGTCAAAAAGTGAGCAATGTCAGCATACCATACATCTGTCGAGATGAGGAACAAAACAACAAGGACATCAACTTCATCTTTGGACAACTCCTTGGCAGCTCCCTCAACAATGAGTTCACATAGGCCCTTACCCCAAACTAGCTTTATTGGCCTGATATCAAGATCATACTCTTGCACCTTTGCTACCCAATTACCTCTCTTGGTTCCAAATTCTTACTGAGTAAGAATGGATTTGATTGTTGTATCAGGCACCAACACCATAGAATGAGAATTAAGGATGTAAAACCTAAACTACTTGATAACTTTAAAAACTGAAAAACATGCTTCTCCATCATGGTGTACTTCAGCTCATGATTTTTCAAGACATAACTCATGAATGCAATTGGGAGCTCATGATCTTCAGCATTCTTCTGGGCTAACACAACAGCTAGGGTATTTTCAATGGCATAACAATAGATAATGAAATCTTTTCTAAAGTCAGGGCATGCCAAGATTGGAGTCTTTGCAATATCTGTTTAATGTCCTTAAATGATTTCTTCCTTTAGAGGACCAAATAAAGGTTTTCTTCCTTGCATCATGTGAGCAATACTCATAGTAAGTTCTACAAAATCGAGGATGAATCTCCTTAGGAAATCGATCTTACTAAAGAAATAATGGACACCCTTCTTACTTGATGGAAGAGGAATTTGTTGGATGGCTTGAAATCTCTCTAGATCAATCTTGATCCCTTCTTTTGAAACAATGTGTCCTAACAACTTTCCTTCTATGACACAAAACATAGACTTCTTAGGGTTTAAAGAAATCCCATGCTCTCTACACTTCTGTAATACTATTTCAAGGTGTTGGAAGTGATATTTTCTTACTTTAGAAAACACTGTCAAGTCATCCAAATACACAACAATGCATTTCCCTTTCAAATTGCCAAAATCCAAGTCCATGGCCCTCTGGAAAGTAGCACCAGCATTGATGAGACCAAATGGAATTATCTTGTATACAAAGGTTCCCAAGGAGTTGTAAAGGCAGTCTTATGTTGATCTGTAGTATTCACCTCTACTTGATTGTACCCCAAGAATCCATCTAACATAGATAGCATCTCCGAGCCTATGATAGCTTGTAATACTTGGTCCATCATGAGGAGAGGGTAGTTGTCCTTCAAATAACCCTAATTTATATTTTTGAAGTCCACACAGATCCAGATCTCACCATTCTTCTTCATAACAGGCACTATATTAGCAATCCACGTTGAATGGTGGATGGGGAAGATGATCCTAGCCTTCAAAAGCTTTTGTATTTCTTGGAAAATTGTATCATCTATCTTTGGATTATATTTCCTTTGCTTTTGTTTGAAGGGTTTGATCCCAGGATTAAGAGGAATGAAATGTTGCATTTCTTTACACTAAAAATTCTTAAGATCATCATAAGAGTAAGCCAAAACATCAACATACCTTTTCAACATATTCACCACCTTCTTTTTCTCTTCATAAGTGCAACATTTTCCAATGTTGACCATTTTGGGATCATCAAGACTCCCAATATTCACTTTCTCAGTCTCAGCAGATTGTCGGGATCCTTGGGAAACTTTAGACTTCATATATCTATCATGTTTATCAAAAATATCCTCCAAACTCACCATCCCTTTAGGAATTTTTTTGCCTTTCATTTTGATGCATCCATCTTGATCCATCTCTTCTTTGACACCATCTTCATTTGATGACACACAATCTCTAAGCGATTGTAACTTTCTTTTAAAGTATAGCTGATTAAATTTGTCTCGAGCTCCAAGAAAGAAATCAAATGTTGGTCATCATTAAAAACTTGCCAATTATTTGCATTGTCAGGCACACTGGGTCTATGGATCAGCTCAATGGTGAATTTCTCCCTGAGGGAAATCAGGGTGAGGAATCAATAAGGACCCAGAAACAACTAGAGAGTCATCCCTAGTGTTCCTCTCCCTTGGCACAACTTCAATGGAAAAAGCATCAAGGAATTCAATGGAATCCCAGACCAGATTCCTATAGTGTTTCAACCTTTTTCTCTTTACCTGATAAAGGTCTCTAACTTGTTTTACAATTAGCTCGAATATCGATGAGAATGAAGGTTCTTCACTCCCATCTCCTTCGCCATGCTCAACCTAAGAATAAGGGCCTCATACTCGGTAGTATTGTTAGTATTTTCAAACTAAAATTTGAAGGAGAAAGGATGAACCTTACCCCCGGAGAAATGAGCACTACACCAGCTCTAGAACTAGCTGAAGAACAGCTCCCATCAAACTCCAAATTCCACACACCATTAGGATCAAGAAACACTCCCTTTGGTAGACTTGTCTCCTCTTGTGACATGATCATGTAGTTCCCATGCCCTATATCTGCATATAGTATTTATGATTTAGGATCATCTATCTTTTGCACAATATAATCTATTTATTTCTCAAGCAGTAGCTTCTTCATCTTCCCATTGATAGGGATCAAGGCATGTGACCAATCCATTTGAATTTCCCCTCCTACCTCCTTGTAGAAATTTCTACTCAGCAACATCCCATATGAAGGAGGAATATCAGCTACCAAAATGGTGGCTAGGATTCTTTTCTCTGGAAAAGCAACAAAAGCTACTTGTGCATCTTTAATTCTACCCACCAAAGGTACTTTCTTACTCTCCATGGAATAATAGGAACCAAAGGCATGTGTTAGGGTCAAACCCAAAGCATGGGCTACCTTTGTAGGCATTACATTATCTGATGCTCCTAAATCTATGACACAATTATTGAGTTTGTGGCCAGCTATGAGAAAGGTCACATAGAATGGTTCCATTTTCTCATTATGAGAAGTGATTGCATCCACAAGGCTTGATTGAGGTGAGGGAGAGGGAGTGGGAAAAAGGCCCTTAAAAGTACTGGATGAGACTTTAGATTTGGAATTTACAAAGTTAACCATTTTGGCAAAGGCTTTAGGATGGGTTTGATAGAACTCTGCTTTAGAAATGTAACACCCGAATGTTGTTACTTTCTCCTAAGCATTCAAGTGTTGATATGTGATTTCTTGTAAAAGGATGTGTACCTCGATTCAGAAATCATGTGATATGTACCGAATTTCTTGCAGTTGCAGATCTTTTAGTAGTCAAAATATGAATAGACTCTTTTATTTATTTCATTTTGTGTCGAATATTAATCGATCACGGAATGAATAATAGAGATATTCTTCTATAATATCTAGACTTGGATCAGTGGAATTGATCCAAGTAATGCTTTAAATCTGTATGTGATAAATTATATCACAGACCTTGAACAGGTTGCAAGGTATGGAAGCATTTATTAAGCCAGTCAGGATTTCGACTCAGGCTGATCTTGAGAAAAGAAACGGTTCCCGATATCAAAGTATATCTGGAAGGTCTCGATTGTAGACCAGGTAATAATTCGTTGACATACAATTATGCATAAGAACGGAAGCTAACTCTGTTCTAGAAGGTATGGTACAGGTCTTTCCGAGTTTCAGGACAAGGACCAAACTGAATTATTAAGGGTTAGTAACCTAAAACTAAAACCTGACCTAGGGGTTAGATTATTGTTAGTCTAACCTAGACCTAGGCTATTTGTTAATATCCTAAGTTAGTATCTTTGTGTAAATTTGTTAGTATGGGTATTACCCTAAACTCTAACCTAAGATACTAACCTAACTTGGAGGAGATTATGAAAAGGGCCGATGAAGGGTGGCGAACCAATGGCAATAAATGTAAGGGATAAGGATGAGGGACGGAGTCATGGCGGAGGTTTGGCGACGGCTAATTTGTGCGAACTTGGCAATTGCTAAGTTTGGAAATGGACTTAAAAGTTGGACTGATTCAGCGGTCGGTGGGAATAGAGTTTAAGCGGGAAAATTGGTTATTGGCATTCAATACTCTCGGAAGTCGAGCTGGAACTCGCGAGAAGGCATGCTGCGGAAATTTGGGGTTTGTTTGGCTTTCGCGATTTTCGGTTTTTATTCTATTTGGTTTCTGGTTTCTTCACAGAGTTCTCTTTGAGTTGCATGGCATGTAGGAACTGCCATAGCTCTTTTTCTGTCATGGAAGTTATATATGCGATGAAGACGGTGAAATTTTGTTGGTCGCTTCATTGTGGGAAAAGAAAAGGAAGTTTGAGCTCTTCCGTGGTTTGCTTGGGAATTTGATCAACATACGAGGCATCTTTAGGCCCTAACCTTTAAATATCTTGCTTGTTTTCAAGTGCTTTCATTAAAACAACTTTTGTTCAAATGTTACGTGAAGATTGGATGAATTTTCTATGAGATCTAGTTTGATTTTTTTTGCAACCGTATCTCAAATGCGGTTCACTTTTTCAATTTCTTCTTCTTTGGGTGTTTGTTGAAATCAACCTTCGACCCTATTTGTTTGTGTATACGGCTTATGCATATGAGGTATTTTTGTAAGGTTTGAGTGTTCGGCTTTGTTTGGGTGAGCCCTTAGAATATACACATCAGGCGTATAGACCCTTTGTACGTCTTTGTTTCGTGGTCGCTGTTCTGTTATTGAAACTGTATGAATGAATTGGGATGAATGCAGTAAGATTGTTTAATAAATATCGCTTCCTTGGAAACTCAGTCGTGAGCTTTGTTGATTGTGTTTAAAGATGCCTCTTGGGTTTTCATTGTGTTCAATTTTTGGCTTGGAACAAGTAACTGTAGTGTTACCGTAGTCCTTTCGACCTATCGGAAGTTGTTTTCCTTGTTGTTAGGTTAGCGAGGATTACTTGTGGATAGTGTATAATATAGATACACCTGTACTTCGTTGTATCGACTCAGTGGAGTCGATGATTGAATCGTATTGCTATCTTTTGCTGGAAATGTAGATTTATCCATAAGTTTTGTGCTTGGATTTTTGTAAAAGCTTAAGATGAAATGGGGCGCTTTGTTATTTGTAGTAATTAAAGGATAAAGACTTCTGTATTTGCATTTTCCTTTCTAAATTTGTTCGAAAAGTTGAAGCGGCTCGAGTTGCTTTCCTTGCTAGAAATGGATATTCGATTTGCTTCGCTTGTTTCATTACGAATGTTAGCCATGAATAGCGTATATGGATTTATCAATCAATGTCATTGTGATAGGGTTCGAGTGGTTATGCGTGCTGCAACCTTTATCGATCACTTTGTGTGAATATATAGATTATGCTATTACGACTTGGGCGACTAGAAGTCGATTAAATGATTCATTTTATTCATGAGCCGATTAAAGTTAAGTTGTTGGTATTTTAAGTGCGGCGACTCAATGGAATAACACGTACTTGATCTTGTTATTGAGATTGGAATTCCTTCGTGTTTTGGGATTCGAGGTTCGATTCTTAGGTGGACATGTATGTCTTTGACCATCGATTATTGATATGCTTTGTTGATGAATGTTAGTATGAATTCTTAAGTTTTTGCTTAATTGATACCTCGTTTGAATCCTTGGAATTACGGAAAGGCAACTATATACTGTCTCTTTCGAGCTTGACCTTACTGTCTTGTCACCTTTTGAGGTCCTTGTGTATGGATGACCGTTTTGTGTTCGACCTTGTTTAGGTAAGTGCGAACATCACTCCAAGACTTGCGTGATGCCGCAAGGTGAGGATCGTTTGGTTGAATTCCTTTCTTTTACTTGATCCGATTTTTTTGAAGTAGGGGAATGTGTATGTTATGTTCTATTCCAAATAAAGCGCCCGATTTGGTATGCGTGATTTGGAAATATCGTGTGGCAACATAGATAGTCCTTTGAAACCGATTGCATTGATGCAATAAGGTTGTTGTTTTTAGCGATACGCTTCTAGTTTCTTGTTTTCAACTTGTGTCAAGCCTTATTGTATAAAAGGAATTAGCATTGGGCTTAGGATTGCTTCATGATTTGTGGATGTGTTGGTTGCTGTACAAGAGTTTGCTGTGTTTCTGTTTCTTGATTAAACAGTGATCTTGCTTGCGGCTTGTCTAACTTGTTCATTTATATACTGGTTGAATGTTTTCATATGTGAAGGCAGTACAGTGATGAACTTATGTGAAAGGAAGCATGAATGGTTTGGTTCTTTCTCTTCCTTTATTTAATATTATTGATAATTGACTATCAGTGGGAAATTGTTTGTAACATATTGGTGGAATCCCGAATTGTTATGTTATTTCCTTTTTGGAGAATGAAACAATCTGACCAATGTTGTGATTTTGGATTTAATGATTGTTGTGTGCTTTCGTTCCTTGTTTCTTAATATTTGATGAAATATTAGAAAGTGATTAAGACTATTACTAATGATGATAGAGTTACATATTTGTAACCATTTTGTATTCAAGAGCATAGTGCGATTATGTTTACTTATGTGAATATCAGATCTCATTTAAACGAGGGTGTTTAATGAAAACAATTGATGGATTGCAATTGTTTTAAATGTTATGCTTATCATGCTCTGGATTCATTGAAGCTGACTCATGTTGACTGAGATGGTTGCCGTAAGAGGTAAAAACAATGCAGATCTGGCAGGCTGATCAGATAGTTTATTTGACTTATAAAGAATTACAGCTTGATTTTATAGATGTACTATATGTGAAAAGATGTTTCTTTTCCGTAGCATTATATCAAGCATGCTGTTGCATAAAATGTAATTGTACGAGTTTCGAAAGGAATGAAAATAAGTGTTTGATACTTATGTGTTGTATTCTATTCTGAAAGATGAACTTCTTCGGTTATGTAACGAAGAGGCATAGTTATCTTTGTATAATATGGATGCTTTTGTGATTGACAATGAAAGCTTGTAAGTAATTAGACTAAATTCTTATGAGTATTTAGTAGTTCTATTTGATCTAGCAAAAGCAACATTGTAATTTAATTATTGTAGAGGATAGGTTAAAATTGAGCCTAAAAGATAACGCTAAATAAGTTGGATTGAATTACTAATCCCTAGTCCTAAGTATAACAGACAATAGTAAATTGGATTCTAAATCATTTATATCTTTAAACTAAAAAGTATGATATAAATTCAAGTTGCTGATAGCAACCAATGGAGTTCGGATGGCAATCTCAAGCATTGGTTATGAGATATTGTCCCATTCTGTCATTGCTTTGGAATCGTGTGTATTCTAATGACTCTTGATGAGAGCGTGACCGTAATACTCTACCAAGAATGAGTCTTTTAGAGGAGGGTCAGTCTTAAGACAAAGAATCCAGGATTTAAGAAGGCTAACCTTAGGAAAAGTCTTTAAGAGTAATTTAATCTCAAGTGCGTAACGCTTATTTGTTGGGTAGATCTTCTCGAGGCGGATTTAAAGGTTGATGACATAAAGTCCATACCCGGGCTCTCTCGAGAAGATTAGGATCTTCTCGAAGTTACAACTATGCAGGGTGACTTATGGCGACACCCTTTGCAGGATCGCTAAGATTTACATGATTTCGCACGAGTTACCTTGGGACCGATTAAGAACGTGGCCATGTTATAAGATGCTCTCGGAGATTTGGGGTATCATGACACAGCAGGTTGAATCAAGTATGTCCTCATATCCCTAATCCTCGTGGGCATCCATATAACATTATCACCTTGTTAATCTACCTCCAGAGTGATTCAAATGTGAAAGGAAGGACTGACAGTGGTCAAGTATAAGACATTCTATATAACATATGAATGGGGTGAAGGGACGTATTCAGTTGGCGAATATGCCGTTAAGGAATACGAGACATGAACAGATGTTTCAAATCTTTGGCCAAAGTATCGCAAGTCTTGATTGCGTTGTCCTAATTCACCTAGTCTAAGGGATGAGATGCAGCTTATTGATTAGATTCCTTGATGATCATTGAATCCCAGATTAGGAAGAGAACACGCAGTGTTGTGTTAAATAAAAACACTAACTCTTTTTACTCATGAATAGATCTTGAGTCATGGAATGAATAGATCGGAGGTATTCAGTCATTACTGTTTGCATATGGTTTATGTTATATAAATGGTTATTTGAATTGTGAGTTCTAAATTATGTATTTAGAACCAGTGTATGCAATTATTAAAAAAAAAATTTGACTTGTTCTATTGTCTATAATGAGGATGTTACATCTTGGTATCGGAGTGAAAGGTTGCAGCTCTTGGACCTATGAGTCCATAATCGATAAAAAACCTGAATTTTCTTGTAATGTAGAAAATGGTTAACAAGGGGAAACGTTACTATGAGTAATGCTCCACACGAAGGAGGAGCGGCAACAAAGAACCGGATGAGATCCTTGCTGCCTGTTGGACACAAGAGATCACTTCTGTCTTTGAGCAGCGGGTGACGGGAAATGAGGAGGATGAAGAAGCGATAATAATAATCAGCAACCTCCACGAGGGCAATCCCGACATGGGTGTTGATGTTATCTGTGAATGCACTTGCAACGAGGAAAATAAAAGGCCGGGATTGGCGTGAGAACTCACTAATGATATCAAAAGGATAAGTCCACCTAAGTATGATGGCACCACATTAGGAGATGGGCCGAGACGGCTCGGCCGAAAATGGAGAAGTACTTTGCTATAAGGAACTTCTCAGAAGAAACCAAGGCTATATGGGGAGCCTATCAGCTTTCACACGAAGCATCTTCGTGGTGGGATAGCCGAAAAGCTGAGCTAAACATTGATGAGACCAATATCACTTGGGATCAATTTAAAGGCTATTTTAGGCAACGTTGGCTGCCCACAACTTTTCTATGATCGGAAAATGGAGAATTTGAACTTGACCCAAGGGAAGTTAATGATCAGAATTCTCAGGAGCGGTTTACAAAACTCCTCAAGTATGTGCCGCAGTATCAAACTGACGAAAAATTCAGGATACGGAAATTCATCATGGGATTGAATCCTGTGATAGGGGAGAGGTCGATGTTCTGGTCCAAACTATGGAAGGAGTTGTTGAAAAGGCCATAAGGCAAGAAACAGAAATTAAAGGCTATTTCTCTCATAAGGAGGAAGTGAAGAATAACCCTTCTTCAACCTCTCTTGCACCCAAAAAGGACCGTGGAAAAAGTTTGGAAACAAGAGTAAGTTTAGGAGATAACAATAAGAAAGCAACGATAAATAAGCCTGCTTTGAAATATAAGGATAATTTTGTTAAAAACTATAATAATGGATGAAGTCCATGGAGGACATGACGTGACAATTACAAGGTGGAAGTAATGCTGAGCCTAAGAAGGGACCTGTAGGAGGCTGCTACACTTGTGGTAAAGATCATTACGCAAATCAATGTCCTTTAAAGAAGGATGATCGTAATCAAGACATAAGATACATCTTTGCCGTATGCAGTGACAAGCAACAAGTGAAAGGCAAGCAACACCTATAGAAGTTCCGGGTAAGTTATTTGGCATACCTGTCACTATTCTTTTTGATACAGGAGCTACTGAATGTTTTATTTCTCATAAACTTGCTTCTAAACTTAAAAGAAAAGCTGGGAAAATGGATAAATCTTGGACTGTAGAGTATGGTAATAATTCTGTTCATACAGTGAGTATGTGTCTCTTTGGAGCAGTCCTTGATTTACCTAATTTCTCCACGGAAGTTGATCTCTATGTTACACCTTTGGGATCGTATGACATTATTATTGGTGTCAATTGGTTATCTGACCATAAAGCAAAGGTAGATTGCTATGAGAAGAACATAAAATGTTTAGATGATCAATTTGGAATCGGCGAGAGATTCAAGGTGTGAAACGAGAAATTTGAGTTAGAAACATCATGCTGCGGCTTAAAAGGCTAAGAATAAAGGGTGTACCCTTTATGTAGTAAAGATATCTGAATCTTGAGAAGAAGATAGTGATTTCATGAAGCAAATTCCCTTTATTCTGAAAGTTTCGGGATGTTTTCTGAGGAATTACAGGGTTACCTCCATGAGAGAATTTGATTTTACTATTGAAATCAAGCACGGAATGAACCTATTTCAGGCGCCTTATCGGATGACTACTCATGAGTTAGTGAGCTTAAGGCACATTACAAGAGCTTTTGTCAAAAGGTTGATTAGACCAAGTGTTTCACACTTGGGAGCACTGTGATATTTGTGAAAAGAAGGATGGAACTCGAGGTGTGTATCGATTATCGGATGTTGAACAAAGCAACGATCAGAACCGATATCCACTTCCTAGGATCGATGATCTGTTTGATCGGATGCGTGGAGCAGCGGTTTATTCTAAGATAGATCTTCGATCTGGTTATCATCATTAAGAATTAAAGAAGAAGATATTCATAAAACGACTTTTCACGGACATTATGAATTCAGGTTCTAGCCTTTGGGTTAACTAATGCACACTCCTTTATGAATTTAATGAACAATATTTTTCAAGAATACGGACAAGTTTGTACTTTATTCTTGGACGATATTCTCATTTATTCTAAGAGCGTTGAGGAGCACAATGAGCATTTGAAGATAGTTTTGGGTATTTTGAGAAAGAGAAAGTTGTATGGTAAGTTATCCAAATGTTCTTTCTATGATTAGAAGTTCGCTATTTGGGTCATGTCATAAGTAAGGAAGGAATCATTGTAGATCCTTCAAAAATAGTGGCGATAAGCGGGTGGCTTTGCTCGAAGAATGTGCATGAAGTAAGAAGCTTCATGGGTCTTTGCGAGTTACTATAGAAAATTTGTAAAGGATTTTCTAAGGTGTTTGCACAATAACTTCATTGCGAGAAGAAAGATAAGAAATTCATGTGGAATGACAAGTGCGAAGCGGCTCAAAAGTCTGAAAGACCAAGTTAACTTCCTTTATACTGTGCCAGGACCCTAATGGGAAATGTGAATGATGCTTCCGGGAAGGCCTTGGAGGTGTTTTTGCTACAAATGATCAAGTCATAGCTTATGAAAGTAGAAAACTTAAGATTCATGAGCTGAATTATGCCCCTCATGATTTGGAACTTGCTGCCATTGTTCATGCACTTGATGCGGAGAATACTTACTTAGGAAACCCATCACTTAGGACGAAATATATTTTTACTCATTGCCCAACACGAATGCCCAGGACAAAGAAGGTGGTTAGAATTTTTATCACAATATGACTTTGATATTAGCTATATCAAAGGGAAGGAGAATAGTAGGCGATGCTCTAAGTCGTAGGAGGCACATTTACTGCTCTTATAACGTTGAGAACTCGGTTTAAAACGAGGTAAAAAGTGCCTCGAGAATCGGATGCATATTTTCGGCAAGTGAAAGCGGCGCTAGCTGCGAGAACCTAAAGATAAAAGGTATGAAGGTTTTCATCTTGATAATGAAGGAATCTTGCGTTATGAAAATAGGGTATATGTCACATGTCTTTGAATGATTTGAGGAAGTTGTTAGTTGAATTTCATAATTCACCTTTCTCAGGCACCAGGTATCACAAAAATTTGATTTGAAACAACAATACTTACGGAAGGGTATGAAAAAGGATGTGATAAAATTTGTGACTCATTGCACCCGAATGTCGGCGGTGAATGAGCATATGCATTTGGGCAGTATTATATCCTCATAGCATACCGCATGATACAAAATCCAAGTAATAACCATGGATTTTGTACAAGGACTACCTATGTCCGAGGAATAAACATGATGTTATCTGGTAGTTGTAGATAAAGCTGACTAAGGTAGCTCATTTCATCATTTGGAAATCTAAAGGATGATTCCCATCTTGTAAGAGAGGTTCGTACCACGAAATTTTCAGATTGCATGGTGTGTAAGCCGATTATTTCAGCGGGGATCTAGAAACGTCGAGTTTTTGGCTTGCGCTTAACGCAGCCCTAGGAACAAAACTAAACTTAAGCGGATGGGCAAGGCGAGAGGGTAAATCAAGTGTTGGAGGACATGTTGCGAATGTATTGCATGGACAGGTATAAATGGGAAGAGTATCTCCCATTAGTTGAGTTCGCATCTGACAACACTTATCACTCTTCGCTTAAGATGGCACCTTTTGAAGCACTTTATGGAAGAAAGTGCGAGAACCCCTGTAAGTTGGGGAGTGTAGAGGATAGAGTGGTAATTGGACCAGAGATTCTCACGAGAGATGGAACAAGCAAGTTAAGGCTGATTCGTGAGCGATTAAAGAAGCGACGGATAGACAGAGAGAAGAGCTATGCCGACCTTAAGCGGGTTGATAGAAAGTTTGAGCTTGGTGATAAGGTTTTCGCGTGTTAAACCCGAAAGAGTTCTATAACTTTTGGCAAGGCTGCCAGAGTTGTCACCACGATATGTGGGACCTTTGAAATTATCGAAATAATAACCAGTAGCTTATTTAGCATTGCCACCTGCTTTATCTCGTATGCATGATGTTTTCCATATTTCTTTGCTTAAGAAAGATCACATGTTTTAAATTGGAATTCTTGCAGGTCAAGACCGGGAATAATCATGGTTCAAGAGTTGGAAACTAACTTGGTGCATTTGAGAAATCGTGATATTCAGCAATGTAAGGTCCAGTGGGACCAGTTTAGCGAAGAAAGTGCAACTTGGGAAAACCTGGAAGAGATGAAAATTGCTTTTCCTTCTCTTTTTGCAACAGAATGAAATCTGTTGATAAAATACTGTTATGAACTTATTGTTTTTAAGTATTTATGAAAGCCAGATGAAGGCAGACTTTATTCAGGTTGAATAAAAGTGTTGTGACGTTGATTTCTGAAACTATTTAATATGGAAGTAGTCACATTGTTTGTGTACTAATAAATTGATTGACCTAAAGGTTAAATTTAATATGTAATTCATCGGGACGATGAATCTTTTTAGGAGGAAGCATTTGTTGTTACTTTCTCCTAAGCATTCAAGTGTTGATATGTGATTTCTTGTAAAGGATGTGTACCTCGATTCGAAATCATGCTTGATATGTCTTGAATTTCTTGCAGATTACGAGATCTTGGACCGAGTCAAAATATGAATAGACTCTTTTATTTATTTCATTTTGTGTCGAATATTAATCGATCACGGAATGAATAATAGAGATATTCTTCTATAATATCTAGACTTGGATCGGTGGAATTGATCCAAGTAATGCTAAATCTGTATGTGATAAATTATATCACGGACCTTGAGCAGGTTGCAAGGTATGGAAGCATTTATTAAGCTAGTCGGGATTTCGACTCGGGTGATCTTGAGAAAAGAAAGCGGTTCCGATATCAAAGTATATCGGAAGGTCTCGATTGTAGACCGGGTAATAATTCGTTGACATCTGATTATGCATAAGACGGAAGCTAACTCTGTTCTAGAAGGTATGAGTACGGAGTCCAGTTTTCAGGACAAGGACCAAAGCCCGAATTATTAAGGGTTAGTAACCTAAAACTAAAACCGACCTAGGGGGTTAGATTATTGTTAGTCTAACCTAGACTAGGCTATTTGTTAATATCCTAAGTTAGTATCTTTGTGTAAATTTGTTAGTATGGGCATTACCTAAACTCTAACCTAAGATACTAACCTAACTTGGAGGAGATTATGAAAAGGGCCGATGAAGGGTGGCGAACCATGGCGGTGTTTTCTATGGCAATAAATGTAAGGGATAAGGATGAGGGACGGAGTCATGGTGGAGGTTTAGGCGGCGGCTAATTTGTGCGAGACTTGGCAATTGCTAAGTTTGGAAATGGACTTAAATTTGTAGTTAATTTGTCACCAGGCGGCGGTCGGTGGGAATAGAGTTTAAGCGGGAAAATTGGTTATTGGCATTCAATACTCTCGGAAGTCGAGCTCGGAACTCGCGAGAAGGCATGCAAGCGGAAATTTGGGGTTTGTTTGGCTTATCGCGATTTCGGTTTTTGCTCTCTTTGGTTTCTTGGTTCTTCACACGAATTCTCTTTGAGTTGCATGGCATGTGGAGGCTGCCATAGCTCTTTTTCTGTCATGGAAGTTATATATACGATGAAACAGGCGAAATTTTGTTGTCGCTCGCTTCATCGTGGAAAAAGAAAAGGAAGTTTGAGCTCTTCCTGTGGTCTGCTTCGGAAATTTGATCAACATACAGGCATGCTAGGCCCTAACCTTTAAATATCTTGCTGTTTTTCAAGTGCTTTCATTAAAACAACTCTGTTCAAATGTTTTGTGAAGATTGGATGAATTTTCTATGAGATCTAGTTTGATTTCTGGCACTGTATCTCTTCTGGTTCGATTTTTTCAGTTTCCTCTTGTTGGGTGTTTGTTGAAATCGAACTTCGACTCTATTTGTTTGTGTATTCTTCCTGGCTTATGCATGTGAGGTATTTATTTACAAGATTCGAGTGTTCGGCCTGTTTGGCGTGAGCCCTTAGAATATACTGTGGTAGTATAGACCTTCTTTGTACGTCTTTGTTTCGTGGTCGTTGTTCTTGTTATGAAAGCTGTATGAATGAATTGGGATGAATGCGGTAAGATTGTTTAATAAATATCGCTTCTTTGGAAACTCGGTCGTGAGCTTTGTTATTTGTGTTTAAAGATGCCTCTTGGGTTTTCATTGTTTTCTAATTTCTGGCTTGGAGCAATGTAGCCGTAGTGTTATTCGTAGTCCTTTCGACCTACTCGGAAGTTGTTTTCCTTGTTGTTAGGTTACGGGATTACTTGTGGGACGGTGTATAATATAGATACACTATGTGCCCGTTATATCGACTCGGTGGAGTCGATGATTGAATCGTATTGCTATCTTTTGCTTTGGAAATGTAGATTTATCCATAAGTTTTGTGCTTGGATTTTTGTAAAAGCAGTCCTTAAGATGAAACAAGGCTTTTCAGCTCTGTTATTTGTAGTAATTAAAGGATAAAGACTTCTGGGTATTTGCATTTTCCTTTCTATGTGCAAGCATTCGAAAGTTCGAAGCGGCTCGGTTGCTTTTCTTGCTAGAAATGGATATTCGATTTGCTTCGCTTGTTTCATTACAGAATGTTAGCCATGAATAGCGTATATGGATTTATCAATCAATGTCATTATGCGTTCTTTGTAGGGTTCGGTGGTTATGCATGCAAAACCTTTATCGATCCTTTGTGAATATATAGATTATGCTATTACGACTTGGGCGACTCGAGAGAGTCGATTGAATGATTCATTTTATTCATGAGCGATTAAAGTTAAGTTGTTGGTATTTTAAGTGCCGGCGACTCAATGGAATAACACGTACTTCGATCTTGTTATTGAGATTGGAATTCCTTCGTGTTTTGGGATTCTGAGGTTCAGATTCTTAGGTGGACATGTATGTCTTTGACCTGAGCAATTTAGTGTAAAATAATTGGCGGAGAGTAATTTGCTGTCTGATTATTGATATGCTTTGTTGATGAATGTCAGTATGAATTCTTAAGTTTTTGCTTAATTGATACCTCCGTTTGAATCCTTGGAATTCTGGAAAGGCAACTTATACTTCTGTCTCTTTCTGAGCTTGACCTTGGACACTGTCTTGTCACCTTTTGAGGTCCTTGTGTATGGATGACCGTTTTGTGTTCTGACCTTGTTTGGGTAAGTCGCGAACATCACTCCAAGACTTGCATGCGGCAAGGTGAGGATCGTTTGGTTGAATTCCTTTCTTTTACTTCAGTCCGATTTTTGACTGAGCAAGAATGTGTATGCTATGTTCTATTCCAAATCATCGATTGTGACTGTGCGTGATTTGGAAATATCGTGTGGGCAACATAGCATAGTCCTTTGAAACCCGATTGCTTGATGCAATAAGGTTGTTGTTTTTAGCGATACGCTTCTAGTTTCTTGTTTTGACTTGTGTCAAGCCTTATTGTATAAAAGGAATTAGCATTGGGCTTAGGTTGCTTCATGATTTGTGGATGTGTTGGTTCTTTGTACAAGAGTTTCTTTGTGTTTATTTTCTTGATTAAGCAGTGATCTTGCTTTGCGGCTTGTCTAACTTGTTCATTTATATCTTTGGTTGAATGTTTTCATATGTGAAAACGATCGGTGATGAACTTATGTGAAAGGAAGCATGAATGGTTTGGTTCTTTCTCTTCCTTTATTTAATATTATTGATAATTGACTATCAGTGGGAAATTGTTTGTAACATATTGGTGGAATCCCGAATTGTTATGTTATTTCCTTTTTGGAGAATGAAACAATCTGACCAATGTTGTGATTTTGGATTTAATGATTGTTGTGTGCTTTCGTTCCTTGTTTCTTAATATTTGATGAAATATTAGAAAGTGATTAAGACTATTACTAACAATGATAGAGTTACATATTTGTAACCATTTTTGTGTTCTGAGGCATAGTCTGATTATGTTTACTTATGTGAATATCAGATCTCATTTAAACAGGGTGTTTAATGAAAACAATTGATGGATTGCAATTGTTTTAAATGTTAGTGCTTATCATGCTCAGTTCATTGAACTGACTCATGTTGACTATTTTTGCAGATGGTTGCCGTAAGAGGTAAAAACAATGCAGATCTGGCAGGCTGATCAGATAGTTTATTTGACTTATAAAGAATTACAGCTTGATTTTATAGATGTACTATATGTGAAAAGATGTTTCTTTTCCGTAGCATTATATCAAGCATGCTGTTGCATAAAATGTAATTGTACGAGTTTCGAAAGGAATGAAAATAAGTGTTTGATACTTATGTGTTGTATTCTATTCTGAAAGATGAACTTCTTCGGTTTATGTAACGAAGAGGCATAGTTATCTTTGTATAATATGGATGCTTTTGTGATTGACAATGAAAGCTTGTAAGTAATTAGACTAAATTCTTATGAGTATTTAGTAGTTCTATTTGATCTAGCAAAAGCAACATTGTAATTTAATTATTGTCTCTCTAGAGGATAGGTTAAAAATTGAGCCTAAAAGATAACGCTAAATAAGTTGGATTGAATTACTAATCCCTAGTCCTAAGTATAACAGGACAATAGTAAATTGGATTCTAAATCATTTATATCTTTAAACTAAAAAGTATGATATAAATTCAGTTAAGAGAACTGATAGGCAATCAATGGAGTTCAGATGGCAATCTCAAGCATAGGTTATGAGATATTGTCCCATTCTGTTGCTTTAGAATCAGGTGTATTCTAATGACTCCTTGATGAGAGCGTGACCGTAATACCTCTACCAGTAATGAGTCTTTTAGAGGAGGGTCGTCTTAAGACAAAGAATCCAGGGATTTGGAAAGGCTAACCTTAGGGAAAAGTCTTTAAAAGTAATTTAAACTCAAGTGCGTAACGCTTGTTATTGGGTAGATCTTCTCGAGGCGGATTTAAAGGTTGACGACATAAAGTCGACTGCAGGGCTGTACCTCCGAGAAGATTAGGATCTTCTCGAAGTTACAACAATGCAGGTGACTTATGGCGACACCCTTTGCATTGATCGCTAAGATTTACACTTGATTTCGCACGAGTTACCCTGGGACCGATTAAGAACGTGGTCATGTTATAAGACTGCCTCGGAGATTTGGGGTATCATGACACACTGGTTGAACTGCAAGGTTGAACCAGTATGTCATCATATCCCTAATCCTCGTGGGCATCCATATAACATTATCACCTTGTTAATCTGCCTCCGAGTGATTCAGTTGTGAAAGGAAAGGGTGCAAGTGTCGGTATAAGACATTCTATATAACATATGAATGGGGTGAAGGGCGTATTCAGATTGCGATATGCCGTTAAGGAATACGAGACATGAATGAGTATGTTTCAAATCTTTGGCCAAAGTATATCGAAGCTGCGATTGCGTTGTCCTAATTCACCTAGTCTAAGGGATGAGATGCGATGAATAATGGTATGATTATTATTCGAGTTAGATTCCTTAGACGAGATCATTACGAATCCCAGTTAGGGAAAGAGAATTTAGCAGTGTTGTGTTAAATAAAAACACTAACTCTTTTTACTCATGAATAGATCGGTAGATTACCGAGTCATGGAATGAATAGATCGGAGGTATTAGAGTCATTACATGTTTGCATATGGTTATGTTATATAAATGGTTATTTGAATTGTGATTTCTAAATTATGTATTTAGAACCGTGATGCAATTATCAAAAAAAAAAATTTGACTTGTTCTATTACTATAATGAGGATGTTACAAGAAATCTGAATCTTGGTCTTTCTAATATGGTCTATAATGTTAAAAGGTCAAGATGTGGATGGGAATCACTACTTGGAGTAGGAGGAGATTTTGATCTATCAAATTTATTATTTGTTGGGAAATAATTAAGAAGTAGAAGTAGAGGAGAAGGACTAGCAGAGCTTACCTTTTGAGTTGAAGTACTAGGAATAGGAGCTCCTCTTCTTGAAATTTTTGGGATTATGATGGGGCACTCCTTGGATCTTTTTACAAGTTGCACCACTTTTTCCTTTTTGTTGGTCTACTCCCAGGTCATAACAACATATGATTCACTATTCATCTCAACCACTACATCATCATAATCATCCACATCTTCCATACCCTCAGTAGTGAGGAAATGAACTCGAGAACCACCAGGCTCCTCTAGTTCTTCATCAGCTTCCTCTTCTTGTTCATCATAGAGCCCATTTTCTTCCTCATCATCAGGCTCAAGAACTTCACAAGTAGCATTAACAGGCACCTTAAGGGGTGGACCTTCAATGTCCAACCTGGTTTGAGAAGAGGGAAAGTGGTTCCTAGGCTGAAATTTCTTCCTTGGAACATCTTGATATGGAGCATGCTAAGCCAATTGTTTCTTAATGGCAATGAGGTCATTAACCAGATTTTGCACCAACTGATCTACATTACCTCCAAGATAAGGAGAAGAAGAAGATGCTTTGGATTTGAAAGAATTCTTTTCATCTTGCGGACATGATCAAGTCATCTTCCACACCAATAGCCAATCTCGATTAGCATCCAAAGTTGCAAGATTTACTCTCCTCGAGGCCATAGCTTACTTTGAAAATTAAGCATTCAAGAAGAAACACTTCGAATCTAATCAACATGTCTAGTATCTAGTAGAATCTTGTTAACTAAATTATTTAACTTGGCCACAAACTCTCTCATAGGCTCATGTGGCTCCTTTTTGATTTGAGAAATATGAGCTAGGAAAGCATGCACATCTTTAGCGAGGGTTTGAAATGTTGCTCAAATTCAATCCTCATATTAGTCTAATCAATCATGGTCCCAACGGGAAGATGGTAAAACCACTCTATAGCATTGTCTTGAAGGTTTCCATAAGTATCCTTATAGAGGCATCCTCATGTTCAACTCAAGGACCCACATGCAATAATGAAGGATGCAATGTGGTCATCAGGGTGCACTTTTCCATCACCTCTAAATTTGGGAAACTTCTTCTTGTTACCCCTAGGTAACTCATTTAATGGTTGAGGAAGAGTCGAGGCCCATATCTTTGTTTTGGGTTGTTGCCATCCTTGGAAAGATTGCTTGAAGTGGAATTGAGACACCAAAGCAAGACTTAGGGCACAAAGATTAGGGATAAGTTGTGCTTTAGGAATGCTACTACCGGAAGATCTATCTTGATAGGAGGTGTGCTTGTGGAGCGAGATCTTCTATTTATTATTCTTGGAGGAATTTTAAAACCTTGTTGATCCAAGATTTGAAATTGGGGATCTTCAATTCCAAGACTCCTTCTACCACGAGTATATCTTAGAGTTGTCAGATCAAAGAAATGATCAAATTAGTTGTTCTTTTAGAAAGGAAATTTGTTGAAAAAACTCCCTAGTAGAGTCACCAAAAATTGTTGGGTTTCAAATTTGCACTTGGAATGAAACCATAGTCATGGGACAAACAAGTCCCTCCTCTTTAATGGGAGAGGTTCCCTTATTGAAAGAAAGGGAAAAACCTATGTACAAATGCACAATCTTTCATTCAATGGTGATTTCTTGATATCCTGACATGTGTTTTAAGCCTAGAAATTTATCAATACATGAGGATAGAAGACTTTGACAAGAGGAGGGAGGAAAAGAAGACAATACTTTTAGGGAAAAGAGATGACATAGAAAAAACTGTTATCTTATATGTATTGTGTAAATGAGATACGAGTAGAACCATCCATGTTTATAACAGACACAATTCACAGACTCAAAGTTCTGGAGATTGTACAAACTAGAACACAAAGTTTCCAAGCACGCAAGGATTAGATGATTCACATATCAAAACTAGAAGGAAAGAGAAAGCAAAAGAAAAAGGGAAAAACCTTTGTATTGATTTCTTCCAATTCAAAATTACAGTTCTAGAATAATCAAAATTCTAACCCATATAATGGCTTTGAAAGCTCATGATATAGCTCACAAGAGACGGTTACAAATTCCTTGAGCAAGCAAGAAATAGTTACAACTTATTCCAATCATCCATGCCCTTTTGAATTCTTGAAAACACAAAGAAAATGTTAATGGTGGAAAAAATAGTTTTTAAATATATGGTTGTTACATTATTTTACCAGTTAAAACATGGGCCATTCGATTTTATTTTACAACTTCAAATTTGGGCCACCCACATGGGAGAAATTGATTGGAGCAGCCTATGAACACCTCTTGCATTCTTTTCCTTTGAAGCAGCACTAGGATGACACGTGGAGAGCTTCATCGATTCCTTTATACTTAGCTGATTTGGGCCAATTTTCTGCTTGACTTATGTTGACCCCTAGACATGTGGAGGGCTGGTGCTCATTTGAGTTTCTGGTTTGGAAACTCCCCCTAAAGCTTCTACTATTGTTGAGATGATGCATGTCTCCTTCCATTGATCTTGGACTTTTCAATGGCCAACTCCATCTTCATATTGAATTTAACCACATGGTGAGTCGGCGCTACTTGGATACTGACCCTTTGATTTCACTTCCCAAATGGCATTGTTAAAGCACGTGTCACAATCTGCTTTGAACCTTCCATACTTAGTCAATTTTAGCTTGTTTTGTCTTCATTTTGTACCTAGGACATGCAGAAAGCCTGTGCTTATTTGAGGATTGTCCCTTAGACCCTACCCCTAGAGTTATACCATTTGGACACGTGGAGGCTTCCGTTGAACCTTGAAATATGGCCAAACCACATCCAATCAAAGATATTCACGTATTACCCATGGACTCTAGGGAAAAAATTAACGGGAAAATATGCTTGTCATTCTCGACTGTGGGAAGAAAATAAAAAATAAGGAAAGGAACTTCACCATACGCCTGACTTTCAAATTTTTCTCCATGAATAGGAAAACTGCAAACAATGTCAGGCTCGATGTGATTCAATACTCCAAGGTACAGACTCAAAAAAATTGAAACTTGACTTCAAAAGAGGGGAATTTTGGGGCCGACAACATACCCGAGGTGGGGTACTTTCACACTCAACCTCTACTCTTCTTCCCTTATGTTCTAAGTCACCACTATCTTCATTCTCTTCTTCCTCATCATCTACCTCTATAGGTTCTATGGGATTTGGAGCTGGTACGTTCTCCATTGTATGCTTTCCCTTAGGTGGCCCTAGGAGCGCAAACTCATTCTCCACATATTTTTATTCTCCATCTTGGGCTTAAGTTGAAGGTATACAAGTGCTACTCCAGTGTCCCCAATTTCCAAGCTTACAGGATTCATGTTTATAATGTCTAAAATGAGCCTTTCAACATAGGTAGTCCTTCCTAGAAAGACATATGTCTTCCTCAAAGTGTGGTAGTCACAGTCTACCTTTTCTGCAATAAAATTTAGGCGGCACGCATCAGTAAAATGATGGAATGATGCCTAGAAGTAGTGTATTATGAAGGCATATGAAAATTTGCACCATGGGCTCCAAGTCCCATCCCTCATAGCAAATCACGCAATGCAGAAGTGTTGGTACACTGCAAATTGTACTACCTTTCCCACCACTAATGGTAACTCCTTAGGAATGTGCCACTCCTCTTTGAATTCTGCATGGAGCCTATCATACCACATCTCTACCCTCTATTTGAATGGCCCACTCATCGACCCTTCACATAAATATTTATCAAACCTTTCTGTAAGGGATTTTTTCTCCATGGGATACTCCCATATCTTGTCCTTTGGCCCATCGGGCACTCCAATCTATATATATACTAAAGAAAGTAAAATAGCACCCAAAAAAATTTCATCACATGTACACACTTCCTCAATAATGTTCTCTGCAATGTATCCTACTTTGTTGTAGATCACTCCCTATAACATTCTCCTCACGATATGTAACCACATTGTATTCACTTGTGACCACATATCTTGGTTATTCAACTTTATTACCAGATGTGTAGCCACCTGAACCACTGGGTACTTATTTAACTTGTCAATAACCATCCTGTACTAGACCCTTTATGCATCCCAACTCTTTACGTGTCTCCATGATTTATTCTTTATCAGTCAAGTCACCAGCCAGGTCTACCCTAGTGCCTTTTAATGCTATCATTTTTATAATCAAGGTGGTTGTGATTATAACCCTCCATCCGAGTGAAATAGAATAAGTTCTCATGGAATATAATCATTAACCATTGGTATATGGTTCATAATTTCCAAAATAAGGGATCTCGTATAACTAATAGACTCGAACTTACTTTAACAACTTCTCCCCAACATCATCATATATTGGCATGTCCTCCGTTGTGCGCTTGTTGGTCTTCTTTCTCAATAACATATCCAAATCCTTCTTTTTATCCGATGTGCGGTGGTTGTAATCACTTATTTTACACTTATGGATGTGGGAATTCCATTATTTTAAACTATAACACCTTTTGGGTCGTATCTCCAAAAACTTACTCTCGAGCGCAACTTCAACTTCTACCTCCACTTTTTTCTTTCCTTTGGCTCATGCAAAAGTACTTTCTTTGGTGCCATCTAAAAATCTCACCTTTTTGTCTGTTATAATGTGAAAATGCTTCACTTTCTATTTTCTATAGTGAGCAGGTCCAAACCCTAGCTCAAATCTACATGCCCTAGCTCTTTCACAATGCATCTACTTCACTCAAACCCTTCACCAATGGGGACACAAGCTTCTTATGTGCATAAATATGCTCTCCACATCTATTTTTTCACTCTCCACACCTCAATACTCTTCGCTCGGCTTGATCGCACTTAGCTCATTCAAATTTTTTGATTACAATAGTAAAAATGAACTTACATCACATCCTTATATAGACTATCAAAAATTTAGTGCATTTATTTCTCCTCAACCTACCAACAATTCTCTCATTAATTGACCATTTTCATCATTTTCGTGTGGTACATATTCACGCCTCGGTATAACCTTCTAGTGTGCCTTCCTATCTTCGGCTACATATTTCTCTTGGCGCACTTCCATGTGCCTAAGTACTCGACCACTTGCACCTTCTCCCTGGTAGTCTCCATGGCATTTGTTTACCTCACGTTATATTTTTCCTTCATTTATCCCCATCTATGGTCATCGTTTAGAAGCAATCTCTCTTCTAACAAACTCCTTTCCAAACTCAAATAGCACCTGTAATAGTTTACTCCTTGATTTTTACCCAATTGTAAACATCCACCCCACACCAATGGTATGTGTAGTCCTTTGCACATAAAAATACTATAAATGGTAATTAGCTTCTAGTGCACAAACGCAATTATTTATACAAAACACCAACTAAATTGACAAAGCATAGAAACGAAGGAATACATAATTGAAAACCTAATCTAAATGGAAACACATTGCCTTATTATAAACACCAAGAATTCTTATTTATAGTAGGGCTTCACCCTACTCTGGTGAAATAGTCGGGTAACTATATTCCATCAAGCGCCTCTAGCCGACAAGCTCGTGTTTCAAGTATGTAAGTGATAACATACAATCCTAACCAATGTACTTTAAGTTTTCCTAGATGGCACAAAAACTTAGAATCATAAAGAAGCACCATCTGTCCAATCTCAAAAAAAAAAATTCCCTGATGTACCGACCATGCCATTCTTTCTACCTAGCCTTTTCTTGCTTCTGACTCCAATGTTTTATTGCTCATCACTCATCTAGTTTGGTCAAATTTTCAATTTGTTCTTCTAATTATTTCTCATCAGCTAGACCTCCAGTGCGTGCAATACACAAAGAAGGTAACATGAATTCCATAGGAATAACTACTTCCACGCTAAACACTAACTGAAATGGTGTAGCTTTGTTCAACCTCTTATATGTTGTTCTATATGCCCAAATCATGGTAGAAACTTTATCATCCCAATATTTCCTTCCAACATCACATATTTTTGTCAATGTCTGGCTCAAAATTTTATTGAAAGCCTCAATAGTCCCATTTTCCTGAGGATGATAAGGGGTAGTCTTATGATGTGCAATCATAAATTCATCCAATAATATCCTGATTGTCTCATTCAAAAAATGTGTGCCCCTATCACTTGTCAAACTTAGCGGGCATCCATACCTTGTAATAATATTTTCCCATAAAAACCTAGCTATTGTAGCTACTATACAATCCTTTGTAGGTGCTACTTCTACCCACCTTGTCAAATAATTTGTGTAAGTGATGATGTAGTGTGATTTAGTCCTACACGTGGCTAGTGAAATAGGACCCACACTGAGTCTATAGCCCATTTTTGAATGGTTCGCACTTAGAATAGGTCGTAAATGCATTTCATATCTTTTCCCTTAATTTTCGAGGCACGCGGTGATCACAGGATTTGTAATATGCCTTACTGATCCTTGTACAGGGTGGTCTCCCACTATAATCCAACAAGTAGAATCTTGCACACAATAGCATCACCTGCATAGTGCCCACTGAAATACCACCATGACCCTCTTCCATGATATCTGTGCACTCATGTTTCAATACACATCGGCACAATACTTCATGTCATCCTTACTTGTATAGGTCACCGCTAATCAACATAAAAGTGTCACATGAATGGCAATTTGTTTATTCTCTAAGGATTTCATTCCTTCTAGCGTAATACCTATATGTAGAAAGACAACAATGACCTCTAATTTTGATGGTGTGCATTGTAATCATTATAAGCGTGCATTGGGCATGGTATATTCAATTTCTTGTGGATCTTCTCTGACATTGTATTTTGGATAAATGGTTTGGCCTAGAATTACTTTTACGTGGTTTTACTACGACTATAAAACTAAATTCTTAGAATAATAGTACCCATCGACATATGTGCCCCTATAAAATAGGTTTTTAATCAAATAATTCAATGCCATGTTATCGGTATAAAATACAAATGGTGTTACTAGCAAGTATTGTCTAAATTTATGTATCACATAGATCATTGACAAAGCTTTGCACTCGTGGTTATATAATTCTGATCTATATGAGTCAACTTTCTACTAGAAAAACAGATAGGATGATTTATAATACCTTCTCTAGGATGAACCAACATTGTGCCAATGGTTGTGCCAGAAGCATCCACATATACATGAAATGGTTGGTCCCATGAGGGAAAGTGTGGAATAGGCGTTGTATTAAGTTTCTCCTTCAATGTCTCGAATGCGTGCTATTGTGGTTCCCCCAATAGAATGTCCCTTTTCCTTTTAGTAACTCCTTCAAGGGTGTGGTGACCTTAGCATATCCTTTAATAAATTTTCTATAATACCCAAAGTGTGACCTAAGAATCCATTCATCTCACTTTGACTTGTAGGATCTTCCAAGATAATAATGACTATAACCTTAGCGGGATAAACCAACAAACCTTCCTTATAGATGATGTGCCCTAACAATGTGCCAAATGGTGTAGAAAATACATATTTCTTGATGTTCAAAGAGATGCTTAACTATAGACATCTTTCAAACATTAAGCGTAAATTATCACAATGATCCTTAAAATTTCATACACCATCCAATCATCAAAATAAACCTACAATAAGTTATGAATAAAATATTTTAACGTTTGGAAAACTATGCGTGAAAATAGAACAAGCACATTTTTTAGTCTCGAACGGCATCAAAGTATATGAAAAACTTCCCCATTTAGTGGTGAAAGTATTCTTTTCTGATCTTCATGTGCAATCCTAGCCTAATGATACCTAGAGAATCCATCTATAAAGGAATAGACCTCACACCTTACTGACACCTTCTAATATTCCCTCTTTGAATGGAGTAGGAAAGGATCATTCACACCTATAGCAAGTCAACTCCTTGTAGTCCACATAGATCCTAATCCTACCATATTTCTTTATACTGATCACCATTGGGATAACCCATTTTAACTCATCCAGGGGCTTGATGATTACAAATTTAAACATTTTATTAATTTCTTCCTTGACGTTTTTTGTTCAAGTTGGGGTTCATCTTATAGGGTATCTTCCTAACCATATGCACACCTTCCTTAAGCTTTATCTTTATTACTCCTAATGATTCATGCATGAATTTTTATTCATGGTATCCCCAAGGAAATAAGTCCTAAAAATCTCATAATAACTCAATAATTTTTCCACTTCAGAGTCCAACCAATAATTCCCAATTATGGCCTCCTTAGGCTCAACATCTGAACCAATATTCACTTTCTTTATTTTCATAGGTTCATGATAGGCACATGTGGTCTTATCTGAACTATCTAAAACCTCACGCCTACTTGTTGAATGATCTACATCCATATTTTCTACTTCTTCATCATTTACTAATTATACCATCTTTCTTTTTCTTTCTCAAAGTAAGTGTGCTTAAGTAGTGTGGCATCGGTCCCTTATTTTTCATCAAACCACGCTTGATTCTACCCCACCAAGTAGCTCCTAAATGAGATATTCTTCCTTGAAACTATCTCCCATATTTAAGTTCTTTATAACCTTTAATGCCTCTTCTTCTGGAGGTTTAGTAGAGAAGTAGTCAAAATTCTAGATCTTTCATGCAATCAAATCCTGCCAATTTCCAGTCTCTTTATGGAGTTCCGCATATACATACCAAGCACGCATTTATCCTTGTAAAGTGGAATAAAAATTTTGCACCTAGAATGAAGGTGGTAAATCTTCCTACCCCTCTATCCAGAGTCTCTCACACTACTAAATGTGGTGTTGAATAGATTGATTATTATGATAAGTGCATATTTCAGTAGGTTCATTACTCCTAGAAAACTGAGTAGAAAGAGCAATCCTGATTTTATTCCATCCTACAAGATTATCCCTGTGAACCACCCACTAGTGTGCTTTTGTCCGACACATGGTATATGCTAGCATATTTTGTCTCCAACTAGTTTTTCCTTTGTTCCTCTATGACACGTACAAATATCGTAGGATCTCCTTCTCTAATGTATCGAGGTAATGAGTTATTACCTATTCTCCTGATACAACGAAGTCTATTATTCCACAAAAATATGCTTCTTACTTCACGCCCTACTAACTCATAAGTACCATGAGCCCAATTATCACAAGAAATACTTATAGTATCACTAATAGAATGTGCATCTTCCCACTGAAGGATTCCTTCTTTAGATGGCTCGAACACTTTTAGGTCTCGGATGGCACGTACATAAATCCTATTCAAATATTCCTCACTCAAAGGCTCAACATAGGGCATAGATTTCCCATCAGTTAAAGGGATAATAACCCTTTCCTCCTTGTTCTCAAAATTGATATATCCCTTGTTGAACGAAGATCAACATTATTTGCATAACACCAAGGGCACCCAAGTAGAGTTGGGAAGTTGTCTACTTCTATAGTGCCAAAACCTCAAATTCCCCTATGAACTTGTCCCCTTCTATAGTAATGGATGCATCTTTTAAAACTCCAATAGGGGTGGCCTTGGATCGATTGGCTTGATGGTTGTAATGGGGTATCCCCATATGTACCCATGCATCTAAAGTAATTACATTAACTTTTGTGCCTTTTTCAATCAATATATTACTCAAAATTCATCCATCCACAACAACATTGAGTGATTTCCTTTTCATAGTCAAGCTATGGGGTGGGAGATTTTCATGTAGGATATGTAATCAAGTCTCAATACTTGCGTGTGGAGTGTTTTCATGTAGCCAATTCCCTAATAATTGAATGATATTCCTCTAGAACAACATTTTGCACACCTCATTCAAGTCATCAATATCAGATTGGGAGTCTTTGTTGCTTTCTTATATTTCATCTTCTTTGATTTCTCCTTTAAACATTATATTTCACCCTGAAGATTTCTAAGTACCTCCATGGTTTCTTGATAAACCTCCTTCTAATGGACAGGATCTGGGTACCGTGCATGTAGAACCTCCTCCTTAGTGATGGTAGGATTTTGTTGTAACACTTCTTTGGCATGTACCACTTCAGCATGGGTAGTGATCTTTACAGGCAATACCTCATATTTCAGTTCCAACCTAGGCATCCACTAATTTTCCACAACGTGTTGTATCCTAACCATCCTTACACTTTTTTTTCTTGTTTATGTTGCTTACTAAGATGCTCATATAAGTCCTGGGAATTCCTCATAGCTATGATTCTTTCCATAGAAAGAACATGTAATATTATGATGACATTCGCTTTGTAGTGGTCGGGATATTCACATGTAAAACATGTTCCGTGAGGAAACTCACTTCTTCCACCACCATGGCCTCGGCCCCTGAATCCACCATGGTATCCTTGACCTCTGCCACGACCTCCTTAAAAATTTCCTTCATTCTAGTCATAGCACGCTTGATTTTTATCCCGATCTTCATGCTCATTCTTGCATTTAGAGTTATTTGATACTCCTTTCTATTGTACACAAATATCTATAGCATCATGGATCTGACCAATCAATCTATAGTCCTCTGTATTTTGATTCGTGGACCTATAAATTTTACAATAGCAAGATACATTCTTCCTTATCGTGCATTTTAATAATGGGATGTGGCTAACATCATGGTTTAAATGACATAGATCACACTCTAGCATGATAATGAACATACTTGATCCGTGGGAACAACTATCATTAGTGTGACCTTGCACTTTACAATTTGTACACCAAATCCGTGCGCATCTCATGTGTTGAATTTGTCGATAGTTTCTCCAATTGCTTCACCATAGCTGAATTGTGCGCCTCAAAGAATGGGTGAATCTAGTTTTTATACCACTGATGCCTCGATTGCACAAAGTTTCTTCAAGTTCTTTACACATATTAGTGTATGTCTTATGTGACAAATCCCTCTTAAAAGGTGTGATCAGACCTCCAACGAACCATTATGCATGTTGTCTTACATGAACATCATAAGAAAGATTATATTAAAGTATTTTTAAATGGGAATCATACTCCTAACACTCTCAGTAGTTCCTTACTTAATATCCTTAAGCGCACTTATACTCTTCTACTCAAACTCAAGGATGTGAAACTCTTTAAGGAAAGCATATTTTAATGTTGCATAGTCTATGCAAGTCTGATCAAGGTAAAACTTTATGTACCACTATGTGTGCATCTTTGTAACATCTTGGAAAATTGACTTTTACTGTGCTCAAAAGTCGTGATCCCTTTTACATGCCACAGTATGTCACACATGTGCACGTGTTCAACAACATCTTCTATTCCTCTATACTATGGAAGATGAAGAGACATATCCATGTAAATATTTTGGGGTTAGTGCAGACCTTGCCCACCTGATCTAGAACCCCTTGTGTTACCTCTTTGCCTCTAGAACCACCAGATCCACCAGAACTAGAACCACCTATACCTCCTAATCCTCCACCTATAGCTGGAAGTGGACCTAGAAGATGTACTTCCTGTGTCCCAATAATAGTATTGTATTGAACTCCCACGGTCTGTAAAGTGGTACTACTCCTAGAAGTGAGCCCTAAATTCTACGTGCTCACACTCTGCGCATGATACAATGCACCTAAAAAGTTACCTCCAAACAGCAATGCAATTTTTTTCCCTACCATCAATGTACTTGTTATGTGACTTACTCTTGGTCTCTCACTACCTAAATTATCTTTTTGACTACTTTTCATACTATATCTTTGGAAAACCAAGTGCAAGGGCTAGGTTTCAGGTAGATTTAGATGCATAACCATCATGGCTAAACTCGTCTATGTTGGTGTGCTTTCATGTGAGGCCGAGGGGGTCCTATCATGCTTACCCAAATGGAGGATTTCCGATGCTCGGTTCCATGTGGTCTCGTGTGAGATCCAAATACTTCATGATCCATCTCTCTCCTCAACACCATCTGCTATGCAATGTCACGTAGCTTCTCTATCTCCATCTCACATGCCTCATTATACTTAAGTCACCTTTCTTATCTCTACCTTTCAGTTCTGCTAGATCTATCATCTTTCACCTAACCTACTCCTACCCCCGCGTGTGGTGGGGTTTAGTTATCCATCAATTTTGTTTACAAGTTGGGTCACCATCAATATTTTGATCACCGGTGGAATGCCTTACAAGTAAGTTCCCCTCGGATACAATAAAAATGGAATTCCTCTACCTCTAGGTAAGAATAAGCTGGAAATTTAGTACTCCGAATGTAATTATCTAGAACACCATGAAACCAAGTATCCATAATGCGTGTCCAAATCAAATCAACATCATAAAGGGCCTGAAATTTTTCTTGCATCTGGAAAAGTGTATTATACCTCCAATTCCTTTTAGATGCATAAGCAACTAGCCACTTGTATAGTTATACCGAAAATATAACGAAGAAGCTCTCATACAAAATATCATATAGATTTTGTTCCACCCATGTGCATGTGTTAAACTTAGATCTAGTGTTGAACCTCCGTGCGTATTCTTCTTCTAGATATTATATCCACTCCTAAACACTTGTTAGGGTCAACCAATACATCTTCATCGTGAACCATCCTGGAAAACAAGCTGAAAAGAGGTCTCAAAAGCAGTAACCAATGATACACCCTAGAATTTGCCAAAAATAACCCAGGCACGTTGACACATCACCCTGACCTAGATCGAGTGCTCACCCGAAGCACGTAAAGGTACTCGGCCCCTCTTTAGGGTTTTTTTTGCAGGATGTTAGCAAGATGAAGAGTTGATGCATTCAGATCCATAAATAGTATAAACATTCTACAGAGCATATTCCAGATCTAGATCTAAAGAGTAATGGATTTAAACAATAGATATAATGAATTCAACCATGCAAGAACTAGTTACAATCATGTTTAACACCTTGATTCAGCCAATACACTTCATTATATTAAACACAGTAAATACACAAAAGCTTCTTACAATAAGTAGTACCATAAGTTCATGTGCACATCAGATATGGTAGCATAACTTCATAATAGCTCATTACTCACTCTCTTAACCTATGCAAATTACTACATATTTCTAAGGGCTGGCGGTTTCCCTTCACCGCTTACATAATTCCCAAAATAGGTCGCATGCTGAAAATAGCCACACGCCTTTACAATAATATACAAACATGTAAGTGTGCTAATAATATATCTCTTCTGGTTAATTGGCAGTAATAATTCTATTATTAACTTGAACCCATAAAAAGTTCTTAGTAGATGATATTCCAAAATAGCCTATGCGTGGTGCGCAAGTCTTTATCTGGTTTGTGTGCTCTGCACACTATCTTCAAAAATAGCCCGTAATTCTGAAAATGGCTAAGTTTGAATATGTCCTTGTATTTCACATGTGTTTCTTTTCCTATCCTTATGCGCCGTGTGAACACACCCTACTCCCATGCATGAACCTACGTGTGCCTTGCCTAAGTGTCATACTTTGTCTTCTCAACACATTGTTCAAAATAAAATTTGATTTATTGGAATGGTTGAGTGCCTGGACTGAATTAGGTATGGCCTTGTTATGTATCAGAGAATTATAATGTCCTGCCACGTTGATCTTATCTTCTATAGCTTTCTATTTAGATTGAAAAATCTTAGAGGAGATGTGGCTCCATTTTTACTTCTACCTTAATATCCAAATAACCACTAACTGTGTAATTATTTATTCATATATGGCCTCATCACTCTTCATTTTTTGAAGTATTCTTCATTCTGCATAGTCTTTTGTGTTACATAGCATTTTCCTTGTATCGCATAATTTTTTTTTATGGTTTATTTTTTCCTTGTACCACAAAATTTTGAATTTACTTGTTCCATGGCTAACTAATCGTTTATCTTTGGGTTTTCTTTGTTGCATGGATTTTAGCCTTATGAAAAATTCCTTTGTATCATGGACTCTTCATTCCATGGATAAGTAATCCTTCATCTCGTGGGTTTTCTTTAGAGCACAAACTTTCGTGATTTGTATATTTCAACCTTGCACAATTTTTTTCCTATGAACTCTTCTCTTAGTCCCATACTTAGCCATTTTTTCCTACAATGATGCAAATTCCTAAGAATTTTCCAATAACATATATCCCCACAATGATTTCCCTTTGTTACATGATTTAAGAAAACCCATAAAACACTAAGTTCCAATGTCATAGAACACTAAGTTCCTTTGTTCCAAATTTTTTAACAAGAGCTACTTGTTAGATTTACTAAGGAAATATAATTGACAAATTACAGTTCCACCATTAAAAATCTGAAGACTATAGATTATGATGTGCAGTTAAATAAGACACAAAATTAGCTTAAATAAATAGTAAATTACATAGCTTAATGAGTAAGAGATGAAATAAAATAGACATAGAACATAGAGATGGTAACACCAGATTTAAGTGGGGAAAATCAAAGGAAAAATCCCACTAAATAAAACATTATTTGTATTTAAGACTTCACAATACTTTGACCTAGCACTTCTACTTCCCTCCTTAGTCTTTTATATAATGATTGTAGAGTTTTCTTACACTCATTTAATACAATACTCATCACACATTGTTCCCAAAGTATAACATCACTATCTAGATACCAATATAGTACTAATATTTTCTTTTCTTATAGCCAATCCGAGAGGGATCACCCTAATGTATAGGGTGGGTGAATCAGTCGAGCTACTTCACTCTTAAATGTGTAAGATCTTTATGGAAGATCTTTGTAATAAATTTTGATGGAAAAACTTTTCAAATTATATTGGGGAGTACTACAGTGGTAGATAACCCACTTGAAATTATCACCCCAATACTCCCCCTTAATGTTAAGTGGGAAGAAACAAAACAAGACATGCCAAGTTTACCTTTTTCTACAAAAGGATTTACAGATCCAAGAATCAACAATAGTGACTCTAGCTAGCATGCAAATAAGGGAAATCATATAGATCTTCCCATACATAAATTATTAAGACCATTGCTTTATATATGAAGACTTATATCAGATTATGGATCCTTTTATAAACTAAAGAATACCCATAATCAAATTTTCTTTGGGATTTACAAGTAACTTCACATAGTGTGATACATTTACTTATTATAGATTTGAAGAAAGTATTGGAAGTTTACAAAATCCATTAAGAGGTGTAATTGTCATGCATGCTCAGCCTCAATGGAAAATCTAATAGGCCCAAAAAGGCATAATTTTTTTTTAATTTATAGAACACAAAAAAATTTTGAAGATATTTGCAACTTGATCTTTAGTTGAACAAAAATTGACATCAATATCACTATTCAGGACTTTGTCTCGAATAAAGTGCATATGAACTTCAATATGCTTGGTCCTTTGATGTTGAACTAGATTTTTGGTAATAGCAATACAATTTTGGTTGTCACATAGAAGATTGGTTCTCCTTTTGACACTCATGTGTAGTTCATCCAGTATTTTCAGCTACATAGTTTCTTTTACTTCCATAACACTTCTATACTCTGCTTCAATAGAAGATATATACATTGTTGGTTGCTTCTTACTACTCCAAGTGATGGCACTTACACCCAACTTGAAAACATATCTAAAAGTATACTTTCTATCTGCAACATCACCAACATGATCAGAATCACAATAGCCAAATAATTTTGCATCATTAGAAGAAGAATAAAAAAGACCATAATTAACTATTCCTTTAATATATTTCAATTTTTTTCCATTTTCCAATTATCCTCATAAGGTTCTTGCATAAATATTGAAACTACTCCTACTGCATAAGAAATATTAGTTCTAGTAATAGTCAAATAAATAAGACTACCAACTAGTTGTCTATATAGAGTAGGATCAAATTTATCACAAGCTAGTTTGGGATCTAATTTAACACCAACTTCAATAAGAATGGCTACAGGATTACATTAAATCATGTTAAATATTCTAAGAAAATTCACAACATACTAAGATTGAGATGTAATAATAGAATTATGATCTTGAAATATAACTATGCCAAGAAAATAATTTATCAAACCTAAATTAGTCATTTTAAAACATTCTTTTAATCTTTCTTTGATTATAATAGTTAAATTTCTATCACTTGCTAGTAATCAAAATATCGTCAACATAAAGAACAATACGATAATATGATTGTTTTCAAACTTAAAAATAAATCATTATCATAACAGTAGTTAGAAAATCCAAGATCTTGAAAGAAACTGTTAATTTTAGCATATCAAGCTCTAGGAGCTTATTTAAGACCATACAAAGAATTTTTAAGATTACAGACATAAAGTTCCTTACCAAGTTGTTAAAAACCTTTAGGTTTATTCATTCAAATTTCTTCTTTTAAATCACCATTAAGAAATACAGTTTTGACATCCATTTGGTGAATCTCCCAACCATATTGGGTAGCCAAAGCAAGAATAATTCTAACAGTGCTCATTTTTTCTACAAGAGAAAAATTATCAACATAATCAAGACCAAGTTTTTGAGTGAAACCACAAGCTACCAGCCTTGCCTTGAACTTGTTAATTTCTCCTATAGAGTTATATTTGATCTTGTACAACCACATAGATCCTACAATGCTTCTCTTAGAAGGAGGAGGGACTAGTTCCCAAGTGTTATTTTTAATCAAAGCATTGTATTCATCTTTCATAGCCTAAATCCATCTATCATCTTGATAGGATTCTTTAAAATATTTTGGTTCAACCTCATAGAGGGTCATCAAGGCATGATAATTATGTTGACTTGAGTTATTTTTCTAAGACTATCAGGATGAGAGTTTTGAATAATACTTTGAGCCCATTTAGGAACATTTTGATGCAAGACATCTTGAGATGACTCCCCATAAATCTCCATCATGTCTAGATAAGGATAATCAACCTCTTGAACTTTTGTTTCCATAATTTTAGGATAAGGATTATGAAACTATAGTTCTTGAGAAGCATCAAAAGATGTCTTTTCCAATACAAGAAAACTCCTATTTTCTATTATGGCATTCTTGAAAGGATCATATACTCTCAAAACTTTAGTTCTATAACCATATCCAACAAAAATACAATAAAGGAGGTTGGATCAAGATTCTTCCTTTTGTCTTTTGGAATGAAGATAGAAGCAAGACTACCAAATATTCTTAAGTGAGAAATATATGGTTTTTATTTTTCCATACTTCATGATGAGTAGCTTGATGAAGACATTTAGTAGGAAATATATTACGAATATAGAAAACAATATTCATAGCTTTAGCCCATAAGAACTTAGGAACATTAGAAGCATGAGTCATAGTTCTAGCCATTTCTAAGATAGTCCTATTCTTCCTTTCTACAATTTCATTTTGCTGAGGGGAATAGTGAGTAGTCAACTCTCTTTGAATCTCACATGACACACATAGCTTATCAAACTCTTTCTTTGACATATTCTTCTCCATTTTCAGTCCTAATTATCTTAATTTTCATGTTAGAATAACTTTCAATAAAATATTTAAATTCCATAAACTTAGACAAGACATCAAACTTCTTCTTAATAAAATAATACCAATTCATTCTATAGAGGTCATTAATAAATCAAACAACATACAGATATCCACCGAGAGAAGGAACTGAAGTGGACATCTCATATCACTATGAATCAATTCTAATAAATGAGAAGAATTTGGAATGTGATTCTTGTGAAATGGTTGAGATTTTTGTTTACCATGTAGGAAACTTTTACAAGTTTCATGATCTAAATTTATTTTGGAATACCAATAACAAGATTCAGTCTAGACATTTCATACAAGATTTTGAAATTAAATGACCAAGTCTTTCGTGCCAAATTTGAATATCATTTCTAGAAGAGGAAGAAAAATAGGATTAAGACAAAGAACCATCAAAGATGTATAAGCCATTTTTATAAATACCAAAAGCAATAAAATTCTTGAAATTATCTTTGACATGTAAATTATCTTGTAGAAAAAAAAACTTTAAAATTTTATTTAGTTAGTTGAGAAACGAAAAAATATTATTTTTCAACTGAGGAGCATACAAAACATTCTTAATTACCCCATTTGACAATTTAACATTCCCACAAGCTTTAGATCTAATAATGGAGTTGTCTCCTAGATAGATATTTTCCTCACAATTGAAAACATCTGAGAGGATACTAGGAGTACAAGTCATGTGCCTAGATGCACCACTATCAAGAATATGAAAAGGCAATATACGGGGTAATAAACTACTTAGCAACATTTGCGTGATTTTCTTCCGATTTTGATCTTTCTTTTGATTGTTAAACTTGTTGTTCTTAGCATTCTTAATTGATTTGTTAATTTTTACTCTATAATTAGATTCTTTATGCCCAAATTTTCCACACTTGTTGCAAGTTCCATTGAATTTGAAATTAAAATAAGGACATTTTTACCAAAATCATGCTTAGGATTTGATTTAAATCTTGATCTAATGTTAGAATTCTGATTAGGATTGTTATTATTACTATTATGAGTATAATTATGATTTTGATAGAATAATTCTTAGAAGCATACTCTTTTGAATCAAAATTCTTCATTACACGCTCTTATTAAATTAATAGAGAAGACAAAATGTCTACATTAGGAAAATCATTTTGATACTTAGAGTTAAGAAAAGAGATAATTTTTGAATTTTTATGAATATTTGTTTGAATTATGGAGTATAGAAGCTTATCTTGGAATTTTTCACAGTTATAACCATCTAATTGATATTTTAATGTTCTTAATTTTATCTAGATAATTGACTATTTTCTCATCCCCTTTCATAGGAGTTGTAAACAACTCTAAAACTAGCTTAATTATCTTAGACAAATGAATGCCTTCATGCATAGTCTCTAATTTATTTTAGGCATCAGAAGGAAAGTCCATATGACCTATATGTATTATAATTTCATCTTTTATGCTTTCTAAAAGGATGGAAAGAGCCTCCTAAGTTCTCTCGAGAGAAGGAGTAAGATTTTCAGGGGTTGGTTGTTGATTAAATAAAATTTGGAATAATGGTAGTCAATATAAACTAGGAACATTAGTAAATAAAAATAAATAAAATTGGTAAATAAATATAGAAAATGACCCAAGAAAATAAGCTAGTAAAAATAGAAATCCTAATGTGCAAGAAGAGTAAGGAAACGACTAAGCTAATCCAGAGGCTGATATGGATTGTGTCATATAATTAACTGAATATTTTGGAAGAAGGAAAAAACATGCAAAGGTCCCAAAAAGGATATATTTGAGTTGTTTGGCTAGGTGGGGTGCGAGGAGAGGATCGGGGCACCTTTGGGTACCCTATTCTAAGTTTAGAGTGCCTGGTTTATGCAAGTGGTCCATAAACCAAACTTATAGGGTCGAAGATGATATAAATCCATTATTATCTATTGTGTGTAATTTGTTGCTCTATGCCGATTTTGCCAATGATCAATGATGAAAGATAATCTTGTAAAACCCCAAGACAATAATGAAACCCTAAAATAGAAAGATGCATATGAAGGGGTTGGAATTTCCTCATATACCACAATGGTGGAATAAGTGTTGTACTACATCTCATACCCAATGTAGTTCTATTTTCTTATGTATGTAATCATGCCTTAGGTTCTCTTGTGTCAGTCGCACTTTGTGAAAGTAGTGAGCAATAACTATGTGTAGAAAACATAATATAATGGTGGATGAAATAGAATAAACTTCCCTCCTATGCAATGTGATGTAGATGAACCAACCTTATGCTTTGTGATGGAGCTAGATGGATGCAAATGGGTCCTTTTATGGATGTAATATTAGGTGATGATAGTAGTGCTTAGTGCTTAGTCCCTCATTATCATCTTATAACTTTATATTTATATGTTTATCTTGTTTTAATTTCATAATTAACCCCAAAAAGGCCGACCACTAAAAAGATAAGAAGCTCAAATGGTTAGAAAGTGCCCAAAAAGTGGAGGGAAAGTTCAAAAGGCTCAGGGCACCCCAAATGGGACTAAGGCACCTAGGGTGCCCCAATATTGGGTTGGACACCTTGATCGAGAGGCAAAATGATGTGAAATGAAAAAAATAGACTCTGGGAAAATATGTCTTGAAAGTTGGCAATGACAAAAAAATCAAAGTAAAATGGCCAAAGGACATGGGTTAATTAGTACTTTCTTCACTCAAAAACCATATGAATAGTAGTATGAGAATGGGACTAAATAATGTTTAAAGTGCGTGATTTTTTAATACATTTTCCCTTACTTTATGTTGGTAATCGAAGCTCAAGTAAGATAAAGTAAGTAGAGATGCATACCTAATAATCATTGTAGAGTTATGTAAAAATGTGTTGAAAGAATAAACGAAGCATGGAATGAAAAATAATGGAACATGGAAACTAAATATGTAAAGATACAAAAAGTGGTGAGAGTGAACCTAGGGTAGAAATGCGTGTGTATTTTACGATGTGTGTGATGTACCTATATGGTTAGTATCATAAGTGATGTCATAGAATGTTTTTGTTGTTTCCCCCATTGTTGTAGTTGGTGTTATTGATTGCTTCTTTCTCATACAGATGGACCTACAAGGAGAAAATGATCAAGTATCCAAATACACATTTATATCTAAAACGTGTGTAAAATATGCATGTATATGTATGTGAAATCATGTAAATGTAAAATATGTAAATGAAAAATGGAACATGTGCACCTGATCCATGTCAAGAGAAAAAGTGTAGAAGGATATCCTGTACTGTGATTTTTTTGGGTGATCTCATGCCACCGTGGCCAAAGAAGTAAAGGGAGAAAGTTGCATTATTTCCCACCCGTAAATTTTTCCCTGAAGTTGTTTGTGAAGAGATCTTTGTACTACCTAGTTTTTTTGGTGATCTAACGCCACTAGCTAAAGTAGTGTAGAGAGGAAGTCCATTGTATCCTCTAACCTGTAATTTCTCCCTATAATTCTTAGGATTCCCATGTCCTATAAAATCCGTTGTGTACAAGTTTCAGTAGATGGTATGAACCCACAATGCCAAGGGCATAAACTTAACTAAACTAAACTAGTGTAGAAGTGATGTATAGTATGTAAACCTCAAATTATTTCCCCACTTTGAGGCCACAAGCGACATCACTGATAGGAGAATGTGGCCCAAAAAGAGGACCAACCACATGAACTCTATAAATCTACCCTACAAGGAAGAGAAAGCGCTTGGTAGGAACCAAGGCGTGCACAAACAAGAGGCTAGCCAAAGATAAGTGTTAGTACAAACAAACATGTATGGATAAATTAATGTTTAAAGCTATCTAAACAATTTATAAGCTACCAAGTAATGTAGTAATGTAAACACAAATGAATACAAAGTAAGTCACATAAAGTGGGCTGCAAACATGGGACATCACTCACGATGTCATAAGACACAAAAGGCCATCATGGCCACATAAAATAAATAAGTGTGCACACAAAATAGAGGGAAAGGACTACATACAATAGTAAGCAATAGATAAACAAGTATAAACAATAAATAACCATGAAATAAAGTAATCCTACAAACAAATGTTACACATGAAGCACCCGTTAGCATGTTAGAAAGATAACCAATATGTAAAAAGTGTGTATAACCATGTAATATAGAGTGCTAAGTACAAAATGAAATAATAACACTTGTGAGAGATGAATGTGGATGCCCCAGTGACCAATGTAGGATGGTTATAAGGAGAGCATATGTAATGAACGTAAAATACCCGTATCTATGATCACAATAAATAAAAATCATGAATGCACATGTGTGTATGGTATAAATAAATGACATACAAGAGATATAACTAGCATGTGTAATAAAGTGACCATATACAAGCAAATGTAAACAAGAATTAAAAAACCAAGATATACAACATGTTGTGGATGGGTGGAATGGAATGCAAGATGGAATGATAGGATCCGCATTCCCCGGAGTGAATGGAAATGCATACGGTGAGGTTTATTTGGTATGCCCCTCAGTGAGTCTAGAATTAACCATAAATGAGAGTATGTCATTAAGAAATGGTCGAATAGTGTGTGTCGTGTGTCTAACGATCTGTGATGAGTGTGTATGTGTAGATATGCAACCTAGAGATGAACATGCAATGATGTATCCTAAAGTGTATATATTATAATGAGAAAAATAGAGGGAGTGGTGATGTAGACTAAATTTTATACCACTAAAATATGAAGGAATAGTTGACCATTTAGCCTATAGTGTATGTCACTAACCTAGTAATGTTGCATGATAGAAGGTCAAGTGATGAACATGTGTGTATGATAAGGTCCATTTGATTTGTAAACCCTTGGCAGTCAAGTATGGACCAAGGAACTAAAGTACATAAAATGGTAGTGATTCTAGTTCGTAGAAGATGATGTAGTATGTGTGATAATAATAGCAAAACATATGACATGTAATTCATGATGAATAATATGCAATGCAATGTGTGTAGATAGACTAGTAGTGTGAAGATGTGTGTTATGTAGTATGTAGTATGAGTAGTATATGATGTTAGACTCATAGACAATAAGAGTGTGACACATATGTGATGAATACTAGTATGATGTGTAGAGTATGTATGATGTATGAATGTGTAATTCAAGTGTGTATGTAGACTAAAAGTGTAAGGTGCATGGTATGCAAGATGAGAAGCATATAATGTAGACCCTAAGAGTGTGACACATGTATAATGACAATTAGTATGATGTATGATGTGTAGATGCACAAATGATGTAGACTAAATGTAGAGTGTATGATGTAAGATGTAAGACATATGATGTAATATGTGTGAAGAGACGCAATGTGTAATGCCTATTATGTAGTGTGTGGGGTTCATGTGTAGTAAGCCCTCAACAATAAAGTGTGAACCAAAGCACAAGAGTGTGTCATTAGGTAATGACAATGCTAAAGTGTAGATTAAAATTCCTATGCTATAAAATTGATGTACGACAATGTGAAGGGAAAGGTGTGTTGATGCTAAGGTGGAGGGGATGTGTAAATTTTATGTCCCCCGAGTGTGTGGTAACACATGGACTATTTGATAAAAGATGTATGAAGGTGGTGAAGTATCATAATTTTGTAAGATTTATTTAGTAATGGGATGAATAATAATATATCATATGGTATGTGTGACAAGTGATAGATGATTGTAGAGGTACGTATGTATGAGTGGTTATGTAATAGATAGATATGTTAATGTAAGATGAAATGAGGTTCTTTATTGTAACAAACCCCTCAACAGTCATATAAGAACCATAATAATATGAGTGTGTCATCAGGAGGGTAGGGTGACAAGAGCTTCCTACTTAATACAAAGTTTGCGTGAAGCAATGGAAGTATGGTGGGCAAGAGTAATAGTAGGACCATGTGGTGGTGAAATTTGCAATGTGTCTTGACCAACAGTAGAAGGGGTAGTTGCTTTGAAAAAATGATTGGTTGTTGAAGTGGTGTAGGATGAGGAGGTATTTTGAATGGTGGTAGTTTTTTTGGTGTTGATGACGTTATTGAAGGCTTGATAGGAGGCCAAGTTGCACTGATTTTTAAAGGAGGTTGCTTAGATTGACTTGTTAATGTCATAGATGCCTTGAGAGGAGGGGGAGTGAGACTAATTTTAAGAGGTGGTTTCTTGACTTGAGTAGATTGCATAGGTGGCACTTGAGTGATGGAAGATGAAACATTAGAAGTGATGAATGGATGCTCATTAGACATGGTGGAATCAGATTTAGGAACCCATTGAGGTAGAATATTTGTAGATAGGCATGCAAGAGAATGTTGTGTAGTGAATGAGATAAATCCCTGATGCTCAAGATGTTTGATTCTTCTTTGTAATGCATAGAAATCATTTTCCTTATGCCAATTTATTCAATCAAAGTGCTAATATTGACACCCTCAACACTTTTCTAGTCAATAAGGAGGATAGAAATGAGTAGGAGGTAAAGTGATCAAGTGACAACTAAGGAGGTTAGTAAGAAGGTCATGTTGTTCAATATTGCGATCAAGGATGAGAGGATCTGGTAATGGTATGAATTGAGGCTCACTGATATGAGGAAATTGTATTCATTTTTCTATCCACCCACTAAATTTCTAATCCCATGCACGTCGGCCTATGACCCAATGGGCATTGGTCATGCGGCCGAGGCACACACAGGCATCGAGCCCCTCCTTTATGTGATAATTGTGAGAAGATGATGCCATTGATAAAGACTAGATGTAGAAAATTAAATGTTCATGCATTCATTCTGAAAGCATAGGATGATTTATTACAACAATATACCCATTTATATAAAAAAGAAACATCATACAAAGAATAGGTTTGATTCTTAACATAAAGGAAAGACATTAGGGTCTGCACCCATGAGCTAGATATTCAAAACAAAGTCATATATTCATATTGATCATAAATTTAGTAACCACATTACATTCAAAAGGTTCATAGTAGACTAAAATGTATCAAAACAGGGATCTGAATCATATATTAAAAGTCCTAGCTATGCTTCTCCTATTACAAAAATTTTACAGACCCATCCCATTAGAAATAATAAAATTCCTACAATCCTTTAATGAGAACCCCAACTCCTAGAAACTCCTAATACTTTCTACAGAGCTTATCTTTCCATCATCTCTATAATGGTCATGATGCTTATCTCTTCTCTCTCTTCCTCCCTCTCTTTCCCTTCTACCCAGTCGTCTTCATATATAGGTTTAGCAACCACTGCCATGCCTTCCTTCAGAAGTAGATCACTTTCCAAGTGTCTAAGTGGTCCTCCAATGTAGCATGCTTATTATGATTTGAGATATCTACTCTTTGCAATGATGTCTTTTGAGAACCTTCCATGCATAGAATATTATTTCCTTTCCCACCAAGTCTCTAGGCTGGAACCTTATCCACTCGACATGCCTAGTCGGGTAACATTTTTTATCTCATGCATCTAGAATTCCAAATGTGGCTAATTCCTTAGACCCTATTGTTCTACCTTGTGTGTGCCCTGGTTTCTCCTAAACCCTTCTTAAACCCTTTTCATGTGTTCTTTTCCCCTACACACCCTTATTCTTCCCTGGTCTTGCACACACATGCCCTTTGACACTTAGCCAATATTTTGAGGCCCAACATCACCCCACACTAAGATTTTTCTCCATCCTCAAAAACACAATATCTTTTTAAAAAATAAATAATGGTGAGACTTGGATAGTTTGAATAAAGAATGAAGGAATGAAGAATTAGAAGAATGAAATAATGGAGAAGGGAAGAATGAAGAATTCTACTATTGTAAAAGGAGTGGGAGCTCCTTCCTCATTGTCACCTAGATCTTATCTCAGGCATCAACTTCACCATGTGACTTCTGGACCAGGTCACCCACAAGAGTGCTCACCTCTTCAAAGCTTAGTTCATAACCTTTAGCATTCATCATATCAATAATTACTTCCAACCGCTTACTAGGGTTGTCAAGTGCATCCATTCTTCGTGTGACCTGGGGGTACAATTCCTTGAGCTGATTCTTGACCAAACCTCATAAGGTTTTGATTTCTTCCATTTAATTTTAAACCTCGGCTAGGATATTATTCCGATCTACCCTATTTCCTTTTTTATTCTCCTGGAACTCCTTCATATCTGCCTCATGTGTAGTAACTAGTATACTTTCTACTCTATCCCTATCAAAGCATAATTATCATATACGGCCTCAACCATACACGTGAAAATATGTATAATTGTGAGGAATTGGGAATATCAAGTGAATTTCTTACCAATATTATTTTTCTCTTCCTCCTTATGGTGCACCAACACTTCTTCGTTAATTCAAAAGTGAGTGGCCACCTTTCCATGGTGAGGATGCATGTTAATTCTTCCAAGCATTGCAAGGTTGACTCATATTTATTCTCAAGTGGTGCTAGGTTTGGGTATTTCAAGATAATGGCAGTCATGATCATTTCAATTTTCTTTTACACCTCTCATACCTTCACCTTTTCCTCCTTTTGTTTACACCTTAATTTTGAGCTAATCATCTCTTCCTACTTCAATTCCTTGCTTTTCTCAATGGGTTACTCCTCCTTCTCTAGTTCTTCTTCTAGGAACCTTACCCTTTAACTCCTTCCAAATAGAATTTCCTCAAACTAAACCAATACCTTGTTGAGGGAATTATAGACTTTCTCATCTAATAAATATTAAAAATTTACTAGTGGGTTTACTCCTCTATTCTCTAGTACCTTCATTAGCGCTCTATGAATAACCTCGAACTTAGACTCATCAATATGGGACTCAAAAGCCCAAGATAGTATATTCTTCATTCATGGGTATGTGCCTTATTATTTGAAGGAAGACCATGCAAGGAGTTGTTCTGCGGGCACAAGTACTACTGGAAGTGCCCATGTAATACCTTACTTGGGTCGTTGATGTAACTCATCCCTGCTCCGCGATGCTACCACAATCTTCCCTCCTATGTGTGTTGCCTTCGAGAAGCTTATCTCCAAGTTGGGATATCCACCCATACTTCCATACTATTTTCCTATGTTTTCCTCCTCTATCTCCTTAAGTATCTCATCAATTCTTTACTCCACTTCCGCTCCCACTAACTCCTTTATTTTTCCCGCTACTTCTCTTTTCGTAGCCTCTTCTATTTACTCCTTGGTGAGGCTTAGGGTCCTTTGATCCTTTGAATTCACTTATTCACTCTCCTCTTTTCCTTGAGCGCTTTCCTCTTCTCCATATTTTTTTCATTTTCTTCATCTTCAAAGTCGTGCACATCATACACCAGATGGTCTTGAGCTTCTTCATGCTTGTCATCATCCCTCTCACCTCTCGTAGTCCTCCAGGTTTCTATTTATTCCGATTCTACCTTCTTTGCTACCTTCTTCCTCTTCCTAACTGGTGATTCCAATATAGGAGACTCTTCCCTTTCTTCTCCTTTTGCAGGAGATTCCTTCCTTAAGTGATTCCTCTTATATGGAGAATATTCTTTTTATGGCACCTCTTCCTAGGGTGATTTTTCCTTTTCCTTAGCAGGGAATTCTTCCATCGTGCATATGTACTTGGCTTGGCACCTAACTCTGGTGTGTCCATAGATTGTGATGTCTACACACTTTGTGCTTTCTTCTATGATACCTCTTACCTCTCCCTATTTCTTGGCATGACCTTCTTTCTTCCGGTGGCATCTTCTGGGATGGAGATGTCACTCTCTAAGTATGTGCTCTTCTCATATTTGGGCCTGATCCACAAGTATACCATCACTACGGTCCTTTCGAAATTGGTAGTGTCACCAATTTTGTCATGCACACCTCATGAGAGACATACTTCTTCACATAAGCATGCTTCTTGGGATATACTAGCTTTCTTCGTAGCTCGCAATGTTTTTGGTCCACCTCACTGAGGTCAGACCCTAGTCTTTTAGCTTCTTTAAAGCAATTGACCCTTGCTTGAAAGTATTGCGTGGTGAAAGAAAAAGGTATCTTTCACCATGGACTCTTGGTCTCATCTGTCAATGTGAATATGCCAATGCAAAAATTTAGTAGATAGTGAACTCGGCTTTTCTCGTGTATTAGCACTAGAAATTGTTCGGGTATTCTCCATTCAACTTCGAATGCATCACGCATCCTTTTGTACCATTTCTCTAAGCGTGCCTTGTGGGCAGCTGTCATGGTGTCACAAGTGTATTTTTCAAATCTCTTTGCGGGGGAAGGGTCTTCATCTAGATACTCCCATACAAATTTCTTTGGCCCATCAAGAACTCCAATCTCTGAGAAGACGATGGTGAGGAGGACATTTCCAAACATAATCTTCTCTCCTTCATGTGCGGAACTGATGATTTCTTCTGTAATGAAGGCGGGAAGGTTATAGATGGTTCCTTCCACAATCTTCCGACACACATTCAACCAAGCCTTATTTATCTATGTCCACCTCTCTTTCCCATTCAACTTAGATACCAAGCATGTGGCCATCCTCATCATTAGGTCAGAGATATCTGATATATCGAATTAGCATGAGCCCTTCTTATAATCGTAATATTATATTGTATCCTTAATAGCTTCCTTGTCCTTCAGGTCATCATTTAGCAATTCCCTTCGTAGTTAAGGCCAATTAAATTAGAGACAAAGTAGAAGTTGTTCTCATGCATGCACAAAATCAACCATTGGTATAGATGCTTGGGATTCCCAAAATAGGGCAACTAATATATTTGTAGCAACCCGGATTTCTCTAATTTTACCTTCACCTTAGCATTGTAGATTGACATCCCTTCTGGTGTCCTCTTATATGTTGGATGAACTAGTTCTAATGTAATTTTCTTCTCTCGTGGTGCTTGTGCGGTGGTTATAGTTACGTCCATCTTCCTCATGTGGGATACCCATTATTTTCCAAGAAACACTCCATCTAGGTATTGCATCTCCGCATACCACTCTTCATTGAAAATGGTAGCAGAAGCTTGTTTCCCCTTACACTTTCCTTTATTTTGTGAGGCAGTTTCCTTCTTTGGTGTCATTTTATTTATCAGGTTAAAAAAATTCTTCCTTACTCCTCTTCCTTTCTCTTCTCAAATTTGTGGCTTTCCTTCATGAAGAATCCCTTTACTCCTATGCCCTAGCTGCAGAACCCTAACCTAGAAAACCCTTCCATAAGATGATGTACTCTTCTGAACCCTTCTTCCCTATGCCCATGTACTCCTTCCACTCTAGTTTGCAAATCACACTAGTCATGCACTTAGATTTTTACAATTCCTCCTTCACACAAATATTTCTTTACGGATGCCCTAGTTTGTAAGAGCTCTTCAATATCGTAATAGCAAGGTAAATAATAGTGTGCCCAACCCTCTACTTATAGCTTTTTCTTCTTTCCCATAATAAATGTTATGCCACCTACTAATGTACTTAGCATTAAATGTATATTTTTCCACTAAATCTGACCTTAAGCGCTCTTACCCACGTGCCCCATCCTGCACAAAAATCTCTACAACCTTATGGCACACAAAAATCCCTTCGACCGAAGACTCTTACATGTGCTTACGATTGCCGAAGGTAATTCTTCTTCCCTTGACCTAATTTTTTCCCTTGCCTACCTCATGTATTTCTTGTGCTTATCACCCTCTTGTATGTGGTCTTTATAAAGATATCCTAACATCAAAATTCTTCATGTCCACCTTTTCCACACGTTGTCTCCTACACTACATGCCTTCAATTTAGGCCATCGAAACACAACTTCCACTACCAAATTTTATTTTTCTTTACATAAATCTACCCCACACAAAAATAGATGTGTGAGTCCTCTGTGCATACATAGCCTTTTGAAATTAATAAGTGGTTACCGATGAACAAGGTGCACAAAACAACATAAATAGAACAAGTAGCGAGAAAGGGAAACATAAGGAAAATAAATGCATTAAGGGAGATCCTAGACTAAATGGAAATAATACCTTATTTAAAAACACAAGGAAGACTTATTTATAGTAGGGCTTTAACCTACTCCCATTGAAATGGCCTGGTAACCTCATCCCATCCAACATGTGTAACTGGAAAGTTCCATATTCAAGGATGTACGAGATGATATATGGCCCTAACCAATGGAATTTTAGTTTCCCAAGATGGTGCAGAAAATTGGAATCATATAAAAACCATCTACCCAACCTTGAATTGTTTATTTTTAATAAGACGGTCATAGCATGCTTTCTATCATGTATTTTCAATCTTATGACTCCATCTATCAAGTAATCACCTTTAATTCAGCTCCATTAACTTCTCCATGCACTCTTGAATTACTTGTTCATCAGCTAACCCTCCTGTGTGCACAATACATAGTGATGGTAGTGTAAATTCAACTAGTAAGACAACCTCCACACCAAACACCAACTGAAACAATGTGGATTTTTTCAATCTCTTATAGGTTGTCATGTATGCCTATAGAACAACTAATACCTTATCATCCCGATATTTTCTTCCCACATCAAAATTTTGGTCAACGTGTGACTCAAAAAATTGTTAAACACCTTAGTAGTTCCATTATCTTGTGGGTGATAAGGGGTAGTCTTATGATGGTCCACCATGAACTCTTCCAACAAAATCCTAATTTTTTCATTCAAAAAATGTGTACCCCTATCACTAGTCAAGCTTAAAGGACATCCATACCTGTTGATTATGTTCTCCCATAAGAATCTAGTAGTTTTCGTTGTTGTAAAGTCCTTTATAGGTGCTTCCTTCACCCACCTTGTTAAGTAATCAGTGCAAGTGATGATATAGCGTGATCCAGTTCTTCACTTGGCAAGTGAAATTGGTGCTACAAAATCAATTTTCCATTTTTCAAATGGTTTTGCGATGGCTATCGACCTCAAAGGAATTTCATCCTGTCTTCCTGGTTTTCCAAGGCATTGGAAATGGTCACAAGCCTTGCAAAAATCAATGCAATCTTGGTACATATTTTCCCACCAAATACATGTGAGTAGAATATTCCACAAAATGGCATTCCCCATTTAGTTCCCTCTCCTACAATTTCACCATGTGCTTCTTCCATGATTTGCAGCATGCTCATGTTTTAACATGCATCGGTGCATAACCTCATCACAACCTAGTTTGTATAAGTCTCCACTATATAACATATATGGCGCAACGCATATAGCTAATTGTTTCCTTTCCAAATTTTTCATTCCTTCCGACGCCACACCCATTTTGAGAAACACAACAATATCTTCTAAGTTAGAGGGTGCGTGTCGTAACCTAAAAAGTTACACATCTGGCATAACATCCTTAATACTCTGCGCATCCTCCCCTGAGTCAATTCTTGACAAATGGTCAAGCCCTAAGTTACTCTTTCCTAGTTTCAAAACAATTAGTAAACTCAAACTCCTGAAACAACAAGACCCACCAACATATGTTCCCTTACAAAATGATATTGTTCACAAAGTACTTCAAGGCCATGTGATCTATGTAAAATATGAAGGGTGTTTCAAGTAAATACTGTCTGAACTTATGCAATGTGTAGATCATCAAAAGTTATTTTGCTTAGTAGTGGTGTAGTTATATTCTGCTGGTGTTAACTTCCTACTTGTAAAGAAAAGGGGGTGATCAACAATCCCTTCTCCAGGTTGTGCTAAGACTACTCTAATGGTTTTCCCTAAGGCATCAACATGCATATGGAAAGGTTTATCCCAAGAGGGAAACCATAATATGGTTGCAATGAAAATTTAATCCTTCAAATTGTCAAATGTAATCTAATGTGCCTCTCCCTAATGAAAGGCACTCTTGTGTTTTAGTAACTTCTCCAATGGAATGGCAATTTTGGCATACCCTTGATAAACTTTTGGTAGTATCCCGTATGCCCAAGGAATCCATGCATTACACTCTGATTGGTAGGCTCCCCTAACCCTATAATAACAGTGAATTTGGTGGGATCCACCAATAAACCTTCCTTACATATGATATGCCCCAAAAGAGTCCCAAATGGAGTAGTAAAAACACATTTCTTAATGTTGATGGATATCCTCAACTACCAACATCTCTCAAACATCAGCCTCAAATTATCACAATGGTATTTCACTAGTCCATACACCATCCAGTCATCAAGGTAGACTTGCAAAAACTTATGGATAAAATCCTAAAATGCCTAGACCACTATGCATGAAAACACATTCGGCGTGTTCTTTAGTCCAAAAGGCATGACCATATAGGAAAAACTTCCCCACTTAATGGTGAAAGTTTTTCTCTCTTGGTCATCTTAAATAATTCTAACTTGATGGTATCATGAGAATCCATCCGTGAAGGAATAGATTTCATGCCTAGCCACTCCTTCCATAATCTCTTTGGTGAAGGGGGTTGGAAAAGGATCAATTACACATACTACATTTAAGTCCCTGTAGTCAACATAGATCCTTATCCTTCCATCCTTCTTAATATTGATGACCATGGGGCTTACCCATTCTGATTCCTCCATAGCTTCTATGATTCCTGAAGTGATAATTTTTTCTATCTCCTCTTTAACCTCGACGCAAAGATTCATATTCATTCGATAAGTCCTTATCCAGTCGGTGTGCACCTTCTTTTAAATTGATCTTCATCTCCCCCAATGAGTGGTGAATGCCTTTAGGCTCATGATACCCACATGGAAATAAATCTTGAAACTCACGCAAGAGATCAATGATCTTTGATACTTCCTTCTCTCGACTAATAGTCTCCAATAGTGGTCTCCTTAGTTTCAACCTCCAAACCAATGTTAACCTTATTTGTTTTTAGGGGTTCATGGTAGGTGTGCTCTTTCTCATCAAAGCACTATCAACAACTTCACGCTCTTTTCCAGATATGGTTAACATCCAAACTCTCCATCTTTTTCCATCTATTACATAGACCATCTTTCCATTTTCCTATCCATGCATGCACACTCAAGTTTTACCTCTTTTGGAACTTCTTCATCAAAGCATGGTTCTAAACCAGGTTCACCTAATTAATCCAGTATTTTATCTTCTTCCATGACACTATCTCTCATTTTTAGGTACTTAACAACCTGTAATGCTCTATCCACTAATGGTTTAGTACTCCAATATTCAAAATCTTGAAGGAGTTTAGTCATTAAACCCTTCTAGTTTCTAGTCTAACGGCACATCTCGGAGTGAATATACCATGTGTGCACACAACCTTATAAGGTGGAATACAACTTATGCACCAATAAAGAAGGTGGCAAGACCTCTGTGCCTCCCATCCATGCTCTCTCACATGCTTGGACGTGGGAAGAGGTGGGTTCCTTCCCATGGTATTATTCTATTGCATTGTGTGCATTACTTTGGGAGAACCTATCATAGAATGCAATTCTCACCTTGTGCCACTCTAGAAGGCTATCACCATGAGTTTCCCACCAATGCACTAAGGTCCTAAGATAGTTATAGTTGAGCATCCCTCTTCTTTAAATCTCATTTTTCCACTGATCCTCCATTTCCCGTAATAAATCATCAAGGTTGCCCCCTCTAGAGTAACTTGGAAATTTATTCCCTCTTAAGTGCTCGATCGAGTGTGTCTTCATTACCCTTATAACAGATCCTCTTAGTTTTTTCCCAATTAACTCATAAGTCATGTGCGCCCAATTGTCACATGCCACACTAGTTTTATCACTCATGGACTGAGCATCTTCAAACTGGATAAATCCCTCCGTAGGGTGAATCACCTTAGGGTCCCCGATAGCACACATAGATCCTTTCAATAATATATTCTCCCAATGGCTCAAGTATATGGTGCTGATTTTCCATCGATTAATGGGATGATGACCGACTCCTCCTTATTTTCAAAACTTATGTATCCCTTATTGAACACTAGGTTAGAATTATTCTTATAGCATCGGGGGTGCCTAAGTAACACTTGGAAATTTTTCTACCTCGGCTAGTGCCAAGACTTCAAAATCCTCACTAAACCTTTCCCCTTAGATAGTGATAGCAACATCCTTCAAGACACCAATGGGAATTTCCTTTTTTTTTGTTAGCCATATACAACACATTCGAATATGGTTGTAATGGGGGTATTCCCATCTGATGTGATGCATCTAGGGTTAGAACATTGACCTCCATGCTCGTGTCAATCAAAATATTTCTCAAAATCCACCCATCTACAAAAGCATTCAAGGTGATCTCCTTTTCATAATCAAGGTTGCGGGAGAGAGGTTGGCATGCAAAACCTACCTATCGTGCCCTTCTCAAAGCACATGGTACCTTCTCCCCGTAACCACTCTCCTAGTAAGGTAATGATATCCTCTTGCCTCAACATCTTTCATACTTCTCTAAGCCTCTAAAATTAGAGCCTCAACATTCTTCCTTTACTCTAACTACCTTAACTATTCTTTCAGGTACTAGATCTCTCCCTGAAGGCTCTGAATCACATCCATGGTTTCTTGATACACCTCCTTTTGATGAGTAGGGTATGGATATTTTCCATACACCACCTCTTATCTAACAACCAAAGTGGTATTTTCCTTGGTACTTCCCTCACGCGCATAGCCTCTACTCGTGTTGTAACTAGTATTGGTTATAGTTCTAACTCATGCGCCTCTCTTGGAATTCATTATGAATTAACCTTCTTTATACTCACCATCATTGCACCTTTTTCTTTCTGATGTTATTAGATCATGTTCTCAAATAAATCTAGGAACTCTTTATAGTTTTGTATTTTTCCACACCATGAACATTGAAGTAGATTAAGGCACTCACACTGATAGTGCTTCATGGATCCACATTTGTAACAGGTTCCACATGGGAACTCACTTCTTCCTCCTCTGTGGTTACCATGACCATGAAATCCTCCTCGAAGCTTATTCCATAGGATTCTTCATCCGTGCGACATTCCTAGTGATGCCCATTATCCTTAGAATTTCTCATGAGGCTAGTATGGTGAATACCAATATTAATGGCATTATGTATCTAGTTAACCAATCTATAATCCTTAATGTCATGGGTAGTAGAGGTGTAGATCTTGCAACAACAATACACATTCTTATGGATCGCGCATTGTAGCAAAGTGGGAGCCTACTTTCATCATGATCTCTATGGAAAATTTCATAGTCCACTATCATGCGCATGTTGATCTCATGGGACAAATATTCTTTGTATGTCCCTCTACCTCACAATCTGTGCACCATAGACCACTATGAATCTCATGTGTCGAGTTCATAGATTGATCCTCCGATTGCTTCAAAAATTACAACAATGAGCCTCAAGGAAGGGGCTAACACTTGTATCTATGCTTCCAATGGCCTCAATGTGTAGGGAAGCTTCCAATGCCTCATGTAGGTCTTTGAATTCTTTTTGTGAAATCTCTTTCTTAAACGGTATTATCAATCCTAAACAAACCACTGAGTATGCTAAGAGGGGTGAATATCATAGGATAGATTTGATAAGAGTGTCTTAAAATGTGTGTCGTAATCCCGCACACTCTCTTCGACATTCCCTAATTTATCTCCTTGGTGTGATGATTCTCTTCTATTCAAACTCAGGGATATGGAACTCAACCAAGAAGGCATTCTACGTGCGAGTGTAATCTACCTTGTTTGATGGGTGTCATACTTCTGGTACCAAATATGTGTGCATCCTTATAATGTTGTTACAAAATAACTTAGCTTCTGCTCTAGGGTAGTGATCCCCTTCACATGCCATAGTAGTTCACACTTGTGTACATGCTCTGTAGCATCCTCAACACCTTTATAGTCTATTAGGTGCAAAGACATCTCAAAAATGAATTATTGAAGTGGTTGAGGTCCTTGTCTTCCTGACCTAGAACCTTGATTACCTCTAGTGTTACCTCCACAACCAAATCCACTAGATCTACCAGGTCCTATTCCTATTGATCCCCGGATCTTTTAATTCCACCAGGTCCTCCAGCTCCTATACCACCATATCTACCTCATGTATCTAGTAAAGTTCTTGAAGTGGTCATGCCTAACGCTCCTAACATCCCACTAAACTATGTGCCAATAGTTTTTAATATTGTACCACTACCAGATGTGTTTCCTACACCACTTATATATACTATACCCAAGCTTTTCATACTCACACTTTTCCCAAAAATTGTTCCAAACAATATTCTTCCAAACACAAGAAATGATTATACAACCATAAATGTACCAAATGAAAAATTATATCTCCTAGGCATAGATCGGTCACTTCCACCGATACCAACTGTGTTAGCAATACTTATCTCTTGATTTAGAAGACTAAGCACCAAGGGTTGGTCACAGGTGGATTCGGATGCACGCCGATGGATCTCCTTTCTCTAAGTGACAAACCCTCATCAAAAGCCAAAGGGATCTCTCTTTTGCACTCTCCAAGATGGGGTAACATAGACTTCTTAGGCTCCACGTCCTCTACCCAAACCTCAATTCTTCCCCACAATGTCTACCTCCATAACTCCATCACTCATACAACCTCATGTTATCTAGCTAGTTCCCTTTCATGTGCTTTTTTATACTTGAGTCGTCTCTCCTCTATTACTTTTCTAGCTATAATGTATGCCACCTTCCTCCACCCTGGCTTCCTCATCCAATGCTCGGAGAGTCTTATCCAACCATAGGGAATGCTTCCAAACTTAGGGTAATGATCGGGATCTTAATAACTAAAGGGATAGCACATGGGAATGATCCTCTAGGCTCCCTTAAGAACTCAAACTTAGCAACCTCAGGAAAAGAATACGTAGAAATAGTGTATTATAGGGTATAACTAGTCAGCACTCTTTTCCACCAATGATCAACAACATGTGTCCAAGTTAGATCAGCATCCTACAGCCTCTGATATTCATCTTGGGTCCACACATGAGATCTATAATACCATCTTGATCTAGAGATGCATATGCAGAAATCCATTCATAAAACTCTACTAGAAAATAGTAAAATAAGGTCTCACACACTCATGATACGGGTGTTATTCTACCCACTTGTGTGCATCAACTCATGTCCCATACTAAATATCTTATAAAAATCATCCTCCATGCTCTTAAACCATGCTTCGACACTGTCCAAGGTCAAGTGCTCTTTCATCACCCATCATTCTCACAATATCTTTGAAAAGAGGTCCCGACAATGAGAACCAAGATGTAGTCATTTTTCTATCCACTCACTAACTTTCTAATCCCATGCACATCATATTATCACTTAGGGGTTCTGGGTGCTCACCGAGGCATGAGTGGATGCTAAGCCCCTTCTTTATGTGAGCATTATGAGAAGATGATGCCATTGATAAAGACTAGATGCGAGAAAATTAAATGTTCATGCATTCATTATGAAAGCATAGGATGAGTTATTACATCAATATACCCATTCAGATAATAAGAGAAACATCATACAAAGAACATATCTAATTCTTAACATAAAGAAAAGACATTAGGGTTTGCACCCATGAGCCAGATATTCATAATAGAGTCATATATTCATATTGATCATAATTTTAGTAACCACATTACATTCAAAAGGGTCATAGTAGACCAAAATGTATCAAAATAGGGATCTAACTCATGTATCAGAAGTCCTAGCTATGCTTCCCCTATTACAACAATTTTGAGACCCATCCCCTTAGACATGATAACATTCCTACAATCCTCTAATGAGAACCCCAGCTCCTAGAACCTCCTAATACTTTTGTAGAGCTTCACTTTCCATCCTCTCTATGATGGTCATGATGCTTCTCTCTTCTCTCTCTCTCTCCCTCTCTTTTCCTTCTACCTAAGCATCTTCATATATAGGTTTAGCACCCACCGCCATGCCTTCCTTTAGGAGCAGATCACTTTCCAAGTGTCTATGTGGTCCTCCAATGGAGCATGCTTATTCTAATCCGAGCTCTCTACTCTTTGCAATGATGTCTTTTGGGAACCTTCCATGTGTGGAATATTCTTTCCTTTCCCACCAAGTCTCTAGGATGGCACCTTATCCACTTGGCACACCTAGGTGGGTTACATTTTTTTGTCTCATGCATCCCAAATTCCAAATATGGCTAACTCCTTAGACCCTATTGTTCTACCTTACGCACATCTTGGTTTCTCGTAAACCCTTCTTAAACCCTTTTCATGTGCTCTTTTTCCCCTTGTGCACCTTTATTCTTCTTGTTCCCACGTTTGCACATGCCCTTTAGCACTTAGCTAATATTTTGAGGCCCAACACACATGTAGTATACATGGAATGAGAATGAGATTTGGAAGGAGAAAAAACATACACTAGAGAAGCATCCTTAAGTTGTTGAATTTCATATTTGAGAGATGTAGTTTTGGATTTCACGGCCTTAAATTTGTCTTGGAATAAAGAATATAGATCTTGAATTCATTCCAATAGGGGTTGATTAGATGAAGAAACACCAAGACTAGGTTCATAAGATAGATGATGGAATATGGGACTTATTTCATTCAATAGCATATATATAGGATGACATATAGAGTCTAGTTCTCTTTGTAGAATAGCTTGACAGTTGGGATACATTTTAAGTAAATCAGACAAAGGAACTTGAGGAAATTTACGACCCATGATAGAATAAATATGAGGATCCAAAGTGTGAAAGACGTGGGGTTCACCAAAATTATTAACTAAAATGTGGAATAATGGTAGTTAATCTAAACTAGAACAACAATAAAAGTAATAAATAAATATAGAAAGTGACCCAAGCAACTAGGCTAATGAAAATAGAAACCCTAATGTGTAAGAAGAGTAAGGAAATGACTTAGTTGATCCGGAGGATGATCTGGACTTTTTCATAAAATGAACTAAATATTCTTAAAGCAGGAACAAACATGCGAGTTCTTGAAAAGGACATATCTACGTTTTTGGATAGATTGGGGCACCCAAGAGAGGATCAAGGTACTTATGGGAACCTTAGTCTAAATTTTGAGTTCCTTGAGTACAGACAGAGGCATATAATCCAAACTTACATAAATGGAAGATGATATGAAGCCCTCATTTTATGTCATGTGTAATTTGTTGCTTTTCGTCGAATGTCGTCAATGATCAATGATGAAAGATAGACCTACAAAACTCCAAGACAAACATCAAACTCTAAAAAATAAATATGCATGTGAAGGGGCCGACTATCCTCGCCTACCACAATGGTGTACTTACTAAGTGCTACACTATATCTCGAGACCCGATGGAGTTCTATATGCTTTTGTGTGCAATCATGCCCTATGTGTTCTTATGCGTCACTCTTTGTGAAAGTAGCAAGAAATAACTATGTGTATAAAATGTAATATAATGGTGGATGGAATAGAATAAAATTCCCTCCTATACAAAGCAGGATGATGTAGATGAACCATCCTTGTGCTTTGTGATGGAGCTAGATGGATGAAAATGGATATTTTGATGGATACAACCTTAGGTGATGATATTAGTGCTTAGTGTTTCATCCCTCATTATGGTCTCATAACTTTATATTTATATGCTTCTCTTGTTCTAATTTCATAATTAACCTTGAAAATACTAACCACTAAAAAAATAAGAAGCTCAAACAAGAAAAAGGTCCCAAAATGTGGCGAGAAAGTGCTTTGAAAGGCTCAAGGCACCCCAAATGGGACCAAAGCGCCTAGGAGCTTTATTATTGGGTTATATGCCCCAATCAAAGGTAAAATGATGCCAAATGACAAAAATAGACTGGGAAAGTATGTGCTGAAGGTCGGAAGTGATGACAAAATCAAAGTAAAATGGCCAAAGGACATGGGTTAATTAGTACTTTCTTCACTCAAAAACATATGAATAGTAGTATGAGACTCGAGACTAAATAATGTATAAAGTGCATGATTTTGTGAATACACTTGTTTTCCTATGGGTTATTTTTATACACCATTCGCAATATCACATAACTTCTTATCCATAAAACACACTTTCAATCAAACTCTCCATATACTCGTAACTCATTCCATTCAATAAATGAGACTTATCTAATGAAAAACTAGTAGAACTATCCATTTTAATGCTCATATGGTACCGACAATGAATAAAGCTAAAAATGAACTAAGGAAGCCAAACAAAGATAAAAATAAACTACATAAATTTTTAGCAGAAATATGTATGCACAACTTGCTAAAAATTGTAAAAAGATAGGCCATGGAAGGTCTGCAGAGTAAAGATATACACTTTACAAATTTTGAAACCCATGGCACAAAGGAATGTAAGACATGTTGTATAAAGAAGGAATTTTGAAAAAAATCATGATACAAAGGAAATCAATAAACTCAAGGTAAAAGAAATTTTAAATTCCATGGTACAAAAGGAATTTTTATGCCCACGAACGAATCAAGATATGAAACATGTGCAAGATAAAGATAAAGCAATAGAACATATGTCATCTTTCCAAAAATATAAATTAGATCCCTTGTGCAGATGTGAAGTCCCCTGGAATTTAATAAAAATGAATATATTATCAAGTCCGCAACAAGATTCACAAGGCAACTAAAATACTTGAAAAAGATATAATCTCTAACACCATGAAAATATAAACACACATGTCATTAATTTATTGGTTATCTTCTTCACACTCGACACAATGAAAATAATATGCTAAAGAAAAGGATTAGTCATACGAATCCACTTGTCAAAAAAACTAACGACTAAAGACTAGAAACTTGGCGGATTTCCACCAAAATTTAAATGGATTGCCTCGGGTAGACTCAAAGTCCTCTGAGTAAGCCAAATTTTGAAATAAATTTTGGGTCCAAAATCAAGAATGACAAGTGTCCCAATCTTAGTGGATAAGATAAAGCAGTAGATCGACACCGTAAAAGACAATATGATACTTGTGAAGACTAATACAACAATAAAAATAATATATGTGTCAAAATTAAATTGGTTCACATTTCACAGTGCTTACCAAACTATCTAAAGAAAAATGGACACCCATGGAGCCTTTTAAATGACTCGCTCTTCAAAATATTGACAAAGACTAAAAATGTGAAAAGGTGGATAATTCGTATTGGTTAAGCCACTTCCAAAAAAATAAAAATGATAAATGTGCAATACAAAGACACACCAGGGGAAAATTTTAAGGTTCCCTTTGAAAAAAATCCTTAGAAAATATTTGGCAAATCTAGGAAAATTAGCTTTCACACGAATGGTGAATATCAAGACATCACGAAATCACTATTAAATGCTACCAAATAATAGATTTTTATACGCTACTCATTAGTAGTATAATTTTATGCTACTGGGTCGACAAAAATTTTATACTACCTAGGGCAACATTATGTTGTTGGCTAGTAGCATAAAAATGTTGTTTACGGTAGTAATTTTTATGCTATCGGCCGGTAGCATAAAAATATGCTACCAACTGACTATATTCAGGTGAATTTTGTGAATTTCTATTTCACAAGAATAGTAAATTGACCCCTAAAATTAACTTGTACCCAGAAACTTTTGGTGAATTGTTCCTAACTTGTACCCTAAAAAATTTGCCAATTTCAAATTTTAAAAATGGAATATTCGTGAATTAATGAATATTCACCACTAAAATTTTCCTAAGACACATAGATCAATTTTATTGGCTCAACCTTCATAGATGTTAGAAGAAACCAAAACAAATATCGACAATGTGAAATATGGAGCAATCCTATTGGCTCATAATTCAAAAGATAGAAAAATCTTAACCCAAGTATGATAACATGAAGAAGCACATAAAGCCCTTATTGACTCATGTTTCAAAAATGATAATCGATAAAGAGTAAAACTAAATTTCCAAGTGTGTGGATTAACCTTATTGGTTCGTACTTTCAGAACTAAAAAAAAAGAACAAAATAACCGACAAGGCAAACCTAGCTGAAATAAAATTATTGGCTCAAGCTTCATAATCAAATAAAACATTTTAAAAAATGAAAAATTCAATAAAGACTGACAAAGTGAAGCCACTTGGAAATAAAGATTGGATTAGACTTCATGCAAACATGAAAAATAAAATAGATAATCTACTAGGAGTAATTTTACTAGTCCAAGCTTGAAAAACTGATAGGATCTAAATAAAAATGACAGAGCAAAATTAGATGACATACAATGATTGGATCGGGCTTCACAAACATATATCTAGTGAAAATAAAGATTTATAAAGTTAGGGCAGATTTAAATGCTCCAAACTAACTAGATCTAAAGAGATCTTTCGGATCCACAATTAAAAATAGCACTAACAGCTATAAATGACATGAAAAACTTAGAATAAGCTCGCAGAGGACAAATTTAACTGGAAATGATCGTAACTAAATGCAGAAGTAAATATCTAAGAATACAATAGCTCAAACATGATCTAAACAACCATTTAAATAATATTTCAAGCAATATTAAGGTGGGAATCATAAATTTAAACCTAGTTAGCTTCAAGATGACTATGGAATTTTAGGGTTTCACATATCCATAAATAAACTTCAAGATTATTTTCTCTAGAAGATTAAAAGCATCCATCTTGATCTTACACATGCATAATCACCAACTCGATACCATGTTAGATTTACTAAGGGAAATATAATTGAAAAATTATAGTTCCACCATTAAAAATCCGAAGACTATAGATTATGATGTGTAATTAAATAAAACACAAAATTATCTTAAATAAATAGCAAGTTACTGAGCATAATGTGCAAAACATGAAATAAAATAAACATGGAGCATAAAGATGGTAACACCAAATTTAAGTGGGGAAACTCAAAAAACCCCACTGAATAAAGCACTACTTATATTTAAGAATTCACAAGACTTTGACCTAGTACTTCCACTTCACTCCTTAGTCTTTTATAGAATGATTGCAGAGATATGTCTTACACTCATTCAATACAATACTCATCACAGATCATTCCCATTTTGATATCACTATCTAGATATCAATATGGTACTAATATATTTGTTTCTTATAGCCAATCCTAAGAGGGATCACCCTAATCAATAAGGTGGGTGAATTAGTTGAAACACTTCACTCTTAAATGTGTAATATATTTGTGGAAGATCTTCATAATAAATTTTGATAGATAAACTTTTAAAATAATATTGGGGCGTATTGCAGTGGTAGATATGCCACTTGACATTATCACCCCAACACCACATAATTCCTTAAATGAAGTTTTCTAAATAGTATAGGTGCTATATTGGACAATGTTTTTCAAATTTTAGGGAAAAATCTTTCGCTAGATGAATCGATCAATAGCCTAACACATAGAATGGGAATGGAGTCAACTTAAAATATAAAAACTTTTTGTGAGATCAAGTTGTTTCTTTATATGTGGTTTCTCAATTTACTTTCCACTTCATTATGTGAAACATTGTAGTCGATGCATTCTCTCACTTTTCTTTTCGACCTCCAACACAAATAATGGAAATGAAACTAACACTTTTGCAAAAAAAGAAATTATTCAAAATATTAACACAAGTATTAAGGAAAAGGAACTCGATCGGTGATCACCAAAAAAAAAAAAAAAGGAGGGACCCTCTAATAACAACAAAAAGATAAAATAAAAGGAAAAGTAACTATTTACAAGATGCAACAAACAAACTTAGCGATAATTTTTGAGGTGAATCACATCTACTAGGATTTGAAGTGTTTCCCCATAAATTTTAGATAACTCAAAAGAGTTAGCATGCTTACATATTGTGATGATATATGGCCCACTCTAAAGTGTATCAAAATTAGAGTGTTTCCTTGGTTTAGCTCTATCCACATCCCATTTCAGAATCAAATCTCCTATTTTATAATTATGTGCTTTTTCTTTCTTATCAAACCACTATTTGGTTGATCTTTGATGTTCCTCTAACTTTATCATGGTAGATTTCCTCAATTCATCAAGTCTAACTATATCTACCATTCAAATTGTTCTTTCATTATTACCCTTTGATTCCAACTAACGTATTGGCTCCAACAAAGTTAATTCAAGATATTTTGGAAGTCTAACCTCCCTAACATATACAAAGATGAAAGGAGAACTGTCAATTACTCCATTTAGTGTAATATTGACTAGTTGATAGTCTTAATCATTGGTTTTTATGTTCTTTGTTCCCCCTTTGATATCATTATCTAGGCCAAGGATATATTCAAGTGTAACCAATCCTTTAGGATTTTTTTCCTCAAGTTAATAATTTGATCACCATAGCTTTCTTGTAATTTAGATTGCAAGTTTGATGAAAAATCAACTTCATTTTGAATGAATTGAGAAATTTTCTAATCATTGTAAAAAAATTCCAGTTGACCCCATTGTATAGAATTGATGGCTCTACCATTATTTTAACATGTTTCTTATTATCTTAGATAAGGTCCTCATATGGAGAGAATTGTTATCCAATATCTACCATCCGATTTGATTCTACATTTAATTTCCTTTGTACTACTTGTAAATTGATGGCGTCAAAGTTTTCCATTAGATCCTAGAATCTATGTTTATAAGCTTTTAAAATCTTATTCTTTATAGCACACCTTCCTTTGAATTGATGAATGAGAAACTCAATGTATCCAAACACTTGTAAGGCCTTAATATTCCTCTTTTCTTCCAATAAAAATCCATGATGTAAGGATTCATATTCTTTGTATTGTTATAACATGAAAAATATAACCCATGGGAAAATAAGAACTTCTTTCCAACTGGAGAAACAAGAACTACACTATTCACAACCCCATTTCATCTTCTAGAGCCATAAAATAACATTTTCCATAAACTAGAAGCATCATCTTCCTTGTTATGGAAAAGGGGGCTATGAATTCTTCTTCATGAATTCAATAAGTTCCCAAACCAGTCTCTAAAGTTGTGTCATAAGGGTCAAACTCATAATTATCCTTGGCACATTCATCTAATATAATATAAATTATTAAAAAGGATGAGTATACTACTATATTGACACTAATTCATTTTATTCCTCTTCTTGGATCATGCAATTAGAGTTGAGGGGAGAAGAGTCATAGAATTCAACATGATAAGAGGCAGCTCTAATGGTAAATCTTGTACCATATTTGGTTCTTAAGAGCATGTGAGACCAATTAGAAGAAAAATATCCACCCACTTTGGTTGTGAAATCTCTTGATAGGAAAATGGCAAAGAAAGGAGGTAAGTCAATAACTGAGATATCTTGGGTGATGGTTAAGCTAGGACAAGTATGAAGAGTTAACTTGAGATATTTTATCACTCCTAATATTTTGACAGCTTAAACCATGAAGTTTCACAAATCTCCTAAAAGTTGGCCTATACTTGATGCCTAAAATGTCTACTATTTTCTTGGGAATTAAAAAATTAATATCACTAGAATCTATCATGACATTATTTACTAGATGCTTTCCCAAAATCAAATACATGTAGAAGGGTGGAGGATTTTTAATATTACTTACTTGTTCATACTTTGGTTGGCACAAATTAACTACAAATTTTAACATCCGCATAACTTGTTCATATTGTGTAATTTTCTTCAAGAAGCATATTGTAGGATATCCCTCTCGAGATTAGATAGATGAGGCATCCCACATTTTCACGTTAAGATTTATCTTCTTCATTTATCCAACAATGTTTAGGTAATACCCGTAAACTTATGCATCAAGGGTGTGGTGTTATATTTTCTTGTTTACTAAATCAACATAAGTGGTGATTTGAATGATAGAATTTATTTATCCTGTGAGTTTTCTTTGTACCACAAATTTTCTTCCACAAAGATCGAGCCACTAGATGAAGTTACAAGTTTGTTTCCACTTAAGTACACGAATTTCTTATCCTTGAAAGGCATACTTTACACCAAAGGGGATCGATAAAAATTCCTAAGTCACATCTTTGACCTTATATTATCCATGACATGAATTTGTGGTCTATTTATGTTATCCATGGTTTGATTAGTTGTATAGAATTCTTCATAACTACAAAACATGAGATTGGATTCCATGATGACTTCTTAAAAAATTTCCACATCAGAATTTTCCATTTCCATCAATGGTTCCTTTTGATTGAAAGAATTTTTCACCATGATAATTTTAACTTGTACACCTTTACATAAATATTTTGATAATGCATATGGATGCATGGAAAACACCACTTAGCTTCTTTTATTATATTATTTTACACTAGAACAAGGGCTTTGCTTGTGTTTTTGGCAAGAAGATATTGTGTAAGAGAAACTACTTGAAGAAGTATATTTGGATTATGGCCCTAAAACCTATTTACTTTATTATTTTGGCCATATATTTGATTTGGATATATAGATATCTGTTTCTAATAACCTTGATTAAAAATTTGACTTTAATGTTGCCTTTGATTAAAACTTGGGTAGTTTCTATATGTTTGATCCTTTTACTTTTTGAGGGAGACAATTTCATTAGATTTTTCTTTACCAAGGCTCTAAGGTCATCACTATCATCTTTCTTATGAGAGGAATAAGATGTGGAGGTAGATGATGAAGCATTTAGCTCGGGGTAAGAGAAAAATAAGGCTGAATATTTTGAGGTAGTTTAGGGAATAGAGGTGTAGGTAATCTCATGAGTTATTTTCTAGATTGAATTTAAAAATTTTAAGCTTTAATAGCTATTGTATATGTATCAGTTAATGTTATAGCTCCCATATATTGTATCATTATAGTAATATCATAATTTAGAGCTCTTAGAAAGTATAAGAAATCAACTTGAGGGGTTGGTCTCAAAAGAGCTGGAATTTTATCCCATGTTTTCTGAAATATGAAGTTAAAATCTGCCATGAGCTCATTAGGGGGCCTTTTAATGGTCATTAGATATTATAATAGAGAAATAGTTTCTTCCTTTTATTCAAATTGTTGGCAAAGTGCTTCTCTAATCTCATCCCATGAATGGATTGAAGAAGGTTGTAGACTTCTATACCATTGCAAATATTTTCCTTTTAGAGAAGAGGCTAATAGTCGAATTGCTACATCATTATTAATTACAAGGTGGATTGAGTATACATTGGAAATGTCTTTAAAATGCTCTATGGGGTTGTAATATTTTCACCAAGTAAAGAATGCAATGTTGTTTAGAGAAACTACTAGGATATCATTATGATTCGTTAGGGATAAAGGACTACCTCCATTAAAGGTTACAAAGGGTAAATTTATTTGATGTGCCATGAAGGGAATAGGTCTTATATTTATGATGGAGAAAGAGAATGATCTACCAGGAGGAGGAGTGGAAAGAATTTTTGGGGAGGTGAGGGAAACCTCCGAATTGATATTTATCTTATTCTTTTGGGAAAAAGCTACGCTTAATCAAAATATTCTTTTTTGATATGATCTATTTTTTATATCCTTCTCATGAAAATGGGTACTAGACTACTTGAACATTGTAGATCTAAATTTTGAGTCACCAAATGTATAGAAAGATGCCTCTAAAATATGAAATTTACTAATACACAAATTAATTTTAGGGAAAGAAAATTAAAAGTGAGCTATAAGTGACTCAAGTATGTCCCACCTGTGTGTGATTAAATTTTTTTCACCTGAGATTTCACCCTTGTTGAATCTTCTAGATTAAACACCTCAATGAAACATTGAAAGAACTCCAAAGTATTGGAAAATGGCACCTTTTAAGGTCAATCCTAGAGAAGAAAAGATCCTTTTATCCTATATCAAAGTGTGACTAACCAAAACTAAACTAATACTATCTAATCTTATCCTAAGAATTCCAAGGGACTGGGGTTAAGAGAGAGAAATAATAAATTAAAGAGTGGTGATGCACAAAAATAGAATAGGATTTGATTCAAGATCTAATGACGCATATATAACAATGCATAAAAAAATTTAAATAATGCACATAGAAATTTGGAATAACTAAACATAATAAGACTTAAGGAAAGAAAAAGGATTGATATATTTATATTAAACACTAACATATTAAAAGGAAATAAATCAAATTTTCACATAATATCAAGATACTATCCATTCATACTCTAATAGATTCGAGGTGCATACAAAATTCACAAGTGCATTACATAGTTATATGAGAAAAATCTTCAAGATCAAAAGAGAAGAGCTCTCAAAATTAGCACAAAATTGAACCCTTTACTTGTGTTTTCACACTTACATATATAGAATTTGAGAGAGGAATAAGATGGAAATGATCACATCCATTGATTAATGAATTCAACCACTCTACCAACACTAAGGACCAATTACCATTGATTTTATAGGCTAGGTACGAGCGCTTGACATTTATCCAATCGTACACCATCAGATCACTATTGTAGAAGGGTGGTTCTATACAAAATTAAATTCTAGTTGTTGGAGTGGTTGAGTGAGTATATTGAATCAAGAGCAGCCTTGTTATGCATCATGTAATTATAATGTTTTGCCACTTTGATATTGTATATTATAGCTTTCAAATTATCTTGAAAATTAGTAGACAACCCATAGCTCCATTTTTTACTTCTACCTTGATCCTATAACAACCACTAACTCCACAATTCTTTCTTCATTTTTTTCCTCATCAATCTTCATTTCGTGAAGTAAGCTTCACTCTAAGTATTCTTATGTGTTACGTAGGATTTTCATTGTATCACAAAATCTTTGTTTTGTGGATTTTTTTTCCTTGTCTTTGCAGGATTTTGAATTTTCTTATTCCACAACTAAATAATCCTTTGTCCCATAGGTTTTATTTATGTCATGGACTTTATTTGTTCTACAAATTTCAAACTTGTGTTGTTTTTCCTTTGTATCAAGAAATATTTGTTCCACGTATTTGTTTTATTTATACCATAAGATTTTGAATTTACTTATTTTTGGCTAACTAATCCTTCATCTTATGGGTTTTCTTTCTTGTATGGAATTTCTTTATTTTACAGATTTCAACCTTGTGTTGCTTATTTCCTTTGAAATACTCTCTTATTCCAATTCTCATCCTTTCGTTTCCCATAATTATGTGAATTATCAATATTTTTCCATAACATATATCCCCATAATGATTTCCATTTTTACGTGGGTTAGGAAAACTGTAGAACACTACATTCTAACTTCCACAAAATACTAAGTTCATTTGTTCCGTGACTTTTAAAACAAGATCCAATTAAGTTCTTAACTTAAATGAAGTTTTCTAAATAGCATAGGTGTTATTTTGGATAGAGGTATGCACAAAGAAACCATAGTATAGTTAAGGTAACCTAATTCAACTTAATATTAGTGCAAGTAGAAAATACAACAACGTAGAGGAAAGAAACAAGCAAGAAAAGATAAGATCGTATTTTAGTGTTCAACCCAACCTAGGAGCATAATGAAAAGAGTGTATAGGGATTGAAATTAAATGGAAAGAAAAAATCCTCATTTCTCAATTGAGGATTGAATCTCATAGGATTAGATGTGATAAATTGAAATGGATGACTCCTAAGAAATAATGAGAAGAGAGGTTTTGTGTTTTTTATACCATGGGGGCATTGAAATTGAGGAGAATTTAATCCTAAAATGTTCTCAATATGTAAAATACATGCCAAGTATGTGGAATTATTAAAGGTTGGCTTCATGGTAGAGCTATGCAAGGAAAAATGAATAAAAGAGTTTGGGGTGAAGCTAAATCAAATTAACAAAATGAGTAGCATTCTAAAGGATATTATGGGCCTTAGGAATCTTTGAGTGATAGAATGAAATAGTGTAATTAGTGGTCCTATAGACTGTTGGGTCTCATGTTCGTAATTGAAATCATTTCATTCCATTTCATTTGAATAATAGGGTTTTGTTAATGAATGAATTTTCTAATACCCTAGACAAGGTAGATAAAAACACAAAACTTTATAACAAGGGTGTGACATGTTTAGATAAAAATTTAAATAAGGGTTATTATACTAATTTTACAACCTATATATTCTTATTTTAGTGTTGGATGTTTTGTTATGTAATTTTTATTAGATTTTGTATACCTTCTATTCAAACAAGGCATTCAAATGTTTCATTTTCATGTTATTTTTGTATTTCATTTAGATGTCATTACAAGCTATACACTCCATTTTTTAGTTTCATTCTACCTCAACTATCTCCTAAGTATAAAAGATGCATATTTTTTTCTTATTTTTCCATTTTCCACATGGTTTTTTCATATTTAAGTTGATGTTAGCTAGTTCATAGTGGAGCTATCAATATTTCACCTTCCACTTGTGTTGATGTCATGTAAGGTAATTATAATGTGAGTTCAAATACTATGTATGGTACTCAAAATGTGGGTTCTAATATTACACTATAATACTCAAGGTCCTTCAAAATCAAGTTACTCATTAAAGGAGGGGTATTTTGGTTCAATGATACAATAGATAGTACTTAAAAAGTGAGCTTCAATCTTGTTCTCTAGGACCTATGGTACTTAAAAAGAGAGTTATTAATATAGGAGCATCATCCCTATCTTGTAAATATGGGTTTTAGTCATGAATTTTTTTCTTTATAATTTATTTTTAGGTATAAGAGGTTAGGTGGAGTCACTTATATGTGTCAGTTTGGGTGTTTTCTTTTCAAATTTTGAATTTTCTACTTTCCTCTAAAAGGAAAAATTTAAATTTAAAGGCCATTTCTAGCTTTCTTAGGAGTTTGAATCACATTAGGAGGGTCATTTATGATGTTTCAAGAATATATAATACCTATAGAGGTTTAGGAGTAATAACATGTGTGTTAGGAGTTAAAGTCTTGGAGACTAGTAAGTCTCAATGTTGTGTACAAGGAAATCATGTGACCATGGGTCTAAACTATTCTTATTCAAGTGAAACTAACTTGGAATGATATATATAGCACTCTGTAACTATTTACCATTTATCATTTGAATGATCAAAATCTTGGAAGTATAGAAGCTTCAATATTTTAAGACAAAGGGAACTCAATTTGCAAACTACTATGTTATTAGTTAAAATATGTGTATGATACTTTAAGTTCTTACATTACATATTTTTCAAATGGTGAATCTTGTTCATGGTATTATATGGTGATTAGTAAAAAGAATTAACACTGATCATTTCATTGCATGAATGTATATGTTTGGTTTATCCTTGTTAATAGTAGCATTTCTTGAGCAATATGTAGTATAGTACTTGAAGCATAGTCAAGGTCAAGAAGACAAAAGAACGAGTTTGTGAGGAGGAATATTGTGATTGAGGAGAGTGTATAATGAAATATTAGGGTTTTCCTACATCTTTATAGTCTTTATAGGAGTATATTGAAGGATATTTGTATGAAAACTTGTAGCAGAACAATCAAGTTTGAAATGAAACCTTGTTTATAATTTTTTAGAAAAAATTAGATTGAAGGTTGTTGCATGTAAACAAGGAGTGTATAAATCATCAGTGAATATTCCAAATACTCCTTTATGAGATTGAGGAAAGGAATATTCTAATATAACTTGCTTAATATATAAGGAGAAAGATGTGAAACCTTTGGTTTGTGAGGCAGAGAACGAAACTATTGGGTTAAGGAAGTAATGGATGGAGGTTTTAATATTAATATCAAGATTATAAGATTAAACATATGACTACATACCTATAGAAAATGATTTGAAGTATTAGAAGGAAGTATGATCATTTGGGTGAGGATTGGACACTTGTTGGGTTCTAGGTAAACCCTCTTAGGGTTTTGGATTAATATATTGGTTAAAGAGTTTTCACAAGGTATTAGGATCTCAGGTTGGGTAAATAAATCCTAAAGAGTGCCATAGTAAGGAATATTGGAGTGTGGGAACCAAATAATCTTTCGCACCTCTCTTTTCGTAATGTGATTAGAGATTAGAAGAAATCAGAGAGAGAAAAGACACTATCGAGACCGAGAAACTTGGGTTTTGATGAACCCCACATTTGATGCCAAGGAAAAACTTCATATTAATCATCTGAATAGTGATAAAAATCTTTTCTTAAAGGTGGGGAGCTATAAGTGACATGAAAATTTCTTCTTCTCTCATCAGTAGATCTCTTGACCTGGAACAGGGCATAAGAAGACGTAATTACAACTAAGAACTCAGAAATTGAGTGGAATTTTCTTAATAACCTCATAATTAAATTTTGCATAAAGGAGGAAAAGCCAAAAGGGTGTCTTTGACAGGTAATATTTTTGGAAGGAGCAAGTAAAGAAGAAGTTATATTAGGAAATATGTTTATGCAGGGCTACTAGAAAGAGAAGATTGCTAATAAGGGTGAAGTGTAGTTGAAAGAGTTGGATTGTGAATGAGGGGATTAAATTTTGTACACACCTTATGGACTTAAAAAGGTGTCTAAAATAGTCTACACAATTCTCTGGAATTTTTAGTTCCTTCCAACCACCACCTGCTAGTGGAAATTGAATAAAGAAGCTCGAAAGGGTAGTTTTGGTAAAATTGAGGTAACTTATTGAATATTTTTTCTTTGTTTCAATTTGATCGATGAAATAGTCTTAGAGGAGGTGTAGAAAAGGGTTTAAGATTAATGGAAGCTCAAATTATGGATGTAATGATGTTTTTAATCCTTGAGAAAGTGAGTGTTTGTTTAAAGAAACAATGTTTTAGAGATTGTGATCAAGTTGAAATTGAGAATTGATGTAAAGTACATAGGATCTGCATCATTTGTTATTAGAGAAGGAAAATGGATTATATAAGTTGAGAAAAATTTGATACAGTGTAGGAGAATAAAGATAACAAGATGGTAAAAGTGAGAGAAGAAAGAAAACCTTCTTTTGAGGAGAAAATTTATAAAATGATGGAGATTTTGATAAGAAAGTTGGTGATATAGAGAAAAATCATAAGATAATAAGAGTTGATATGAATCATATGTAGATAAATGGAACAAAAAGAAAGTTATAGTTTAGAGTAAAGTGTTATAGGTGTCACAAATATGCAAGACATGAGTCTTATGAATGCAAGGATATGGATACAAGGATGAAAAAGATGGAAAGAGATGTTGATACTAATATTTAGGATAGAGGTAAGTATCTTTTGGTTAGTAGAGTTTTTTAAGAACATATAAGGTAATGCATGATAGGAATCAGAGAAGACGTTTGTTTAGAAATAAATGTAAAGCTAAGGGAAAGTGTTGTGACATGATTATAGATAGTTAGAGTATAGAGAATTTAATTTATTTTGAAATGGTAGAGAAGTTTGGATTGAAAACTACCATGCACCCTAACCCATATCAAGTGTCTTGGATGCAAAAAGGTCACCATGTTTTGGTTAGGGAACAATGTCTAGTTGAATTTAAGATTGGAAGATACAAGGATAAGGTGTTGTGTTATATAGTGCTTATGGATGTATGTCATTTATTATTAGGAATACTATGGAAATATGACAAAAAAGTTATGCATGATGGAAAGAAGAATGTATATAATATTGAGTCAAGTGGACAAAGCCACACTCTTTTTCCCCTTATGTTTGAAAAGAACAACAAACTAGAGTACTCATGATGATGTCGAAAGGAAATACTTGATAGAGATGAAACAAGCATGTAAAGAGATAGATTTGAGGGATGTTAATCCTTAAGATTCATAATTGATAATTGATTTTGATGAAGAATAAGTAGTATTAGAGATGGTAAGAGGATTGGTAGAGTTACTAAGTCACATGAAGAGATAATAAGAAGAGAGAGAGAGAGGGAAGAGGAAAGGATGAAGAAGATAGAGAGAAAGAGATAGTTATGGTTTCAATAGGATATCACGAAGATTAAAAAATATGTAAAGCAGTTGATGGTACTCATGGAAAGAGAGAGAGAAAATAAATGGTGAAAGACAGAATAGTGTTGAGAAAAAAATCCAAGTGGCCAATCAGATTTCTTCTAGAGAAGAGGCAAAGAAAGCAGATGAAGAAAAGGATAAGGAAAGAGGAAATAAGACAAAAGAATATGGACAAGAAGATGAATGAGTAGGAAAGAGGGATGATTAATAGGATGGTGCTAATATAGGATAAGAGTTACGATGAAGAGGTGATAAAATCATTTTTGGATTCTCTTGAGAGATATGAATGTGATGAAGATTTTGATGCGGTGAGAGAGGACAAAGAGTTCAAATGGTTACAAGATGAAGGGGTGTCACGAAAGGAATAATTTTGAGGGGTAACCAATCCTCAAAAGTATGAATCTAACATTATGTACAAGTGCGTGATTACGGGTATGGAAAATGAACTTGAGATGAGTGATGAAATAAAGAATACAATGAGTCTAGAAAAACAAGTGACAAGTGAACAAGAGAATGTATTTGTTTATGAGATCTTAGAGAAGTTTGATATGGAGATAACATCCTTTGAGCATGCTATATATGGATTGGAACCATGTGAAGAGGAGAGAAAAACCATTTCAAGGATAAAGGAAGAGAAACTTTTCAAGAATATGAAAGAAGAATATAATGAAGAGATAGAAAAAGGAGAGGCAACTATCAATGAAGTCAAAGGTAAAAAAAAGATCAAGAGAAAGATATGACAATTGAGGAAGATAATGATGAAGTGGGAGAAGGTTATTAAGAATAATGCATAACTTATGAGGATAAAGAGAACCATGAGAACCAGGAAAGGCATATGATTGAAGACATAAATAATGAGCACCAGACATAGAGTGGAACTAAATAAATGAAGAGTGAGCAGGATGAAGATAGAGAGAATATAAGAGCCAAGAAGAAGATGTAGAGAAACTAGAAGAAAAAAATTAAATAAAACAATGGAGCTCAAACCTTTCTTACCCTTAGAGTATGATGTAGGAGCATCATCTCCATATTGTAAATATGGTTTGTAGTCATGAAATTTTGGCTTGATAATGTATGTTTAGTTCTAGGAGGTTAGGTGGAGTCACTTAGATGTGTCAGATTGGGTGTTGGATTTTCAAATTTTGATTTTTTTATTTTCCCTCTAAAAGAAATTTTTTAAATTTCAAGGAAATTTTTGTTTTCTAAGGATTTTTAAGCACTTTAAGGGGGTCATTTATGATGTTTAAAGAATAAATAATAGCTATAGAGTTTTAGGATTAATAACATGTGTGTTAGGAGTTAATGTCTTGTAGACTAGTAAACTTATCAATGTTGTGTACAAGGAAATCATGTGACCATGGGTCTAAACATATCCTATTAAAGTGAAACTAACAAGGAATGATATATATATAGAACTATTTAATTGTTTACCATTTATCATTCAAACAATTAAAATATTGGGAGTATAAAATCTCCATGATTTGTAGATAAAGGAAACTCGGTTTGCAAACTACGGTGTTGTTGGTTAAAATATGTGTGTGACACTTTAAGTTCTTACATTACATAATGTTCAAATGGTGAATCTTGTTCATGGTAATGTATTGAGATTGGTAAGGATAATTTACATTGATCATTTCATTTCATTTCATGAATGTGTATGTTTGGTTTTTCCTTGTTAAAAGTAACATTTATTGATAAATTTGTAGTAGAGTGCTTAAAGAATAGTAGTGTTTAAGAAGATAAAAGAATGATTTTGTGAGGAGGAATATTGTGATTGAGGATATTGTACAAGGAAATCTTGGGTATGCATGCATTTGTAGAGTCTTTATAGGATTATATTGAAGGATATCTATATGAAAACTTGTAATGAGACCAATAGATTTTGAAATTAAGCCTTGTTTATGATTATTAGAAAAGCTTAGATTTAAGGTTGTTGCATGTGAATAAGGAGTTTATAAATCATCGGTGCAGATTTAAAATACTACCTAAGGATAATGAGGAAAGGAATATTTTAGTATAACTTACTTAAGACATAAGGAGAGAGACTATGAAACCTCTAGTTTGTGAGGCGAGCACAAAACTATTGGGTTAAGGAAGAAATCAATGTCTAGGTATTTACTCTTACTTGTCAAGATTATAAGCTTAAACCCGTGACTACATAATTGTATATAGTGATTCGAATTATTATAATGAATTATGAACATTTTGGTGTGGATTGGACACTTCTCTAGTTTCCGGGTAAACCATTTTAGGATTTTGGATTAATGCATTGGTTGAAAAGTTTTCACAAGGTTTTAGGAGCTCATTTTGGGTAAATAGAGCCTGAAGAGTGCCATAGTAAGGAATATTGGAGTTTTGGAACCAAATAATCTTTCACAACTTTGTTTTTCATAATAGTTACAGATCTAAAAGAACTGAGAGAGAGAAAATACACTATTGAGACTAAGAAAACTGAGTTTTGATTAACTCTGCATTTGATGCTATAGAAAAAACTTCATATGAATCGTCTGAACAGTAATTAAAATCTTTTCTTGAATGTGGGGAGTTGTAAGTGACAAGAAAATTTCTTCTTCTCTTATTAGTAGAACTCTAGACTTGGAACACGACATAATAATACCTAATTAAAACTAAGAACTAGGAAAATGAGTGGAATTTTCTTAAGAACCTCATAATAAAATTTTGCACAAAGGATAACAAGCCAAATGGGTGTCTCTAACAGGTGATAGTTTTTAAAGGAGGAAGTAAAGCATAAGTTATCTCGGGAAAGATGTTTATGTAGTGCTACTAATGATTAAGATAAATATGGAAATCTATGCCTAATTAGATTGCTATTGTAGCTGGAAATAAATGAATAATTAAGTACATAAATTAACCCAAGAAAACTAAGCCAAAATATATGAAACCTTAAGTACAAAGAGAGAGTAGAAATCCTTAGTTGATTCATAGTTGTTCTTGGACTATGCTGAAATTATGATTGGATGAATAGAGATGGAAGATAATCCCACATAACCTTAGAAAAGTGTATGAACCGACAATCTTCCTAGATGGGGTTCCTAGAGAGGGACAGGGTACCCATGAGCACCCTAGGCCTATTTCTCGGGTGCTGTGTATGCGAAATGCTCGAAAACCTCCTCCGAGTGGTGACTAAGTGTTTTTTTTTTTTTTTTTTTTTCCTTTGGTTTACATGAGGTCACACAATGATTGATAGAGTCACTAGAAACTTGCAGTGAAACAAAGACCTACAAAATCCTCAAAGAAACATCTAATCCTAAAAAAGAAAAATTCATAATGAGGGGTCAGCTTTCCTCAACTATCATGATGATGATCTTATGATTGAGTGTTTCACTACATCACAGAACTAATTTAGTTCTACGTGTATGTGCAAAATTGTGCCCTAGATGGCTCTTGTATGTGTCACACTTGATAGCGAATAAGCAAGCTAGATGTAAAGAAATGTAATAGATGTGTGCATGGAATAGAATAAACTTCCCTCCTATGAAGTGTATGCATAATAACCAGCCCTTGTGTCCCTTCAATGGTGATAGATGGATGGAATGGAGCTCTTATATACTTGATGGATGAAACCTTAGGCGGTGATAGCTAATTCTTAGTGTTTGGTCCTTTATTATGGTCACATAACTTCATATTTATATGATTCCCTTGCTTGAATTTCACAATTAATCATGAAAAGTATGACTACCAAAAATATAAGATACTTAAATGGATACAAAGGACCCAAAATATGTGAAAAAATTACAAAGGGGTCAGGGGCACCCAGAGGGGATGAGGGCACTGTACTAGCGTCCTAGATGGGCGCTAAGGTCTAGGATGATAAATGCCAAGGTATAAAAGGCAAATTAAGTAAGTAAGGGTGTAAGACCAAAAGTGGCAACAAAAAGAAAAGAAATGTGGCCAAATAAATGGGTTGATTATGACTTTTCTTAATTATGAATCATATGAATAGTAGTATGCAATCAAGACTCAATGGATACCCAAAGTGTGTGATTTTGTGTCTATAACTAGAAAGAGAAGATTGCTAACAAGGGTGAAGTGTAGTTGAAAGAGTTAGATTGTGAATGATGGGATAAAATTTTGTACATGCCTTTTGGACCTAAAAGGGTTTCTTAAATAGTCTACACATTGTTCTATAATTTTTAGTTCCTTCCAACCACCACCCTACCAGTGGAAATTGACTAGAGAATCTCTTAAAGAACGGTTTTGGAAAAATTAAGGTAATATATTTTGCATTTTTAAATTTGATAGATAAAATAATCTTAGAAGAGGTGTATAAATAGAGTCAATATGAATGCAAGATCAAATTAGGGATTCAAGGAAGTTTTAAGCCTTGAGAAAAGTGAGTGTTTGTTTAAAGAATCATTGTTTTGGAGATTGTGATCAAGTTGACATTGAGAATTGATGGAAATTCCTTAGTCTCTACATCATTTCTAGTCTTGTGGTTTAGTGCCCAATATTAATGGGAGGATCTAACAATAGAAGTGACCCTCATGTTAGCATAATTTTTATCAGTTATGGATGAAATTTTTACTTTCATGGACCCTTCTCTCCTCTTCCATGGTTATGAAAACTCAAAAATGCAACCCCTTACAAAAATATTCTAAAAATAGATTAATATCTCAAGTCATTTATGCCTAATATATACATCTTGGAATTGTTTTTATTCCTTTAAAAATATCATATCTATATAAAAGCTTAATCCTATATTGGTTGGAAGGATTGGTCCATACTAACTTTGATAAAGAACCTAGGTTTTATCTTTAATCCCTATATTACTTGAAATAAATAATTCAAAAGTAATAATGGGTAGTACTAAATTATTATAAATCTTGAATATTGAATATAACCATGACTAGAATTTGAAAAATTCAATAGGTTTAGAGAGAGGAACCAAAGTACATGGAAAAAATGTGGAGTATTAGGATGTTGTGAAAACCTTGACTAAAATATGCCCCTTTCCCATTTTTAACCTTGTGCTCAAAATACTAAAAATCTCAAGAACTTGACCCAATTTTTAAAATTTGCATATTCTATGGAGTTTTATGTTTACCATGTGTTTTGAAATTTTTACATAGCTATCTATCATCCTAATGCTTTATTATTTTTCCATTTATATCAACAGATCTTATCCCGAGTGGATTTTCATGTTGTGCTCCTCTCTATCTCATGCATCACTCCAAAGTGTCCATGAAATATTTTCCTTCCACTTCAAGGGTTGTATGTTTTTATTCGACATGATATCATGCAAGTGGGATGTCGATGTAGGCCTTTATGATATATATAATTTTGGGATGAAATTTGATTGAGCGATCGATATTTCCTTGGACCCATTTGGGATAAAGATGGGTCCACACAATTCCATGCATGGATTATATATCAGTTGTTCCCCTTTTGGTTATGATGTTCATTTCTACTCATACTTTCCTTGAAAATGGAGTTTCTCGTTAATGGGTCTTTTGAATAAATGATTTAATAATGTTGAGTAGAATTTGTAGACAAATATATATCACAATTTTTTTAATAAGAGTGTGCCATGTTAACATAGATACTAGAATAAAGGTTGTTCTACTAAACTTGCAACATATCTACTCACTTTTTATGTTAGATGTTTTATTATGAATATCGATTAGAAAATTTGTTTTTTCTAGCCTTCTGTTCAAACAAGGCAATCAAATCATCCACTTTCAAGTTGCTTTCATATTTCATTCATATTTCGCTATAAGGTATGCACTCCATGTTGTAGTTCCATTCTACCTCCACCATCTCTAAATTAAAAAAAAAAAAAAAAAAAAAAATTCATATTTTTATTCTTCTTTATGAATTTCCCATGTGACCATTTCACATTTAATATTGTGTGAGCTAGCTCATAGCTAAATTATTAAAATGTCTACCTTTCACTTGTATTAAAGTGATGTAAGGTACTTAACATGAGAGTTCTAATATAATTTAAGGTACTTAAAATGTGGGTTATAATCTTGCATGCTAGTAATAAAGTTCCTTTAAAATCAAGTTACTCATTGAAGGAGAGGTCTTTTAGTTCGTTGATTTAGTGTAAGGTACTGAAAAGTTTAGTTTAATCTTATACTTTTTGACCCAAGATACTTAAAAAAGATCTCTAAAGTAATAATTTAGTTCCCATTGTTAATGGGATGATCCCACAATGGAATTGGTTCCCCTATTAACATAATTTTTGATTGTATGAATCAATATATTTACTTGTTTGTCTCATTCTCTCCTCTTTTGAGGTTTTAAAAACACAAAACAATCCCTTACAATTAGATTCTAAATATACATTAGTCTCTCAATTTTCATATGCCTAATATGAACATCTTCGAATTGTTTCTATGTCTCTAAAATCCTCATATCTACATAAAAATTCAATCCTATATTGGTTAGAAGGCCTAGTTAGTTGAAATTATTCAATAGGAAACTAGGTTTTACCCTTAATCTCGTTATTACTTGCAATGATTGATTTAAAAATAATAAAGAGTATTCCTAACTATTTTAAATATTTAATTTGAACATTAAATTATTTTTAATTTTACAAAATGTAATTAGGGCCGAGAGAAAGGAACCAAAATAAGTCGATATAATATGTGATAGTGATGTAGGAGCATCTTCTCACCAACATGGCAATTTTGAGATTTTGTTTAAATTATGTAATTTTGAATTGAAATATTCTAGATAAGGTTTAGGGTGTTAATAGGGTCCTTTTAGTCCCTCTAGAATGTTAAAGTTAGGTTAATTCCTTAGGAAATTTGAATTAGAAGGTTTCCCTCCAAAATGTAATTTGAATTCTTAACAGATCATTATGGAAAATTTTGGCTTGTAAAAGGAGTCTAAGCTATTTTTAAAGCATGGAATAAGTGTAATAAGGACTTATAAGTCATAAGAGGTCTAATTTGTGTCATTATATTATACCTAAGGTATAGAAGTATAAGCTAGAGTTAGTATTCAAAGTATGTAAATAGGCAAATTAGGTGTTTAAAGGCTAAGAAAGTCTCAAAAAGGATTGTAACCATCTTAGATGATTTAAAATCCTCAAATATAACTAAATGAATAAGTTATTGGAATTATTGGAGAATAATAACTCGATTTGAATCTTGGAGAGAAGATTTATGAATGAAAATTGAAGTATTGACCAAGCATTATGTGTGGTTTCTTATAGATGCTGATATCTAAATGTGGTAATCACATTCTAGAAGTTATTTTGTTGTTCATCCTCAATGAACATGACAAGGAAATCCTTATAAATGTATTCTTGATTAATTATATACTCTTATTCAGTTAATTCTAGTTTTTGGCATGTATTCTTTTGTTAGGACTCTGCATTTCTAAGTTAAATATATAGTCAAGCAATTTCTTCATACCTCCAAGTATAATAGGTCTCGTACCTTTGAACACACTATAAGAATGATTTTAAGTTATTCAAATCACCAATAAAGTTAGAGACTATGAAATTCATCTTTCAATCCTGAAGTTTGTGTAACCTAGGACTGTGGAAAGAGGGAACTCAGTGAATGGTGAGGTTTTTCAAGTGCTATATAGAATTCTTTAGGTAACCCTTGTTTCAATGAACTCTATTTGTTAGAATAAGAGTGAAAATTTCATATCATAAGGAGGAGGTTAAACATTAGTTATTCTTCATGGTTATTTGTATTAAAACTCAGAAACTCTTCCTTATATAGTTGGTTACAACCAAAGTATGTAGTCTCTTGAAGTATATGGCCATGTTATTTTGTTGATATCACCTTATACATGTTGATGTATTGAATATATATTGGTTACATGTGGGGAAATTTAAGGATTTAAGTCCATAAACCCTAGTAATAACCTTCAAAAGTGTCTTAAAACACAGTTTACCAAATCAAAAGAAGGAAAACTTGTGGCATTAAAGGGATTTATGATAAGGGAATAGAATTACTGGTAAAATATCCTTACATGTCATAATAAATAGTCCTTGGAGAAAAATAGTATATCATGACACCAATTATTTTGTATTTTATTAGCTTTATAAAATATGATATATAATATTTTGGGATGAAATTTGATTTGAGCGTGATATTTCCTTGGACCCATTTGGGATAAAGATGGGTCCAAACAATTCCATGCATGGATTACATATCAGTTGTTCCCCTTTTGGTTATGATGTTCATTTCTACTCATACTTTCCTTGAAAATGGAGTTTCTCGTTAATGGGTCTTTTGAATAAATGATTTAATAATGTTGAGTAGAATTTGTAGACAAATATATATCACAATTTTTTTAATAAGAATGTGCCATGTTAACATAGATACTAGAATAAAGGTTGTTCTACTAAACTTGCAACATATCTATTCACTTTTTATGTTAGATGTTTTATTATGAATATCGATTAGAAAATTTGTTTTTTTCTAGCCTTCTGTTCAAACAAGGCAATCAAATCATCCACTTTCAAGTTGCTTTCATATTTCATTCATATTTCGCTATAAGGTATGCACTCCATGTTGTAGTTCCATTCTACCTCCACCATCTCTAAATTAAAAAAAAAAAAAAAAAAATTCATATTTTTATTCTTCTTTATGAATTTCCCATGTGACCATTTCACATTTAATATTGTGTGAGCTAGCTCATAGCTAAATTATTAAAATGTCTACCTTTCACTTGTATTAAAGTGATGTAAGGTACTTAACATGAGAGTTCTAATATAATTTAAGGTACTTAAAATGTGGGTTATAATCTTGCATGCTAGTAATAAAGTTCCTTTAAAATCAAGTTACTCATTGAAGGAGAGGTCTTTTAGTTCGTTGATTTAGTGTAAGGTACTGAAAAGTTTATTTTAATCTTATACTTTTTGACCCAAGATACTTAAAAAGATCTCTAAAGTAATAATTTAGTTCCCATTGTTAATGGGATGATCCCACAATGGAATTGGTTCCCCTATTAACATAATTTTTGATTGTATGAATCAATATATTTACTTGTTTGTCTCATTCTCTCCTCTTTTGAGGTTTTAAAAACACAAAACAATCCCTTACAATTAGATTCTAAATATACATTAGTCTCTCAATTTTCATATGCCTAATATGAACATCTTCGAATTGTTTCTATGTCTCTAAAATCCTCATATCTACATAAAAATTCAATCCTATATTGGTTGGAAGGCCTAGTTAGTTGAAATTATTCAATAGGGAAACTAGGTTTTACCCTTAATCTCGTTATTACTTGTTAATGATTGATTTAAAAATAATAAAGAGTATTCCTAAATATTTTAAATATTTAATTTGAACATTAAATTATTTTTAATTTTACAAAATGTAATTAGGGCAGAGAAAGGAACCAAAATAAGTCGATATAATATGTGATAGTGATGTAGGAGCATCTTCTCACCAACATCACAATTTTGAGATTTTGTATAAATTATGTAATTTTGAATTGAAATATTCTAGATAAGGTTTAGGGGGTGTTAATAGGGTCCTTTTAGTCCCTCTAGAATGTTAAAGTTAGGTTAATTCCTTAGGAAATTTGAATTAGGAGGTTTCCCTTCAAAATGTAATTTAAATTCTTAAAAGATCATTATGGAGGATTTTGGCTTGTAAAAGGAGTCTAAGCTATTTTTAAAGCATGGAATAAGTTTAATAATGACTTATAATTCATAAGAAGTCTAATTTGTGTCATTATATTATACCTAAGGTATAGAAGTATAAGCTAGAGTTAGTATTCAAAGTATGTAAATAGGCAAATTAGGTGTTTAAAGGCTAAGAAAGTCTCAAAAAGGATTGTAACCATCTTAGATGATTTAAAATCCTCAAATATAACTAAATGAATAAGTTATTGGAATTATTGGAGAATAATAACTCGATTTGAATCTTGAGAGAAGATTTATGAATGAAAATTGAAGTATTGACCAAGCATTATGTGTGGTTTCTTATAGATGCTGATATCTAAAGGTGGTAATCACATTCTAGAAGTTATTTTGTTGTTAATCCTCAAGGAACATGACAAGGAAATCTTGATAAATGTATTCTTTATGAATTATATACTCTTATTCAGGTTAACTCTAGTTTTTGGCATGTATTCTTGTGTTAGGACTGTGCATTTATGAGTTAAGGATATAGTCAAGCATTTTCTTCATACCTCCAAGTATAATAGGTCTCGTACCTTTGAACACACTATAAGAATGATTTGAAGTTATTGAAATCACCAATAAAGTTAGAGACTATGAAATTCATCTTTCAAACCACGAAGTTTGTGTAACCTAGGACCGTGTGGAAAGAGGAACTAGTGAATGGTGAGGTTTTTCAAGTGCTATATAGAATTCTTTAGGTAACCCTTGTTTCAATGAACTCTATTTGGTAGAATAAGAGTGAAAATTTCATATCATAAGGAGGAGGTTAAACATTAGTTATTCTTCATGGTTATTTGTATTAAAACTCGAAACTCTTCCTTATATAGTTGGTTACAACCAAAGTATGTAGTCTCTTGAAGTATATGGCCATGTTATTTTGTTGATATCACCTTATACATGTTGATGTATTGAATATATATTAGTTACATGTGGGGAAATTTAAGGATTTAAGTCCATAAACCCCGGTAATAACCTTCAAAAGTGTCTTAAAACACGAGTTTACCGATCAAAAGAAGGAAAACTTGTGGCATTAAAGGGATTTATGATAAGGGAATAGAATTACTGGTAAAATATCCTTACATGTCATGATAAATAGTCCTTGGAGAAAAATAGTATATCATGACACCAATTATTTTGTATTTTATTAGCTTTATAAAATATGATATATAATATTTTGGGATGAAATTTGATTCAGGCGATCTGATATTTCCTTGGACCCATTTGGGATAAAGATGGGTCCACACAATTCCATGCATGGATTACATATCAGTTGTTCCCCTTTTGGTTATGATGTTCATTTCTACTCATACTTTCCTTGAAAATGGAGTTTCTCGTTAATGGGTCTTTTGAATAAATGATTTAATAATGTTGAGTAGAATTTGTAGACAAATATATATCACAATTTTTTTAATAAGAGTGTGCCATGTTAACATAGATACTAGAATAAAGGTTGTTCTACTAAACTTGCAACATATCTATTCACTTTTTATGTTAGATGTTTTATTATGAATATCGATTAGAAAATTTGTTTTTTTCTAGCCTTCTACAATCAAACAAGGCAATCAAATCATCCACTTTCAAGTTGCTTTCATATTTCATTCATATTTCGCTATATAAGGTATGCACTCCATGTTGTAGTTCCATTCTACCTCCACCATCTCTAAATTAAAAAAAAAAAAAAAAAAAAATCATATTTTTATTCTTCTTTATGAATTTCCCATGTGACCATTTCACATTTAATATTGTGTGAGCTAGCTCATAGCTAAATTATTAAAATGTCTACCTTTCACTTGTATTAAAGTGATGTAAGGTACTTAACATGAGAGTTCTAATATAATTTAAGGTACTTAAAATGTGGGTTATAATCTTGCATGCTAGTAATAAAGTTCCTTTAAAATCAAGTTACTCATTGAAGGAGAGGTCTTTTAGTTCGTTGATTTAGTGTAAGGTACTGAAAAGTTTATTTTAATCTTATACTTTTTGACCCAAGATACTTAAAAAGATCTCTAAAGTAATAATTTAGTTCCCATTGTTAATGGGATGATCCCAATGGAATTGGTTCCCCTATTAACATAATTTTTGATTGTATGAATCAATATATTTACTTGTTTGTCTCATTCTCTCCTCTTTTGAGGTTTTAAAAACACAAAACAATCCCTTACAATTAGATTCTAAATATACATTAGTCTCTCAATTTTCATATGCCTAATATGAACATCTTGAATTGTTTCTATGTCTCTAAAATCCTCATATCTACATAAAAATTCAATCCTATATTGGTTGGAAGGCCTAGTTAGTTGAAATTATTCAATAGGAAACTAGGTTTTACCCTTAATCTCGTTATTACTTGCAATGATTGATTTAAAAATAATAAAGAGTATTCCTAACTATTTTAAATATTTAATTTGAACATTAAATTATTTTTAATTTTACAAAATGTAATTAGGGCCGAGAGAAAGGAACCAAAATAAGTCGATATAATATGTGATAGTGATGTAGGAGCATCTTCTCACCAACATCACAATTTTGAGATTTTGTATAAATTATGTAATTTTGAATTGAAATATTCTAGATAAGGTTTAGGGGTGTTAATAGGGTCCTTTTAGTCCCTCTAGAATGTTAAAGTTAGGTTAATTCCTTAGGAAATTTGAATTAGGAGGTTTCCTTCAAAATGTAATTTAAATTCTTAAAAGATCATTATGGAGGATTTTGGCTTGTAAAAGGAGTCTAAGCTATTTTTAAAGCATGGAATAAGTTTAATAATGACTTATAATTCATAAGAAGTCTAATTTGTGTCATTATATTATACCTAAGGTATAGAAGTATAAGCTAGAGTTAGTATTCAAAGTATGTAAATAGGCAAATTAGGTGTTTAAAGGCTAAGAAAGTCTCAAAAAGGATTGTAACCATCTTAGATGATTTAAAATCCTCAAATATAACTAAATGAATAAGTTATTGGAATTATTGGAGAATAATAACTCGATTTGAATCTTGAGAGAAGATTTATGAATGAAAATTGAAGTATTGACCAAGCATTATGTGTGGTTTCTTATAGATGCTGATATCTAAATGTGGTAATCACATTCTAGAAGTTATTTTGTTGTTCATCCTCAATGAACATGACAAGAGAAATCCTTATAAATGTATTCTTGATTAATTATATACTCTTATTCAGATTAATTCTAGTTTTGGCATGTATTCTTTTGTTAGGACTTTGCATTTCTAAGTTAAATATATAGTCAAGCAATTTCTTCATACCTCCAAGTATAATAGGTTTGTACCTTTGAACACACTATAATAATGATTTTAAGTTATTCAAATCACCAATAAAGTTAGAGACTATGAAATTCATCTTTCAATCTGAAGTTTGTGTAACCTATTTGTGGAAAAGGGAACTCGGTGAATGGTGAGGTTTTTCAAGTGCTATATAGAATTCTTTAGGTAACCCTTGTTTCAATGAACTCTATTTGGTAGAATAAGAGTGAAAATTTCATATCATAAGGAGGAGGTTAAACATTAGTTATTCTTCATGGTTATTTGTATTAAAACTCGAAACTCTTCCTTATATAGTTAGTTCAACCAAAGTATGTAGTCTCTTGAAGTATATGGCCATGTTATTTTGTTGATATCACCTTATACATGTTGATGTATTGAATATATATTGGTTACATGTGGGGAAATTTAAGGATTTAAGTCCATAAACCTATGGTAATAACCTTCAAAAGTGTCTTAAAACATAGTTTACCAATCAAAAGAAGGAAAACTTGTGGCATTAAAGGGATTTATGATAAGGGAATAGAATTAATGGTAAAATATCCTTACATGTCATGATAAATAGTCCTTAGGAGAAAAATAGTATATCATGACACCAATTATTTTGTATTTTATTAGCTTTATTAGCCCTTGGTTTTGTCATTATATGTAACCTAGGGCAAGGTATTTGGATCCCTTAACCTTCAATTTTAAGTTGAAATTTTACGTGGAGATCTGTACTAATATTAATTAGAATATTATTGAATAAAAATTAAATTTCCACTATGGAGAAATTAAGGAAAACCCTAATAGTCAAGACTAATCAAGCAAAGGTACAGTCAAGACCTAATTCTAGAGGTTTAATAACAAAGGAGGTCAGAGTTATTTAAGGAATTGATTCATGTAACTTTTAAGGTATGAAAAATTACCTATTAATATTCCCAAAACCTTATTATTTGTGAATTGTAACCTTAAATAAACTCAAATACTTGTTATTAATGATCTTGACATACCTAGTTAAAGTATAGTAGTGAAATTGCAAGAAATTGAAGAATTGGGAGTTATAGGAGGAGTTGAAGATTCAAACTTGGAGAGAATGTTAAGAGTGGCAAGAGGATACCAAGTAACCATCTAAATTTCTATATAAATCTCAAAAAAATCATTTTATTATGACTATCCTAAGTACTTAGTTGAGAACATCTAAAGATAGATGTAGAGTTTTTGATAAACAATTCTCAACTTGTGAAGTATAAGTCATTAGATGGTTTATCCTAGGTGAAAATAAGCATTTTAAATAAGGTGTAGAGTAGGGGAAAGGTTCTGAATACTAAAATTTCATTTGTTTACTATTATTTAAGCTATACAAAATCCTAGTGGAGACAAATAAAGGTATGTGAATGTTATGTCTATCTTCATTATATTGAACTAGTTGATTGATGTATTGGATTTGTATATGAGTTGTTTGGGAAGAGTATTGGTTTAGATGATTTTAATATATTTTGAAACCCTTAAATTTAAATTTAATGTATTTAAGATAACTTGAACCAATCTTAGAATAAGCTAGAAAAAGATCGTCTAAAATAGAGAAGAAGGTGAGTGAATGAAGGGGACACTACATTATTACTAGTATCAAAAGATAGGTTAATAGTTAAAGTTTAAGATATAGAGTTTCAAGAGCCTTAATACATTATAGTTAAGGTTGATAACTCAACAAATGTGTTGACACAATCACTAAGAAAAAAATGTGACAATTTAGTTTAAGGTTAGTTATATGGAATGAGGGATGGAGCCACTTATCGAAAAATGTATGGAAGGTAGAGGTAAGTTCAATAAATTTTGTACATTTTGAAATTTTTAAGTACATCACATTTATTTTAAATATTTCTGATTTTTTTAGGATGATAAAATTTTCAAGTGGTTTTAAGGTAAATTGAGCATGACGAGAGATCAAATGTAAGGCTAGTAAGTTTGTGACAACATAGAGTATTTTAAGCTCTTTAAGAGAAACTAATGGATTAATACCTTTCAAGGAGAAGCATCAAAAGTGAGTAGATTGGGATCTCATTTGGAGTTAGTTGTAATTTTAACAATTTTGAATAAACCCCGAGTTCTGTGGAAGGAGGAAGAGTAAATTGATTCAACAAGTTAGAGTGGAACAAATTAGAGGTGTAGAAGGTTGATTAAACACATATAAAAAGTGGAATTAGAAGATGATATCATTTTTCCTATAATACTCATAGGTCTTTATACTCATGGGTTGAACAAGAAGCATTGTTATTGTATACAATGAAAAGGAGCAACTTGGTTAAGAAGGTAGAGCTAAATTCAATTAGAGTTGGGGAAACTATTAGCCTACATGGAAGCATAGAATAGGTGGAAGGGTTATTAGGAATATTATTTAAGAGGATAAGAGTTCAAAGATGAAAAAAATGCATAGAGAAAGATATAACATGTCTTAACACATGGTGATTGAGGGAAATTTAGACCCAATCTAAGGTAATTGTTAATTCTTGATGTTTGTGAAAGATATAGTTAGGGATTGTCAAGTTGGAGAAATGAAATACCTAGGTTGACTTAAGGGTAGAATTTAAGTTGTTATAAGATAATAATGTTGATGAGAAATGTGCAAGTCAAAAAGATGAAAAAATAAGAAGATATTTTTGAAATGGCTAAAGAATATGGGTATGTGGTTCCCAAATGGCTTAACAAAGTGAATGAGGAGAAGCTCAAAAACCAGATTATGAGAACTAAATAAGAAAGGTTGAAAGAGAATGAGGAAGAAGGTAATGAAGAGCTAGTAAAGGAGTTGTTAGTTTTGATTAGTCAAAGAAAGAAAGAAAAGGATGAAAGAGAGAAGAAAAAAATAAGAGAAATGCAGAGGTAAAGAAATTTATGGAAGAGAAAGAAATCAAAGAGTTAAGGAAAGTAATGGAGTAGTTAGAAGAATTAGAGAGGAAAGTAAGAGAAATAAAAATAAAGAAATGAAGATAGAGAAGAAAGTAGTGTTAAAGAAGGTGGTAAAGTGGCCTCTTAGGTCACTTATAAAGAGAGAGAAGATATTATAGTTGAGACAAAAGCTAAGAGAAGAAGAGAGAAGGATAAGAGGAATGAGAAGAGAAGAAGAAGTTAAGAAAGTCATTTTGGAAGAAGATAAGAAAAATGAAGAGGAAGAAGTCATAGAGATATTTTAGCATCTCTTGAAGAGAATGAAGAGGATCTCATCCATGGAGCTTCTAGAGAGGCTATATGGCCTCAATGTTTTCATTCTAATATTGAATTCTTATGTGTGAATACAGGTGGACAAAGTAAATACAAAAATTCCTTGGAAAGTGTCTTAAAAGAGGACCTAGAAGTCCTAAAGAAGCAAGAGGAACCAAAAATTGAAGAAGAAGATGAATATACAGCTGAAGAAGAATTATTGTGGCAAGAAATCATGCATGGACTAGAGGTACAAGTTTCTTTTGAAGATGAAGAATAATATAAGCAAGTAGAGATTGATTTTATGAGACTTTTTCATGAAGAAGTTGAAGGTCAAGAAGAAAAGTGCAGTAGTATAGAGAAGATATAGTAGTGTGAGTCCTATATGAGGGACCAAGAAGCACAAAATTGTGTTAAAGAAGGATTACAAATGATTTTGATGAATATTTAGAAGATTAGAGAGAGAGAAAGATGTGAAAAGGAGGAATAAGATTAAGTTGCAGGTATGAGAGAGGTGAGAAGAAGATAGAAAAGGAAGAGTGGGCATGGAAAATATCCCTTGAAGACCTCATAGAAGGTGAGGAAGGTAAAGAATATGTGAGAGAGCAAGATAGTAAAGAGACAAGTCAAATTCAGTTAGAAAACAGATGAAGAGGAGGTACAAAGAGAAAAAGAGAAAGAGGAAAAGTTTCCTATACAAGAGGCATTCCATGGAGAACAAATTTTTTCTCATTTTCAGTTTTATTTATTGAATAAGGACAATGTTGTGGGTCTACAAATCCAAAGAATAAAAAATTCAGTATGTAAAATAATAGAGAAAGACAAAGTTGGCATTTACATATGAGAACCAGTAATAATTTTGAATGTTTCAAGGAGGAATATGAAGAAAATCAACAATTTTTGGTGATGGAGCAGCCAAGAAGAAATGAAAAAGGAGAAGTATAGAAGAAAAAAGAAAAATAAATTATTTTTCTAACATGTTTGTTGAATGTGCAGGTATAGAAGATAAGAAAGTTGTTCTTTATTTTGATTTGAATCAAGGAAAGAAAAAGAAGAAACAAGCAAAGAAGAAGAATGAACAAGAACAAGAAAAGAGAATGAAGAAATTGAAGACTAAAAGAAAAAACTCAGCCAAAGAAGACAAAGAGGAAGATATACAAGAAAGTGAAGAGCAACTGGAAGAGGAAAAAGAAAAATTTATGAAGCATTTTCTTCAGGTTGGGAGTATGATGTAGGAGCATCTTCTCACCAACATGGAAATTTTGAGATTTTGTATAAATTATGAAATTTTGGGTTGAACTAGTCTAGATAAGGTTTAAGGGGTGTTAATAGGGTCCTTTTAGTCCCTCTAGAATGTTCAAGTTAGGTTAAGTCCTTAGGAAATTTGAATTAGGAGGTTTCCCTCCAAAATGTAATTTGAATTCTTAAAAGGGCATTATGGTGGATTTTGGCTTGTAAAAGGAGTCTAAGCTATTTGTAAAGCATGTAATAAGTGTAATAAGGACTTATAAGTCATAATAGGTCTAATTTGTGTCATTATATTAGACCTAGGGTTTAGAGGTCTAAGCTAGGTTAGTATTTCAAGTATGTAAAAGGGTAAATTAGGTGTTTAAAGGATAATAAAGCCTCAAAAAAGGATTGTAACTGTCTTAGAAGGATTTAAAATCCTAAAATGTAACTAAATGAATAATTTCTTGGAAGTTGTGGAGAAGAGGAACTCGAGTTGAAGCTTAGAGAGAAGATTTATGAATGAAAATTGTAGTATTGGCTAACTATTATGTGTGGTTTCTTATAGTTTCTAATATCTAAAGGTGGTAATGGAATTTTAGAAGTTATTTTGCTGTTCATCCTTGAGTAACATGACAAGGAAATCCTGATAAATGTATTCTTGATGAATTATATACTCTTATTTAGTTAACTCTATTTTTGGCATGTATTCTTGTGTTAGGACGAGTTAAATATAGTCAAGAAATTTCTTCATACCTCCATGTATAAGAGTTGGTATACCTATGAAAATACTATAAGAATGATTTTAAGTTCTTCAAATCACCAATAAAGTTAGAGACTATCAAATTCATATTTCAAGTCCGGTGTTTGTGTAACCTAGGACTATGGATAGAGGAAACTCGGTGAATGGTGAGGTTTTCAAGTGTTATATAGCATTATTTATGTAGCCCATGTTTCTATGAAATATATTTGGTATAATAATAATGAAAATGATATCTTATAGGGAGGATGTTCAACATTATTTATTTTTCATGGTTATTTATATTAAAACTCAAACGCTGCTTTATACGATTGGTTATAACCAAAGTATGTAGTCTCTTGAATTATATGGCCTTGTTATTTTGTTGATAGAGCCTTAGACATGTTGAAATATGGAATAGATATTTTTACAGGTGGGGAAAGTTATTTTAAGGATTTAAGTCCATAAACCATGGTAATAACCTTCAAAAGTGTCTTAAAACATAGTTTACTAGTCAAAAGAAAGAGAAATTGTGTCATTAAAGGGATTTATGATAAGGGAATAGAACTAATGGAAATATATCCTTGCATTTCATGTTAAAATAGTCCTTTGAGAAAAATATTAGATCATGAAACCAATTATTTTGCATTTTATGAGCTTTCTTAGCTCTCATTTATATCATTGTGTGCTGCAACTTAGGGAAAGGTATTTGAAGCCCTTAACTTTAAATTTTTAAGTTTAAATTTTGAATGGAGGTCTATAATAAGATTCATTAGAATATTATTGAATAAAATTTAATTTCCACCATGGGAAAATGAAGGAAAACCCTAACAGTCAAGACTGAGGAAAGAAGGTACAATCAAGACCTAATTCTAGAGGTCTAGTAACAAAGGAGGTCAAAAAATTTTAAGGAATTTATTCATGTAAATTTTAAGGGATGACAAGGGAGATATTAAGAGTCAAAAAAACTTATTCTTGGTGAATTGGAACCTTTAATAAAATAAAATACTGTGATTAATGATCTTGTGAGACCTAGTTAAAGTATAATGGTGACATTGCAAGAAATTGAAGAATTTGGAGTTATAGGAGGAGTTGAAGATTAAAACTTGGAGATAATGTTAAGAGTGGAAAGAGGATACAAAGGAACATCTAATTTTCTATATATATCTCGAAAAAATGATTTTATTATGATTGTCCTAAGTACTTAGTTAAGAACATCTAAAGACAGTTTTAGAGTGTCATGATAAACAATGTTCAACTTGTGAATTCTAAGTCATTGGATGGTTGATCATAGGTGAAAATAATAATTTTAAAGAATGTTTAGAGTATGGGAAATGTTATGAAGACCAAAATTTCAATTTTTTACTAGTATTGAAGTTATGCAAGAAAGCCTAGTGGAAACAAATAAAGATATGTGAATGTTATGTCTATCTTCAAGATATTGAACTAGTTGATTGATGTATTGTCTTTGCGTATGAGTTGTTAGGGAAGATTATTTGTTTAGATGATGTTTTATATATGGTTAAACCCTTGAAGTGAAATTGAAGGGTTTTAAGACAACTTGAACCAATCTTAGGACAAACTAATGCAAGATAATGCTAAAATAGAGAAGAAGGTGAGTGAATGAAGGGGCCCATACATCAAATAGAGTGATAATATTTTGTGTAAATGTTGAAAAAATGTTCCTCTTTCCATTTATGTTAACCTTATGGTAACAAACCTAAAGCTCTAAACTTGACCCATTTTGTATACTATACAATTTTTATGGAATTTTGTTCATATTGCTTGCTAAGAAGCATTTAGCATATTCATTTATCACCCGTGCACCTTATTATTTTTCCATGTATTATATTATATCTTATCCCAAACATGCTTTCCATTACTACGATCTTATGTTTCCCATGTATCACTCTAATATATCAACCAAGCCACAAAGCATTATATCATGTTGCAAATCATTCCACCATGTCATACTATATTATTTATACTACAATACAATATCCATATTGTGATCATTCCCATGCCTTTCCAAAATACATTTACTACACTCCACCTATATTTTACACAACAATCTATCATGTCATACTTCTTTAGTTCATTTCATGAGTTATATTATTCCTAGAATATGTCAAGTAAAATCAATAAATGAAAAATATGTTAGTGGTTTCCACTAATCCTATGAAATAATTTCTCAAGTCAAAAATTTTACTTTATGCCACATGGGATATATTTAATCTTAACTTTATCAAGCTACACCAAATTTCCCCTACCACATTGCAATATCCACTCATGAGTCATCACAAAGCATTTCTCTCGAGATGTGAATATATTTCTATGTGATGTAATCCTCTTAATCGAGATTTATATATTCAAGTTGTAAAACATTATATGTTTCCATATAACATGTAAAACCATTCCTAAGTAAAATTATTTCTAGACACTCCTATCAGTTCAAATTTATGTTTTAAGCACCTTCAAGCCTCAAAAATGTTGCATAGTGCATAGAATATGTTCTCTTTACTTTATTTGGATACAAATTTTAATTCCCAACCTAATACCATGTAAGTGGGATTTTAGTTTAGGCCTTTATGAAATAATTTATTTTGGGCTAACATATGATTGAGATGGTTGTTTTTATCTAAATATTCATTATTTACCACCACATTCTTTAATTTCCTTTTAATGAAATATAATTTTTTTCACTTCATATCAAATCTCATATTTTATCATATCTAGTGGTATAGGCATGTTTATGAGCTTAAAGTGGCTTCATTTTTAATGTGGGTCTCACCTTCCATATTTATCTTCTTTTCTATATTGTATAAGTAGAGCGGGTCTCTCTATATTATGATACTTTACATATCTATTTATTTATAACCTCTTGGTCTACAATTTATTTCATATTACTTCCAACCTTACTTCACTTAATATATGAACTTGAACTTTATATTAATTCTATGACTATGTATACTTATACATTAATGTATTACTTTTGTTCTTTCTTATCTACCCCTTAATATATTTCATTTCTAGTCTCTTATATGTCTTTGTATAATGTCTTTATTCCTTTATTATGTACCCATAGAGTATTGTTTTTAAATTAGGTAGAGGAAAGATTCGTTAATCCCATTTCACTCTTGGTTCATCACCAAATATTTTATTTTGTTTCACTTATCCCTTTCCCCCATAATTTATTTATTATAATAGTAAGTGGTAAAATTATGAGTAATAATTAGATGAGAACCAACCCTCTCTAGAGTTTTAATTTAAGTTGTAAGTCCCGCCCTTGAGAAACATTCCCATGTTGAGTTAAAATTGAAGAAAAATACACAAGTAAAACACTTTTAACCAAGAACATGGGTGTATTAGAACATTTTCAAGCTTATTGGTAAATTATCAGACTTGAAAATGTGTCATTGACATGCCATAAATGTTTGAATAGTACCATCATCAAAAAAATTCGTTAGGGATATGGATATGTACTTTTTATATTTTTAATTTATCTCTATTTCTATATAGGTTTTCTTTTGCCTACACTTCTTATTTTTGACCTATAATATTGCAATGAATATGTATAAATATGATTTTACCTCTTATTTCTTCAAATATTGGCTTATTTTGGTTCACCTAAAAACATTAGAATGATTGGATTGGATTGGTTCACTTTGTGTACCCCAATTGATGAGTGTTGCACTACGTAAGACTACTTTTAAGAGGTATAAATCTGCATAAAGTTATCTTAATCTTGTGATTAGATGTAACAAAATATATAATATAAAAGATCCCTTGATTTAATACTAACACTTGAAAACATGCACAGATGTGTTTTAAGAAATAAAATGACTCAATTTTTCCTCTTGACCTTCTTAGAGTATTTATATATATTTGTCAAAACCCATAATAGATTGGTTTGTGTTTTTGCTTATACATGAAATTTTATTACTTTTTCCACTCAATTGGCCCAAAAATATTGCTTAGGTTGACTAAGCCAAGTAAGCCTTTTCAAAAAATGACCATTAAAATTCAAGGGAAATTTTTGTATAAGGTGGACCTATTTGGAGCCAAACTAAGCGATGACCTACGAACATGTCTAGGGTGTGATATAAATCATATATCAGATAGCTAAATATATTTGTATACATTAAATAGTAGGTCAAACAATTTCTAAGAAGCTAAGCTAGATAGTGGTTATTGTCTAATGGGTGCAAGTTTCGGATAAAGTTAGAAGGTTCTGTACGTACCCAAAATTGAGGGTGCTGCGCTGTGGAACAATGTAACACGTGCCCCAATGATGATACAGGTCTCCTCGCAAGGTGTTTAGGATCCGGAAAAGCTCCCCAAGTGTGCGTTAGCATCCCACATACCCCGCTTAGCCCCCTGCATGCTTTGTTTTCTCTTTTCCCCTCTTTTCTTGGCCTTTTGCTCTTGATTCTGAAACCGCCACCCTTCCCGGGTGGCGGTCTGAACCGCCACCCCCCGCTCGGGGTCCTGAATCGCCACCGCATCGGGGCAGCGGTCCTTTATGCATTTTCTAGAATGCTCTTTTAACATGAATCACGTAAATTTCAATGATTCACCATCTTTTTTCACCGCCATAATCTTGCATTAATGATTTTGGTTCCCTGGAGTAGTGTTTTGCCATTGTTTATAGTTTAAGAGATCAATTTGGTTTTTACCTTGGGTAAATGTAAATGTTATAAATAGATGGCTTGTGCTCAAGCAAATGGCCCCTCAAATTTACCTACGAATTTATCTTTGTAATAGATTAGTCTTTCATTTTTCTTATAATTCTTAGTTTCATTCATTGCATGCCTAGTTAGTATTGTTTTTCTTGTTAGGAAGCCACATATCCATCTTGTGCAGTCATGTTGATATTTCATCCAACCCATTGGAGTAGAATATCTTGTTTTCAATAGGAATCCATTAAAGTTGCAGGTTTTGTTCTTCAAGCATAATAGTTTCAAGTTCTAGACATTTTATGCCGCATGACTCGCAATAAAATCCCACTAGGAATTGCATAAGCCAAGCTTTGTATTCTTGCACCATCCCTCTCCTACTCACATTGTATTCAGTCTGTATCCTAAGCTGCCTTTGTGCCAATATCTATTTTTGTTGATGCTAGCATTACACACTTTTCTAGATCCACGTGGACACGAAGGAACGAGGAAATCACACTAAGGGGACATAGCCACACACACCATCGAATTCGCCACTGTTCTGCAGAATCCAGGTTCTAGCTTTCAAAGTTCTAAATTAGAAGCATATCAAATAGAGTAGCAATCACTTTATTTCAGTCAATTTTAATTTCGATATTACCAGGGAAGCTGTGGGGATTGATAGTTTTTGAGAGACTATGATTCATTCCTCACTTTTGAGGTAGGATCGAGAGTATTGCAAATAGACTAGATCAAGTATTCCATTATTTAGAATAGATTCACAAATTTACTTGCATGAGACAAATAGCTATACTCGGTTATCTTGTTTTTTTTAATTTGTTATTTTAGCTGTCAATTATAGATATATTAGATAGTTGTTCTTTAAATTCTATTTAGTAGATAGATGTATCAGATTTAGGAATATAAATAGACATATCTTTCACAATTAGCTTACTCTATCATTAGTTAGATTTACATTGTTGCTTTTGTATGACAATCATGGGACCTAGAGAGCCCAGAGAATACGTATTCGAGCCAATCATTCCCCAACCCAATCTCATCACAGCAATAACTGATATAGATCAAAATCTCAGGATCCAAGTCTTTCGAACAACGGTAAACGTACAACAAATCAATTTCAATTAAGGGTTAAACATAGAAGACAACCAAGCACACATTTTTGTCAAATCAACCAAACTACAGATTACCCTAGATTCATATCCACATGATTGTGAAAGGGTTTGAAAGAAATCAAACCTTTGGTTGTGACCCACAAATCCCCAAAGACTGCATGAGCCCATAGGTGAATCGAGACATAGATGTTGGCCTACGTACACTAGTATTCGAGATCTACTCCCCTTCCACCTATCATCATCAAACATTATCCTTATTAGATACAATAGCTAACAAAGCTAAGGAGTTCGGACTAGGCAGAGAATCACCCATAGAGTCAATTATATTTACCATCCACCCTATGACCTTATCGGAGATATACACAAACTATCCCGAGGACATTTTCCACGTATTCCACAACCCATAGACCGAATCATGCGAGCTCGATATTGATTGGAGCCTTGAGCGAGTCATCCATGCTGATTGATCTATCACACGATTTAGGTTATAAGGGCCTTCTTTTCCTTAGACTCACAATTTCCACTAGTGCATGTATGAAGACATTACATTACCTAACTAGTTTGTATGCATCCCACGCATATTCAATCCCCCACCGTTGTCTCGGCATGACCTCGAGAGGTCTGTGCAAGGAAGAGTTACTTGTAGATTCCCAAGCTCGCTTGTCACTTTTCTGTCATACAAAATTGGTGAACCCAACGTGAAATTTCTACTTTCTGCTCTGGAGTCAAATTTCTACCAGTTCTTTTAAATTAAACGACTCTTTCATCTTTACTACCTCATCAGCTTTCACCATCACCTTCACTCCTTCCCATTATTCTGCGGGTATTCATATACCCCCCGAATATGTCAGGATTCGATGCATATGGCAGACCCCTCTTGGGTCTTGAGGCATACTACGCCCAACAGAATAGACAATCATCACCCTCGCTCTCAGTATGGGGTGATAACTACTCAACTAACCAGTTGTCAACACAAACTCTGAGGATCAGATATAACTCATCTTTTCAAATAGAAGAGTTGGATTAGTTTTCTCAAAAATGACAAACATAGCCTTGGGCTCAAAAATATGACGCTCACGGGAGAATCAAATTCGTCTCCTCAGTACTACTTAGACCATAAATTAGTAGACAATCAGACTCATACCTAGGTTTATATGATGAACATTCGGTATGTTATGCCAAGAATGAACAACATGCTTGAAGTATGTACCCACCTATAGGAGGTTTACAAACACAACCTGAGGTATTTTTCGAGAAAATACCTCTATGCCATTGCATATAGAAAATTCCCTCGAAGAAACTTGGCAAGGCAATGATCAGTTCATAGCAGGATATCACATGCCTATACAACATCAGGATATACAACAAATTCCACCAATGCAAAATATCGTGACTTCACCAAATGAAGTCATTTCAACTCTAGTAGAAAAGGTTAGGGGGTTAGAACTTGCCCAAGCAAGTCAAAATTCTCAATTCATGCAGCGGGAAGTTCCAATCCTCCACACCATCCTAGCCAAGTAGACCTCCTCACAGGAGTAGGCACGTTAGGCATGACTCCTCAGTATTCACAACAAACCCCAACTAGACCCACCATCCCTAACACCGCTCCTCCCGGTCTAGTGCAAAGTAATCCATTTTTGGACAATACCCCTTCATACTTAAACATGTACTCCAAATCACCACAAGGGGATATGTTCTCCTCTCCCGACATGGTTCCTCAAACACAGGGGTTTCCTTATGACCCCCGTTAACACGTACGCTATGCCATATCAACAACCCATTCCACATCCGCTCCTTCAAAGAAGTACCATCAATGGTGAAACCTATGCGATAGGAACTTACTCGAGATATTTGAAAGAACCCTTATATTTCACGATACGAAGCGTAATGCTTCAAGGCCTCTTCCGATTTGCCCAAATATAAAGGTGAGGGAGATCGAACGCACATATCAAGGATTACGCATGTGACCATCGAGAACTACTCCCATGGGATGGGGTTGTTGCTAAAATATTTCCCAAAAATTTGGAAGGTATCGCTCTTAATTGGTATTATAGAATACTTGAGGCTTCCATCCATTCATTCAAGCAACTCGTTTCAGAGTTCATCAAGGCATTTGACATGAAAAAACTATTAAGAACAAGAATCAGGGAATTCTTACACATTAAGCAAGAACACAATGAATCTATTGCCCATTTCATCCAGAGGTGGCGTATAGTTCTTTATTCTTTGGCAAGTGCTCCAAACATGGATCAGATGGAACTATGTGATTTATTTATTCATTCTCTTAGTAGAGAAGTGAAGGAAGAAGTCAAAAGTTCCTAGTAAGAACTTACGATGAATTACTTAGAGAGCGCTCTCCGAATAGATCAAGTGGTAATTGATAGTGGTCGTAAAACATATGGAGAAAACGGGAGGTTAATCACCTCCAACCAGAACACTACAACTTATCCTACTACCACGAATGTCAATCAAGGACCTAAAATCCTTAATAAAAATCGTGGCGTAACAACGGATGGAGTAACCGATCAGCCTAAGAAGGTAAATGTTGTCAATACTCCATCACAAATAAACAACCAACGAAACAACAACTTTACCCCAACAATCAATGTAGTGGATTTTAATCATCCACAACAACAACAACAATGACGACGGTGAAACCTTACACAGGGTTCAAGCCAAAACTCAACTGGTTATCAAAACCAGAATCAAAATCAAAAACAACAAATGTAAAACTTTAATAGGCAACGGTTTGATCAAAGTTTTGGGCCACAATACGCACCAAACCAACAAACTAGGAATTACAATCCTAATTCATATTGTGGTTTCCACAAAATTCAGGGCCACGACACTAGAACATGTCGTGACTACAATAAATTCATGCAACGCTTGCCAGAAGAACAAAGACAACTTTTCATAGATATGTTTTTGGCAGATCCTATGTCACCGGCATCAAATACTTTTACGGGCGGTTTCCCCTCAAAATGCACCCCTCAAGATCTTCAATGATCCGCTCCCAAATCACAACAATAACAAGTTAAATCCAAGTGGGACAAACAAGAGTGTAATGACAGGAAACAATGATCATGAAGCCTCGACTTCACTAAATCCATCAGTTGCGCCACAATTAGGAAGTCAGCCGCAACCCAAGATAGTCGGTTTAGTAGAGTTAGATGTTGAACAACCCATCAAAGCTGTAACAAGGACACGAGAGTATTTCTCTCAGCCAAGTCCAAGCCACCTACAGGGATAGATAACATCCAACAAATAGTAGCAAAACTTGTGGGTGCCTATGATTTAATTAACGACCTAACAAAAACCTTCTCGCACATTTCATTTTTAGAATTACTAAAGAACTCTCCTGCCCACAGGGCTGCTCTTTTAGAGGCATTAGGCTTAGGTCATTTAATTAACATCACTCCACCTCCTGAAACACGGGTAAATAATATAGACTTTGATGTCCATCCTGGGGTAGCCGGATAGGGATGTCGAATTCATATTCAAAATAAATAAAATGCCAACAGATGTTGAGATCACACGCCGAGGTGATCAAGCCTTACACTTACAAGTATGGGTTTATAACAATTATGTGAACATGAGATGGTTGATGATGGGGCAGCGGTTAATATAGTCCCCTTCTCTTTCCTTCAAAAGCTAGGGTATGGAGAAACAAATTGTTCCACAACTCAAAACACACTAAGAGGCTATGATAGCCTTAAATCCACCTCGATTGGAACTATAATATTACTAGTCACCTTAGGACCCAAAACCATCCTGACTGAGTTTTATATTATAGATCGGGAAACTAACTATAATATGATCCTCGGCCGACCATGGATACACCGCATGAAGGCAATCCCTTCTACGCTATTTCAAGAAGTAAGGTTTTTACACTTAGGAAAGATATTCGTAGCCAAAGGTGATCCAAAACCATTCGATGTACACCTAGCTGACTTAAAGAAAAGACCAGGCATGCACTCGGAGTTTGAACTCCCAACAAACCAACTTAATAAACCTACCGACGTGAAACCGAGAAGAAAATTTGGTACCTATGACAGATATTGAAACTATGAGCCTAGCAAGGCAACCCCCCTGACCCCCAAAGATGAGGCTAACACTGTAGAAACAATATCATTAGGAACTACTGCAAAAATTGTTGAATTGCTAGAACAAGATCTACCAATGTTCCTACCATTTGATTCTGTAGGCATGGGATATTCCCTAGGTGTTGGTTCTCTTCCAGCAGAGGATCTCTGCATGGTGGAAGTAGAATGCACAAACACAACAAATATCCCAACGTCCATACTCCCAACTAAATATTGGACTCTCCATTTTGATGGAGCTAGATGTCGTTATGGAGCTGGGGCAGGTATAATCCTTACTTCTCCCGAGGGAAAATTCCTACCATTTTCCTTCAAACTAAATTTTGAATGCACAAACAACGGTCGCTGAGTACGAAGCCCTCCTCCTTGGCCTCATCTTAGCTAAGAGAATCGGTGTTGATAACATCAGAGTGTTAGGAGACTCACAATTGGTAGCAAACCAAGTCTCTGAGATATATGAAACCAAAGCCGAGCACTTACAACTTTACAAAACAGTTGTATTAGATTTAAGCAAGGAGTTTGACTTCATATCAATTGAAGCAATCCTGCGAGAGAAAAATCTTCTCGCTGATTCAATAGCAACCTCAGCATCACGCTTTACTCCAAACAGTAAGTTGGAGGATACCCGTTTCATGGTATCCCTTCGTACTGAACCATTGGTGAAAGCAATGTCAAGCCCTCTTTTAACGAACAAAGATGAGGACAAATCTACTATCCTAAAACACATTGATAGTGATACAACCACTCTTGATTACTTAAACGCCTATGCAGCGTTACATCTCTCCCATCACGTGATAGATTTGTCCTTAATCCCACATTCGTCTTCCTACTTCGGGAATCCTATGATGGAGCTTCCCCACAAAAGGAACTTAGCATATACTCAGTCGAGAATGGAGATGATTTAGATTTACCTCCAGCCCCGCCTGAGTTTGAAGAAGGTAACACCTCTTTGATCGAAGAAACAATTGATGTTAACATCGGAACAGAGGATGAACCAAAGATCTTAAAACTAGGATCCTCGTTAACCCCAGAAGAAGTAGAAATACACACTCGAATCCTCAAGGAACATCAGAAGGCTTTCACATTTAATTATAAAGAAATGACAGGAGTTACACCGCACATTGCGGTACATAACCTTGTCACTAAATCAGATGCAAAGCTGATTAAACAAAATTCGAGACCAATGAAACCTAAGGTAGCTCTCATGGTGAAAGAAGAAGTAATAAAGCTCCTCCAAGTAGGATTCATCAAACCAGTTGATTACTCTCAATGGGTATCTAATATCGTTCCCATTCTAAAAAAGAATGGGAAAATACACATCTGCATAGATTTTCGAGACATCAACAAAGCGTGTCCTAAAGATGACTTCCGTTACCATCCATTGATGTCATTGTTGATGCAACAGCTGGATTTGAACTTTTGTCTCTCATGGATGGATTCTCGAGATACAATCAAATTAGAATATCTAAACAAGATCAAGCTAAAACCATGTTTATAACTCCTTGGGGAACCTATTGCTACGTTGTTATGCCATTCGGTCTCAAGAATGTTGGAGCTACATACCAGTGAGCTATGACATATATATTTCAAGATCTAATTCATCAAATTGTGGAATCCTACGTAGATGACTTGTTGGCTAAGGCCAAGAAGCGTTATGACCATCCGGAAGTACTTCGCATCATTCTTTCACGTCTGATAGAATACGGAGTCACGCTAAATCCAGAAAAATGTGTCTTTGGTGTGATAGGAGGGAAGCTCCTAGGTTACATTATATCATCACATGGGATCGATGTCGACCCAACCAAAATTCGGGTTGTCCTCGAAATGGTCCCACCTTTGGATGAATCTGGGATCAGGTCATTTCTCGGAAAGCTTGGTGCAATCCAGAGATTCATCCCGGACTTAAGTTTCGCCATTCATCCAATCAACAATCTACTCAAGAAAGATTATAGCATTGATTGGACGAGAAGCTGCAATGAAGCTTTCAATGCAGTTAAGCGTTTCTTGTTATTACCACCTACGCTAATGCCACCTAAGCTAGATCACCCGTTAATTTTATATTCGCAAGCTACCAATATCTCGCTAGCCTATATGTTGGCCCAGGAGGATGATGACAAGAGGGAACACGTGATTTATTTCATTAGCCGGACATTGCTCGACTACGAAACACATTATACACAGGCCGAACGAGAATGCCTTGCCATAGTCTTTGCAACCAAACGCTTAAGACATTATATGCTAAATCAAGAAACAAGGGTCATGGTAAAAATGGACCATTTACGAACTTTCCTCACGCAAGGTCCTTGTCTAAGAAGGCTAGACATTTTATAACCTTAATGGGAGAATTCGAATTAACATTTGTAAATCGAAGTCGATAAGGGACAAATCATCATGGATTGGTTAGCTGATAACCCATTAGACGGAGGTGATCTAGTAGATCTGGAATTTCCAGATGAGTGCGTATACTACATCGAAACCTGACCTTCTATCTCTGAGTGTCCTTGGTACACTGATATCATTAATTATATCATGGACCATATGTATCTAGAAGGTGCTACACCACAACAAAGAAGGCGGTTATGTATTATCGTAGCTAAATATGTCATCATAGAACAAGTGCTCTATCAAAAAGTGTTCGATGGAATGCTTCTAAGATGCATCGACATAGAAGAATCCAAGAAGATTCTCCATGAATCTCATAGTGGAATGTGTGGAGGCCACTTCGGTGGCCATGCCACCACTCATAAAATACATCGAATGGGATATTTCTGGCCCACTCTAGAACACAACGCAATAGAGTTTGTACGCAGCAGTGTCATAAGTGTCAAGAATTCTCTCACGAGATTCACATGCCGGCACAAGCTCTCAACCAATCGCTACTCGTGGCCCTTTTCCACATGGGGCCTAGATTTTATAGGAAATTCTCTCCCTCATCCACTGAGAAGGCCATAATTTTATAATCATGACCAATGAATATTTTACCAAGTGGGTAGAGGCTATGCCTCTTACTCTTTGTACCAGGTTCTATAATCGCCAAGTTCATTTTGAACAAAATCATTTTTCTGGTATGGTATCCCACAAATCATTATCTCAGATAATGGAACTTCTTTTAAGAATGACGAAGTTCATGAATTGTGTAATAAATTTAAAATAAGCCATCATATGACTTCATTATATTACCCTCAAGCCAATGGACAGGCTGAGGTGACAAACAAAACATTAAAAGCCATTTTCCTTAAAATGGTGAAAGAAAACAAACGAGATTGGCATTTGAAGTTATATCCGGCCTTATGGGCCCACCAAACCTCAATAAGAACACCAACAGGAGTGACTCCTTTCTCGCTAGTATTCGGGACGTGACAGTTCTCCCACTTGAGTTTGAAATACCCGGTCTTCTGCATTCATTCAAGGGATCCTAGATGAAGACACTTATAGAGAAGCACGTCTTTCCCAACTAGAAATCCTAGATGAAGCTAGGTTAGATGCGTTGAATAGCGGCATAGAGTCTATGCTGACCGGATGTGCCGGAAGTATAACAAGAAGGTCTATGAACACGACATATATGAAGGTGATCTAGTTCTAAGGCTAGACAATTGGATCGATAAAAATAACAGCGAAGGAAGGAAGTTTTGGCCCAAATGGTTGGGCCCATACCAGTCATGAAGGACTATGGAAATGGTGTATATCTCCTATGTACACTGGAAGGTGAGGAATTTGGTGAAACAGTCAATTCCCTGCACCTCAAATGATTCTACGCGTAAGCAACTGGTGCTACTTATAATTATATCTACATTGTATCTTCATATAGATTAGGATCATTTTGTCTGCTTGTTTCATACAAAAATTGTGATCAAGGAATTTTGTTTTCAAAGTAATTCATTACAAACTCATGATGTTGTTGGCATAAACACTCTAATCGTACTTCTCCATTTCCATGATATCATCAAACTATCTCGGAATCATTTCATCAAATAAAGCTAGATATGACAAGGCCTTAACAGTAACCATGCCAAGATCTGCGGGTTTATTCTCACTTTTGGTTTCTTCTTAGGATGGGTGTCTTGCCTATGGTCTATTCTAGAAGCTTCATGGTGTCACATCTATCGTATATATATATATATATATATATATATATATATATATATATATATATATATATATATATATCTTTGGAAATAAGAACACACTAACATTTTCTCAAATAAACAAGTCAAATATAGAATCAAATAGAAAATTTTAAATTTACACATTTCCTTGCCCCACCAACCTTCGGTGATGAGCTTGCGTCTCTTACTAGTGACGTAGGGTTGGGAAAGGATGGAAATGCCCTTACTCGCCTATGCCTTGCCCATGGTGATAAACCCATGCTTCTTACTAGTAGCATGGGGCAAAGTGTAGGGGGTCCTCTTGACAAACAAACGTAAAAGGTCATAAGCAAACAATTCAAACCTTGAAGCTTTGAGTCAAAAACAAATGAATCAGATGTTCAAAATTCCAAAAGAGTTAAAAGCCTAATAACCCAGATTTTGTCTACTATGTGGCCATCTATGGATCTAAGTCTAGATAAACCGCAAAGCAAGTTACATCCCAAAAACTATGAAGTCACTCGAGTGGAGTAGGCTTGTGGTATCCTAATTTGGTTCTGCCAAAGCTTTGTCTATCTTTCATCAATATCATTTCAACACATTTCATAACTTGTGCCCTTCCCAACTCTCGGTGATGAGCCCTCGCATCTTACTAGTTGCGTGGAGTTAGGAGTAGGGGCAAGTTTATCTGCTCATCATATCAGCTTATCTTCACCACTTTTCCAAAGCAAATATGAAGTATCCAAAATTGCTTATAGAAACTAAGATTCAAAATCACATTATAGCTACATTATCATATATCAGCATCATGAAATACAAAAAGAAAGTAAAACACTTGCATCATTTGTTCTCCATTGCATACATTTTAAAGAGCATACAAGCATAACATCATAATCTACATGAGGAAACTGGAAAGGAAACAAAGCCATAAATGCCAAAAGTCTGATCCAAAGAGAATATAAATATATAAATAATCAAAGTTTTTGTACAATGCCATCATGCGCCAAGCATGGTCAAAATGCTCAAAGAGCCCAGGATATACAAAGGAACATATCATACAAAATCTAGGAGAGCCAAGTGGTTTCTCAATCCCTATGAGACCCCTCTGAAGGTGCATGCCCACGCCTAGGAATCTAGCTATGATGGCACTTTGAGTGCACGGAGGGCTCAGGATCCCAAGGGGCAGCCGCAGTCTCACCATGAGAATGACTCCTCATCAGGTGCTTGGCTATCCTATACCCCGCTAGCTCCGTGCGGAGAGTCGATACCATCCTGGCCACATGCCAAACTGGGGCAAATATGTTAGTGTGTCACCACTGCGAGGGCTCCCAAAATCCACGAGAAAACTCTGTGTGGGTCCTCTCCATGGGGATCATCAGGGTATCCGCGCATACTCTACAAATCAGGTCTCGCCACTCATCGGCGGTCTCTGCAAACAAAGGAGAAAACAAATTAGAAACAAAAAATATATAAAATACAAGAGTAAACAAGAGGAGAGATAGTAACTAAAGCAATCCTAAATTAACAACAAATATTAAAAAGAGGGATGGTAACTTACTCGGATCACCAGGCCTCCAGGATGGATCTCTAGGGTCAGCACCTGCCACTGACTGAGGTTCTGCTCCTATGACTAGAGCAACGTAGCACCCCACAATGGACTCATCCTCCCTGCCATGGCCCTAGGAGAGTGGCTCCTTTGAAACTAGAGTCACCCTCTCTGCACTCTGCCCGGCCCTCTCTGCCTGCATGATATCCTGAGTATCATGCCACCCAGGATCAATCTCCTCCTCTATCTCTCCCCTGTAAATTCCTCGGACTCAGAGTCTATGTCAATGGGGTCATCGCTGCTATGGGCAGGACCCATGGTAATCTAAAGCAAGGGTGCCTGAGGTGCACCGGCTCTCCCTCAGGCACTTACTACCCTCCTGGCCGCAAACGGATGCCAAGAGTAACAAGCTGTCTAACCCCGGCCTCTAGGACCCCCTCGGCCTCTTAAACCGGCTTGTATCTTTGGCAGCTACTAGGGGAAGAATGCCCATGTAGGGTAGGCCAAACTACCGAGGAACTCGGCCAAAGGGGTGTATCTCCACTCATCCCACTCTGTCAATAAGCATCCCTATGGTGGAGCAGGAGATCAAAGTAAGAGCCTTCTCGCCCCATATACCTGCCATGGTCTGATATGGTGTGGCCTCCATGTCAGCGGTGGTCAGAGAAGCAACTGGCTGATGAGGTGCTCTGAGCACCGACATATCTGTCCATCTAGCTGCCCTCACAGCTCCGGGATCTGTCACCTCTACACCTCTACCATAAGGAATGAAGTGCTCATAGACCCAACTCATGACCAGGGTCGGGTGGCTCAAGGACTGCCCCTGTAAATGGACTACCCTGTATAAATCATGGTAGGTAGTCCCAAGTATATCTGCTCCCTAGGCATATATCCGGCCATGTCCCTCTATCTGTGTAATGATGGGGGACCAACAATATAGCAGTGTGTCTCCTCCCTTGTCCCGATCAATCTCGAGGCAAGGATCCCCATAATAGCCTGGCGAAGCAAGGGGATGGGAAAACTAGGAATAGATCGAACTCTGACCCCCTTCTTCGAACCCATGGAGATGACTGCATCTCCCATGTAGGAAGCCCACTGTGCTATCTGGGCCCGTGAACCTGTTGTCTCAAGGGTGAGTCGTCTCCCGATGATCGGGTCCCCAGGATGCGGTAAACATCCTCTAGTGTGATAGTCCACTCACCTCGGACCCCTAGTAATCGGAAGGTGTTCTGATTAGCATCCCAATAGGAGAATAAGTCACAGTATGTGACTAGATGATGCAACATGTGGAATGCGTGAGATACGTAGTATCCTGGCCCTCTGAAGAGTGTCCTCCTCATCCTGTGAAAGTGCATCTAGTACTTCTGGGAGCCAGTCACACTCCCTCTCTTGGCGCCACCAAATATACTCCTCTCTCACCTGCATACACCCAAAAACACACAAAACAAAGCAAGTTAGCATCCAAGTGATACTAGAAAAATCATGAAAATACATAGAAATGCTAAAAATGGAAAAATAATTTCAAACAGATGTTCTTTTGGCATTCTATGCAAAACCGCTGCCGTGAGCAGGGAGGCGGTTTCATAACCGCCACCTTAAGGGCGGTAGTCGTGTAACCGCTACCCGATTAGGGCGGTGGTCATGTAACCACTACCCTGGGTAGGGTGGCGGTTGTATAACCGCCGCCCCAGGCGGGGCGGCGGTCGTGTCCCGAAAACCCACGCGGGTTTTATAACTAAAAAGCCTAAAAATGCCAAAAAGGACCATTTTAGCTAAAAACAAGGCCTACCCAGTAGGTGCCCCCTAGATGGACCTTTTGAACCTAACATTTTCAAAAATTACCCCCCCATGACAAAGATTTTAGCATTTTAAAATTGAGGGGGTAAAAAGGATAAATTGAAGAAAACTAACCTGTGATCTCGCGGGTCGATGTTCCACTCGCGGAGGCATGATCACTATCCTGTCATGAACATTTTGGCTCTACTCGCACAAGAAACCGTCACCGTGGGTTCCAGAGCTCAAAATCAATCAAATCAACTCATGTAAATGAATAGGAAAATGGGCCCACTTTCATATATATAGCAACCTGACTTGTTTTAAATGCCTTTTTCACGGAGTTTGGAGCGCCGACGGAGGTAAGTTCTTATCCCCACATAAATGGTACGTCCTCATTTCCCATTGTTTTAGTATTTATTTTCTGATTTATCTTGTCTATCTGCACTTGAGTTCTCTTTTCATTTTGCAGGGAGCGGGAATTTTGGATGGCGTCATTTCGACACACGGACGTATCAGGTATAACTTCCAACTTCCCATTTCGGGACCACCATACTCGGACCCACCATTTTACACCTCTTCATGGCTAAAACGCTTCTCCGAGGGGGCAATATGTACGTACCCAATATTGTAGGCTACTGCGCTACCGGAACAACATAACACGTGCCCCAATGATGATACAGGTCTCCTCGCAAGGTGTTCAAGATCCAAAAAATCTCCCCAAGTGTGCGTTAACATCCCACATGCCCCGCTTAGCCCCGCATGATTTTTTTTTCTCTTTTCCCCTCTTTTCTTGGCCTTTTTCTCTTTAGTTATGAAACCGCCGCCTCCCGGGTGGCGGTCTCATGACCGCCGCCCTAAGCAGGGCGGCGGTCCTGTAACCGCCGCCCTGCTCAGGGTGGTGGTCCTTTACATGTTTTCGAGAATGCTCTTTTAACACGAATCACGTAAATTTGTGATTTACCAATTTTTTTCACCGCCATAAGCTTGCATTAATGATTCTAGTTCCCTGGAATAGTGTTTTGCCATTGTTTATAGTTTAAGAGATCAATTTGGTTTTTACCTTGGGTAAATGCAAATGCTATAAATAGATGGCTTGTGCTCAAGAAAATGGCCCCTCAAATTTGCCTCTGAATTTCTCTTTGCAATAGATTAGTCTTTCATTTTGCTTAGAATTCTTAGTTTCATTCATTGCATGCCTAGTTAGTATTGTTTTGCTATTAGGAAGCCACATATCCATCTTGTGAGAAACTATTGATATTTCATCCAACCTATTGGAGTAGAATATCTTGTTTTCAATAGGAAGCCATTAAAGTTGCAAGTTTTGTTCTTCAAGCGAGAATAGTTTCAAGTTTTGGACGTTTTATGTTGCATGACTCGTAATAAAATCCTCGCTAGGAATTGCATAAGCCAAGCTCGTACATGCTCTTGCGCTATCCATCTCCTACTCACATTGTATTTAGTTTGTATCCTAAGCTACCTTTGTGCCAATATCTACTTCTGTTGATGCTAGCATTACACGCTTTTCTAGATCCACGTGGACACGAAGGAACAAGGAAATCACACTGAGGGGACATAGCCACACACACCATCGGATTCACCACTGTTCTACAGAATCCAGGTTCTAGCTTTCAAAGTTATAAATTAGAAGCATATCAAATAGAGTAGCCAATCACTTTATTTCAGTCAATTTTACTTTCGATATTACAGAGAAGCTGTGGGGATTGATAGTTTCTGAGAGACTATGATTCATTCCTCACTTCTGAGGTAGGATCGAGAGTCTTGCAAATAGACTAGATCAAGTATTTCATTATTTAGAATAGATTCACAGTTGCACAGACAAATAGCTATACTCGGTTATCTTGTTTGTTTTAATTTGTTATTTTAGCTATCAATTCTAGATATATTAGATAGTTTTTCTTTAAATTCTGTTTAGTAGATAGATATATCAGATTTAGGAATATAAATAGACATATCTTTCACAATTGGCTTATTATGTCATTAGTTAGATTTACATTGTTGCTTTTGTATGAAAATCACGGGACTTAGGGATCCCAGAGAATACGTATTGAGCCAATCATTCCCAACCCAATCTCATCATAGTAATAACTGATATAGATCAAAATCTTAGGATCCAAGTCTTTAAACAATGGTAAGCGACAACAAATCGGTTTCGATTAAGCGGGTTAAACATAAAGACGACCAAGCACACACATTTTGGTCAAATCAACCAAACTACAGATTACCCTAGATTCATATCCACATGATTGTGAAATGGTTTGAAAGAAATAAAACCTTTGGTTGTGACCCACAAATCCCATAGCCCAATGAGCCCATATGTGAATCGAGACATAGATGTTGGCTGCGTACACTAGTATTGAGATCTACTCCACTTCCACCTATCATCATCAAACTTAATCCTTACTAGATATAAAGAGCTAACAAAGCTAAGGAGTTCGGACTAGGCGAGAGAATCACCCATAGAGTCAATTATATTTACCATCCACCCTATGACCTTATCGGAGGTATACATGAGACTATCCCGGGAAATTTTCCACGTATTCCACAACCTATAGACTGAATCACGCCAGAGCTCGATATTGATTGGAGCCTTCGAGAAGTCATCCTTGCTGATCGATCTATCACACCAATTCAGGTTAGAAGGGCCTTCTTTTCCTTAGATTCGTAATTTCCACTAGTGTGTGTCGAAGACATTAGATTTCCTAACTAGTTTGTCTGCATCCCATGCATATTCAATCCCCACCGGCTATCTCGGCATGACCTCATGAGGTCGGGTGCGAGGAAGAGTTACTTGTAGATTCCCAAGCTCGCTTGTCACTTTTCCGTCATACAATTTCTTTAGCTAGAAAATAATGTGTAAATAGAGTGTAAAAAATAATAGGTGGAAAATTCCATATCACTAAGTGGCCTAACCAAATTTTGATGCTATAGGGTACCACCTTTTGAATCTAGTATTGACAATGTTGGATTAAAATGAAAATAAATAAATAAACATAAACCTCACACAATAATCATAAAATGGTGGTCTAAAATCTTAATTTTTCATGTCGATACAAATTAAACCTATAATAACATGGTAAAAGTGTAGATAAAATTTCTATAATTATGTATATTAACTTTTAAATTCAATTTGAAAATTTTATATTGAAACTACTAGTAAATTAAAAATGTGCACAATAACTACTACACTGATTGGTCATGCAAAATTACTCTCCTAATTTTTTTAACTATGAATATTATCATGTGTCTTACTCCCATTATAAGTGAGTGCTTAAATATTTCTAACTTAATAGTCTCGTCGATATCATAAAACACTCACTAATTTAATAACCTTGTTGATATCATGAACATCTTGTTAATTTGGTATCGTTATTGGTAACATGAACAACTTGCTAAATTTATATCCTTGCAAGTATCATGACATGTCATAAATCAATTTTTGGGATGTTTAAATCAAATTCAAATTATTAGGTGTTTAAGGCCAAGTTTCAACTCTATGAATATAATAAAAACTATTGAAAATTTATAAAAATTGATTATGATCTAATTAAAAACTATATACAACATCACTAATATGACTAATTTTGAGTACTCTTGGATAAAATATGTATGAAATTTAGAAAAATACCATAATATTCCTCCATTTTGAGGTGATACATACTTTTTGTATCACTCATCTCAAAATAAATATGGTTAAACACGTCATATGTATATAGATAAACCATATCAACAACCATACTACACATGGTTGTTTAAATCTACATAAGTAATGATATAATAATTATATAAAAACCATTAAATGTGTCATCTAAGGGATATGCATATGTTAATATTGTTAGAAGTCTAAAAAAACTAATTATTTGCATAACAATTATACTCATAAATTACACTAGAAACATGAAGGATACTTAAACACACACAACATGATATGATGCCACATAATATAATGGGGTGTGTTACCAATCATTTGACTTACTTGATAACTTTATAAATATGAAAACCTTATAAATATGAAAACCTAATTAAATGACATATTGACTAAAATTTACATCAATAATTATCATACAAGAATCATAAAGCTTATATGAATCACAAAATCACATATAAAATCATATAGCAACCAAGAATCATATAGTCACATTAAAGCATAGAGAAATCAACAATTATACAACTAAATAGAAGCATAAAGTAATAAAGAATCAAACAAATATAGAAGTAGAGAGTTATCATGAATCATATAATCGTGTATATAAACATAGAGTAACCAAGCGTTATATAAAAAATCATGGATCATAGAGCATACAAGTGTCATGAAAAAATAATAAAGTATAGATAATATAAATTTTGTTGGGCCCCTAAAATATTGGCCAAGTACAAGAAGGTGCGTGGGTGCACAAGGCCTAGTTAAGAAAGGGCGTGTAAGGAGAAAGTGCACAGGACAGGGTTCTATGAGGGTTTAATAGAGCAAGTGGCATGTGCGCAAGATAGAACAAAGGTTTCAAGACTTATCCATATTTGACACATCAGGAAGAACATGAGAAAAGTATGACCCGACTACGCATGTGGAATGGATAAGGTGCCATCCTAGTGATAGGTTGGCCTAAGAAGGAATATACCATGCAATGGAAGTTTCTAGAAGGCCATCATTGTAAAGAGTGGAGAGCTTAGACCTGAAGAAGCATGCTCCCATGAAGGACCACCTTGGACACTTGGCAATGGATCTGCAACTCCCACAAAGGCTTGATGATGTTGAGAAGGGCTATAAATACAAGCACCCGCCAAAGGAAAAAGAAAAGAGAATCAGAAGGAAGTGAAGCCATGCAAGAATACTGTGAGAGCTCCATAAGTTAGGTAGGGATATATATAAAAAGGATGGGGTTGGGATTGTAAATTTTCTCTTGAGAACTAATGGATATAAATCTAGCTATGATGTATGACTTCGGTTTGCACAGTTGTGATAATCTGTAATGAATCCAATGAATATAATGAGGTTACTAAACTTGATTCAATATGTTTATTAATGATTCTAGTCCATGTTTATAGCTTACTAGTTCTAATTCATGAATTTTTATGGAATGAATATAAATCCTTATGCATTTCCTTTCTGTTTTGGTTCCTTTCTATAATTTGTTAAGTGTCATTCGGTTTGGGATGATTGTACTTATCTAGAAGTCGTTTTAAGTTCTATGATAAATGTATATATCATCCCCACTCACTCTTTTTAAGATCCTATCATAGATGATGTTTCCCACTTAACTCACATAAAGGGATACTCAATGCCCGTGCATGCCTCATGTGAGTTCTAGCACCCGTTGGGTGATAGGTCGATCGCGCATGTGATTCCATTGGTCTTGGTGGGTCTAAAAATGACTACATCTTATTTTTGTTCTGGGACCTCTTTTTGAAGTTGGCGTGGTAAATAGCATACATCATGATCGTGCAATGAGTGATGACAAAACACATAACTTTGGAAAGTATTGAATCATGGTTCAAGAGAACGAAGGAAGAATTTTCTCAGAGATTTAACATTGTACCTGATTTTGATGTACGTAGATGGGTAGAAGAGAACCTCTACCATGAGTTGTATGAAACTTTATTCTGTTGCTTTCTAGTAGAGTTGTATGAATGGCTCTCAGCATATGCATCTAGATCAAGATGGTGTTATAGATCACACGTGTGGACCCAAGAAGAGTACTAAAGGTTGTAAGATGTAGATCTGATGTGGACTCGTGTTATGGATCATTGGTGGAAAGGAGTACTGGCTAGCTACATTCTGGAATATGCTATTTCTACATATTCTTGTCCAAAAGTTACTGAGTTTGAGTTTCTATGGGAGCCTACAGGATCATTTCTACATGTTATTCCTTTAGCGATGAAGATCTTGATCATTACCCTAAGTTTAGAGGCACTTCCGATGGTCGACTAAACTTCTCGAGTGTTGGGTGAGGAAACTAGGGTGGAGGAAGATGGCGAGACATTGCGGCGAGAAATAAAGAGAGGAGAGACGACTCAAGTATAGTGAAGCATGTGAAAGGGAGATTGCTAGACAACGTGAGGTTGCAAGTGTGATGGATCTATAGAGGCATATGTTGTGGGAAGGAGTTGAGGTTTACATCGAAGATGTGGAACCCGAGCATTCGGTGTTACCCCATCTTAGCAAGCATAGAGAGAGACCCCTTCGGCTCAGAGAAAAGTTTGTCGCATGGAGAAAGAAGAGTTGTTGGTGTGCATTTGAACCCACCTAGTGACCAAACCTTGGCACTTGGTTTTCCAAATTAGAGGAGTGTTGATAATAGAATTGGTGATAGTGGGAGTAACAAAGCGGCACCTGGAGGTATAATTTTTTGTTTGGAACTTCTATGGTTGCACACTCTATTCTAGTGTTTGGAGGAGTTTTCGGTCAAGGTGTAAATATGCAAGGCTTGGTAAATACATTGGGGGGTGGCATGGGGCATACATCGCGGTGGAATGATCTCGCGAGAACATTGGTGCGTAGTTCAGTGGGACATTGGGGATGCTAGGCACGACCACTTAAGGCCCATTATTGTCTCGAAGGGGGTCTGGAGGTGGAACTGGTAGATCAGGAGGCATAGGACCTGGTGGATCTAGTAGATTTGGAAGATGAAACACCAGAGGAAACCAAGGATTTAGACTAGGAGGATAAGGGCCTCAGCTACCTCCTCAAGTAATCTGTGAACTTTCTTTACACTTGCTAGACTATTAGGGCATAGAGGATTCTATAGAGCATGTTCACAAGAGTGAATTGCTATGGCATGTGAAGAGGATCACAACCTAGGAATAGAAGGCCAATCAATTTGCAACGACATTGCAAGTTCACGTGTATAGTTGGTATAGGAATTATGAACCCCATCAAATAGTGGTAGATTACACCATGTTGAAAAATGCCTTCCTAGCAAAATTCCATATCCCTGAGTTTTAATAGAAGAGCATCAGCGCCCTCAAGGAGATTTAGTAGGAAATGGTGAAGAGTGTGTGGGAGTATGACACACGGTTTAAGACTCTCTGTCAAAATTTTTATATGGCATTCACCCTTCACAACATGCTTAATGGTTTGTTGGAGGGTTGATAACACCATTTAGAATAGCATTATCTCATAAGACTTTCATAGACCCACGTGAGGTGCTAAAATTTTCTCTATGTCTTTGAATTGAAGCATTGGAAGCATTATCTTGGTGTTAGCCCGTTTCTGGAGGCTCAAATCATTGTTATGGCTAAGAAGCTAGAAAATTTATCTATGAACTTAGCTCATGAGACTCGCAGTGGAATGTGGTGTATGAATTGTGAAGTAGAGGGGCATGCCAAGGATAGTTTCCCTTGGAAGATAGTACGTGCCATAGCAGTAGACTATGAGATTTGTCATGGGGACCATGATGCAAGTAGATGTCCCTTATTACAAAGTGCATAATTTAGAAGAATGTATCTTACTACTGTAATATCTACACCTCTACAACCCATGATACTAAGGATTATAGGCTTATTAACCTAGATCCATGAGGCCATTGATCATGGTGTGCACTAGACCAGCCTTATCAATAGTTCTAAGGGTAATGGCCTTCATTATGAGGAGCACACAGATGGAGGCATGCGTTGAAGAATTTCTCATGGAGGATTTTGGGGTCATGGAAACCGCGGAGGAGGAGGAAGTGAGTTCCCATAGGGAACATGTTATAATTGTGTTTCTACAGAGTATTATAAACATGAATGTATTGATCTCTTACAATGATCATGGTGTGGGAAGAAGCACAAGTATGAAGAGATTTGAAACTCTATGAGCATATGAACCAAGCAAACCTTTGGAAAGATAAGGGAACTGCTATGGTGAGCGTAAAAAGGGCTAATTTATAATGGATGCCAAGAGTGGCACATGAGTTAGAGCTAGAACCTATACTGGTGACAACACGTGTACAGGCCGCACATGCCAAAGAGATTCCCAAACCAAGGACATTAGTTTCTAGAGAAGAGGTACCACATGGAAAGTACCTAGACCCTACCCATCAGAAAGAAGTATACCAGGAGACTATGGATGTAATTTGGAGTTTACAAGGGGAGATACAGTGTCTCAAGGAGAAATCAAGGTAGGTGGGGCAGCAGAAGGATAATGAGGTTCCAAGAAGTGACTTGGATGAGGTCAAAGAAGTATGTAAAATGTTGAGGCAAGAGAATATTATTCCCTTGTTGGGAGAATGGCTAAGGGAGAAGGTACCATGTGTCAAAATAGAGCACAAGAGATAGGTTTTACATGCAAACCTTTCTCCACACAACCTTGAATATGACAAAGAGATTACTCTAAATGTAGTTGTTAATGGATGGATCCTAAGCAATATCCTCATTGACACAAGAGCAGAAGTGAATGTTCTTACCTTAGATGTTTGGCATCAGATGGGAAGGCCCGCATTATAACCATCTTCAAATGTGTTGTATATGGAAAAAAAACTAAGGAAATTCCCATTGGAGTATTAAAGGATGTGGCTATCACCATTCAAGGGGCCAAGTTTACTGGAGACTTCAAAGTCTTGGCACTCACCGAGGCAGACAATTTTCCAGCATTTCTTGGGTGCCCATGGTGTTACAAGAATAATGCTAACATAAGGTTTAACAAAGGATATATCAGTTTTGAAAACAAGGAAGAATGGGTAATCATCCCTTTGATAGATGGGAAGTCGGTGCCCTACATAGAGCCATTGGGAGAAGAAGTCCTTGATAGAATATACGTGCGCTCAATCAGGGATCCTGAGATAATTCACCCTACAGAAGGAGTTATCTAATTTGAGGATGCCCAGTCTGTGAGTGATACCATGAGCATGGCATGTGAAAATTGGGCACACATGACCTATGAGTTGATTGGATGGCACTTAAGAGGATCGGTAACCAAAGTGACAAAAGCACATACAGTCTAGTGCATGGGAGGAAGAAAACTACCAAGTTACTTGGGAGGGGCTAATACTGAGAATATTTCTTGCAAGAAATGGAGGCCCATTGGAGAAATGAGAATGAAAGGAGGAAAATATTTAACTATAGCCTACTAATAACTACTACGCGTTGGTGGGTGACACATCAAGAGAACCTCTTGGAATGGACGAGTTGAGAATTGCCTTCTCCATAAGGTTTCTGCATAGAAACATGCCCATGGCTATAAAATACCACCATGGTAAAGATACCACTTCCTTCCATATCCAAGCATGTGAGATAGCCTAGATGGGAAGTGAATAAGCATTACTACCTTCATTATGCGTTCACAAGTTGTAATCTACCCTGCAAGGTTGTTCATGCATGTGGTTTATCCACTCGGAGATATGTCTTCAAACTAGTAATTAGAAAGAATTGGCAGTTGATCTCATCCAAACATTCGAGTATCGAAGTATAAAGCCATCAGTACATAAGGCATTCTAGGTAGTCAAGCACCTTACAATAGGTGATAGTGCTATGGTGGAAGATAGAATACAATAATTTCTAGGTGAACCTGGTCTGGAGGCATGCTTTAAGGAAGAAGAAGCAAGAGAAGAATGCTTGAGTATGCATGTATAGAAAAAGAAAAGGGAAGATGGTGTATGTCATTAATGGGGAAGAAGTGGAAATCTTGGATGTTAACCTTTCTATAGGGACACACGACGTGATAGATATTGTTGATGAACGGGCATGCACCTACCATGAACCTTTAAAGATAAAAAAGGTTAACATCGGCTCAGAAGTAGAACCCAAGGAGGAAATCATTGGAGACTATTGGTTAGAGAAATAAGTCTCTAAAATCATTGATCTGTTATGAGAATTCCAAGATTTGTTCCCACATGGGTACCATGAGCTTAAAGGCATCCACCATTCTTTGGGGGAGATGAGGATAAAGTTGAAGGAAGGTGCGCGCCCAATCAAGAAGAGGCCATACTGGATGAATCCCAATTTACACATAAAGGTCAAGGAGGAGATAGACAAAATGATAACATCAGGTATCATTGAGGCTGTGGAAGAGTCAAAATGGATAATTCCAATGGTGATTAGTATCAAGAAGGATGGGAGGATAAGGATCTATGTTGATTACAGGGACCTAAATGTAGTATGTGTCATTGATCCTTTCCCAACCCCATTTATTGAAGAAATATTAGAGGGAGTGGCAGGATGCAAGGTCTACTCTTTCACGAGATGGATTCTTGGGCTATCACCAAGTAAGGATTGCAAGGAGGACCAGAGGAAGATGAATTTCACCACTGAGTGGGGAATTTTTCCTATACAATCATGCCTTTTGGGTTGAATAATGCACCTGTGGTTTTCTCACACATTGTGGTGCAAGATTTCAAGGACTTCATCCATAAATTTCTTCAATTTTACCTGGATGATTGGATAGTATATGGGTTAGTGAAGGACCATTGTGACAACTTAAGGTTAATGTTTGAAAGGTGTTGGTAGTTGAGGATATCCCTCAACATTAAAAAATGTGTCTTTACTACCCCGTTTAGAACATTATTGGGGCACATCATATGTAAGGAGGGCTTACTGGTAGATCCCACCAAAGTTACAGTAATTTTGGGTTTGGGAGCCTACTAGTCAAATCATAGTGTGTGGATTCCTTGGACACATGGGTTACTACAGGAATTTCATCAAGGGATACACCAAGATCGCCACACCTTTAGAAGATTTACTTAGACACAAGAGTGCCTTCCTTTGGGGAGAGGCGCAACAGAAGGCATTTGACACTTTAAAGGATAGGCTTATCACCGCACCCATAATATGATTCCCCTCTTGGGATAATGCCTTCCATGTTCATTTTGATGCCTCATAAATCACCATTGGAGCAGTACTTGCACAACCTGGTGAAGGGATTGTTAATCATTCTTTATGCTTTACAAGTAGGAAGTTAACACTAGTAGATAATAATTATACTACAACTAAACGTGAGGCATTTTCAATGATCTACGTAGTTCACAAGTTTAGAAAATATCTGCTAGAAACCCCTTTTATATTTTACACTAACCATATGGCATTGAAATATTTAGTGAACAATCCCATTTTGTAAGGGCACATATGTCGGTGGGTACTATTTTTCCAATAATTTGAGTTCACGGTGGTTGTCAAACCAAGAAAAAGTAGTTCCGGACCTGATCATTTATCTAGAATCAATTTAGGGGAGGACATGCAAAGAATTAAGGATATCATGTCCGATGCACAACTATTTAGGTTGTGGCACGCACCCTCAGACTTAGAAGATATTGAATTATTTATCAAGACAGTGTAGCGCGGAAGGAGTGAAGGAATTGGATAAAAAGAAGTTAGCTATATGCTACAAGCCCTACATGTTGATTAGTGTGGATTTAAAAAATTAGGACGTGATGAGATTCTACACTGTGTGTGCGAGAACATGAGCACCTATCCATAATAGAATAGGCCCTGAGAGGTAGTGCGGTGTAGACACTATCTAGGTGATCTTTGATGCATATAATATATTGATGGTGGGATTATGGTGGGAGACCCTATATTAAGACCTGCAAGGAATATTGCAAGGCGTGTGACCATTTTCATTACATTTTAAAACTAGGGCGAAGAGATGAAATTCTTTTATGCCCTATTCCCGATCTTGAGCCATTCAAAAAGTGGCCTATAGACTTCGTAGGCCCTATTACACTAGCGCATGTAGGAATGGGTCATGTTATATAATCACTACCACAAATTACTTGACAAGGTGGGCTGAAGTAGTACCTACCAAGGATTATACAGTAGCTACTACAGCAAGGTTTTTGTGGGAAAAAATTATTACAAGGTATAGGTTCCCTTTGAGTTTGACTAGTGACAGGGGTACACATTTCTTAAATGAGACAGTAAGGATTTTGTTAGCAGAAATCATGGTGGCTCATCACAAGACTACCCCTTACAATCCATAAGCAAATGGAACCATGGAGGCATTTAAGAAAACACTAAGTCATACCCTAACAAAAAAATTTGATGTTGGTAGACAAGATTGGGATGACAAAGTATCATTCGTTCTTTGGGCATATAGGACAACCTACAAGAGGTTAAATAAGGCCACATTGTTTCAATTAGTGTTTGGCATAAAGGTTGTCCTACCAATTGAATTCATATTACCTTCTCTACATATAACGCGGGAGGATTGGCCGATGAACAAGCACTAGAAGAAATAATTGACAAGTTAATGCAATTGGATGAAATACAATCACTCGCTAGGTGGAGCCAAAAGACTGAAAAAGTAAAACAAAAGGCATGGCATGATCATCACATTAAGAATAAAAATTTTGAGGTTGGGAAGATGGTGCTATTATATGATTCCAAGTTTTTACACCATCTTGGGAAGTTAAAATTCCATTGGTTGGGTCCCTACATCATCTCGTACATCCTTGATTCAAGCATGTGCTAGTTACAAGCTATTATTTGGATGGGACGATATTTCCAAGACACTTCAATGGTGATACATTGAAGCCATACTATAAATAAGTCTTCTTGGTGTTTGTAATAAGGTAGTATTTCCAGATAGTTTAGGACTTCCTTTAATGCATTTTTATTTTCTTATGTTTCCCTTTTCTCATTGTTGTTTTGTGTTGCGCCTTGGGCACCAGTAACCTCATTAATTTTTCAAAGGTTGTGAATGTGCAAAGGACCACACATCATTTTAGTGTGGGGTGGAATAATGTGAAATAAAGTGCAAGGTGTGAAGTACTAGGAAGGATTGCATTGGAAAACATGGTTTGAATGGCCCTATGAAAGGAAGCACATGGATGGCCCAATGAAAAAAGGGTGAACAAGGATGGTTGGTGTCAGGATAAGACTACATCTTAGTTCCATGTACAAGGGAGGAAGAAGTACCTTCGGCATTGGTAATGCATGCATAAGATTCTTCGTCGGATAGATTGTTTGCGCACGAGAAGGTCGTAAGATTGTTTGCGCAAGGTTGGGCACGTGAGTAGGGTCATTTAGAGTGCGGCTTAGTGGAAAAATACATAATAAGTGTTGAAGTATGGTGGTAGGTGAAGTATCATTTAATTCTAAAAAGAATGGAAAGTTATAAATAGAAGGTTGGGCACTTCATTATGGACATTGTGAATATAAAAAAGAAAGCTCTTGCGGACTAGGGTTTCTAGAGTTGATCTGTGTGAAGAAAAGTTTGAGGAATTAAGGTGTGAGTGACTAGATTTGATCTAGAAACTAGAAGGAAAGAATTTCATGGGCGTATAATTTTTTTTGGAAAAGTGCCATCTTGTGAACAAGGTTATTCCAATTAGGGTTTGATAGCTAGGGCATGGGCTAAAAAGGGTTTTCTCACAAGTTTGAGGTTTGAGCTTGGAGAAGGTAGAAAAGTAGAGCAAGTAAGAGAAGTTGAAGTGCTAAGATAACCTAAACCATGGCACCTAAGAAACCAACTATATCACCTAAGAAGTTGAAGGGAAAGGGAAAGGGAAAGGGAAAACAACTAGAAACCCTCGTAAGCATGAATGAAGAATGGTACGCAAAGATGCAAGTACCCGGATGGGGTTTTTATTAGGAAAGAATGGGAGTCCCACTTAAGAAACATGATGGTAAGCGATTACAACCATCACACGAACACAACTAGAAAAGGAATTGGCATTGGAGTTAGTGCACCTAAAAACAAGAGGACACCAAAAGGTTTACCTATCTATAGCGACGAGGTAAAAGTAAAATTGGAGAAGGCGGGATTATTGTAACTCTATGAGTTGCCTTATTTTGGAAAACTTGAGCACCTCTATCAATGGTTAATGTTGCATGTACACGAGGACCACTTTTACTTCGTAGGGTGCAAGATGCGCATAACTCCTCAGCTGATTTCAAAATTCACAGGCCTCATCTGTGAAGGAGAAAGTATAGATGACGACCTAAGTGACAAGGAAGCCATCAAAGAAACTATTGCTATATATGATTATAATAAGGGGTTACAATACATTAATATCATAGAGATCTAATACCCTATCATGAGAATGGTTACGTGCACAGTGAAAAAGCAAAATGACCAAGAAAGGTGGACACAGGTAAATAAGGTCTAGTTAAATGTGTGTAGGAAAATATCGGAAGGCACGTAGTTTTCAAAGTACTCCACAAGTGGGCACCCTAGGGGCAGGTGCTATAACTAGTAATTACATGCATGGGAAGAGGTCCCTAGTTAGAGAGGAGGCACAAGAACAAGAAAATCCTATCACAAAGGAGAAGTCACCAGAGGAGGAATAAGAAAGAGCCGAATCTCCTATACTGGAATCCCTAGTTAGGAAGAAATATAAGGTGATGGAGGAGGCTGATTCGGAGGATAAAGAGAGCTTGGAGGCCTACAGAGAAAGAGGGATGATGAGGAAGAAGATGAACCTGAAGGAGCCCAAGAACTACCGGTGTTTGATATGCATGATTGAGGATGGAAGTGCTCGAATACTTGGGAAAACAATTAGAGGAGATCATGGAAATGATGAATACCCAAGGAGAGGGGATAAGCTTTGAAGAGGTGAGCGCCCTAGTCGGTGACATTTTTAGTAGGCGTGGAGCGAGGTCGGTACCTAGAATAAGCTAGAGGTAGACCTAACAAAATATTTCCCTCTCCTCTTATAGAAGTGATCATAGTTCCCCCATTATTTCTTTCTTCCCCAAAGTTCTTCATTCCCTTTCCCCAAACCATTTAAAGGTAGTCATTCTTTATTCATTGAGAAGGTGTTCCCATAGGTAGAGAACATGTGTAGTGTGGGGTGATGTTGGGCCCCTAAAATATTGGCCAAGTACAAGAAGGCACGTGGGTGTGCAAGGCCTAGTTAAGAAAGGGTGCGCAAGGAGAAAGTGCATAGGACAGGGTTCTAGGAGGGTTTAACAGAGAAAGTGGCATGTGCACAAGACAGAACAAAGGTTTCAAGACTTATCCATATTTGACACATCAGGCAGAACATGAGAAAATCATGACCTCGACTACGCATGTGGAATGCATAAGGTGTCATCCTAGCAACAAAGTTAGCCTAAGAAGGAATATACCCTGCGATGGAAATTTATAGAAGGTCATCATTACAAAGAGTGGAGAGCTTGGACCTGAAGAAGCATGCTCCCATGAAGGACCACCTTGGACACTTGGCAACAGATCTATAACTCCCCTGTGAAGGCTAGATGATGTTGAGAAGGGCTATAAATACAAGCACATGCTAGAGGAAAAGAAGAGAGAAGCAGAAGGAAGCAAAGCCATGCAAGAATATTGTGAGAGATCCATAAGTTGGGTAGGGATCTATAGGAAAAGGATGTAATAAGGGGTTGGGATTGTAAATTTTCTCTTGAGAACTGATGGATATAAATCCAGCTATGATGTATGACTTTGGTCTACACAACTATGATAATCTGTAATGAATCCAATGAATATAATGAGGTTACTAAACTTGATTCAATATGTTTATTAATGATTCTGGTCCATGTTTATAGCTTACAATTATGATTCATGAATGTTTATGGAATGAATATAAATCCTTATGCATTTCCTTTCTATTTTGGTTCCTTTCTATAATTTGTTAAGTGTCATTCGGTCTGGGATGACTGCATTTTTCTAGAAGCTATTCTAAGTTCTATGATAAATGTATGTCTCATCCCCACTCACTCTTTTTAATCTCTTATCATAGATGATGTTTCCCACTTAACTCACATAAAAGAGAGACTTGGTGCTCGTGTGTGCCTCGAGTGAGTGCCCAACACCCATTGGGTGATAGGTTGATGCACATGGGATTCCCTTTTTCTTGGTGGGTGTAAATATGACTACAAATGCCATGCAATTATAAATTAATTATAGAGCATACACAATAAATTGGTCTAGAAGCATGATAAAATAGATGTGAAAAATTAGTATAGTATAGAGAATACCGTAATCAATAACTCAACAACTAGTAAACATGGAGTAAGAAATGTTAGTATATATATACAAGAAATATCATCATCAAGTAAAGCATAATATAATAGATATAGTAACACACGTTCCATAAAGTATAATCTAATATAAGGTATTTGATAAACAACTCTATGTCACTAATGGAACAAATCAAATAAAATACATATGTTGAAAAATTGTGTAAATATGTCGCTAGTGTAGGCATGCTCAAAATTTGGAATAGGTTTCCTTGGGGTATAGGACTAAAGTGTCATGAAGCGTGTGTGTGTGTGTGTGTGTGTGTGTGTGTGTGTGTGTGTGTGTGTGTGTGTGTGTGTGTGTGTGTGTGTGTGTGTGTGTGTGTGTGTGTGTGTGTGTGTGTGTGTGTGTGTCATATAACTAACTCATGTTTAATGTAAAAGGATAATGTACATATAATTAGATATGTGGAATATTAAAGTTAGGTTTATATTCCTAATTATATATTATAAAGTGTGTAAACATAATTTAGAATAATAATATGATAAATCATACGATCCTATATTATGTTGGGATATTATATCACAATATGATAGAGATATGATGGTGAAAGTACAATTAGTGTTAGGGTTTGAGAAAGAAGTCACAATTTTTCAATCTCATACTATGTGACATTGGGATGAAACTAGATGAGGAATTTAAGATCTATTCATCAATATTTTTATAAAATTTGGGAAACTTGAAATGAGTTCATGATAGATTTTTCCATAAGGGGACATGTTTATGGCTAAACTCTTCCTTATAGATATGAATGTATCCTTTGGGGCTCTAGGCTATAACCTAAATATGAGAACTTATTTTCATTTGTATATGTATTTATAATTTATATTTGTATCTTTTCGATGAAACTCATGTACCTATATAAGTCTTCTCCTTACTTCATACCTAAAAATGTGTTACTATGATTTGAGTTAGACCAGCTAATTTAACACTAAAAATATTATGTGGGTGTTTAAAGTATAATTTTAGGATTGGAATATAGATAAATGCACATTTATTTTATCATATTAATATTTAATAAATAGATTTGAATATGTAATAAATTATTAAGAGATGCTAATTGATTAGAGAACATGTTAAATATAGTAAAAACAAAAGAGAATAATACACTTAGATTTTTTATGTTTTAGCGACTAATTTGGATGTGAAATTTAAGGGAATAATATGGAAATAGTATGCACCTACTCCATATCTGAAAATGGCTCTTTGTTTACCTCTATATAAAATCAAATAGTAGGATAGAATCAACCATCCACAACCTATCCAATTCTTCAATTTTTAGTATTTTACATTCTTTTATTTTTAATTTGTGCATCTTTATCTTAGTCTTCTCTTCCCTTTTTTCTTGTAATCATATAGATATGTGTGAATTTTCCTATAATATCAATTCATAGTTATACTATATAATAGACCACATTGGCATGATATATGGGGAGATTTTGGTTTAGGGATATTTTAATTGAAGCACTCTTTTTCTTCCTACATAGCTCGTGTGAAACATAAACTCAAATGTATTTCTCCTAGCTACTGAAATTATAATTGTTATCCTTTAAAGTACATCTATGTAGCTAGAATTCAGCTCTTGAAAACTTGATAATGTTTTCCTTGAATTGGATTTAAATTCTCTTGTAATGAATTTGATTTATCCTAACTTGGTTTAAAGGGATTAAAACTTGCATAGAGGTTTCTCGTAGCATGTTTTCTTTAAATATGGAAGAATAATACAATTTTCTCGATGCTTTATGGATATTTTTACATGATATCTTGATAAGCTCTAGGCGAGTAAATGATTTTGTTTGATTTTCATTTATACAAATTCAAGAGAAATATTTTTACCAAGGTTGACCTAGAATAAAAATATGACTCATAAAAAGATTTTCATTTATAAATTTGATTGTTCGAGATGATTCCCTCTCTAAAAATTATGTCAAATGGATTAAAAACTCACTTGATAATAATAAATGGTCTATAAAAGATATGTAAGTTATTTTTTAATGATAGATATTTCTATGGGTACTAGAGTACTAGAATGAGAGATAAGAAGACTTAATATGGACTAATATATTGTGTTTGAGTTGGATAAGGGATATAAACCAAAAGGAGCATTATTAATTTCAAAATGATTAACTAAAACATAATTTATTCTAGTTTAATTTAATGTTATAGGAGTAGTAAAGTGACTAAATAAATGTAGTAAAATACCTGAAATAATACCCAAGAAAACTAAGTTAGAAAATATAAAACCCTAATGTGAAAAGAGGGTTAGACTGATTCACAAATGTTGTGGGAGTATGTCACATTGTATACAAAGTGAACAAGAGGAGGAAACCTTCACACACAAGCCTAAAAAAGTGTAGATCTAGACTACCCTGGATAGACCTGGAGCACTCGGGAGAGGGATAGGGCACCCAAAGTGGTGCCTTGAGTCGTAGAAATGGAAAGAAACCACCTCGAGGTGCCATTTAGTGTTCAAATATGTTCACTTCCTATCCATTGAATGTTACTTTATGATCTTCGAATCACCGGCAAACCTATAATGGAAGAATCAACTATAAAACCCAAGACAAAGCATCAAAACTCTAAAAAAATAAAGATGCATATGAAGGGGTCGGACTATCCTTAGCTACCAAATTTATGGACTTAGCACTAAGTGTTGCACTACATCTCAAAACTAATGTATTTCTAGGTGTGTGTGTGTGTGTGCAATTGTGCCCTAGCACGAGTCACACTTTGTAAAGTAATGAGAAAATAACTAGATGTAGAATGTAGTAAATGTGTGCATGGAAACAATAGACTCCCCTCCTATGAATTTTGATGTAGATGAACTAGCATTAGGTTCCTTGTGATGGATCTATATGGATGAAAATGTATCTTTAGATCCCTTTGATGGATACAACCTTAGGTGGTGATAGTAAGTTCTTAGTGCTTGTTCCCTCATTATGGTCATATAACTATATATTTATATGGTTCTCTTACTTTAATTTCATAATTAACCATGAAAATGCGGATAAATAAAAATATAAGAAGATCAAATGGCTAGAAAGTTCTGAAAAAGTGAGAGGAAATTACAAAGAGGAACAGGGCACCGGAGGGAACTAGGGCTCCCTAGTCCTGGATGGGCGCCATAGTCAAAAATAGGGAAAACACAATATGAAAATATAGATTAGGAAAGTACATGTGTAAGATCTAAAATAATGACATAAAGAAATGCAAAATGGCCAAAGACATGGGTTAATTATTACTCTTTTCACTTAAGAACCATATGAATAGTAGTATGAGACCAGGACTAAATAATGACTCAAAGTACGTGATTTTTTGTCTACATTTGCCCCCACTTTATGTTGGTGAGTAGAAATCTTGGTAACATAAAGTAGATAGAGATGTGTAACTGATATTCTATGTAGAGTGATGTAGAATATGTGCTAAAGGACTGACAAATCTTGGAGTGATAAAAACATTGAGCTTGAAGACTAAAGATGCCAAAAAGTGTAAAAAGTGATGAAAGTGAACCTAGGGCAAAAGCGCGTGTGTAGATGTTAATATGTGTAGTGTACCTACATGGTTAGTATCATGTGTGTGATGTAACCACCAAGTGTTTATTATTTACTACTTGTTTCCCATATGGACTGATCGTAAAAGAGAAGATGATAAAATAGTAAAATACACATACATATGTGTAATGTGTAAAAATGCAAGCATATATATATATATAAACCATGTAAAGAAAATATGAAAATGAAAAAGGAACATCTACACTTGATCTATGATGAGAAAAAGGGTGTAGAAAGGATCTTGTCAATGTCATGAGATATTTTTATCCAAATGACTCTCCTAGTTATTTGGGTAGCTTGTACACACATTCGACTCTCGGTTCCTCATTGAAGGTTGTGCGCACTCAAGTTTAATTAGCACAAAATCATTGGTTACTGATTTCCCCTTGGTGCCCCTTCTTTTCCTTGAGAGCCCTTGCATGCTTTATGTTCTCTCCTTCCATTTTCCTTATCCTTTGTTCCACTCCTCCCTCGCACCCACCTTCTACTCATTCACTTTCTTCCTAAGTGGCTTCTTCACCCTACACATGTCTCACACTTGCTTCAATCAACTAAGTCCACGGCCCTCGTATGCTACGCCCACTACTTTATAATAGTTGCTCCTTGACCATGCATTCTCTACTCACCAATTTACCTCATTCTCCCCACGCATACCCTTTTGTGCCTTCCTTCTGTCTTCTTCACATGCCTTATTCTTTTGTCCACATCCTTGCATGCCCTTTTGCTAGGTTTTCTTACCTTCTTGAGCGTGAGGTGCACAACCAGTCAAAGTGCACCAACAAGGTGTCAAATCCTTGTAACAAATCAATGACTAACATGTGGCGAAATGACAAATATTTGTACTGATTGGCCATCATTTCAACCAATCCATGCACACGACATGTTTTGTGTGCAAAGAATGGCCCTGAAATTTTCCAAAAGCCATATCTTCTTCTCAGTAAATCTCATATCAACACATGCCTGGACTTGTTAACAAGCTACGATATCGCTTATAATGCCGGACATTCAAATTTAAATCCTTGGCAAATTGAGAAATGGGAAAACATCTCTCTGAGCATTGATGAGCAGATCTGATTTCTCCAACCACCTGATTTGATATGATCCACCCTCCTTCTTTAAACATGCCAAACAGGCTTGGGGAAGTGTATTTCATAGATCTCTAGGTGGATTTGTAGGCATTGAATGCTTCTTGTTGGTGGTTGTATTTCAAATTTGATTTTTCCCTCCTTCTCTCCTTCTACAGATTCATCTATAAATGTAAGAGCTAGGCTCATTTTTATGTTGGACACTCTAGATCCTTACACATTCTACTAAGGACTTCATATTTTATGTATTTTGAGTTGCGAAACCTCTATATTTTTCCCTTCCATGTGGATATCGGCCTCTATGCCATTGTAACAGTCTATAAATTTCTTGAAGTAATAGAAGCATCATTTTGTGACTATTCTTTGTCCTAAAATGTTTGCATTCCTTCTTCTTTCCTTTTCTTTTGTATTATGTGTTGGTTGTGCCATTTTAGGTCCCTGGTAGTTATTTATTTAGTTGTGTTCCATGAGAACAATTTGGTAAATACATGTTTAGTTGTGCTACTCATGCCTACCCTCCTTTCACACATTTCCTTTCATTCCTACTCAGAAAAGATAGTGTTCATCCCTCTTTTCTAGTGATATCACCTTTTAGCATAGTTTCCCTTCATGTTATCCTTATATCATTAGTTCCTTGGCATTATTAATTTAGTTTCCCCTTTCAGCAATAGGAGTATCAGTATCATTAGAAATAGATAGAGGAATCAACCTTCTCTGAAGATCCGTACCAAGCACACAAGGTCCCATAACTTAGGGATGGTTCTATTATGGTCTCAAAAAAATCAGCCCTTCCAGGCTCGAGATACGAGTGCACATTTGAGAAACCAACAGTTTCTGACACGCCAGGTGGGACCAGTATTGAAATCTCAAATTTTATATCTCTAATTTTTGGTGTGTGGAATTAGTATGTCAACCTTTGGAGGCTCATTTCAACACATCTGGTGACTCCCAACATTTTAAAATATTTATTTTATTAGTCCTTAGCGCCTTTCATGAGAAGAGTGCACACAAGAAGAAATGTAGTAGATGAAGATTCTTTTACGTACCTCTAACTATCCCCAAGAATAGTTCATTCCAAAAATTCTGCGTGCACATCTCAATCTCCAACACATCGCACCCATTCAAATCTTCCTCAAAACAAACAACCTATGCACCCTACAATGGCACATTAGCCACCTCCTCTACTTAGAAACTTTTCAAACTTCATGAGAGGAAGTTTCTTACTACTAGTTGTGCAACATGATATGCCAAATGACATGCTCAAAATTATTATGTACTTTACTGCTAAGAATCAAGTCACCCCTTAGGAGCATATCTAGGATGTAGCAAACATATGTTCACTCTATTTGATCACACAAGATGATGTAGAAGTCATGCTACTTGCAGTATCTTTCAAAGGTAAAGTACTTCAATGGTACCGACACCGAGACTTGGATCTATCACCACTTAGGATGATCTAGGAACAAATCTTTGCAATTACTTTGAAGATAAGTCAGATCACCTATCTTTGGTGGAGTAACTGACAACAACAAGAAGGGAACCCAATGAGCAGATGACTGATTTCAACATCATATTTCAAAAGACTTGGGATAGAATCCCTCTTGTGGTAAGACCTGACCTAGCATGTTTTCTTGTATTATCTGAAGGCACTCAACAACGATATTTTAGTTATGATTCAATCCATGGGAGGTAGGATTTACCAACTGCTTATAGTATTACAGTAACAGTAGAAAATAGGCTTATCCGAGGTAGGAAAGATAGCTCCTAGACCACTTATGCCCTTGTTCCTAGAAATGTCACAAGTGCCCCAACCCTCTGTGGCCCCTGTCCCTATTCGTAAGAAAAGTACATAGCCAACTAACTCAACATCCTACTCTCTAGTGCAACAGAAGGAAGATGAAGAGTTGAATTCCATGATTAGAAATTTATCAAATAAATTCATATCATTAGAGAAACAATAGGCACAAGCCTATAGAGGTGGTTCTAATCAAATGCATGGCCAAAGAAATCAGCCTTGATGGAATTAGTATAGAAATCAAAGATACATGCCCAACCAATAGAATGATAGATGGCATCCCAATGCACATCTTCCCTTACAAGTTTTTCCTCTCGTGTCTTCTCTTCCAGAGACCAATACGATTCAAGAAATTGTTCTAGTTGGAGAACAATTTACAATGAGATCGAGAATGGTTCTTCCCTTGCAATATGCCTCATATTCAATATTATTGTTCCATTTTTGTGTGTGCTCAGACTTTCATGATCCAAAATTCTTCAATTTTGATCCTTCAACAAGTTCCCTAAAGTAGAAAACAAAGAGAGACTCGGAAGCTCCTCCAAAGACAAATTTGATGTTCTTTAGCACTAAAGACTTACGTGTAATAAACCAAGTCTGTAGAATATGTAATGACCACATGCCCAAGTTTTGGAAAACACAACATATAAGAAGAGAATGATAAAATTGGGCACACAAGTCCCACTCCTTGAAATGAAAGCCGATCATCGGAATCGAAAGACACAACTAATGCATCTAGTAGTGAAAGTGCCAAAGTCCCTACATAAGATATCTAACACAAAGCTCATTCTGAAGTAGTGCACACCCCTCCTTTGGTAGGTCAAGCCTCTACTCTAGCTATTCCCCAAATGCACAAGACATGTGCCTTCCATTTAGTATTGTGGAGTAGATGAAGAGAGAACAAACATTAATGTCATAATGTGGGATTCCGACCATTCCATCTCGGTGGGATACATTGCGTGAGGCTCTAACACAACTCCCATGCACTAATCCAATTGTGTTAAAGTCACGCACTTCTATCAATATATGCTAAGAAGGAGAAGAAAATAAAGTAAGAAATTTTTTAAAACCCCACCCTTTTACGGGTCCTTGATCGTAGGTAAACACCGAGTGCATAATTGCATGATTGAATCAGACGCTAGTATTTATATCATACCTAATAAAATTGTTGATGTCTTAGGTCTAAAATATTACCCTTTTTCTAAAGGAGTCCCGTAACTTTATGGCTTAAATGTCACCACCTTGGATTCATCAAGAATCTTTAGTTAACCCTCCTTGCATGTCCAAGTCTGATCATAACTAAAGATGTATCTATCATTGACCTACCTCCTTTGTTTGCCCTGTTTTTGTCAAGGGACTTTACCGTTAAAGTGGGTGGTTACTTGTCTTTTGATTGGTCTCATATGTTACTCAAGATAAGTTACGGTACCTAGTTTACCATACAAGCCGAGCCTATATTTTCCTATCATGTAGAGTCATGTGTCCCATCTCGTCTCCAAGCCAAATGTTTAATCCAAGAAGAAACGGGCTTCGATTCTGAAGAGCGATCTCTTCTACCCTCTATTCCCGACCTAGTACTTGATGAATGGGAAAAGAGGCACCAAACATATTATCCATATACTTGAATAATTGGAAGCTTATGAAATTGGGCTTAGTACTTATTGCATTCTTAAAGAAGAAGCTATGCTACAATGCGTGCACCCAAGAAAAAAAAATTTTGAACTGGGTCTATGGAATTTGTACTTTGATGGATCTAGAAGTAGAAATGGAATGAGATTAGGAGTGGTTCTCATTTCCCCTAAGGATGGGAGATTCTTCTTCATGCACAAGTTGTAGTTTACATGTTCTAACAATGTGGTAGAGTATGAAGTGTTGGTCCATGGCTTGCTCGTTTCTGAGAAAAGTAAAATTAAGACGTTGCAGATATTTAGGGACATAGAATTGGTTATCCACCAAGTTACTAAAAATTATAGAAAATTAATAATCTTCTCAAAGCTTATAAGCATATATTTTGGGACCTCCTTGAGAGCTTTGATGCTCTAAATCTGTAGGTGGTGCCATGTAAAATGAACAAAGAAGATTACCAGATAGCCACGCTTGGCTCATAGTTCTCTCTTTCGGGGACTTTATCAAAGGAAAAACTTAGCACATTAAGCTAGTGATCAGACCATCCATTCCAAACAACAACACCGGTAGGAAAGTGTTTGAAAATGATGCACAAATTTCCCAATTTATCCATAATGAAGCAGAATTTTCATTAAGTATGTAAGTCGACTTGCATGACAACTATGGTGACCAAGTGATACGAGTTGAAGACAAACAAGTTACCTAAAGGGCTAGTCACCTTAGAGTAAATGTTTATCCCGATGATGAGTTAATAGGTGAATAAAGGTACATGCACACCATGCAAGAAGACTACTCCCCATTTGTTGATCAAATAATACTTGGAAAAGATCACACAAGGAGTCCGCACGGGATAAAAGGCCAAGATCGAAGGTGCAAAAAGATAGGAAGAACCCACGTGCGGAAAGCAAGTTCAGATTTCAGGACTTAGCCAATTACGAGCGAGAAGATATATATTTAGGAGATGGCGTGTAGAACATACCAACAAATCAGGGACACACGTGCATGCATTATCTATATTTGGAGAAGTGGTTCAAAGCGTCTATGCATGAAGATAAGCTAGGAATAGAATGAACACTTCATTATCTATAAGAGAACTATAGATAGTGCACTTGCATGTGTGGCTATAATTGTAAATGGCATGTGGCTATCAGTAGCATGTGACCTATTTCTAAAGTAATTAAGTAGTGAAGGGAAAGTCCCCACCCTATATATATGATGATTAGGTGCATAGTAAAGAGAGAGATCTATACGTGTGATTCTAAATACGTGTATCAGATCCATATGCACTTAGATGAATTAATAGTACTATAAGGATATTTTATACTTATTAATAGATGGAATATATTGGTTGAATCTAAGTGTTATCTTGTGTAATTATGTAGTTCATGTTAGTATTTAAGTCATGGTTACCCGTTCAAGCTTATTCTTTCATGAATCTGTGAGTAGCATGCACTATAAAATGATGGATTAGTTGTGAATCTATGTGTTTCCATATTCATCATGCTAACATCTTGTTAAAGCAACCCTAAAGAGAAATTTGGTACCTTTACATGCTTGGTGAGCACTCGGTCTAGGTGAGTGATATACCCGATGTGACTAGGATGTTATCTTGCAAATTCTAGGTTGCATCATTAGTTCCATTGTCGGGACCTCTTTTTCAGTTGTTTTCAGGATAATTCACGATGAAGACGTTCTGAATAACTCTAGCAAGTATAGAGGAATGGATACACAATCTGGAGGAAGAGTATGCACATTGGCTCAACACTAGATTTGAGTTTAACACACGAACTTGGGTAGAACAGAACCTGTATGATGTTTATATGAGAGATTTTTCACTATCTTTCCAAGTAGAACTTTAGGAGTGGCTTACGACTTATGCATCTCAATAGAATTGGAGATATTACACACTTGTTTGGACAAAAGAAGAATTTCAGGCCCTTTATGATGCTGATATGATCTGGACTCGCGTGGTGGATATGTGGTTTGTGGTGTTCTAAACAGCTATATTCTAGAATATTCAATTTCAATGTACTCTTTCTCGAGGTCTTGAATTTCAGTTTTGAGGTATCCAAGAGGAACATATTTACGTGGTATTCCATTGGAAATCAAGATCTTGATGGTAACCTTGAACCTGGAGAGTAAACCGATGGCTAGCTAAATTTCACCATGTGTGAAGGTAGGAATAGGTTTGGTATTAAGATGGCAGACCTAGCGATAGAAAAGTAGAGAGAGGAAAGGTAGCTTAAGTATAATGAGGCACGTGAGAGGGAAATAGAGAAGCAATGTTCCATTGTAGAAAGTATGGCGCTAAGGAGAGAGCTGGCTCATGAAGGATTTACGGCTCATGTGGAAGATGTGGAGCCAGAGCAGTAGGAACTCCCCCATCTTAGAAAGCATGATAGAGATCCCTTCTCGGCCTCACATGGAAGTACACCAACAGAGACTACTTGGGCTGTAGGTGCACATCTTAATCCACCTGGTGACCTAGCCTTTGCGCTTGGTTTTCAGTATCTAGTATGTCAAGTACTCAACAAGATAAATTGGGAAGTAGGAGAGTAGGAGTAAGCTAGGGATCAAGTACATCAATGGTAGGATAGACAGCTTCAATGTTATATGGAGGAGCATTCTTGGGCATGTCATCTACATAGAATATGAGTGCGTAGAATGTTGGATTCACCTCTGGAAGTGGAGCTAACTCACAAATTGTAGGGGTTCGAGTGAGTAGAGTACTACTATCGAGAACGAGAAAGTACATCTACAGGTCCTACTCCAGCTATAGGTGGAGGATCAGGAGGTATAGGTGGTTCTAGTTCAATGGATCTAGTGGTTCTAGAGGTAGAGGAAACCTAGGAGGTTCTAGATCAGGTGGTCAAGGTCCACAACAACCACAAAATATCTATATAGAGATGTCTCTTTGTCTCCCAAAGTATAGAGGCATAGAGTATGCTGCCAAACATGTGCATATGTGTGAAATTTTGTGGTGCGCTAAGGGGATTACAGCTGCTGAGTAAAAGGCAAGCCAATTCGCTACTACATTATAGGGGCACGCGCATAGCTGGTATAGGAAATTTGACCCTGATCAAACTTTTGTAGATTATGCATCACTGAGGGATGCTTTCTTAAAAGAGTTCCATATTCCTGAGTTTGAGCAGAAGAGTATAAGTGCACTCAAAGATATCAAGCAAGGCACTACTGAAAGTGTACGTGAGTATGATGCCCATTTTAAAACACTTCTATCTAAGTTGTCTTATGATATATACACTATCCATCATGTATAGTGGTTTGTTAGAGGATTGATTAGACCTTTTAAGAGGGCGCTATCACATAAGACATACACGGATCCACGTGAAGCAATCGGGAGTAGATTTGCATCTTTGAGGTAGTTGGGAGCATTGACACTGGAGTTAGTCCATTCCTAGAGCCATGATTATAGCTATAGCTAAGTAGTTAGAGAAGTCAGCAAAGAATTCATCCCATGAAACATGCTCGGGAATTTGGTGTACATATTTTGAAGTGGAAGGTCACACTAAGGATAGTTGTCATCACAGATCTCGTATGTTAATTGTTTTGGAATATGAAATTTTCCATTTCAATCATGATGTCGATCCACCGTCCTTAGTTACTTGAATTCTGACATGTGATAAGGAAGAATGTATCTTGAATTTGTAGGATTTACAGTCCACGACCCATGATCTTTCGAGGATTGTCGAGTTGATTGGTCAAATCCATGATGTTATAGACATTAGATTATGATGATAGGTATAAAAATAATTCCAAGGGTAGGAATGAGCACCAAGATTAGGATCATACTCAAACGTGCTATGAAAGGAATGAGAAGCATTTTAAAGGGGGTCGTGGAAGGGGACGTGGATATTGTGGTGGATATAGAGGACGTGGCCATGGTGGAGGAAGAGGGGAGTTTCCTCATGGAACATGTTATACATGTGGATCTCCTAATCACTACAGGTGCGAATGTCCTCAAAATCATGCATGTTCTTTCTGCGTGAAGAACCATAGCTATGAAGAGTGCCTGGACCTATATGAGCATTTGAGCAAGCAAGTATAAACAAGAAAACAAAGGCATCGGAATGGTTAGAATCTAGTGTGTAGTAGGAGACCAATGGATGCCCAAGATAATTGAAGGACCTGAGGCATTAACAGTAAAGATCACTACATGCGCTGAAGCAACACGCGCATGAGAGGCATTACATCAGAAGCCTACGATTACCAAGGAGGAAGTTTTGCATGTGAGGTACCCAGATCTTGCTCATCAAAAGGAATTTTACCAGGATACCATGGAAGTGCTAAGGAATCTTCAGGGAGAGATACAATACCTAAAGGAATAGAAGAGAGCCTCGGAGATAGTTCAAACTAATATCGATGATCTACGGGAGGTATGCAAGATGTTGCGCTAGGAGAACATTATTCCACTATTGGGGAGTTGGCTGAAAGGGAACACTCTGCATGCAAGTCTTGAGACCGGAAGGCAGATTCTTCATGCCAATATTCCCCCTGATAGCATTGATTATGATAAAGAAATTACTCTAAATGTTGTTATGGATGAGTGGTTTCAGAAATATATTGATTGATCTGACACAGCACGTAAATGTAAATAAGCGTTTGACATTAGATGATTGTGTACAAATGGGGAGGCCCCATTGCAGCCATCATCTAATGTGTTGTTTATGGAAAACCAGACTAAGGCTACTCCCATAGGAGTGTTGAATAATACATTTATAACTATACAAATAGCCAAGTTTACTAGGGATTTGTAAGTGTTAGCACTTACAAAAGCAGATAATTTTCTAGCCTTACTTAGATGCCCTTGGTGTTATGCGAATAATGTTGACTTAAGATTCAATAAGGGATACATCAGCTTTGAAAACAAGGAGGAAAGGGTTGTGATACCCTTGACAAATGGGAAGTCTACACCCTATGTAGAGCCTCTAAGTGAGGAGGATTTGAATAGAGTCTATGTACACGTTATTCAGGATCTAGAGGTCCATGAGCCATTAAAAGAAGGCATTTTGCAGTGGGAAGATTCTCATTTTATTAGTGATACTATGAGTATTACTTGTGATAATTGATCTCATGGTACATATGAACTGGTAGAGCATGAGGTGAAAAGAATAGTTACGTGTGTGAATAGATCTCACTCTATTCGATGGATCGGTGGCACAGTATCTTGGTATACAGGGACAAAAGATCTTTCTGGCTTTCTGAAGGCTATGGAAACATAGTGGGTAGGTCCAATTAAATAGAGGGATATGTTAGTATATACGTTGCACGGGATAGCAACACATTGGTGGGTAGTCCACAGAGATAATCTTATAAACTGGGAAGAGATTGGAATAGCTTTATCTACCAGGTTTATAAGGCACAATGCACCTACACAAATCTATACTTATCATGGTAATCAACCTGTTCAACATCACATTCAACAGTGTGAGAGACTCTAGACAAGCAGGATAGGAAGCATTACCACCATCACTCTGGGTACATAAATTATATTCCACACTCCAAGGATGTGCACGCGCTTGGTATGTATATGCAGAACTACATAGAGAAACCAAGAACTGGAAAATTTTGACTACAAGTATGACCCAAACCTTTGATTATTTCTCATCTCAACCTCTGGTAGTAGAGGCATTAAAATTTTTCAAGTGCTTAACTATGGGAGATAGTGCAAAAGTAGAAGGGCATATTTAGGAATTGTTCGGCGAGGTTGAATTCGGAGCATGTTTTGCAAAGGAAGAAGAAATAGACTCCTTACTACTTGAGCGCACTTGCCTTGAGAAAGAGAAAGGGAAGACGGTCTACCTCGTGGGACTACGAGGGGTTGAGAACCTAGATATTGAACATTCACATGGGGTGCGTGAGGTTTTAGATAGTGTAGAAAAGGATACACACGCCTACCATGAACCCATGAAGACAAAGAAGGTGAATATAGGTTTAAAGGCTGAGCTTAAGGAGGTCATCATTGGAGACTACTGGTTAGACTTGGAGGTAGCAAAGATCATCGATTTACTCCAAGATTATCAGGACTTATTCCCTAGAGGATATCATGAACTGAAAGGCATGCATGAATCACTTGGGGAAATGAAGATCAAACTTAAGGACAAGTGCAGCTAGTTAGAAAGAGACCCTACAGGATGAATCCTAATTTGCGTGAAAAGGTAAAGGAAGAAATTGATAAAATGTTGAAATCTGGAATTATCAAGCCCCTTGATGAGTCAGAATGGGTTAGCCTAATGGTGATTAGTATCAAGAAGGATGGGCAGATTAGGATATGTGTGGACTATAGGGAGCTGAATGTTGCATGTGTTACAGATCCTTTCCCTACACCATTCATTGAGGAAATACTAGGTGAAATCTATTCTTTCACAGATGGATTTTCTAGGTATCATCAGGTTAGGATCACATGGGAGGATCAAGAAAAGACAACATTCACAACTGAATGGGGTAGTTTTTCCTATACTATGATGCCCTTCAGATTGAAAAATGCACTGTTGTATTCTCACGCATAGTTGTTCAGGCATTCAAGGACTTTATTCATAACTTCTTACAGGTATATCTAAATGATTGGACAATATATGGGCTTGTGAAAGATCATTGTGACAATCTGTGCTTAATGTTTGAATGATGTAAACAATTGAGTATCTCTTTGAATATTAAGAAGTGCATATTTTCTACACCATTCAAGATACTGTTAGGGCATATAATCTGCAAGGAAGGATTGCTAGTTGATCCAGCCAAGGTTGCGGTCATATTAGGCCTGGAAGTGCCTACCAGTCAAAGTGAGGTGCACACATTTTTGGGTCATACAGATATTATAGAAAGTTTATAAAAGGATATGCCAGAATTGTAGCACCCTTGGAAGAATTGCTAAAATGAAAAGGTACATTTTATTGGGGAGAACCGTAGCATCATGTGTTTGAGGTATTAAAAGAGAGACTTACTATCGCACCCATTTTGTGCTTTCCCTCATGGGATAAACCATTTCATGTGCATGTGGATGCTTCTGGTATGGCCATTGGTGTTGTGTTAGCTCAACCTGGTGAAGGTATTATTGATCATCCAATTTGTTTTGCTAGTAGGAAGCTAACTCCTGTTGAACAAAATTATACAAGTACAGAGCATGAAGCTTTGTTAATGATTTGCGCATTGTACAAATTTTGATAGTACTGCTAACAACACCATTCATGTTTTATACAGATCACATGGCATTGAAGTACTTGGTAAATAAGCTAGTTTTACAGGGGAGCATATGCAGAATGGTGCTCCTATTTCAAGAATTTGATTTCATAGTTGTGGTGAAACCAGGGAAAATCAACTTTGGACTAGACCATTTATCTAGAATCAATATGGGAGAGGACTCATAGATGATTGAAGAAACAATGCCGGATGCATAGTTATATAGGTTACAACGAGTGCCCATAGAACTAGAAGACATTGTTGTCTTTCTATGCACAGGTATGGCACCAGAAGGGATGAAATCATTAGAAAATAAGTAGCTTGCTATACGTGCAAGCACCATTTATGTTAATCAGTGGTGACCTTTACAAGTTAGGTAGAGATGAAGTATTACATCATTGTGTGTTAGAGCATGAGTGCAAGGATATCATGGAAGAAGCTCATGGTGGTATTGCAGGAGGCCATTATGCAGGTGATGTGACTTCCCGGAAGATCTTAATTGCTAGATTATGGTGGCACACTTAATCGTATAAAGACTATAAAGACTATTAGAAGGCATGTGATCATTTTCAATGCCCGGGAAAACTAGGTCGAGAGATGAGATGCCTTTGAGACCAATTACTAGTGCCAAACCATTTGAGAAATGGGAAATTGAATTTGTAGGACCTATTTTGCTAACCGTGTGCAAGACTGGATCACGCTATTTCATTACTTACACATATTATCTCACACGGTGGGTAGAAGTCACACCTACCAAAGACTGTATGGCAGATACAATAGCTAGGTTTCTATAGGAGAATGTTCTTACATGATATGGATGTCCTCTAAGCTTGACAAGTGATAGAGGTACACATTTTTTGAATGAGACCATCAGGATCCTATTAGATGAGTTTATGGTTGCACACCATAAAACTACACCTTACCATTCTCAGGAAAATGGGATTGTTGAGGCCTTCAACAAGATTTTGTGCCAAACTTTGAAAAAATATGTGATTTTGGTAGAAATTATTGGGATGACAAGGTGTCAGATGTGCTTTAGGAATATAGAACAACTTACAAGAGATTGAACAAAGCCACACCGTTTCAGTTAGTATTTGGTGCGGAAGCTATTCTTCCTATAGAATTTATGTTACCTTCTTTACGTATTGTCTGTTTAGAGGTCTGAGGTTGATGAATAGGATTTAGAAGAATGGATTGAAAAGATGATTCAACTGGATGAGCACCAAGCCATAGCATGGTGGAGTTAGAAGTAGGAAAAGGCCAGGTAGAAAGCATGGCATGACAAAAACATAAGAGATAAGAAGTTTGACATTGGACAAATGGTTCTTCTTTATGACTCAAAGTTCTTGTGCCATCTAGGCAAGCTCAAAGTACACTGGTTAGGGCTGTATGTTATAACTTCTATACTTGACTTAGGTGCATGCCAATTAGAAGCACTTGATGGAAAATGGCTACCCAATTAATTTAACAAGAGTAGGTTGAATCCCTACTATAAATAAGTCTTCTTGGTGTTTGTAATAAGGCAGTGTTGCCATTTAGTCTAGGTTTTCAATTCCATCTTTCCTTAATGTATTTCCTTTATTGTCGTTATGCTTTGTCAATTTAGTTGTTGTTTGTGTAATAAGCGCGCTTGCGCACATGAAGCTAATTACTATATGAAGAATGTTTATGCGCAGAGGACTGCACATACCTTTAGTGTGGGGTGGTTGTCATTATCCAAGAAAAGGACTGAGGGACTTGAAAGGTGAAAGAAATAATATGCTACTATATGTGTGCTTTAAAGGGGATTGCTTCTCAAAAGGTGACCAAGGATGAAGATGGATGAAGGAACAATATAACACAAGGTAAGTGGAGGCCATGATAGCTACTAGGAGAAGGTACAGTGATGAGGTACTCGTGCACAAGAGCACACATGAAGAGAAGTCTATGACTAGAAGGTAGGAAGGCGCGCTAGAAGGTTATAGCTAGGTGCGGAGATGTACCATGTAAAATGAGTGGATTTGGTCAATAAATGAAGGGATATTTGGTAGGTGAGGAGCAATAAATGCATCAAAATTTGAAAAATTTATATAAGGAAGGGATGTGGATTCATTTTTACCATTGCAACTAAGAATATTTGCGAGAAGAGCCAAGTGATCGATTTAAGGTGTGAAGGGTGTGAAGTCGAGTGTGGTACCTAGATATGTGCTTTAAGAAGCTTGCATCCCTAGTGGTGAAGGGTTTGAGAAAAGCAAGGAGATAGAAGAGAGTTAGGTTACAAGGTTTCCACCTAGGGTAGAGTTGGATCGAGCTAGGGTTTGATTCATAGAGTTGCAGGGTTGAAGAAGAAATATTTGCAAGGTAAAAATGGCACCAAAGATGACATTTGGAGTAGTAGTAAAAGGAAAGAAAAAGGTAGTTGTTGAGGAAGAAGAAATGGCACCGAAAGCCATTTCTCATAAAATGCAATACCCAAAAGGGGTTATTGTTAGATAAGAATGGGATTGACCCATTAGAAAAAGAAAAGTGAGAAAATACAACCACATGACATGGAAAACAAGAAGGAGCTTGATTCTTTACTGATGACCAGAATAAACAAGCGCATGGTAGATGACATGCTAGTATATGACAATGCGGGTGAGAAACTTTTGAAGAGAATTGGGGTATATTAGTTGTATGAGCTACCATATTTTGGGAAGTATGAACCCTTGTACTAGTGGCTTATGAGTAGGGTACATGAAGACTTATTCTACTTTGCAGACACAGAGTTAGAATTTCGTCTACACTCGTTTCATCAGTAACAAGTCTGAAGGCCACAAGAGAAGATATAAAAAGTGACCTTGCAGATAAATATGTGATTTTGAAGACCAAACAGGAATTGGGATACCTGAAGGGTCCACGTGGAATGGACATAGATAAGTTGAAGAACTACCCAATTTATAAGTCGCAAAGCACACTTGGTTACCAAGTTGAATGACCGAAGTGGTGGTCACGCAGGTAAAAATATGTGGCTACACATGGTGCGAAGGATGTCGAAGGGATGATCTATAACATTGCAGCCTATATTACAGATTAGATAGTCAAAGAAGCTCACACTTGAGGAAAGATCAGCTTTGGGGCTGTCTTACTATCACTGGTCTTCATAGAAATTGGAGTACCAGATGGACCAAAAGAGAAGATATGGGAATACCCCATGGACAATAAGTCCCCAACTGAAAGCTTCAAAGCAAGTACTTATGCAGGGGGCATGACAGATGAAGTAAGACAAAGGGTAGAGAAGTGGTATGATAGGCTCCGTGTGACATTTGGGGAGGAATGGTGCATTCCAAAGGACCTACCAGCAGTGGTAGGAAAACAAGTTCAGTTTGTTGTATACCAGCACTTCTACATCATGTGCTTTCCAATGAAAGATGGATCCTGGAGCCCTTGGTGCAAGTTTCCTTACGCATTCACCGTGAGGTATTTTCAAGCTTCCGTGCATAGGTTTACAGACACGCAAAGACTAAATTTCAATGCAAACAAGGTAGACTGTGACTACCATACATTGTGAAATAAGTATGTATATCCCGGACAGAAGCGCCTACATAGAGAGAATTATTTTGAGGTGTTGAACATCAAGCCAATAAGCTTAGTTGTGGCAGATGTGGGGACAGTGTTAGTATATCTCCAGTTGAAGCCCAATATGGAGAACAAAAAATATGTGGAAGGTGAGTTCACTCTTCCTGCATCGCCTAAGGGAAGCATACAATGGAGAATGTCCTAGTACCCAAGCCTACAGAGAAAATCAAGATACAAGATGAGGAGGAAGAGTGCAAAGATAGTGGTGGTTTGGAACATCGAGGTAGGAGACATCCTACAAGTCAGAAAGATGTTGAGCACACTGTTACACCACCTCAGCCACAAGAGGGGGATGAAGAGGACTTGAGTACAGTCCAAGGGGAGCACAGATTTAAAAGGGTATTTAGGAGAATAAGGACCCAAGGTGCTACCCCGACTACTGTGTGTAAATCACCCCGGCTCTCCCCACAGAAGGAAGCAACAGCAGTAGAGAAGGAGGAAGCTAAATTTGAGTGAGGAGGTAGAAGAATCTAAGGAGAGCACGCTTACATCTCCTACATGCCCGCAGTACAGAAAAGAAAGGGTGAGGCATCAAAGGAGAAGGATGGAGAAGAGAGAAGGCCAGAGGAAACAACTGTAGGGGAAACACAGACATGGAGATGCAAGCTCCAAATTTGGAGGCTAGGGTTCCTAAGTAGCAGAGGTCTAGAAGGGTGAGTGGAGAGCACATTCCACCAGCCATGGGGTATGTAGAAGACACAGGAAAGATTGTCTACACCTGCTTCCAGAGCACAATCATGCAGGAGGATCTGTTTGGCTGGGAGTTGATGGATGAAGATATGATGACCGTGTAAACATGAAAGTAACTATCTTGGTCAATGTACACCCACATGGATGAGCCTAATTTTGATGTATGTAAAGAATCATGTGTGTCAAGGTGATTGAAGAAGATTCCTCAAGCTAGACACATGACAGTAAAGCCTATTGTCATGTCAGATGAGTAGGTTAGCAATGCACTAGTAAAAATTTCTACTGAAGTGGCTAGAAGGAACATGGATAAAGCCACCACAATTAGAGTGTTGTGCAAAGAGGTAAAGAAAAATATGAGAAGATAACGTGCTTAACATAGGAAAAGGACTTCACACAGAGGAAGAATGATGTCTTTATAAGCATTGTAGAGGATATTGAGGACACTGTAATCAAAGCAAGGCCACACTTAGAACCCAAGGTACCATAGACATTTCCTTCAGCGATACACTATGTGGGAAAGTTGGTGGACTTGGTGCTTAAAGATGAAACTTTGTGTGTGCAAGTGCTAGAACAATCAAAGAAGGATGCAGAGAGGGAGAAAGCATCTGTGATGCAAAAATTACATCCTATGAGGGGTTGTTGCAGGCATTACAAGAAGTCTTGAAAAAGGTGGATCAAGCCTTGAATATATGCACATCTTCAGAGGTACTCATCAACACTAAGACCTTGGAAGAGAATAATGAGGTCCAGAAGGCCATGAAGGATGAGACATTGGGCCATGCAAAAAGGTTGGCAATAGTTAAACAAAAGTGTGAGGCCCTAATAGTAGCACAAGAGCTGCATAAGAATAGGCTGGAAGAGATTAGAAAGCTGATTGTGTAGAAGATGGACCTTTTGGAAGGAAGGATGACATCTATGTCCAGTGTTGTTGGTTCTGCAAAATGAGAAAGGGGAAATTAAGCGGGATGAGTTGGAATCCATTGCTATGGAAATTCCAGAGAAAGCAAAAGAGGCACTCACTGAATGGTAGGATTTAGAGACAACAATAAAAGAGGAGTATCCATAGCTGATGCTGACAACTGATACAGAGGAGGTTTCTTGAATAACCTCATATAAATTCTTTATTCTTCCACATTCTTCATTCTTATTCTTTCATTGGTATTTTTACTTCAATTTTTTAGAAATTTCCATTTTTAGGATGACAATGAGACTAGTGTGGGGTAATTTGATCAAAGAATACTTGGAAAAGATCACACAAGGATTCTGCGTGGGATAGAAGGCCAGGATCAAAGGCATGGAAAGATAGGAAGGACCCACGCATGGAAGGAAAGTTAAAATTTCAGGACTTAGCTGATTTTGAGCAGAAGATCTATATTTAGGAGATGGCGTGCGGAACACACCAACGAAGCAGGGACACATGCACATGCATTATCTATATTTGGAGAAGTGGTTCAAAGCGTTTATGCATGAAGACAAGATAGGAATAGAATGAAAAATTTAGCTATCTGTAAGTGAAATATAGATAGCACACTTTCATGTGTGGCTATATTTGTAAACAGCGTGTGGCTATCAATAGCATATGACCTATTTCGAATAAGTTAAGCAATGAAGGTCAAGTCCCCACCCTATATATATCATGATTAGGTACATAGTAAAGAGAGAGATCTCGTATGTGTGATTCGAATACATGTATCGATCCATATGCTCTTAGATGAATTGATAGATCTTGTAAGGATATTTTATACTTATTAATAGATGGAAGATATTAGCTAAATCTAAGTGTTATTCTATGTAATTGTGCAAAGTGCATGTTAGTATTTCAATCATGGTTATCGTTCAATATTATTCTTTCATAAATCGTGAGTAGATGCACTATAGAATGATGGATTAGTTATAAATCTATATGTTTCCATCTTCATCATACTAACATCCTATTATAACAACCCTAAAGAGGAATCGGTACCTTTGCATGCTTTGGGTGAGCACTACCTAGGCCGATTGATATGCCAGGATGACTAGGATGTTATCTTACAAATTATAGGTTGCATCACCATTCACTATTGCATGTGGAAAGGAGTTAATGCTTAGTAAAGCTTGTGTGCATGAAGAGAAACATGCCTTCATCTCTCTCTATAAAAAATATAGTGATATCTTCTCATGGGAGTATGAAGACCTCAAAGGTTTTGATCCAAGTATTTCCCAACACTCCATTGATCTTGATCATGATATCAAGCCCATAAGACAAAAGCATTGGCCAGTTAATCCAAAGATAGAACCCCTCATGAGAAATTAATTATCCAAACTCATTGAGGAAAAAAATTATTTTTCCCATTGTTGTTGCAGACTCACAGCACCCCTGGATGCAGATCAGGCTTCTAGGTTGATCACTCTAGCATCCAGTGTGATTGCACAACATGGAAACCTCTCTCCAAGTGTGGGGACTTGTGAAAATGAGAGAGGAATCTCCAGATTAGAGGCTGGTTCCTCAAACTCCTCTAATTTAGATCTATATTTTGCAAAACTACAGAGGTTCAGATCCTAATCCTACTCTAAACTGCAAGGAGACAGGGATAGAAATGCAAAAATATGAAACTAACTAAAGGTGGTGATGCACCAAAAGGAGTGGTGAAACATTTCTATCAAGCAAATAGACACAAACCAAAGTTTACAACATAAAACATACACAGACTGATAAGATATAATTTAGGATTTGAAATGAAGCAAATAATACAAACAGAGGACTGAAAACCATTCACAGAGCTTGCATTATCATTTCCAGTGTCAAAATCACTGCATTACAACCTCAGAGAGGTAAAAACTATTACAATCCTTGGAGAGGTCTGATCCTTGCATCAATCACTTGCTGGAGGTGAAAGAAGAAGTCTGCTATGCCCAAAAATGTTCCCCCCTTAGAAATGAGCCAAAAACGGCTTTTACATGCATGGGTCGAGCCCAGGAGACAGAAACGTACAAAAACATGAGAGCCCATCCCTCCTCGACTGCAGATGCATTAAAATGGCATGGGGGACCTTACAAACCCATACTCTGTCATTTTGACTGGATTACAGGAGAATGCGACCCATTCTGCATTAAATCTGGTCGCTGGAATGTCACTTCTGGCCATGAACATGCGTCAGAGCCGTTTCTCAATTTTCTCTCTCTAGACTACACCAAAACTCAAGATTAACCCTAAAATCATGTAGAGAATTTCACAAGATTTCTGTTGATATAAAGAACGTGCAAACCGAGCTGGATCGAAAGATATGTCGATCTGAAGATTTATGGCACAAAACAGGTGAAACTACGTTTTGAAATTTTCCCGCGCTCTGCCACCTGGATGACACGTGTCAAGCACTGATTAGATGTGTAATTCTCTCTCCTTCCCCGTTCCATGGGTTTTCCTGCTTCATTGGACACGGGTCCTCTTTTTATTGGCTCAAGTCAGTGCTTGAAACCTCGCCCTTTAACTTTTGGACCTTTTTCCCGTGACGTGTTGTGATTTGATTGGTCCGCGGGTCTGCCGGCTTTTCGCGCCCTTCGCGTCTTTTTGTCCCGGATGTCCCAGTGCTGTTTGGGACAGAATCCTCCGATCCACCCGAAATGGGCTTCCTTGTCCCTTATCCGGCCGATGACACGTGGCGTTGCTTGATTGGCTTTCGGCTCCTTCGGCTATCCGCGTCCCACGCGTCCCTTTGTCCCAACTGTCCCAGTATGAAATTTCTTTGTTTGTGTAAACCGGCTGGTTCACGCCCTTCGCACACTCGCGGCCCGGATGTCCCAAAGGCAAAAGTTCCCTTTTGACCGAACCGGCTGGTTCGCATCCTTCGCATACCTTTGTCCCACTTGCTCCCGGACTGTCTGGGACAAATTCTTCCGAACCGCCCGGTTGTATTGGCCGGGTTCAAGGTCCGCCGCGCACCTTATCCCGCTTGCTCCCGGTTAAAGACTTAGACAAATTTTCTTTCTTTCACCCGATTCGGGCATTTTGCGTCCCGCACGTACTACCTATGGCCCACTCGTCCCACCGCCGCATGGATCGCCCGGCGGCTTTTCGGCCGGTTCGCGCCCAACGTCCCAAATGTCCCGACTATTGCGAGGACTAGGACTTAGCCAATTTTCACAATTATTTCTGGCCCAAGATTTTTTTTTGCAGCTTTTTCACCTTTCTCGTAACTTTCTTTTCAACCCGGACAGAGAGTTAGAAAATTGAGGGGACCCCCGAAACATGATTTTTGCCCTGAATCGATCCATTTTCCTAGGACTTGAGAATTTCGATGCATGTTATCGAATTGACCCCGGGGTGAATTTGGATAACACCCATCAAATACTCTACCGGGTTATAAATTTGGTTCAAGTGCATAAGAAGAATGGTGAAATAAGACTTTGTGTTGGTTTCAAACATTTGAACAAGGTGTCTCTAAAGGATCATTATCCTTTTACTTTAATGGAGTAGATTTTGTAGACTATGGCCAACACGCAGAGATTCTTTATGCTAGATGGGTATTCAGGTTTCAATCAGATCCTGGTCAAGGAAGAGGATCAATTCAAAAAAGTGTTTACGACCAAGTGGAGAACCTATGCATATCATAAAATAGCCTTTGGTCTATCAAACGTGAGCACCACATTTCAATGCGCCATGGATATTGCCTTCAAAGGTTACATCAATGAGTTCATCTTGGTTTACCTTGATGACATAATAGTCTTCTCAAAGTAGAGTGTGGATCATATAGACACCTAGAAAAGGTATTTGAGATATGTAGAGAGTTTGGGTGTCTCTTAACCCCAAGAAATACAATTTTTCAATGGAGTAGGGAAAGCTCTTGGGACATGCGGTTTCAAAGGATGACATCACAATTGATCTTGAGCATGTTTTATCCATCCTAGCTCTTTCCCTATTGGTGCAAAAAGGCCCTATAGTCCTTCCTTGGCAAGATCAACTTTGGTAGGTGTTTTATCCCTAACTTTGCAGGACCAGTTCGGCCCATCAATTTAAAACTCAATAAGGATATAGCCTTGGATGGGAAATAGAAGGAAGAGAAAGCTTCAAAAAAATCAATCAATAAATTTTTTGTGTGCTAACTCTCATTAATCTAGATTATTCGAAGGATTTTATCATTTATGTTTATGGTGCTGATGTAAGTGTTGTTTTTGTTCTAACACAAGAAAATTAACAAGAGATGGAATAATCAGTGGCTTTCTTTAGCTAGACGCTAAAGGATTACGAGCTAAAGTGCATTCATATGGAGAATTAGGTCTTCACCATCATGCGCACGCTCAATAAATTCAAGAGTATGCTCGCCACCAATCATATCAAGGTGTTATTATGCCACTCTTATGTCAAATACTTCATCATGGGAGTAGAAATTAGTGAAAAAAGAGTAGGATGGGTGACCAAAATCATGGAGTATGATGTGACTATCAAGGCCAAAAATTGTAAGAGGTAGCGCACTCAAGATAGATTGCCGAGGATGCACAAATTAAACCTGAGGCTTCATTATTTCTAGATGAGGACATCCCCACATGTAGAAATTGAGTAGAATACAGATCTTGTCACACGTGACTGATAAAGGAGATGATCACATTCCTTTCCAAGGGTGCATACCCTCCTGGTTTAAATAAAGAAAAGAGAATACATCTGAGGTTACAATCTATCCCTTATGTGTTGATTGATGGACTTCTCTTCAAGAATAATCTTGATGGCGTGTTGTTAAGATGTATCAATGGTGCACAGACTGAAAAGGTGTTAGCATAATTTCACGATGGATTTCTCTGGTGGACACTTCTCGCCAAAACTACAACAATGAAAATCATAATGGCAGGTATCTTTTGGCCTACCCTATTTGCAGATGCACACAGGTGGGTCACAAAATGCAAGAAATGTGCTTTCTTTGCAGGAAAGAAGATATTGACAGCACTTCCCCTTCGACCAATCCAGGAAGATCATCCTTTTGCACAATGGGGTATCAAATTCATAGGCATGATCAATCCACCATCAATTGCTAGACACAAGTGGGTGTTGACAACTACAGATTACTTCACCAAATGGACAGAAGCTTTCATGCTCAAGGAATCAACCAAGTCAATCATCCTTGACTTTCTTGAAGGTATAATTACAAGGTTTGGTGTCCCTCAAACCATTATCTCTGATAATTCAAAAGCCTTCCTTGGTACTAAAATCACTGATTGGGCTCTAAATTTGGGCATTTATCTCAAAACCTCTTCCAACTATTACCCCCAAGGAAATGGTCTGGCAGATTCAACAAATAAGAACCTGATTAGAATCATGAAGCGCATAATGAACATCATCCAAAGAAAGTGGCATACAAAGGTCTTGTGCACGCTCTAGGAAGATAGAATCATAGTCAAAAAGGCAATAGGAACTTCACCTTACAATATTTTCTATGGTAAGGATGCTACCATTCCTTTGACACTAGAATTGAATTCATTAGCGCTTGCCCAATAGATGGAATTTGAAGGCACATACCAGAGAGAAATTAGAATGGAAGAGTTGGTTAATCTTGAAGAATCAAGGAACTCTACCATGATCAAGATAAAACAACATTAGCAAGAAACAAAGAAATGGTTTGACAGTAAAGGATGGGCCTCAAGCTTTCAAAATTGGGGACTTTTTTTTAAATCGGATGCTAACAGAGCTAAACCAAGGCACCATTAAAAGTTTGATGCACATTGGATTTTCCCATATATCATCAATTCCTGCAAGGAGGCTAACTCTTTTGAGTTAAATCATCTTTTTTTGAGACAATGGGATGAAAATGGATGAGGAATTTAAGAATTATTCATCAATCTTTTTATAAATTTTGGGAAACTTGAAATGAGTTCATGATATATTTTTCCATAAGGGGACATGTTTATGGCTAAACTTGTCCTTATAGATATGAATGTATCCTTTGGAGATTTGGGCTATAACCTAAATATGAGACCTTATTTTCATTTGTATATGTATTTATAATTTATATTTGTATCTTTTTATGACACTCATGTACCTATATAAGTCTTCTTCTTACTTCATACCTAAAAATGTGTTAGTATGATTTGAAGTTAGACCAGCTAATTTAACCCTAAAAATATTATGTGGGTGTTTAAAGTATAATTTTAGGATTGGAATATAGATAAATGCACATTTATATTATCATATTAATATTCAAAAATAGATTTGAACATGTAATAAATTATTAAGAGATGCTAATTGATTAGGGAACATGTTAAATATAGTGAAAACAAAAGAGAATAATGATCTTACATTTTTATATTTTACCAACTAATATGGATGTGAAATTAAAGGGAATAATATGGAAATAGTATGCACCTAATGTATATCTGAAAATGGTTCTTTTTTTACCTATATATAAAATCAAATAGCGAGGATAGAATCAACCATCCACAACCTATCTAGTTCTAAAAATTTTAGTATTTACATTTTTATTTTTAATTTGTGCATCTTTATCTTAGTATTATCTTCCGTTTTTTTCTTGTAATCATCTAGATATGTGTGAATTTTCCTATAATATCAATTCATAGTTATACTATACAATAGACCACATTGGCATGATATGTGGGGAGATTTTGGTTTAAGGATATTTTAATCAAGCACTCTTTTGCTTCCTACATAGATCTCGTGTGGAACATAAGCAAAATGAATTTCTCCTTGCTAGTGAAATTAGAATTGTTCTCCTTTAAAGTACATCTATGTAGCAAGAATTCAACTCTTGAATAGTTGATAATGTTTTCCTTAAATTGGATTTAAATTCTCTTGTAATGAATTTGATTTCTCCTAAATTGGTTTAAAGAGATTCAAACTTGCATATAGGTTTCTCGTAGCATATTTTATATAACTATGGAAGAATAATACAAATTTCTCAATGATTTATGGATATTTTTATATGAGATCTTGATAAGCTCTAAAGTAGTAAATGATTAGGTTTGATTTTCATTTATACAAATTCAAGAGAAATATTTTACCAAGGTTGACCTAGGATAAAAATATGACTCATATAAAGATGTTCATTTAAAAATTTGACTGTTGAGATCATGCCCTTCTAGAAAATTATGTCAAATTGAGTAAAAACTCACTTGATGACATGAAATGGTGTATAAAAGATATGTAAGTTATTTTTTAATGATAGATATTTCTATGGGTACTAGAGTAATGGAATGAGAGATAATAAGGCTTAATATGTCATAATATAGTGTGTTTGAGTTGGATAAGGGATATAAACCAAAATGAGCATTATTAATTTCCAAATGATTAACTAAAACATAATTTATTCTAGTTTAACCTAATGTTATAGGAGAAATAAAGTGACCTGAATAAATGAAGTAATAAAATATTAAAATAATACCCAAGAAAACTAAGTTAGAAAATATGAAACCATAATGTGAAAAGAGGGTTAGGCTGATTCAAAATTTTACTGACTATGTTACATTGTAGAAAAAGTGAACATGAGGAGGAAACTTTCACACAGGAGCCTATAAAAGTGCAAATCTGGACTGCCTTGATAGACTGAGGCACCTAGAGAGGGATAGGAGCACCCATGGGCACCCTGGTCTGTAGAAATGACAAAAAAACTCCTCTGAGATGTCCTTGGGTATTTGAATATGTTCGCTTCTTATCCCATGGATGTCGCTTTATGATCACCGAAGCACTGGTAAACCTGTAATGGAAGAATCAACTACAAAACCCAAGACAAAGCATCAAAACCCTAAAAACATAAAGATGCATATGAAGGGGTCAGACTATCCTCAACAACCAAATTGATGGAATTATCACTAAGGGTTTCACTACATCTCAAACCCAATGTATTTCTAGGTGTGTGTGTGTATGCAATTGTTCCATAGCACCAATCACACTTTGTGAAGTAGCGAGTAAATAACTAGATGTAAAATGTAGTAAATGTGTGCATGGAAACAATAGACTCCTCCTATGAAGTGTGATGTAGATGAACCATCATTATTTTCCTTGTGATGGAGCTATATGGATGCAAATGTAGCTTTATATGCCTTTGATGGATGCAACCTTTGGTGGTGATAGTAAGCTCTTAGTGTTTGTTCTCTCATTATGGTCACATAACTTTATATTTATATGGTTCTTTGACTTTAATTTCATAATTAACCAAAAAAACACCGACCACTAAAAATATAAGAAGATAAAGATAGAAAGTTCTCAAAAATTTATAGGAAATTAAAACAAGGAACAAGGCACCCAGAGAGAACCATGGTGCCCTGGATTGTGGATGGGTGCCCATCAAAAATAGGGAAAACACAGTATGAAAATATAGATTGGGAAAGTATGGGTGTAAGATCTAAAATGATGATAGAAAGAAATACAAAATGTCCAAAGACATGGGTTTATTATTACTCTTTTCAATTAAGAACCATATGAATAATGCTATGAGACCGGGACTAAATAATGACTCAAAGTGTGTGATGTTTTGTCTACATTTACCCCTACTTTATGTTGATGAGTAGAAATTTTGGTAACATAAAGTAGAAAGAGATGCGTGCACTGATATTCCATGTAGAGTGATGTAGAATTTGTGCTAAAGGACCAGAGAAATCCTCGGAGTGATAAAAACATGGATCTTGGAGACTAAATATGCCAAAAGTGTAAAAATTGATTAAAGTGAACCTAGGAAAAAGCATGTGTGTAGATGTCAATACATGTAGTGTACCTACATGGTTAGTATCATGTGTTTGATGTACCCAACAATTGTGTGTTATTGACTACATGTCTCCCATATATACGGACCTGCAAAAGAGAAGACAATCAAATATTCAAATACATATGCATATGTGTAATGTGTAAAAATGCATGCATATATATATAAAAACCATGTAAAAAAATATGAAAATGAAAAAGGAACATGTGCACTTGATCCGTGATGAGAAAAAAGGGTGTAGAAAGTATCTTATCGATGTCATGAGATATTTTTTATCCAAATAACTCTCCTAGTTATTTGGGTAACTTGTACACACATTCTAGCTCTCAGTTCTTCGTTGAAGGTTGCACACAATCGAGTTCAATTAGCATAAACTCCTTGGTCACAGTTTCCCCTTGGCACCCCTTCTTTTCCTCGAGCACCCTTGCACATGTTTCTATTCTCTCCTTCCATTTTCCTTTTCCTCTTTATTCCACTCCTCCCTCTTTCCCACATTTTAAACATTCACTTTCTTCCTTAGCGGCTTCTTCACCCTATGCGCATATCATCGTTATCCAAAATAAGCCCCTTGCTTATTTTTGGCTAACTCTCTTTCATTTCTTCCTTCCTTGTGCCTCAGTCAAATTTTTCCACTTTTTAGGCACTCAAATTTTTTTGGAAATGGCTTCATCAGATAGAGAATTTCCTCACCTTTCCAAAAAGGTAAAATTTTCCTTCCGACTCCTTATATTTTGCAAGTTATGGCTCGAAAGAGCTTTTAGGGAAATTTTCCTAGGAAGGTCCACAACTAATAGGAAGGCGCCACATGGCAAAGTGGAATCAGAACACCCAAAACTATTGTTACTTTCTTCAGAGCATTCAAGTATTGATAAATGATTTCTTCTATATAAGGACATGTTCCTTTGGTTTTGGGAATTCATGCTTGATATGGATCAGTATCCTCTGCTCTTGAAGATCTTTGACCGAGCAAGAATATGCTTGGACTCTTTTGTTTCTTTCATTCTTGCACTTGAGTTCAACCTAATTTCTGGATGAATTGTGGATTTATCCACCTTTATGACTCAGCCTTGGATAGTTGCATTGATCCAAGGAATGTTTTAAGTTTATTCAGGATGAACAAAATTTATTGACCTTACGAAAGTTACAAGGTCTGATTGAGTTTTGAATGATCAATCCCGGAGTTTAACTCAGGCTGATCATGATAAATGGAATTTGGTTCCAGATATCGTAACATCAAGAAAGTCCTGGACCGTAAGCCAAGTAATATGTTTATTTTTATACCGAAAGCTTAATTTATTGATGTTAAATAGAATCCTTTACAGGAATGTTTTATCCAGTATGGACTCTAACACTGATTGGTCCTATTTTGGGGACCTAGACTAGATTCCTTAAGGTTAATAGTCTTAACCTAAACTATAACCTATTGGTTAAAATAATTGCTAATCTAACCTAGCCCTAAACTATGAGCTTAATGCTCTTAAGGGTTAACAACACCTAACGCTATGGAAGTGAGACTAATGTCATACCCTATGATCTAACCTAAGTTTCTAACCTATCTTAACTAATGATAAGAAGGGAGGGGGACCTAAGAAGGGTCACGAGTCATGGGCAGTGGTTTCCATGGAATTTAAGAGGGGGATAAGGTTAAAGGACTTGGAATGTCACGTGTTTCATGGAGGATAAAAACTGCTAATATAACCTGATTTGGCAGTATCACCAAGGATGGTAATGTTTGTTTGTTTTCTTGTGGCGATCACCAACATTGGCGGTCGGTGGAAATGGAAAATAGGTGGGAGGATGGAAGTAAATGAAATTAATGAACTTTGGTTCCCGAGTGTGGATTTCTTGGGAAGGCATGCAAGTGGAATATTGTTTGGTTATTTTGTTCTCCATGTATTCCATTTTTCCGTCTGCTTGAGCATCGGGTTCTTCGAACCAGCCATCTACTCTGTGTTGCATGGCAACTTTGATAGTTTCTAGCTTCCTTCTCTGTTGGGGGAAGTATATAAGGCATGGAGGTAACAATTTATTGTTGTTTAATCTTTCGTGGAAGAAGAAGAGAAGGTGTGAGCACATTCAGAGGTATTCTTCAAATTTTTAAGTGACACTATCAGGCATGATAGGCCCTAACTTTAAAAATCTTTCTTTTCTTTAAATGCTTTCATTAGAACAACTCGTTTCGATGATTTTTTACAATTGGCTTGGCTGGTAGCAATGTATTGGTTTTCTTATTTTCTTGTTGATTTGGGAATCCCTGGTTATACGTAGACCACGTTGATCTCGCTTCTTTTAGCTTCTCGCCTGTTGTGAATACTATATGGGTATCGTCTTCTCGTAGATGTGGTTTATGTCTCTTTTCTGATCGAGGTAATGAGTTTCCAAACCTGTACCATGTTAGACGTTGTGCTTGATGATTTCGTGTTTGAAGAATGACACGGAAATAATTGTTGTGTCTAATTTGGTTGGTTTATTGATGTTGCTTAGTGTATGAGCTCTATTATTACTTCGACACCTTCAGTGAATATAAAGTTGGATTGTGATGAAACTGTAGTTCCTTCTATAAAGCTCGACTGGTTTAGCCGCATGCATAAGAAATATGTTTGAATACTAAGCCCGTACCTTTGTTGAAAAGGGTTAGATGTTTCTATGATTACTTGGATAATGAAATATTTGTAGTAGCTATTGTTTTTTTACGATTTTACGATCGAGAGAAATCTTGCTTTGAGGAACTCTGTTCCCTAACAATGTGTGGGTAATCCTAGATCTACATGAATGGAAATTAGGTTTTGTATTTGGAAGGGAAGGGACTGTGTTGATGTTTCCTGTAGTGACCTTGAAATCTATCATTAGAATTCATCTATTAACACTAGAAGTGCTATTTGTTTGGTATCCTTGAACACAATAACAAACTATCCAGTGTAATGGCTGGAAATAGTTAGTGTAACCTATTGGTAAGTAATGATAGTAGTTACCCTAACTCGTAGTCTAAAATGATTCGAGTCCTGGGTGAAGGGTAGACTGTTTTATTTGGATCAGGATTGTGGACTGATATTTGAACGTATATGTATTTCGTTTATAACAATCTGTGGCTTTTGTTAATGTGCAATTGCAAGACCCTAGGGATCTAAGGGTGACCTTTTAAACAATTCTACCAGATTGGAGCTAATGGTAAACTTGGGTGTTGATTTTCTTGCTTTCTCTTCTTCCCTAATTGAATTCAAGATTGATTGTATATGCATTACTCCTAGAAAGTTGGTACGATCTCGAACTTGTTTGAATGGAGATCCGAATGCCTCTTTTCTTTCTCTTAGTTGTAAAGTATATGTTGATATAGGATTTTTGGGAATACGAAAGTATTCTCTCCCTTTCTAGAAATTATGAATGCTTCCTTCTTTAGAATTTCTATATGAATTCTTCAGCATGGTCACGAGATGAATAGACTATTAAAGTTACGTGGAGAGAGTGGTAAGCATTGTATCTTGACAAAAGTCTCCTTTCCTTATCTTTAGCTATATTATTACTCTGTTTGAGTAATTCAGTTATCTACTTGTATAAAAGTAGTATTGTAGTAATAGTTGGTATACTTATCAATGTTTATGAAATTATACATAAAGTATAAAGGAAAATCCATCAGTTGAACTTGCTTGAGGCTATAATCTGTCTTTGTTTGAATTGTTTAAATGCAAATCTATTGGTTACATGCGTTGGTAAGATTTCATTTCTTTAATGGAGTAATTATATTAGGATTGATACTGCCCTTGGTTTTCGGATGGCTAGGTATTTAAGATTCATTTTGTTTCTTCTTATTCTCTTGTGTAAGATGAATCATCCGAAAGGATTTAAGTTGAAATGGCAGCTATAATATGAGTTATGTTTTAAAGTCATATTAGAATAGTAGAAAGATAAATAGTGTGATTCATGTTTATGGATTTGATGAAATGATTTCATTTAAACAGGTTGTTTAATGGAAACAATTGGTGGAATGCAATTGTTTTAAGAATTAGTGCTTATCATGCTCAGTTCACTGAATTGACCTGTGCTAGCAATTTTTGCAGATGGTCATCGTAAGTGGTAAAGGCACGCAGATCTGATATGATGCTCAGATTGTTTAATCTGGTTTTTATGATGAATTCCAACTTGATTTCTCTAATTGTACTATAGGAAGAAAGTTATTCTTTTCATTGTTGATTATTGTATCAAAATATGCCGAAGTGCATAAGTTGTAATTGTATGGCTTGGAAATAAATGAAATGGGGAAATTGTTACTTATGTGGCTGCATTTTATTTGTTGAATTGAACTTCTTATGTCTGAATGAATGAGAGTGCATTTTTATTATTATATACCATGGGAGCTAGTTGGATTCCCTAAGTAAGCCTTGTAAAAATTATGTGACCGAATACTTCATGTTTGAATAGTAATTCTTATATATTATGAATAAGGCTAAATTGGAAATTAGTCCACTGCATTTTTAGGGAAGTTAAGGTTAAACTATGCCCTGATATGTAGCTATAACAGGAAGAGTATTCTATTACTCCCTAACAATGATCTAAGTCAAGGCAACGTAATTGATGGTTTTAAATCACCATGTCTTAATAACAATAAGTCAGATATATTTCAGTCTTCGGAGTTGATATAAACCCTTACGGGTTTAGTTAGCTTCCTTATGAGAGGACTTAGGGCTATTTCCCTATTATGAGGAAATAATATTATTAGGAACCGATGGACACCTTGACGAGGTCTCAAATCTTATTAAACTTCTCTCTGTGAAAATTGAACTTAATTACGTAAGGCAACTCAAAGGTGTGAAATTCTGGGTTGGGAAAAGACTACCCAGTTAGGAGGGCCTTTAATTCAAATTCAACTCAACTTAAGTAACTTCTTGAAGTTATGTAAATCTTTCCGAGGCAGTATTGTAGGATGTTGACACATGTCAACTGCAAGGTTGTACCTTCGAGAAGATTAGGATCTTCTCGAGGATACAACAATGCAGGTGACTTATGGCAACACCCTTTTGCATTGATCGTTAAGATTTACACCTGAAACTCGAACAAGATTTTCCTTTGGGACCGGTTAGGACCATAGACATGCTATGAGGCAGCCCTTTGAGACTCGGGGTACCTTGACACACGGGGTAACAGTGGGTGACCCAGTATGTCAGCTTACCCCTAGTCTTCAAGAGCATCCTTATAACGTGAGTATGATATTAACCCATTCCTAAGTGAAAACTTGGGACAGGGGAGACTGACAGAAGTCAGTATAAGACGTTCTATATAACATCAGAGTGGGGTGAAGGATGTATTCCAGATTGACGAGTATGCCGTCAAGGAATAAGAGACATGAACAGTATGTTTCAAATCTTTGGCCAAAGTATCGCAAGCTACTGATTGCGTTGTCCTATGTCACCTAGTCTAAGGGACGTGATGCCGATGAATGATGGTAACAATTATTCAGATAGGTTCCTTGGACAGAGCATTCTAAAATCCCGGATTAGGGAAGAGAACCGCAAGAGTGAAGTGTTCAGATGAAAACGCCAACTCTATGATACACATGAATAGATCGGTAGTTCACCGAGTCATGGAATGAATAGATCGGTGGTACACCGAGTCATTACAGCTGCATATGGTTATCTATTATAAGAATGATTGTTATGATCTGTGAGTTCTAAATTATGTATTTAGAACTAGAAAGCACTTATCAAAAAAAAAAAATTCTTGTTCTAATGTACTAAAATGAGGATGTTACATCTTGGTATCAGAGCTGAAGGTTGCAGCTCTTGGACCTATTGTGTCCATAATTTGATAAAAACCTGAATTTTCTTGTAACAAAAAATGGTTAGAACAATGAGGAATGTTGTGAATAATGCTCCACCGTAGAGGAAGGGGTGGAAACAACCCAAAACTTGATGAGATCCTCGCTACCCTATCGACACAAGAGATCGTTTGGTGTACTTGAACAACAAGTAATGGGAAATGAGGAGGATGATGAAGCTGGTAACAACAATCAGCTACCTCCCGAGGACAACCCCGATATGGGTGTTGGTAATAAAATGGAAATGTACCTATCCAACCGTAGAAAACAAAAGGCCAAAGTTGGCGCGGAACTCACTAATGATATAAAAAGGATAAGTCCACCTAAATTTGATGGCACCACATTAGGAGATGGAGCTGAGAACTGGCTCAACGAAATGGAGAAGTACTTTGCAATAAGAAACTTCTCGGAGGAAACCAAAGCTATTTGGGGAGCCTATCAGCTTTCCCATGAAGCATCTTCATGGTGGGACAGCCGTAAAGCTGAGCTAAATATTGATGAGACCAACATCACTTGGGATCAATTTAAAGGCTATTTTAGGCAACGTTGGCTGCCACAACTTTTCTATGATCAGAAAATGACAGAATTCCATAACTTAGTTCAAGGAAAGCTAATTATAACTGAATACTGGGAGCGGTTTACGAAACTCCTCAAGTATGTACCGCAGTATCAAACTGACGAGAAGTTTAGAATACGGAAATTCATCATGGGACTAAATCCCATGATAGGAGGAGAGGTCGATGTTCACAGCCCAACCACTATGGAAGGGGTTGTTGAAAAATCCATAAGGCAAGAACAGAAATTAAAGGCTATTTCTGCTCATAAAGAGGAAGTGCGGAAGAAGATTGCAAACCCTTCTTCAACTTCACTTGCACCCAAGAAGGGGCCATGGAAAAAGTTTGGAAACAGAAGTAAGTTTCCAGTGGATAATAATAAGAAAACGACAGCGAATAAGCCTGCTGGAAATGTAAGGGATAGTTTTGCCAAGAATTATAACAATGGGCAGAAGCCCTATGGAGGACAACGTGATAATTTTAAGGCTGGAAGTAATTTTGAGCCTAAAAAGGGACCTGTAGGAGGCTGCTATAATTGTGGCAAAGATCACTACGCAAATCAGTGCCCTTTGAAGAAGGATGATCGTAATCAGCAAGATAAGATACATGTTCGCAAAAGAGGCATAAGCAAGTGAAAAGAAAGTGACACCTATAGAGGTTCCGGGTAAGTTATTTGGCATACCTGTCACTATTCTTTTTGATACAGGAGCTACTGAATGTTTTATTTCTAGTAAACTCACTTCTAAACTTAAAATAAAAGCTGGAAAAATGGATAAATCTTGGACTGTACAGTATGGTAATAACTCTCTCTGTCATACATAAAGTGAGTATGTGTCTTTTTGGGGCAGTCCTTGACTTACCTAAATTTTCCATGGAAGTTGACCTCTATGTTACACCTTTGGGATCCTATGACGTTGTCATCGGGTCAATTGGTTAGCTGACCATAAAGCAAAAGTAGACTACTTTGAAAATAATATAAGATGTTTAGATGATCGGCTGAAAACAATAGTGATTCAAGGTGTAAAATGGGAAATTTCAGTTAGGAAACTGTCAGCTATGCAACTTAAAAAGGCTAAGAACAAAGGATGTACCTTATATGTAGTAAAGATATCTGAATTTGTAGAAGAAGACGGTGATTCCATGAAATGATACCCACTATTGCAAAGTTTCAAGGATGTATTTCAGAGGAATTACCAAGTTTACCACCCAAAAGGGAATTTGACTTCACCATTGAAATCAAACCAGGGATGGAACCTATTTCTAAAGCACCTTATCGGATGACTACTACAGATTTAGTTGAGCTTAAGGCACAATTGCAAGAAATTTTGTCTAAGGGTTTGATTAGACCAAGTGTTTCACCTTGGGGAGCGCCAGTAATATTTGTGAAGAAGAAAGATGGAACACTTAGACTGTGTATTGATTATCGGATGTTAAACAAAGCAACAATTAAGAATAGATACCCACTTCCAAGAATTGATGATCTATTTGATCAGATGCGTGGAGCATCGGTTTATTCCAAGATAGATCTTCGATCTGGGTACCATCAATTAAGAATTAAGGAAGAAGATATTCATAAAACAACTTTTCAAACCAAGTACGGACATTATGAATTCACGGTTCTACCCTTTGGATTAACTAATGCACCCATAACTTTTATGAACTTAATGAATAATATCTTTCAAGAATATTTGGACAAGTTTGTGCTTGTATTCTTAGATGATATTCTCATATATTCTAAAAGTGTTGAAGAGCACAATGAGCATTTGAAGATAGTTTTAGAAATTTTGAGAAAAAGAAAGTTATACGGTAAGTTATCCAAATGTTCTTTCTTTGATACTGAAGTTCACTATTTGGGTCATGTCATTAGTAAAGAAGGAATTGTAGTAGATCCTTCAAAAATAGTGGCAATAACCGAGTGGCCTGCACCAAAGAATGTACATGAAGTAAGAAGCTTCATGGGCCTTGCTGGTTATTATAGAAAATTTGTTAAGGATTTTTCTAAAGTGGCTGCACCGATAACTTCATTACAGAAGAAGGATAGGAAATTTATTTGGAATGATAAGTGTGAAACTGCTTTTAAAAGTTTGAAAATTCAGTTGACTTCAGCACCTATATTAGCTGTACCGGACCCTAATGGGGACTTTAATGTTGTAACGGATGCTTCTGGGGAAGGCCTTGGAGGTGTTTTGTTACAAAATAATCATGTCATAGCATATGAAAGTAGAAAACTTAAGTTACATGAGCTGAATTATGCCCCTCATGATTTAGAGCTTGCTACAATTGTTCATGCGCTTCAAGTTTGGAGACACTATTTACTTGGGAAACCTTTTGAGTTGAAAACTGATCATTTAGGGCTGAAATATATTTTCACTCAACCTAATCTAAATGCAAGACAATGAAGGTGGTTAGAGTTTTTGTCTCAATATGATTTTGATATTAGCTACATCAAAGGAAAAGAGAATAGAGTAAAGCAGATGCTCTAAGTCGTAGGAAGCACATTTCTGCTCTTATAACATTAAGAACTCGGTTTAAAGATGAGGTAAAAAGTGCCTCGAATATGATATATACTTTCAAGAAGTAAAAGCACACTTCACTGCAGTAACCAAAAGATGAAAGGTATAAAGGTTTTCATTTTGATAATGAAGGAATCTTACGTTATGAAAACAGAGTATATGTACCTTTGCTAAATGATTTGAGAAAGAAATTGTTAGTTGAATTTCATAATTTGCCCTTTTCTGGACACCCGGGTATTACTAAAATGCTTGCTGATCTAAAACAACAATACTTCTGGAAAGGAATGAAAAAGGATGTTATTGATTTTGTGACTCATTGTCTGGAATGTCAGTGGGTTAAGGCAGAACACATGCACCCTGCTGGTATATTATATCCCCATATCATACCGCAGTATAAATGGAAAGTAATAAGCATGGAATTTGTACAAGGGTTTCCTATGTCGAGAAATAAACATGATGTTATCTTGGTAGTTGTAGACAAACTAACAAAGGTAGCTCATTTCATCACTGGAAATCTAAAGGATGATTCTCCAGTGTTAGCCAAAAGATTTGTGCACGAAATTTTCAGGTTACATGGAGTACCAAAATTGATTATATCTGACAGGGATCCTAGAATGACATCAAGATTTTGGCAAATGCTTAATACAGCTCTTGGAACTAAACTAAACTTCAGTTCTGCATATCATCCAGAAATGGATGGAAAAACTGAGAGAGTAAATCAGGTGTTGGAAGATATGTTACAAATGTATTGCATGGATCAACAGTATAAATGGGAAGAGTATCTCCCATTAGTTGAGTTTGCATACAACAACACATATCACTCTTCTCTTAAAATGGCACCTTTTGAGGCACTTTATGGAAGAAAGTGCAGAACCCCTGTTAGTTGGGATAGTATTGAGGATAGAGTGGTAATTGGACCAGAAATCCTCACTGAAATGGAACAACAAGTTAAAATGATTCGTGAACGATTGAAAGAAGCAGCAGATAGGTAGAAGAGCTATGCTGACCTAAAGCGGGTTGATCGAAAGTTTGAACTTGGTGAAAAGGTTTTTCTTCGTGTTAAACCCAGAAAGAGTTCTATAACTTTTGGCAAGGCTGCCAAGTTGTCACCTCGTTATGTGGGACCTTTCAAAATTGTTGAAGTAATCAATCCTGTAGCTTACCGATTAGAATTTCCACCTACTTTTTCTCGCATGCATGATGTTTTCCATATTTCTTTGCTTAAGAAATAAGTTTCAGACTTGTCACATGTTTTAAATTAGAATTCCTTGCATGTCCAAGACATAGGAATAATCGTGGTTAAACCCACACGAGTCTGGAAACTCCAATTGCATTTGAGAAATCGTGAAATACGGCAATGTAAGGTCCAAAGTGGGACCAGCTTTAACGAAGAAAGTTCAACTTGCGAAAATATGGAAGAGATGAAATTTGCTTTTCCCTTTCTTTTTAAACAGAATGGAATCTATTGAAAAAAAAAAAAATATAATTATTATGAATTTATCTTTTCATGTCTTTATGTAAGCCAGCTTTGGGGCAAACATTATCAGGTTGAATAAATTGTACCATGTTATTGATTTCTGGAATTATTCAAGTTAAAAATAGTAATTTGTTTTGTGAACCAATGAATTGATTGACCTGAAGGTAAATCAAAGGATGTAATCATCGGGATGATGAATCTTTTAGGAGGGAAGCATGTAACACCCCGAACTGTTGTTACTTTCTCCAGAGCATTCAAGTATTGATAAATGATTTCTTCTGTATAAGGACATGTTCCTTTGGTTTTGGGAAGTCATGCTTGATATGGATTGTATCCTCTTTGCTCTTGAAGATCTTTGACTGAGCCGGAATATGCTTGGACTCTTTTGTTTCTTTCATTCTTGCACTTGAGTTCAACCTGATTTCTGGATGAATTGTGGATTTATCCACCTTTATGACTCAGCCTTGGATCAGTTGCATTGATCCAAGGAATGTTTTAAGTTTATTCAGGATGAACAAAATTTATTGACCTTACGAAAGTTACAAGGTCTGATTGAGTTTTGAATGATCAATCCCGGAGTTTAACTCAGGCTGATCATGATAAATGGAATTTGGTTCCAGATATCGTAACATCAGAAAGGCCTGGACCTTAAGCCAGGTAAGATGTTTATGTTTATACCGAAAGCTTAATTTATTGATGCCAAATAGAATCCTTTACAGGAATGTTTTATCCAGTATGGACTCTAACACTGATTGGTCCTATTTTGGGGACCTAGACTAGATTCGTTAAGGTTAATAGTCTTAACCTAAACTATAACCTATTGGTTAAAATAATTGCTAATCTAACCTAGCCCTAAACTATGAGCTTAATGCTCCTAAGGGTTAACTACACCTAGCACTATGGAAGTGAGACTAATGTCATACCCTATGATCTAACCTAAGTTTCTAACCTATCTTAACTAATGATAAGAAGGGAGGGGGACCTAAGAAGGGTCACGAGTCATGGGCGGTGGTTTCCATGGCATTTAAGAGGGGGATAAGGTTGAAGGACTTGAAATGTGTTTGGCCATGGCGGAGGATAAAATGCTAATATAACCTGACGTGGCAGTATCACCAAGGATGGGAATGTTTGTTTGTTTTCTTGTGGCGATCACCAACTTTGGCGGTCGGTGGCAATGGAAAATAGGTGGGAGGATGGAAGTAAATGCAATTAATGAACTTTGGTTCCCGAGCGTGGATTGCTTGGGAAGGCATGCAAGTGGAATATTGTTTGGTTGTTTTGTTTTCCATGCATTCCATTTTTCACTGCTTGAGCACTGGTTCTTCGAACCAGCCATCTACTCTATGTTGCATGGCAACTTTGAGAGTTTCTAGCTTCCTTCTCTGTCGGGGGAAGTATATAAGGCATGGAGGTAACAATTTATTGTTGTTTAATCTTTCGTGGAAGAAGAAGAGAAGGTGCGAGCACATTCAGAGGTCTTCTTCAAATTTTTAAGCGACACTATCAGGCATGATAGGCCCTAACTTTTAAAAATCTTGCTTTCCTTTAAATGCTTTCATTAGAACAACTCTGTTCAGATGATTTTTGTACAGTTGGCTTGGCTGGTAGCAATGTATTGGTTTTCTTCTTTTCTTGTTGATTTGGGAATCCTTGGTTATACGTAGACCATGTTGAATCTGCTTCTTTTATCTTCTCGCCTTGCTGTGAATACTATATGGGTATCGTCTTCTGTAGACGTGTTTTATGTCTCTTTGTTCGACTGAGGTAATGAGTTTCCAAACTGTACCATGTTAGACGTTGTGCTTGATGATTTCGTGTTTGAAGAATGACACGGAAAGAATTGTTGTGTCTAATTTGGTTGGTTTATTGATTGTTTGCTTAGTTGTATGAGCTCTATTATTACTTGACAGCTTCAGGTGAATATAAAGTTGGATTGTGATGAAACTGTTAGTTCCTTCTATAAAGCTCGACTGGTTTAGTCGCATGCATAAGAAATATGTTTGAATACTAAGCATGTACCTTTGTTGAAAAGGGTCTGGATGTTTCTATGATTATAGGTTCTGTAAGTAATGAAATATTTGGTGTAGCTGTTGTTTTCTTTACGATTTTACTTGGATAATGGGAACACAGTTCTGACCGAGAGAAATCTTGCTTTGAGGAACTCTGTTCCCTAACAATGTGTGGGTAATCCTAGATCTGCATGAATGGAAATTAGGTTTTGTATTTGGAAGGGAAGGGACTGTGTTTGATGTTTCCTGAAGTGACCTTGAAATCTATCATTAGAATTCATCTATTAACACTGGAAGTGCTATTTGTTTGGTATCCTTGAACGCAATAACAAACTATCCAGTGTAATGGCTGGAAATAGTTAGTGTAACCTATTGGTAAGTAATGATAGCAGTTACCCTAACTCGTAGTCTAAAATGATTCGAGTCCTGGGTGAAGGGTAGACTGTTTTATTTGGATCAGGATTGTGGACTGATATTTGAACGTATATGTATTTCATTTATAACAATCTGTGGCTTTTGTTTAATGTGCAATTGCAAGACCCTAGGGATCTAAGGGCAACCTTTTAAACAGTTCTACCAGATTGGAGCTAATGGTAAACTTGGGTGTTGATTTTCTTGCTTTCTCTTCTTCCCTAATTGAATTCAAGATTGATTGTATATGCATTACTCCTGGAAAGTTGGTACAGTCCTGAACTTGTTTGGAATGGAGATCTGAATGCCTCTGTTTCTTTCTCTTAGTTGTAAAGTATATGTTGATATAGGATTTTGGGAATACGAAAGTATTCTCTCCCTTTCTAGAAATTATGAATGCTTCCTTCTTTAGAATTTCTATATGAATTCTTCAGCATGGTCATGAGATGAATAGACTATTAAAGTTACGTGGAGAGAGTGGTAAGCATTGTATCTTGACAGAAGTCTCCTTTCCTTATCTTTAGCTATATTATTACTCTGTTTGAGTAATTCAGTTATCTACTTGTATAAAAGTAGTATTGTAGTAATAGTTGGTATACTTATAAATGTTTATGAAATTATACATAAAGTATAAAGTAAAATCCATCATTGAACTTGCTTGAGGCCATAATCTATCTTTGTTTGAATTGTTTAAATGCAAATATATTGGTTACATGCATTGGTAAGATTTATTTCTTTAATGGAGTAATTATATTAGGATGATACGCCTTGGTTTTCGGATGGCTAGGTATTTAAGATTCATTTTGTTTCTTCTTATTCTCTTGTGTGAGATGAATCATCCGAAAGGATTTAAGTTGAAATGGCAGTTATAATATAAGTTATGTTTTAAATTCATATTAGAATAGTAGAAAGATAAATAGCGTGATTCATGTTTATGGATTTGATGAAATGATTTCATTTAAATAGGTTGTTTAATGGAAACAATTGGTGGAATGCAATTGTTTTAAGAATTAGTGCTTATCATGCTCAGTTCACTGAACTGACCTGTGCTAGCAATTTTTGCAGATGGTCATCGTAAGTGGTAAAGGCACGTAGATCTGATATGATGCTCAGATTGTTTAATCTGGTTTTTATGATGAATTCCAACTTGATTTCTCTAATTGTACTATAGGAAGAAAGTTATTCTTTTGTTGTTGATTATTGTATCAAAATATGCCAAAGTGCATAAGTTGTAATTGTATGGCTTGGAAATAAATGAAATGGGGAAATTGTTACTTATGTGGCTGCATTTTTATTTGTTGAATTGAACTTCTTATGTCTGAATGAATGAGAGTGCATTTTTATTATTATATGCCATGGGAGCTAGTTGGATTCCCTAAGTAAGCCTTGTAAAAATTATGTGACTGAATACTTCATGTTTGAATAGTAATTCTTATATATTATGAATAAGGCTAAATTGGAAATTAGTCCACTGCATTTTTAGGGAAGTTAAGGTTAAACTATGCCCTGATATGTAGCTATAACAGGAAGAGTATTCTATTACTCCCTAACAATGATCTAAGTCAAGGCAACGTAATTGATGGTTTTAAATCACCATGTCTTAATAACAATAAGTCAGATATATTTCAGTCTTTGAGTTGATATAAACCCTTACAGGTTTAGTTAGCTTCCTTATGAGAGGACTTAGGGCTATTGCCCTATTATGAGGAAATAAGATTATTAGGAACCGATGGACACCTTGACGAGGTCTCAAATCTTATTAAACTTCTCTCTGTAAAAATTGAACTTAATTACGTAAGGCAACTCAAAGGTGTGAAATTCTGGGTTGGGAAAAGACTACCCAGTTAGGAGGGCCTTTAATTCAAATTCAACTCAACTTAAGTAACTTCTTGAAGTTATGTAAATCTTTCCGAGGCAGTATTGTAGGATGTTGACACATGTCAACTACAAGGTTGTACCTTCGAGAAGATTAGGATCTTCTCGAGGATACAACAATGCAGGTGACTTATGGCAACACCCTTTTGCATTGATCGTTAAGATTTACACCTGAAACTCGAACAAGATTTTCCTTTGGGACCGGTTAGGACCATAGACATGTTATGAGGCAGCCCTTTGAGACTCGGGGTACCTTGACACATGGGGTAACATAGTGGGTGACCCAGTATGTCAGCTTACCCCTAGTCTTCAAGAGCATCCTTATAACGTGAGTATGATATTAACCCGTTCCTAAGTGAAAACTTGGGATAGGGAGACTGACAGAAGTCAGTATAAGACGTTCTATATAACATCGGAGTGGGGTGAAGGACGTATTCCAGATTGATGAGTATGTCGTCAAGGAATAAGAGACATGAACAGTATGTTTCAAATCTTTGGCCAAAGTATCACAAGCTGCTGATTGCGTTGTCCTATGTCACCTAGTCTAAGGGATGTGATGCCGATGAATGATGGTAACAATTATTCAGATAGGTTCCTTGGACAGAGCATTCTAAAATCTCGGATTAGGGAAGAGAACCACAAGAGTGAAGTGTTCAGATGAAAATGCCAACTCTATGATACACATGAATAGATCAGTAGTTCACCGAGTCATGGAATGAATAGATCGGTGGTACACCGAGTCATTATAGCTGCATATGGTTATCTATTATAAGAATGATTGTTATGATCTGTGAGTTCTAAATTATGTATTTAGAACTAGAAAGCACTAAAAAAATTCTTGTTCTAATGTACTAAAATGAGGATGTTACAGGAATGGCGGGTCATTGGAGGTAAGTTAGAAATTTTGCCAAAGGATTGGTGGAGGCACAAAGAAAAATTTTGGCCCAATGCCCCGCGAACTAATAGAAAGATGACACATGTCCATGGAACTAGCAGAGTCAAAGAGGCAAAGAAAACCTTGTCTTTTTACCCAAATTTGTTAAGGGCAAAAAGGAAAACCCAACCCGAAGGCCCACAATGAATGAGGAGGTGCCACGTGGTGTCAGAGGTCGACCGGTGGGGAAAGTTAAAAATTTCCAAAGGATGGCGAAATGAAAAAAATTATTTAAACCCCACGCCAATCAAAATGTGCCACGTGTCCTATTCTCGGCAGAGGTCGGGGCGCAAGGGGGAATTGAAAATTTCACCAAAGTGTTGCAAATGGTGTAAGGGAAATATTTGGCCCATAGGCCTGCCAAGGAGGAAATATAAAATTTGGAGCGCAAACCCCGCCACCAATAGGAGGATGACACATAGCAAAGAGAGCAAAGAGAGTAATGGAGCGCTAAGTGATTTTGGAATTTTTTCCAAAATGCAAAAGGCGTAAAATGATCGTTTGAGCCCACGGACCAAAAATAATATGACACATGGAATTGGAGTGGTGGGGGTGGAGTTTTGGGGAAATTTTCCCAAATTTAAAAAAGGGGAAAAATTTTGGGTTTTGGCCCGCCGACCCGATTTTTGCCCTATTTTGCCCTAAATCTTTAGAGGGGCATATATTTCGATCCAGAGCTTGGTTTTCCTCAATTTTTGTGTCATTGGAAAGCTATTGAAGTCCTCTACATGATGGAATCTTCATTTTTGTTTTTTGGTGGAGTTTAGTTAGAGATAATTGAGAAAACACCTCTGACATGGGGAAAAGAGCAAAACTGACATTCAACCACCATTTTTAATGCAAAGATGGCTTACATTCTTCTCCAAAGATGGTCGAAAATATTGAGGAATGAAATTTTAAGGGTAACCATGCTATTTTTATGGATTTTGTTTGTGGTTGAAGGATTCCTTTCATTTTTTCCCGCAAATCTCCTTCTTGGCTTGGGTTTTCATTGTTAAAAGAAAATTTTAGCTCATTTGTAAAGGGTTGGACTTTTTTATGAACTACAAGCTCCCTCTTTCACCACGGCTAGTGAATTTGTGGAATATCATACCTTTTTTAGAATTGCAACATATTTTTCCTCCTTGATGATGTAATGCACCTTGTATTTAAAAATGGAAATGACAATGCAAGCTCTTTGAATGAATTTTCAATCCTTTCTTGTGTTGTTTGCTTCATTCGATCCTTCATTACATTTTTGCAATTTTTGCATGATGTGTGTTGCATTTTTATAACCTATGTCAACTTGCATTGTTCACCACCGCTTTGGTGTATCACCTTGTTAGTTTAGTTTTATCCTCTTTTCTCTCTTCTATCCTTATCTCCTTGGCGAATTACAGTAGGATTTTGAGTTAAACCTTTGCAAATTTCATATATACATATGATCAAAGGAGTAGAGGAACTAGCCTTTAATCTAAAGAGTCTTTTCCCATTTTTAGAGTAAACACTTGGGGAAAGGATTCAATGTTGTGTAATCACACTTTGGATGCCCATTATCAAACTAGAAATATGAGAAAACATCCAGTGGGTGCTACTGATTTGCACTAATAGTTTTGTTATGCCTAGTGGGACCTTAGAGTTCTTCATCTTCATTACAACAAAGTTGATGTGTATTTTTGTAAGTTTCTTGCTTAAAAAGAGCCCCGATTTGCATATCCGGTGACTCCAAAGGATAAAATCAATTGGTTTTAATAGTCCAAGTCCGAAGATTCATGAGAAGGATCTAAATAAGGTCAAGGGCCGAGAAGAATTATTGTATCGCAGTATTTGCAGTTATCCCCAAGAAAGAAGAGAGGAAGAAGAATTCAAAGGTCTCTATCCAGGACTCTACCTCTCCTCCACCTAGTAGACCTTTCACCCAATCAACAAGGGTTCTCAAGCCAATCAAAATGGCACAACACAACCCTTATGTCAACTTCACTAGTAGCAGCCCACTTGCTCTCAATGCACAAAATCCAATTCTAGTTGTAGCATTGAAGAACATCCCATACTTTACTTGGGAAAATCAGACCACTCCTAGCGATCATGTCAAAGACATTGCTAATGTTTTTGCAATCCATGATATTGTTGAGATGTAAATTGTTGTCAAATTATTGGCATCTTCATTCAAACGAAAGCGTTGCAGTAATGGTTCAGAGCCTTGGGGTAGGCTCTATCCAAATTGGAACCACCTATGTATAGCTCTCCATGAGAAGTTTGGAGAAAAGGGAGATAATTTGTCTCTATTGGAACAACCGATAAGTATCAAGAGAGATCCCAATGAGTAACTAATAGACTTCAATTACAAATTTCAAAGGACTCGGGATAGAATTCCAAAGTGATATTAAGGCCAACAAACAAGGTGCTTTATTATACTATCTCAAAGCTTTAAATTATGATATTTCTATGTTAATTCAATCCATGGGAGGTGTAAATATACCTGCAGCTTATATCATTGCCATTAGGGCTAAGAATTGTTTGATCCAAGCTGGTAAACTGGCTCCTAGGCCTCCCATGCCCTTATATCCAAACTTGTAAAACCCAAGCACTAGTCAAGCACCTACTTTCGCTCCTATTCCCACTTCTAGAAATAAGAGTTCAAATGAAACTTCTACTTCATCCTCTAGTGCCTCAAATGAACTTAAAGAAGTCATTAAACAATTACAAAATTTAGGCAATGAGCTGGTTACACTCAAGAGGCAAAAGCATGCCCAAAGTTTTAGACCTTCTTATCGGTCTCAAACTTAGCCTAACAGGCAACCATATCAGCCTAATAGGCCACCCAATCTAGCTATACATCAAAATCATGTAAGGCCTCCGCCAATAGACCATTTCAGCCCTATAACCCCAATGTTGCATCTACCTCTAAAGCCTTAGTGCCAGTGCAAAATAATATAGCTCAAGAGTATGATTGGTGTTTCTCATGCAATGAACCTCACAACCAGTCTATGTGCTTCAATGGTGATTTGAACCAAGATTTAATGGTGAAAATGACTAGCGTAGAGAGTGAGGTGAGTTAAGAAACAAACCAAAAAGGAACATCTCAAGCAAAATACAACTCCAAATGAGACTACACTTGTGAACTAGCAAGTCAAGATTTTTATGGTATGAGTCAAACAATTTCTTAGAATGTAGTAGCTAACACAAGGTCAAAGAAGAGGAATATTGGTGAAGGGAAGCCATTATCTCCAGGTGATCCACAACCTTCCATCACTCCGTAAAGTGTTGGTAAGAAAAATTTAGTTCCAAATGTGCAAGAACAGCCCAAGCCACCTTCTAGACTAGCTCAAATGCCAACCTGTTGCAGCCCATGTACAAGAAAAGAGTGTGCATGCTAAGGGAGAGAAAAGAGATGTTTCGTCACCATTTAGCACCATTGAACAAATGAAGAAGACAAATGTGAACATATCTATGTGGGAATCACTATCCATCCGTGCCAAAGGGATCTACTACAAGATTCCATGAAGAATTGGTCAACCTCAAATCAGCAAGCTCAAATGCAAGAGAAGGTACTCAAAAATGCTATTCGATCTAAAGAGAATCATGGAGGACAGCAAGGTAAAGTTTTGAAGCCCCCTCCATTCTATGTTTCATTGATCATTGGGGATAAACTAGTACACAATTGTATGATTGATTCTAGGGAAAGTAGTTCGTGATGCCCAAGCAAATAGCTGATCAGTTGGGCCTCCAATATGAATTCATATCCAAAGGGGTGGTGTAACTGGATGGGACAACAATAACAATAGTTGGGGTAATTAAATATTTGAGCCTAACTTTACATGCATGCCCCAATGTCACTATTTTGTAAGATGTGTCAGTAATAGATTTACCACCACTTTTTGCCCTATGTTTGTCAAGGGATTTCATAGCTAGAATTGGAGGCTATTTATCTATTGATTGGTCACACATGTTGTTCTAGACCAGATATGGAACTAAGGCCACAATCAGGTCTGAACCTATTGTAAACTTTCACATTGAGCCTCATACTCCAAGCCCAATCAATGCCAATCTGTTTAGCATTTGATCAAGAGGATTATCCAAGCACAGATGAAGATGACACCAAATTGGAAGCATCCCGATTTGACTCTTGATGAATGGAAAAGAAAGGTGCATGCTTTTGATCCCTACAATGAAATAAAGGAATCTGAATTAGAATTTTATTACATGCATGAAGAAAATCAGCCTATTCCTAGCATCACCAAGCCAAACCATAAATATAACAATGAGGTATGGCATTTGTTCTTTGATGGATCAAGAAGTAGACAAGGTGAAAGGGGGACCTATGCTTGTTTCACCTCAAGGCATTAAGTATTATTTAGCTTGTATATTTCAGTTTGATGTTCTAACAACCCTGCTGAATATGAAGCTTTGATATAAGGATTGCATTGGTCAAGAAAGAGAGGTATAAAAAACTTACAAGTCTTTGGTGACAGTGAGTTGATTGTTAATCAAGTTAAAGGGCAGCATGCTGCCAAGAATGATCTCCTCAAATGTTATAAGAATAGGGTGTGGAACCTCATTGAGGATTTTGAAGGCTTTGGCATCAACTCCATCCCTAGGAAAGAAAACCAAGCTGATGATAGACTTGCAATAGTTGGGGCAGCCTTTGATGTTGTGGAGAGTATCAAGGAGGATAAAGTGTAGCCAAAAATTCATGTGATTGTAAGGCCATTAGTTCCAGACAATAATGTATGTTGGAAAGTGTTTGAAAGTGACCAACAAATGATCAATTTCTTGCAAGAAGAAGTTGAGTTCTCAGTGTACACAAACTAGGAACCAATAAACTGCCAAAAGGACTTATCACTTTGGAGTCCATATTTAATCCTAATGATCAAGTTAGGAAAGAGAAAGAAAACATCCAATTCAAGGGAGAATATTCAGTGCCCATCTCAGTGGGAGAAGGCAAATCACTTCAAATTGGTAAAGTGGCAACCAAGCAAAAAAGGTATGAGTTCATGTAACTTTTCCAAGAGTTCCTAGATATATTTGCTTAGAGCTATGAACATTTAAGAGGTTTCAATACCAAGATAACTCAACACACAATTGAATTAGATCCAAGTGCTAAACCCATCAGGAAAAAACAAAGTACAAAGTCAATCCAAACATGGAGCCTCTCATGAAGAAGGAATTAAATAAGTTAATTGAGGCAAGTATCATATTTCCTATCAAGAATTCAAGCTGAGTTATAAACTTGGTTCCAGATTAGAAAGAAGAGTGGAAAAATCAGATTGTGTGTAGACTTTAGAGATTTGAATAGAGCATCCCTCAAGGATCATTACTTACTTCCTTCTATGGAGCATATTTCGTAAGTTATTCATCGGCTCTTAGAGGTTTTCATTGCTAGATGGTTATTTAGGGTATAATCAGATCATGGTAAAGGAGGATGATCAATTCAAAATAGTCTTCACCACTAAATGGGGAACCTATGCATATAGGAAAATGCCATTTGGGCTATCTAACGCCAAAGCTACCTTTCAAAGAGCAATGGATATGGCATTCAAGGGATTTATCAATAAAATAGTGCTGATATACTTAGATGATATTACTATATTTTCCAAAAGTGTAGCAGATCATCTCTTTCATTTGATACAAGTGTTCTAAAGATGTAGAATATTTGGGGTATCCTTGAATCCCAAAAAATGTATTTTCCTAGCTCATGAAGAAAATCTCTTAGGCCACATTATTTCCAAAGAGGGATTAGCAATTGATCTAGAGAGGGTTGAAGCAATAAAATCACTACCATTACCAAGTCACAAGAAGGCCCTTCAAAGTTTCTTGGGAAGAATAAATTTTGTTCGAAGGTTTGTTCCGGACTTACACCCTTGTCAAGCCAATAACTATGATGTTGAAGAAAAGTATGGCTTTCAAATGGACAGATTGAAGGTAAGGCAAGTTTTGAGAAAATCAAGGAGGCTATCTCACAAACTCCAACTCTCATTAACTCGGATTTATCTAAGGATTTTATCCTTTATGCATTTGGAGGTGATGATACAATTTCTGCAATTTTAGTATAGCAGAACAAAGAAAATACAGAGCAGCCAATTACCTTCTTTAGCCAAAGCTTGGAGGACTATGAGGTGAGGTATTCCTTCATTTAGAAGCATGTTCTTGCAGGTGATTAGGAGATTGAAGAAATTTAAGCATCTAGTTTCAAACAATAAGGTTCAATTGTTGGTTTCTCATGTGGGAGTTAAGGACTTCCTCCTCAACAAAGACCTAAATGAAAAATGTGCGGGATGGATTACTCGTGTCATGGAGTATGACATTGAGATAAAATTCACTAAGTTGGTCCGAGGAAAAGGATTGTGTGAGCAGCTGGTCTTAGGTAAATCAATTGAAGAAAGCAATGGGAAGGATGTTGTTTTGGTGTTGCAAGACAACCAAGGACAAAGAATCATTCAAGAAGAGAATGGTGGTATGCTCACTCCTTACTGGACCCAAGACATAATTCACTTCTTACAAATAGGCCTATGCCCTCCAGAGATGAACAAAACCAAGAGGAGACACTTGATTGCGAGTTGTTCCATATGCACTTGTTGATGGTGTCTTATTTAAAAAGGATATAAATGGAGTGTTCTTTGAGATGCATTAGGACAAATCAAATTAATAAAATGTTATAAGAGTTCCATGATGGATCAGTTGGGGATCATTTTACTCCAAGAGTGACAGCCCTCAAGATTATTAAGGTTGGCTATTATTGGCCCAAGGTTTTTAGTGATTGTTATGCATAAATCAAGAGATGCAAAAATTGTGCATTCTTCAAAGGCAAGGAAAGATTAACAGCCCTTCCATTGCACCCAATTTTAGTTGACCAGCCATTTATATAATGGGGTTTGGACTTCATTAGATTCATTAACCCAAACTCAAGCTAAGGACACAAGTGGATTATAAAAGCAATGCAGACTACTTCACCAAATGGATCGAGGTGGTGGCACTCAAAGAGGCAAATGAATCTAGCATTCTAGACTTCTATGAGGGGATAGTAACCAAATTTGGTACACCTACCACTATAATATTAGATAATGCTTTGGCATTCATAGGATCAAAGGTAACTGAATGGGCTGTTAAAAATGGGATTTATCTGAGAACTTCATCAAATTATTACCCTCAAGGTAATGGCCAAGTGAGTCTACCAACAAGAACCTATTAAAGATCATCAAGAGGACTCTTGATGAAAATCATAGGACTTGGCATACTAAACTTAAATCAGCCTTATGGGTTGATAAGATAACTCCCAAGAGATCCACTAATAACTCTCCATTCAAACGTGTTAATGGAAGAGAGGCAATCTTGCCTATATCACTTGAGTTGCCAATGTTGGAACTCATGAAGCAATTGGAATTGTTGGAGTTTGAACCCATGGAGGTTAGATATGTAGAATTGAAGGAACTCCAAGAAATTAAAGAGCATACATCCCAAACAATGGAGAAGGACCAAGCCTTATTCAAGAAAACCTTTTGACAGAAAGCTAAGGCTAGAACCTTACAAGTTGGAGATTTAGTGTTGAAATGGGATGTAGACCGAGAAAAACCAGGAAGGAATTCAAAGTTTGATACCATTTGGATTGGCCCCTACATGGTCACAAAATTTAAGAACAGCAATGCCTTCCAATTGTCTACATTGGATGGTGAAGAACTACAGATTCTAGTTAATGGAATCCATCTAAAGCATTGCTACTAGAAGGGAAACTCCTCACCTTGTACATATTAGCTTAGATTCTCATTTCTCCAAGTGTTTGTGTACATTTTTTTGTTGTAGCTTAGTTTTACATTTCCCTAAGTGCTTTGGCACAAGCTTTTATGTCCCAAGGATGCATCTTTATAGGCCATGTTCTAGATCAAGTGATTTTCTACTCTCACAATCCTATTTCTAGAAATTTTCTAATGAGTTGAGAGTGCCAAGTAGTTAAGTTGATGACTCCATGCCCAATGGATTTCTTCAGGCAGCTGGTCATTCATCCAGCAGGTAGATGACCCCTTTGAGTCGCTAAAATTGTTATCCAAAATAAGCCCCTTGCTTATTTTTGGCTAACTCTCTTTCATTTCTTCCTTCCTTGTGCCTCAGTCAAATTTTTCCACTTTTTAGGCACTCAAAATTTTTGGAAATGGTTTCATCAAATAGATAATTTCCTCACCTTTCAAAAAGGTAAAATTTTCCTTCTAACTCCTTGTATTTTGCAAGTTATGGCTCGGCGGAGTTTTGAGGGAAATTTTCCCTGGGAAGGTCCGTGACCAATAGGAAGGCGCCACATGGCGGAAGAATGGTGGGTCGGTAGAGGTAAGTTAGAAATATTTGCCAAAGGATCAATGGAGGTGCAAATAAAAATTTTGGCCCAACGCCCTGAGAACCAATAGAAAGATGACACTTGTCCATGGAACCGGCGGGCGTTGAAGAGACGGAGAAAACCTTGTCTTTTTGCCAAAATTTGTTAAGGGCAAAAAAGGAAAACCCGGCCCGAAGGCCCACAGTGAATGAGGAGGTGCCACATGGTGTTGGAGGTCAAACCGGGTGGGTGGAGTTAAAAATTTCCATGAAATTAATTTTTTTTATTTAAACCCCATGCCAATCAAAATGTGCCATGTGTCCTATTCTCAGCGGAGGTCGGGGGCGCGGGGGGGGAATGGACAATTTTGCCAAAGTGTTGCAAATGGCACAAGGGAAATATTTGGCCCATAGGCCTACCAAGGAGGAAATATAAAATGTTGAGTGAAACCCCCACCAGCTAATAGGAGGATGACATGTAATGCAGCGGAGCGGTGGAGCGCAAAGCGATTTTGAAATTTTTCCAAAATGCAAAAAGGCATAAAATGGTCATTTGAGCCCGTAGACCAATAGGAATATGACACATGGCATCAGAGTGGTGGGGGTGGAGTTTTTGTGGAAATTTTCCCAAATTCAAAAAAGGGGAAAAATTTTGGGTTTTGACCCACCGACCTGATTTTTGCCCTGTTTTTTCCCTAAATCTTCAAAGGGTCATATCTTTCAATCCAGATCTTAGTTTTCCTTGATTTTGGTGTCATTGGAAAGATATTGAATTCCTCTACATTATAGAATCTTCAATTTTTTTGGTGGATTTTAGTGAGATAAAAATGAGAAAACACCTCTGGCATGGGGAAAAGAGCAGAACTGACATTTAACCACCATTTTTAATGCAATATGGCTTCCATTCTTCTCCAGCATGGTCAAAAATCTTGGGGAATGAACTTTTAAGGGTACCCATGCTGTTTTGATGGATTTGTTTAGTGGTTGAAGGATTCCTTTCATTTTTACCCACATTTCTCCTTCTTGGCTCGGGTTTTCATTGTTAAAAGCAAAATTTGGCTCATTTGTAAAGGGTTGGACATTTTTATGAACTACAGGCTCCCTCCTTCACCCTGGCAAGTGAATTTGTGGAATATCAAAAATTTTGAGGATTGCAACATGTTTTTCCTCCTTTCTATTGTAATGCACTATATTTAAAAATGGAAATGACAATGCAAGCTCTGTGAATGAATTTTCAATCCTTTCTTGTGTTGTTTGCTTCATTCTGATCCTTCATTACATTTTAGCAATTTTTGCATGATGTGTGTTGCATTTTTATAATCTGTGTCAATTTTCAGAAGTAGATGTTCACCACTCCTTTGGTGTATCACCTTGTTAGTTTAGTTTTATCTTCTTTTCTCTCTTCTATCCTTGTCTCCTTGGCAAAATTAGAGTAGGATTTTGAGTTAAACCTCTACAAATTTCATGTATACATCTGATCAGAGGAGTAGAGGAACCAACCTTTAATCTAGAGAGTCTTTTCCCATTTTTGCAATTCCCACACTTGGGGAAAGGATTCAATGTTGTGTAATCACATTGGATGCCCATTATCAAACTAGAAATCGAGAAAACATCCCAGTGCAACTGATTTTCACTAACAATCACACTTGCTTCAATCAGCTAATTGCATGTCCCTCCCATGCATTGTGCCCATTTCTTTGTAATAGTTTCACCTTGACCATGGATTCTCTTCTCACTAGTTTACCTCATTCTACCCACGCGTGCCCTTACATGCCTTCCTTTTGTCTTCTTCCCGCGCCTCATTCTTCCATGTGCATCCATTCATGCCCCGATTTACGCCCTTCTGCATTCCAAGTTTTATGACATGCTTGAGTGTGTACATGCAACCGGTCAAAGCACACCAACACGATGCCAAAACCTTCCAACGAATCAATGGACTCGACATGTGGCAAAAATGACAAATATTCACATAGTTGGCCATCATTTCAGCTAATCCACGCGTGCCACATGTTTTCTATGTGCCAACGACTACTGACAGCTTTCGACACTATATCTTCTCTCTTGCAAAGCTTAGATGAGCACATGCCTAGACTTGTTAGAAATTTGCTAACATCAGCTATAGTGCTAGACATTCAAATTTAAATTCTTGGTAGATATGGTAGGTGAGAAATGGGAAAACAAATCTCTCGAGCATTAATGAGAAGATCGATTGTTCCAACCACCTCGATTTTATATGATCATGTCATCCTTCCTTCCTCAAATATACCAAAGAAGATTAGGGAAGCGTATTTCACATATCTCTAGGTGTATTTTTAAAAATGAATGCTTCTAGTTGGTGTTTGTATTTTAAATTTGAGTTTTCCCTCCTTCTCTTCTCCTTCTATAGATTCATCTATAAATGTAAGAGCTAGGCTCATTTGTTATGTTGGACACTCTGGATCCTTACGCATTCTACTAAGGACTTCATATTTTTGTATTTTGAGTTGTAGACCTCTAGATCTGGCCCTTGCATGGGGATATCATCCTCCTATTCCATTATAACATCTCTATGCATTTCTTGAAGTAATAGAAGAATCATTTTGTGACTATTCTCTATCATAACATGTTTACCTTCCTTCTTCTTTCCTTTTCTTTTGTGTTTTTTTGTCGGTTGTGCCATTTCAAGTCCCTTATTGTTCTTTATTTAGCTATATTCCATGAGAATGATCGATAAATACATGTTTAAGTCTGTGCTACTCATGCCTAGCCTCATTTCATGCATTTCCTTTCATTCCCACTTAGAAAAAATAGTGTTCATCCCTCTTTTATGGTGCTATCACCTTTTAGTGTAGTTTCTTATCATTTTATCCTTATATCCCTGGTCCCTTGGCATTATTAACTTAGTTCCTCATTCCGGCACTAGGAGTAGTAGTAGTAGTGGAAATAGATAGAGGAATCGGCCTTCTCCAAAGATACGTCCCAAGCATGCAAGGTCCCACAACTTGGGGATGGTTCCGTTGTGGTCTCAAACACCTAGGCCATTCCGGACCCAAGATGCGGGTGTATGTTTGAGAAACCAAAAATATTTTTAGTGATTACTACCGGTGGCCAAAGAAGTGTATCGAGGGAAGTCGATGTATCCTCCAACCTATAACAACTTCCCGAGAGTGAATATATCTATGTACTTTCTAGTTTTTGGGCAATTCGATGCCATGATAGTGTAAAGAGGAAGGTTTTCTTTATCCTTTATCCTTTAACTACTCCCGAATGTTCTAAGGACACCTTTTCTTGTAAAATTCATTATTTATAGAGTTTGTAGACTACTCTAAACCACTTGCTATATAACCCATTGTTTCATGGACAAAAACTTAAAATTGGCCCTGTATCGTATTGTGTGTAAACCTAAATGATGCCCCCTCTTTGGGGGTGCATACAATGTCACGGATAGAAGCATGAATCCCAAATGAGGACCAACCATGGATATCGAAACTATGCCCTACATGGGGAGGGGATGTGCTTGATAGAAACTAAGGTACAAATAAACAAGGTAGCTAGAAAAAAGTGTTAGTACAAACATGCATATAGAAAAAAGTGCAATCTAGAACAAAAGAAGATAATTTAAACACCTAAGAAGACAATGTAATCACACAAAGTGGGTCAAAAACATTGGACACCACTCATGGTGTGGTAAGACACTCAAGTTTGTAGTAGCCATAAAAAATCAAGTGTGCACACAAGACAAATGGCAAAGTCCGTAAAAAAATAACAAGTAATAGCAGACAATATAACAAACAAGTATCCCTAAAAAAAATGTTGCACATGAAGCACCCGTTAGCATGTTATAAAGATAAATCATATGTCAAAGAGTGTATAAACCAAAGTAGTTTCATGTGAAAAAGAATGAAACAATAGCACATGTATCATACGAATGTGAATTCCCCAGGATCCACTTTGTGGGACTAGTAGTCAAGCATCCATGTTACGTGTAGTATCCTTATATAGTCTATAATCACAAATAGAAAGAAAGAGAACGTGCATGTGTGTATGATAATGAAAATGACATGCAATATATCTATCTAGCATGTGTAATACAAGTAAATGTAGGTAAGAGTAAATGCAACCATAGAATGTAGTATGTTGTGGATGGATGGAATGGAATGTAGAGTGAATGATAGGATCCACATGCCCCCTAAATGAATTTAATTGTATGTAGTGAGGTTCATTTATTATGCCCCCTCATAATTTAATAATGAAACATAAACTACAGTACTTGATCGGTAGCAGAATGGTCGAACTATATATGGGTGTAGTGTGATGTGATGAATGTGTAATGATGATATGCGACATAGAGATGAGGTGTGAGAATGTGTGATGATTTAGCCTAAAACATATATCACTACAAGATAATGGAAGAAGTGATGATTTAGCCTAAATTGTATATCACTAAAGGATGCTAAAAGAGGTGATAATGTAGCCTAGGATGAGATGATGCTAGAATAAGTGACCCTATATCCTAAAGCATATATCACTTAATCTAGGTATGTCACATGAGAAAATATTAAATGATGAACATGTAAGGGTGATGAGGTCCATTTGTGATGTATACCCTCAATAGTCCAGTATGGACCATGAGACTAGAGTGCGTCATCGGGTAGTGAGTGCAATGCATAGAAGAGAATGTGTAAAATGTGTAATGTGTGTAGTAGGGTGTATGGTATGTAATGCAATATGTGTAGATGACCTAAGATGTATAGATGCATAGTAGATGTAAGACACAAGATGTAATATGTAAGGTTTAGGATGTAAAATGTAAGATGACATGTATAATGTGTGAAAAATGTACAATAGGTGATGGCTATGGTGTAGTGTGTGAAGCATGTGTAGAATGTGTATGGTGTATGTAGGAAGACACACAATGTGTATATCATGTAATGTAGTGTGTAATGTGTAGATGATGTAGGATCGTGTGATGATATGTGGTTCCTAAGGTGTAGTGACTATTGTGCAATGTGTGGGGTTCATGTGTAGATAATTCCCTCAACAATCAAGTGTGAACTGAAGCACAAGAGTGTGTCATCGGGTAATGACGATGTAGATGTGTATGCTAAGATGTATGTGTAAGTATGTGGAAAAATCAATGAGAGAAGAATATTTCACATGATGTTAGGGTAAGTATAGATGGCATGCCCTCTAAGTTTTCATATTATGAGTAATAAATTCATGTAATATTATATAGAAGGTCATTAACATTAGGGTCAAAGTTAAATGGATAAGCATTAGAGAATTGGTAAGAAATAGTTTCTGGTTGATCATGTAATGATCCATTTAGATATAAGTTTTACATACCCATGGTAAAATCCTCATTAATTAAGGGTGGTAATGGACATCCATGTGTATACCAATGAGTGATATTTTGTGTATAGCCAAGAAAGGAGCTATTTCAAATTAATACATGACCAAAAGGCATAGGAAATGAGATATTTGTGTGATCAAGGTCTAAAGTAGCCCCAATTTAACTAAACCATGATTGTCCTAGAGTAAGTAGTGAGGAGTGAGGATCACGTGCAAGAAATATTGTGAGGTGAAAGACACATAGGCCATAGGTGGAATTGATGTGAACAAACCCATAATAAATGTGAGGAGCATGTTGTAGAGGGTAAAGATCCTCAAAAGCAAAGCCTAGATGACTCAATCCCTCATGTGTACATAAAGTGTCATTCAATTTTTCCCCTTGGTCAAAATTAGACAAACATGACCTAATGATATCTAAGAACCTAGGAAAAGGAACCAAAAGATGAAACCAAAGGTTATAGAGAAAAATCAATTGTTTCAGGATCCGTCACGTCAATCTAGGAGTGAAAATCATATTGAGGAATGTTTTCATCTTCTAGGCTTTCACCCTTAAGATCAACTTTAAAATGATGAACTTGGACCTTACGGGCCCACACCCAACCAAACGCTCAAAAATGGAAACAAAACATGATGATCCTTAAAACCTCTTTCATGTAGTATTTATCAAGCCTCCAACATGAAGATATTCAAAAATTCCCAAACTAAGAGTTTCGGGGTCAAAAAGTGCATTTAGCCCTATTGAGGCCATCAAGCTAAACAATAGCTCACCAAGCTATTCGGTGAGATGGAATCTTACATTGGATTGGCGAGTTTAAGGAGGGCTTACTTAATAGATTGGTGAACCAAGTTAGAATAATGGACAGACGATCCCTTTGGAGTGCTCGGTGAGCTCTAAACATTGCATGAAGCACCGTGATTTTGAGAGTCAAGTGAGCTCATCGGCATCGATGAGTCGGGGTAGTAGATAAGTGAGCCAAGCTCACGGTTTTACCGAATGGCTCGAGACAATCCATAGTGAGATAGATGGTTGGCTTTTTTTCGAGCCGGGGCACTAAAAATTTTGTCACATATGTAGCAGAGTATCCACATAGGGATCGAGCCATGTACCAAGCTCATAAGGAACGAGATAGATAGATCACCAAGCTCACAAGAATGAACTCAAAATTGGGGGCTCATGTGAGTGAGAAATGGGATGAGTTCATTTTATATACCTTCCAAAAATGTTCCATGGATAGATTTGTGAAGCATTGGAAATTTGGATGGCCGACAAGATTCAATAGACAACTCAAATGAGCCGGTGAGAGCTTGAGCACGAGTTGCCATCAAATCACCTCGGTGAGTTAATGGAGTGAGGAAGAGGGATAACTTAATTCATGAGCTCAATGAATGGTGACATGGTAGAGATAGCTCACGGAGAGGTGAGATCTATAAAGGGTTTGGTGATTTGATGGGCCATGTTGGACATACGCAAAGGAAATGGGCTCGGCATGCTTAACAAGTGAGTCAAGAATGGACGAGGCCCAAATTCTGGGGATTCATCTTTTCATAGCTCATTGGGGGATGTATTTTGGAGGTTAGGGAGCATCGTTTTCAAGGATTGGTGATTGAGGAGTCTGTAGAGGGATGTGTGGAAGGTTCAAAATGATTCGGTCCCAAAATCCAAAACTAATCTAGTCAACATGAAATTCAGAATCAACCATCTTAAGCTTTTCGGAATTTTGAGCATACCAACTTTAGACATCGATGTTTGGAAACTCCGAATTAGCAATCTCATAAGCTCGAAAATGAAAACATTTTGAAACCCGAAAGGCAAGGTGGGAAAGTTCTTCAGGCTTTATGTTCAGAGTTATTTTATAGAGGTCAGGTAAGTGGTTTTTCAGGGATGCGAGCTAGAAACATCAAAAGTGGAGGGGGTGAAAACTCCAAAGTCTGCTAACATAGAACCCCAAAATCCATTACAAAATCTCAAAAAGTTTACATCGAATGTCGAGTCACCTTAGTTGCCAAGTTTTATGGTAGGTAAGAAATGTATCAAGCAATGATCCCACACCCATCTATGCAAGGATTTGGCGTATAAGGACTGAGTTGCATTGAAGGAGGGGCTCTATAGGTGATTTTTAGGCTCAATGGGTGACTTTTGAACCTAGAGTGATGGCCCGAATTCAAAAGTGAATAACTTTAGCATTTTTTTGCCAATTTTTACAAAATTATACTTGTTGGAAAGGATTTTCAATGAGGATTTTCATGGAGAGGCTGAAATTTAGAAATATGGAGTGTAGGTGGATATTGAGCTTAGAGAAGAAAAGCGTGTAAAAATGATGATAAATTCTCTCGCACTCCACCATAGAACCCCAAAATCATTGTTAAATCCCAACAAGTTTTCATCCAACACCAACCCCATTTTCACTAGGTAAGGATAGGAAGTCGGCCTTCTCTAGAGAGCTATCCCCATTTAACAAAGTCCCACACTTTGGGATAACTCCATGTTTGAAATATCACACCAATCGCCCAACCATTTGAATTTGCAAGCATTCAAGGTTGTTATGATTTTTCCACAACATTTTTGGCACACCCGATGGGACAAATAATTCATTCCATAAGATTTGGAGGCGTTTGTAAGAATTTTGGACTTCAAAATTGTAGATTTCAGATTTCAAGGTTTTCACCATAGGGTCAGAGTTCTAAAATTAATTTTAGAGGTTTTTCATGAGAAAAACAAGTTCAAATTTTAGCGAGAAGATAGATTGGGAGCCAAATTTTAAAAGGGTATTCTTAGAATTTCATATTTTTCACACTTTAGAATTTTATATTTTGGTATATCATACCTTTTATGGTTTTTACAATTTCAGAATTCGGAGATTTTTCAGTTTTAGAATTTTGGAATTTTAGAATTTTTAAAATTTTTGAATTCATACATTTTGAATTTGAGAGGTTTTCAATTTTGGAATTTCAAAACTTTTGAGATTTCTTACTTTTTGGTTTTGAGGTTTTGTAAATTTGGAGGTTCAATTTGTGCATTGTTTTTGGAATTTCTGGTTTTCAAAACTTTCATGTTTTAGAGGTTTTCAATTTTGGGATCTTTGCATTTCAAGATTTAAAATCTTATAGATTCAAGGAAAGGTTTGACTTCTATAAATCAACATTCAAGCCCTTCAAATTCATTTTCTCAATTTATCAAGATAAAGTTTGTGTATTTGTAAAACCCTAGCCTTGAGAGGCTCTTTTCTTAACACATCTAATCATTCCCAAGGTTAGAACTCAATGATGAAGAAGCACAATTTTCCCAAGTACATAAGAAGAATTCAAACCAGATCTGAGACAAGAGAAGAAGGAATATTTTTTTACCTTCAACTATCTCTAGGAAAAGGAAGGAGAGGAAGAAGGCCACAAATATCACTATCTCCACCTAATAGGACTTTTTCTACACCTCCAATTGGTATACGCTTCCTTCATTCAACTAGGGTCCTTAGACCAATCATAATGGCTCAGCAAGTGCCACCAAATCCTTTTGTTAACTTCACAAGAAGTAGTCCACTCTCCCTTAATGCACAAAATCCAATCTCATTTGTAGTATTGAAGAACATTCCCTACTTCACGGGAGAAAACCATACAACCCTTAATGACCACATCCAGGATATTTCAAATGTTTGTGCAATCCACGAGATTAATGAAATGGATGTTGTAGTTAAGTTTTAAGCTTCCTATTTAAAGAGTAAGGTTTTACAATGGTTTAGGATCCTATCAATAGGGTTGATTACAAATTGGGATCAATTGTGCACAACCCTCTAAAGTTAGTTCAGAGAAAGGGAAGAGAATCTATCTTTATTGGAATAATTAACAACAATCAAGAGAGCTCTAAATGAGCAGATGGAAGATTTCAATTTTTAATTCCAAAAGACATGGGATAGAATCCCAATGGCCATGATACCAGCTACCCAAGGTGTGTTCCTCTTTTTCTTGAAGGCTCTAAATTCATACATAGCTATGATGATACATTCAATGGGAGGGACAATGCTGTCAAGAGCCTACACCATAGCCATTAGGAGAAAAAATTGTTTGATCCAAGTAGGTAAGCTTGCACCTAGGCCACATATGCCTCTATATCTGGAAATGGGAACTCCCACAACTAGTAAAACACCCAAATTGAATTCCATTCTAGTCCCTAAAACTCACTGAGCAATAAAGAGGCCTCCTCTTCTTCTATTACTTCCAAGGAAATTTAGGAGGTCATGAATAAAATACAAGAAGTATTAAAAGGGGAAAAGCTTTAGGGAATGAGGTAGTGACCATAAAGAAGAAACAAGCTCAAAAATTTAGACCATATCAGCCTCAAGCTAAATCCAATAGACCTCATTTTCAATCAAACAAACTTCGGCTCATGCTGCAAGTCAAAATCAGAACCAAAGATAACCACAAGCTGCCAAGTCATTTTAACCATATTATCCAAATGAAGTTTCAATATCCATGGCCTTGGTTCTAACCCAAAACAACCTTGCATAGGAATATGAATGGTGCTTTCCGTGAAATCAATCACACAATCAGGAACGTTCTTCAATGGTGCACTAAATAAGTCCTTGATGTTAAAAATTGTCAGTGTGTCCCAAGAACCAAGTGAGGAAGAAAATCAGTAGCAAGCAAGCACACAGAGGCACCTCCAACTAAAACCACCCTAGTCAATTAGAAAAATAGAGAAATTTTGTGGTGTTAATAAACCTCCTTTACAAGGTGTAGATTCCAATACATGGTCAAATAATAGAAACATAGAGGAAGGAAAAATCTAGTCCAATTGTTTCCCAACCTCCTTCCATTCCATAAGGAGTAAGAAATGAAAAAGAAGCCCCAAACCTATGAAGTTAGCCCAAGGCATATATTGCAGAAGCACATGTGTCTATTCAATCTTTGAAAAATATTATGCCAAATAAGGGGTAGAAAAAGGATAATCCATCCCCCTTCAACATTATTAATCAAATGAAGAAAATGCATGTAAGCATTTCCATGTGGGAATCACTTGGAAATCCCAGGAAATCAGAATTTGTTTAAAGTAGTGATGGCCAAATGGTCTACCTCGAATGGGTCATCCAAAAATTAGGAAAAGGTCCTAAAAAATTTAGTCCAATAAGAAGGAGGTCAACCAAGTAAAAATTTAAATCCTCCACCATTCTATATGTCATTGATTGTTGGGAACAACTTGGTGCACAACTGTATGATTGATTCAGGAGCAAGTAACTCAGTAATTCCAAAGCAAATAACATATCAATTGGGCCTAAAATATGAACTAGTCTCTAAAGGAGTGGTGCAACTAGATGGGATAGCAGTGGGAACTATTGGAGTCATCAAAGGATTAATTCTTACACTACATGCTTGTCCCAATGACATATTTTTGCAAGATGTTTCACGTAATTGACTTACCACCACTTTTGGCCTTATTCCTATCAAGTGACTTCATAGCCAAAATTGGAGGGTATCTATCTGTAGACTAGTCACACATGCTCTTTAGAATGAGATATGGAGCCAAAGCCACAATTAGGTTAGAACCCATTGCAAACTTTCACATTAAGCCTCATGTGCCAAGTCCCATCAATGTAAATTGCTCGTCCTTTGATCAAGAAGATTTCTCAAACATTTTTAAAATAGGTACTAAGGTTAAAGGCATCCCATATTTGACATTTGATGAATGGGAAAACAAAAGACATAATTTTGATCCATACAAGGATATGGAAGAATCTAAAATAGTCATATATTTCTTACACTAAGAGAATCCACCTCTCCCTAGTATCACCAAACCAGAATATAAGGATGAAAATGAAGTATGGAGACTTTTTTATGGTTCAAGGAGCAGACAAGGTGATGGAGGAGGTGTGATTTTGGTGTCTCCAAAAAATATCAAGTACTATTTAGCCTTCTGATTTAATTTTTCTTATTCACAAAACATAGATGAATATGAAGCTATAATCCATTGACTTCATTGGGCTAGGAAAAGAGGTATAAAAATTGGCAAGTATTTAGAGACAATGAATTGATTGTGAATCAACTCGAAGGACTAAATGGTGTGGATAATTATCTCCTAAGGAGATACAAAAACATGGTATGGGACCTCATGGAATACTTTTAAGCATTCAACATTGAGTCCATACCTAGAAAAAATAAGGAAGCTGCATACAAGGCTTGTAGTAATTTGGGAAACATTTGATGTGGTTAATAGTATCAAAAGGGATAAAACACAACCCCATATCAAGGTAGTTATGAGGCTAGTAGTTCTAGATAACAACACAAGTGAGGTGTTTGAGAATGATCAACAGATCATCAATTTCTTACAAAATAGGTTGAGTTCTTGGCTAAGAATCAGGATAAATTAGAGCAGTAGTATGGGGATAAAGTAGAGTAGTTGTGGAGAAAAAATTACCTAAGGGGCTAGTGACTCTAGAATCAATTTTCAACCCAAATGATCAATTCAGAAAAGAAAAGGCAAATATTTAGGTCAAAGGGGAAGATTTGAAACCCATCTTAGTTGGAAAGGGTAAGATACTCCAAATCGGAAAAGTGAGTACTCAGCAGGACAAACATGATTTCATACAACTTTTCCAAGAGTTCCCATATGTCTTCTCTTGGATTTATGAAGACTTGAGAGGTTTAAATCCAAAGTTAGCACAACACACTATTGAAGTGGACCTAGAAGCCAATTCTATCGAAAGAAACAAAGACTATTCAACCCTCATATCGAGCTTCTTATGAAGAAATAGATGAATAAGTTGATAGAGGAAAAAAATTATATTTCGATCAAGCACTCAAGTTGGGTTGTAAACACAGTGTAATCGGTCAGGAAAAGAAATGGAGAAATTAGATTGTGCATAAAATTTTGGGACCTGAATAGGGCATCTCTCAAAGATCACTATCCACTTCCTTCTATGGAGAAAATTGTATAGGTAGTAGTCGATTCAAAAATATTTTCTCTCCTAGATGGATACTCAAGATATAATTAGATCATGGTGAAATAATAAGACCAATTCAAAACAACCTTCACCACCAAATGGGGCACCTATTCCTACAGGAAAATTCCATTCGGATTGTCAAACACTGGAGCCACATTCCAGAGGGATATGGACATGGCATTCAAGGGGTTGATAAACAAGATAGTTCTTGTGTACTTAGATGACATCACTATGTTTTCCAAGAATGCAGCAAGTCACCTCTTTCACCTTAGGAAAGTGTTCCAAAGATGTAGGAGGTTCGGAGTGTCCCTAAATCCCAAGAAATTTATATTCCTAGCTCATGAAGGAAATATTTTAGGCCACATTGTGTCTAAAAAGAGGTTGAAAATTGATCTAGAAAGAGTTTAAGCCATTTAAGAATTTCCAATGCCAAGTCATAAGAAGTCTCTCTAAATTTTCTTGGGGAGAATCAATTTTATCCAAAGGTTTGTTGGATTTTTCTACTCTTTTCAAGCCAATAACTATGATGTTGAAGAAGAGCATGCAATTTAATTGGATAATGGAGGGCTAAACAAGTTTCAATACTATCTAGAATTTTATATCTCGGGCTCCAAATCTCATCAATCTAGAATTTTCCAAAGACTTTATATTCTATGATTTTGGAGGTTGAGACACTATTTCTTCCATTATGTTGCAACGAGAATAAAGAGGGATCCAAGAAAATAGTTTCTTTCTTCAATCAAGGCTTGGAGGACTATAAAGTGAGGTACTCCCTCTAAAAGCATGTCCTCACAATTATCAAGAGCTTGAAAAATTCAAACATTTGATCTCAAACAACATGATCCAATTGCTAGTGTCCCATGAGGAGTAAAGAAATTTCTTGAAATAGGGATTTGAACGAGAAACGAGTAAGACGGATCACTTGTGTCATGGAATACTACATAGAGATCAAGGTCACTAAATTAGTCTATGGAAAAGGATTGTGTGAAAATTGGCTTCCAATCAACATGACGAGACAAGTGATGAAGAAGAGATTATTTTGGTACTATAAGATAATCAAGAACAAGCAGATGATAGTGTGCCTACTTCTTGTTGGAATTGGGACATGATAATTTTTAACAAATAAATCTATGCCCTCCAAAGATAAGAAAAACAAAGAGGAGATACTTCATAATCCAAGCCATCTCGTATGTTCTTATTGATGGTGTTTTTAGGAAGGATATTAATTGAGTCCTATTAAGGTGCATTAGAACAAGTCAAATTTAAAGGGTGCTACATGAATTTCACGATGGAGATGCCAGAGGTCATTTTCTCTATAGGTAAGAACTCTCAAAATAATGAAGTCAGATTATTATTAGCCCATAATGTTTAGTGATTACTACACTTGGATCAAGAAGTGTAAGAAATGTGCATTCTTCACAGACAAGGGGAGGCTAGAAACACTTCCATTTCATCCAATCTTGGTCAATCAACCATTCATGCAATTTGGATTAGACTTCATTGGGGTCATTAATCCAAATTTGAGCCAAGGTCACAAGTGGATTCAAACGGGAATAGACTACTTCACCAAGTGGACCAAAGCGGTGGCACTCAAGGAAGAAAACGAGTCTAGCATACTATACTTCTACAAAGGAATAGTGACAAGGTTAGGAGTCCCGACCACTATCATATCAGACAATGCTCTAACTTTCCTCAACACAAATATCATAGAATGAGTTGTTAGGATTGGAATATATTTAAACACCTCTTTTAATTACTACCCCCAAGGTTACACAATAAGCGAATTCCACAAATAAGGATTTGTTAAGGATTGTCGAAGGACTCGGATGAAAACCAGAGACGTATCATACCAAACTCAAATCATCCTTGTGGGCTAATAGGATAATTCATAAGAGATCAACAGAAACTCCCCATACAAGCTAGTCCATAAGAAGGAAGCAATGTTTCCCATATCACTTGAGTTTCCCACATTAGAGCTCATGAAGTAGCTAGATTATCTAAGTTTAATCCTATGGAATCTAGGTATGTGAAACTCATGGAATTGGAAGAAATAAGAGAACATGTAATGTAAACCATAAATAAGGATCGAGCCTTAATCAAGATTTCATTTCATAAGAAAGCTAAGGTAAGGACCTTCCGGAGGGGTGGCCTAGTTCGAAATGGGATGCAGATTGGGCCAAGCCAGTAGGCATTCCAAGTTTTATGCCATTTTGAGTGGCCCCTACATGGTTATAGGATGTAAGAGTAACAATAACTTTCATCCTGTCGACTTTGAATGGAGAGGAGATTCGATTCTAGTCAATGGAATCTATCTTAAGTACTTATACTGAAAGGAAAATTCTCACCCTTACACATATTAGTTTAGGATTTTCAATTCCTCTAAGTGCTTATGCACATTATCTTATTGTAGATTAGGTGTCATTTTTCCTAATTACCTTTGCACAGTTTTATTGCTCTGGTTGATTCATTACATAATTTCAATCTACCTCCCAAAAGAGATGTTGTAACAGGAAGCTCAAAGTTTCAAGAAAACAATTGCAGACTTCAAGGGATTTCAAATGTAGAGAAACTAAAATCAGGTCAGGGAAAAATTTCTATAAGTGTCATTTTCAGTCTCTAAGGATCAGTCATAGTTTTAGCTCCTAAAGCACCTCTCGCTTAATTAGAAAGTAGCCTTTAACAACATGTTGGAAGTGGAACATTTAGAAGAAAAAGGAAAATCAAGATTTAATAGAGTTCCATGATGTCCAAAACCAACATATGTCTTACTTAAAAACTCTGTAGCATGTTATGGATGCCAACCAATCATCATTTTGTGTGCTTCATACTTGGAAGAATCAGGTTTTGGGACAAGTTTAGAAGTTCATTTTCAGTCCTACAAATCGGGGTTACAGAGAGGAATAGGTGAAAATTCCAAGTTTAGACAATTTTCCACTCTCACAATTTTAACTTCAAGATTTTTTTATAAAGATTGGGAGTGTGAGCAAGTGGAACATGTCTAGGGTCAATGCAAGTAGTTTTGGGGGTGATTTTCAGGGGCGAGATCGGTTTGAGGCTATCAATTGTGACTTTGTTCCCACTAGAGACACCGGGCTACTAGACAATGAACATCTAGTAGGAAAATGTCCCCACAAATCTCCAAATTGTTATCTAATTTTTCCCCTCGAGAAAAATTGGAAAAACATGACCTAACACAATCCAAACACCGAGAAAAGGCACCTAGAGATGAAACTTGGGGTTACATAGAAAAATCAACTATTTTAGGAGCCCATTCGGTCAAATCGGGAGTGAAAATCATATTGATGAATTTTTTCCTCTTCTGGGTTTTAACCCTTAAGATCAACTTAAAATGATGAATTGTGGGCCCGTAGGCCCACACCCATCCAAAATAGGATAAACTAGAATAAAAACACGAAGAGCCTCAAAACCTCTTACGTGCACTCTTAATTAGGCCTATGACATGAAGAAATATAAAAACATTCCCAAACTAGGAATTATGGGGTCAAGAAATTTGCATTTGGGCCTATTGAGGCCACCGAGCTAAAAAGTAGCTCACCGAGAAGCTCGTCCAAAGCTAGAGTCTTGCATTGGAGTGGTGAGTTGAATGAGGGCTTCTTTGAGTAGCTTGATGAACTACCCTACGAGATGAGTCATAATAATGGATGGTGAAGCCCTTTAGAGGTCTTGACGATATCTAGACACCGCGTGAAGTGCAGTAGAGATTTGTGCGAGGAGGAGAGCTCTTTGGAATCAACGAGTTGGGGGTAGATAAGCAAGCCATTCTCACAATTTAGCCAAACATCTCGAGCTAAGCCACAATGAGATAGATGGTCATCTCATCAAACCGAGGCACTAAATGAGTTCACGACATAGGTGGTGGGTTGTCTCGCACAAGGATAGACCCATGCATCGAGCTCACAAGGAACATGATGGAGAGCTTGCTTTGAGCTAACAATAATGACCTCAACATTTGGGGCTCGGGTGAGAAAGAAATGGGGAAATTTTATTTCATGGAACTCGTACAAATATGACATGTACAGATCCAATAGAATCAATATATGGTAGGGAATATTCAATATATGGCTTGAACAAGCCAAGGAGAGCTCGAGCATGGAGTTGAGGTCAGCTTGCCTGGCCGAGTTAATGGACCAAGGTAGGGGGATAGATCAATTCGCGAGCTTAATGAATGGCATCATAGCAGAAATATCTTGTAGAGAGGTGAGCTCTACATAGGGTTTGGTGAGTTGATGGGCCATGTTGGCCATGTGTAGAAGGAAATGGGCTTGATATGCTTAATGAGTAAGTCAAGAATGGAGTTCCAAAGTCTTAGAATTCATCGTTTCAAACCTCAGTGAGGGATGTTTTTCAGAGGTCAGGGAACATTATTTTTGAGGCTCGAAGATTGATGAGTCCAAATAGGGACATGTGGAAGGTCCAAAATGATTCAATCTGAAATCAGAATCGAGCAAGTCAATGTGAAATTTAGTTTCAGCCATCCCAATATTTTTAGAATTTTGGGCATATCAACTTCAGACATTGACATGTAGAAACTCTAAAGTAGCGATCTCACAAGCTCGAAAATAAAATGTTTTGAAACCCGAAAGGTGAGGTGGGCAAGTTTTGTAGGCTTCGTGTTTGAAGTTTTTTTTCAAAGGTCGGGTGAGTGGTTTTCGGGATGTGAGCGTGAAATGCGTGAAGTGGGGGGGATAAAACTTTGAAGTCTACCAACATAGAACCACGAAATTTGTTGCAAAATCTCGACAAGTTTTCATCCAACACCGAGTCACCTTGGTTTTTGAGTTTGTGGTAGGTAAGAAAATATCAGGTGGTGAGCCCGCACCAAGCTATGTGAGGAGATGGCATGCATGAACCAAGTTACATTGAACGAGGTCCTCAAGTAGGTGATATATTTTTCTCGGTGGGTGAGTTTTGAACTCAAAGTGATGTTCAATTCAAAAGTGAATAACTTTATGATTTTTTGGCCAATTTTTTACAAAATTGTACTTGTTGGAAAGGATTTTTTAGTGAGAATTTTAATGAAGAGGCCAAACTTCATAAATATAGAGGATAGGTGGAGATTGAGCCTAGAGAAGCAACCTATGAAAAAATGATGATAACTTCTCTTGTACTCCACCATTTTTACAAAATTACGAGTCATTGGAAGAAATTTCAGACTTCTTCCCCCTCTCTCTTCTCTTGAATTTCTTCTATAAATTGTAAGGAGGGGCTTACTAAAATTTGTTTTGGACTCCTTTCAATTTCCCCTCCCTTCTTTTTCTTCTATGAGAAATATGTGGAGTTTAAGCCTCCCATTGAACATTGTAATGCATTTTTGTGCCTTTGGCCCCTCATGTAATGTATTGTATCAACTTTTGGAGCAATAAAACAAATATGTGGATGATTCTCAACCCTCCTTTGTGTTTATTGTATCTTATTTGATCTTTTATTGCAGTTAGAGGTTATTGTGCATTGTTTATTTGTTATTGCAAGATCTCAATGGGTTGTGTTTATTGGTAAATGGGTTTGTAATAGGTGGTTTTGATATGTGGTGGTAGATACCCTCCTCAAATTTTCTTGTTTCATTTCCATATAGTGCAATTTATTCAACACTCCTATTGAATCACCTTCTATTAAAGATGCGTTTATTTTTCTTGCAATCCTTCTATCCTTATCACCTTGGAAAATAATTAGAGTAAGGTTATACTTGTATCTCTCTACACTTTGGAGTAGTTGGCACTAGGATAAGATAGGAAGTCATCCTTCTCCAAAGATCTATTCCCATTTCGTAAAGTCCCACACTTTGGGACATGTGTTTAACAAATCACACTAACTCGACCAATCATCCAAATTAAAATCATATTAAGGTGTTGTGATGTTTCCACAACAATCAACACAAGTAGGGTCAAATGGAATGTGCTCCCAATATGAATCATTCATGAAAAGTGTACATGTAAATGGTGGGCGTGCTAATGAAGGAGGCGCATATGAAGGTGTAGGGGATAGATCGATGTATCTATGTTGGACAAGACCCCTATAAAGAATCATAGCAGTAGTAGTAGCAGGTGGAGGTAGTGGAGTGGGAGAAATTGCATCTATCACACAAATAACACCTTCAAGTAGTGGAAAATGAGGTGGTTCATCCATCGGTTGAGGATCATTTGTAGTATAAGTGTTGGGCCTCAAAATATTGGCTAAGTACAAGAAGGTGCATGGGCACATGGGACCTATATGAAGAAGGGTGAAAAGGATAGGGTTTTAGAAGGGTTTAGCAAAACCCAAGGCATGCGTGCAAGGCAAAGGAAAGGGTTTTAGGACTTAGCCATATTCGTCGTTTAAGGAAGCACATGAGAAAAGCATGACCCGACTGAGCATGTAGAGTGGATAAGGTGCCAGCCTAGCAACTCGATGGTCAAGAAAGGAATATTCCATATGATGGAAGGATCTAGAAAGACATCATTGTAGAAAGTGGAGAGCTCGAATGGGAAGAAGCATGCTCCATTGAAGGACCACATGGACACTTAGCGGACCGATCTATTACTTTTGAAAGGCATGGTAGTGGATGCTAAATCTATATATAGAGATGCTCAGGTAGAAGGAGAGGAGTTTGGCTTACTTGAACGAGGACTACCGAGATAAGTGTATGGTCACTAGCATCACATAGCATTTAAAGAGGCAAAGCTTTGCTAAAATAGGGGTGGGTTCTAGGGATTCTCATTAGGAAGGCTATAGGAGAGATGACATATCTAGAGGGATGGGTCTATGAACATATTTGTAGTTTGGAAAACATAGTTTAGGATTATGATGTATAAGTCTTATTTGTATTAAGACATTTGGTCTGTAATGACCTTGAGGAATGTAATGTGGTTACTAAACAGAGATTAATATGGATATATGGCTTTCCTTAAAATATATACATTGTTCATGGGTATAAACCCTAAGGCTTTGTATTTGTATTATCATATCTTCTATCTGTTTGATATTTTTCTTGTTTTCTAAATGGATGCATCTATATAGTAACTCATCATAAGACCCTCGAGAATGAATGCATGTTTCTTTACCCTTTTTCTAAGTCTATTTCATTAATCAATGTATTCTCAAAAGACTCACATAAAGGAGGGGCTCATCACCTGTGCATGCCTCAGGTGAGCACTTAGTTCCCACTGGGTGATAGGACAATGCACATGGGATTAGAATGTTGTTCTAAGGGCATAAAAATGACTACATATTGGTTCCTTTTCCGGGAACGCTTTTCAAAGTTGTGAGAAATGAAATACATATTGGTCACTATGATGCATGATGACAGAATGTCTAACCTTTTAGAGTGTTGAAGCATGGTTCAAGAGCACGGAGGAGGATTTTTCTCAAATATTCAACACTAGACTTGACTTTGATGCACGTAGATGGGTAGAAGATAACTGTACCAAGATTAGTACAAGACATTCTTCTATTGTTTTCCAAAGTAGAAATATATGGATGGCTTGCAACATATGCATCCAGATTGAGCTAGTACTATAGATTACACATATGGACTCAAGATGATTACTAGAGGTTGTAGGATCCAAATTTGACTTGGATGTGTGTTGTTGATCACTGGTGGAAAGGATTTCTAACCAGTTATACTCTAGAATATGCCATTTCTATGTATTCTTTCCTAGAGGTTTCTGAGTTCAAGTTTTTGAGGGAGCCCAGAGGATCATTTTTTCATGTTATCCCTTTGGCTATGAATATCTTGATCATTACCCTAAGTTTAGAGGCATTCCCTATGGCTAGCTAAGCTTGTCTGAGCACTAGGAAAGGAAGCTAGGGTAGAGGAAGATGGTAGACATTGTGGCTGAAAAGGGAAGGGAAGAGAGACTACTCAAGTATAGTGAAGCTTGTGAAAGAGAGATGGCTAGACAACGTGAGGTTATAGGTGTGATGGATCTATAGAGGTAGACATTGTGGGAAGGAGTTGAGGTTCATGCAGAGGATGTGGAACCTAAGCAATCTGTGCTACCCCATCTTAGAAAGCACAACAAAGATTCCCCTTGAGCTTATGATGAGATTTCATCACATGGAGAAAGGAGATCTGTTGGCGTGCATCTGAACCCACCTAGTGACCAACCCCTAACACTTGGTTTTCCAGATCAAGGAAGAAGTATTGCTAATCTAGTTGGTATCGATGGAAGTAACCGATCTATACCTAGGAGATATAATTTCTCATTTGGGACATCTATGGCTATGCAAACCATTCCCATATTTGGAGGAATTTTTGGACAAGGTGCAAATACACAAGGTTTTGGTATCACGTCTAGAAGTGGCACGGGACACACAATGACAATAAGACAATATCACAAACCATCGAGTGCATAGTTCAGTGGGACATTGGGGACACTAGGCGTGACCACTTCAAGCCATTTTCCGGCTACAGGAGGTGGATTTGGTGGTGTAGGAGTTGGAGGACCTAATGGACCTAGCGGATCGGTGGGTCAAGAGGAACAAGACCTGGTGGGTCTAGTGGATCTAGTGGCGGAGGAAACACGGGAGGAAACCAAGGTTCTAGGTCAGGTGGAAAAGGCCTCAACCACCTCCACAAGTATTTTTTGAGATTTATTTACACCTACCGGACTATAGAAGCATTGAATATTTTGCGGAAGAATGTGCACAAGTGTGAATTTATATGGAACGTGAAAGGAATCGCTACCCCGGAGTGAAAGGCAAGTCAATTTACAATAATATTGTAGGGGAGCACACATAGGTGGTACCGTAAGTATGACCCCACCAGATGGTCATGGATTACACTGCATTGAAGAATGCCTTCCTAGTAGAGTTTCATATCCCTAAGTTTGAGTAGAAGAGCATCAATGCTCTGAAGGAGATCCAGTAAGGAATGGCAGAGAGTGTGCAAGAGTATGACACGTGGTTCAAAACTCTCTTTTCAAAAATATCCTATGACATTCACCCTTCTCAACATGCTCAATGGTTTTTTGGGGATTGATAACACCATTTAGAAGGGAATTATCACACAAGAATTTCATAGACCTGTGTGAGGCCTTGGAAGCTGCCTGTGTGCTGAGGTTGTTGGGAGCATTGATACTGGTGTTAGCCCTTTTCTAGAGGCTCAAATTATTACAATGGCCAAGTAGTTGGAGAAGTTGTCTATAAATTTAACACATGAGGTTTATAGTGGTCTTTGGTGCACAGACTGTGAAGTGGAAGGGCATACAAAGGATAGTTTCCCTCAAAATTCGGTATGTGCCATGGTAGTAGACTATGATATTTTCCATGGGGATCATGATGTAAATAGATGTCCTCTACTACAACACGTAATCCACAAGAATGTTTCTTGTTATTGCAAGATTTGTACCTCTATGACCCATGATACCAAGGATTGTAGGATGATTGACCAAATTCATGATGCTATTGATCTTGGTGTGTGCCAAACTAGCCTTGTAAGTAGTTCCAAGGATGATGATTGTTGTTATGAAGGGCGCGTAGATGGAGGAGCACGTGGAAGAGGTTTTTGTGGAGGATTTCATGGTCATAGTAACCACGGAAGAGGAATAAGTGAGTTCCCATGTGGAACCTATTATAATTGTGGATCAACGGAGCATTATAAACATGAGTTTCCTAACCTGTTGCAATGCTCATGGTGTAGAAAGAAACATAAGTATGAGGAGTTCCCTGAGTTGTTTGAGCATATGAAACAACAACACCGAAAGGATAAAGGCATTGGGATGGTGAGAATAAAGAAGGTGACCCTCAGTGTATGCCAAGAGTGGCATGTGAGTCAAGATTAGAACTGTACTAGTGACAACATGAGTAGAGGCTACACGCGTAAAGGAGATTCCAAGACAAAAATTGGTTGTTAGGGAAGAATTGGTACATGGGAAGTATCCAGAACTGAATCATCATAAGAATATGTATCAAGAGACTATGGATGTGATTTGGAGTTTGCGAGGAGATACAATGTCTAAAGGAGCAGCCAAGGCAGTTGGAGCAAAGGAAGAATGTTAAGGCTCCGTAGAAGGACCTAGATGAAGTCAAGGAAGTACGTAGGATGTTAAGACAAGATAATATTATTCAATTGCTAGGATAATGGCTATAGGAGAGGATACCATGCATTAGAGAAGAGCGTGAAAGATAGGTTTTACATATAAACCTTCCTCCTCACAACCTTGAATATAATAAGGAGATCACCTTGAATGCAGTTGTTGATGATTGGCTTCTAAGTAACATCCTCATCGACACAGGATCAGAGGTCAATGTTTTCACCTTGGATGCATGGAATTAAATGGGAAGGCTTGCATTACATCCATCTTTGAATGTGGTGTATATGGTGAACAAGACAAAGGAAATGCCCATTCGAGTCTTGAAGGATGTAATTATCACTATTCAAGGAGCCAAGTTCACTAGGGACTTTAAAGTCTTGGCACTCGGTGGAGAATATAATTTCCCAAAGCATTACTTAGGTGCCCCTAGTGTTACAAAAATAATGTTGACCTACCATTTAACATAGGGTATTTAAGTTTTGAGAACAAGGAGGAACGGGTCATTATCCCCTTGACAGATGGAAAATCAACACCCTATATTGATCCCTTAGGAGAGCAATTCCTCAATAGAATCTATGTGCACTCCATCAGAGACCCTAAAATAATTCATCCTATAGAAGGGGTTATCTAATTTGAAGATTCTCATTTGATGAGTGATATAACTAGCATAACATGTGATAATTGGGCACATGGGACTTATGAAATGATTGGGAAAAATTTGAGAGGATCTATAACAAGGGTGATGAAGGTGTGCTTAGTCAAGTGCCTGGGAATAAATAACCTACCAAGTTACTCTGGAGGAGTAAACCCTAATGATTTCTTACAAGAAATGGAGGCCTAGTGGAAAAATGAGGACGAAAAGAGAAGTATGCTTAGTTATAACTTGCTTGGGATTGCAACGCGTTGGTGGGAAACACATCGCGAGAGTCTCTTAGAGTGGCATGAGGTAAGATTCATAATTTTTGTAAGGTTCTACAGAAGCAATGTGCCCACTATTATCTAAGACTACCATGGCAAAGAACCTGCCTCATTCCATATCTAAGCTTGTGAGAAAGGTCATGATGGAATCATATTGCAAATAACAACATAATATCAACTTTACCACCTTCATTATGGGACATAATTATATTTTATTCCATCTAGTTTTAAAATACTAAGGTTGTGTGTAAACATGGTATATCCACTTAGAAACATGTCATTTGATTTATGGAATCTTTGGTGAGAAGTTATATGAGTTAATGGTTAATTTCATTCAAGACTTTGAGTATCGAGTACCAAGCCATCATTGGACAAGGTGTTGCAATTTGTTTCAAGCATCTTAAGATTGGGAGATAGTGATATGGCATAAGATAGGTTATTCACTGGAGTCTTAAAGACCTACTATTAGGTGAAAATGTTTCAAGACACTTCTTAATGAAGAAGAATCTATGGAATAAATAAAGCTTTTTGAGCATGGTTCAAGTCGTGGATGCATTGAAAAGTTGTTTTTAATGTAAAATGGTATATGTAGTAGATGGTGAAGAAATGGAAATTTTGGATGTTAACCATTTAGAAGGTACACACAAAGTCATAGATAGGGAAGATGAGTTAAGAGCAAGCACACGCCTACCATGAGACCTAGTGATAAATGAAGAAGGTTAACATTGAGCTCTTAATGAAGAAGGTAAAACATAAGTAAGCTATCATTATGGGGACTATTGGTTAGAAGAGAAAGAAGTTTCAAAGATCATTGATTTGTTGTAAGTGAGTTCCAGGATTTTTCCCACATGGGTACCATGAACTCAAAGGAATCCACCATTCCTTGGGGGATGAGGATCAATTTGAAGGAAGGTGCACACCTGATTTGGAAGAGACCTTATCAGATGAATCTGAACTTACGCGTATGGGTCAAGGAGGAAATAGATAAGATGATCACTTTAGGCATCATTGAGGTTGTGGAGGAATCAAAATGGATAAGCCCAATGGTCATTAGTATCAAGAAGGATGGAAGAATAAGGATTTGTGTTGAATACAGGACTGAATGTAGTATGTGTCATCGATCCTTTCCAACCCCCTTTATTGACTAAATTATGGGGGAGTAGTCGGGAGCAAGGTCTCTACTTTCACGGATGGGTTCTTAGGGTATCACCAAGTCAGGATTGCAAAGGAAGCCCAGAGAAAGATGAATTTCAGCACCGAGGGGGAATATTTTCCTATACGGTCATGCATTTTGGATTGAAAAATGAGCTTGTTGTATTCTCGTGCATTGTGGTACAAGTATTTCAGGACTTCATCCACAAGTTTCTTCAAGTCTACCTGGATGACTGGACTGTGTATGGGCTGGTAAAATACCATGATGACAATTTGAGGCTAATGTTAGAGAGATGTCAAAAATTGAGGATATCCCTCAACATTAATAAATGTGTCTTTGCTACTCCATTTGGAACCCTGTTGGGACATATTATATGTAAGGAGGGCTTGTTAGTAGATCCTACAAAAGTTGTTGTTATTGTGGGATTGGGAGATCCTACTAGTCAAAGTGTAGTGCGTGGATTTCTTGGGCATACAAGGTACTACAGGAAGTTCATCAAAGGATATGCCAAGATCTTCACGCCCTTGGAAGAATTGCTAAAGCACAAGAGTGCCTTTCATTGGGGAGAGGCGCAGTAAAAGGCATTTGACACTTTGAAGGATAAACTTGTCACTACACCCATACTATGCTTTCCTTCATGGGAAAAGCATTTCCATATGTATGTTCATGCCTCAAGAAAAACCATGGGAGAAGTACTAGCATAACCTAGTGAGAGGATTGTTGATCACCCCTTGTGTTTTGCAAGTAGGAACTTCACACCAGTAGAACAAAATCACACAACTACTGAGTGTGAGGCACTATCAATTATCTATGTGTTGCATAATTTTAGGTAGTATCTACTTGTAACACATTTTGTATTCTACATAAATCACATGGCATTGAACTATTTGGTAAATAAGATAGTTTTGCAAGGGCGCATATGTCATTGGGTCCTATTATTTCAAGAGTTTAAGTTCACGATGGTTATAAAACTAGAAAAAAGTAATTCAGGACCTAACCACTTATCAAGGATTGACTTAGGAGAGGACACACAAAGTATTGAGGATACCATGTTGGATGCGCAACTATTTATGTTATGGCACACACCCTCTAATTGGTTAGTATTGAATTTTTCTTAAAACAAGTGTGGCACTGGATGGGATGAAGGCTTTAGAGAGAAAATAGTTAGTAATATGCATCATGCCCTACATGTTGATTAGTGGAGATCTATACAAATTAGGTCATGATGAGGTTTTGTGTTGATGCGTATTAGAACATGAGTGCATAGTGATTATGGAGGAAGTGCATGGTGGGATTGCATGAGGACACTATATAGGAAATGATACCGCGTGGAAGATTCTAATGGTAGGAATTTGGTGTGAAACCATATACTAGGATTATATTGAGTTTTGAAAGGCTGTGACCATTTTTAATGCCTTAGAAAACTTGAAAAGAGGGATGAAATTCCCTTGCGACCAATATCTAGTGTTGACCCATTTGAAAAATGGGCAATCAAATTTGTAGGGCCAATTTCACTTACTACACAAAGGACTGGCTCATGCTACATCATTACTTACATTGATTACTTGATAAGATGGGTGAAATAAGCACCTACAAAGGATTGCATTGTAGCAATAGCTACTATATTTTTATATGAGAACATAATCAGCAAATATGGATGTCCTTTGAGCTTGACTAGTGATAGGGGTACACATTTTCTCAATGAAATGGTCGAGGATTCTCGCTAGCAGATTTTATGGTGACCCAAAGCAAGACTACCCCTTATTATCCACAAGAAAATGGAAGTGTTGAATCATTTAACAAGATACTAAGTCACACATTGACCAAGATTTGTGATGTCGGAAGATAAGATTGGGATGACAATGTATCCGCCATTTTATGGGCATACAGGACAACCTACAAGAGGTTGAATAATCCCACACTATTTCAATTGGTGTTTGGCACAGAGGCTATTTTTTCAGTTTAATTCATGTTATAAATCACTTTGTGTATAGCGTGCGTAGGAGGATTGGTGATGAATGAGATCTTGAAGAAAGGATAGGTAATTTCATGTAGTTATATGAGAGATGATCACTTGCTAGATGGAGTCAGAAGACTAAAAAGGACAAAAAAGGCATGGCATGATCGTCATATCAACAAAAATAGTTTGAGGTTTGGTAGATGGTTCTATTATATGATTCCAAGTATCTGCACCATCTTGGTAAGTTGAAATTCCATTAGTTGGGCCCTTACATCATCTCGTACATCCTTGATTTAGGCATATTTCAGTTACAAGCGCTGGATGGGATGAAGTTACCTAGCCATTTCAATGGGAGTAGGCTAAAACCCTACTATAAATAAGCCTTCCTTATGTTTGTAAATAAGGCAATATTGCCAGTAGCTTATAATTTCCCTTTATGCATTTTATTCTCTTGTGTTTCCCTTTCTCGTTGCTTGTTCCTTTCTTTTTGTTTTGTTTTGTGCCTTGTGCATCAGTAACCACATTATTTTTAAAAGGTTGTGTATGCGCAGAGGACCATGCATTTGTTTTAATGTGGGGTAGAGTAGTGCGAAGTGAAGTATAAGCTGGTAGTAAAAGTTAAATGGCCTAGTTGAAGGATAGAAAGCATGTGGAAAAATTGTGGATGAGAATGATTAGTGTCAGGATAAGGATTTATAAAGACCATGTATAGATAAGTAAAAACGCAAGAACAAGATGAGATAGGTGAGGGAAAATTTGGGTAAAGGACAGAGGAGGTTCCTTTGGCTGTGTAGACGCGCACGTAAGAGTCTTCAATTTGTAAGGATTTTTACGCACCAGAAGGTTGTAAATATTTTTTTGCATAGGATTGGGTGCATGGGTAAGGGTGCTTAAGGTCGGATTTAGTGGAAAAATCCACATTTAATGCTAAGTACATTGGTAGGTGGCATAGCATTTATTGCTGAAAAGGAGAAAAATCTTATAAGTATGAGGTCGGGTGAATCATTATTTTACCTTGTAATTATGAAGTGGAAGAGCTCTTGCGAACTAGGGCATCCAGAGAGATTTGTGCGAAGGAAGAAGAATCATAGAGATCTAAGTATGTGACTAGGGTTGATCTACAAACTAGAGTGGAAGGAGTACATGGGCATGGGGAGATTTCTTTTGGAGTACATTGTCTTGTGGAAGGGTTTTCCTAGTTAGGGTTTGGCAGCTAGGGCATGGAGGTAGGAGGATTCTTCGTGGAGTTGAGCCTTAGAGTTGAGCAGAGTAGTAGAACAAAGAAAGGAGGAATTTAAGTTTTAACCTGACAAGTAGAATGACACCAAATAAGGCAACCATCTCACCAAAGAAACAAAAGGGAAAGGGAAAAGGAAAACAAACCGCTACCATCACTAGTTCTAATGAAGAGTGGTATGCAGAAATGTAATACCCAGATGGAGTGTTGCTAGGAAAAGAGTGGGAATCACACTTGAGGAATATGGTCATAAGTAACTACAATCATCACACGAGCACTATAGAAAAAGAGATGGTGTTGGAACTGGTTCATCTAACTAACAAGAGGACACCAGAAGGAATTTTGATCTATAGCAACAAAGTGAAGGTGAAGTTGGAGAAGGCTAGGTTACTACAACTATATGAGTTTCCCTATTTTGTAAGCCCGAGTGGTTATGTCAGTGGTTGATGTCGTGTATACATAAATACCACTTCTATTGTGGAGGATGTAAATTACACATAACTCCTCAACTCATATCAAATTTAACTAACTTTGATTTGTGAAGGAGACTTTATCGATGATGACTTGGATGATAAGGAGGCCATTAAGGAAACTATGGAGGCCTATGACTACAAGAATGGTTCACATTACTTCAATATATCGAGATATCCACGACCTATTATGAGAATGGCCATGCACTTGTTACCAAGTTGAATGATTAAGAAAAGTGGACACAAGTGAACAAGGCATGGTTGAATGTATGTCGAAAGATCTATGAAGGCACCATTTATAACTTATCTACCTACATTATAGATGAGATCATTAGTAGCGCATAGGAAGGAGAGAAGATATTGTTCAGAAAAATTCTCCTCACCATCATCTTCTCAGATATTTGAGTACCCCATGAGCCATATAATTTCATATGGGATTATCCGGAATAAAATCCCTCACCCACAAAGAGGTTTGAGAAATATACTTATGATACCACCATGACAAAGTCACTCACAAGACGCGCCTAGAAAAATGGTACAAGTAAATGCATGACGTATTCGAGCAAAGTGGAGGATACTGAGTAGTTGCCCACACTCATAGATGGGGAAGTGAATTTTTTTGTATATCATCATTTTTTTATTGGCAAATTCACCTTAACAGATGAGACTAAGAGGCCATGGTGCAAGCTACCATTTTTTCACCGTGCAATACTTCCAAGTGGGGGTCAATTGTTTTAAGGAGACCAAAATACTAAGGTTCAACCTTAGTGAGGTAGACCAAGAACATTGCGAGCCATGCCGAGAAGCTCATATATCTAAAGAATCATGCATATGTGGATAAGTATATCTCCCACAAAGTGTAGCGATGAAGCCTTTGACACTTCCAATCACCAAGGACTGCAACAAGGGTATATCTCATGCATAAGGGTAAAGTTTGAGAAGGGAACCTACCTACAAAATGATGTCTCCATTCTATAAGACCCCATAGAAATAAATAATGCCATGCCAAATAAGAGGGAGAGAGAAGAGGTGTAGGAGAAGAAGGCACCTAGTTTCAAGACATCACATTTTGTGGGTGCACCGGAAACAAGCGCTAAGTCAAGCACTTACGCACGTAGGAAGAAGTTCCCAGTTAAGGAGAATACCCAAAAAGAAGAGGTGATAGAGATATAGGAGCCCCTCACAAGAGAAAAGTCACCAAGGAAGGATTCACCCACTAAAGAGAAAGAGAGGGAAGAGTCTCCTATACTAGAATCACTAGTTAGGAAGAAACAGAAGGTGACAGAGAAGGAAGACTCAGAGGAAACGGAGGACTTGGAGGCCTATAGGGGTGAGAAGGATGATGATGAGGATGAAGAAGTTCATAATCATCTTGTGTATGATATACATGATTCAGAAGAATAAGGAAGTAAAGGGAAGAATGGTGAGGAAGAAATAAATGCTCAAGGAAAAGGGGTGAGTGAAGAAGTAACAACAAGATATAGAGGACCCCAAGACTCACCAAAGAGTAGATAGAGGAGTCCATGGAGAGAGAATTGGTAGACATCATCAAAACTTTAGTGGAATAGGAAGTAGAGTGCAATGCAGGTGAAGTGATGAAGAAGATTGAGGAAGAAAGCATTGGAAAGGAGTATGGCAACATGTGTGGAGATCCCAGCCTAGCAGTGAGCTTTCCAAAGGCTACGCGAATAGGTGGAAGAGCATGGTGACACCCCAATGGAAAATAATGGGTTACATAAATTATCCAAGCAAGGTGTTATGCATGTGCTTCTAGAGCACCTTTGCAAACAGAACAACTCCTACCCATGCCCTCATTTGACGTAGAAAGTGCATACCCACGAACTAGAAAATTTTATCTTGGGCATTTGAATCCCATGTCAATGAACTTGAGTTTGAGGTAAGCCAAGGGGTGTTAATGAAGATTCCAGAGATAAAAGGGATAAACCCCTTGGTTAATTCTCAATGATTGTCAGATGAGAAAGTCTGTAATGCACTCAACAAAGTTTCAGTTGAGGTTAAGGCTAGAATTTTTGGAAGAAATGATAGGGTGAGATTCCTAGAGGTGGAATTGGAAAAGGAGGAGGAGCTTCTCAATAAAATCAAGGACCTAAAACAAGAATAAATAATTAGCATATAGATAAGGCGTAAACTAAAAGAGGAGAAGGAAAGGGTGCACATATTACACAAGAAAATTTATATGATTACGTATGCTATTATTATTTTTAGCATCCCGACCTCTGTCACCCGAACAAAAATATGAATCAACCTTACAGTGCCTAGAGGACTTAACTTGCACCCTCACTATGGAGAGGTAGTCACTCACCTTATAATCCACAAAAGAAGCACTTTGGTGTGCCAAGAAAGAGAAGACGAGCTAAAGGTCATAGGGATTGTTGCTCAGTATACCAAACTCCTTGCCGATGTGAAGGTCGCCACACAAGTTGTTGAAGCTTCCTATGATAATTGTGCTAATGGAGATAGAGTGGAAACCATCTTGTTCGCTACACATGAGACGTAACTCAAGGAGTTTGAAGAGAAGAATAAGGGAAATAGAGAAGAGCGGGACAAGATCCTGACTGAGGTGGAGAATAAATTAGAGGCTATCGAGACCTTGCGGGGCTCAATCAAAATCTAGCTAAAGGATTTATACCCCAGATCACCCACATGATGGATGCCCTCGAGGATTTGGGAAAACAACTTGAAGGAATTTTGAAATGATGAGTGCCAAGGATAAAGGGATAATATTTGAAGAGGTAAGTGCCTTTAGACGGTGACCTATGTCAAGTAAGCACAGAGGAAGGTTAATGCCTGGGAGAAGCTAGAGGTAGATATAGGGAAGGATTTCCCTCTCCTCCTTCAACAATGAACATGTTCTCCTTCATTTCCCCATTATTTCATTATTTCTCCCAATTCTTCATTCCTTCATTATTTTCCCAACTATTCTAGAGACCGCCATTCCTTATTCATTGAAGAGAAGTGTTTCCGAGGGCAGAGAACATGCATAGTGTGGGGCGATGTTCGGCCTCGGAATATTGGCTAAGTAAAAGAAGGCGCGTGGGCATGTGGGGTGAAGCTGCATAGGAAAAGGTTTCGAAGGGTTTAGAAGAACCCAACATGTGCGTGCAAGGAAAAGGAAAGGGTTTCAATACTTAGCCATATTTAGTGGTAAGGAAGCACACAAGAAAAGCATGACCTAACTGAGCATGCGGAGTGGATAAGGTGTCATCCTAGCAACTCGATGGTCAAGGAAGGAATATTCCATGTGATGGAAGGATCTAGAAAGAAATCATTACAGAAAGTGGAGAGCTTGGATGGGAAGAAGCATGCTCCATTAAAGGACCACATGGACACTTGGAAACCGATCTATTACTTCAGGAAGGCATGGCGGTGGATGCTAAAGCTATATATAGAGATGTTCGGGTAGAAGGAGAGGAGGTCATCTTTCTTGAACATGGACTACTAAGAAAAGTGTGTGGTCACTTTGGCATCACATAGCGTTTAAAGTAGTGAATCTCTACAAAAATAGGGATGGGTTCTAGGGATTATCATTAGGAAGGCTATAGGAGAGATGGCATATCTAAAGGGATGGGTCTATGAACATATTTGTAGTCTAGAAAGGATAATTTAGGATTATGATGTATAAGTCTTATCTACATTAAGAAGTTTGGTTTGTAATGACCTTGAGTAATGTAATGTGGTTACTAAATAGAAAGTAATATGAATATATGGATTTCTCTTAAAATATATACATTGTTCATGGGTATAAACCCTAGTTCCTTCTCTTTATATTATCATATCTTCTATATGTTTGATATTTTCCTTTTTATCTAAATGGATGCATATATATAGTAACTCATCTTAAGACCCTCAAAATGAATGCATGTTTCTTTACCCTTTTTCTAAGTCTATGTCATTAATCAATGTATTCTCACAAGACTCACATAAAGGAGGGGCTCGGTGCCCACACATGCCTCGGGTAAGTGCCTAGCGCCCACCGGATGATAGGTTGATGCACATGGGATTAGACTATTATTCTAAGGGCATAAAAGTGACTAGAATTAGTACATAGAATAAGAAGAGTAGTATTAGGATCTCGGTCACAATATTTGTAGGTGTCACGGTCACAAAAAAATAGTATATTCAATACCTTCATGTATGAATTTGACATAATGATGTATAGTAGAAGAAATAGATTACATTGCATGGAGCCATGGTCTACCAAGAAAATAGTTATAAGAGACTAGAAAATCAATGACAAAGAACACAATGTTAACAGTTTTTTTCCCTATGGTGATAGGTAATGTGATGTGACCAACACATGGACAAATAGAACCATCATATGCATGCAGTGAAAGACAAGATGGATTAAGATCATGAGCAGAAAGACTAAGATTTTAAATGAAGGACATGGGACATAAGTTGAGGTTAGATCCATTATCAATTAAATTACACTTGATACCCACATTATAAATGTGAATCATGATATGCAAGGTTGGGTCATTGTTGAAGGTATTAAGATCAGCATGAGAATTAGAAGGAAATTAGCATGTTGAGAAAAATCATTCACAAATGCATTATATCTTGAATCAGGATTCATATGAGCACATATAAGAGTAATAGCAAGAAGATGTTAGATTTTATGCCTTGAATCGGGATTGGAAAGAAAATAATCATTTATTAAGATACTCATGATGATTATACTCTAGGATGATAAGCAAATAATGATGTTCCTAAAATCATGAAGATCGAGATCTGGTTCACCAAAATGATTAACTAAAATAGAATTTATTCTAGTGTAATCTAATGTTATAGGAGCAAAGTAAAATGACTGAATAAATGAAGTAATAAAATATTGAAATAATACCCAAGTAAACTAAGCTAGAAAATATGAAATTTTATGTTCAAAGAGGGTTAAGAAGGGATTAGCTGATTTGCAAATAACTATGTTGTAATGTAGACTAATTTAATATGAGGAGGAAACCTTTGCACATGAGCCTAAAAACGTGTTGATTTGGACTATCTAGCTATAATAGGGCACCTAGAGAGGGATAAGGGTGCCCATGGGTACCTTGCTCTGACGAAATGGACATAAAGCCTCCTCTGAGGTGTCGATAAGTTTTCACCTATGTTCACTTCTTGTTGCATGAATTTCATTGTATGATCACCGAAGGATAAACTTGAAATGGAAGAATCACCTATAAAAGCCTAGATAAAGCATCAAAACCCTAAAAATAAAGATGCATATGAAGGGGTCAAACTGTCCTCAACTACCAAATTGATGGACTTATCACTGAGTGTTACACTACATCTCATACCCAATGTATTTATGGGTGTGTGTGTTTAATTGTGCCCTAGGTTCTCTTATGCCAGTCACACTTTGTGAAGTAGCGAGCACATAACTAGATGTAGAATGTAGTAAATATGTGCATGGAAACAATATACTCCCCTCCTATGAAGTGTGATGTAGATGAACCAACCTTTTTGCCTTGTGATAGAGCTATATGGATGTAAATGTATCTTTAGATGCCTTTTATGGATGTAACCTTAAGTGGTGATAGTAATTTCTTAGTATTTGGTCCCTCATTATGGTCACATAACTTTATATTTATATGGTTCTCTTGCTTTAATTTTGTAACTAACCCTAAAAAGTTTGACCACCAAAAATATAAGAATCTCAAATGGCTAGAAAGTGTCCAAAAAGTGAGAGGCAAGTATAAAGAGGATTAGGATGTTTAGAGGGTACCAGGTGGTGCTTAAGCGTGTTCTGGCACCCTGTCTGGTGGGCACCCCAAATAAATAGGGAAAACACAATATGAAAATATAGACTGGGAAAGTACGGGTGTAAGATCTAAAATGACGACAAAAAGAAATGCAAAATGGCCAAAGACATGGTTTGATTATTAATATTTTCACTTAAGAACCATATGAATAGTAGTATGATACCGGGACTAAATAATGACTCAAAGTGTGTGATTTTGTGTCTACACCAAATGACAAAATTTGGGTGTCGACATTTCCCATAATTTAATATGGTAAATAAAAAATTCTATTTAAAGGAAATGCATATTTGAATGTGTAAACACAATTTGTATTTTCTTGAGTGCTTGAGTGGTGTCCAATGTGAAACATGAAAATCAAGAGTGTGGTTAATGTACATCTATGGATTTTAAAAAAATAATTCTAAAATATTTTCTTTTAAATTGAAATTGAAAGTAGAGAGAGAAAGGAAGGATTACACATGTATGTGTAGAGCCCCAATTTTATTTGTGAATATTAAGGATTCTTTGGTGAAGTGTTTGGATAATATTGTTCCACCTTGTTTAGGCAAATGGATAAGGAGACTTTCGTTGAATAAGTGAAGAAATAGTGGTGATAAAGCCCTAATTTAAAGAAACCAAATGCTTTCCAATGAAGTTGGGGGTGTAGAGGACCCAACACTCATGATTTTTCAAGAGCAATACATATCAAATATGGGGAACCATTATGGTTATTGTAGGAATGATGCTATGGTGGATGGGTGTCATTAGACCCAACAAAAATCACCCATTACAACTGAACCACATCGTTGTAGATATATATATATATATATATATATATTGTATTATCAAAAGGTAATGAATTATACCCATGCCCCAACATTATCACAATATTTGAAATTCTTAAAAGGGAACAAAATATTATTGCCCTCCTAATTGACAACATTTTTTTTTAAATAGAAATATATGTCATTAAATATTTACAAATTGTATTTATAAATCAAAATTAAACCATTGCATTAGTATTATGACCCTTTAATTTGTAATAATTTTGTTTGTATTATATTGAATTTAGTACCATTTTCTTTTATTCACTTCCCAAACCATTCCACGTTATATATATTTTAGAATGTTTTGAAATTGAATGTCAAATTTTCATCAAATAGAATTGGTGAATAGAGGACAAAATTGACTAGTCAATCATGTTTAAACTTAAGTGTTTTATCTTCCATTGAAACATGTGTTTGTAACCTTGTATTTTGTATGTATACCTTGTTCACTAAATTTTAAATTTTAATTGAAATTTAGATTATATGTCTATAATAAAACCACTAAATCCACTCCATTTTTGAGGTGGGGTATATTTATTGTATATCAATCATATCAAAGAAAATAAGAAGTATACCATGCCATGTATAAGAAGATACTAGCATGTAAAATCATACTCACGAGTTGAGAGTAACCTTACATTTCCATTTTGATATAGATAACGTGTTGTGAAAAGGAGTGCATGAAATGGGTCATATAAACAAAGTGAATTTTCAAATTATGTGGATCATGGCACAAAATATAATAAGAACAATCAAGAACACAAAATTAATACAAATAACCACATATAATGTCACATAAAAGACCAAGAGGCCACATACAAGGGACATAAAAGTGTCACAAAAATAAAAAAGTGACAAGTTCCTCATAACAAAGGGTATTGAGGGGGAAAAATTGGGACACATGAGTGTCACTCAAAAAAACAAGGGCCAATGACCACAAAAAAATAAGTAAAAACAAATCCATTGTTCAAGTAAGTAAACAATAGGTGTAGAGATCAAGAAACACTAGTCTATAACATTCATATTTTTAGTATTAAATACTTGTAGAAGAATATAAAAATATAACCCATAAACATGGGGAAAAACATGTGTGAAAAATAGAAATATCTAAGAGATAGTATCAAAACATATAACATTGTACAGTGTTCTCTGTATAGAAAGATACCCCAAGTAATGCAAATTTGTTGGGTGAAAGGTAAGTCCATCATCTAAAATCCATATAGAATTTGGTATGTCCTGCATCATACCACATACCACATGAAACACTTAAGTGTATAGAAAAATAAATATTCTATTTACCATATAAAATGATAAATAACATATGTACGATAAAAACTAGTAAATCAAGTCACGCTCAAGTCTTGGATTTTGAATTCTTGAATATTGAAAATTGAATTTGCACGTGTATCTTTATATTCATATATTATCTTGTATTTTATGAATTATATTAATAAATTAGGAACATATCATCAAGGAAAAAGGGATGTTATTTAATCATTTGAAATATTTTTTCCTTTTTGTGTAATAATGTGGAATGGTTGCGATGGAGTGGATGGTTGTTAAATACGTGGATGTCATGTTTGGATTTTTGTGAAGCTTGATATTCATCAACCACATGTTTGGAAATGATTTATACCTCTATTGAAGTGTCATCCTTTATAGGTATATATTTTTTTGTGTTTCCTTTTGAGAAAACATTTTTTTGAAAATGTTGTTTTTCTTGTCTTACACTTATAACTTCTCTTTTAATCATTGTTATTATTTTTGGTTTTTTACTTATTACCTTTGTAATGTTTTCTTTGAATTTTTAACCTTTTATATTTTGTCCATCTCTGTAATATTTCATGTTCCACATGTTTCCTTTGAAATTATGCTTTATGAAATATTTTTATTTCCTCTTGTATCTTAAATGATGAATCCTCAACTATAGGTGTTTTATCAAATATAAAAGGTGACCTATAATGTAATGATGTATTAGATGTATCAAATTGAAAATGGCCACTATAAAAAAATCTTTGCATGATATGATACAAAGCTCGATAATTTTTGGTATGGTTTCCTGTGCAAGTCTATGATAAATGCAATAAGATGTTGTATTTCATGTGGAAGGTTACATATGTTGAAAATTTCCCCTTGAATACCCATTATACCAAGTGAATTTGTAGATTTACAAGGTATATATTGAAACCAAATGATTTAACTCTAAAAATATTATGTAGGTGTTGAACCCCAAATTTTACGATTGAAATCTAGAAATGATATGAATTCATATTATTATATTTATATTCAACATACATATATGAATATGTATGAAATGATCAAGAGATGTTAATTCATTAGGGAACACTCTAAATATAGTAAAAACATAAGAGGATGATATGATTATATTTTTGTCTTTTAGTGATAAATCTAGATGTAAAACTAGAGGGAACATGTCACATCCCATATTTTTCATTTTTTGTTGTCATATAATAAATTATAGAATTAAACAATTTACAAATAACACGGCAAGCAAGACTACTACGTTGTTGAATATATTGTTATGCACATGTACACATAGCTGAAATGTTATTCATACTTGTGCAGAATTGTATGCATGACATCGTAATAGCTCACATTGTTACGTAGTCATAAAATGATTAATGTAATTCATTTTTAGTACTTGTAGTCATGGATCTCCATTACCTTGTTTTATGTTGATGATGGCTTCTATAAAAATATTGGATGGCTATGTTTCCATGTTGCGTGTTGAGGATTACTCACTTTTTTGTAGGAGATGATTTTCATTATTGAATACTTACATGTTTACTCTAGTTATTAGTATTATTGTTTTACCTTTCATACTAAGAGTGATGACTTACAAGTGTGACTGAAATGATCCATAGCTATAATGTATTTTGATAAGTGAGGTATTATCGAATGTAAAAGAAGTGTCTAACTCTTTTGTCATTATGGTGGTCATTGACCATATAGTATTATGAAGGAAATCCGAGAAAGAACATGTGTAAAGCTACTGATTTGTTATGATACAATTTTATCATCCTTATTACAAAAATTATGGTACAGTTACTTAAAATGTGATTCTTTAGTGATTTATTTCATTGACGATCACTAAAGTTCTTAACTTGATCATCATGTGATTGAGTGAACTTTTCAAGTTTGATATTAGTCTTGTCTTGATCATGACTCATTGTTCAAAGATTAATGTCATGGTTAATAACAAGATATTATTTATTCTCATTGGCACTTGATTCTATTTGGGGTTAGGAATACTTATTTTAAAACTTGCAAGGTTCTAGCCCCAACTCCAATTACATTGGAATATATAATTGAGACCATGGCATGAGGCATGAGTGATTGGTTATTTTAATAGTCCTCAAACTCACTATTGTTATTATTATTATTTTTTGTTTAATACTACGATATTGGACCGAAGATGGAAAACAAGGATAATGGTGATCTAGGACCATGATTAAAGGCATCATGAATTTCAAACTTTCTGGGAGATTTTTAAGGAAGATACTTGCAATGCTATTCAAGAATTCTTTAAGAATAAAAATATGCTTCAAGAGTTAAACAACACTTTTCTTTCCTTAATCCCTAAGAATCATGATCCTACAGATTTTAGGAATTTTAGACCTATAAGCCTATGTAACTGTGTTTATAAAATGTGCTCCAAAATCCTTGCTTTAAGAATTCAGCTAGTCTTGCCTTCGATCATCTCTGACTAGCAGGGAGGTTTTGTTATGGGAAGATAGATCCAGGATGGTATAGTCACTATTCAAGAGACCCTTCATACGGTTAAGCAGAATAAGAAGGAAGCCATGTTTATTAAACTTGATATGGAGAAATCCTATGATAGAGTCTCTTGGCCTTTCCTTCTGAAGGTTCTAACTAGGTTTGGTTTTGGTGAAGACTTCAAGCTAATGATTCTTTCATGTATTTCCATAACTAAGTTCTCGAGTCTTGATTAATGGGACCCCTTGTGGATTTTTTAACAACACGCATGGATTAAGACAAGGTGATCCTATTTCTCCCTTTATTTTCATAATTATGGCTGAGACCCTTAGTAGATCCCTTAATAAGGCTTCTTTGGAAGGGAGAATAAAAGGTATTTCTCTTGTTGTTAACTGTAACAATGTTGCTCACCAAAATTTTGTGGATGAAACTATGTTGGTGGGTGAGGCATATGTCCCAAAGGCTATGGAATTCAAACAGTTAATGATCAATTATGAGGATGCGTCGGACCAATTAATTAATTATGGGAAAAGTTTAGTTTACTTTATCAACACTTCGGAAAGAAGATAGAATAAAATAGCTGCAGTTCTTGGTTGTGTGACTAAAATATTCCCGAATAGGTATCTTGGTATGCTTATTGGAGTGGAAAAACCTAAGAATGTTGAATGGAATTTCTTAATTGATAGGTTTTTGAAGAAACTCGAAGGCTGGAAAGGTTCTCTATTATCCCAAGCTTCGGTAAGGTAGTCCTCAAATGCTTGATTCAAAATTTTTTCCTATTTACTCGATGTCTATCTATAGGTTACCCTCCTCGATTGCTAGTAATTTGGAGAGTATTCAAAAATATTTCTATGGAGTGGCTCAAAACCCAAAGATAGAATTCCTCTTATTGCTTGGGAAAAGGTTTTCTCCCCAAAAAACTTGGAGGTCTAGGTATCAGAGACTAGACCAAAATGAATAAAGCAATGTTGTCTAAAATGAGCTAGAGATCTGGTCAAGGAAGAGAGTGTATGGACTTCTATTATCAGGGGAAAATATTGGCCAAATATTTCAGCCAATGAATGGTGCTTCTACATCTAGGATTCAAATGGTTCTTGTTTCTGGAAATCGATAAACTGGGAAAAACACGTTGTCTTTGAGGGTAGAAAATGGATGGTTGGAAATGGGAGAATGATTAATTTTTGGGAGGAAAAATGGTTAGGGGACCTTCCTCTTAAGATCATTTACCCCACGGTCTATAGAGATTTTGTAGCCAAATATGGGACCAAGGTCAGAGATTATTTCAACTTTGATGAGCCCCTTGGCTAATGGAAAACTATAGAACTGGATGGTTCTAACAACATTGAGATTTCTTCTATTAACAAAAAATTAAGAGGCATTATTGTTAATAAGGAGAGCTTAGAAGATGATAGTATTTACTGGTCAAAGGAGGATAGTGGAATCTTCTCGGTTCAAAGTGCCTACAATTCTTTCTTTTCTGATGTGGGGGAAACTAAAAAATTCAATTGGGGAAGTGTTTGGGTCAAAGAGATAATTTGTGAAATTAATATGTTCGGTGGTTGGTTATCCATGATAAGATTCTAATTATCAACAACCTAAACAAGAGAAATTTCCATATGGTTAACAAGTGTGTGCTATGTGAAAGTGAGTGTGAAGAATCCTCACACATTTTTCTCAGCTGTTCCTATCTGGTCTCGGTTAGAAAGACTATTCTTAATATTTTTGAATTCAATTGGGTATTCCCATATTCCATTAAACAAATGTGGTCTCAATGGTCTAGTCCTTTTAAAATCCAAGGATTAAAATATTTTTGGACATTTTCTATTATGCATTTAGCTTGGGAGATTTGGAAGGAGAGAAATAGAATAATTTTCAAAGGTAAGAAGGAGTCGATCAAGAAATTTGGATCCTGTTGTGTTAATACCATTTAGGCTAATTTCTCTAATCTAGACCCTCAAAAGAAGACTATCTTTCAGAATGAAGCCAAATTTTCCTTAAAGTGGGGTTTGGGATCCTCATCTACTAGTACCCCTACTCTTAACCCTAGACTCAAAGGATGGGTGAAACCTAGTAAGGAGTGTATTAAGTTGAACTTTGATGGCGCTTCCAAAGGAAACCCTGGTAGAGCTAGCTGCGGCGGGGTGTTCCGTGATTCTAAAGGAATATTTATTCTTGGGTACCATCACAATCTTGGAACTCAAACAAACCATGTTGTTGAAAGTAGGGTTTTTTTGGGGGGTTTCTATAGCTCTCCAATACAATTTTGTTAATTTGGAGGTGGAAGGAGACTCTATGAACATAATTAACAACATTACTGGGAAAGGATCCACTTCAATTTCCATCCAAAAATCTATAAAGAGTATAAAGGAAATGTCAAATTTATTTGAAATTATTACCTTCAAGCATGTTTATAGGGAGGATAACTTTTTACGGATTTTTTGCTAATATGGGGGTTAATTGTGATGAGTTAACACTTATTAATGAAGTGGAAGCTCTTGATCCCAAGGTGCGAGCACACTTACATAATGACATAAATGGACATGTCATCAAATAATGTTAGTTCATGGTGTTTCATAGTCATCATGGTTATATTTTATAGGAATAGTGAGAATTTATTTCTGAATGATACAAAGATTTGGGAGAGGATCCACTAGTATGTCTTGAAATCCTTTGTTGCCTATCCTTCCTGGAGAAATAATATTTTTGGGCCTGTGTGTAATCCTTTGGCTACCTGGAATTCTTGCTTTTTGTGAATGATTTTTTGCGGTCAAATGGGTGGAGACCTGGTTAGAACTGAACCTGCTGATCTCGAAGGGGTGATGCCTGAAGCCATGGCTTTGTTTGATAGTAAGGGTTTTCTCCCTTCCTCAAAATTTTTGAAGGTCATTTTGAAAATCTTAGTAAATATTTTGCTAGTGCTTGGAAGACTACAAAAAGGTGCTGGTTGTTGAAATGAAAGGGATTAGCATTGAGATTTTTATGGATTCGATCGCCAAAGTGATGGGTCTTCTTGTTGTTAGGAGGGAGGTCTATAAACCCAAAAAAAGCCTCCGACAAGCTAAACATGTTTCTCAAAGGTAACGAAAATCTCACCTCCCACTTTGTTGGTTAACCGTGTCTATCTTTACCTAAACCATTTGACGGTGTGGCTTTCACCATTATCCAATTTCTCACTCTTGAGGTCCATCACAAATTTATTTACACCTATCACCTACCTATGCTTAATCATTTCAAGCATGGCTAGGATTTTATCTTCCCCTACTTTCTTTTTCACTCGTTGAGTTCTTCTATCTCTCATATAAAACTAGAGGGGTCTTTATCCACTCCATCGAGTTGTATTCTTGCTCTTTTCAAAAGAGCAACTCTAGATACTAAAAATTCTCGGATCTCTAACTAAAACCCTAGAATCTTATGTGGATGGGGTCGACTTAGACTCGAAGGAAGAAGACTCGAGTGAATAATTTGATTCTCAAGATGGTGACTCAAAAGAGGATAAAGATGGTCTTGAAATTGTGGTGGCCCAAACCCTTAGGGAGATGAAATCCAAAAAGGTTCCTATTATTCCATTGAACACCAAAGTGGATTCTAGTAAATAGGAATCTTCGGATCCTATCAATGTGTAATTAGAATAGCAGTTCAAGGCTATGGGGCATGTTAGACCTATGAAAGGGGAGAACCATCTGGCTAAGATGGCAGTGAGACATTGAAGAAATTAAGGGAGATATGAGACTCACTAAGAGCTCGGTGTAGTTTTTGTTCAATGATTGGCATAAGATGAAAGCACGGAGTTGAGGAAGTGGTTAACAATGGGCATGACAGAGAGATCAATGTTTTAAAAGCCAACTATGGTTTCATAACCAATGAGTTGGACCATTTTCATGTTATTCTCCATAGCTACATGGAGTGGAGTGTTGTCATGGTTAAATCTACTCTGCAACATCTCCAGACTCTGGGTCAACTCGCTAATGCTTATAGTGTTGTGGATAGTCAGGGAAGGAAAAGAAAGGTGACTCCTGAAGGTCTCAACTTGGTGTCTTTGGCTGGTAACATAGATGCTCTGGCTAAGGAATGGGAAAAGGTGTTGGAGGGGCTTGAAAAATCCTATAAATGATCTAGGGAGGGTGTTTTTTTTATTTACTATCTCTGTATCTTTTTGGTTGTTAGTTTCTATGTTGTTGTTAGTTCCTCTGTGTTTTTGTTGTTGTTGTTTTGCTACTCTTTTATACTACTGGGGGAGCCCATTTATCATGGACTTTTATATTATCATTTTTATGTTTTTGTAATGTATTAATTTTCTCTCATGTAGTTGTGACTTCGTTTGGGGTAGGGTTCCCTCAACTCTTTTTTACCTCTTATAAAAAAAGGCATCATGATATGAATATTATTATGGTCCTAGTAGCAAATGGGAAATAATTATTATGGATAAAGTTTGGTCAAATGACCATGTAAAGATCATAGGTTTATTTATAAATTTTGGCTTCTCGAATTACCAACCATCACTAACTCGGGGGAGGAGTTAAAGGAAAATTAAATGGCCACCGATGTGGCATGGGTTGATGGGAATGCATTCAATGCATGTACCGGATGTGGAGAAACTCGAAGGTTATCCAAGAAGCTATTGAATTTGTAATTTTTATTCTATTTTTGTTATTCAGATTTTCAAATTGTAGAACTCTTGCATGAGGGTTTTAATTAAATATTTTACCAGTTCGCTAAAAGTGGAGAAAATTTTAAAATGTAATCCATACATTCAAAGGGAGTTTTAAAGTATTGTTTTCGGTTATTTTGGATGTTCGATTTATTTGGAGGACCATTTTTGGGAAGTGTAGAGAATTTAAAATTGAGAAGGAGGTTGGAAAAGATGAAAATCATCCTTTAGGAAAGGAATTCGAAAGGAAATTTTGTAGGATCTCCAAGTATCCCAAGCATGGATCCTTACCTTAAAAAAATTATTTTATTTCCTAATATGAATATAAACCTGGATTTTTACTTCTCTAATTCTTTTACCATAGTTTTTATAATGTGTTGAAGGCATAAGTAGATCTATGAGTTGGATGGAAACATAGTTTCTATCTAGGTTTTTAGTTTCAATTCGTACTTGTCTAAAATTTATTTGAAGTGTATTCGTGCATGAATTGAGAAGACCCTTTATTATATCTTTGTGAGTGTGATATTGTCAATATAGGGTAGATTCTCATTAAGTTTACTTTCTTTACCCTAAGAGGGTTTTCTTTGAGACTTATCTGAGTGATGGATTAACCCCAAACAAAACATTGAACAACAATGTGTTATAGGTATACCTTTGTGTGAATTATTACTGCATTATTTTGGTGATCAAAAATCAATAAAATATTTTATTAAATGGTTCATTTTATTATTACACAAGCTCTTCATGGGCATGAACCATTTGTCCAGTCTCAATGATGAGATCTTAATCATTGGACTGATTTAGGAACCACCCTTTTAGGGAACTCTTTTACAAGATGATTATTTCTCTATTATAAATCCTGAACTGATTATTATATTAATTATCATAGTAACTTTTCTTATATACGACCTACTAGGTAGGATGCTTATTGAGTTGGTTATTGTTTTCTAAACTCTATTCGAATAGATGTCCTGATAACTCACTTTTTAGAGTAAGGTATGAAAATAGTACACTCCCCTCAAGTTGGTTGGTGTTACTTTTATCGTTATTGCAAACCTAAACCATATTATATAGCTAAGTATGGTTGCTTGAATCCTCATGACTCAAGACGCATTCTAACTAGTTAATTAGATTTCAAAGTTCTTATTTTACCGTATACAATAATGATTGTTATTTTCTTGTAGTGATGGAAAGTAAGTTGGTTTATGAATGTTATTGAAATTATTTAATTTAATAACAACATTAATATGGCATTTAATTAAAAAGATATATATTGTAACATGTTTTCCTATGTTAGTATGAAATACTTATTATATTTTTATCAATGTTATGCTCTTTATTGTGAGTAGGAGATGTCAAAATAAAGTTTATATTCTTTGTTTTGAGATAAAGAAAGAATATTTAAGTTATTCATCCATGTCAGATTATTTATGAGATGACCATTTATAAACTATCATTTTCATTTACATGTTATAATATGTATCAAGAAAGGATTTCACAAGTGGATGCCTAGCTATCGATTAATTATGTGCTTGATTTTTATGAGAAAGTATTATCTTTTTTGTGTCAAAGGCAATTAAGCATGTTGGGAATGTAAGATCATTTTTAATAGACACTTTTGATTATGTATTATGAATGAGTGATTGTTTATATGTAATTGAAAAGATTACTCAAATAAATATAAATATGGATATAAGGGAGTTTGTTCGGTTTAATATTTGTGTTCCTAGAGATATTTAGTATTGTTGTTATCACAAATTATTTATTGAGAAATAATAACTAATGTGATAACAAACCATTACATGTTTTCATTATTCCTCAACGAATGTAATTATATTGGATATAGTGAAATGTTCACTTGTGATTGAGAATGGAATCCTTTGATTTTGTTTTATATTGCATATCTTTGATAGTCTCCTTCAATTGTAAACAAGTATTAATTTTGATTTTATCAGATGATTAAAGAATCCTTAAAATATTTAATGTTTATGTAATAACAATATTAATTAATAAGATCTTAATGGATATGAAAATGTTTTTCAAACAATAGGGATATATATACTTTGTAGTGGATAATAAATTTAACAATGTATTACAAACTTAACCCTTCTCCAGGTATGAATTAAAATGAATCATATTATTGTCTTGAGGAACTCACCTTCAACCAAAAAGTGAATTTTAAGTTGATGTACCTACATAATTAAGATGTTGTATATTTTATTATGTAAAGAATTAATGAAAGACTTATGGATTTCCTTTAAGGGCAGAAAGATTATACTTTAAAGGGCTAAGGTATATCCAATACTCAACAAAACGTTATAAAGCAGTTTAGATAATGGAAGAAATGAGATAAGTAAGAAGATGTACTGTAATCATTGTAAACATGAAGAAAACAATTACATGTTTGATTTAACGACAATTAAATTGTTGAAATATTTTAACAACATTATATACCTTTAAGATGATATGTTCTCGATGTAAGTGAAGTACCCGATCCCACTATAATTTTGTGTTGGAATAATACATCAATACAGAACAAAGTATGATGGTATATATGAAAAGTACAGTTGTATATATTTTTCATAAGTAAGTTAAAAAGGATTAAGTGATTAGTAATAATGTTATGTTATTATTCTAAATTAATAGCAAAGTATAGGGATCTTGGAGTGAAAATCGTTTCACATAAACCTTGACCATACCAACTAGGAATAGCTACAGAAAGTTATCAAATGTGTAATGACATAATTCATTACATGAGTGAAACCTTTATCGTAGGAATCCTTAGGTGGTAATCTTGACAAGATTATTACGACCGAGTTATCGACCCATAATACCTAAAAATTCTTAACTTAATCTTATTACACATTGTGAATGATTAAACAAAATGGCAAACTAAAAACTTAATAACTTAAGCAACATAAATGAATTTTGATATCTATGACTTGAATGGTTGTGAGGTGAAGGGAACACAAGTTTCAAGTGGCTTATGTGCAGTCACAAAACCAAATAGCTAGCACGATTCCAAAAACTATGGTCATGGTAGTGCATGTAACTGGATGCATTGTCTATTCACCAATTCTTCTTGTTATGGTGTTGAGATTCAGATGTCTGTTACAGTGGTAACTTTGCATAGGACACTAAGAAGACATCACAATTTATCTCATCTTGTAATAAGGCTTAACCAAATAATATATGAGATATATTGGCTTAGGTAGAGCATTGAAGGGGGTCGGGTAGATCTATAAACCCTTGCAGTTTCACATGGTTATCATAGATTTTACAGTAGGATTCTAAACATTATTTAATGATGGATTAATCTATTGTAAGATATTTATCATCGAAGGAATCAAGATAATTAACTAATCTTTGGCATGAATCTACATTTGTTGTAAATTATGTTATTCATTGTAACATAAGATAACTTAAGTTATTCATAACTCTTGTTTGCTAGAATTGAATTGATGTGCATTAAATTCATTGAAGGCATAAAGCTGGATTAAATTAGTTACTATATAAAAAAATTCCCTAGTTTTTTATGAACTAAATAGTGTTATTACATTTTGGTATTAGAATTGAAGGTTGTATCTCTTGTACTTAGTGTGTCCTTATAATAACTAAATGTATTGATTTGTTAAACTGAAAAACAATAGATAAAAAAGGATGAACCATGGGAATGAACCGAGAACAAACTATGTTTTAGGTTGGCGGTAAACAAGTTAGAGAAAATTCTAACACTCCTTTGTGACACATGAAACCGAAGATTTCTTGGATCAGTTGGTTGAGTGTGAGAATGATCAGTTCATTATAAAATAACTTGAACTAATAACAAATTAGCAAGGAGTTACTTGATTTGTCACACCCCACATATTCGATTGAGATTTCCAAAAAGGTAAGTTGTTAAATAGGTGATTTCAGTGCTTGATGTTATGTGAGATTCCTATAGCCTTACTAAATATTGAAAGTGTACTCTTTCTGAATCAAAGGTATGATGTGGGATGATTTCATTATTAAGGTACTTCATCTTATTTCTGTACTTGTAATTGGTTTAGATAATTTGTTATTATGGGTACCCTTGTTGTGAATAGTAAATGCATGATAAAGAGTGACATATACACGGTCACTACATGGGATAGGCTAACATGAATTTGGTTATATATTATAATTCCTTGGACTTGTTGGTGTCCCTTGGCATTTGAATGAAAATGTTTAAGCATTACATGTTTTAAATTTAACAGATCATAATTATACTTTGGTTTATTCTTACCAATGGATGAATCAACCTAGGTAAAAGCAAAGAAAGGTTGATAATGTAATATGATCACGTTTATGTAAATTAGTGCCTAGGCTATGCTCTGTTGGAAGCTCACTTTGGGATTAGGTAAAATTATGAGGGTTTTGATGTTTCCTTATATGTTAGACTAAGGTTGATCATATGAATTAAGTTATGTTATAAAACTATAATGCGAGGATTAATGTTTAAAAATCATGGAGGGGCATGACTACTAAAGGCATGTCTAAGGAAAAACTTAAGTTGTTGATGCATCTAATAATTGTGTTGGCCATTTTATAAGATAATAGTTATGATGAAATATGTTTCATCATTCACTAAGGTTCATAGACCTTACCCGGCAAAATTTTTATGGGAGATTGGTAACTATTATGAATCATCATATATGTTGACTCTGGAATCAAGGTGAAGTGATGTTGACTATTTGATTTACTAAATATGCAAAAAACATGTGATATCTAAGGGTCTAGGTGACTCATACATGGGTAATGGTTTTTTAGATTGATCATTAGTTGATAATTATAATGACCCTGGTCAATCGACCATGTATTTGTTAGAAGTTGATCAACTAAGCTATAGTGGGTAATATTATATATTGTATGCTCTTTTTAAAATAAGTAGTAATTGATTATATGGGCAATGTTATCACTATTATTATTATCTAACCCAATAATGATTGACCATGCAAGTCAATATGTGTAAATGATCATTTTGGAGATTGCTTTTAACCTCAACTAAGTTTGGTGGTGGGGAATGATGACGGTATGGAGTTATAGGACACCTACATGGCACCTTCGACATTAATGGTCATTAATTTCCTTGAACACCTCGAAGCCTCTTCAAAAAGCTACCAAGAAGCATGCAAGGCATTGTAATGTGGTTTTAATTTTATTTTGACTTCTACATGTAGGGTTTTGAGTTATCTATTTTGATCGTGATTGTTGTTTTTGGTGGAAGAAAAACTAGCTAGACTTTTTGTTGTGATTATGGAAAAACGAGGGATTTGTAACATGAATCTCTAAGGGATATTGGGGATTTTTGTTGTGAGTTAAAATATAATTTTTCCCAAGATTTCTTATGGTAAAAGAAGAAGAAATCAAGTTTCCTTTCTTAGGCATGATAATATCTATCTCTTCCTTAGCCACTAATTCCACTTATTATTTGCATGAAAATAAATTACGGCAATAGTTTTGTGTTTTATCTTTGAGTTTTGAGGTTACAAATTTTATTCTTTTGTTGGGTATTATCATGTTGAATCATTTTTAGTTTCGAGTTATATGAAATTTTTGTAATGGTTACAATTCCTTCTATTATTTTTGATTGTGATATTTTTAAAGGGTATATGCATGAATAACCTAGAAAATTTGGGTGTTGATTGATATTTTGTATATATTTTGGCATATATGAGGTTGAATTTTAGTTTGTAAGAGGAGGATTGTTGCTCTCAAACCCCATTTGGGCTTTCAATCGATTTCTGGTTTTGGGTGTTGGTTGATATATATTTAATTGAATGTGGTCAAATTGAATCCTTACATTCAACTACATATTTTTAGGTATCTCTGTATACCTCGATGTTGAATATAGTGTGACTATAAAACCTTTTGAAGGTTATGGTACTCACTTTGTAATCTTCAGAGTAGTATTTTTTGTGGACTTTTACATAAAATCCTTCTATGAAATTTGTTGACTATATTTATTGAAAAACTTTTTAATGTGGGGTGTCCATGGGTGTGTTTATAGTTATAGGTATGTATAATGAATCATTGAATTCAGTTTGGATACTTTTGTAATCCACTGTGGGGTTTGAATGGGATTTGGTATTGATTTTACCTTAAGTCCATTTGATGGAATGTTGTGTGGAATCAAACCTCTGCATTGATATTAGGATTTTCATTGGGTTATAGTATTGTTATGCCTATGCTTTAATTTTGTTTTGATGTTTCAAACTTTTATTAAATTTTTGGAACTTATTATCTTAAATCGATTAAGGAAGACTAGGGTTTATCTTATTGTTACCCAAATATTATAATGTTGTCTATTAAGGTCGATTTGGCCTTAGAATTGGAATTTTGTAATCGCATGGATAATAAGGTCCTTGTTGATGGTGTTATCTATTTTGAGAATGCTCAAAATTCCTTTGAGCTAGTTAGCACCGGTGTGTATCCTTTCATTAGTTGTTAAGCTGTGAAGTCATGGTGTATTTGATGAGCTTGTAGTTGTTGGGATATGCAATTTCATTAGCTAGATCAAACTATACCTACCATGGGAAATTTGATTAGCCATTACACATATTAGAATTGTGAGATATATAGGAAGGTTGTGTGTTCATTGATTTTGATACGGTGGTGAAGGAATCTTGGGTCTTCATTGAGCTAAGGTAAAAGAAAATTACCTTAAAACAGTTGAGTATGTTCAATTACTTGTTAAATTTATAAAATAGTATATTATTTGGTTATATGATTGTCTTATTACCTATGTTTAATATATAATTATTTTGAGACTTAATGGACTCGAAAGCTAAAGTACCTTTGTTTACTAAATGTGACATTATATTGATTTGGGAATCAAATATATATATTTATATACTTGGTGATTGTTATTCTTTAGATTCTTGGAAATAATTAATTCCTTAATAAGATTAATAGTTGGACTTAGTAGATCATTATGTCCTACGAATAATTGTATGAAATTTTTGTGTGTGTGTGTGTCTATATATATATATATTCTATGGTTAATTGATGTGAGTATAATTTCCTGACTATTTCATAGAAGATATCTTGTTTAACGATGAGGTCGTTATTATTTGTATTAACTTGATTAATGTTGGAAATTACCATTAAGGCATTAGAACAGAATGATGTTAGATGAAGTGGTGATTGTAAATTGATTGGTCCTTTTTAGATGTTGAATGATTTTCAAGTTACTATGGTTCTTATAGTTCTAATTATTGCAGCCTTTCATTTATGTAAATACTAAATGGTATAAAATATTAAGTGGGAAATAGGACATATCATGTTAGTTCTTTGCAAACTAGTTGTTGTTAACATTTTGTAGATTGAGTACTCTAAGTTTGCAATGTGAATGATGTTGAAATAAATTAGTTGTTCAATTTGATTGATTAAAGTTGAATTGTATTGCATAGTGAAAATTGTAATTGAGTGAATTACCAGTGTACTGCTTAATTTATTGAGAGGCTAAATTATCCATTTCTGTTATTATCTGTTCCAAAAATGAAATGAATAAGATGTATTGCATATTTAATCAAGTCTTGATTTGCATCAGAAAACTAAATGGGAAGGTTTCTTTATCACATACGATTGTATGATTAGAAACTCATATGAAATAATATAAGGTATTATTAAATAATTAATTATGATGTATTTAAAGAATGATATATGCATGTTTGCATTATTAATGGATCTAGTGGATTATAAATATAAATTTGTATTTATTAATTGAATACAGATTCATATATTATTAATTGAATATTGAAACTACATATAATTGACTCATTTGTATTGAGAAAGTTTAATAGTTATTCCTAATTATGTAAACCTTATGGATTTTTATGATTGTATACATTCAGTGATGAGTTTTACATTTGTGTACTTAAGAAAATATAACGAAAAGGTCATAATTTAATAATTAGGGAATACATAATTAATGCAATTTGCTTCCTATTTAACTCAATGCTTAAGAAATGTGCACAAGCCACTTGTGGAAGTTGATTATATTTTATTATTCAAAACTAAAATATTGACCTTAGGATTGAATAATTAATGTGATGGATATCATTACATAATGAAATTTAATCTATCGTAAACAAATTCAATGAGGTAAAATATCACGACAAACTTATTGTACATGTCGTGATCAACATGCAATTAAGTTGTGTTATAAAACAGAATTTTCCCATCTAGCTAGTCTAGTTGGCACAATCGTGCTCACCTCAATAGATGCACAAGTCTTGTATGGTTGTGTGACTTAAATTACTTTAACTAAGCAGGTAATTTAATTCGATAACTAGATAAATTGATATGGTGATGGGACATGTTTCTATTGATGAATGTGTCATCATGAAACTGAGCATGGCATACATAACTCTGAAACTTTGGCCAAAGTAGTGTATGGTAGTACACTGTCAGGATGCACCTAGTTCTAACATAAGTGTGTAATGTCAGATGGTGTTTGATTAATTTAAATCTTGGTAGACACTTATAACAACACTTGTAAATCAATCCTAAGAATGGCACTCTTCTTTATACTTTTTATACTAAATCGAAAGAGTTTTCTATGGGGGATCGAATAGGATCTAGTTGACCCATAATCTTGTACATGTTTCATTGATTTTTTATCTAGAGAATTGTAGTTCTATTATGTTATATTTTAATGTTAGGTATACATTTAAATCATTGAAGGAATAAGGATTTAAATGTGGGGTATTTAAATCAGTGAAGTACGAAAGCTAATGTAAAATATACTAACAAACATTGATATAATTCAGAAGGGGCTGTAAATGATGTTATTCATTTAAGCATATGACAACTTAAGGGATTTATGTTGGAATTTAATCATTGTTTGTTAAATTCATTGAAGGCCTTAACTATAATTAATGAGTTGATAAAAATCCCTAGTTGAGAAACGTAACAAAGAGGATGTTACATGATTGTTGAGCTATCTCAATGGAAGATTTAGAACTTGAATCCAATATAGAATTTAAACCCAAGAAGGGTACGTGAAGTAGACATGTGTGGATTGTTTACTGTGAAGGCATTGTACAGAAAGAAAAAGGATAGAATAGAATTTGTAGTTAAATTAAAACTAAAAAAGAGAAAAATAATGACAAGAGCATTAGCTCTTCTTCACATGTAACTTTAGCAAAAGTGGTGGAAACATTATGCCAAAAAATGTAGACTTCCAAGTTGAATACAATAGTAAGACTTGCTTAAAAATTCCAAAAAGGAGAACAACAACACCGCATTGGCTAAAGAAAAGGGACAAGTTTTTCTTAACATGATATTAGGTAAGTTAAGTAGGAATTCTTGTTGCTAATTTAAACTTTGATACTAACACAGTTGAGTTTCTTTTATTTAGTGATATCTAAAAACTAAAATTGAAATCTAATTTTTCCTTACCATATAAAAAGATATTTATTAAAATTTGCAAACTTGTGTCTTTCATTATAACATTGATTTTTCTTAAGTTTCATCATAGAACTTGGAGATTGTAAGTGAGTTCATTAAAGAACTCAAGAAATAATGAATAATTTTGACTGTTTTGATGTAAATCAATGTTTTTGATAATATTAAAGAAAACAAATACCTAGAGGGTAGGCAAAAACAACAATCCAAAAGGCAAAGAAAATAAAAGCTCAAATGTTGTAAATAATCATTGGCAACAATTAAAGGATGAAGGTATCGAAATATGTAAACCATGGATGAAATTTGGTAAAACCATTCATAAAAAGGAAAATTGATGGGTACATTCAAAATAAATTGGGAATTTCACAAGGTAAATTTTGGAAATACAAGTAAAATAATGAATCAAAAAAGCTTAGGAAGACCGAAAGGTGATAAAAACAATGTTTTCCTCATTAGTTTCAGCTATATTTAGCTTTTATTTTTACTATCTATATTATATATTAAATAATATTACTGATAGGAATGACTGAAAAATGACTAAAATTATGTCATATTCCTACTATGTGACATGCTTTTATTGGTTAAAAGGCTATTACTGACCACAATAAATTTGAATGCGAGATCTGAAAATTGTAAGTTTTTATAAAAAATTTGATTTTTCTCCTTTATTGCTAGATATAATCCTATGTTTGATTATTATGATTGTATTAATGATTGAAAATCATCAGGAAAATGATTCATTAAGGGGGTAAGTATGTCACATCCCACAATTTTTCATTTTTTTTTGTAAAATAAATTATAGAATTAAATAATTTATGAGTAACACGGCGATCAATGTGCCGCATTACACTATTCAAGATACGGTTATGCACATGTACGCGTAGCCTAAAGGGTATACATACTTGTGCACAACTCTATGCATGACATCGCAATGGCTCTTGTTTTCACATAGTCATAAATTGATTAATGTTGTAATTTATTTTGCATACTTGTATTCATGGACCTACATTAACTTGTTTTCTATTGATGATGGTTTCGTAGCCATTTTGGATGGCTATGTTGCGTGTTGCGAGAATACTTACATGATTACTATAGTTATTAATATTATTGTTTTACCTGTCATGCTTTGAGAGTGATGACTTGCAAGTGTGACTGGAATGATACATAATTGCATTGTATTTTGATAAGTGAGGTAATGTTTAATGTTAAAGAATTTTCTAAGTCTTTTGGCATTATGGTGGTCATTGACTATATAGTATTGTAAATGCCATCCGTGAAGGAGCAAGTAAAGTTGGTGATTTCTTATGATACATTTTTATTATACTTTATTACAAAAATGATGGTACATTTACTTAAAATGTGATTAGTTAGTTATTCATTTCATCATACGATCATTAAAGTTCTTAACTTGATCATCATTCGATTGAGTGAACTTTTTCGGTTTGATATTGGTCTTGTACCAATCGTGATAATGAAATAATCCTTAAAATATGATAAGACGGTTGGGTTTTTCCATTAGAAAACCAAGTGTTTTAGTACGAATTAATGTTTATGCAATAACAATATTAATTAAGAAGATATTAAGGGATATGAATTTTTTTCAAACAATAAGGATATATATAATTTGTAGTGCATAATGAAGTTAACAATGTATGACAAACTTAACCCTTCTCCTAGGTATGAATTAAAATGAATCATAATTTTTCTTGAGGACCTCACCTTCAACCAAAAAGGGGATTTTAAGTTTATGTACCTACATAATTAAGATGTTGTATATATAATTATGTAAGTAATTAATGAAAGACGTATGGTTGTTCTTTAAGTGCATTAAGCTTATACTTCAAAGGTCTAAGTTATATCCAATACTCAACAAAATGTTATAAACCAATTTAGATAATTAAAAATATGTACATGTAATCATTGTAACCATGAAGGAAATAGTTACAAGTTTGATTTAATGAGAATTAAACTACTACAATCCTTTAACAACATTATATAATTTTAAGATGATATGTTATGAATGTAAGTGAATTACCTTATCCCACTATAATTTGGTGTGGTAGTAGTACATCGATACGAAACAAAGTACGATTTTATATATGAATAGTACAGTTGTATATATTTTTCATAAGTTAAGAAGGATTAAGTTATTAGTAATAATGTAATCGTTATCATTCTCAATTAATAACGATGTATAGAGATCATGGAGTGATAATCGAGTCTTGGGAACTTTTACTATACCACTGGGGATAGCTATGGGAAATGTATCAAATGTGTAATGACCTAAGTCATTACGTGAGTGAAACCTTTCTCATAAGAACCCTTAGGTGGTACTTACTATATTCTTGTGACCCGATTATCGAGCCATGATACCTACAACTTCTTAACTTAATCTTATTACACATTTTGAACGGTTAAACAAAATGGATAATTACAAACTTAATAACTTAATAAAAAGAAATGAATTATAATACCTATGACTGTAATGGTTATGAGGTTAAGGGAAGATAGGTTTCAAGTGGCTTATGTGCAGTCATGAAATTAGGCTAGCTAGCACCATGCCAAAAATACGGTCATGGTAGTGCATGTAAATGGATGCATTATCTTTTCACCAAGTCTTCTTGTTATGGTGTAGAGATTTAGATGTTTGTTACAGTGGTAAATTTCTATAGGACACTAAGAATACATCACAAGTTCTCTCAGCTTGTAATAAGGCTTAACCAAATAATCTATAGGATAAATTTTCTTAGGTAGAGCATTGAAGGGGGTCGGGTAGATCTACAAACCCTTATAGATGCACATTGTTATCATAGATTATCTGGTTAGATTTTTAACATTATTTAATGTTGGATTAATCTGTTGTAATATATTGATCATCGAATGCATCAATATAATTAACTAATGCTTAGGAATAAATCAGTAGTTAGTGTAAATGATGTTACTCATTGCAGTGTAAGATAACTTAAGGGATTCATAATTCTTGCATGCTAGAATTTAATTGATGTGCATTAAATTCATTGAAGGCATAAATTGTATTAAATGAGTTAGTATTTAAAAATTCCTTGGTTTTGATGAAGTAAATAGTGGTGTTACTTGAACATGCTATAAATATGATGCATCCGATTCATCTCCAAATGAATTTTTTTCCTCCATAATAATCCACTAACCACAATTTTTCTAATTTTCACAGAATTTTATAGGTGTTTTTATTCTTATGTTTTATTGTTTAAATCTTTGACTCAAATTTCTATTTCGATTTTCTCTTGCGATCACACTAGAATTGCATCAATTTTATTTTAACATTAACTCTAGTTCTCTTATACAAACACTCAAATTGACATGAGAAGGGTGGGATATAGTTAATGGATATTGGAGTTGAAGTAACCTTGTGTTGCTTACATAATATTTTACAGAACACAAACTCAAAATTCAATTCCCCCATCTAGTGGAAGTGTGATTGTGCTCTTTGAAACAACATGTATGTAACTAGAATTTATCTCTTAAACACTTGATAATGTTTTCTTTGACTTGGATTTGAATACTCTTGGATTTAATTTTCTTACTCTTATCCTAGTCTAAAGTGATTCAAACATGTATGATGGATGCTTCTAGTGCATTCTATTGAAATAGGGAATAACAAAGTAACTTTATCAATGCTTGATAGTTATTTTCTAGATGAGATATTGATAAGTTTTAGGTGAGTAAATGAGTGGGTTTAATTTGTATTTATATAAATCAAAGAGAAATATTTCACATATAAGTTGGACTAAGAGAAATAATTGACCCATAGAAATATTTCCACCCATATATTCAATTTTGAGAAACCAAGGATAATATTGACCAACAATTACATTATGAACTAGTCAATCATGTCTTTACTAGATGGATATATTTATTGGATAAGAAATCTCACTTGATGATCTAGAAGGGTCTACACAAAATATTTAATTTATTTTACTGACACATGTATTCCTATGGGTGGATTTTTAGTGGAATGAGATATTACAATCCTTGATAACATAAGATATTGATTTTAATATAATGCGTGAACAAGTAATGTATAAGGGATATAAGTAAAAACCAACATTAAAACTACCAAATGAATAATTTTAGGTGTCTAAATTATCCTTACCCCATCTCGATTGGTATTATGATTATTGCACTACATACTAATAATCCAAAGAGGTATTAATCCATACATAGTTCTCCTAATCCCCTAATGGGGTGAATATTAGTAGATAAAATAAAGAAGATGAATCCCTCAATTAAACCATCAAAACTTGGTAATCAACACTTGGATTGATTATACTTCTTTGATTTTTATATAGGAAACAATAGATTCATCCACAGTTTAGGTAGCTTGTTTACAATTGAGCTCTAAGGGATGGATGCCTTAAATTCGTTTCTCATGATATTATTGGAGTGTGTTTGATATGAGATCTCTTAGATGTGTCATAGATGTGTTTAATGGGATAATATGTATGTGTTTATATATTATATATATGAAAAATTGAATAGTTTTTCTTCTCAACTGACCCTAAGTTGAATAAAGTAACTAATGCATTTAATAAAGATGATATCTATAAAAATAAAGGACATGTTCATCTACATGTATAAGTTTCTTATTGAACATGTCTAACGTACACAAATCTATCTATACTAAATATGGAATCAAATATGAGATAAGAGGTGGTTTGTAGATAGTTTGAAGATGCTTTTTGTATAATGTACAATGATTTTAAAGTGTTAAGCTAGATAATTGGCTATGACCTAATGGACTTTGGGTATGAGAAAGACCTAAAGGTTTTAAGTTAGTAAATATGTAGGTGAATGGTATATTGTTAAAATAAATGTAAAATTTATATTTCTAAGTTCTAAAGATCAAATTTTTGGGTACTTAAATTTCCACCTTTAATCTCACATCAAAAAAAAAAATTATTAAAATAAAAGAACAAATTAATACAAACCTCACAACCCACTCATGGGGAAAATGGTGTGAAATTGATGAGTATTCCCATGGTCCAATCCAATGTGAAATATGTAACCACACGAAAAATGTGTTTTATTTCTTAATAGAGATATAAAATCAACATAATAAAAATTTAAATATGTAAAGTAAAATAATCCATAAAATGATGGTAAGATATTTACATATAATAAATGAATAATTTAAAGAATATGAAAAATATAATGAATATAAACACAATAAAAATATATTTATGGGCCAAGATTCCCTAATATTAAATATATTCAAAAATAGAAGAATAAACTTAAGGTAGGGCAACACCATATAATAATCCTTAAGGAAGGATTAACTCCAGGATCTTCCAAGATGGAAATTCCTCTTCAAGAGGATACCTCCAATATCCTTATATCAAATGGATGAATCAACTCATATATGACATATATCATAATTATATTCATGTTCATTATATATGCATGCGTTAATCTTAATGGATGGGTAACACATAATCCCAATGTAGGTTAACGTGTTACCCAATATATAACTAATTCCTATGTGACATCATATATTATAAACATATAACTAAGGGGATACATGACAAATGTTGGTTTATCTATCAACCCATATATATTATAATATCATATATCTAAGTACATAATATTACATACCTCCTTGAAATGTTTTGTCTCGAAATATGAGAGGTTATCATGTATTGAGTGTGCTTCAAATCATTGCACATATCACCATACTTGATCATCCAACCTTTCACATGTGATCTTAGTGGGTGATATATTTACAAAAATAGTTATGTAATCTCTCTACTACTATAATTTTTTCCTTTACCATAGCTTTTCCTCATAAGATTCCATGCATACCCATAATGATTATTATTTTGATTCCATATTACATAATTGTTGTTATATTGTTTCCAAATATAGCCATAATGATGATTCCTCCAATTCCTCATATATCTATATCAGTCACTTCTCTTATGTGATTTTATATTCCTCCTTTATTTTTTCCTCTCATGAGAATATGGTTGTCTATATCATGCATCATTAATATTCTCAACTTTTTCTTCTACTTTTGTTACCACTTCCACATTTTCAATTTCTAGCTCCTTTGTATCTTGAGTAGATAATTTTTATTTTCAATTTATTTTTTTCTTCTTCTAACTATGTGTTTATGCTCTAATTCATATTCTTAAAATTTATTCTCACACTCAATCTTGACTTTTATTTATTCTTCAATAAGTATGATATCTTGCATGGTGACTTTATTTTCTCTTGTACCATATCTTCGTGAACTTATTTTTCACATTAATATTGATGGTTTCAAGGTATCTAACCAATGATATCCTATAAAATGTACAAACCATAAATATCTAAAGCATACCATTATAAATACAAAACATACTTTTCCTTAGTGAGATTCAAATCCTTACAAACTTGAATTTTCTTTTTATCCATTTGACATTCCTTGATATTGCTTGCTTAAAGATTTATATGTTGATCTACATCCATGTTGATGAAATTATAATTATTGATATGTTTTATGGAAATAATTATCTTCTTTATTTGAGTGTACCCTTGAAACTGAAATATTAAAGATTCCTTGTTTAGAGTTACATTGTTAAATTACTTATCATTTACTTTTTCATCATCATGATCCTTTACCTCTCTTTATACATAATTTATATCCTATTATTTTCCATAATATTCTTCTATTCTTCATCATCATAATCATCATCATCATCATCATCATCATTTACATACTCTTCCGAACATTATCATCATTTTCATCTTCATCTTATTTTTCATTATAATTTACATCTTCTTCCTCAACATCTCATCATTTCCTTCTTCTTATTATTCATTGTTTTATCCTATATCCAAGATAACCAATTCCATTTTCTCCCAATATAATATAAACTCTCTTGTTTCTATTTAGAGAACCAAATCCCTGTTGGATCACAAATACAAATTGAAAACCTAAGCCACCTCATTAAAAATGAAAAATAAGTCCACTCAAATTGGATCCACCATTCCCTAGTATCAATCTCACCATTTCCATAAAAATATCTCACCCCGTGATGTAAAAAAATAGAGTTTCAAGAAAAAAATCATTTGACTAAGATTTGACCTTTCAATTTGAGAGATATTTCAACCTCAAATAATAAAATACAAAGAAAAACACACTTTAAACATTTGAGAGATTTTCAAAAATGTATAAAAATCATAATTTTTTTGAAAATGGTGGCCTATAGAGTAAATTTGTTACAAACCCTAATATAGCAATAACTTCCAAAAATAAATTTAAAAAATGAAATTTGGAGTTATCTTCTAAAATAGTTTTACAAATCTAGAAAATAAAACAAAAAAATTCTCATGTTTTTGTAAGATATAGATGAATATTTAAAATTAGGTTTCAACCCAATTTTTCCCAAATAAATACTTTGATACCACTTTGTAAGATCTTCACATATAATAAATGAATAATTAGACCAATGTGTATAATATAATTAAAATAAACACATCATGAGAGATATTTGTGGGCCAATATTCCGTAATATTTAATATATTCAAAATTAGAAGAATACTCTTAAGGTAGGGAAACACCATACAATACACCTTAAGGAATGAATAACTCTATGATATCCCAATATGGGAATTCGACTTCGAGGGGGATGCCTCTAATATCCTTCTACTAAGTAAAAGACTCAACTCATACATGACATATCTCATAATGATATTCATCTCCTTTATATGCATGCATTAATATTAATGGATGGGTAGTACCTAACTCCAATGAAGGATGAACATTACCCAATATAAATAATTCCCATGTGACCTTATATATTATAAACATATAGCTAACTAATGGGGATATGTGCCACATATCAGTAGATCCATGAACCCATATACATTATAATATCAGCTCCCTAAGTACATAACAAATGACTACAATTGATTGGTTATGTTGAAATTTTCCCCAATGTGTTGCATGAAAAACTTGCATAAATATCTAATGTGAGACTAGAAATGAGATTTTTAAACTAGTGTATCGGTATTGGGCCACTAAGAGAGCCAGTTGTATTAATCATTAGATAACTAAAATATTTAGGTGTATCATCCATTGGGCCACTTGATAGAAATGGGTGTATTACCCATCAAGCCAATAAGAGAGTTAAATTTATCAACAATTAGACCATCTAATGAGTTAGATGACTTTGTTAGGGATACTAAAAATATGATATGATACTAAATTATATACTTGTGCAAGTCCATACCAATGTGAACTAAAATATTTCATAGGTGTAACTAATTTTTAAGATGAACACGTACCTTCTGGATAATGTAAAATTCACATGAACTAAATGAGTGCCATGAATTTATCTCAGCCTATGAAATAAATATGATAAATTTCATAAATGAATTGGTGATATGTAATAATGAATTTGTATCAAGTTCATGTAAATTATGATGTGAACTTGTAATGATGAACTTGTACCAAGTCCACGTTAATATGATAAATGTCATAGCTGAATATATAATTTTTAATGATGAACTTGTTGCAAGTCCATGTGTGTAAAGATAATAATGGTCTCGTATAATATCCTATTTCTCTTCTTAATAACATAGATTAGGAAAAGAAGGAAACCATTCTAATTCCACATACAAGAGGATTGTATTGTGCTAATTTTTACTTATAAAAAGATATAATCCATGATTTATTTAATATATAGGTTTTTAAATCCTAAGTCTAAGATAGGGGTAGTGTCTTACTAGAATCCTAACTGCATAATTATTATATGAGGATATAAAATGTAGAGATATTATTGTAAACATTGGTTATAACGATCAATAGATTGTATTTCCTAAAGGGAGGATTATAAGGTAAGGAGTGATTGATAATAATGCAATAGATTAATAATATGTTAATGTATTCATGACTAATCAAATATTTAATTAAATATGAAATAATATAAAGGAAATGAGAGGTTAGAGATACTTACTTTTGTGAAGATACCATTGGTGCATTAAATTTTGTTAAGGTCTAACAACACCTTATAAGATATTTGATGTGGGGACCACAAGTGAATAGAAAAATACATATGAATACATATTTTTAGTGAATTAAAATGCTCCAAAATATGTAATAGAATAATAAGTGAAAGTTTATGTTTTAGGGATCTTAAAGGAAAATTCTCCAAGAGTAAAATCCTAAATAAAAAAGACTAAATTTAATACCTTTGATACCTCTAAGGGAAGATTTTGAGCTCAAGAAAATAAATTAATGATGATGATGCATGATGAGAAACAAAATCAAAATCAATGTATATATAATGTACATGATTATGCATTATAGTTCCCTCTAGTCGGTGGAATTAATTGTGGTCAATGTATTTTGTTGTTAGAAATGAAAGATAGATGGTATAAACCATGGTAGATGTATTCATGCTAAGGAATTTAGACTAGTTAACAAAGGAATTAACACCAAGTAAAACCTAGCCTAATTCCTTAAACAAATACATCAAGATAAATCATGGAAATAAGCTAAATAAATTGCAAAAATATTAAAATAAATAATGAAAACCTCCCTTCATTGAGTGGATGTGATTTTGATATGTGGGGTATTTCCTTTCAAGCCTAACACAAGCCATGAATGATCAAGGAGCTTGATAAAATAAGATATCTCCTCAAAATGGCATAAAATACATATTTGAATATTCTCTTATTACTTTAGCAAGTAGTGGGTTTTCTCAAGTTAGAAAGCCTTCCAATAATACAAATGCTCTCTTGAGTAATGAGTATCAATGTCTTACAAGGACATGGTGTACTTTGGTAACGAGGTACTAGGTTTATTTTATACATTTCCATTATGGGAGAAGCACAAATTTTAGTGAATGTTGGATACTAGAGATGTAGAATTAGGAGTGGATAAACATTATTAGAAATGATTAATTAGAATTAAAGACCATGAGAGTTAGAGAAGGTTTAATTAATAAATTTTGATTAATTAATAGGTCAAGATTATCTTGTAGAATCTATTTAGAGGAGATGTAGAGGGAAATTGGTGGAATTAGAAGGATTTGAGATGGGTATTTAATTAATAAGAGGGTTTATTAATTAGATACAATATTGTGAAAGGGGGATTAACTAAATAAAATGGTAATTCATTAATTTAAGGGGAATTTTAACTAACCAAATGATGTTAATTGGCATCTATGATGGGGATAATTAGCATAAGGTTTCTAATTATAGTGTGATGAAGGGAAAAAGACAATTAGTGTAATTTTAGTTTTAAAATTGCACGTTGGAAATTAGGTGTCTAAATCTACCCCTCTTTGATGTCGTGAGAAGTGTGAGTGACACCATTTGAAATATTACTAGACAAATTTATTTTCTAATGGTAGAAGAAAAATTAGTAGGATGTACAATGCCCTGAGCGTCGACGAGGTCATAAAAGAAGGCGATGGATGCTCAAAAAGAAGAGAATGGGGATCACAACAGAAGAAAATCCCATCATAGCTGAAACCATCATGACAAGGGCAATATATAGGAGGGAGGGGTAAAAACAATTCATTTTCACCCTCTCAATTAGTAGGAAATAGCTTTTTATGATCGCAATGAGTAGAGATGATGACATCGAGATTATGCACCATGTAGAGGGAGTTTAATGGTACTCGATGAATGCACCAATATGAGGATATGGTAGGTGACATTGTGTATTATATATATATATATATATATATATATATATATATATATATATATTTATTTTTTTTTTTTTATTTGGTTGTAATAAATGCCCCAAAACCCTTGGTGCCGATGGATGTTGAAATTTACGTTGGTTAATTTCAATGGTTTTTCCGCTAGGTCATAGGACCTTTGTGCAAATATTGGTGGGTTTTCTTGTGTAATGGTGACTTTGTTATAAGTAGTAGTGACCTTGCTAAAATGGGTAGTTGTAGCTGTTTTACATTTTTAGTAACCTTGATGCATTAACGACTTCACCCCATGTAGTGAAGGCATTTCGAAAAATGATGATATTGTCCTATATAGTGGTAGCCTTGTTAAAAACAATGCTTTTACCCTAAATAGTAGTGGTTTTGATAGTTGTAGAAATTTTCCTTTAACTTGTAGCAAATTTTCCAAAATATAGCTTGAGTTAACATTTTTGATGAGTTTTATAATTTTTTGTAAAATGGGTTGTCTATATGTGATTTTTGTGATTACAGAATGATTAGGCGTGATATAGTTTTATAAGTGCCTATCCTATGCATTATAAATTTATAGACACTACATACTCATGATTGGTAGATTTTGAGAGACTTGGATTAATATTATATAGCATTGATGACAATTTTATGAGAAAACATACCACTATTGACTACATTAGTAGAGATATGGCATTTAGATATGAGCACATTTCAGCTCCTAAAAGGGAAGATGAATGTGAAATTGGAGGATGTGCATAGGATATTATGGTTACTAATCACCAAGGACCTAATTTAATATGACATGATCACCTTATATTACGATATGATCCAAGCCACAAGATGTACTCGACCTACCCAAGCGGTGGAGCACCAACATAATACATCACGATTTTTTAACAAAATCGATTGAGGATATACCTATTATTTTGATGGCTCTTTTCAGCAACATATTTTTCTTGACAAGATTGGATAATCTCACGCAATTGGTTATATGGGATTCATCGTGTTGCTATCAAGATTTAATCTCCTTCACAACTTGAACAGCATCATGAACTTGCACAAGACACTCAACGATAGATAGATGGTTTGTATGTCATTTGTAGCTAGGGAGCACACCTATTTGCTTGTTTACATTCAATATTTGAGGGAGTGGATAGCACCTTCATAAGGGTTTTGATCTAACCCTCACTATTTTAGGTTGTGCCTATCAACCAAGGCAAGAGAACCTATATTGCAGCCCTTATATGGTAAAGGAGGTAGAGATATCCTTGTGTTTTGCATTATGACATGAAAGAGGCCTTGTGAAAACATGATCAAGTATCCATTATCCAAACTCAAAGGATTTGTCACTAATAAATGATGGAAATGTTATCAAAACAAGGCTAGGGCTACTAAAGACATGATAAAACCCTGATATGTTTTGTGCATTTTTGTGAAAGGATTGAGTTCTTTTGTGGACACACAATGCAAATGCAGGGGTAGTATAGGTAGGATGAGTTAGTTTAAATGATATTTTGATGGGAGAAGATTGGACAAGACAAGATAAGGAATTACCCACTTCTTTGGGAAGCTTTGCAAAATAATTGCAACACCTAAACAATAGAGATGTTTCAATGAGTTTGAAGTACTCTTTCAATTAGGATGTGTGCACAAATGGAGGCCCAAATCTACACTATTCCACACAAACTTTGATAACCTGCCACAAAGGCTTGAAGCAAAATATCAATGAAGCATTTAGAAACCCTTATTAGATCATGACTTAAGGTACACCCAAAAGTTTACAAACACCCTCAATTTACAAGGAAGGTAAGATGAATTTAAATCTGTTTATCTTCACTCAAATGAATGCTCTTCTGAATGGAAGATTGTAGATGCCTTCAAACCCTCTATAAGAAATGAGACCATGTATGACCAACAAAGATCCCAAACACAAGATTGCAACATGAGCATGAAACACAAATTGAAAACATACTGAAATACAAGTGTATGCAAGCTTTGCCAAGAGATAAAACCAGTCAATCCATAAATTTTGATCAAATACACCAGCAAGGGAATGTTATTAAGACAATCTCAAAGCTTTTTGATGGCTTTACAGCTGAAACCAACTCAACATGATGAACATTTGATGCAAACAGGGATCAAAAATAGCTCATGCAGATAGTTTCTCCAAAAGAAATGGAACACTTCCAGCTTTTCCTCCTGAAAATTCTTCTCTCTTTGTCCAAAATTTTCAATGAGACTTTACAAAATGCCTCCAAATTGCATAATATTTCCTATGCCAACTTGGATCCTTGCATCCCAAGTAAAGAATATGCCAAAGGGATCAAATTTGTTACAAAACTCTTATCCATTTCATGAAAATGACATCAAACTGTAAAACAACTCACAAAATGCCAGAGATGCACAAATATTTTAAAATATTGCATGGATTTGGATCCTTATCCATCCTGGATCACATGTTTGTCATTCCACCATGCCAAAGCATGCATTTGCAATCATTTTTCACCTTTTATTCATTACTTTTCACCTCTATAACCTTTTATTTTCACCTTTCACGTTTTTCACGGGTCTAGGGAAAAATTTCATCAAAAAACATCACAAGCCATCAAATTAGCTCCCAAAAATGGTGCCATTGTTCTCAGAAGGCTGAGGGGATGTGGATTCATATAAAATTTCATGTGAATCGGTGTAGAAATGGTGAATCCAAACTCCCTGGAGCTTCCATGGCGCCAAAAATGAAATTACACAGTTGCCGTCGATTTTGGATTAAAAAAAACACCAACCGTCCACGTGTCAGATTCAAATCCCCTTCAAAAATGCCAAAATTACCTTTTTTACCATAAGGATAGGGCAAGACACATGTCGAAACATGATTGGGGCGGGCCCCCAAACCTTAAAACGCATTTTAAACCCTTTTGAACTTTGGGAAAATTTTGAAAATTTTCCCGCGAGCCCCCTGGACATGCCACATGTCCTCCTGTGGGCCCTACGAAAACTATGGGCAAAAATGATGACTTTTGCTCCTTTTTTGAGAAAAGGAAAATTTCCTCAAAAACCTCTGTGGGCCCGAACACCCGCTGCTTCTTCTACCACGTGCCGGTCTCTCATTCGTTGCGGAGCCGACCCATCCAAATTTGCCTTCAATTATCCACAAGTGAAAAAATCTTCATGAGCCCACACTCTCCATCTCCACTCTTTGAAATGTGCCATGTGTCACCCCCTGATTGGATGTGGGGGACACATTCACCTTTCCCATCGGGGCCACGGACAAGTTTTTGGTTTTGAGATTTTTCGCCAAAATTTGTAAATTTTTCAACATTTCTTCCGCCAAATCCGGGACATGTGTCCATTGTTCATTGGAGGCGGGACTCTCAAGCCAAAATTTTCTTTTTACCTTTTGAAGTTAAAAACTTCAAATTCCTCCAAACCTCTGCCCCTCCATTTCATCCCCCTGCATACGTGTCACTTTCCTATTTGATGCGGGCCTTCGGGCAGAAAATTGACCTTGAGAAATTTGCAAAAATGAAGGCAAAATTTTTAAGTGACCTCCACCACCCACTCGACCTTCCTGGACATGTGTCCATTTTTCATTGGAGGTGGTACTCTCAGGTCAAAAATTTCCCTTGATGACTTGAGCCAAAAACAACAAAAATTTTAAGTCCCCCGCCCTCCACCTGTCCTCCGAGCCATGTGTCATCATACCATTTGCTGCGGGCCTTGGGTAAAATGTTGATTTTAAGAAATTTTCCAAAATGGAAGAAATTTTCCTAAGTGCGGCCCGCCACCTGCCAATCCATCAACCAATCAAATCGTGCCATGTAGGCACAAAAATGTAAAGATGCAGAGCCACGTACAAAAAATTTCACTTCGCTAAAATTTCAAAAAGTGACAAGTTATAACATTTTTTCGACCATCCCCAGCCAATAGGAGCTGCCACATCAACATAAAGGTTGCAATGATAAATTTGACGGCTCGAGAGCCCGTCAAAATGTGAAAAATACAGGGAATGCCCTAGAAACCAAATTTTTTGACATAGAAGGTAGAATTCTTGGTTTTGAATCAATTGAATCACGTTTTATCATCAATTTCGGCCTGGGGATTAGGATTTCAACTTCTAGAAACTCATATTCGATCCATTTCAAGTTTTTGCACGATTGGCAATGGAAAAAACAGCACATCCCATATAAGTGAAAAAATTAGGGCACAACAAGGGGGAAACTTGGATTTTGTTTGAATTTAGGGAAAAATGAGGGCACTTTCAATGCATTCAAATGGGAAACATGAATTACAGGCCACCAGATAGAACAAATGAACGCTTTGGAGAAAAATTGGGCATGGAAAATTAGAGCAAAGTGTGTAAAGTGAATATTTGCACCAACATTGGCTCTTGCTGGGGATGGGCACTCCCAAGTGAGTGCCACAAGATCACAATGTAGACCAAGTGCCAAAAATCCATTGGGCAAGGAGTCTAAAAATGCAGAGCAGCCCAAAAACTAGAATTTTCACCAAAAAGGACCAAGAAAACCAAACCAACAATGGTTGCCAAGGACAAAAGGGAAAACCACAAGCCAACAACAGCAAAGAACAAGGCAAAGACAAAACAAAAACAAGGGCTATACAAAATGTACAACTTGTGCATACCTCACATGGGGATTTAATCCAAGAAATGTTTCAAATGTCTGCCATTAACATGTAGCTCCAGAAATCCCCATCCAAATCCTTGAGAAAAAATGTATTTTCTCCAATCCTGATATCAATGGCATAAGGGCCCATCCATAAAGCATCAAACTTGCCATGCTTTCCCTTTTCTTCATGCCTACTATCCCACAACAAAACCAGATCTCCAACACTGAAAGCTCTAGGGGTGACCTTCTTATCAAACAACTTATTCAATTTCTCCCTAAATTTGACATGCCTTTGGTGAGAAGCTCTTCTTTCTTCATCCAGCTCAATGATTTGATTTACCCTTGATTCATATGGGCCATGTTCTTGATCTTCTAACTGCTGGGTAAACTAAAATGTGGACAATTGCAAATGTAAGGGAAGCAATGTTTGTGTTCCATAGACCAATTCAAATGGACTCTTACCAGTTGCTCTTTTTGGAGTGATCCTATCTACCCATACTACAAATTTTAATTACTCTCCCCACTTCTTCTTGTTGATCTCCAAAGTCCTAATAATCTTGAGCAAGTTCTTGTTACTTGATTCAGCTTGCCCATTCCTTGTGGATTGTAATTTGAAGAATAAGTCAAATTTATCCCATATTCATTACACATTGCCATCAAAGGCTTGGCTCTAAAACACATAGCATTATCAGATACAATCTTAACTGGAACCCCAAATCTACATATGATATGATTCAACAAGAAATCCATTACCACTTGGTGTGTTGCCTTTCTAGATGGAATGGCTTCAACCCATTTTGTAAAATAATCAGTTGCAACAAGGATCCATTTATGACCGTAACTAGAGGGATCTGAAATTTCACCAATGAAATCCATTCCCCATTGTTTGAAAGGAGCTTCAATTGATACAGTTTGCAAAGGAAGGGAGCCTGAAGCTTTCAATCTTCCTGAAAAATGTTGGCAACTATCACACAATCTAACCAAACTAGGTTGCATCTTTAAAAAGAGTTGGCCACCAATAACCAGCTCTCAAAATCTTATGTGTTGTCACTCTACCAGAAAAATGTCCTCCACAAACTCCCCCATGGAAATCATAAATCAACTTGGGAGCTTCATCTTCGATTATGCATTTCAAGAGGACACCTTCGAGTTTCTTCCAAGCTAGCCCAAGGTCTCGTTATGATATATTTCTAAGAAACCAGCTTGAGGGCTCTTTTCTGATTTTTATTCAAGTGACTAGGATAGCATAGGTTCTTGAGGTAGAAGACTACATCCTTGTACCATTCAGAATTCATCAATTTTTCAAGTAGACCTGCCCTTTCTTCCTCTAGCTAATTCACTTCTACATTTTGCAAATTACTCTCAAACATGAGCTTGGCAAGACCCAAACCTCTTACCAGCTTTGTTGTCTAGATATCCATATCATATTCTTGTAATTTGTTGACCCATCTACATTTCTTGCTTGATATCTCCATTTCGATAATATGTCTTTAACCATTGTATGAGGAACATAGGCAACAACCTTTGAACTCAGTATATAGGGCCTGAAAATCTTTGTTGCTTTTACCAAAGTAAACACTTGTTTCTCCATAATTGTGTACTTCAGTTCAGCTACTTGTAAAGCCTTACTAAAGAAAGCAATAGGCCTCTTAGCTCCATTCTCATCCTTTTGTAACAAAACTGAAGCAATAGTAAATTCAGAGGCAAAGGAAAAGATTTGGAAAGGTCTCTTATAGTTTGGAGCTGCCAAAATAGGTGCATGCTTGAGTGCATCCTTTATTCCTTCAAAATCTTGAATGGAAGCCTCTTCCCATTTAATAACTTGATCCTTTCTTAGCATGCTTTTGATTGGGAGAGTTAGCTCAGCAAAATTAGAAACAAACCTTCTAATGAAATTGATTTGGCCAAAGAAAGATTGAATACCTTTCTTGGTTCTTGGAATAGGCACCTTGCTAATTGCTTCCACTCTTTCAGGGTCTATCATAACACCTTCTTTAGACACAATATGTCCCAAAAACTTGGCCTTTTGCATGCCAAAATGAAACTTATTTGGATTAAGTGAAATGCCATACTCTATACATATGATCAGCATTTTTTCAAGGTGTTGCAAATGGTCTACTCACTGCCTTGAAAAAACAATCACATCATCTTGGTAAACCGCAACAAATTCATTGATATAACCAGCAAAGGCAACATCCATTTCCCTTTGAAAATTATCACCAGCATTCATCAATCCAAAAGGCATCCTTACAAAAACATAAGTACCCCAAGGAGTAGTGAAGGTTGTCTTTAATCTTTCTGATTCTTTGACAACTACTTGGTTGTATCTAGAGAAACCATCCAAATTTGAAAGTGTCTCTCGACCTGCTACAAGCCACAAGATATTCTCCATGTTTGGCAATGGGTAATTGTCCTTCATAGATGCTTTGTTTATATTCCTAAAATCCACACAAAGTCTGATATCTCCGTTCTTTTTCCTAACTAACACAAGGTTGGCAACCCAAGAAGAGTATCTAGTAGGTTGAATGATGCCACCATCTCTCAATTTCTTCAACTCTTCTTGCATTTTCATGGAAAGCAGTGGGTTAATAGTCCTTTGTTTTTGTCTAAATGGCTTAGTTTTGGCGTCAAGAGGGATCTCATTCTGAAATAAATCTTCTCTATATGCCTTCACTCTCCGAATAAGACCGTGCAAGGCAGTCTTGATACTTCTTTAAAAGTTGGGAATAGGATCTGCTTTCTCCTCTTTCTTGAGATGGCTGCCCAACCAGATCTTCCTTGGTTTTTCCTTGGTTCCCAAGTTGTGCTCTTCCACATCCTTGAAGCGAGATATATGTTTATTAATGATACAATCAGCATTACTAAAATTGGATTCAAGTGCAACAAGATCTTTAGGAATGGTATTTGTTTTCAATTGTATAATATCCTTGTCAAACAAAGTTTCTCTACCTTCATTCATGCATACCATTGGTTCCCAATCAATATTCTGACCAGCAAACTCACCTTGGCATTGTAAGAATCTCAACACTTGGGCATCATTATCAAAAATCTGCCAATGCTTCACATTATCCGGGACAGTTGGCCTTGTTAGCACTTCAATGTTATATTCACAAAAAGGTGAAATGGTGCAATTATCAAATCTAGAACCAAGAACAGCTAGCTTATCAGCAGCAACATTAAGACTTCTATCATGGTAAACAATGTTAAAGGAATCAAACATTTCAATCAAGTCCCAAACAACATTCTTATATTGTTTCATACGCTGATTTTTTGTAGCATACAACTTTCTTACTTGCTTGACAACCAGCTCTGAATCTCCTTTAGCAACAATATCCTTCACTCCATATTTCCATGCAATCCTTAATCCCAATAATAATGCCTCATACTCAGCAATGTTATTAGTGCACTCAAAATTGAGCTTGAAGGAGAAAGGAAACTCTTCCAAACTAGGAGAAACCAACACTATACCAGCACCATTTCCAAATTTGGAGCAAGCTCCATCAAATAGTAATGTCCATGGAGAACCTACCATACCAAGGCACTCTGATTTGTCCATCTTATTCTCTTTTCCATCAGCAAACCCAATGAATTTATCAACATCTACATCAGCAAACAGCACTTCATAAGAAGCATTGTTGGGATCTTCAATCAAATGTAACATCTTCTTTTCACCATAGAGTTTGAAAATTATACCCTCAAAGGGAATGGTGGTGAAAGACATGTCCATTTGAACACTACCACCAACACTTGCAGCCCATTTTCTTGACAAAATCATACCCCATTTGGCAGGGAAATCAACAATTACAACATCAAGTTTTAAATTCTTACCCAGATAGGCTGCAAGTTGCACTACTAAACCCTTCACACAACCAACAACTGGCACTTCCCTTGAATCCATGGTTGTACACTTCCCATATGTTGCTTTCACTTTGATATCCAACTCATTCATGACCTCTAGAGGCATGACATTACATGATGCACCAAAATCAAACATGCAGTTGTGAAGCAACCTATCTTTTATGAGAAAAGTTGTGAAGAATGGATCAACATTCAATTGAGAATCAACCAAGGATGTCCCCAAATACACTTCAGGTGCCTCTCCAAGATCTTCCATTGGTGGTGGTGTTTCAAGGCCAGCAATGCTTTGAAGAGGATTCTCAACAATATTTACATTTCTACTTGGTATACTCTTTTCTTCCTTCAATCCCAAGTATTCAAATGCTCTCTTCTTATGCTCAGGTATTCTAAGCAACTCAATGATTGGAACACTCACTTTAATTTGGCTCAAAACCTGGGCTATATCATATGGAACATTCTTTGGTAAAACAACATTAGAAGGGAAACAAGAAGGTTCATCAGATGGAGAAGTGTTCTTGGCGGCTGGGCATGAAGAGGACTGATATTCTTGCATGGGACAACAGGGTTCTTGGAAATTGTTTATTTTCTAGTATTGTCTTTGGGAATGCTTGTGATCAAGGGTGTCTTTGGCTTGGCTTGAGGACCAGATCCTCTAACAACTTTACTTCTAGTATTGTACTCTTTCTCTTGACCAACCACAACATTCATTAACAATTGTCTATCTTCCTCCAAAGGAATACCACCATCATACTTCTTGATCATTAAATCCCTTAGATATTCAAAGTCATTATTAGGAATTTCAAAGGCCTGAACTACATCTACATCATGAGTTTGAGGAAGAGAAAGAAATGGTACCCTCTTTATGCAATCCCAAAAGGTTGCAATAGTCCTTACACTTATCACATCTATTGATGTTGTTGCTTGTTGTGAGCCTGAAGAGCTGCCCATCATACAAATTTCATCATCCATTTCATCTTCATTATCATCTTCAATAACTTTCTAGTCCATTTCACATGGAAGATGAGGAAGAAAACATCTATCACTCCAATCCATATCAGCAATTTATTGAACAGCAACTACTCTTGCAGTTAAAGGGTCAGGCACCACTTTATTCTCACGAGCTTGGGGTTGCTTATTTGCAGATCCAACAAGCCCTTTACCTCTATCATCTTGTCTTTGATCACCCCTAGGATGATTGCCAAATCTATCATGGTTTTGAGTTCTTTGCTGTCCTTGTGAACTTTTCCCAATTCCTTTCTCAACCCGGGCTAACTTGTAAGAAATTTATTTAATGCCCCTGCCAAAGTCTTGACAACATCTTCCAAATCAGCACCCTTGCTAGCTTGAGGCTTCTTAGGGTTTATCAGCTTCACACCATCCCTCTTAAGTGGTTTACCAATAGCTTTAATATTATTTTCAATTTGAAGTGCCATGGTGAAAGCTTGTCTCAAGTTTGTAGGATTTTTGTCTCTCAAGTAATAGGCTGCCTTTTTATCAAATGCATCTGCATATTTGATCAAGCAAGATTCATCACAAGGCCTCAAAATGACAGGAAACCTTCTCAATGTTTTATTAAATCTTGTATTAAAATCATGAACGGTCTCATTCGGGTTCTTCTTGATATTTTCAAACTCGGATAGAAGGAACCTTGGATCTATTTTGTCTCCATATTGTAATTTGAATGCATTACTCATCTCTGCCCATGAGTCAATAGAGTTATCAGGCAAAGCTTTGTACCAATCCCTTGCATCTTCCTCAAGTGTATGGATAAATAACTTAATATACACATCCTCAAATTCAATCTCAAAATCTTCCATCATGTTAACAAAGAGTTTGAGATTCTGATCTCTAATAATGGCATTGTTACCTTAGAATTTTGGTAACCTATTTCTCACATCTTGTGGGACAGCATTTGGATAACCATCCATTCCTCCAAAATTTATAGGACCAAAGGTGTTAACAACAAATGGAGGTCTAGTCTGAGCCATATTGTTTGGTGGGGTGATCTTGGAGGTGAAACAAGCTGATGAGGAGTAGTAAGGGGTCTGATTGGAATAGATGAATGATCTCTAAAATGACAACCCCCAAAGGCTCTCTCTCTTGATAAACTTTAGCAAACTTAGAAACCACAAGAGCAAATCTAGGAGTAAGTTTTTTAAATACACAAGAAGGTCCCTCACCTGATGGAGAATGAAAATCAGCAAGAATATTACCTGAATCAGATCTACTTGAAGAAGAATTATAATCTTCAATAACAGGCTGCTCTCCTTTAAATTCAACTATGGGGATTTCTTTTCTTACAACCAAATCACCAACCACTTTCCACACTCTTCTTCCTTCTAGTTCAGAGCTTCTCGATTCAGTGAGAAATTTCTTAGAAGATTCCTTAATGAAGAGGGATCTCCTTCCCTCCAGCTTGACAAATTTAAACAAGTTGCAAATGACAGAAATGTGTAAGACAACTGGTATTTCAAGATCCCAACAAGCATGGAGTCGCCACTAAGGATTTCCACCTTAGTTGTGCAAGAAAGCACTAAAATATTCTGTTAAATGTATGCTATGACTAAAAACTTTGCAAGGGTAAGCAAATCATATTTTCTCCTTATTGAATCAACCAAAAACAATGCATCCAAATCATATAAACTGCTAGTAAATGAGAAGAGCAGGCTAAGCTTGAAATCCCTTTTACCCAAAACATGCAGATCGAAGTATGAAATGATATCTCAAGAATCTAACACTCACATACTTGATCACACAAATGCTAAAACCTTTCAAATACTTCAAAACCACCAAGAAATCAAAAAAACTCCTCGGAAATGGCACCACTCGGGTTTTGGTATCAAGATTTAATCTCCTTCACAACTTAAACAGCATCATGAACTTGCACAAGACACTCAAGGATAGATAAATGGTTTGTATGTCATTTGTAGCCGAGGAGCACACCTATCTACTTGTTTGCATTCAATATTTGAGGGAGTGGATGGCACCTTCATAAGGGTTTTGATCTAACCCTCACTATTTTAGGTTGTGCCTATCAACCAAGGCAAGAGAACCTATATTGTAGCCCTTGTATGGTAAAGGAGGTAGAGATATCCTTGTGTTTTGCATTATGACATGAAATATTCCTTGAGAAAACATGATCAAGTATCCATTATCCAAACTCAAAGGAGTTTTCACTACTAAATGATGGAAATGTTTTCAAAACAAGGCTAGGGCTACTAAAGACATGATAAAACCTTGATATGCTTTGTGCATTTTTGTGAAAGGATTGAGTTATTTTGTGGACACACAATGCAAATGCAGGGGTAGTATAGGTAGGATGAGTTATTTTAAATGATATTTTGATGGGAGAAGTATTGACAAGACAAGATAAGGAATTACCCACTTCTTTGGAAATCTTTGCAAAATAATTGCAACACCTAAACAACAGAGATGTTTCAATGAGTTTGAAGTACTCTTTCAACCAGGATGTGTGCACAAATGGAGGCCCAAATCTGCACTATTCCACACAAACTTTGATAACCTGCCACAAAGGCTTGAAGCAAAATATCAATGAAGCATTTAGAAACCCTTGTTAGATCATGACTTAAGGTACACCCAAAAGTTTACAAACACCCTCAATTTACAAGGAAGGTAAGATGAATTTAAATCTGTTTATCTTCACTCAAATGAATGCTCTTCTGAATGGAAGATTGTAGATGCCTTCAAACCCTCTATAAGAAATGAGACCATGTATGACCAAAAAGATCCCAAACACAAGATTGCAACATGAGCATGAAACACAAATTGAAAACATATTGAAATACAAGTGTATGCAAGCTTTGCCAAGAGATAAAACCAGTCAATCCATAAATTTTGATCAAATACACCAACAAGGGAATTTTATTAAGACAATCTCAAATCTTTTTGATGTCTTTACAGCTGAAACCAACTCAACATGATGAACATTTGATGCAAACAGGAATCAAAAATAGCTCGCAGACAGTTTCTCCAAAAGAAATGGAACACTTCCAATTTTCCTCCGAAAATTCTTCTCTCTTTGTCCAAAATTTTCAACAGAGACTTTACAAAATGCCTCCAAACTGCATAATATGTCCTATGCCAACTTGGATCCTTGCATCCCAAGTAAAGAATATGCCAAAGGGATCAAATTTGTTACAAAACTCTTATCCATTTCATGAAAATGACATCAAACTGTAAAACAACTCGCAAAATGCCAGAGATGCACAAATATTTTAAAATATTACATGGATTTGGATCCTTATCCATCCCAGGGTCACGTTTTTGTCATTCCACCATGCCAGCATGCATTTGCAATCATTTTTCACCTTTTACTTCATTACTTTTCACCTCTATAACCTTTTATTTTCACCTTTCACGTTTTTTCACGGGTCTAGGGAAAAATTTCATCAAAAAACATCACAAGCCATCAAATTAGCTCCCAAAAATGGTGCCATTGTTCTCAGAAGGCTGAGGGGATGTGGATTCATATAAAATTTCATGTGAATCGGTGTAGAAATGGTGAATCCAAACTCCCTGGAGCTTCCATGGCACCCAAAAAATGAAATTACACAATTGTCGTCGATTTTGGATTAAGAAAAACACCAGCCGTCCACGTGTCAAATTCAAATCCCCTTCAAAAATGCCAAAATTACCTTTTTACCATAAGGATAGGGCAAGACACATGTTGAAACATGATTGGGGTGGGCCCCCAAACCTTAAAACGCATTTTAAACCCTTTTAAACTTTGGGAAAATTTTGAAAATTTTCCCGTGAGCCCCCCTGGACACGCCATGTGTCCTCCTATGGGCCCTACTAAAAACTACGGTCCAAAATGATGACTTTTGCTCCTTTTTTGAGAAAAGGAAAATTTCCTCAAAAACCTCCACGGGCCCAAACACCCGCTGTTTCTTCTCGCCACTGGCGCTCTCCCATTCGTTGCAGAGTCGACCCATCCAAATTTGCCTTTAACCATCCACGAGCGCAAAAACCTTTGCAGGCCCATGCTCTCCATCTCTGCTCTTTGAAATGTGCCATGTGTCACCCCCGATTAGATGTGGGGGACACATTCACCTTTTCCCATCGGGGCCACGGACAAGTTTTTGGTTTTGAGATTTTTGCCAAAATTTGTAAATTTTTCAACATTTCTTCTACCAAATCCGAGACACGTGTCCATTGTTCATTAGAGGTGAGACTCTCGAGCCAAAATTTTCCTTTTTTACCTTTTGAAGTTAAAAACTTCAAATTCCTCCAAACCTCCGCCCCTCCATTTTATCCCCCTACATACGTGTCACTTTCCTATTCATGCGGGCCTTTGGGCAAAAAATTGACCTTGAGAAATTTGCAAAAATGAAGGCAAAATTTTTAAGTGACCTCCGCCACCCGCCTAACCCTCCTAGACACGTGTCCATTTTTCATGGAGGTAGGACTCTCGGGTCAAAAATTTCCCTTGACGCCATGAGCTAAAAAACAACAAAAATTTTAAGTCCTCCGCCTCTCCACCGTGCTCTAAGCCATGTGTCATCATACCATTCGTTGTGGGCCTTCGGTTAAAAAGATGATTTTAAGAAATTTTCCAAAATGGAAGAAAATTTCCTAAGTGTGGCCCACCACCGCTAATCCATCAACCAATCAAATCGTGCCACGTAGGCACAACTGTAACATCATGCTGGGGCGGCGTACAAAAATTTTCCCTTTGCCAAAATTTCAAAAAAGTGACAAGTTATAACATTTTTTTGACCATCCCGACTAATAGAATCCTCGCCACGTCAAGATAACGGTTGCAATGATAAATTTGACGGCCCGAGAGCCCGTCAAAACATGAAAAAATAGGGAATGCCCTAAAACCAAATTTTTGACAAGGAAGGTAGAATTCTTGGTTTTGAATCGATTGAATCACGTTTTATCATCAATTTCAGCCTAGGGATTAGGATTTCAACTTCTAGAAACTTGAATTCGATCCATTTCGAGTTTTTTGCACGATTTGGCAATGGAAAAAATGGCACAGCCCATATAAATGAAAAAATTGGGGCACAACAAGGGGGAAACTTGGATTTTGTTTGAATTTAGGGAAAAATGAGGGCATTTTCAATGCATTCAAATGGGAAACATGAATTATAGGCCACCAAATAGAACAAATGAACATTTTGGAGCAAAATTGGGCATGGAAATTAGAGCAAACTTTGTAAAGTGAACATTTGCACCAACACATCACACATATGATAGAGTGACACCAAGCTTTTGTATGGGGATACCACATGTTGGTCAAGCTTTATAGGGATCTACACTTGGTAGCTCATAGAAAGAGCCGAGCATTGGGCACACCACTTTGTTACAAATATAGGCCTAGGAGAACATCATAGTGGGATAACTAATAGGCCGATTTAAACCTTTAGAGGATGATGATCCATGAGATTTGTGGTGGATTTAATCAGCTTGGGTTGATAAAGTTACAAGAAATTACTAGTACGCAAATGGGTGATTGATGAGATTATTCCTATAGATATTACATGGAGGCCATATATAGTTATGCGAGCATTACGTAAGACTTATCGAGTTGGCATACATTAGGATAAAGTGGTATCTAGTCATCCACAAATATTTTTTAGTGGAGAGATACATCCCAGTTAGAGTCCTCAGAAAGTTTTGATACATATAGGGGGTCCCTACAACACCACATGTATTAAGACATGTGACTCATGAGATATTTTTATGGGGCCTTACTATTGACACAATGACTCTAGTAAAAATTTTGGATTCATTAGACATTATAGTTTAGGATACACAAAGAGGGATTGTCGATATCGAGACCACCGATAAGTATTAGGTGTGGTATCAATGGTTTTGTAGTATTAGTCTAAATATTCGAGGTAGAGACCCATCAATTTGGTTGAGGAAGTGGTAATAGTGTAATGATGTTTTCATCCATATGTGTCGTAGGGCACAATAAAATAACAATCTATAGTGTGTGTTGTCTAAGTAGTAGGTAGAGGATTAGTAGATGGTAAACATCAACCTAGGGATGCCATCACTAGAAATGATTTACCATCTACATGCACATGTGGTAGAGTACGGGTAGTGTGGAAGACTACCATGAGTGGATAATCCAGGAGTGGAGGTGAAGGAGTGGGAATAGAGTGATAGTGAGTGTATCCTCGATAGATGTATGGGATGGATGGATTATAGCCCCATGAGGAGATGAAGGAGATAGAGGATTTGGAATGGGGACTCCTAGAGTGATAATAAAATAGTTATACCTAGGTACCACAATATCACAGATAGATCCTAGCATAGGAGTAGGGCCATTGGGTACAATATAGGCTTCCCCACGAGTAACACGGGTAGTGGTGAAGAGCTATCAGCCCAAGAGGTTGAGATAGCATGGTTAGTTGGTAAAACACCCAACATAGCTAGAGATACAAAAATTTCTCAATGGAAAGATGAGGTGAGTCAAATCGAGTGTCACATTGATGTAAATGAACACCGAGTGAGACACAATCAGTATCTAATTGTGATGTGGCACATAAAGAGAGAGACAACTAGACTATAGAGTGTGATGCGCTACAAAAGGAGAGAAATTACCTAATGATGGACCAAGATACAACTCACATGAAGAGGTAAAATACCAAGGTAGTGGAGTATTAACTATAAGGAGAGGAAACATATTATATGACCTTGTATGAGATGGACATTCCAATATACCGAGAAGGTTATGAGCTACTCAAAAATAAAAAAATGAGCCAATTATGTTGACCATCTTTCTCTTCCAGATCAAGAGCTTTAATGGGTACACCGTAAGTTATGGAACAACTAGGATCATCATCCCAAACATTAGGAGGAGGATCAAGGTGATGATCACCATCGCTAGGGCCATCTAATAGTCCAACACTAGGGAGAGTCATCTTGAGAGATAACTCACCTAGATCTAATATTTTTATGGTAATATGATGAGACATATCATATGGTTTTGAGACCATTTTTGTAAAATCGAATACCTTTTAACATCCCTATATATAGAGATGATTATTTTTGAATTTTCATACCTATATGTTTCAAGTTTGACTATGATGTTTTAACATTGATTATCTCATAATAGATGTATAAAATTTTATTATGATGTTTGGATAGATAATTAGAGATGTATGATATGATGTGTTGAGTAAACGATGATGTTATATGTGTTTTATTTCTTTCTAGATATTATCTAGCTTCATTGATGTGTTTTGTGTTTCATATGTATAGATAGGTCATGTCGTTTGTAATTACATCACCCACGTATCTAGCCTTAGTAGAGTAGAGTAAAGGAATGGGTTAGCTAGAGGAAAAATTAGTTAGAATGGGAGAACTAGTCGACATCACTAAGACAGTTGATGGGATGAGGGATGGAAATATCACATTGTAGCTTGCATATATTGTTACATTGGAAATACCTCGTATTTGATGTAAGCGTATAACAAAAAGGTAGAATGACATAAGAATCCATAATTCCAATATTTTGTAAGACGTTATAATCCTGAATCAAATAAAAATACATATAAGTAATGTAATATGATAAAATAAAAAACAAGAAACCAAAAAACAAACAAGTACAAGTAAATACACTCAAACAAATAATGTTTAAGAAAAATGTATCAATGTTTTTTATTATCCGACTTCATTACCCAAATGTTGTAGTTATATTAAAAGGGTTAATATCATGTCCCAAGTGAGGATACATGCAAGGGAATGGATCAAGAATGTATTAGTCCCGATAGAAGCAAACATGCACTATGATTATGTCTGAGCAATGGTATATTTTGTAAATACAGACATAGAAATCAAACAAGCTTATTGATGAAAGAATATCACAAGATGATCCACATGTCATGCACTAGAAATAGCAAGTGCTAAAGTAGGATGTTTTTAGTATCACATGTGTTGGTTTTGATTGATAAGTATGAATATTCATGAACATTACCCAATTGTAGATTTCAAGGATTTAAACTTTGCTCACTAGTCATTGTTTGATTTGATGGATTTTTGTTCCATCACATCATGTGCCATCTCAATAAATTCCAATTTTTAGTGTTTTTACATTAGACATTGTTTTTAGGTTTGGTGTTACATGTTGCAATGCTTTTATATTTTCTATTTTTTTAAAATGTTTTAGATTTTCTAGGTTTTCTTAATGTTTTTATATTTTCTAAGTTTTTTTAATGTTTTTGGATTTTCTAATTTTTTAAATGTTTTTAGATTTTATAGGTTTTCCAAATGTTTTTATATTTTCTAGGTTTTAGGAACTTTTTATAATATTAAAATGTGTTAAGATGCCCCCAAAGATAGGTGAGAATATACAAGGACATACTCCCATGTGAATATACAAGGATATGACAAGTTGGATAAAGGCCAAGAGGGAAAAAATTAAAAAGATTATGAACTCAAGCCATGGATAAGTTATGAAGGAGCGTTCATGCCCCAGAGTATGAGGTGCTTATGAACCAAAAAAAATCCTCACTTGGAACTAGAAATTGGTTTTCATCAAAGGAATTTCCCATAGTGCCACAATTGCGTGGTTTTCATCATTGGAAAAAATATTTATCTTTATTACTTTTTTATTTTGATCTTGGTTTTTTTATTTTTGAGCATATGCATCTAAGCTTAGATATGTAGTAATTTCAGGTGCATAACATTCATGGGATATCAGATCTATGTAGGTGAGTGAGCTTATAATATCATGAACTAAATTTACCCACCATAATATATGGCCCTAACTAGTTGGGCTCAAATTTTCCTTTCTTCTCTTATTCCTTAGTAGTACTAAACTAATTTTATTTAATAAAAATACCTCTCGACCTCGAATTATTGAGTGATAATGCATTTTTTATAGCTAGTATGTATTTGATTCTGATACAATTTGAGGTGATATGAGGTATTGAGGAATTTTTCATCAAGCGACTTGGGCTATGGAAACCTAGCCTCTTGGTAATATTCTTCATTTTCCAGATAATTATTCATGAATATTCGCAAAGAGGGAATCTTGATCTCTAAGGGAATAATAGCTTCAATTCCAAAGACAAGTATGGGTTGGCTCCTATAGGTGTGTGAATGGAAGTACAATAATCCCATAGGGCATGATGAATCATGAGATGTCAATTAAGACTTGTTTTACTTACCGACTTCTCCATGATGTGAACAAGCATTTTATTAGTGGCCTCATCTTGCCCATTACCTTAAGGGTAATAGGGGTAGACCATTTTGGTGTATTTTAAAGTGTTTAAAAAGGGTCTTCACTTGCTTATTTTTGAAATATTTACCATTTTTAGAGACAGAGTAGGAGAAGTAATGCCATAACAACAAATGATGTGGTTCATGATAAATTTAGATATTTGAGCACCAGTAACATAAGTGAGAGGGACAACTTCTACCCACTTGGTAAAGTATTTAGTTGCAGTGATGATATGTTTATGACCATCAGATGAAGTAGGTGTGAGATTTCCTATAATATCGAGCCTCGTTTAGAAAATGGTCAAGGTGTAGTGATAGGTTTCAAGGATTTGTTAATAATTAAGAGGATTATAATATAATTTTAACTAATACAAATAAACATTTGAGCAATAATCCAAATACAAGAATATACACTCAATAAAACTCAAAAAATCATCAATTTCATTACAAGAGATTACAATAAATAGGAGAATGGTCTCCTCTAAAGAGGGAGTTAACTCTAATCACAAATCCCTATGTTATCTCAACTCTCCCTCATTTATTTCTCCACATATCTCTCATATCTCCTACACATCTCAACCACTCCCACATAGTCCTCAACTATCTTATCCACTTACAACTATTTACTAACTCATAAATAGTTGTATTACATCACATACAAATAATATATTTTATCACTAAAGTGAGCACTAAACTAATATATTTCCTAACATTCCCCCTTAGTGTGAACATGGGGAAAACATTATCTTGTACTGCTAACCAACTCAAATGATGGTTTTACACTCAGATAACCACCAACCTACAAATAACCATGATGGTTTTACACTTGGTTTACTACCAACCTACAAACTACCAAGATGGTTATACATTTGTTTTACTAACAACCTAAAAACAAACAAGATGTTTTTACAGTCAGATTACCAACAACCTAGAGATAAAATATGAATTTATATGTGGTTAATCATCAACCATATACATCATGTTTTTACAGTACTCTATTAGTTCTCATCACTATCTTACCTCAAGGGGAAATACAAAGAAATAAGATCACTTATTATAATAATTGAATAGGTATCATCCATATGTTCTTATTTGCATAAAGTAAAAACATAAATGCAAATCATGCCACAAAAACATTGTGCAGCCCCATCACTTGTGGCTGACAAGAGGATGTTGAAATTCCTCCTTCCTCTATTGCCTCCATCCTCTAACAAGAATTTTACTTAGTATAGAAACTCATCAGAATTATAACCATTATCATCATTTGCTAGTTCTTCCTTTGTTGGTTCTTCCTCACTGGATGGTTATTTTTCATTGGCCACATTTACTTCATTTGTTTTGAGTTTTCCTTTGAGTATATCATTAGATCAAACCCTACAAAACCAAGATGTGTGTCCCTTTTTTGCAATAGAAACATTCAACTTTTCCTTATTTTTGTCATTTTTTTTACAATTTTTCTTTGAGTAAATTATAGTCTTTTCTTATATATATTATGACATTGTTGTTTTTTCTTCACTGGGAGAGATGAAATAATATTTTCTAAATAATGAGCTAGAATTTTTCCAAGAGTAAAAATAATATTATTGTATTTAGAAGTTAAATTATTCAATAATATAGATTTTGCATCTTCATCATCGACTATAGTTTTAACTTCTGCTAGCTACCTCATGAGAGATCTAAGATCATTAATATGACTAGACATAGCAGCTCCTTCACTCATTTTTAATTTAAATAAGTGTAACTTTAGCTCAATTTTACATTTACTACTTTAGCTCCAAACAACTTGTATAAATTATCCCAAATATTTGTAGATGGCTTTTCTAAATCTATGTAGTGTAGTTCAGAATCTAAAAGTGCAAGGCCAATAATGGCTTTGGCCTTATCATCTCTACTTTTCCATTCTAGTAACTTAGTTGCATCTTGTAGGTTGTGTTTCTTTCCCACTGACTATTCCCCACAAGTTCTTGTTCATTAGTTGCATTTGAATTTTAACTTTCCATGTGTGAAAGTTAAAACCAGATAAATTTTTCTAATGGAAAATCCATCTCAACAATGTGTCCTTATAAACACGTAAAAGAAAAACAATTTTATTCTAGTTAGAAATCTTGAAAAACTCATTGTTAAGTTCTACACCGTGATCCTTTCCTATCGAGAGAGGATTGTTTTTATTCAAATAATTGTTGCTACAATACAAAAACAAAAATTTTGACGATTTGTGTGATTGTTTGTGATCCCTATGTGTTGAACACATACTTTAGAAAATGGTGACATGAGCTTATAAAAGCTCATATTTGAATGTTAATGGCCATGTCTAAACCTTGTACGAATCTCATAGCTTGGCCTCATCTACTCTGATGCCAATGTTAATAATTTTAGGATTATAATATAAGTTAATTAATACAAATAAAAATTTGAGAAATAATCCAAATACAAGAATATACACTCAATAGAACTCAAAACTTCTTTATTCATACGGTGCAGCAATTTCATTACAAGAGATTACAATAAATAGGATAATGGTCTCCTATAAAGAGGGAGTTATCTCAATCACAAATCCCTATGTTATCTCAACTCTCCCTCACTTATTTCTCCACATATCTCTCATATCTCTTGCACATCTCAACCACTCCCACATAGTCTTCAACTATCTTATCCTTTTACAACTATTTACCAACTCATAAATAGTTGTATTACATCGCATATATTTTATCACTAAAGTGAGCACTAAAATAATATATTTCCTAACAGATTGAGATGGTGTATGAATTAAGTGACAATGTTTTTGATACAAGACACATTTTTGCACATAATAACAGAATCTTTTTGTATAATGGGCTAGTAATAACCCATGCGCGAAGTTTTCTTTATCGAACCATGCTTTACTAGTATGAGCACCATAGATGGCTTCATGTACCTCTTTGGTAGCTTGGATATACTCTTCTAAATTTAGATGCCATAATAAGGCACCATCGTAGCCTTTATGATAGAGAGTTCCCAGGGAAGGTATAACACTCTACTCATTAGATAAGGGTTTATTTTCGGGAGAGGAAAATGTCAAGTGGGAAGGTACCATCATGTAAGTAATTATAAATTTCCACATACCAGGGGGAAAGGGACCAATAAATTCACATACCAAACATGATTCGTAGATTTCGTAAACTAGTACCATAATATGTTCAACAAGGAACCGAACATCACCGCTATCTGGAGGTAAGTGCAAAAGAGATCCAATAATATCTATGGCATCCACAAAATTATTTTATAGTTTTGGGATATGTTGGAAGGTGCTATCTAAAAATATTCCTTTATATCATCTACCATATGTTTATATGGAATAATATTTTCATCTTTGACATTGTACTTGTACATAACCTATTTGATAATGAGTTGTGAGTCACCTATAGCCTAAACTTTTGATATTCCATTTAATGGTGAATTTTAGACTAATAATAAGGTCTTCATATTCAAAATATTATTGTGCAAGGAAAAATGATTCTAAGAGCTCATGGAATAAGATCATCGATAGGTTTGATAAGAATGACTCGTACCCTCGATCCATGAAAAGTGAATTCCCCATCAATGTAGATTTTCCAAGTAGCGGAATCTTCAACAAATAAGATAGATATTCTAGGTAATTCAGGACTCAATGGGTCAATCTTTGGTAATGGTGCTTCTTCTAGTTGATCAGCAAGCACTTCTCCTTTAACAACTTTCGGTTTGACATATCCAATGTCAAATTCATTGAGTAAAATTATTAAGTTGGCCATCCTACCGATAAGAGTGGGTTTAGATAAGAGATACTCAAATGGGTCAACTTTGGATATGAGTTTGGTTTTATTATTCAGTAAGTAATGGTGGAGCTTTTGGAAAGTAAAGATAATAGCTAAACATGCCTTTTCAATATGTGGGTAATTTAGCTCATAGGATATCAATGTGAAGATACAATAATAGATGGATATCTATTTATGTTGTGCTTCTATTGGCTAGATTTTATGCTCACTAAACATACAACCTAGGAAGTCATGGGATAAATCCCCTTCATTTAATGGTGAAGCTCCCATGTTATTTATTTGTTTATTATATGGCTTGTTTAAACTATATCTGGGGTATTACTTTATTTTAATAGCTCATGAACCATAGCTAAACAAATTTACGATGAAAGTAAACGTTTGTTCGGTAACTAGAATAACTAGATATGGAAATCGGGAACTTAAAATAGATATGTGAAAGAAGTATGGTTGGTAACAAGTAGATATCAAAGAAAGTTACGACCACATGGAATAAACAAATATTTAATTATTTCTATAACTTTTAGCAAATGAAAAGAAGCGTACTCATATGAAATTTAAAGATAACATAAAGTTTACCATTTATCCTTCATAGTTTGCACAGTAAGAATTTAGTAGACACAAAGTTCAACCAAAATCCTCCTTTCTTCTTATTCAAATTTCAACCATTTACAATATGGACATCTAATTATTTCAACACAAAGTTTGAAATTACAATGTACAACATAAAATAGCGATTTTCCAAAATTATTCGATCCACGACCCGTAGGTCTCTTCTTCTATTTATAGTTATCATAAGTAAAGTACAAGGAAAAAATATCCATTATACTTCAATAAATGAATAACTAAAAAAATTAGGAGTTGAGCACTTTTCTCCTCAAAATCTTCATTACATGCCACATAGAAATTTGGAATGTTATACTATTAAAACTGGAATAACCGACTCATAACTACCACCAAGTAATTGAATTTATCAAAAACTTAAAGTAACGGTGATTAACCACTAAATTAATTAAGTCTTATAATGAATATAATTGAGGAGTAAAGAGAAAAAGTATAAGAAGAAGAAGAAGAATTAGTAGAAGGAGAAGAAGAAGATTTATTCCAAGTGTATGACTTCAGTTTCAGCTCCATCTTCACCATTATCCTCATCTTGTTTCCTCATTCATTTCCTTAGCCATATATTCAGCTAGATCTTTGTTCTTTTCTCAAGAGATAGCATACTTTGAATTATCATGTATTTAATCATACCATAATCTACCTTTGTTGTAGCTTGCATATATATTTCCAATGTGAATAATTCCTTCTCCAAAATGTTGTAGCATCCCCTCACCTTCTAGAGACATGATCCTAAATAATTTACATCTTCTTGAAGTTTTGACAATTTTTCTAGAGATGTATGACTAAAGGGAGTGATGGCATTATTTATTTCTAGTTGGATCAATTGAGGGAATTTTCATATATCCTTTAGAGGTTTGAAGGTTCCATACTTTGTTACATCATAAATTCCATCATCAAGTTCATCCAAAGTCAAGCAAAGTTGTTCTTCCGAAGTTAGATCTTTTGTATTATATGCTTAATAATTCTTTTCCTAAATGAGAGAATAAAATTATATTTTTTTCCTTTCTTATTGGGCCTCAAAATATTGGCTAAGAATCAAAGGGTGCATGCACACATGGGACCACTAAAGAAGAAGGTCATGTAGGGGAAAAGTTCACATGATAGGGGTTTTAGAAGGGTTTGGTAGAAACCATGGCGTGCACGCAAGGAAGAGCAAAGGATCTCGGGAATTAGCCATATTTGGCTCTCCAAGAATCACCTGGAGGAAAAATGATCTGAAAACGTGTGTTGTATTTTTTTCACTTTTATAAGTTTCCAAAGATCGTGATTTTCTTAACCAATTTTAAGTATTCTAAACTCCACAAATTGATTAAATTCTGATTATTATGCATCCATAGAAGTGTGGAAAACTTGTGTAGCAAATAAATAATCAGAATTGAAAAACATTCAGATAACAAACAAGATTGTTTACGGGGTTCGGAAATTCCTACGTCCTCGGGTTCAGATTGAACCGATCCATTAATAATATTGAAATGCAAGTACAATAACTCTTACAAACAACCAATAATGAATCACAACCTGCAAATGAGCTAATCAATGTCCCAAGAACTCTGAAAAATAGTAGAAACTATCCCAAGAACGATCCGTGGCTCCTACAGTGTTTTCACAATGTGATCTCCCTACAACTGTGTTATAAAAACACCTACAAATGGAGATTTAAAAACATTCTATGAAAACAAATCATATATCTGAGATCATATCTGAATTCTGAACACTTTTCATGTTTACACCAAGTCACAATTCGGACCAGAAGTGCATTGAAATTTGTGTTTTCCAACTAGCTGTCTTGTAGATCCCTGTTAAAATCTGCATTCAAATCTTCCAAAAATAGGTTAAAACTCAAAAAAAGGATCAAATCTTATATTGTTGGAATCATCTCATAATTCTCTACATTTCATCTTTTACTCGAGGTCCCAATTTGAGTGCAAGGCCTTCAAAATGGCGTTCTCTCGAGACCGCCTCCTCTTCGGCTTTTACACACACACGCCAATGCTATTCAAATACAATAAAGCTCCTTTTATATTGTTTCTAAGCCTCCTAGCATACCGGCTGGGCACTTATCCTTTTACACGGCCCACCCGGGTTCCATTCTCCTCCCCATGCAATGGACTTATCTCTTAGGGAACAATATCCCACATTTGGCGCATTTTAAAGTGGAGGAGGTTTTAAAAAGGTAGGCGGTTCATTGTTTAAGTGGCTTAAGAGCCACCTTAGCCATGGGAAGTGGCGCATTTTTTGGTTGTATTAGGATGGCGCATGGATATGTTTGGATATGGTATTTTTATGTGCCTTGAATAATGCTTGGAGGTTAAACCAAATATAATGCGTGGAAAATGTAATATGGATTTGGATTAAATGCGTGGAATATGGAAAGTGGACTTACCAAGATAATATAATTTCGACCCAAGTAATATAATGACATTCCAAATGAAATATGGCAATAAATACCACTTGTCGACCCTCGATAGGAAAATCAAGCGAATTCGACGAGTGGTGGCTTGTGGACCCACCACGCTCGGCGATAATACCATAGTCCACACGGTGGGTAGGGCATTTGTTGGTTGTATTAGGATGGTGCATGGATATGTTTGGATATGGTATTTTTATGCACCTTGAATAATGCTTGGAGGTTAAACCAAATATAATGCGTGGAAAATGTAATATGGATTTGGATTAAATGTGTGGAATATGGAAAGTGGACTTACCAAGATAATATAATTTTGACCCAAGTAATATAATGACATTCCAAATGAAATATGGCAATAAATACCACTTGTCGACCCTCGATAGGAAAATCGAGCGAATTCGACGAGTGGTGGCAAGCCACGTGGTGGCTTGTGGACCCACCACGTCGGCGATAATACCATAGTACACACAATGCCGAGCATTTGTTGGTTGTATTAGGATGGCGCATGGATATGTTTGGATATGGTATTTTTATGCGCCTTGAATAATGCTTGGAGGTTAAACCAAATATAATGCGTGGAAAATGTAATATGGATTTGGATTAAATGCGTGGAATATGGAAAGTGGACTTACCAAGATAATATAATTTTGACCCAAGTAATATAATGACATTCCAAATGAAATATGGCAATAAATACCACTTGTCATCGACCCTCGATAGGCAAATCAAACGAATTCGACGAGTGGTGGCAAGCCACGTGGTGGCTTGTGGACCCACCACGTCGGCGATAATACCATAGTCCACATGGCGGTCGGGCTCCCCTCCGTAATAAAAGTTGAGCCTCTTGTTCCGTGCACCTTTTTTTTTTACGCTCGTCGAAGACTGGTGATCGAAAACCAACAAACAACTCCCTTTTGCCTTTTCGCCACGTGTCGCAGTGCGATTGGTCCATTATTGACCAGTTGACTAGAGTTGACTTTCGTTGACCGAACTTTGACCAGACATATCTAGAGCTCCCGATGTCCGTTTGTCGCGTTCTCACAGTCGTTGGAAAGCTCTCAAGATGATATTCTGCACTGACACCATTTAGGGATGTTTTGGGAACTTTCAAAAATGATCCCTTGATCAAAAAACTTGACCAGACTAGGCATGTTGAGTGGATAAGGTGCCATCCTGGTGACTTGGTGGTCAAGAAAAGAATATCCCACATATAGAACATTCCTGAAAGACATCATTACAAGAAGTGGAGAGCTCAGATCAGAAGAAGCATGCTCCATGTGAGGACCACTTGGACACTTGGAAAATGATTTACTTCTAGAGGAAGGCATGGCGGTGGGTGTTAAACCTATTTATAGAGATGCTCTATAGTGAGGAATATATACAGACACACCTGAATGGAGAGAGGTTGATAAGGGTAAGCTTCAAGATCATCTCAAAGAAGATGAAAGGTGAAGCCCTATAGAAAATAGTAGGAGGTTTTAAGGGCTAGGGTTACCATTATAAGGCTGTAGGAATGATATCATATCTAGAGGGATGGGTCTGTGAAAATTTATGTAATATGGGAAGCATAGCTAGGGTCTCTGATACATGAGTCATGTCTGTCTTGATACATTTGGTCTGTTATGACCCCCTTGGATGTAATGTGGTTACTAGAACTATGATCAATATAAATATGTGTTCTAAATATATTGTTCATGGGTGCAAACCCTAGTATCTTTTCTTTATGTCATGACTCAAATATGCTCTCTATATGATGTTTCTCTTATTTGAATGGGTATATTGATATAATAACTCATCATATGCCTTCAGTAATGTATGCATGATCATTTACTTTTCTGCATTTAATATGTTATCAATGGCATCATATTGTCATAATGCTCACATAAAGGAGGGCTTGGCACTCGCACATGCCTTAGGTGAGCACTTAGCACCCATTGGGTGATAGGTCGATGCGCATAGGATTAGAGTGTTGTTCTAAGGGTACATAAAAATGACTACATCTTGGTTCGCATTGTCGGGACCTCTTTTCAAAGCTATTGTGAGAATGATGCGTGATGATAGAGCGCTTGACCTTAGAAAGTGTCGAAGCATGGTTTAAAAGCACAAAGGATGAGTTTTCTCAAAGATTTATTACTAGACCTGAGTTTTATGCACGTAAATGGGTAGAAGAACACTTATATCATGAGTTATATGAGACCTCGTTTTTCTTGTTTCTAGTAGAATTGTATGAATGGCTCTCAACATATGCATCTAGGTCAAGATGGTACTATAGATCATGCGTATGGACCCAAGATGATTACCAAAGGCTACAAGATGTGGATCTAACTTGGACACGTGTTGTTGATCACTGGTGGAGAAGAGTGCTAACCAGTTATACCCTAGAATATGCCATTTCTACGTATTCTTGTCCGAGGTTGTTGAGTTTGAGTTCTAAGTGAGCCTAAAGGATCATTTATATGAGTTATCCCAATGTCCATGAAGATCTTAATCATTATGCTAATTTTGGAGGCATTCCCTATGGTCAACTAAGCTTCTCTGAGCATTGGATGAGGAAGCTAGGGTGGAGGAAGATGGAAGACCTTGTGGCGAAAAGGAGAGGGAAGAGAGACAAATCAAGTATAGTGCAAAGTGTGTAAAGGGGAGTTAGATATACAACACAAGGTTACAGGAGTGATAGATCTATGGAAATAGACATTACAAGAAGGAATTGAGGTTCACACAGAGGACCTAGAACCTAAGCAAGTATGTGTTACCCCCTCTTGGCAAGCGTAGGAGAGAAACCCCTTCAGCTTCTAATGAGATTTTGTCACATGGAGAAAGGAGAGTTATCGGTGCACATCTAAACCCACCTAGTGACTAACCCCTGACACTTAGTTTTCCAAATCAAGAAACAAGTATTACTAACCCAATTTGTATCATTGGAAGTGACCGATATGCACCTAGGAGGTATAACTTCTCATTTAGGACATTTGTGGCCACACAAAAAATATTGTGTTTGAAGGTATTTTTGGGAAAAGTGAAAGTACATAAAGTTTGGGTATCATGTCTAGGAGTGGCGCAGATACACATCTAGTAGTGGAGAAATATCACAAACTATCGGTACACAGTTTAGTGGAACATTGGGAATGCTAGGTATAACCACTTCAAGCCCATGACCGACTACGGGAGGAGGATCCGGTGGAGTACAAGCTAGTGTACTGGTGGATCTAGAGGATCTAGAGGATCAAGAGGGATAGGACCTAGTGGATCCAATGGATCTGGTGGTGGAGGAAACACCAGAGGGAATCAAGTTTTGGATCAGGAGGAAAAGGACCTCAGCCACCTCCGTAAGTATTTTTCAAGATGTCCTTACATCTACCAGATTACAAGGGTGTTGAGGATGCTACATAGAATGTGCACAAGTGTGAGCTAATATGGTGCGTGAAGGGGATCACTACCCCATAATGAAAGGTAAGTTAGTTTACAACAAAGTTGCAGGGGTACGTGCATAGTTTGTATCAAAAGTATGACCCCCATTAGATGGTGGTAGATTACACCACGTTGCAGAATGCCTTCTTAGCTGAATTCCATATCCTTGAGTTTGATTAGAAGAGCATTAGCACTTTGAAATAAATCCAATAGGGAATTGTAGAGAGTGTGTAATAATATGACATGTATTTTAAGACTCTCTTGTCAAAACTATCTTATGATATTCATCCTTCTCAACATGCTCAAGTGGTTTGTTGGAGGGTTGATAACATCGTTTAGAAGAGTGCTTTCACACAAGACATTCATGGACTCACACAAGGCCTTAGAGGTTATCATGCATGTTGAGGCTTTTGGAAGTGTTTATATTGGTGTTAGCCCCTTCCTTGAAACTCAAATTGTTGAAATGGTGAAATAGCTCAAAAAAATATCGTGAACTTGGCGCATGAGACTTACAGTGGTCTATGGTGCATGGATTATGAGATAGAGGGGCATACAAAGGAAAATTTTCCTCGAAGGTTGGTACGCGCCATGATGGTGGACTATGAGATTTTCCATGGGGATCATGATGCAAGTAGGTGCCCACTATTATAGCCCACGAACCATAAGAATGTGTCTTGCCATTGTAAGATATGTACCTCTATGACCCATGACACCAAGGATTACAGGTTGATTGATTACATACATGATTCCGTTAATCTTGGTGTGTGCCGGACGAGCCTTACAATCAGCCCAAGGATGATGATCACCACTATGAAGGGCATGTGGATGGAGGGATGCATGTGAGATATTTTTGAGGAGAACTTTGTGGTTGTGGTAATCTGTAGAGGAGGAAGAAGCGAGTTCCTATGAGTGACATGTTATAATTGTGAGTCTATAGAGAAATATAAGTGTGATTTTACTAATCATTTAAAGCTCGTGGTGCGAAAATAACTCAAGTATGAGGAGTTCCCTGAGTTATTTGAGCACATGATCCAATAGCATTGGAAATAAAAAGGTGTTGGGATGGTAAGCATAAAGAAGGCCAACTCACAGTGGATGCCAAGAGTGGTATGTGAGTCAGGACTAGAACTTGTACTAGTGATGACACGGGAAAATCCTCTTGTATGCCAAGGAGATACCAAGACAAAGAACACTGGTTATAAGGGAAGAAGTGGTACATGGAAAGTATCCAGACCTTGCTCATTATAAGGAGGTGTATCAAGAAACCATGGATGTGATTCAAAGTCTACAAGGATATATCTAGTGTCTGAAGGAGAAATCAAGGAAGTCGAGAAAGGGAAGAATGTTGAGGCTCCACAAAAGGATCTGGATGAGGTTAGGGAAATATGTAAGATGTTAAGGCAAGATAATATCATTCCCATGCTAGGATAATGGTTATGGGAGAAGGTACCAAGAACTTTAGGAGAGAATGAGAGGCAATTTTTGCATGCTAACCTTTCTCCGCATAGCCTTGACTATGAAAAATAGAACTTTGAATGTTGTTGTAGATGGATGGATTTAAGCAATATTTTTATCGATACCGGGTGCAAGTAAATGTTATCACCTTAGATGCATGACATCAAATTGAAGGCCCAATTACAGCCATATTCGAATGTGTTGTATATGGCAAAAAAACAAAGGCAATGCCCATTGGTGTCTTGAAAGATGTGGTTATCATTATTTAAGGGGCCAAGTTCACTGGAGACTTTGAAGTCTTGGCACTAGTAGAGGTGGATAATTTCTAGCATTTCTTGGACACCCCTGGTGTTACAAAAACAATTCTAACCTATGGTTTAACAAGTGTTATACCAATTTCAAGAACAAAAAATAATGAGTTATCATCCCTTTAACGGATGGGAATTCAACACCCTATATTGAACCCTTGGGAGAGGAAGTCCTTGACAGAATCTATGTGTGCTCTAGCAGGAACCCTAAAGTAATTCATCCTATGGATTTTATCCCTTCCCTTCCCTTTTTCATGGATTTTATCCTTATATTTATCTAACTCTCTATGGATATGAAACCCCGCGGTACTTTGTCTTGACTTCACTTATAAGGGAGTAAATTCCTCAATGTCGCGAAGGTTTAATGGACTCCATGTAACACTTATTTTTCCAAATGCTTCTTGAGTCCCGGACTACTCATTCCTTTGTTCCGTGGGTTAGTTGAACTTGTAGAACGCTGCATTCTTACATTCCGTAGAAGACTAAATTAGTTTCTCGTGGCTCTTCCGAGCTAAATATGGTTAAGTCTTTTTTTTTTTGGTGAGTTCAAAATTACATAAGGTGTAATTTTGGAAAACAAATTGGCAACCTCCAAGGGAAAATTTCTTGCTAGATGATGAAGATTAGTTTCCTTGAATCATCCATTGGGTATGGAATTGAGCCTAACGTTGAAAAATGATCTCATACCCTTAAAACTTGCCTCCGGATCAATATGAACTTAAAATTGATGAAGATGAACTTACAAAGCTGAAAAAATATAGACTAAAATCCACTACAACTATTTTATTTATGGCATGAAACCTACTCGACATAATATGTGTATAACTATAAGGGGGTTCTAAAACCTATGTATAAATGGGAAGATCATACGTGCTTCAAGTGAAAAATGTAGAGAGTGCACAAAACTTATTACAAACTATATGATCACCACAAGGATTGTCGGGATCTAGAAAAGCCCTCGAGCATGCGTTAACATCCCGCATGCCCCGCTTAGCCCCGCGCCCTTTGTTTTCCCCTTTTTCCCTCTTTCCTTGGCCTCTTGACCTTCAGTGATGAAACCGCCACCCTTGCAGGGTGGCGGTCTCGTGACCCCGCCGATCGGGCGGCGGTCCTGCTCAGAGCGGCGGTCCTATGCGTGTTTTCCAGAACATTCTTTGACGCGACTCGCGTGAAATATCACGATTCACCAGCTTTTCTTTGCTGACTTGAGCATGCATTTATGTTTTTGGTCCCCTGGAATAGTGTTTTTCCTTTGTTTATTGTTTAGGAGTTCAATTTGGTTTTGGTTCTTGGGTGTTTGAATTCCTATAAATGCATGGTTTGTGCACATGCAAATGGTCTAGAGTTTTTGGTCTGAAGCTTGGCTAGATTTTGAAGTTTGATCTTTGCTCTCATTCCCTCATTTTAGTGTTTTAGTTAGTTAGCTTGTTTAGAAGCCATAGCTTGAATTCACTTGCATCTTTTGTTAAATTGTTCAGCTGTTGGTAAGCCATAGACCCATCTTGTGCAGGGAAGTTGTCATTTCATCCAATCCAGTTAGAAGATGGCCTCTCTCAAGTTTTGTTTTCTGGGTTCCTCTTTGCAATAGATTTAGTTTTCCTTTGCTTAGAATACTTAGTTTTCTTCATTGCGTGTTTTGGTTAGTATTGTGTTGCAGCTGGTAAGCCACATATCCATCTTGTGCAAGTGCAGTCATTACTTGAGGCCACCAATTTTACTCCAATCTTCTCATTCTCAGTCGTTGTGGTCTGTTAGTTTGTTTGGGATTGATAGTGTAGTTCATTTCATGCTTAGTGTGCATTGACTAGCTGTTGGTAAGCCACATATCCAACTTGTGCAAACAGTGTTGTTGTTTTATCTAATCCATTAGAGTAGAATAGCTTAGGAAGCCATTAAAATTTGCAGGTTTTTCTCTTCATACAGGATAGTTTCAGGTTTCGGATGCATTTTGTTGCATGATTGCAGTAGATCCCACTAGGAATTGCATAAGCCAAGCTCTGTACTCTTGCGCTATCCCTCTCCTATCTGCGTTCTATTCTATCTGCATTCTGAAGGTTGTCCCTTGTTCCAAACACCTATTCCTGTTGATGCAAGCATTACACGCTTTTCTGGATCTACGTGAACACAAAGAACGAAGAGATCATACTGAGGGGACAAGATCACACACACCATCGGATTCGCCACTGTTCTGCGAAATCCAGGTTTTAAACTTTCAAAGTTTTAGTTAGAACCATATCAAACAGAGTAGTTAATCACTTTATTTCAGTTAATTTTATTCTCGATATTACTGGGAAGCTATGGGGATTGATAGTTTCTGAGAAACTATGATTCACTCCTCACTTCTGAGGTAGGGTCGAGAATCTTGCTAATAGATTAGTTATTTCATTGTTTAGAATAGATATACAAAATTACACAGACAAATAACCACACTCGGTTATCTTGTTTGTTTTAAGTTATTAGTTTAGTTGTCAATTCTAAATATTTTAAATAGCTGCTTTCTTAAATTCATTTAAATCATCAGAAAATACAAAAAGAAGTCATATATGCTAGAAGTATACTTAGATTTCACTTTATTATAGTTTGTTTTATTACTGCTTTTGCATGACAATTACGGGACCTAGGGAGCCCAGGGAATATATCTTCGAGCCAATCGTACCTCAGCCCAATCTCATAGCGGCAATAACTGACATTGACCAGAATCTTAGGATACAAGTCTTCCAAACAACACAGATTTTCAACGAGTCAGTTCTCAGTTAAGAGGATTAAACATAGAAGACGACCAAGCACATACATTTTGGTCAAATCAGCCAAACTACAGATTACCCTAGAAAACATCCACATGACTGTAGAAAGGTTTGAAAGAGAACAAACGTTCGGGTGTGATCCCTTAGTTCCACAACCAGATGCAGGAGACACCCTCACAGACATAGATACCGGCCTAAGAATCCAGATTGCAAGAACACCCGTAAGGTATTCTGAGAAAATAGCACAGTTGTTGGTTCTAAACATAGAAGCTGAGAAAGCGTATGATTATTGGATACTAAGGGTTAGAACTTGATCTCACGCATGACCATAGCTGGACCAACAACAACCGAGAGTCTATGGTTGTGACCCACAAATCCCACAGCCCAACGAATCTATAAGAGGGTTAGATATAGACACTAGCCTACGCACCTTGGTATTCAGTCCACTCCACTTCCACCTATCATCATCGAACAATTATCCCTACTAGATGTAGCAGCTAACGAAGCTAGGGAATTCTGGACTAGGCCAGAAAATCATCCATAGAGTCAATTATATTCATCATCCACTATATGACCTTATCGGGAGATATACACGAAACAATCCCAGGTCATTTTCCACGTATTCCGCAACCCATAGATCGAATCACGCCAGAGCTCGATATTGATTGGAGCCTTCGAGCAGTCATCCTTGCTGATCGATCTATCACACCAGTCCAAGTTAGAAGGGCCTTCTTTGCCTTAGATTCGCAAATTCCACTAGTGCGTGTCGAAGACATTAGACTGCCTAACTAGTTTGTCTGCATATTCTACCCCCACCGGCTGTCTCGGCACGACCTCGGGAGGTCGGGTACGCGGAAGAGTTACTTGTTGATTCTCACGCTCGCCTGTCACTTTTCCGACGTACAAAATTGGTGAACCCAACGTGCGTGAAACAAAAATGTTTCACCTTCTATAATTAGCTTCACCAACAAAATTGGTGAACCCGACGTGAAACAAAAACTTCACCTTCTATACTTCACATCGCTTCACCAACAAAAGTCAATGAAACAAACAATTGTTTCACCTTCTCTTTGAGAAGTTTCATCTTCTCTCATTCACCTTCGCTCCTTCCCATTATTCTGCGGGTATTCATATACCCCCCGAATATGTCGGGATTCGATGCATATGGCAGACCCCTCTTGGGTCTCGAGGCATACTACGCCCAACAAAATAGGCAATCATCACCCTCGCTCTCAGTATGGGGTGACAACTATTCAACTAATCAGTTGTCAACACAAACCCCAAGAATCAGATATAGTTCATCTTTTCAAACTGAGGAGTTAGATCAACCCCCTCGAACCCAACAAACAGAGCCTTCAGTCAAATATGACGTTTACCGGAGAATCTGGTTCGTCTCCTCAAATACTACTCAGACCACAAATTAGTAGGCAATCAGATCCATACCTGGTCTTAGATGATGGACAATCAATACGTTATCCTAGGAGTGAACAACGCTCCTGGGAATGTACCCACCTATAGGAGGTTTACAAATACAACCCGAGATCTCTTTTCAAGAAAATACCTCTATGCCACTGCATACAGGAAATATTCTTGGAGAAACTTGGCAAGATAGCGATCAGTTCATGACAGGATATCACATACCTATACAACACCAGGGTATACAACAAACGCGCGTTCGGGAAAAAGTACCGTGACTTCACCAAATGAAGTCATTTCAACGTTAGTAGAAAGAGTGAGAGGGTTAGAACTGGCTCAAGCAAGTCAAAATTCTCCGTTCATACAAACAGGAAGTTCCAATCCTCCATACCACTCTGGCCAGGTAGATCTCCTTACGGGAGTAGGCACGTTAGGCATGCCTCCTCAATATCCACAACAAACGCCAACAAGGCCTATCATCTCTAACACTATTCCTCCCGGTCTAGTGTCGAACAGTCCGTTCCTTGACAATACCCCATCCTACTTAAACATATACTCTAAATCACCACAAGGAGATATGTTCTCCTCTCCCGGCATGTTTGCTCAAATGCAAGGACCTCCCTATGCCCCTGCCAACGCATACGCTGCACCGTATCAACAACCTATCCCACCACCACTCCCTCAGCAAACACCATCAATGGTCGAAAGCTATGCGATAGGGACTTATTCAGAATACCTAAAGGAACCCTTAGATTTCACCATACGAAGCGTCATGCTTCCAAGACCTCTCCCTGATTTGCCCAAGTTCAAGGGTGAGGGAGATCCAAATGCGCATATCAAAGCTTACGCGCTGACCATATTCGAGAATTACTCCCTTGGGATGGGGTTGTTGCTAAAATATTCCCCAAAACCTTGGAAGGCATCGCTCTCGATTGGTATTATAGAATACCTGAAGCTTCCATACATTCATTTAAACAACTTGTGTCAGAGTTCATCAAAGCCTTTGACATGAACAAACTATTGAGAACAGGAATCAGGGAATTCTTGCATATCAAACAAGAACACAATGAATCTGTCGCCCATTTCATCCAGAGGTGGCGTACAGTTCTTTATTCATCAGCAAGTGCTCCAAACATGGATCAGATGGAACTATGTGATTTATTCCTTCATTCTCTCAGTAGAGAAGTGAAGGAAGAAGTCCAGAAGTTCCCACTAAGGACTTATGATGAAGTACTTGAGAGCGCTCTGCGAATAGATCAAGCAGCGATAGATAGTGGTCGTAAGACATATGGAACAAACGGGAGGTTAATCACCTCCACTCAAAACACTACAACTACCACAAATGTCAATCAAGGACCCAAAATCCTTAACAAAAATCGTGGGGTAACAACGGATGGGGTAACCGACCAGCCCAAGAGGGTAAATGTTGTTAATGCTCTATCACAAACAAACAACCAACGAAACAACAACTTTACCCCGACAATCAATACAGTGGATTTTAACCATCCACAACAACAACAACAACAACGGTGAAATCCCATACAAGGGCCAAGCCAAAACTCATTTGGTTATCAAAACCAAAGTCAAAACCAGAAACAACAATTCCAAAACTTTGGTCCTAATAGGCAACATTTGATCGGAATTTTAGGCCACAATACACACCAAACCAACAAAACGGGAATTACAACCCCAATTCTTATTGTGGTTTCCATAAAATTCGGGGTCACGACACTAGAACGTGCCGTGACTACAATAAATTTATGCAACGCTTGCCAGAAGAACAAAGACAGTTCTTCACAGACTTGTTTTTGGCAGATCCCGTCTCATCACAACCAAATACGCTCGCAGGGGCAGTTTCCCCTCAAAATGCTCCCCTCAAAATCTTTAATGATCCGCTCCCAAATCATGACAGCAATAGGCTGAATCCAACCGGAACAAACAAAGGTGCAGTGACGGGAAACAATGATCATGAAGCTCGACTTCATTAAATCCATCAGTTGCGCCACAGTTGGGAGCTCAACCGAGACCTAAGATAGTCAGTTTGGTAGAATTAGACGTTGAACTACCTATCGAAGCTATAACAAGAACACGAGAGTATTTCTCTCAACCGAGCCCAAGTCATCTGCCAGAGACAGATAAGAGTCAGCAAATAGTTGAAAAACCCATCGGTGCCTATGATTTAATTAGTGACCTAACAAAGACCTTTTCACACATTTCATTTTTGGACTTACTAAAGAACTCTCCCCCTCACAGAGCTGCTCTTTTAGAAGCATTAGGTCTAGGCCATCTAATTAACATCACTCCACCTCCGAAACACAAGTAAATCACGTAGATTTTGATATCCACCCTCCGGGGCAGCCGGACAAGGATGTCGAATTCATTTTGAAATAAGTAAAATGCCCACGAGATCTTTGAGATCGCACGCCGAGGTGACCCAGCCTTACACTTGCAAGTATGGGTTTATAATAACTATGTAAAACGGGCAATGGTTGACGATGGGGCCGCAGTTAACATAGTCCCTTTCTCTTTCCTCCAAAAACTTGGATATGGAGAAACAAATTGTTCCACTACACGAAATACCTTGAGAGGCTATGATAGCCTTAAAGCCACTTCGATAGGAACTATAATACTGCCGGTCACCTTAGGGCCCAAAACCATCTTGACTGAGTTTTATATTATAGATCGGGAAACTAACTATAATATGATCCTCGGCCGACCTTGGATACATCGAATGAAGGCAATCCCTTCTACTTTATTTCAAGAAGTAAGATTCTTGCATCTAGGAAAGGTATTTGTAGCCAAAGGTGATCCAAAACCTTTCGATTTGCACCTAGCTGATTTAAAGAAAAGACCAGGGGTGCACTCAGAATTTGAACTTCCAACAAACCAACTTAATAAACCCTCTGACCCAAAGCCAGAGGAAAAGTTGGTACCTACGACGGATCTTGAAACTACCAGCATAGCCAAAACAATTCCAACCCCTAAAGGTAAAACTAAAGAAACAGTATCATTAGGGACTACTGCGAAAATCGTTGAGTTGATAGAACAAGATTCACCAATGTTCTTACCATTCGATTCAGTAGGCATAGGATTTTCCCTAGGTGTTGGTTCCTTGCCAGCAGAAGATCTCTGTATGGTAGAAGTAGAGTGCGCAAACGCAACAGATGCCCCAACAACTATACTCCCGGCTAAGTATTGGACTCTCCATTTCGATGGAGCTAAATGTCGTTATGGAGCGGGGGCAGGTATAATTCTTACTTCGCCCGAGGAGAAAGTCCTCCCATTCACTTTTAAATTAAACTTTGAATGTACAAACAACGGCGCTGAGTACGAAGCCCTCCTCCTTGGCCTTACCTTAGCCAAAAGAATTGGTATTGATAACATCAGAGTCCTGGGAGACTCGCAATTAGTGACAAACCAAGTTTCTGAGGTATATGAAACTAAAGCCGAACATTTACAACTCTACAAAAACGTTGTATTAGATTTAAGCAAGGCGTTTAACTTCATATCCATTGAAGCGATCCCTGAGAGAAAAATCTTCTCGCCGATTCAATAGCAACCTCAGCATCACGTTTTACTCCAAGCAATGAGCTAGAAGATACTCACTTCACAGTATCCATTCGTGACGAACCATTAATAAAAACAATGACAAATCCTCTTTTTAGCGGAAGTGAATCTACCATCCTAGACCATGTTGGAAATGATGCGGCTACTTTGGATTATTTAAATGCCTATGCAGCATTACATCTCTCCTATCACATGCTAGATTTATCCCTGATTCCACATTCGTCTTCCTACTTCGGAAATCCCGTAACGGATCTTCCCTCACAAAGGAACCTAGCATATACGCAATAGAAAATGGGGATGATCTAGATTTACCTCCAACACCACCTGAGTTCGAAGAGGGTAACGCCTCTTTGATCGAAGAAACAATCGATGTCAACATCGGGACAGAAGATGAACCAAGAATATTGAAACTAGGTTCTTCGTTAACCCCAGAAGAAGTGGAAATACATACTCAGATTCTCAAAGAACATCAGAAGGCGTTTGCATTTAATTACAAGGAGATGACGGGAGTCGCACCCCACATTGTGGTGCACAACCTCGTCACTAGATCAGATGCAAAGCCAATTAAACAAAAATCAAGACCCATGAAGCCCAAAGTAGCTCTCATGGTAAAAGAGGAAGTAATAAAACTCCTTCAGGTAGGATTCATCAAGCCAGTTGACTACTCCCAATGGGTATCTAATATCGTTCCCGTTCTCAAGAAGAATGGAAAGATACGCATCTGCATAGATTTCGAGACATCAACAAAGCATGTCCTAAGGACGACTTCCCATTACCATCCATAGATGAAGACGCTTACAAAGAAGCACGTCTTTCCCAACTAGAAAGCCTAGATGAAACTAGGTTAGATGCTGAGCAGTGGCATAGAGCTTATGCTGACCGAATGTGCCGGCAGTATAACAAGAAGGTTTATGAACGTGATATATACGAAGGTGATCTAGTTCTAAGACTAGACAACCGGATCGACAAGAAGACCGGCGAAGGAAGGAAATTCCGGCCCAAATGGTTGGGCCCATACCGAGTCATGAAGGACTATGGAAATGGTGCATACCTCTTATGTACGTTAGAAGGTGAGGAGTTTGGTGAAACAGTCAATTCCCTGCACCTCAAGCGTTTCTATGCATAAGCAGCTAACGCTACCTATATAACTATCTACATTGCATTTTCATATAGATTAGGATCATTTTGTCCACTTGTTCTTACACAAATTGTGATCAAGGAATCTATTCTCAAAGTAATTCATTACAAACTCATGATGTTGTTGGCACAAAAATTTCTAATCATACCTCTCCATCTTCGATATCATCAAGTCATCTTGGAATCTTTTATCAAATAAAATCAAACATGACGAAGTCTTAACGGTAACCATACCAAGATCTGCAAGTTTGTTCTCGCTTTGATTTCTTCTTAGGATAGGTGTCTTGCCTATGGTCTATTCTAGAAGCTTCATGGTGTCACATCTATCCCATATACACATCTCTTTGGAAATAAGCATATACTGACATTTTACTCAAAAAGACAAGTCAAAAAGTGATTAAACAGAAAATTTTATTTTTACACATTTCCTTGCCCCACCAACCTTCGGTGATGAGCTTGCGTCTCTTACTAGTGACGTAGGGTTGGGAAAGGATGGAAATGCCCTTACTCGCCTATGCCTTGCCCACGGTGATAAACCCATGCTTCTTACTAGTAGCATGGGGCAAAGTGTAGGGGGTCCTCTTGACAAAGCAAACGTTAAAAGGTCATAAACAAACTATTCAAACTTTGAGTCAAAAACGAATGAATCAGATATTCAAAATTCCAAAAAGAGTTAAAAATCCTAAAAACCAGGTTTTGTCTACTATGTGGCCATCTACGGGTCTAAGTCTGGATAAACCGCAAAGCAAGTTGCATCCAAAACTATGAAGTCATTCGGGTGGAGTAAGCTTGTAGTTTTCAATTTGGTTCCACCAAAGCTTCGTCTATCTTTCATCACTATCATTTCACCATATTTCATAACTTGCGCCCTTCTTGGCTCTTGGTGATGAGCCCTCGCATCTTACTAGTTGCGTGGAGTTAGGAGTGGGGCAAGTTAATCTATTCATCATACTGGTTATTTTCATCACTTTGCCAAAACAAACATGAGGTATCCAAATTGCTCACAGAAGCTAAGATTTAAGATCACAATATATCTACAATATCATGTATCAGCATCATGAAACACAAAAAGAAAGCAAACATTTGCATCATCTATTTTCCATTGCATACATTCTAAAAAAGCATATAAAACATACATCGTAGTATACACAAGAAGTTGGAAACAGAAAGGAAAACATAAGTGACAAGTTTTGATCCAAAAACGAATGCATATATATAAATAATCAATGTTTATATACAATGCCATCATGCTCTAGGCATGGTCAAAACACTCAAAGAGCCCGTGATATACAAAAGAATCTATAGTACAAAACGCATAGGAGCCAAGTAGTCTCTCAACCCCTGCGCGACCCCTCTGAAGGTGCGCGCCCTCGCCTAGGGCTCCGGCTACGCCGGCGCTCTGAATGCACGGAGGGCTCAGGGTCCCGAGGGGCAGCCGCGGTCTCGCCACGAGAATGGCTCCTCATAAGACGCTCGGCTATCCTATAGCCTGCCAACTCTGTACGGAGAGTCGACACCATCCTGGCCACGTGCCAAACGGGAGCGAAGACGTCGGTATGCCTACCGGCTGCTGAAGGCTCCCGGCATATCTAGAGATAGCTCCGCACGGGTCTTATCCATAGGGATCATCAGAGAATCAGTGCATACCCTGCGGATTAGATCCCGCCACTCGTCAACAGTCTCTGCAAAACAAAGAAGAAAAATGAATTAGAAACTAGGCAAGAGACTAAAAGATACAATATCAAAACACAAGGAGAGATAGCAATTAAAACAAATCCTAAATTAAACAAACATTGAAAAGATGAGAGGATAACTTACTCGGATCACCGGGCCTCAAGATGGGTTTAGGGCCGACACCGCCGCGAGATGCCATCGCTTTGACCGAGGGGTTGCTCTGTAGTAGGAGCAACATGACGCCCGCAACGGACTCATCCTCTCCACCATGGCCCTGGGAGAGTGGCTCCTCTGAAGCTAGAGTCTCTCTCTCTGCACTCTGCTCGGCCCTCTCTACCTGCAAAATATCCTGAGTGTCATGCCACTCAGGATCGCTATCATCCGTCTGCTCCTCCGACCCTCCCTCTGTAAACTCCTCAGAATCGGAGTCAATATCTATGGGGTCATCACTGCTGTGAGCAGGACCCGCAGCAATCTGAAGCAAAGGTGCCCGAGGGCACCGGCTCTCCCTCTAGCCCGAACTACCCTCCTGGCTGCAATGGGAGTGCCAGGAGTGATCACTGTCCAACCACGGCCTCTAGGCCCCCTCTAGCCTCGCGGACTGATCGAACCGGTGCATTTGGGGAAGCATGCCGCATATGGAAGGCCGAGGCTGGCCGAGGAACTCTGCCAAAAGGGTGTACCTCCACCCGTCCCACGTGGTCGATAAGCTGCCCTGTGGTGGAGTAGGAGATCAATGTAAGGGTCTCCTCGCCCCATATGCCGGCCATAAGCTGGTACGGTGTCGCCTCCATATCTGCTGTGGTAAGGGAGGCAACTGGCTGGTGAGGTGCTCTAAGCACCGACATATCTGACCATCTAGCTGCCCTCACAGCCCCTGGGTCTGCCACCTCTACCCCTCTGCCATAAGGAATAAAATGCTCATACACCCAACTCATGACTAGAGTCGGGTGGCTCAATGACTGTCCCTGCAAACGGACCACCCTGTATAAGTCATGGTAGGTGGTCCCCAGAATATCTGCGCCCCAGGCATATATCCGGCCATGCCCCTCTATCTGTGCAATGATGGGGGCCCAGCAGTATAGTAAAGTATCTCCTCCCTTGTCCCCGATCAGCCTCGAGGCAAGGATCCCCATGATAGCCTGTCGAAATACGGGGATGGGCAAAGAAGGAATCGATCGAACTCTCACTCCCTTCTTCGACCCCGTAGAGATGGCTGCATCCCCCATGTAGCCTGCCCACTGTGCAATCTGTGCTCGAGACCCTGCCGTCTCCAGTGTGAGTCTCCTCCCGATGATCGGGACCCCCAGGATACGGTAGACATCCTCCAAAGTAATGGTCCACTCACCACGGACCCCGGCAGCAATCGGAAAGTGTTCCGATCTGCATCCCAATATGAAAACAAGTCACAAAGTATGTGACTGGATGGTGTGACATGGGGCACGCGCGATATACGCAATATGCCGGCCCTCTGTAATGTATCCTCCTCATCCTGAGAAAGGGCATCCAATACCCCGAAAGCCAATCACACTCTCTCTCTCGGCTCCATCTGATATACTCCTCCCTCGCCTGCATACACCCAAAAACACACAAAACAGAGCAAGTTAGTATCTAATCAATATCGAGAGAGTCATAAAAGCATATAGAAATGATAAAAGTACAAGTACAGTCTCCAAAATAGGTTCCTTTTGCATTCTGTGCAAAACCACCGCCCTGAGCAGAGGGGCGGTTTTGTAACCGCCGCCTTAAAGGTGGCGGTCGTGTAACCGCCGCCCTGATCAGGGCGGCGGTCATGTAACCGCCGCCCTGGCCAGGGCGGCGGTCGCGGTCCGAAAACCCGCGCGGGTTGTTAACCCCAAAAAGCCCAAAATGAGCAAAAATAGACCATTTAAACTAAAAATGGAGCCTACCCAGTAGGCGCCCCCCCTAGGTGGACCTTTTGAACCTAACATTTTCAAAAATAACCCCCCCATTATGATGAATTTAGCATTTCAATTTTAAAGGGGGAAAAACACAAAATGGAAGAAAACCAACCTGTGATCGCTGAGGTCGGTGTTCCGCTCGTGGAGGCATGATCACGATCTCGCTGCGAACGTTTCGACTCTACTCGCGTGAGAAACCGTCACCGTGGGTCCCAGAGCTCAAAATCAATCAAATCGACTCGCGCAAATGAATAGGAAAATGGGCCCACTTTCATATATATATCGTTCTATTTCGTTTTAAAATGACTTTTTCGTAGGTTTGGAGCGCTGATGGAGGTAAGTTTCTATCCCCGCACGAATGGTACGTTCTCCTTCCCTATTATTTTAGCATTTATCTTCCAAGTTATTGCATCTATCTGCACTTGAGTTCTCTTTTCATTTTGCAGGTAGCGGGAATTTCGATGGCGTCATTTCAACACACGGACGAGTAAGGTATAGCTTCTAACTCCCCATTTCGGGACTGCCATACTCGGACCCAACGTTTTATGCCTCTTCATGGCTAAAACGCTTCTCCGAGGGGGCAATATGTACGTACCCAAAATTGTAAGGTACTGTACTTGCAGAACAGTGTAACAAGTGCCCCGATGATGATACAGGTCTCCTCGCAAGGTGTTCGGGATCCGGAAAAGCCCTCGGAGTATGCGTTAACATCCCGCATGCCCCGCTTAGCCCCCGCGCCCTTTGTTTTCCCCTTTTTCCCTCTTTCCTTGGCCTCTTGACCTTCAGTGACGAAACCGCCGCCCTGCAGGGCGGCGGTCTCGTGACCGCCGCCCTAAACAGGGCGGCGGTCCTCAGAACCCGCGCCGCCTGCTCAGAGCGGCGGTCCTGTGCGTGTTTTCCAGAACGTTCTTTGACGCGACTCGCGTGAAATATCACGATTCACCAGCTTTTCTTTGCCGACTTGAGCATGCATTTATGTTTTTGGTCCCCTGGAATAGTGTTTTTCCTTTGTTTATTGTTTAGGAGTTCAATTTGGTTTTGGTTTTTGGGTGTTTGAATTCCTATAAATGCATGGTTTGTGCACATGCAAATGGTCTGGAGTTTTTGGTCTGAAGCTTGGCTGGATTTTGAAGTTTGATCTTTGCTCTCATTCCCTCATTTTAGTGTTTTAGTTAGTTAGCTTGTTTAGAAGCCATAGCTTGAATTCACTTGCATCTTTTGTTAAATTGCTCAGCTGTTGGTAAGCCATAGACCCATCTTTGCGCAGGCAAGGTATGTTGTTATTTCATCCAATCCAGTTAGAAAATGGCCTCTCTCAAGTTTTGTTTTCTGGGTTCCTCTTTGCAATTCCTTTAGTTTTCCTTTGCTTAGAATACTTAGTTTTCTTCATTGCGTGTTTTGGTTAGTATTGTGTTGCAGCTGGTAAGCCACATATCCATCTTGTGCAAGTGCAGTCATTACTTGAGGCCACCAATTTTACTCCAATCTTCTCATTCTCAGTGTTGTGGTCTGTTAGTTTGTTTGGGATTGATAGTGTAGTTCATTTCATGCTTAGTGTGCATTGACTAGCTGTTGGTAAGCCACATATCCAACTTGTGCAAACAGTGTTGTTGTTTTATCTAATCCATTAGAGTAGAATAGCTTAGGAAGCCATTAAAGTTGCAGGTTTTGCTCTTCATACAGGATAGTTTCAGGTTCTGGATGCATTTTGTTGCACGATTCGCAGTAGATCCCGCTAGGAATTGCATAAGCCAAGCTCTGTACTCTTGCGCTATCCCTCTCCTATCCGCGTTCTATTCTATCTGCATTCTGAAGGTTGTCCCTTGTTCCAAACACCTATTCCTGTTGATGCAAGCATTACACGCTTTTCTGGATCTACGTGAACACAAAGAACGAAGAGATCATACTGAGGGGACAAGATCACACACACCATCGGATTCGCCACTGTTCTGCGAATCCAGGTTTTAAACTTTCAAAGTTTTAGTTAGAACCATATCAAACAGAGTAGTTAATCACTTTATTTCAGTTAATTTTATTCTCGATATTGCCGGGGAAGCTGTGGGGATTGATAGTTTCTGAGAAACTATGATTCACTCCTCACTTCTGAGGTAGGGTCGAGAATCTTGCTAATAGATTAGTTATTTCATTGTTTAGAATAGATATACAAAATTGCACAGACAAATAACCACACTCGGTTATCTTGTTTGTTTTAAGTTATTAGTTTAGTTGTCAATTCTAAATATTTTAAATAGTTGCTTTCTTAAATTCATTTAAATCATCAGAAAATACAAAAAGAAGTCATATATGCTAGAAGTATACTTAGATTTCACTTTATTATAGTTTGTTTTATTACTGCTTTTGCATGACAATTACGGGACCTAGGGAGCCCGGGAATATATCTTGAGCCAATCGTACCTTAGCCCAATCTCATAGTGGCAATAACTGACATTGACCAGAATCTTAGGATACAAGTCTTCCAAACAACAACAGATTTTCAGCAGGTCAGGTCTCAGTTAAGAGGATTAAACATAGAAGACGACCAAGCACATACATTTTGGTCAAATCAGCCAAACTACAGATTACCCTAGAAAACATCCACATGACTGTAGAAAGGTTTGAAAGAGAACAAACATTCGGGTGTGATCCCTTAGTTCCACAACCAGATGCAGGAGACACCCACACAGACATAGATACCGGCTTAAGAATCCAGGTTAAGAACGCTTTGTAAGGTATTCCGAGAAGATGCACACTGTTGTTGGTTCTAAACATAGAAGGCTGAGAAAGCATACGATTATTGGATACTAAGGGATTAGAACTTGATCTCGCGTATGACCATAACAGGACCACAACAACCGAGAGTCTATGGTTGTGATCCACAGATCCCATAGCCCAACGAGTCCACAGGTCAATCCGATATAGACGCTAGCCTACGTACCTTGGTATTCAGGTCCACTCCACTTCCACCTATCATCATCGAACAACTGTCATTACTAGATACAACGGCTAACGAAGCTAGGGAATTCTGGACTAGGCCAGAAAATCATCCATAGAATCGATTATATTCATCATCCACTATATGACCTTATCGGGAGATATACACGAAACAATCCCAGGTCATTTTCCACGTATTCCGCAACCCATAGATCGAATCACGCCAGAGCTCGATATTGATTGGAGCCTTCGAGTAGTCATCCTTGCTGATCGATCTATCACACCAGTCCAAGTTAGAAGGGCCTTCTTTGCCTTAGATTCGCAAATTCCACTAGTGCGTGTCGAAGACATTAGACTACCTAACTAGTTTGTCTGCATATTCTACCCCCACCCGGCACGACCTCGGGAGGTCAGTGCACGCGGAAGAGTTACTTGTTGATTCTCACACTACCTGTCGCTTTCCGACGTCTGTACATCACCTGGTTTAGCTCTATCTACATCCCAGTTGAGGACTAGATCACCTGCCTTGAAATCTTATCACTTAGCTTTCTTGTCAAACTATTGTTTGTTTGACTTTTGATACTCCTCTAACTTGGTTATAGTGTATTGTCTAAGTTATTCAAGTTCAATTAGTTCCATCATTCTAATAGTTCTTTGATATGCATCTTAAAATTCTAACTATTGGGCTAGCTTTAACGAAGGTAATTCAAGTGATAATGAGAGCCTAGCTTCTCTGTCATAGATAAGGATAAATGGGGAATTTCCAATTGATTTCTTTGGTGTGATTTTACAAGCCCAAAGGGAATTCTTTACTTTAGTATGCCATTGCCTTTGATTGACCTCCAAAATCCACTTCATGATCATGATCAAGTTCTTGTTAGTTGATTCTACCAAACCATTACCTTGGAAGCGAGAATTGGAGGAGGTCTTTAAATAAACACCATGTTTGAGATCCAAATCAAAAAAATTGGAACCCAATAAGGCCTTAGCATTATCATAAATGATAGTATGAGGGACCCCAAACCATGTTGCAATGTCTTTTAGCTAATCAAGGATGATTGATTCAGTAGCCTCATTGAGTGGTATGGCTTTTGTCCATCTGGTAAAGTAGTTAGTTACAGTCAAGACCCGTTTATGACCTACACTTGGTGGGGGATTAATCATACCTAAGAAGTAAAGTACCCACTAAGAAAAGGGTTCATCCACCTGAATAAGATGAAGAGTAAGGGCCATCATCTTCTTTTTACCAGTGATAAAAGCACATTCTTTACATTTTCTGATCCACTGATGTGCATCCACAAATAATGTTTTCCAAAAGTATCATGCTCTAATAATTTTCATTTTTGTAGCCTTAGATGAGAAATGTTCATCAGAGAAACCATCATGGAATTTTGCCAATACTTTATCTAATTTTTCTTCATCAATACACCTTAACAAGGCACCATCTAGATTCCTTTTGAAGATAATCTCCCAATCAATACACAAGGAATTGACTGTAACCTCAAGTTCATTCCCCTTATTTTTCTCAAATCATGAGGGTAGCCACTAATTGGTAGAAATATTTCCATATCATCGATCTAACTGATGCAGCCAAGTTGGCCTCATTTCTCTCATAGAAACTTTTCATTGTGGGGAACTTAATGTTCCACGGTTTTTATGGGTTGTGTGGATTTCCATCATCCCACTGGATTTATTGAACTCTACATATGTTCATGTTGAGGGCCTCCCAAATCCTCTAGATCATATGTGGTGTGTCCTTACTCTTCCTCTATGAAGAAAGGATCTTCTTAATTATCGTGAGCATCTAAGGCAAGTTGCTCACATATTTATTTGCCTCTTACCAAATTTGTGGCCTTTATGGTCACGTCAAACTCCATGATTTTAGTTACCCATCCAGCACTCTTCTCACTAATTTCTTCCTTCATGATGAAATCTCTCACGCTGGGGTGTGAGACTAGGAATTTTATGTGGTTGGTAGCTAGCATAGGCTTGAATTTTTTGAGATCCCATAAGATGGAAAAAACCTACTTTTCTAAATGACTATACCTAAGCTCAAAATATTTCAATGTTTGGTTGAAAAAGGCCACAAGTTGCTCCAAGTCTTCATTGTTTTTGAGTGAGAACTGTGACTATACTAAGATCCACACCATAAGCATAAAGGATGAATTCCTTTGTAAAATTTGGGTTTATGATTGTTGCTTGCTTGGGCAATCATGATTTTTATTTTGGTGGATCTTTATCTTTATTTTTCGGTCCATTTAAAAGTTATGTCCTTCCTCGACATCAAGGTGATGGGTCTGAATAATACTACAAAGTTAGGGATGAGCTTCTTAATGAAATTTATCTTACCTAGAAAGGATTAAAGGGTTTTCTTATTAGTTGGTAATGAAAGGGATAGGATGGTAGATACTATTTCTAGGTCAATTGTAAGTTCATCCTTTGAAACAACGTGACCCAATAATTTACCTTGTGGAACTGCAAAAATGCATTTCTTGGGGTTTAAGGGCACTCTGAATTATTTACATCTCTCAAAAAAATTCTCCAAATGTCCCATGTGATGTTGGCCCTACTTTGTGAAGATTGTGATATCATCCAAATAGAAAAGGATAAAACGGTTGATGACTCTGTAAAAATCAATGTCCATTTCCCTCTTAAAAGTGGCACCCGCATTTGATAAACCAAAAGGCATTTTTGGTATGCATATGTTCCCCACTTGTTCATGAACATGGTTTATATTTATCATCTCTCTCGATATTAATCGATTGTAGCTTGAATAGCTATCAAACATAGAGAATCTTTCATATCCTACTATTATTTGAAGAATTTGTTCCATGGAGGGAAGAGGGTGATGATCCTTCAAAGAGGCCTTATTTAAATCCTTGAAATATACAAAAAGTCTTATTTCTCCATATATTTTTTTTCATCTAGGGCCAATTTTTCCACCCAAGATGAGTACTTGATGGGGAATAGTATTTTTGAATTAATGATTTTTGTTAGTTCCTTCCTCATGAGAGGCTCAATCTTGGGGTTTGTTGTTCTTTTTTTTTGTCCGAATAGCTTGGCCATGAAATCAATAGCAATGTTATGTTGAGAAACATAAGGGTAAAAACCTATATGCTCTTCATAACTCCATGAAAATACCTCATGAGATCTTTGACATAAGGAAATAAAATATTGTTCTTCCTTTTGATCACATGCCTTTCTAAGCATGAGCTCCTTACCTTATGCAATGGAGACCGGCTTGTAATCTCCCTAACCCATGGATATATTTTTGTTTCACCCTTTAATCTCATCATTTGGATTTAAGATATCCTTGAGAGTAACCAATCCTTTAGGTATCTTGTTTGTTTGCATTTGAATGATTTGATCATCATAACTATCTTGCAAAATGGGTTGAATAATAGAAGAGAACTCAACTTCATTTTGAATGAATTGGACTATTTGTTCATCATTCTCAAAAACTTTCCAATTGACATCATTGTTTGAAATAAATGGCCTTATAACCATTCTAACATGTTTTTATCTTGAACAAGGTCCAACGTGAGAGAAAACTAAGAGGCAATAATTTTCATTTGATCTACTTCCTTGTTCTGCTTTTCATGGAACTACCCGAAGATTGACAACTTCAAAACTTTCCAAGAGATCCAAGACTCGGTGTCTATAAGCTCTTAAAATCTTGTTTTTGGTCGCACATCTTCCTTTGACTGTTCAATGTCCCAAAATATCTACAAAGCCTTGATTTGTCTCTTTTCCATAATCAACATACCATGAACCAATGCTTCATATTCTACCACATTGTTTTATCATGTGAATTATAGCCTATGTACATAGAAGATTTTCTTTCTTGTTGGGGAGATAAGGACTACACCACGCCCTAGCTCCATTCCTTCATTTAGAACCATCAAAATACATCTTCCATAACCTAAAAGCATAATTATCTCCTTCCTTATGTGATATGGGGATAGTGAAACTCTCCTCATGGATATAATAAGTGCCTAGACAAATTTCTAGAACTGTATTATAGGTTAAACCCATCCATATAGCATAAGATCAGGAATTGAAATTGATGAATACATTATTTCGATAGCTTCATGATCATTACTTACTTCTCCTTGGATCATGTAACTTGCATTAATAGACTATCATCATAAATATCTACATAATTAGTTGAGATAGGTTCAATTTTTATTATAAACCTAGTTCCATACCTTGTTCTCAATAGCATATGAGACCAATCATAGGAAATATATCCACCCACTTTGGTCGTAAAGTTTCTAGAGAGGTAGAGGGTGAATAGAGGTGGAAAGTCAATCACAGAGATATCTTGTGTTATGGTTAGGCTTGGGAAAGCACATGAGAGTTAATTCCATATCCTTGACTATGCCCAAAACTTACACTATTGATCCATCAAGTTGTAAAACACCCCTTAAAGTTAGATTATATTCAATTCCTAAGATATATGCAATCTTTTTGGGCATTACTAAGGTACTAGCACTAGAATATATCATGCAATTGTGTACAAGGTGCTTTCCAACTATGGATACATGTAGAAATGAGGGTGCTTAACAGTTTCATTTACTTGTTCTCCCTAGGCTAAAAATCATGATCATAGAATCTACTTTGTGTGTCATGCGGGTTCTAGAGGTGGAAGTTACTTCAAGGATTATTAAGAGATATTTGTAGATGGGATAGATAGGACATCCCACATTGTGACATTTCAATCTATTTCTTTTATTTTTCCACAATGTTGAGGGGAATACTTGCATATTTTTGTAATGAAGGAACATCATGTTCTTTACTTTCTGCTCTATTTGTGGAAGCTATTTGGTTAAAGGACTATGTATTCCATGTGCATGGTTCTGTAGTGTCATGCAAATTTTGTGTGTTCCATGGAACTTGTTCATTATGTGGCTACTAAGTGACCCATAAAAGAGTGGATGAAGCTGAATTTCCACCCAAGTCCGCATATTAAGTGGGATTATCACATGAAGTTGGGTAAATAGAAGTAAGGAGATCTTACATATATTTACAACTTTTAGACCTGTATTGTCTGCCACGTGAAGTTATGGCCTATTCAAATTTCCTATGGCTTGATTAACCATGCATAAATCTTCAAGTCTAAAAACCATAAATAAAGGTTTAGGGGAGGTCTCTTACCTCTCATAGTTATTTATTTTTTATGGAGTCATGGTTTGTTCTTGATGATGAATTGGTGTTTACACCATAAGAGCTTTCTCCCACAATGAATTCATCCCAACTTCACATATATATTGGTTATAAGGTTGATCACAAGGATAAAACCACTAAAAACCTTGGTCCATGTTATTCTGGACTAGAATAATGATTGTGCTCAAGCTTTAGGAATTAGTAGAGATTGTAGATTTGAATTTGGTGGTTTTCTTGGCTTGAAATTCTATGCAAATCTCTAACTTGGATATTGAGAGCATTGTTATGGATAACCCTAAGGAGGGTTAGGATAATTGTTTATAGCTTGAGATAAATGTCTCTTAAGGGAGACATTCTCATTTGTTAAATTTTTACGTTAAACACTAAGGCTTTCAATTTCTTCTTCATGGAAGAACCAGATGTGCACGTAGATGATGAATTAGAAGATTGAAAATGGGAGCAATGGTGTGTTGATTTTTATGTGACAACTTAGGAAAAATGGGCATTGGTATTCTAGGGGTATTTTTCTGCGTTGATTAAATAATTTTCATCCCTAATGGTTTTTATATAAGAATTTGGTAGTTGAGTAACACCCATAGATTGAATCATTACTACTATATCAAAATTCAAAGCTCTAAGAAAGTATAAAAATGCACCTTGAGGGGTCGGTCTTAGAAGGACTAGAATTTTGTCCCATGTTTTCTAGAACCTGAAATTGAAATCTGCCATGAGCTCATTTGGAGCCCACTTGATTGTGGTTAACTACTCAAGAAGTGAAATCTTTTCCTCCTTTTAATCAATCTACTAATAAATAGCAGTCCCAAGTGCAGATTAAAGCAATAGGAAGACTTTTGTACCATTACAAGGCTTTTCCTTTGATAGATGATACTAATAGGCATACAACAACATCATCTTCCATCATTGTATGTATTGAACAGATGTTTGAAACATCCTGAATATGTTCCATGGGTATGGTATAATTTTCACCTATGAAGAAAGGAATACTCTTCAAGGTGGCTATTGGGATATCATGTTGTGCGAATAATAGTAATGGGATTTCTCCATTGAAACTTACAAATGGAAATTTTCTTTAATGTGCAATGAATGGAATGGATCTAGTATTTTTGAAAATAAGTGGAAACAATCTACGTAGAGGTGGAGTTGAGAAACTTCTATTTATGAATGTCGCATACCTTTGTGGATATCTTTCTTCTTATTCTTCACGAGAGAGAGTTGTAAATAATTAAATGGCTCACCTTTGGATACACTTAACGTTGTTTATATAATTCTCATGAAATAGATAGGCTTGAACTAGTTAAAACCATAATCTTGAATGTTAGGGAGTCCCCAGGATGTGTTGAAGAATGCCTATGGAGACCGAAACTACTAAGTTACACACCAAAACTCAATAGTGATGATGTAAAGCTCATTTAACTTGTCACATTGGGCATGCCAAAAATTTGGAGATCAAAATTGTACCCCATTACGAGTCATAGAAGATTCTGAATTTTGATGCAACATGGGATCTGTCTCTAAGTCTACGACTTACGACTTAAGATAGACCTCGGAGAATGCAAGCTTCCTCTATTCCACGGATTAGGAAAAACCAACAAAACACAACCTACTTGATTAAGCAAGTATTGAAATAAATAGATGCCTAAATCTGATTGCAATGTAGCGAGGTAAATAAGTAGAAAAATAAGTACATAAATGAACTAAGCAAATAATCAAATAAGATTTAAAACCCTAAGTGCAAAGAGAAGATAAAATGACTTAGTTAATTTGTAATTAATATTGGGTTATATCAAGTGACGAACTAAGATATCTCAAGCGCAATGTCACAAGTAAAACCCGAAAAAAATACAAAGATGGAGTAATATATTGACCGAGGTATTTAGAGTGGGTCGGGGACACCTATGGGCACTTTGTAGACCAGTTACTGGGCACTTCAAAATGCTCAAAAACTATCTTTTATTGGTTGCAAGTCATTCATTGTCCTCCGCTTCTTTTTTCTATTATGTCACACAATGATCGCCAATGTCACTAATAACCTACAATAAATAAATGACCTACAAAACCTTCAAAAGTGTATCAAATCCTAAAAAGAAAAGAATGCAAATGAGGGGTCAAACTGTCCTCAGTTGTCAAACAAGTGATATTGTGATTTAGCATTACACTAAATTTTAGACTCGATGTAGTTCTATGTGTGTGTGAAGAAGTGTGTCCTAGGTGGCTCTTGTGTGTGTGGCACTTGATAATGAGCAATAGCTAGATGTAGAAGATGTAAGTAAATGTTTGCATATAATAAAATTAAATTCCCCTCCTATGAAGTGTACGAGAATAATGCAGTCCCTTACCCTTGTGTGGATGCTAGAATAGATGATTGAATTCTATAGAATAACCTTTGGATGTAACCTTAGGTCGTGATAGCTAATGCTTAGTGCATGGTGTTTTATTATGGTCACATAACTTTATATTTATATGATTCCCTTGCTTTAATTTTGTAATTAACCCCGAAAAGGTTGACTACCAAAAAGATAAGATTCCCAAATGGCTAGAAAGGATCCAAAATATGTGAACAAATTATAAAGAGGTCAATGGCACCTAAAGGGGACGGGGGCACCTAGCGTTAGTGTCCTGGATGGCGCTGATGTCCAAGGTGAGAAATGTTGGAGTATAAAAGGAATCTTTGGGAAAGTAAGAGTGTAAGAACAAAAGTGGCAATAGAAATCAAAGAAATATGGCCAAATACATGGGTTAATTAGTACTCTTTTTACTTCGGAATCATATGAATAGTATTATATGATCAGGACTAGATAGATACCCAAAGTGTGTGATTTTGTGTCTACATTTTCCCCCACTTTATGTTTTTGAGTCAATTCTCAATAACATAAAGTAGATAAGATATGTGTACTTGATAACCATGTAGATCGATGGTAAAAAGTGTGCCGAGAGACAAGAAAATGCATAGATTGATAAAAATGTGAAGCGTGGAAACTAGAGAAGAGGAAGTAAAAAATAAGTGATGATAATGATGATGACCCAAGGGCGAGGCGTATGTTTTGATGTTTTTTTAATACATTTTTTTGATTTCAATTGTTGTTGTTGATGATGTGTTGATTGTGATTGATGTTGTTGATGTGATGATGTATGAATGATGTGACTACCGCTTCCCATAAGGATGGACTGCAAAAGAGAAGAATGAACAAGTAGTCAAATACACATGTATATGATCAAAAATGTGTAAAAATCATGTAATAAAGTATGTAAAATGTGAAAAATAACATGTGCACTTGATCTGTGATGAGAAAAGATATAGAAAGGATCATGAAGATGATGTAGAAGAACGATTTTTGGGAAATCTCACGTCAATTGTCTTGCCGACTGTGATTATTTTTGGAGATCTCACGTAAAAATGGAATAATTGTAGGGATAAAAGTGTGGTTTCATCCTCGACCTTTAACCGATTCCATAAATGTAGAACACCATTGTAGATGGTGTGTAAAAATACGATCCGGTTTGAACAATTCTAATCCAATGAGAAAGTAAAAAAATGTTGTGTAGTGCATACATGTTGAGTGATAAGGATGGTGTGCCCTGTAAAATTTATTTTGTGAAGTTTTCTAGACTGTAATGAAGTGGAAAATGTTATGTAACTACTCCTTAGTCACATGAATCTAGGAAAGTTAAGGGGCACCAAGTGCTACTATCCCTGGTTTGGGTGTTAGTGTATGTGTTGTCCTAAGGACCCAAGTCATATTTTTAGCCATGTATGAGACTGATGACTATGTTTTACCAATACTAAAATGTGTTGTGTGATGAATATGAATTGTTTCATGGGGTGACTAATTCACCCAAATGATGCCCCCTCATCCAGGTGCATGTGACATAGTTAAGGAGTATGTGTTCCAAAGGAGGACCAAACGTTGTGCTTAAATTGTGCCTGCAATGGGGAGTATGCTTAGTAGAAACCAAGGAACATGCAAAAAAATTGGTCGGGAAACAAGTGTTAATGCATAAAAATACAAACACACGTGTAGAAGACAATATGTAATGTGAACAGAGAATGTGTAAGCTAAGATGCAAGAAGACAATGTAGACCGTGAAAAGTGGGTTTCAAACATGGGACATCACTCATGATGTCACAAGATAATTGAGGCTAAGGTTGCCAAAATAATACAGTGTGCAATCAAATAACAAATAATACATAGGGCAAACCCCATAAATAATGGCATACAAATGCAAATAGTAGCAAGCAGATAATGGAGACAACCATGGAAGAAAATAGACTGTAAGAAAAATGTTGCACATGAAGCACCCATTAGCATGTTAGAGAGATAAAAATTATGTTAAGGCATGTATAATCCAATAAAGTAATGTGCTATGAAAAATGAAACAATAACACTTTTAGTGTGTAAGAAAGTGGATTTCCCAAGAGCCATTGTGGGGGATCGGTACTAGGTACTATGCCAAACATCCATGTTGCGTGTATGGATCTATAGAATTTGTGATCACAACTAGAAATCAATTGAATGTGCATGTGTGTATGATAAATATAATGACATACAAGATATCTATCTAGCATGTGTAAAAAGTGTACATGTAAAATCATAAGTAAGCAAGAGTAAATGCAACCAAGATATGCAATATGCTATGGATGAGATGGATGAGATGGATGAGATGGAATGGAATGCAAATTGAATGATAGGATCCACTTTCCCCCGAGTGTATGGGTATACATGTGAATGAGGTTTATTTATACATTCCCCCTCGGGAGTAGAGAAATGAACCGTATAACAAGAGTGTGTTATCGGGAAATGGTTTGAATATGTGTGCTAGAAAGATGTGATCGATAAAGTGTATAGAATTGAGAGTGTGTGAGCGAGTACATGTGGTGAGGATCATTTTAGATTTTGACCCTTAGTAGTCAAGTATGAACCATGGAACTAGAGTGCATCATAGGGTAATGAGTGCAGCACATAGAAGTAGATGTAAGAAAGATATATCGTGAATGTGTAGAGTGAATAAGATGCAAAGTGTGTAGTAGAAGCCACAAGAGGAAGATGTTGTGTGCTCTAATATGTGTTGTGTGAGGTGTGTAATGTGTAGTGTGACTAAGCAATGCTAGAGATATGTGTTGTAAATGTGCCAAGTGTAAAATGTGTAATGTGGCCAAGTGATGAGAAGGATGTGTTACGAATGTGTCAAGTGTGTGAGAATGTGTAGTGTGTAGTGTGTGAGGTTCATGTATATAGTATGCCCTCAACAGTCAAGTGTGAACCAAAGCATGAGAGTGTGTCATTAGGTAATGATGATACAAGTGTATCAAGTGGTTTGTATTGATGCTTAGGAGATATTAGACATTAAGCACGAGCGTCAAGTGCATGGGATGATAGAGACATTTGATAGCAATGCAAGGGGGAAGAAGCTATGATTCCCCCAAATATGTAAATGACAGAGATTTAGTTGATGATGCTAAGTGGATCAATGTAAGGAGTAGTTTCCTTGACAAAAATTATTGGTTGCAGAAGTGAAGGTGGTGGAGGGACCTTGAACGGTGGAATTCAAAAGAGGCTAGAGAGAGTTTGTTGATCTTGTGCATTGGGTGGTTGCTTATTTGGAATTGGTAACACCATAAAAGACTTGAGAGGTGGAGGATTTGTACCAATATTTAGAGGAGGTTTCTTAGTTTGACTCAGTAATTTTGTAGATGACTTAGTAGGAGGAGGTGATGGAAGACAAACCTTGAGAGGTGATTGCTTAGTTGGAATGGGTTGAATAGGTGGAACTTGACTGATCGAAGAAGACACATTAGAAGTGGTGGCATGATGCTCATTGGACATAGAAGGAGCATATTTAGGAGCCCATTTAGATGTAACATTTGTAGATGGGCATGCAACATAATGTTGTGCAGTGAATGAGATAAAGCCTTGATGCTCAAGATGTTTGATTCATTGTTGTAAAGCATAGCAATCATTGTCATTATGGCCATTGATCCAATGATAAATGTAATATGGAAAACCTTGATATTTTGTAAGATGATAAGGAGAATAGCTATGAGTAGATGGTAAAGTGATCAATTGATGGCTAAGGATCTTAGTAAGAATATCATGTTACATAACATTGTGATCAAATGTGAGAGGCTCTGGTAATGGTAAGACTTGAGGCTTACTAATATGAGCACATGTAGAAGACTTGATAGCGAGAAATAGCTAGATATAGAATATGTGAGTAGATATGTACATGGAATGTAATGAACTTCCCCTACTATGAATTTTATGCAAAAGAATGTAGTCCTTTTCCCTTGTGTGGATGCTATAATGGATGCTTGAATGCTCTAGAATAGCCTTTATATGCAACCTTAGGTGGTGATTATTAATGCCTAGTACTTGATGCTTTATTATGGTCACCTAACTTTATATTTATATGACTCCCTTACTTGAATTTCATAATTAACCCCAAAAAGGATGAGTTCCAAAATGATAAGATGCCCAAATGGCTATAAAGGACCCAAAAGATGTGAGCAAAGTATAAAGAGGTCGTGGTCACCTGAGGGGACGGGGCGCTGGCATTGGCATCCTATTTGGGCATTGGTGTCTAGGGTGAGAAATTTCAAAGTATAAAAAGGAAGACTGGTAAAGTAAGAGTGTAAAACCGAAAGTGGCAACAAAAAGCGAAGAAAGATGGGCAAATACATGGGTTAATTAGTACGCTTCTTACCTAGGAAACATATGAATAGTAATATGTGATCGGGACTAGATGTACACCCAAAGTGCATGATTTTGTGTCTACACTACTCAAATGTTAAAGCTACTCATACGAGATAATCCTACACTAAAATTTCCAAGGGACCAAAGAGAGAGATGTGAGAGATATGCAAATTAATCCAAAAGGGGAGGTGATAGCACTAGAAAGAAGGTGGAACTCCTCCTACTCCCAGTGACACAGATGCAAATTCTGGAGAGGTTGATCATGAAGATACACAAAATTTTAATGTAAACAAGTAAAAGAATAAAAAATAGGCAAGAGGGTAGAGATATTCATACCAAATACAAATTATTCAAAGGAAATAGAGAAACCACACTTGCATTACTCGATACTTTATTGTTTACATACAAATCCGAGGCAAGAAAATCTCCTTTTACGAGTTATAGAGGTCAAATGCATGAAATTTTGAATTTCACATAGAAGAGCCTAAAAATTAATAAGGAATAAAAATGGGATAATAAACCCTACAATGTGCACAAGCACTTACATTTATACTATTAATGGATGGGAGAAGAGAAAGAGAAAAAAAGAAAGGACTGACATGTTGGAGTACCGATCTCCTAAAATCGTGTTGGACAAGCATGGCAACCATGATTATTTGTAGATTTCACTTGTACTACAGACATGGTTTCCATTAAAAGAGAGTCAACCACCACAATATGATACCTTGATTCTATCACACACCATCAGACCATGCAGAAAGACATTGTGCTTCATTAAATTTCGGTGGTTGGGGTGGTTAGTCATCTAGTTCAAACCCCGATGCAGCTTTGATACCTTGGTATTTGTTTTTTAAGACCTTTGTGACCTTTCATTTTTTCTCAAAAACCCATGGAAGAATACTACCTTGTTCTATGGATTTTCTAATGGATTTTCAATACTTTCTATTATACAGGAACTCTTCGCAACACCTACTAAGGTTAATTATTAGATTCATGGAATTTAACCTAGTAACCCTTTTCATTTTCTCCATGGCTTTGACAAACTCCATGGAACACCAAAAATATTAAAAAAACCCATGGAACACTAAGTTAGTGTTCCACATATTTTGAACTTATTCACTCCTAACATTTGGTCTTTTGTTGTGTGGCGTCAAATATCTTCTTTGTGCATCACGGCTTTTCCTCTGTTGATTTGTATTTGATTCGTAAAATTAAAAAACTTTGTATAAATATATGATTTTTGATTCCACATGAAAAAATTATTCAATGACACGAACGACCAACTTATTTTTCACTTCCATTGTTTGTGGCTTCTATCCTTAGCCAATTTCTCCAACTCTCTCTGAGTATATGCAACTTTGTGGTGCTCCGTCTTGACCGACCTACAAGGAGTAAATTCCTTAGTGCCACAAAGGTTAAATGGACTCGTAGAACACTATTTTTCCAAATTTTTCCCAAGTCCCGAATTTCTCATTCCTTTGTTCTATGGGTTAGGAGAACCCACAAAACACTTGGTTCCTATGCGAAAGACTAAATCGGTGTCCCATGCAACTCTTCCGAGCTAAATATGGTTAAGTATTTTTTTGGTGAGTTGTTCAAAATTACATAGGAGTGTAATTTTGGAAAACACTACCCAACACTTTCAACATAACGTAGAGATGGCATTTTAGATAGAATTCGCTTAACTATGAGATGTTTGAGGGTGTCATTTTCAAGAGAAACATTGATGGTGTGATGTTGAGATGTGTGGAGCATGACAAGGTTGAGATGGTAATTAGAGAGTTCCACATGGGTTTTGTTGGTAGGAACTTTACTTCTCAAACTACTGTAACCAAGATATAGAGTGCTGATTATTTTTGGCCAAATTTGTTTTCAAATTGTTATAAATGGATAAGGAGTTGCAACAAATGTTCATTTTTTGTTGGCAAAAGAGAAATGCATCCGCCACCATAACCCATTGTTTTTTATTAACCCTTCTCTCTATAGTAACTAAATCACACACATACTATGTACATCTAGCCTCTAAATACTTCATTTATATGCATGATTCCTAAGAAGAGAACTAGTCATTAATAACCCTTTTACTTTTCTTTGACATTGTGTTGGCGAGAAAATTTGTCGGGGACAAATTGATGGACTTCTTGCCAATGCTCTGGGAATCTAAGTCCCTCTATTTAACTCGCGGTGTAGCTTCCGTATATGCATGTGTGAGTACAAAGGTGGATTTTTGTGGTGGCCTTTCAACCCGAGATCCAATAGGGGCACTCCACTAACCTGTGGAAAAGCTAGCAATTTCTTGCTAGAGAGGAATTTGTCTATAAAGTGGGAAAGGGGAGTGAGAAATGAGATAGGAGAACTAATGTTGCAAGTAGAAAATCAGATTCCTGCACACACTAGTTAGAAATTTCAACACATGCATTTATGAGAAGAAACAACTCTACAAATAACAACAAGACCAATTAGAATTTATGAGCACAAAGTATCAATAATATCTCACTCATAAAAAGGCTAGAAACTCATTCTTCTTGTATTAATTTCTTAAACAAAAGTTGTACATAGTGTGGGAATGGAGGAAAACTTATGAGGGGAAATGGAAGAAAATGGCTATCTCCTTTGTTCTCTCAAATTACAATACACTCTTGAGTTTACAAAATCAATCACCAACCCTTTGAAATGGGAATGGATTTACAATTTATAGAATGAGAGGTGACTCATCATCTACCCCCTAATGCCTTTTCATATGTCCTCGCACAACTTAAAACTTTTCAACTTCCTAGGAAACTTTTAAGTCCCTTTTTATAACATAAAGGTGACTTATTACATTAGGAACATTAAGACATGAAAAAGTGCAACCCCAACGCAAAATTAGAACATTGAGAAGAGAGAGAAAGTTGGGGGTATGAAGAGAAGAGAGAGAGAAGAAGAAGAGAATATGTTGCCCCGATGAATTCTGATGATCCTCGTTGATGGAAATCTCCAATGCGATGAAACTTTGAATCTTCAAACTCATGTGAAACTCCTTCAAATTGGCTCACAGATGCTTTGGAATGAGTGTTTAAAAACATTGTTGAATGGTTCTGTTGATGACTGCAACTTCCACCCTGCACAAGATACTCCTGCAACTTGAGCCATGAAGTGAGTTTTGGGAGACACTATTGAATTATCTGAGATGAGTCTCGAATTCCCTATGAGCAATGCCCATGGATGATCTCGAATGATGGTGTTGACCTGAATGATCATCCCTCTATGTCCCATTGTTCTAAAACTACCCTTGAGTATGACTTACCATTAATAGCAAGTACCCACATGGGAGACTTACTATTTATAGTAAGAGGTGATTCTTGCTTCTTCTTGACCATCTTGATGTGATGAAATTCTTCATTCAATCCTGTGCACACTACCTTCGCCTCACCACTTCTTGGGGACTTACTATTTTTAGTAAGCACCCATATAGAGAGCTTACTATTTTTAGTAAGTGGTCATTTTCACTATTTTATGCTCTAAACACTCATTCTGACTTCTTGGTGACCTTCGGTGCACATTTCCTTCACCACAGCTGTTACAGTCACTTTTGATGAAGATATACCAAAATAGCAAGCCTATGTAGGAAAGCTTACTATTTTGGAAAGTAGCTTTCACGGTGCCTGACTCATGATGAACATTTTTTTACTCGAGATCGTCATCACAATCATGTCCTTTGAATTTCACATAATTTTTCCCATTAGAATGCTAGAAAATAAAATTTAAAATTTTCACCTGGTAGTGGCTTTGAGCACGGAGCTTCCATGGCAGCCATTAATGGAGCTTGAAATTTATAGGTTTGGTTTTTGTCTCCATTCGTAATGAAAACAACTCCATTGCTATAGGTTTTTCATTTAGAGTCTGTGTAAAAGTTGTTAGCTTGTTTCCATTGCCGGATTGATGGGAAATCTGAAAAATGTCGGTTAGCGCATGAAATGGGATTTTTATTGGAAAAAATGATTCAGGGCACCATTTGACCTTCCATTTGTTGCATCTTTATTGTATTGAAAATTTTGGAATCCTAGAAAAGATGAAACCTCAATCCGATATGTATTTTGCAAGATATGAAGATTTTTCAATTGGGTGACTTCATGGTTATCTGGAAAAAATCTTCGTTCTCTATCATTTCTCATTTTTTCAACCCATTTTTTCTCTGAGACCTATGAATTTTCACATATTGAAGGATTTTTGGCTATGGCGGAGTTGGTTTGGAGAAAAATGGTGGACTCAAGTGTCTAGACAAACATGGCAAGCTATGAAGTTGTGAAGAAGAAATTGAGGGGGAGGGGGCGGGGGAATGGCTAAGTGTCGGATTTCAAACATTTAAAAATTACACAAGGGTGGGGTGCATTTTCCCATGTTTTATGTCCCTCACCCCAAAGGGAATTGAGGGACATCAAATTCCATGGCAATCAAGGTGATGATACGTGGCACTTGATCGACAGGTTAAGAATGAAGGCTTAGCAAGCACCTATGGACTAGAAATTTGCTCTTGAAGAGGTCACATGAGTCAACAGAGTATCCTTAGAGGATGGGACAATTTTTACATATTTTATGTCCCTCACCTCAAAGGTACATGAGGGACATCAAATTCCATAGCGCCTGTGATGACATGTGGCAGAGATCCGACGGTGAAGGCTTTGAGCTCCCGTAAACACCTAAGGGCTGAACTGGCGATCCTAGAGGTAGTATACAGGTCTAGAGGGATTCATGGGGAATAGATGCATTTTCATGACTTTGATGTCCCGACCTTGAGGGATGTGAGGGACAAAAAATCTTGCCAAGCTCCTAGAGATGACACGTGTCCTTCCAAAATTTGACTAACTCCTAAACTCGCTCCAAGAGGACAACTTGAAACGGTAATAACTTGAGCTCCCAATCAACTTTTTGATGAAATTTTATATGATATTGACTTAAAATGGCCTTATGAATCCAATAGTGTGGATCCCATGTCTTTTACATACTATGCCATCAAGGAATACGAGACATAAGAAATATGTTTCAAATATTTGGCCAAAGTATCACAAACTACGATTGCATTGTCCTATGTCACCTAGTCTAAGGGACGAGATGCCGATGAATAATGGTAACAATTTTCGATAGGTTCCTTGATGAGCATTCTGAATTCCCAGATTAGGGAAGAGAACCGCAAGAGTGATGTGCTAGATTAAAAAAACGCCAACTCTTGATACTCATGAATAGATCGGTAGATTACCGAGTCATGGAATGAATAGATTGGAGGTACTCCGAGTCATTACAGCTGCATATGGTTATCTGTTATAAGAATGGTTGTTTTGATTTGTGAGTTCTAAATTATGTATTTAGAACCAGGAAGCATTTATCAAAAAAAAAAAAATTACTTGTTCTAATGGACTAAAATGAGGATGTTACAACTGGTTTGAGGGCACTATTGTCCCCTCAGATGCTTATATCCACCTTCTCCCTTTTTTTATATTTTGAATTTTACTTCTTTCTTATCTTTTTTTATCACCTTTGGTAGGATTTTTACTTGTTAATGAAGAAACTCAAGAAAATGAATCATATATATATATATACATGTATTATTTAACTCCATTAGAGGGGAAGCATTTTCAAGAGGCACATATTATTACAAGGAACTAATATTCTATCTACTACATCAAGGACTACATTTTGGGACAACATATGAGGGTTTATTCTAAACTCCATAGAACACATTTGCATTGGGACAAAGTAGTTGTATCTCATTATTCTTTGAGCAACTTACACTAGGGCATCCTAGCTCAAGGGACACTATTTCAATCACACACACACACACACACACACACACACACACACACACACACACACACACACACACACACACACACACAAAATAACTACATTGAGTCTAAAATGTAGTTCTTTGCTCAAGATAACAATTACATTGGGGTGACTACTAAGGTCAGTCTAACTCAAGAGTATGAATATTTTTATTCATTTAATGTACGCTTGAGTATTGTGTAGGTAGATAGGGTTTCTTTTATGGGTACAAGTGTAATAAAAGAGGTGCAATGAACATGACACAACATACAATGAACACAAAGCAAAAAAAAGCAACAAAGAAAGAACCAAATCCTAAGCTATTCCACATATTCCATTGCCTAAAATAAACACTAGCACTGGGCAACCCCGTCCCATTCCAAGTATTTTTTTCCTATCAGTTTTCAAATCAAATTTTCAAACACATAGCATACACACAGTATAGGATTAATTGTTCTAAATCATTCACTAGACTAGAATTGATCTAGGCCTATAGTTACAAGCTGAGTCATTCTCTAAACCCTATATATCACTCTTGTTTGCATTTCCTTTACTTGATCTTACTCATTTTTTTATCTATCGATTAGAAATGTCCTTACATTATATTTAATTTTATTAAATATCTCAATAGGGTTTATACTTCATTAATATAGTGAGCCCTCCTTCAAGTGTCGGTCATCATTGGATTTTAACTACTACAAACTACTTTACAAGGTGGGTGGAGGTTGTACCTCTTAAATAAGTAATTAAAAATGTCATTATAGACTTCTAGAAGATATTGTGACCATATTTGGAGTTCCCACACACAGTTATATATGATAATGTTAAGGATTTCATTAGATCCAAAGTGACTAATTTTTCCTTGAGATATGGTATTTACTTGAAAACATCTTCAAACTATTATCCTCAAGGAAATGGCCTTGTTAAATCCTCTAATAAAAATATGATTAGAATCATGAAGAGAACAATGGAAGACAATCAAAGGCAGTGGCACACTAAGATAAGAACAACACTTTGGGATGATAGAATCACACCCAAGAAATCTATTGGGAACTCTCCATTCATGCTTGTATATGGGAGAGAAGCTAGGTTTCCCATCTCACTTGAACTTATAGCTCTAGATTTGGCTCATCAATTAGAATTAGAGCATCATGATGCAATAACCAAAAGGAATGTTGAGTTGGTTAAGTTAGAATAAATCATGGAAGAAGCTAGACAAAAATTGTAAGACCACTAACAAGCTATGTAAAATTGGTTTAAGAAGAAATCTCACTCTCAAAATTTCAAAGGAGAATTGGTCCTAAAATGGGATGAAGACCACTCCAAGCTAGGAAAACATAAGAAGTTTGATGTTATTTGGAGTGGCCCTTATTAGATTGTAGAGATCAAGGAGAGTAATGCTTTTGAATTGATAAAGTTAAATGGTGAAATATTACTATCCCAATCAATGGGATCTTCCTCAAGCCTTATTTTTAAAGTTTTCTCTCTCCATTGTACATAACTATAAATAGTTTCATTCCCTAGATCTATTTTTTCTCAGTGTTTTCATTGTTAGTGTCTTCTTGGCCTTGGTTTTTAGACTATGGGTGTTTGCTACTCCTAACCTTTTTTTTTAGTCGTTTTACCCATTTTTGTCGAGTCTAAACTACTAAGAAGTTTTTTTTTATGGAGGATTTGTTATCTCATTAGATCATTTTGGTCACATCTCTCAATATTTAATTAGTGTCATATTGATATTTCATTTAACTATTTTTAAACAATCAGTTTTCAGCCTTGTAAATGCCATATCCATCTACGAAATTGAACCATTTCCCCATGTACCTACTTCATCTCTTATGCTTAACCATCAATTTTCTTACATAATGGTTTAGAGTTACAAATATAGAGGCACGTGTTTACAAATTATTCTAACATTTATGGGAAGGAGAACTTGAGATCAAGGCAAGTGAGAATTATCTCAGGGCACAAGGCAATTTCAAGTACTATGCCCTTAATCCTATATGTGACATTAGATGTGTATGGCCGACTCATGGATATCATAACTTCTCATCATGTTGTATCTCTTTCATATATGTTATAATATCATTAGTGGGTTATCCTTGGTGATGGCCATAACATAGGAATAATATATATAGGAGTTAGAATGTAGTAGTTGATCCTCATATTGAGTAATTGAGTCTTATTGTATGGTTTGGAGGTTTCCCCCTCAAAGTGGCTAAGTTATTCTACTTAAATCTTGTGATAATTAATCTACATTTTTGTTTTGTTTGGTGTTATATTTTTGCTAATATTCATACATATCTAAGTAATTTCATTACAAGTGGTATCGAGCTCGATCTCTACTAGAATGCGTCAAATCCTAATTGTGAAGACTCGGTTATATCTCCAAATCGGTAGCGAATTTTTTTGTAATTTTTTTGGGTTTTTACAAAATCAATCAAGTAAGATCCTCTCCAAATTTCAAGATATTTTGACTTGTTTTGCAAAAGTTATATCAATTTTAGGGTTTTTCATAAATTTTCTCTATCAATTGCAAATTGTGGAATTTTTCCAAGTTCTTTACATTTTCAGAAAGAGGATAAAAAATTAGTTTGAGTTAATTTTTATTTTTTTCATATTTTTTGAATTCCTATCAAAATCCCAAACCCTAAATTTTGACCTTGATCCCTAAATCCTACTATTTTGGGCATCATGGTGGGGCCTTCCACAAGAGGCAAAAATAATCTCATCACTTTAGGTAAAAATCTAGACAAGGATGAGATAATAGTTAAGGAGTTGGAGTTAGAAGGGGTAACTACAAATTCCTCAGGGCTAGGGTTTACTCCAATGGACCATAGGGTAAGCCAACTTGAGTATGATTTGCAAATCCTATAGTCTGAGATGGCCAACAAAGAAGATGTAGAAAATATTGGACAATGATTGGATGATTTCATGCAACAACTCAGTACAAATATAAAGGGTCATCATCTTCTTCCAAATCAGCCACAACTCAATCATACTCATATCAACCAAGGTGGATCTTTAGGTCAAAGTAATGGACAAACTATTCAAGGTGGATCTTTGAGCCTATCCAATCCAAATATAAATACTCTGCAAACCTATAACATGATGTCGAAAGCATAAATGCATAAGATTTATTGAAAGGATCTACTCAATCAGATTAACCAAATGGATAATTTCTTTAATCTACATCAAATCCCATTAGGACAAAATCCAACAATGGCATCCTTGTAATTTGAACCTAACCAATTCGTCTAGTATCAATGGTTATGTGCTCAAAGGTAGAAGAATGGTCTCAGTGCCACTTGGAAATTTTTTACCGAAGAGCTACAATTGCACTATAGTTCTAATGTGTTAGATAATTACTTCAACCAATTAGCAAAGTTATGATAAAAAATGTTAGTCAAGGATTATGTTCATTAGTTCCAAAACCTATGCTTACATGTGGATAATATTACGAAAGGGAATATGAATGACTTGTTTTTTTATTATATTATCATGGCATGTAGGGTAGAGGAAAAAAAATTATCCAAAAGGAGGCATAATTTCACTAACATCAGAGACCATACCACACCGACATCATCATTCCCTCAATAAATTTGACTAACACCTCAACAAATTGAAGAAAATAGAGCAAAAGGGATTTGTTTTAATTATAACAACAACTATGGAGTAGGCCATAAATGTGTTGAAAAGAATTTGTTCTACATCGAATGACTCGATGAAGAAGAATAGAAAAAATAAGATGAAGATGTAGAGGTCATTGTTGAACTAGAGGAGTTAAGAGATCCCTAACCAATGATCTCATGTCATGCAATTTCATGTATTAGCACCCCCAAACCCTCAAAGTGGTTGGATTCTTAAAAATAGAGGGTAAGAGTGTTAATTGATGTAGATGCAAAATCTATGCACTTTGGTACATTTCTCGGTCCTAAAGCATACTAATTTATAAATTATTCATAATTAAGAAAACTAGTGGTTGACAACTCCTTTTGACCTTTTGGTTGCTTTATCTCTCGTACTATACTAGTTTTACACATCTTACAGTTTTGTCGACACTTGATGATTTACCTTTTAATGCATCGGAATCTAGTATTCAGTTAGGACAAAAGTGCCCAGGTGCTCTTGTCCCTCTCTTTATTCTTCTTACTCTTTTGGGTTCTTTTCACTTCTTGGTCACCTTTTAACACTTTGGGTTGGCCTTTTAGTTTTCAATTATGAAATTCAAACAAGGAAATCATATATATACTTATTTACTTATAAATAAGGGGCCAAACACTATAAGCATTATCTATCACCACCTAAGCTTGAAAAAAGGCACAAGAGCACTACAAATCATACATCTAGCACATTCATACAAGGGACAAGGGATGCATTGATCTGCATATGCTACATAGAGGGGAGTTTATTATATTCCATCACACACATTTTACATACTTGGGAAAATCTAGATCTAGCTTGTTATTATCATGTAACTTACACAAGGGAAACCTAGGGCACGGGACATGATACACACACACTGATAACTACATGGAGTTTGAGATGTAGTACAACCATCGTAGTAAGTTCACTCTTCGAGTGACCGCCTGAAGTCATTATGACTCCACATTCTACATCTTTTTAATTAAATATTATGTGGTTTGTGGGCATATGCAAGTAGTCATTTGTTTTACATGTTATAGGTATGGTTTAACTAACAATGAAACCAAAGTGACAAAGAGTGAGTAGAAATGTATATCTTCGACCCAAAAAGACTGGGTTTCGAGCATTTGAGAAAACACAGGAACCCAAATTAGTCATTACTATCTAGGGTGCTCATGTACTCTTGCAGAACACTTTTGTCATGTATATTCTTGGGGTCCCAAACACTCATCGAGCCATTTTGACACTTTTTCCAGTCTATTCTAGTAGATACACAGTCGCGATCATTCCCAAGTTGCATGGAATCAACTAAGTCATCATCCATCTCTCATTTGCTTAGGGTTTTACATTTTTGAATGCTTATTGCTTACACATTACTATATTTAATCATATGAATACCATTTTTATAGTAAGTTACTCTGAAATAAAGATTTAATTTAAATTAGATTAAATCATCTAGTGAACCCCAACTCGTGATCAACCACTCGAGATCCTTATTTTTCCTATTTTATTGGATTTATATTTCCTTAACCCTAAACCCTAGTTACATCAGGGTTCATATTTCCATCTATTGTTTATCATACATATGATCTACATAGTTCTTCCTAGGGTTTCATCCTTGGTCTTATCCTTTGGGTCACTTTCTAGGGCTCTTATTTCATAAATTACCTTTTCTTTCATATAATGACATATAAAGTTCCTCAACTCTCCTTGTATCAATTACTTAAAAAGCTCCAAGTTTGTAAATATTCTCTCAAAAAAATTGTATATACAATGTACCTCCCTCGTGATATGCCACCTTCATAAGTAAGTGCAATTTTCAATCATATCTTTGACCCCCCTATTAGTCCTAATAACACAACCAATCAATCCATATTCGAGTCAATTCAATCTTTACACCTTTTTTTCAAGATAGATTTCAAGCTATGGAAACCACGGTTATATCCATCACAGCTGAAATCCAACATCTCAAGGATGTTTCTCATTCTCATGCTAGTTATTCTTCTACACCTCATCCTGATCCCATGTCTATTACATGTGCTCATACAAACAAGGTTAGGGTCTTCCCACAACAAGCACCTCTCAAGTTTGATTGAATTTTTAAGCAACACGAGTCTCTCTCTCGAGGTCTTCAATCACCAGTTAATCACCTTTCCACCTACTCGTTATTACCCTCCTTATCGGCTTACAAAATACAAAGGTCACCCATTTTGTAATTATCATAGAATTAATAGACATCATGATAATGATTTTTATGCTTTAAAACGAAGAATCAGAAAACTTGAGCATCAAGGATTTATTTCATTTTCTACACAACATTCTGCTACACACTCATCTCTAATTACAAACCCCAATGGGTTCCCAAATCTGATCCTTTTATGTCTAGCAAGCATCACACAATAGTCACTCATGTTCCTTCTCCAGTAATGCAAGAGTCACCACAAGTCCCATCTAAGGCCAAACCATCAAAGGAAGAACAACCAATTCCCTCGCCACAAGCTGAGATCCCTCACCAACCTCCTAAAATTAAACTTATAATTCCTCCTTTTGATCCAGATAATGCCTATGTCGATGATTGGGACACATTTCAACATCCACCACCATGACATGGTTTCTCTCGCATCATTGGATAGATCTCCATAGTTGCACGTTCTAATCAGCAATTGCCTATCCATACTACTCAAATACACACTTATACCTTAATTTTTCTCTGCACTTCATGTCAATATTTCTAGCATAAATTTCTCTTATCTACATTATGAGCATACCTTGCTACATCTATCTATGTTTATAGCTTCCCTTTCCAATCCTATATACATTTTTCTCCTCATGATTACTTATGAATCTTTATATTCATGATACACATATTACTTTATATATATGGTATACATCCTTTCGTTCACTATACATACTCTGGATACTCTTTCTCACAATGATCACATCTATTTTCCAAGTAGCTCCTAATATACACACTTGGGGGCATCATACTTCCCCCTCCTCACTTGCTTCTTATACCTTGCTTCTTATACCATTATTTATTCCTATATACAACACAATATTGCTACTACATTCTCTACCTCACTACCCAATGACGCACTCTTTTTCTACGGTTCATACTTAACTATTGAGGGCACAATTCCTTAATGAACCACACGTCACACACCTCTACTAAGGGAAATGTGGTTCCCCTCATCTGCGCATCTTACATATTACAACACACCATCACTTTCACACATCATCTACACATCTCGGTTGTCTTTATTCTTGTTACCTTATACTACTTACATGTTGCACTTTGTTTCCTATTGTAGCCAAATTCTTAGTAGTATGTCGTTATCTTTTTCTAGAGACACATGCACATTCACATAACATCTTGAGGTAAATGTAAAAATTTAAATATTATTACATGATGCATGATGCTCAACACCATTCTTTACCAGTCCCACCGAGGCTCCTGGGGGAATCTACCTTTGCTACTCTCATACTCCACACTCATAGGTCCTATTGTTACAATATTTACTACTTCTTGTCACTATCACTTACTTTTCATTGATCTATACATGCTTTGACATACTATTTATCTTTCTAATAGGATAACAGTGCTTCATGTGTAGCATTTTCCTTGATGATACTATACAACCATGGTTATCTATTATTTATTGTTTGCCATTATTTGTGGGATGTCCTATGTCTCGCTCGATCATTGCTTTCTTATTATCACTTCAGCCCTTATTGTCTTGTGACATTTTGAGTGATGTCCCATGTATACAACTCACTTTGTGTTGTCCCTCTTGTCTTCATAGTTATTTGATACATTGTATTATATTGCATGTTATCTCTTTTACATTAACACTTGTTTCTAGTCTATATTGTTTGCATGTGCTTTTTTTGTACAATTTACATCCCCTAGCCCTTGTAAGTATCCAATCTATAATATGCATATCAGTTTTAGGTCCTCTTATTTGGGCCACATCCTCCTACATTCGTCATATGCACCCCAAAAAAGCAAGCGCAACTATTGGGTGAAAAAATCACCCTTCAAGCAACACAAATCTACTGTAATGATCATCTATAAAATAATTGGCAAAGGCATATAGTTACAGAGTGGTCCAGAATCATACTTAGATCACAAACATAGATTATAAACTAGAGCCCAACATCGAGACAAGAATGGTGGGTGTTTATGTCCCACTTGGGAACTTGTGTCCAAGGGGTAAAAACAAACATTTTTTCAGTTCATCATAATTTCAAAGCAAGTTGTAGTATGCATCTACATTATCACATACTTGTCTTCAGTTATAGAATTCAATCAATTTGGTTACAAATCAAGACTTCCAATCTATAATAGAACTTATCATTTGAGAGAAGCAACATGGAAGGAGATAAAAATATGCCTCTCTCCTCAACACTCTTCTCTTGGCATAAGATCGCCCAAAAAACTCATCCTTGGCGTGAGATCACCCAAAACCTCACTCTTGGTGCGAGATCACCCAAAACCTCATTTTGGGTGGCATGACACTAAAATATATGGCTCGACACTTTCTTGGTTGGGAATTGATCACTCCTAACCCCATCTAGAAACATCTCCAAGATAAATAAGACAATTTTCTATCTTATACTCTCTCATACATCAAGTGCACTCTTTCCTTAGCTACTACTTTTACACACTTTTTACTTACTTATACATATGTTACTCTATTTTTCATATATGGGACTTTAACTACTCTCTTTCTCTTATTTTCCAGTGTAGACACTAAATCACACACTTGGGTACATTTCTAGGTATTGATCACATACCACTATTCATATGATTCCTAAGCGAGAAAACTAGTAATTGGCATCTGCCTTTGGCCTCTTTGCTTTCTTTATTGTTTTCTCTATGGTCTTACACACCCAACTTCCCAATCTGATCTTCATTAATTTATCTTTAATGAATTTATACAATAGTGCACATCCAAGACGCTAGCGCCTGGTGCTCTCGTCCCCTCTCAGGCGCACCCGACCTCTTTGTATCTTTTTCACCCTTTTTGGGCCTCCTTTATCTTTTAGGCATCTATTTTTCTTATGGGTTGTCCTTTTTGTTGTCAATTACAAAATTCAAATAAGGGAATCATATAAATATAAAGCTATGTGACCATAATAAATGACCAAGCTCTAAGCATCTACTATCACCACCTAAGGTTGCATCCAAAGGCATTCTAAGAGCATCAAAGCATCTATTGTTGCGAGAATCACAGCACCCCTGGATGTAGATCGGGCTTCTAGGTTGATCACTCTAGCATCCAGTGTGATTGCACAACATGGAAACCTCTCTGCAAGTATGGGACTTGTTAAAGGCTGAGAGAGGAATCTCCATATTAGAGGTTGGTTCCTCAAACTCCTCTGATTTAGATCTATATTTTGCAAAACTACAGAGGTTCAGATCCTAATCCTACTCTAAATTGCAAGGAGGCAGGGATAGAAATGCAAAAATTGAAATTAACTAAAGATGGTGATGCACCAAAAGGAGTGGTGAAACATTTCTGTCATGCAGATAGACACAAACCAAAGATTGCAGCATGAAACATACACAGGCTGAGAAGATATAATTTAGGATCTGAAATGAAGCAAATAACACAAACAAAGGACTGAAACCCATTCACAAAGCTTGCATTATTATTTCCAATGTCAAAAACACTACATTACAACCTCAGAGAGGTAAAAACTATTACAGTCTTTGAAGAGGTCTGATTCTTGCAACAATCACTTGCTGGAGGTGAAAGAAGAAGTCTGCTATGCCAAAAGATGTTCCCCTTTAGAAATGAGCCAAATCTAGCTTTTACATTGCATGGGTCGAGCCCAGGAGACAGAAACATACAAAAACATGGGAGCCCATTCCTCCTTAACTGCAAATGCATTAAAATGGCATGGGGGACCTTACAAACCCATACCCTGTCATTTTTGACCGAATTGCAGGAGAATGTGACCCATTCTGCGTTAAATTTGGTCAGCTGAAATGTCACTTCTGGCCATGAACACGCGTCAGAGCCATTTCTTAACTTTCTCTCTCCAAACTACACCAAAATTCAAGATTAACCCCGGAATCATGTAGAGAATTTTATAAGCTTTCCGTTGATATAAAGAACGTGCAAATCCAAGCTCTAGATCGAAAGATATGGCGATCTGAAGATTTAGGGCACAAAACAGGAAAAAATGGATTTTGAAAATTTTCCCGCGCTCTGCCACCTGGATGACACGTGTCAAGCACTGATTGGATGCGTAATTCTCTCTCCTTCCCTTACCCACGGGTTTTCCTTGAAAATTTTGACTTTTTGATGATTTTGGAACATTTTTACTTTTCCCCGCGCCCCCGCCACTTGGGACACGTGGCATGCATTGATTGGTCGACAGGGGCGCGGGGAAGACCTTTGCTTTTTAGCTTTTCGGCCAAAACTTGGCCAAATTTTCCAAATCCTCCCCGAGCTCCACACTTCCCTGCTCCATTGGACACATGTCCTATTCTGATTGGCTCAGGCTGACCCTTCAAACCTCGCCCTTTGAACCTTTTGGATGTTTTCCCTTTTGACACGTGTCATGCGATTCGATCGCCCACGGGCTTGTCGACTTTTTACGCCCCACGCGTCCTCGTGTCCCAAGCTGTCCCAGTGTGAAATTTCTCCTTTTCGGTCGATCCGGTGGTTCGCATCCCACGCATCCTCATGGCCCGGATGTCCCAGCTGTTAAAAGCTCTGGCCAACAATTAGTCGATTTTGCTTTGACCCTCGGCCGGTTCGCTTTTCGCGTCCCGCACGTCCTCATGGCCGGATGTCCCTTTGCTCTGCGGATTGCCTAGCGCCCTTTCGGCCGATTCACGCCCCGATGTCCCAACTGTCCCAAGGACCGCCTGGACTAGGACTTAGCCATTTTTCATGATTTTCCTGGCCCAAGCTTGTTTTTGCAACTTTTTCACCTTTTCTCGAGAACTTGCTCTTGTCGGCACGGACGGAGAGTTAGAAAAATATGAGGGGATCCTAGAAACATGATTTTTTGCCCTGAATCAATCTATTTGCCTGGGACTTGAGTATTACGATGCATGTTATCAATTTTACCCGGGGGGTGCAAATTGGATAACAAAGCATCCATCTAAGCACTCACTCAAGTGATAAGGATTATATTTTCTACATACACACATAAGAGGGGAAGTTCATTTTGACATCCACACATCCATCTATATCGCTACATCTAGCTATTACTCACTATCAAGTGCATCTTGCATAAGATATCTCCTAGGGCATGATTTCTACACACGCGCACAAGAACTACATGGAGTCTAAGATATAATGTAGCTCTCAATAATAAGTTCACTTTGTCGAGTGACCGTCAGTGGTCAGTCTAACTCCCCATTTTCATATTTTTATTTTTAGGATTTGATGTGTTTTGGGGTTTTGTAGGAGATCATTTATTTTATAGGTTACAAGAGAACTTTGCACTCATCCAACAACAAACAGTGAAGGTTAGTGACATTGGTGCGACACAAGAAAAATTAGTTTCAAAGGTTCTACGCAGACATAGGTGCCCAGGAGCATACTCTTATGCCTAGGTTCCCTTGACCCACTCCAATTTCCCTAATCCAGGATAATCTAGAAATTCCAAAAAAAATTGTGTTCGGTCATGACAATCCCTCCTCTTATTTACTAGTTTTTCGAGTCTTGCATACTTCGGGATTTAGCAAAATATTAGCTATCTTTTATCCTCTCACTAGTACCTAGGGTTTTAATTTCTATTTTCAAGTATTGCTTATGTTAGATGTCTACTTTACTATTTATCATTACATGTGACTCTATAATATCTAGGGTTTATCATAATTCCATATTTATTAAATCATTTGGTGAACCCCACTTCTAATCGGTCCTTTAGATCCTTATTTTGCACACTATCTTTTCTTTCATGGCTCCTCAAGTTTCTCAAGCCCCCTTTTATCAATTACTTCAAATGCACCCATCTTGTAAAGATACTCTCCAAAAAAATTATACAATATATGTCTCCCTCTAAATACACCACCTGCTCAAGTCGGTGCTATCTTCAATTGTCTTTTTGATGACTCTCTTGGTCCTAATTCCAATCAATCTATTTTCAAATCAATTCAAGATTTACATTCTTTATTTCAAGATAAATTTTAGGCTATGGAATCCACAATTACATCTCTTAAATCTAAAATCCAACATCTTAAGGACATTTCTCAGGCTCATGCTAGTTCTTCTTCTCATCCTCATTTTATGTCTTCTACATGTGCTCATATCATTGAACCTCAAGTATTACCATTACTAGCACCTCTCAAGTTTGATCTCAATACTAAGCAACAAGATATTCTTTTGCTCCTTACTCATCACTTAATCATCTTTCCATCTACTCATTGTTATCCTCTTTATCAGATTGCAAAATATCAAGGTCATCCATATTGCAATTACCATCAAATCAATGGACATAATGACAATGATTGTTATGCTCTACACCGACAAATTGGCCACCTTAAGCATTATGGTCTTATCTCATTTGCTACACAAAATAATTCTACATGTTCATCTTTAATTGTTACATCTCATTAGGTTCCTAAATCTGATTCATCTATGTCTAATGAGCATCATGCCATCACTTCTAATGTTTCTTCTTCGTCACTCAGGTACTACCTATGCAATCTAATCAAACTAAGTAATTGCCTCTCAAAATTATTCTCACTCTTCCTCCTCTCAAGTCATCTACGACACTACCAAGTCAATCTAATCAACCACCTCCAAAAATAATTCCACTTTCTTCTCCTATTAAGTCTTTTGTTGTTTTAATAATCTCACATAAGCTCCAACTAATCACTTTTGTCAAAGAAACTACTCCTTATATTGATGGTGAAGACACAATTCAAACTCTGCCACCATGGTATTGTCCTCTGTTGATTCGCCTATCGTTTTGTTGGCCCTATTTCTTATCATCACATAGATGACGTTCTCCAACAATGGAATAGTATCTCTCGTGTCACCACATAAATCTCCATCATTGGCACACTTGGGGGAATCACACATATTTCCCCCTTGCATTGTTCTTAAATGTTTCTATCATCTCATGCGTGTGACGCTCCACACTTAAATGTCTAAGATTTCCAAAGCATTGTTATACAAACCCTTTGATACACTTTTGTATTGAAACTTCCCTATGACACACTCTTGTGTTATGGTTTACGCTTGACTATTGAGGGAATAGTATGTATATGAACCTCACACACTACGCATTCCACATTATACATTTTACAACACATCTTTCTAGCATTTTCTTCTCGCACATCATACCACAATCTATGCTCTATAATTCACATTGTATATTGTTAGCGCATATTCATCGCAACAGCTCCTTATGACGTACTATAGTTCCATGGTTCATATTCAACTAATGAGGGTCTAAATCTGACTTGAACCTCACCACATTCACACTCTATACTCTATACTTCATTAATTTATCTATCTAGCACGTATTTCAAACCATTTCCGATGACACATTTGTTATTTTATGGTTCATTCTTGACTGTCGAGAGGTATTTTATAAATTAACCTCATCTCATACACATCTATACACATTCGCTCATAGGGCACATTGCTCCTATCATATTCACTTTACATACCATTCCATCCCACTAATTCACATCATACTGCATATCTTGGTTATACTTACTCTTGTTTTCTTATACTCACATGTTACACTTTATTACTATGTTAGCTAGATATCTAGTATGTCATTATCTTTATCATATACACATGTGTGTTCACTTGTTCTCTAGTTGTGAATGAATACTCTTAATAGATCCTGACATGCGGCATGGATGCTTGGCATTATACCTCTTACCAGTCCCATCGAGGCTCCTGGGGCATCTACTTTCATACACACTACATGTGTTATTGTTTCATTTTATACTACTTCCTATTCTTACTAGCACACTACTCTATCGATACATACACATCTTGACATACTTTTTATCTTTCTAACATGTTAATGGGTGCTTCATGTGTAGCATTTTCTTTGCAAGAACTATTTTCTACCATGGTTGTCTAATACTTTGTTTACTATTATTTTCCATTATCTTCTATTGTATGCCATTGTTTGCAAGCTATGCCCTATGTCTTGCATATTCATTGTTTGTATGTTTTTGGCCTCTTTGGCCTTGATTTTCTTGCAACATTATGAGCAATGTCCCATGTTTGAAACATGTTTTTCATGGTCTACATTATCTTCTTTCTTGTTAGATTACACATTGCCTTCTATATGTGTATTTGTCTTGTTTGCACTAACACATGTTGTAGCCAATTTTTTTATATGTGCCTTGATTTCTACCATGCATCCTCCTAGTGACATCGCATGCACACCAAATGAGGGTGGCATATATTGGTTGAATCATTCACCCCATTCAGCAATACACTGATCACCAATCGGACCTACATAAAATAAGAACAAAGTAGTATTCGGTTATAAAAAGACCAAGAATCTGACTTAGGTCCTTAGTTAAGCATAGATGTTGGTTCCCAGACATAGACATGAGGGCCTAGGTACTCCTAACCTTTCCTGGGTGTCAATGACTAGGGGTAGATACGGTTATTTTCTCATATCATCGTATTTTTCAGCATTACATAGAGTAATTTTTAGAGAAACGACCACATCCTCCAAAGAACCATAATGCATTTTATCTCCTTTTTCTACTTAGATCAAACTTGATCGAACTAGATTGAACTAGAACAACATGGATCACACCGTCTACAATGGTGTATAAACTTCGGGAAGCAATGAGGGATGGATAATAACACTAGACCTTTCTCCCCAACACTCTTCAGCCGAGGCATAAGTCGAGGCGTGAGATCGCCCAAAAACTTGTTCTCCTACAAATTTTTTAGGACACTTTCTATCCTTCTCACTCATCACGGATCAAGTGCACATATTCCTTTTACTACTTTTTTCAACTTTTATACATACATTTACATGCTTTTTATAGATTTTTCATAACACGTGACTTTAACTACTCTTTATCTCTTCTCTTTACAAGTTTTCCTTATGAGAAGCAATAGTCACATCAACGAACACATCAAGTAACAATGACAATAGTTACAATGTGACACAACACATATGCTTCACCCCTAGGGTCACTTCCTCTTCCTTAGCTTCCACGCTTCATTTTATCACTCCACACTTTTTCTTGTCTCCTCAAAGCATGCTTTCATCATCGATCTACATGGTTATCAAGTACACATCTCTTATCTACTTTATGTTATCAAGTATTCACTCAAAAACATAAAGTGGGGGTAAATGTAGACACTAAATCATGCACTTGGGTACATTTCTAGGTCCTAATCACATGCCACTATTCATATGATTCTTAAGTGAGAAAACTAGTAATTGACATCTGCCTTTGGCCTCTTTTCTTTCTTTCTTACTTCCTATGTGATCTTACACATGCCACTACCCAAAGTATTATATTCATTTCTTTATTGACTCTGGACACCGGTGCTCAACTAGGACACCAGCACCTAGGCACCTCGTTGCCTCCGGGCACTCCCAATCTCTTTGTATCTTACTCGCCCCTTTTGGGCCTCTTTTATCTTTTTGGCATCTTGTTTTCTTATGGATTAGCCTTTTAGTTGTCAATTACAAAAATCAAACAAGGGAATCATATAAATATAAAATTATGTCACCATAATAAAGGACCAAGCTCTAAGCATCTATTATTACCACCTAAGGTTACATCCAAAGGCATTATAAGATAATCAAAACATCCATATAGCACTCCTTTGAATAGACAAGGGAATGTATTTTTGCATACGTGCATAAAAGGGAAGTTCATTTTGACACCCACACAACTACCTACATTACTACATCTAGTTATTGCTCATTATCAAGTGAATCTTCCACAAGAGCTCTCCTAGGGCACAATTTCCACACACACGCACAAGAACTACATGCAGTGTGAGATGTATTGCGGTGCTCGGTCGTAACTTCACTCTGTCGGGTGAGCACCAACGTCGCCTAATTCTTTCCATCTTTTTATTTGTTAATATTTGATGTGTTTTGGGGTTTTACGAGGTTACATGTGACTCTGTGTTCATCCAGCGACATACGGGTGACAAATAGTGAAGGTTAGTGACATTGGTGCTACACAAGAAAAATTAGTTACAAAGGTTATGTGTAAACACATGAACCTATAACAGATTCTAGTGCCTAGGCACCATTGACCCACTCCACGCACCCTATTCGAGGTTAATCCGGTGATTCCAAGATTTTTTTGTTTGGTTGTGATAGTCCCCTCCTCTTGTTTACCAGTTTTCCAATCGGCATACTTTTGTATTTAGTGAAATATCAGCTAATTCTTTTATCCTCTCACTTACACCTAGGGTTTTAATTTCTATTTTCTTATTTCTTGTATCAGATCTATGCTTTATTATTTATCATTACATGTGACTCTGCAATATCTATGGTTTAGCAATTATTTCATTTTTTGTTAAATCACCGGGTTCGTCCATACAAACAACAAGAAGTAGCTCACATCAATAAGCATAAGCTCCTACAACATGCTACTACATATACGATTCACCCCTAGGGTCTACCTCCCAATTCTATTTGTCATGCTTTATATTGCGATCACTTCACGCTTCACATGGCTACTTGTCCACTCGGCACGCTATCGAATACACTCCTCTCTAGATTAAAAGGTACACATCTTCTATCTACTTTATGTTATCAAGTATTCACTCAACAACATAAAGTGGGGAAAATGTAGACATAAAATCTATGCACTTGGGTACATTTCTAGGTCCTAAAGCATACTAATGTATACATGATTCCTAAGCAAGAAAACTAGTGGTTTACAACTCATTTTGGCCTTTTGGTTACTTTATCTCTTATACTTTATTGGCTTTACACATCTTATAGTTCTATCGGTACTCAATTGGTTTACCTTTTGATGCCCCAGACACTAGTGCCCAATTAGAAAAAAAGTGCCTAGGTGCTCCTACCCCTCCTGGGCACTCTTGTCCCTCTCTTCATTCTTCTTACTCTTCGGGTCCTTTTTACTTCTTGGTCACCTTTTTAACACTTTGGGTTAGCCTTTTAGTTTTCAATTACAAAATTCAAACAAGGGAATCATATATATACTTAATTACTTCTTCTAAATAAGGGGTCAAACACTATAAGCATTATTTATCACCACTTAAGCTTGCACAAAGGCACAAGAGCACTACAAAGCATACATCTAGCACATTCATACAAGGGACAAGGGTTGCATTGATCTACATACACTGCATAGGAGGGGAGTTTATTCTATTCCATCACACACATTTTGCATACTCGGGAAAATATAGATCTATCTTGTTATCATTATGTAACTTGCACAAGGGCAACCTAGGGCACAAGACACACACACACACACACACACACACACACACACACACACACACACACACACACACACACAGAACTATATGGAGTTTGAGATGTAATGTAGTGCTCGGTCGTAAGTTCACTCTTTGGGTGACCATCGGGGTCAATATGACTCCACATTCTGCATATTTTTATTATATTTGATGTGGTTTATGGGCATGTGCAGGTAGTCATTTGTTTTGTAGGTTATAAGTACAACCGATGACCTAAAAATTAAATCAGAGTGATAAAGAGTGAGTAGTAATGAAGATCTTCTGACCTAGAAAAGATCAAAATTTGAGCATTTGAGCAAACACAAGCACCCAAATTAGTAACTAGCGCTGGGGGATTATGTCCTCCTGCATGCACTTTTGTCTTATACATTCTTGGGGTTTTGAACCCTCATGATCCATTTTTATGATGTTTCTAGCTGTAGTCACTAAATCACGCACTTTAAGTCAATATTTAGTCTCGGTCTCATACTATTATTCATATGGTTCTTGAGTGAAAAAGTAATAATTAACCCATGTCTTTGGCCATTTTTGCATTGCTTGTTGTTGTATTTCTGATCTTACCCTTGTACTTTCCCGGTTTATTTTGTCATTTTACGTTCATCTTATTTCTAACTAGGGCATCCAGCGAGAATTAGGGCACCTTTGTCACCCTACGAGTGCCCCTGATCCTCTTTGTACTTTGCTTTCATCTTTTGGGCACTTTCTAGCCATTTGAGCTTTCCATATTTTTAGTGGTCAGCCTTTTGGGGTTAATTACAAAATTAGATCAAGAGAACCATATAAATATAAAGTTATGAGACCATAATAAGGGACCAAGCACTAAGCATCTACTATCACCATCTAGAGTTGCATCCATCAAAGGCACCTAAAGCTACATTTGCATCCATCTAACTCCATCACAAGGCACACAAGTCTGGTTCATCTACATCACACTTCATAGGAGGGGAGTCTATTGTTTCCATGCACACATTTACTACATTCTACATTTAGTTATTTTCTCGCTACTTCAAAAGTGTGTGACTGGCACAAGAGCAACCTAGTGCACGATTTACACATACACACCTAAAACTACATTGGGTCTGAGATGTAGTGTAGTGCTTTGTTAGTAAGTCCACCATTGTGGCCGCTGAGGATAGTCGACCCATTCATATGCATCTTTCATTTCTTAGGGTTTTGATGCTTTGTCTAGGGTTTTGCATATGATTCCTTATTGCATGTCTTACAGTGACATATAACGTAGTCCACTAAATTTGGTGCAACAAGAAGAAAATACAAGTGAACATCCAGTGACACCTCAAGAGGGGTTTTAGGCCATTTCCACAAATCAGGGCACCTATATCTCAAACCAAGGTGCCCACAGGCACCTCTATCCCTTTCCAGGTGCCCTAGTCCAGTCAAAGAGCTTGAATATGTGCTTTCTTGGGCTTCTCTGTGTGGTCGTTTCCTCCTCCTATTTACCTTGTTCACATAGCGACATAGTCAGCACCTTCATCAAATTAGTTAAGGATTTCTTAACCCTCTCTTGCACATTAGGGTTTTACATTTCTATTTACATAGTTTCTTGAGTCATTTCCTTTATTTATTTAGCTATTATTTATTGCCTTTCATAGCATCATATTAGGCTAGGATATTACATTTTAGTTTAATCATTTTGGTGAACCCGTACTCGATATTCATGCTTAGGGTCCTCATTTTTCCTCTATCATGGCTCCTAAAGTTGCTTTCAAGTTTATTTATCTAATTTACTCAAGATGCATCCTAATTGTCGAGTGTGTTTGCGAAAAACCTTAAACACCACATATTTTCCTAAAGATACTCCACCATATGAAATAATTCCTATCTTCGATCGTTTATCTAATGACCATAGTCCTCTTGATCCTACATGTAATCAATTTATGTTGGACTCAATTCAAGCTTTACATTCTTTGTTTCAAGACTAGTTTAAGGCTATGGAATCCATCATTACATATCTAAAATTGGAAATCAAACATCTTAAGGATGCTTTTCAAGCTCATGTTTTTCTCCTTCTACATCTCATTCTCATTATATGTCTACTACATATGCTCATATCAATGAGCCTCAAGTCATACCATTACCAGAGCCTCTCATCTTTTATCACAATACTAAACAACATGACCTTCTTACTGAGCTCCTTAGTCATCAATTGATCACTTTACCACCTACTCATTGTTATCCTCTTTATGGAAAGCAAAATTATTAGGGTCATCCATATTACAATTATCATCGAATCAATAGACATATTGACAATGATTCCAACACTTTACAATGCAAAATCAAACATCTTGAGTGTCAAGGTCTTTATCTCATTCATTGCACAACATTCTATTGCATGCCCACCTACAAATATTATACCCAAATGGGCTCCTAAGTCTGCTCCTCCTACACCTAATGAGCATCACACTACCGCTTCTCATGTGCCTTCTTCAGTTAGTCAAACGTCACCTATTCAACCCATTCCAACTAAGAAATCACCTCTCAAGGTTTGTCTTCCATTGCCTCCTCCTACTAAGTCATCTACAATGTTACCTAATCAAACTAAGCAACCTCCTCTTAATGTTGGTCTAACTCCTCCTCCATTCAAGGTATCTGTGACATCACTAGGTCATGCTCAACAAACACCTCCTATAGTTAAACTTGTAATTCTGCCATCTTCTATAGACCATACCTATGTCGATGAATGGGACCCAAATGAATCTTACTATGATGATGAACCATTTGATGGTCACACACCTTTACCACCTCAACGTCCCATCACTTTTGTTAAGGAAACTACTCCTTACATTGATCCACTTACTGTCTTTTGACTAAATTTTCATCACTTACATACTTGGGGGAATCATAGCTCCTCCCCCTTGCATTGTTATCAAATTTTTATCCTCCCATGTACTTAACACTTCGCACTTGATGACTAATCTTCTCTAAGAATTATTACACACCTCTTGATACATTTGTATCATCATTACTGATGACACACTCTTGTGCTTCGGTTCACACTTGAATGTTGAGGGAATTCTATACACATGAACCCCACACACTATATAGTAATCATTACGCCTTAGGCATCACATATCATCACACAAACCTATATCATATACACATTACATGTTATAGACATTTCACATTTTCATACATTATACATTTCACATCCTACATCTTGTCCTACATACATCACCCCATAGCTATCACATATTGTGTGTTTTTACACCACATATATGTTATTTTACATTACATCTTACATATACTATACATCTACACATATTAGGTCATCTACGCATATTCCATTACATGTTACCACACATAGTACACATTAGGCATATTCACTTATACATGTTGCACTCACTACCCGATGGCACACTCTAGTCTCACGGTCCATACTAGACTATTGAGGGTATACATCACAAATGGACCACATCACAATCACACGTTCATCATGTACTCTTATTTTTCTCATGTGACATTCCTAGGATTAGTGATATATGCTTTAGGCTATAGGGTCACTTCTTCTAGCATCATCTTGTGATAGGCTATATCATCACTTTCGCTTACATCATTTAGTGGTATACACTTTAGGCTAAATCACCACCCCCTTTATATTCATCTTGTCATGATATATGCTTAGGCTATAAAATCACACACACTTCATCACTATGTCACATATCATCACCATACACTCATCACAGCGCGTTACACACAACACATAGTTGACCATTTCCCGATGACGCACTCTCGTTTATGGTTCATTCTTGACTATTGAGGGGCATACTAAATGAACCTCACTACATACAACTCCATTCACTTAGGGGGCACATGGATCCTATCATCCATACTACATTCCATTCCATCCATCCACAACATGTTGTATTTTATGGTTGCATTTAATCTTGCTTGCACTTTCTCTTACATGTTCACTTTACTACACATGTTAGATATATCTATTGTATTTCATTATCTTTACCATACACACATGCGTGTTCATGTCCTTTTCTAGTTGTGATCACAGATATAGATCTTCTACACGTAGCACTAATTCTTAACACACTACCTACTAGGGGCATCCACATTTGTACACTATAGGTGATATTGTTTTATTTTGTACTTAGAACTTTCTATTATCATCTTATACATGCTTTGATATACTTGTTATTTTTATAACATGCTAATGGGTGCTTCATGTGTAACATTTTGTTATGCGAGGATATTTGTTTCCATACTTTTTATTATATTATTTGTTATTGTTTGTTATTGTTTATCTTGTTTATGGGCCTTGCCCTTTGTTGTGTGTACACACTTGCTTGTTTGCTTCCATAACGGCCCTGAGTGTTTCTTGTGACATTGTGAGTGGTGTCCCATGTTTGCAACCCACTTTGTGTGACCTATATTATCTTTTTTGGTATTTACATTATGTTCTTATGTGCTTCCTTACACATTGTTTGTTTCTACATACATGTTTGTTTGTACTAACACTTATTTTCTAGCCACTTGTTTGTGTGTGCCTTGGTCTTTACCAAGCACATTCCCTCCCCTTGTAGGGTAGAGTTTCAGTTACATGGTCGGTCCTCTTTTAGGGCCGCATTATCCTATCTCGTGACGTCACATGCACCCCCAAAGAGGGGGCATCATTTAGGGTTTACACATGGTACCGAAGTCTACAGTTCAATCTATATTTTGGTTTTGACAAGTAGGTTCGAGACAGTCTATGAACCCCATACACAAATGGCTTTTATAGGGAATATTGTGCTTAGCATTCTAGGGAGCAATTATAGGTTGGAGGATACATTGGAATTTCCTCCCTACACTACTTTGGCCAGTGGTGTCGGATTGCCCAAAAAACTAGACAGTATAGAGATATCTTCACCAATCTCAGGGAAGCAATTATAGGTTGGATAATAACACATCTTTCTCCCTACACTTCTTCGGCCACAGTGGCGTGAGATTGCCCAAAAACTTGCACTTCATCGGCCTGATTATAGGATATCCTTTCTACACCCTTTTGTCTCATCATGGATCAGTGCACATGTTCCTTTTTCATTTTCATACTTTCATTTACAATATTTTTACTATATACATGTATTTTTACACATATACATGCATATTTGACTACTTTATCATCTTCTCTTTTACAGGTCCATCTGTATGAGAAGTAAACAATCAACAAAAACATACACATGGTGAGTATATCACACATGATACTAACCATATAGGCACACTACACACATTGACATCTACACATGCACTTCCACCCTAGGTTCACTCTCATCACTTTGTACACTTTTACATCTTTAGTCTCCACGCTTCATATTTTTGGCACTCCATGATTTGTCTAGTCCTTCAGTGCATTTCTAAACCACTCTACATGGATTATCATGTACACATCTCTATCTAATTTATGTTACTGAGCTTTCCGCTCACCAATATAAATTGGGAGCAAATGTAGTCACTAAATCACACACTTTGAGTCAATATTTAGTCTTGGTTTCATACTATTATTCATATGGTTCTTGAGTGACAAGAGTAATAATTAACCCATAGCTTTAGCCATTTTTACATTACTTGTCATAATTCCGATCTTATACTTTCACTTGCCCAATTTGTTTTTTCATTTTTATTTCATCCTATTTCTAATTGGGGTACCTCGGGACTAGGGTGCCTTAGGTGCCTGGTCCCCTCTAGGCACCCTAATCCTCTTTGTACTTTATTTTCATCTTTTGGGCACTTTCTAGCCATTTGAGCTTTCCATATTTTTAGTGGTCGGCATTTTCAAGGTTAATTACAAAATTAGATCAAGAGAACCATATAAATATAAAGTTATGAGACCATAATGGGGAATAAGCACTAAACATATATTGTCACCATCTAAAGTTGCATCTATCTAGCTCCATTACAAGGCACATAAGGTTGGTTCATCTCGCATCACACTTCATAGGAGGGGAGTTTGTTGTTTCCATGCATATATTTACTACATTCTACATCTAGTTATTTTCTTATTACTTCACAAAGTGTGACTAACACAAGAGCAACCTAGGGAAAAATTTACACATACGCACATAGAACTACATTAGGTTTGAGATGTAGTGCAACACTCGGTTAGTAAGTCCACCATTGTGGCCACTGAGGATAGTCTGACCCCTTCAAATGCATATTTCTTTTCTTAGGGTTTTGATGCTTTGTCAGGTGTTTTGCTAGTGATTCCTTATTGTAAGTCTTACAACGACATTTGATGTAGTCCACCAAATTTAGTGTGATAAGATCAAAAATACATGCAAACATCTAGCGACACCCTAGAGGAGGGTTTCAGGCCATTTCCGCAGACCAGGGAACCTAGATCTCATACTAAAGTTCCCACGGGCACCCCTATCCCATCCAATATACCCCAGTCCAGTCAAAGAGCTTGGATTTGTGCTTTCTCAAGCTTCGTGTCATCATTTTCTCCTCCTATTTTCCTATTTCACCTTTGCGACACAACCAATGCCTTTGTTGAATCAACTAAGGACTTCTTAACCCTCTTTTGCACATTAGGGTTTTACATTTCTATTTACTTAGTTGCTTGGGTCATTTCGTTTATTTATTTATTTGTTATTTAATGCTTTGCATAACATCATATTAGACTAGAATATCATATTTTAGTTAAATCACCAACATGTTCTAGCAAATACATAGTCCCAATCATTCTCGGGTTTGCATTAATCAGCTAAGTCATCATCCCTCTCTCATTTGCTTATGGTTTTACATTATTGAATGTTTATTGCTTGTACATTCTTGTATTTAATCATTTGAATATCATTTCTTACAATAAGTTACTCGAAATAAATATTTTATTCACATTATATTAAATTAGTTGACTAGGGAAGTACTCACAACTTCATCAATCATAAGTTTGTAGTGCACTTGAATTTTTTGTTTATCCAACTCCCGAATTTCAATTACTATTCATTGATGGGGGTATTATTAGTTGTTTAGGAGAATTTCATAACATCAAACTCACCAAGTATTACTTATTAAATAGCCCTATCTATGTCATTTCCATTAGGGAGCAGACATTGTGTTAGGATTTTAATGCATTACCACTTTGGGACCTATTGAGATGGAATTCAAGAGTTGTTTATGCATTTTCAATCAGAAGTGAGAACTTTTGAACTAAGAGGATTAAGAGAAAATTCCCCACAGTTGGTGATCTCTCACAAGATGCAAAAAAATGTTGAAAAAATATGTAGAGGGTTTCATGGCACAACTATTTTCATTGAAAGTACATCACTCAAATGCGTTATACCAAGAGATATGTAAGTGGTTATAGATTAGCACTTAGTTGTGTTTAGAGATATGCCAAAGTGTTTGACTCCAAAATAGACCATGATCATGCCATCCGGCTAGTACCACGGATCCAACCTCCCAACATTAGACCTTATACAAACCCATATGTGTAAAACAATGAGATTGAGAAGATAGTACAAGAGATATTAGAAGCAATAATCGTCCATCATAATCGAGTGATTAATCTTCTCCAGTAGTGTTGGTTCATACAAAAGATGAGAATTGGCACATGTGTCTTGATTATAGGGAAGTTAATAAGTAAATAGTCAAATATAAGTTTCCTATTCTTGTAATTAATGATTTTCTATATGAGTTGCATGGTGTTGTTTACTTTGTAAAACTTGATCTTCATTCTAGATATCATTAGATCATGATTAGGAATGGATGTTCATAAAATAGCCTTCAAGACATATGAAGGCCATTATGAATTCTTAGTAATGTCTTTTGGTCTCACAAATGCACCCTCTACAATTTAAATTTTGATGAATTCTATCTTTAATCCATTCTTGCGGAAGTTTTTTTAGTGTTTTTTGATGATATACTAATATACAACAAAACATGGGAAGATCACTTGCATCATGTAAATAAAGTATTAAAGGCGCTTTAAAAAATCAACTTTATGCAAAGCCCTCTAAGTGTTCTTGTAGAGTCAAGGAGGTTGAATATTTGGGTTACATAATCTCTTATGAAGGTGTTAAAGTGGATCCTAACAAGATAAAGGTCATGCTTGAGTGGAAAGTTCTAAAACCTTAAAGAATCTCTGTATATTTTTAGGGCTTACGAGGAGTTATTATCTTTGTAGATTTGTAAGGAATTATGGTAAATAGCAACACCATTGACAAATTTATTGAATAAGGAATCTTCTCTGGAATAAGGAAGCTACCAAATAATTTGAGAAGTGAAGGAGCCATGTGCACCAATCCATTTCTAGTTGCTCCTAATTTTTCCAAAATATTCATTGTTGAATTTTATGCTTCAAGATGTACGGTATGGGGCGTACTCATGCAATATGGTCATACTATTGCCTTTGAGAGCCTTTAATTCAAATTTAATAATATGTCAAAACCAATTTATGATAAGGAAATGCTAGCCATACTTCATGTAGTCATGGAGACCATATCTAATGGGTAGACACTTCAAAGTAAAGACAAATCATGATAGTTTGAAATACTTCTTAGAGCAACATTTATCATCTAAAGAACAACAAAAATGGGTCTCAAAAATGTTGGGATATGATTTTGAGATAATCTATAAGAAAGGGAAGGAGAATGTAGTTGTTGATATTGTTTCATGGAAGGATGAGTCAGTTGAGGCATTGTTGTGTGTCATATCTATATTACATGAAGATTGGGTTGAGGAGGCAAGGTCTGAATGGTGAGATGACCCAAGTACACAAAATATCATTCAAAATCTCCAACAAGATCCAAGCATGTCATAAAAATTGTATGGAAATGGGATGCTTTATGGTACAAGGATAGATTATACCTATGTAAGAACTTAACCCTAAAAAATAGGGTTCTATCTTCTTTCCTTTTTCCTTCCAACACTGATTCAGCACCATACTTTCTAATAGGGGGAATTCTATATTTTTGAAGACTTATCACCAAATCAAGCAAGATTTCTTATGGGAAGGGCTAAAAGGGGATGTCCACAAATTCTTGGCAAAATATATGGTTTGTTAGCAAAATAAGGGTAAAACAATTAAGTCCTAGGACTTTTACACTCTATCTATTCCCAGTGCGGTGGGAATAGGTTTCATGGACTTCATCATAGGTTTGAATAAATCGGAAGGAAAAAATGTAATCATGGTTGTGGTGTATAGACTCACCAAATATGCCCATTTTTGTGAAAACCTAGTACCGAGGAGTTGTTCATACCTCTTCAATTCAAACGCAGCTTTTCAAACCCATTTGTTGCAAGTACAATAGCAATATCCTTCATGGCACTGATTCGGAAGCTACATGTAGGACACCAAAAATTATAGTAAGTGATTGAGACTGTATTTACTAGTAATTTTTAGATGCGATGTATTTTCATGTTTGGGTACTCCTTAGCTCGTAGCTCTTTTTATCATCCCTAGTCTGATGGGAAAATTAAGGTGGTAAACAAGTGCTTGGAAGGATATCTTAGTATTTTTACCTCAAATAAACAAGTGAGATGGGTCCAATAGCTTCCACTTGCAAAATGGTGGTATAACACTTTTTTCCACACTTCATCTAAAATGTCTCCTTTTTAGCATTATATGGATACCATCCACCATCCATCACCTCATTCTTGAGAGGTCAACCAAAGGATAGATTAGTTAAAGAACACATTCACCACCAACAAGAGGTACTTTCTAGTCTCAAAGAGAACTTGGCCATGGCACAAAACCACATGAAGTAACAAGTTGATCAACATCACAATGAAAGACATTTTGTATTTGGTGATTGGTTTTTTATGTGTTTACAACCATATAAGCAAATTTCTTTGAAACAACAAAAGAAGGATAACAAGATTTCACATAAGTATTATGGACCTTATCAAGTATTGCAGAAGATTGGTATTGTAGCATACAAATTAGAACTCCCTTAGACAACCAAAATACATCCAATATTCCATATTTATTGCTTGAAGAAGGTAATTGGACATAAGGTACCAGCCTAGACAGTGTTTCCTAAGCTTGATGAGGAAGGAAGAATCATCTTAGAATTGGAATGCATCCTCCAGACACACACTAAATGATTGAGGATAAGGGTCATTACTGAGTATTTGATCAAGTGGAAGAATCTAGACAGTGAAGATGCCACATGGGAGGATGCAACATTCCTACAACAACATCCAGAGCTTCTCAACATCGGGAAAATGTTTCTCCAAAGGCGAAGGACGTGGTATGCCCTTAATCCTATATATTATTTCATTCCTTCCTTCTTTGTGCCTCAACTAAATTTTTTTTTCCACTTTTTTTCAAAAATTTTTAGGCACTCAAAATTATCTGGAAATGGCTTCATCAGATAGAGAATTTTCTCACCTTTCCAGAAAGGTAAAATTTTCCTTCTAACTCCTTGTATTTTGCAAGTTATGGCTCGGCGGAGTTTTTGAGGGAAATTTTCCCTGGGAAGGTCCGCAACCAATAGGAATGTGCCACGTGGTGGCAGAATGGCGGGTCAGTGGAGGTAAGTTGAAAATTTTTCACCAAGGGAAGGGGGGGGTGCAAAGGAAAATTTTTTTCCCATGGGCCCAAGGAGAAGGAAAAGAAATGGTTTGAGGCCCGCGAATGAATGAGGAGGATGTGCCACGTGCCATGGTGGAGAGGTCGACCTGGGGGGGTTAAGTTAAAAAATTTCCAAAAAATGGCACAAAGGAAAATTTTTTTGGCCCGTAAAGCCCCAAGTTGAATAAGAATGTGCCAAATCAAAGTGTGCCACATGTCCATGAGGAGGTAGGGAGTCGGAGGGGTGGAGTAAATTTTGGCTTTTTTGCCAAAATAAAAGGGGAAAAGGAAAAATTGGCCCAAGCAGCCCGCCAAGGAGGAAAAGAAGTTTTTTTGAAGGCCCATGGACTAATAAGAGGATGACACGTGTCCTATTCTCATGGTGGAGGTCGGGGGCATGGGGAGAATTTGGAAATTTTACCAAAGTGTTTAAAAATGGCAAAAAATTTTGAGTGGCATGCCCGTGCCAAGAGAAAAGAAAGAGACATTAAGGCCCCAAACAAGTGTGTCCGGTGGTGGCAGAGAGGAGATTTTGGAGAAATTTTGGATTTTTTCCAAAATTCAAAAAAGTGTAAAATGGCCATTTGAACCCCATGAACCAATGGGAAGTGCCACATGGGGAGTGGAGTGGTGGGGGTGGAGATTTTTGGGGAATTTTTCCCAAATTCAAAAAAGGGGAAAATTTTTAGGTTTTGCCCGCCGACCCGATTTTTGCCCCATTTTTCCCTAAATCTTCAGAGGGGCATATCTTTCGATCCAGAGCTCATTTTTTCTTGATTTTGGTGTCATTGGAAAGCTATTGAAGTCCTCTACATGATGGAATCTTCAATTTTGTTTTTTGGTGGAGTTTAGTGAGAGAAAAAGAAAAACACCTTTGGCATGGGGAAAAGAGTAGAACCGACATTCAACCACCATTTTTAATGCAGTATGGCTTCCATTCTTCTCCAGCATGGTCAAAAATCTTGGGGAATGAATTTTAAGGGTACCCATGCTATTTTGATGGATTTGGTTGGTGGTTGAATCATTCATTTCATTTTTCCCATGTTTCTCCTTCCTGAACTCGGGTTTTCATTGTTAAAAGCTAGATTTGGCTCATTTGTAAAGGGTTGGACATTTTTTATGTTCTGCAAGCTCCCTCCTTCACCCTGGCAAGTGAATTTGTGGAATATCAGACCTTTTTAGGACTACAACATGTTTTCTACCTCCTTGTTGTTGTAATGCATTGTATTTAAAAATGGAAATGACAATGCAAGCTCTGTGAATGAATTTTCAATCCTTTTCTTGTGTTGTTTTTCTATCCTGATCCTTCATTACAATTTTAGCAATTTGTGCATGATTTGTGTTGCATTTTTATAATCTGTGTCAATTGTAGAAATAGATGTTCACCACTCCTTTGGTGTATCACCTTGTTAGTTTAGTTTTATCTTCTTTTTCTCTTCTATCCTTGTCTCCTTGGTAGAATTAGAGTAGGATTTTGAGTTAAACCTCTACAAATTTCATGCATACATCTGATCAGAGGAGTAGAGGAACCAACCTTTAATCTGGAGAGTTTTTTTCCCATTTTTGCAAGTCCCACACTTGGGGAAAAGATTCCATGTTGTGCAATCACACTGGATGCCCATTATCAAACTAGAAATCTGAAGAAAACATCTAGGGTGCTGCTGATTTGCACTAATAGTTTTGGCACACCCAAGTGGGACCTTAGAGGTCTTCATCTTCATTACAACAAAGTTGATGTGCATTTTTTGTAAGTTTCTTGCTTAAAAGAGCCCTGATTTACACATCTGGCGACTCCAAAGAGATAAAATCAACTAGTTTCAGTAGTCCAAGTCTGAAGATTCATGAGAAGGATCCAAACAAGGTCAAGGGCTAGAGAAGAGGGATTGTTTGAGTATCTGTAGTTATCCCTAGGAAGAAGAGAGAGGGGAAGAAGAATTCAAAGGTCTCCATCTCCACCAAACAGAACTCTATCAACTCCTCCACCTGGTAGACCTTTCACCCAATCAACAAGGGTTCTCAAGCCAATCAGAATGGCACAACACAACCCTTATGTCAACTTCACTGGTAAAGCAGCCCACTTGCTCTCAATGCACAAAACCTAGTTCCCAACTCAGCAGCAGATCAAGAACATCCCATACTTTACTGGGGAAAATCAGACCACTCTTGGTGATCATGTCAAAGACATTGCTAATGTTTGTGCAATCCATGAGATTGTTGAGATGCAAATTGTTGTCAAATTGTTGGCATCTTCATTCAAAGGGAAAGCCTTGCAATGGTTCAAGAGCCTTGGGGTAGGCTCTATCCAAAATTGGAACCAGTTGTGCATAGCTCTCCATGAGCAGTTTGGAGAAAAGGGAGATAATTTGTCTCTATTGGAACAACTGACAACTATCAAGAGAGCTCCCAATGAGCAAGCTAACAGACTTCAATTTCAGATTTCAAAGGACATGGGATAGAATCCCAGTGACAGTAAGGCCAACAGCTGAAGGTGCTTTCTTATACTATCTCAAAGCTTTAAATTCTGATATTTCTATGTTAATCCAATCCATGGGAGGTGCAAATATACCTGCAGCTTATAAGCATTGCCATTAGGGCTGAGAATTGTTTGATCCAAGCTGGTAAACTGGTGCCTAGGCCTCCCATGCCCTTATATCCAAACTTGGAAAGCCCAAGCACTAGTCAAGCACCTACTTTAGCTCCTATTCCCACTCCTAGAAATCAGAGTTCAAATGAAACTTCTACTTCATCCTCTAGTGCCTCAAATGAACTTCAAGAAGTCATGAAACAATTACAAAATTTAGGCAATGAGCTGGTTACACTCAAGAGGCAAGCAAGCCCAAAGTTTTAGACCTTCTTATCAGTCTCAAACTCAGCCTAATAGGCAACCATATCAGCCTAATAGGCCACCCAATCCTAGCTGCAAATCAAAATCAAGTAAGGCCTCCTGCCAATAGACCATTTCAGCCTATAACCCCAATGTTGCATCTACCTCTAAAGCCTTAGTGCCAAGTGCAAAATAATATAGCTCAAGAGTATGATTGGTGTTTCCCATGCAATGAACCTCACAACTAGTCTATGTGCTTCAATGGTGCTTTGAACCAAGCTTTGATGGTGACAACAATTGCAGAGAGAGAGTGAGGTGAGTCAAGAAACAAACCAACAACAAGGAACATCTCAGCAAAATACAACTCCAAATGAGACTACACTTGTGAATTGGCAGGCTGAAGATTTTTGTGGTATGAATCAAACAATTTCTCATAATGTAGCAGCTAACACATGGTCAAAGAAGAGGAATATTGGTGAAGGGAAGTCATTAGCTCTAGGTGATCCACAACCTTCCATCACTCCACAAAGTGTTGGCAAGCAAAATGCAGTTCCAAATGTGCAAGGACAGCCCAAGCCACCTTCTAGACCAGCTCAAATGCCAGCTGTTGCAGCCCATGTACAAGAAAAGAATGTGTAGGCTAAGGGGAAGCAAAGAGATGTTTCATCCCCATTTAACATCATTGAACAAATGAAGAAGACAAATGTGAATATATCTATGTGGGAATCACTATCCATCCTAGGCCAAAGGGATCTACTACAAGCTGCCATGAAGAATTGGTCAACTTCAAATCAGCAAGCTCATATGCAAGAGAAGGTACTCACAAATGCTGCTCAGCCTGAGGGGAAGCTTGGAGGACAACAAGGTAAAGTTTTGAAGCCCCCTCCATTCTATGTTTCATTGATCATTGGGGATAAACTAGTACACAATTGTATGATTGATTCTGGGGCAAGTAGTTCTGTGATGCCCAAGCAAATAGCTGATCAGCTGGGCCTCCAATATGAAGTCATATCCAAAGGGGTGGTGCAACTGGATGGGACAACAGTAACAATAGTAGGGGTAATTAAATATTTGAGCCTCACTTTGCATGCATGCCCCAATGTCACTATTTTGCAAGATGTGTGTCAGTGATAGATTTACCACCACTTTTTGCCCTATGTTTGTCAAGGGATTTCACAAGCTAGAATTGGAGGCTATTTATCTACTGATTGGTCACACATGTTGTTTTGGACCAGATATGGAACTAAGGCCACAATCAGGTCCGAACCTATTGCAAACTTTCACATTGAGCCTCATACTCCAAGCCCAATCAATGCCAACTATTCAACATTTGATCAAGAGGATTATCCAAGCACGATGAAGTTGACACCAAAGTTGGAAGCATCCCAGATTTGACTCTTGATGAATGGGAAAGCAAGGTACATGCTTTTGATCCCTACAAGGAAATAGAGGAATCTGAACTAGGAGTTTATTACATGCATGAAGAAAATCAGCCTATTCCTAACATCACCAAGCCAGACCATAAAGATGACAATGAGGTATGGCAAGTTGTTCTTTGATGGATCAAGAAGTAGACAAGGTGTAGGGGGAGCTATGCTTGTTTCACCTCAAGGCATTAAGTATTATTCAGCTTTTAGATTTAGTTTGCATGTTCTAACAACACTGCTGAATATGAAGCTTTGATACAAGGATTGCATTGGTCAAGAAAGAGAGGTATCAAAAACTTACAAGTCTTTGGTGATAGTGAGCTGATTGTTAATCAAGTTAAAGGACAACATGCTGCCAAAAATGACCTACTCAAGAGTTATAAGAATAGGGTGTGGGACCTCATTGAGGATTTTGAAGGCTTTGGCATCAACTCCATCCCTAGGAAAGAAAACCAAGCTGCATTGATAGGCTTGCAGCAGTTGGAGCAGCCTTTGATGTTGTGGAGAGTATCAAGGAAGATAAAGTGTAGCCAAACATTCATGTGATTAGTAAGGCCATCAGTGCTAGATAATAATGTAAGTTGGCAAGTGTTTGAAAGTGACCAACAAATCATCAATTTCTTGCAAGAAGAAGAAGTTGAGTTCTCAGCCAAAAATTAGAAAAGTTAGAACAACAATATGGTGATCAAGTGGTACAGCTGAGAACCAACAAACTACAAAAGGACTTGTCACTTTGGAGTCCATCTTTAATCCTAATGATCAATTTAGGAAGGAGAAAGCAAACATCCAAGTCAAGGGAGAAGATTCAAGTGCCCATCTCGGTGGGAGAAGGAAAATCACTTCAAATTGGTAAAGTGGCAACCAAGCAAGAAAGGTATGAGTTCATGCAACTTTTCCAAGAGTTCCCAGATATATTTTTTGGAGCTATGAAGACTTGAGAGGTTTCAATCCCAAGCTAGCTCAACACACAATTGAATTAGATCCAAGTGCTAAACCCATCAGGAAAAAACAAAGACCGGTCAATCCACACATGGAGCCTCTCATGAAGAAGGAATTGAATAAGTTAATAGAGGCAAGTATCATATTTCCCATCAAGCATTCAAGTTGGGTTGCAAACTTGGTTCCAGTTAGAAAGAAGAGTGGAGAAATCAGATTGTGTGTAGACTTTAGAGATTTGAATAGAGCATCCCTCAAGGATCATTACCCACTTCCTTCTATGGAGAATATTTTGCAAGTTGTTGCTGGCTCTGAGAGGTTTTCATTGCTAGATGGTTATTCAAGGTATAATCAGATCATGGTAAAGGAGGATGATCAGTTCAAAACAGCCTTCACCACCAAATGGGGAACCTATGCATATAGGAAAATGCCATTTGGGTTGTCTAACGCCGGAGCTACCTTCCAAAGGGAAATGGATATGGTGTTCAAGGGATTGATCAACAAAATAGTGCTGATATACCTAGATGATATTACTGTATTTTCTAAAAGTGCAGCAGATCATCTCTTTCATTTGAGACAAGTGTTCCAAAGATGTAGAAGATTTGGGGTATCCTTGAATCCCAAAAATGTATTTTCCTAGCTCATGAAGGAAAGCTCCTAGGCCACATTGTTTCCAAAGAGGGATTAGCAATTGATCCAGAGAGGGTTGAAGCAATAAAAGCACTACCATTACCAAGTCACAAGAAGGCCCTTCAAAGTTTCTTGGGAAGAATCAATTTTTTCAAGGTTTGTTCTAGACTTTGCAGCCCTTGTCAAGCCAATAACTATGATGTTGAAGAAAAGTATGGCTTTCAAATGGACAACTGAAGGTAAGGCAAGTTTTGAGGCAATCAAAGAGGCTATCTCACAAGCTCCAACTCTCATTAACCCAGATTTCTCTAAGGATTTTATCCTTTATGCATTTGGAGGTGATGATACAATTTCTGCAATTTTAGTACAACAAAACAAAGAAAATGCAGAGCAGCCAATTGCCTTCTTTAGCCAAAGCTTGGAGGACTATGAGGTGAGGTATTCCTTCATTGAGAAGCATGTTCTTGCAAAGTGATTAGGAGCTTGAAGAAATTTAAGCATCTAGTTTCAAACAACAAGGTTCAACTGTTGGTTTCTCATGTGGGAGTTAAGGACTTCCTCCTCAACAAAGACCTAAATGAAAAATGTGCAGGGTGGATTACTCATGTCATGGAGTATGACATTGAGATCAAAGTCACCAAGCTGGTCCGAGGAAAGGGATTGTGTGAGCAGTTGGTCTTGAGAAAATCAATGGAAGCAAGCAATGGGAAGGATGTTGTTTTGGTGTTGCAAGACAACCAAGAACAAAGAGGTGTTCAAGAAGAGAATGGTGGTATGCTCACTCCTTGCTGGACCCAAGACATAATGCACTTCTTACAAATAGGCCTATGCCCTCCAGAGATGAACAAAACCAAGAGAAGACACTTCAGATTGTAGGCTATTCCATATGCACTTGTTGATGGTGTCTTGTTCAAAAAGGATATAAATGGAGTGCTGCTGAGATGCATTGGGACAAATCAAATTAAGAGAATGTTAGAAGAGTTCCATGGTGGATCAGCTGGGGGTCATTTTTCTCCAAGAGTGACAACCCTCAAGATTATGAAGGCTGGCTATTATTGGCCCAAGGTGTTTAGTGATTGTTATGCATGGATCAAGAGGTGCAAAAATTGTGCATTCTTCACAAGAAAGGAAAGATTAGCAGCCCTTCCATTGCACCCAATTTCAGTTGACCAGCCATTCATGCAATGGGGTTTGGACTTCATTGGAGTCATTAACCCAAACTCAAGCCAAGGACACAAGTGGATTCTAACAAACATAGACTACTTCACCAAATGGATTGAGGTGGTGGCACTCAAAGAGGCAAATGAATCTAGCATTCTAGACTTCTATGAGGGGATAGTAACCAGATTTGGTATACCTACCACTATAATATCAGATAATGCATTGGCATTCATAGGATCAAAGGTAATTGAATGGGCTGTTAAGAATGGGATCTATCTGAGCACTTCATCAAATTATTACCCTCAAGGTAATGGCCAAGTTGAGTCTACCAACAAGAACCTATTAAAGATCATCAAGAGGACTCTTGATGAAAATCAGAGGACTTGGCACACTAAACTTAAATCAGCCTTATGGGCTGATAGGATAACTCCCAAGAGATCCACACCGGTAACTCTCCATTCAGACTTGTTTATGGAAGAGAGGCAATCTTGCCTATGTCACTTGAGTTGCCAACGTTGGAACTCATGAAGCAATTGGAATTGTTGGAGTTTGAACCCATGGAGGTTAGATATGCAGAATTGATGGAACTCCAAGAAATCAGAGAGCATGCAGCCCAAACAATGGAGAAGGACCAAGCCTTGATCAAGAGAACCTTTGATAGGAAAGCTAAGGCTAGAACCTTCCAAGTTGGAGATTTAGTGTTGAAATGGGATGCAGACCGAGAAAAGCCAGGAAGGCATTCAAAGTTTGATGCCATTTGGAGTGGCCCCTACATGGTCACAAAATGTAAGAACAACAATGCCTTCCAATTGTCTACATTGGATGGTGAAGAACTACAGATTCCAGTTAATGGAATCCATCTAAAGCATTGCTACTAGAAGGGAAACTCCTCACCTTGTACATATTAGCTTAGATTTTCATTCCTCCAAGTGCTTGTGCACATTTTTTTGTTGTAGCTTAGTTTTACATTTCCCTAAGTGCTTTGGCACAAGCTTTTTTGTCCCAAGGATGCATTTGCAGCCATGTTCCAGATCAAGTGATGTTCTACTCTCACAATCTTCTTTCTAGAAATTTTCTAATGAGTTGAGAGTACCAAGTAGTTAAGTTGATGACTCCATGCCCAATGGATTGCTTCAAAGGCCACTGATCATTCATCCAACAAGTAGATGACCCTCTGAGTCACCAAAATTGTTATCCAAAATAAGCCCCTTGCTTATTTTTGACTAACTTTCTTTCATTCCTTCCTTCCTTGTGCCTCAGTCAAATTTTTCCACTTTTTAGGCACTCAAAATTATCTAGAAATGGCTTCATCAGATAGAGAATTTTCTCACCTTTCCAAAAAGGTAAAATTTTCCTTCTAACTCCTTGTATTTTGCAAGTTATGGCTCGATGGAGTTTTTGAGGGAAATTTTCCTTGGGAAGGTCCGCAACCAATAGGAATGTGAATGTGCCATGGTGGCAATGGTGGAATGGTGGGTCATGGAGGTAAGTTGAAAAATTTTTCACCAAAGGAGTGGGTGGGGTGCAAAGGAAAAAATTTTTTTTCCCCATGGGCCCCAGAGGAAAGGAAAAAGAAATGGCTTGAGGCCCACGTGAATGAAAGGAAGGTGCCATGTGTGGCGGCGAGAGAGAGGTCGACCGAGCAGGGGTAAGTTAAGAAAAATTTCAAAAAAAAATGGCGCAAAGAAAATTTTGGCCCAAAGCCCCCAGAAGGAATGAAAATGCCCATGTCCAAATCAAAATGTGCCACATGTCCATGAGGGTCGGAGGGGGAGGGGGGGAGAAAAGAAATTTTTTTTTTTGCCAAAATAAAAAGGGCGCAAAGGAAAAAAATTGGCCCGCAGCCCGCCAAGGAGGAAAAAGAAATTTTTAAAGCCCCCGTGGACTAATAAGAAGATGATGACACATGTGTCCTGTTCTCAGGAGGTGGAGGTGGAGGCATGGGGAGAATTTGGAAATTTTTCCAAAAAGTGGTCAAAAGGGTGCAAAGGAAAATTTTTCCATGGGGGTGCCCAAAGGAAAGAAAGTTGATTAAGGCCCGTGCCAAATCAGAGTGTGCCACGTGGCAGTGAGGGGGCGTGGAGAAATTTTGGAATTTTTTCCAAAATTCAAAAAAGTGTAAAATGGCCATTTGAACCCACATGACCAATGGGAATGCACCACATGGCAAGTGGAGAGTGGGGGGTGTGGAGATTTTTGGGGAATTTTTCCCAAATTCAAAAAAGGGGAAAATTTTTAGGTTTCGGCCCGCCGACCGATTTTTGCCCCATTTTTCCCTAAATCTTCAGAGGGGCATATCTTTCGATCCAGAGCTTTTTTTTCTCAATTTTGGTGTCATTGGAAAGCTATTGAAGTCCTCTACATGATGGAATCTTCAATTTTGTTTTTTGGTGGAGTTTAGTGAGAGAAAATGAAAAAACTTTGGCATGGGGAAAAGAGTAGAACCGACATTCAACCACCATTTTTAATGCAATATGGCTTCCATTCTTCTCCAGCATGGTCAAAAATCTTGGGGAATGAACTTTTAAGGGTACCCATGCTATTTTGATGGATCTGGTTGGTGGTTGAATCATTCATTTCAATTTTTCCCATGTTTCTCCTTCCTGAACTCGGGTTTTCATTGTTAAAAGCCAGATTTGGCTCATTTTGTAAAGGGTTGGACATTTTTTATGTTCTGCAAGCTCCCTCCTTCACCCTGGCAAGTGAATTTGTGGAATATCGACCTTTTTAGGACTGCAACATGTTTTCTACCTCCTTGTTGTTGTAATGCACTGTATTTAAAAATGGAAATGACAATGCAAGCTCTGTGAATGAATTTTCAATCCTTTCTTGTGTTGTTTGCTCTATCCTGATCCTTCATTACAATTTTAGCAATTTGTGCATGATTTGTGTTGCATTTTTATAATCTGTGTCAATTTGTAGAAATAGATGTTCACCACTCCTTTGGTGTATCACCTTGTTAGTTTAGTTTTATCTTCTTTTCTCTCTTCTATCCTTGTCTCCTTGGTAGAATTAGAGTAGGATTTTGAGTTAAACCTCTACAAATTTCATGCATACATCTGATCAGAGGAGTAGAGGAACCAACCTTCAAGGGACTCGCATTTTGGCATCTTCTACATCTACGTTACACACACGCATAGGGGAAAGGGTTGTATTCTTTCTATTCCATCCACCATTTACATTTTTACATCTAGTTATTGCCCCCTAATCTTTTTGTGTCATTGGCACTAGGGCATCCTAGGCACAAAATTACACACACACACACACACACACACACACACACACACACACACACACACACACACACACACAACACACACAGTAACATTGGGTCTAAAATGTATAATAGTGCTCAATCGTAAGACCACTAGTTTGGCAGTGAGGTTAGCCCGACCTTTTCATATGCATTTTTATTTTTTAGGAATTGATGCTTTAGATAGTGCTTTACGGGTAGATCTTCATACGACATTTAGAGTGACATAGAGAACATTATTGCGACACCAGTGCAACATGAGCGAAGGTGTTATAGAGATATTGTGACACTATAAAACTCAAGTTCTGAGCTTTCCTACATTCTACAATGCCTAGATTACATACCAGGTGCCTCGGGGCACCCAAAGTACCCTCTTAGGTGCCTCAAGATAGATAAACACTCAAATCTTGCCTTTCCGATGTCATTCGATATAGCTTTGCCTGGATCTACATATCGATCTGCTACTGATCAAGTACACTAAGGTAAGTTATTTTAGAGGTTAGTACCATATCCCTCTTATTTTATTATTTGATACATTCAAATATTGAAAATAAACTAGGTCTTGCATTCTAATATAGTATTTAGTTTCTATTTAGATTAACTTATAAAATAGATTAAAAACTCCATAAATTTCTATTGTTTGTTAATAAAAAATTTTGGGAAGATTTTTTAGAGTTTTATATTGACTCCATGCCCAATGGATGCACAAAGCAACTGGTTCTCACATCTAGTAGGCAGATGACCCCTTTGAGTCACCAAAAAAAAAATAATCACCTTATGTATTTTTGGGCCATTAGTTACAAAATGAATACTTGTGTGCCTTGATGTCTCAAAGCTTTTTCAAATTACTTGTGTGGATCACATCCAAGGTTTCATAGTTCATAAAATTCAAGAGCTTAGTGTTATGTGGAAAGAGAAAATTGTAGTGTTCTATGGAAGTTCAAAAGTTAGTCTTTACGGGTTTGAGTGGAAAACTTAGTGTTCTATGGACTTGGAAAATCTTTATGTTTCGTAGATTTTGTAAAATCTGCTCAACAAAAGTAAATTTCATAGAGAAAAAGTGACAAAACATGAAAAGGGTTTCGTATGGCACAAGTAAAGGTTACAAGAAATTTAAAGCGTGATAAAAAGAAAGTGCGAAATTGAGAACTACTACTCAACGGAAGTCGAAACTTAGTGTTCCATGTAAGGAGAAAAATGTTAGTCTTCGGTGGAAAAGTTAAGAACTCGGTGTTCTATAGAGTTTAAAAGGTGTAATATTATGAGGGTTTTCATGTTTTTGTAATAAAGGAACAAATTCATAGAGACATACGCCACGGTACAAGGTAAATCGATCTCGAGAAGTTAGAAATGTTGAACGTCGAGGAAACAAAGCAAATTCGTGGAACTATGAGTGTAGACACCAAAATTGGGTCACACTCCCCTTGGTCCCTCGTCAAATAAACACCTTGAACACATCCACCTAGCCATGGCCCCCTTCACCCCACTATAATATTAATTTAATTAATTTAATTAAATTAATTCATTATCCTCACCATATTTATTATTTAAATATCCTAATTGGGATAATTCCCACATATCCACCTCACCTAGACACCTCATCTAGCCACCTCACCCTAAGACCTATTCTTAGTAAGTTGCCATAACTAACTAAGACCTACCCAAACCCTAAAAATCAATGCCTACATTCCCTCTAACCACATTCCCGCATGTTAGAAGGAAGCTTCCATGCTAATTTACAGAGTAAATGAAACGAGATCCCAGAAAATCAAGGGGATCTGCCTAGTTTAGTAAACCTAGGAAATCCTACTCTAATCGATGCCGATCACCCTAAACCGCTATTGGTTACCATTTAACCCCCAAAATAGCCTTATTTTGAGGTTGGTACATTATTGAGAGGTTGATACATCTTTTGAGAACAAGTGACGAAACCAGAGCTGCATGCAAGGAACCAACATCCATAGTCAAGCATCTAAAGCAACACTTTGAGCCATTTGCCTTCACGGGAGCATCTAGGGAAGTGCTAGCACCACACCGAATTCCTTCCATTTGATCACCCACCATTGCCAACTAGACATTAAGCTTGTACAAACAATAAGTTTTGTTAACCTGCACTGGTTCATTATCGTTTTAGCATATCCTTTCACTTTTGTTGTTAGTTTTTGTTCCCATTTCATTCCCCACCATTTTACCTCCATGAAAACTTGACCATCTCTTTACCCACACCCTTGAACTACCCATATTCAGATTTTCGTCATTCTGTGCATACCTAAGACCCACTCAAACCTTTCCATTACCCTTCCCTTTTCATCTAGCCTCAGATCTATTACCTTTCCAAGTTCTTATTGAGTTTCTTGTACCCCGATCATACCGTCGCCGATTACCCACAACCGCCGTCGATTAATCTAAACCAATGTCGGTCTCTGTGTCTTTTACCAGAAACCAAGAACAGAGCTTCTAAACCACCACCAAATACCTAAAACCATCCAGAATCTCACCCTGACCCATATCAGTACCCTAACCAAGACTTTGACCTTCAGATTCAATCATAGCTTAGCTCGTTGTGAATGAATTGCTTATTGTAGACGAATGAGATACCTAAATCATTTTAACTACAATGGGATTTCCTTTATTGTAATCATTAAGTTGTTTTAAATAGTGGCTTGACAGTTGTCTAGGAAGTATCATGCTTCCCGAGATCTAGCACACGTTAGGCGGTCCACATGCGTATATTGTTTAAATTTTATTTGGTGGTATTGTTTTCCATTGGAGTAGTTCCTCCAAGCAAAAAGGAAGCCCTAATGATCAGTTGTGGATTCGAAGTCATATGCACACAACAACCTACAACCAGCATCTCAACAGGTATTCCTCCTAGCCCTTTACCCTTATTTGTTTTGTCAACATTCGAAGAAAGCGATCTAAAATCGGGTGAAATAGTGAGAGGTGAAATAAGGTGTGAAAATGCTAGAAAGGCTTGTAGAAAGTTATTCATACAATGAAGCTAGCTAGGAACAGAGGGAAAGTTGTGGAACACAAAAAAATCCATAAAAAAAAGTTAGACTCTCTGGAATGCAATGCATACTATGGGATAGGAACAAAATGCCATGTGTAGTAAAAGGAGTTACAGAGTTAATAGTTGTTTGTGAATCAAGGAAAAATTTAGGAAGAAACCCGCAAGATGAATGAGTAATGAATTCACGGGAGAAGCAAAATAGTGAAGCCGCTTAATAAAGAGGTTATGTGAAATATTCGGACCTTGCGAGAACAAAGGTGGCATTTAGGTGGACTCCACGAGAATAAAGAATTTTTCATGTTTTTGTCAAGAATATTCAAAATGCCATATCTTTTGATCCAAAGCTCTATTTGACATGAAAATGATCTCATTAGAAGCATTTTTAGAGGGCTTCACTAAAAGATGACTTTTGAGGAGGTGATAGAGATACTTGGGATAGTTTAATGACAGTTTTTGCCACTTTTGTAATCAAATGATGCTCAATTCAATTATAGGTGCTTTTATTTAATTCCTTCTATCTTGTGATGCTTCTTAGATGGTATATTCACATCTCACCCCCATGAAAATGGTTAAATGGATTATGTAACAATGTGTAATAAGAAATGAGTTGTCATTAGTGGTCCAAATCATGACTATGACCAAAAAATGAATATTTTCCACCTCACTCTTCATCTATCTTTCGAGATTTCATGGACATCCATTGATCTAAGTTAGAACATATCCACATAGAAAATATCTAAGGGTTTTCTTACAAACTAAGGCATCCCATGGGTGTGAATCATCATGAGTTTGGGGAATTACCTTCTGGTCTAGTTTAGAAGGGCAAGCGGGTTAAGCATCCCTTATGACATCTTAAGATCCCTTCTCCTCTCTTATCTTTCAATAAATGTAATGAGTTTCATAAGCTGAAAGGATCCTCTCTTAAATGAAAGGAAACTCTACCCAATTGGTTTTTGAGTGTTTTAATTATGAGCATACCTTTATATTTGAACTATGTAATGCATTCACTACCTTCTCAATGTATGTGAGAGATTATTCCTCAAGAAAATTGATATGTAATTGATCAAGATTATTATCTATCCTTTGGCTTGTGTTATTGCATCTTACCTTTCTCTCTTGTTATTGTATGATGTGTATGATTTGTAGTCACAAAATCACACACTTTCTATTTACATCAAGCCTCTAAGTATGCCATTATATGCATGATTCCTAAGTGATAAAACTAGATAGTAACAACACATGTTTTGATTTTACATTACTTTATCCTCTTACAGTCTTCTTATTTACTTTTATAGAATGACCACTTTACTCTTAGACATTAGACAACATATGACCTAGCTCTATATTTACCATTATATCCTTCGAGCATCCTAGACAACACCACCTATTAGGGACAAGAGCACCCAAGCGCTATTATCCCCTTTGGGTGCTTCTGTCCTTTTCCCTACTTTTCCTAATTTTCAAATGCCACATCTTTTGGTACCTTTTCTAAAAAAAATATTATTACTTTTGGTATTCTTTTCTTGTTGTTAATGACAAAATTCAAACTAGGGAATCGTATATATACATGGCTTACTTACTATCATTGGGGGCTATAATATTTGGGGCTAATACTTATTATCTAGTGTTAGGGTAAAGAACAACATTTAAGGACTACATTTGGGTTGCATTATTCACTACATAAGAGGGGTTATTTCTGAATTCCATCTCACATATTCATCTTGGGTGCAAAATAGTTGTAGCCTGCTATCTTAGTGCCATTAGTACAAGGGAAACCTAGCTTCAAGGGACACAATTCAAATCACACATGCAAGAACTACATTGATTTGTAAATGTAGTGCAACACTAAGGTGGAAATCACATTGGGATGACTGTCAAGGTCATTCTAACTCAAGCATATACACTATTTATTGCATTTAATATTTCCTTGAGCCTTGCAGTAGCTAGGGTTTTTCTTACAGGTTTAGGTGCGATAGTGAAACTCTACAACAAAGATGATGTAACATGGAGCAAAAGGAATAATTTAAGCTTAAACCCTAAAAATATCATAAGCAAAGTATTTTCCAGGAAACTAGCACCCATTTCAACCACCATCACCTAAGCGGTCCCATCCTCATCTAGGAGGTCTTTTCAAAGAGGATTCATACCCTATTTTCTCGACAGAGCTTGCACATATCATATATAACATTTCTCAACTTATTTTTGAGCCCAAAATCAATCCAGATCTCCCAATACAAGCTAAGTTGTTCTTATCTCCTATCTTGCACACTTGTTTGTACTTTTCATGCTAGAACTTGTTTGTTACGACTTTATCTATTTGATATTTTTCCTCTGATTAAGATTTAATATTTCATTAAATCATTTGGTGAACCCAATCCATTGCATGCTCTTTAACAGATCTATTATTCTCCAAACCCAAACCCTAGTTGCATTAGGGGTTTATATGTGCATATTATCTTCATGTCCAAACCTAATTTTCATCTATCACCTGTCATAAATCAAATCTGCAAAAATTCCTAGGGTTTCATGCTTCATCCTACCCTTTGGGTCACTTTTTAGGGCTCCCAATTTTCAAAACACCTTTTGTTTCATATCTCAAGCATAATGACTCTATTTTCAAATTCTTTTGAGGTTATTTTTCATTTTTACATATTTAACGAAAAACTCTTTTTGTTTGCCATAATTTTTAGCACAATTTTCAGAAATTCAAAATTACACTTTTTGGTAATTAAGGCATAATTTGAAAAATACACACTTTTGAGAAAATCCCTTGGAGGTTTTTATTTTACATACTCATATTCAAAAAAAAAAATCTTTTTGTTTTGTATAATTAAAATTCTATTTCAAGATATGGTCATTTTATTCATTTGACAACAATCGACCTTTAATCAACATCACTTTCAAAATAAATATATTTGTCTGTCTAGCTTTCTTATGTAAAATTATTTTATGAATTACCATACAAATGATGACATTGCTTCTCCATTGTATATTCAAATTCAAATTCATAATGTGCTTCTTAAGCTTGTTTTAGTTGATAATGGATCTGGTCTTAATATATGCAACATTTCCTTGGGAATTTTGCTATTGATATAACTCCTTCTACTCTATGTATTTTTAGTTTTAATAACACACCTAGGCAAGTGTTGGGAGTAGTATTTATACCTATTATTATATGACCATGCACCCTTAATATTCTATATTACATCATGCCTTATGATCTCACTTATAATATCCTTTTAGGTTATCCTTGGTTATATACTATGCATGCAGTCCTTTCTACCCATGTCATCTCACACAATGCCCTTACAACACCTTCTTCCATTGATAATGTTATAATAGATTTCACACCTCAAGTTTTTAATCTTTGTGATATCCCTCTCACACATGATAATGAAGTTACTACTTACATTACACATCATTCTTTTCCAAAGTGATGGACTATAGTGCTTTATTGGTTTACATGATGAACTTTCTATTGAAACCCATGATCTTATGCTTAATACATTCAATGTTACATCACTTGTTGTAAATTCCCCACCACAAGTTAGAACACAATGTGCTGATTTGACAATGATTTTTAATGCTTTCAATTTCTAAGCTTTTATGCATGAATCATTTATTATGGCTACACCTCATCTTGTTACATCCATGGGGCAATCAATTCCCCTCTTTCCACATTTATGTCTATGGTCATAAGGACTATTTTATACAGCTTTAATGTTTCAATCTTCCCAAATCACACCTATTGATTATGATGATTCTTGTGTCTCTCCCTCCATTATTTGCGGTTGATATTGATGAGCCTCATAACATTATATATGTTACACATCTCTTAACTCACACATTGATCCTTATGTTTGCACTTACTTTATTTTCTATTTCCAACAAGCCCAATGTTCCACCTATTCTAGTTTCTCCTACTAGACACACTCTTATTGTTTATACACTTCATACTCATGCATTTGGGATCTTGGACTCCATAAGTTTTTCCCCTTACTTTATTGACATTATTCTATGGTGGCTCATTAGATAGATCATAATGGTTTTCAACCTTGGGGGCATATTATCCCCCCTCACTACCCGACAACACAATCTTGTTCTAAGTTCATACACGAATGTTAAGGGCACACTTACCTACATGGACACCACTTTGCATACATATCTTTGGGAAAAACCTTGCTCCCCTCACATATTTTTTCTATCGTAGGTTCACATATTTATAAAAATTCAAAAACATTAGCCTAGATCTTGATTGGATGTATCCTTGCTTGCTCATTCTATTATATGTTGCACATTGCTTATCATGTTACTTGGATTCATAGTATGCTCTATCATTTTTCCATACACACATGTGCATTCACATGGTACTTTTTGAGGTGAATGTAGATCACTTACAAGTTTCTACATGATGTATGATGCTTGGTATTATTCCCTACTAGTCCCACTGAGGCTCCTGGGGGCATCTACCTTTTCTATTTCTCTATATTCAGGTTTTATCATTACAATATCTACTACTTTCATTCATATTTTCAGTTGTATACATTATGGCATACTATCAATTTTTCTAACATGCTAACAAGTGCTTCATGTGTAGCATTTGTATTGCAGACCTACTTCCAATCATGGTTCTCATATTTTTTTATATCTTGTCGTCTTTGCTTGTATCTTGACTATCATTTTTATGAGCTATGTCCTGTGCTTCATTTTTTGTTTTTTTTATCTCCTTGAAGGATTCAATTGTTTTTCAACATCCTGAGTGGTGTCCCATATATTCATCCAACTACTCATTATGTCTTTTGTCATGTTATTATGTGTTTTAACTTGTTTCGATGCATCGTGTATACTTGTTTGTGACTAACACTTTTGGCTAACCTTTTCCATTATTTTATATGTACCATGGTTGTTACCATGCATATTCCCTATTCCCCTTGCATGAGTTCTATTTCAGATGTGCACATCAATTTCAGATTTCCTCATTTGGGGCATGTTCACCTTTGTTCATCTCACGCACCCCAAACGAGTGAGGGTAATAATCAGGTGACTATTTCACCCTCTTAATAGTTCACATACCAGACATAGAATGGTAAACATCAAAATCAAGATAAACAAGAGCTAATAAATAGGTTCATAATTAGAATTGGTCCTAAAATCAATGTAGGATAGAAGCACCTAACACAAACAAGAGTGGCGGGCGTTAATGTCCCACACAGGCATTCCTACCTTGGGGGCAGAAATAGATACAATAAAAAATCAACAGGTTCTCAGTGATAGTATCTTCTAATTTCCAGCAACACATGCTCGCTTACAAGTTACTATCAAGAAGAACATGAAAAAAATTAGTGTCAAGTTACACACTTTGAGTAATGCAACTAATTACTTCATTTTCTTGGGATTATTTATGACCATTTTCTATTGGATTTGTGGCCATCTACAGTAACACTTATTTATGGGGAAGTGCTAAAGGTTGGAGGGAAAAGCTAACCACTCTCCCAATATTCTTCATTAGTGAAAAGATGCCTAAATCCTCTTCCTTGGCAACAAGATGCCTAAATCCTCGAGTTTAGAGATGGGACTCTCGAATCCTCGGTTTATCAACGAGATGCTCAAATCCTCAGTTTAACGACAAGACGCTCAAATCCTTAGTTTGGCGACATGACACCTAAATCCTTAGTACCATTCCAACCATCTCTAAGGAAACAAACATATAGGAACAATTCTATCTCTTCTCTCACAACACACATGTGTACTCTATCCTTGATTCACTTGTTTTTCAATAAGCATTTCTATTTTCACATTTACTAAGTTAAAGTTCAATTTCATTTATCATGAACATTGACTATTCTTATTTTATTTTCCGAGTTTCGACCTTAGTTCGTCAAAAGGGAACACACGAATGAAATAAGGAACAACCTTAAGCACAAGATGCTTTGGCAAAGGCAATATCCAAGGAGCAAACACATACATCACTTCTACTACACACGCAAGGTCACCCCTATGATCCTTATCCTCTCTTATAGATTCCATGATACACATTTCATAATCTCCATTCAACACAATATCAAGCACATTCCTCATTCAACATGTTATCGATTCTGACTCCTTTGACTCTCCATAAGGTACGCTCTTCTTATCTACTTTATACTACCAAATATTCATTCACTAGCATAAAGTGGGGGCAAATGTAGTCATGAAATCACATACTTTATATTTACATCAGGCCTCTAAGTATGTCATTATATGCATGATTCCTAAGTGAGAAAACTAGACATTAACAACACATGTTTTACTTTTACATTGCTTTATCCTCTTACACACTCTTCTTATTTACTTTTTTGGAATGACCACTTTACTCTTGGAAATTAGACAACATATGGCCCAACTCTATATTTACCATTATATTCTTTGAGCATCCTGACAGTACCACCCATTAGGGATGGGAGTGCCTAGTGCTATTGTCCCCTTTGGGTGCTTCTATCCTTTCCCTCCTTTTCCTAATTTTAAATGCCACATCATTTGGTACCTTTTCTAAAATATTTCTTATTACTTTGGGTTGAATTTTCTTGTTAATGATTAAATTCAAACACACACACACACACACACACACACACACACACACACACACACACACACACACACACACACACACACACACACACACACACACACACACACACACACATGACTTACTATTGTTGGGGAATGGAAAATTTAGGGCTACTACTTACTATCTATTACTTGGGAAAAGAACAACATTTAAGGAATGCATTTGGGTTACATTATTCACTACATAGGAGAGGTTATTTTTAAATTCCATCTCACATATTCATCTTGGGGAAAATAGTTATAGCTGTTATCTTGTTATCTTGGTGCATAAGGGAAATAGCATAAGGGAAACTTGGCCATAAGGGACACAATTCAAATCACACACACACACACACACACACACACACACACACACACACACAAGAAATAAATAATTCCTAAATGTAGTGTAATGCTTGGTAACAATCACATTAGGATGAATATTGAGGTTGGTCGAATCAAGTATATGCATTATTTATTCCATTTAATGTTTGTTTGAGCCTTACATAGAAAATTAGGGTTTATTTTGTAGGTTTAAGCGTGACAACTAAACCCTACAATGAAGTGGATGCAACTGGGAGAAAAATGAAGAAGATAAGTTCGGACCTAAAAGATCGGAAGTGAAGTATTTTATAGGACACTAGCACCCATTTCAAACATATGCGCATGAGAAGTCCTATCGAAGAGGTTTCAGATCCTTGTTTCTTAGACAGAGCTTGCATATATCAAATTCAACCTTCTTAGCATGTTTCCTAGCCTATAATAATTCCATATCTCTCAATACAAGCTTAGTTATTCTTATCTCCTATCTTTCACACTTGTTTGTACTTTACATGCTAGATATTTCTTGTTACTGCTTTATCTATTTGATCTCATTCCTCTAATTAAGATTTAATATTTCATTAAATCAATGAGTTATGTTGCATAATTCCAATCCATTATGTCTTTTACATAAAGGATTAAAGAGTTTGTGTGCAGTGTGGATTATGGTCATACATGCCCTTTTGTCACTATGTTCATCCCCTTTTTCCTTGATCTCAGGGAGAGTGGTCCCTTCATACTCTGGTGTATCACCATTCTTTTCAAATTTTAGCACTCTTTCTCCCTCAACTTTACAAATTCTTTTAGTTATTTTAGAGTAGTGGTTAATCTATAGCTTTTAAGGAAAAGAGCCAACCTTTTTAAGAGGTTTATCTCAAGGGTTAAGGTCCCACACCTTAGAGATAATCCCATTGTTGTTGCAGAAATATCTTTAAACACTTGAATAACTACCTAAATCAAAAGGGTGCACACAAATCTCCGCCAACACTTCCTTCAATGGTTTTTCTACATCTTATTGGAGGGAGGCATGGTAATTATGTACAAAACACGATGCCATTTTGAGTCCCATCCCATGTGATTTTTGTTTTCCTTGAAAATAAAGCATGGAAGTGTTGTGATTGAGTCCCAGTGAGCTTCTTCATAACTTAATAGAATATTCTTTTAAGATCACTAGTGATCAAGGTTTTTATATAAATTTGGCTTGTTTTTGGGTCGAGTGGTGGGACACTTACGGAGCTTCATGGACTCCATTTTTCCTATTAAACATTCGAGTTAGTGAATTTAAAAGTGTAGTCATTAGTGTAGGTTGTGAAGAGGCATTGTAAATCTAACACCTAAGAGCTTACGTTTGTGCCGATATTCATGGCCCTAGCCTAACCTAAATGTTGTCTTTTACATATGAGAGTTGGTGAGAGAAAGGAAATGACTACTATTTATGACCACTTTTTTGAAGTCTATTAGATGACTTAAATGCACTCCCACCACTATCAATTCTAGTGACACTGCAAAAGCATCAATGATAAGGAAATGTTAGGAATGATGAGTATTCCAACTAGAGGTTGAGCAATGATGATGAAAAGGACGAGAGAAAATAACATTGAGGCAAATAAACAAATGGAGAAGGTGATATTTTGATTTTTGTTACATTGATATGGAGGATTTGTAGAGAATGATGTTACACGAGTATGTAATTGTGTGCATGTATACTTTGTTTAATGCTAAATCAAATGAAGCAAGAACTACCACCTAAAATAGTTCTACAATTTAGCTAAAACAAAGCATAAACACCATCAAGATAGAGAACTAAGCAAGATCTAAACTAACATTATAACTTTGAAAACATGAGATCAAAACTATGCATGTTATTTTAACATCTCTACTCTCCTAGATTACCAACAAAATGCATGGACCTATTTAGCTCCAATGGCAATCAACAATTGCTTTGTTTGATCCTTAAAGAATGCAAGAATAGGAAGCTTTAGCTCTTAACAATGGTGACCTCTCAAGAAAACAAAAGGCAAGCTCTTAGTCTCTTTGCTATATGCTTTGCATTTGCTCTCTTAAGAAGTTTTAGGTGTAGGTATAAAGGTAGAAAGAGGGCTCTTTATATAGCCCAATGGATAAAGGAAACACTTCATCCATTTGCATGTGGGATAAAGGTAAAACATGATTAGGAATGGATAAGATTGCTTTATTAAAGGTAACCTTACTTTAGAAGGCTTTAATTTATAATTAGCAAGTCATGGGAGTTGGGGGGTGTTTTAATTAATCAAAGGTGATTAACTAATAGGTAGATGTAAGCTTATAGAAGCTAATTAGAGGAATATTAGTACGATTTAGGCTATTAGAAGGGGATTAAATCAATTAAATATTGATTTATTGGTTAAATGGAAGGGAAAGCTAATTAATTAATAATAATTAATTAGTCTAGGTAGAAGGGGTGATTTATTAATGGAAGGTCGTTAATTAGGGTATTTGTTGGATAGGGAACTTAATTAATTATCTTAGTGTAATTAATTAATGATGACAAGAGGGAATATGAGTTCTTTTGACAATATGTTGTTGATTTGCGAGAAAGGGGATAATTAGCACAATTTAAGTATTTAAATTGCTTGGGCATAATTATAGGTGTCTACATTTGCCCCTCTTTGGGGTGGCGTAAGTGATGCCACTTCAAAGATAGTAGACGGAAGAGATTTTGAAGGGATAGAAGAAAAATTAGTAGGAGGGAGAGATGCCCCCTCGAGTGTCAATGGGGTGATGGAAGAAGCCGATCGACGATCGAAAAGGTGAGATATAGATAGAAGAATGGGGAAGAGCGGGATGCCCCGATGAGAGAGAAAATTAGGGGTGAAAAGGGAAGTGGTGTAGAAGAAATAAGGAAGAGGGGAGAGAAGAGCTTAGCCTCTAGCCACTGTTTATTTGGAACAAATTTGATGTCATCATATTGCCATAGGAACTACATCATCGGTCCTTATGAAAAATATAAGCATACAACAAAGGTAGAATGACATGAAAAGCCATACTACGAACAATTGTCCATTGTTGAAAGTACCAACTCCACGCAACATACAATAATGCAATGTAATATGAGAAGGAAACAAGCTCATATAATAGGGAAAACAAGTATGAACGCACATATCCAACCCAACAACGGTCAAGACAGTTGTACAAATGTTTTGTTATCAATGCTGAAGAGATCCACAAGTTCGTGATTGATGAAAAGGGTTAAAAATGATGCCCCGAGCAAGGATACATGCAAGGGGAAATGACAATGGACACGGGTCCATGAAAAGTGTTTGTGTGCAACGAAACAGCACTAGGCAACAAAAGTGCCCTAGAGTACAAACGAAGCAAGTAGCTAGCTTTGTGAATGGTTGTGAATCGGTGATCCACGAGTCGTATTAATCGGGGAAGATGTGAGACAAACCAACAGGATATGGAGAAAATACCATGCGCAAGACACAAGTTTCAGCCGTAATAAGCAAGTTACCATTTTTGTAGGGTTTTTTACTTTTTAGGATTTTTGGAAAAAATTTGCCCTGTTTTTGGATTTTTGATATATATATATATATATATATATATATATATATATATATATTGTTGTTATTTTTTTGCTTTCCAAACCGTGGTGAACAGTAGAAGAAAGTAGAAGAAGAAAGTGAAGGGCCTAGGGGTGACAGAAAGTGCCCTAGGAGGAAGAAAGGAGAAACAAAGGACAAATAATGTCCTTGTTAAGTGGAAAAATTAAGAAAAAATAATTATTTGAAAAATAATTATTTACGAGAGTGTGAAGAAGAATAAAAATTACCAGGGAGCAATAAAATTGCCCTAGGGAGAAGAAAGGGGTATCGACAACAAAAATGCCCCAATACGGTGAAAAATAAGAGAAAAATAATTATTTAATAAAAATAATTATTCCACAAAGTGAACAGAGGAGAAAACGACGATCGAAACGGGTCTCCCGGCCTTCCAAACTGTGAAAAACAGGTTAATATACCCCCCAGGGGGGTAAAAACATCATGAGCAAATCATTTTAACTAACCAATTTAAAAAAATTACCTTTGTGAGGCTCGTGATCGTCGGGAGAACTATGGTGATCACAGGAGACCATTTGAGGCGCGCGGATGTCATCCGGGGATACCAACGGCATGCAAATGACGACCCTTTTGTGAGTATCAAAAACTTGCTCTTTAATTATGTCATTAATGCCCTAAAATAGGTCTTTAGGAGTAGAAAAGCGCGTAGGCGCGGGTGTGGGATAAGGCGCAGGTGTAATTTTTGGGGCGCAAGCATCCTTTTGGGGGCACGGGCGTCCTTTTGAGGGCGCAAGTTCAAGTCGATGCGCATATGCAGACACAAATCATACACACACACACACATGTGCACGTGCACGTGCACATGCTAGGAAAAGGGTGCACACGCAAAAGCATGGCGCAGGCATGGGGATTGAAGCACACATACTGGGGAGTGCACATGCTCAAGCACAGGCACCAAAATGGTGGCACTCATGCCAAAAGGGTGCGAAGTGCCCAAAAGAGGGTGCATGTGCCGGTAAACACATGCACGCAAGCACATGCACTAGAAATGTGGCGCACATGCCCAAAAGGGCGCACAGGTGCCCTAGACAGGCAAAAAAAGATAGGAAAGTGTCCAAAAACATGACACTTAGAAGAATTTTTGGGTTAACCCTAAAAGATAAGATAGATTTTTAGAGGAAATGCTAGAAACTAATGAGTGGCGTGCTTTGTTTGTAGAGACGACTACCGGATTACAGACGCAGGAGCGTCACTCCGGATTGCCGAGCTAGAGGGCGTATGAGCCGGCGCGACCGTCGAGTGATGGTGATACTCTTTGAGGCGGTGGGGTGGGCCCCATGGCTCAGATTCCATCGATTGTATTAGATCATGACCTCCCGATCGCACTTTGAGTGATGGCATGGCGAGAGTCTTTGTTTGAGGCACCCATAGTGAGAGATGACAGTGATCATAGATGATATCAAATATTTTTCGCATGTGTTATGTTGATGTATATGGATGGGATGATATGATGATATTGGTGCGGGGGGGATAGATTTTTTATTATGTGCAACCCCTCTTGCCCCATTGATGATACGATATGTGATGATTAGCTTAGCATACATGCATGATGTAAAACTTAGCATTTTTGTTTATATATGATGTATAGATGATGTTAGATGTGATGATAGTGATGGTAATGTGATGTGAATGATAAAAAAATAGAGCACATGCAAGAAACACAGCCAAATGCTAACAAAGAACACCAGGAATTAATGTAATACACCATGATTCACCATGTCTTATTAACAAGTAACAAACACAACCAAATGCTCAAGAAAGAACATAATGAATTAACACATTACATCATGATTTCCCAAGGTTCACTAGCATGTCGAGACACACCACAATATGCACAAGCAAGAATGAATCTAATCTAAGCAAGAAAAGATGAACTATGACAAAGTACACCCAAGCAACAAACAACTCAAAAGAAAGCACGCAAAACACTATACAAGCAACAAGCAAAGCAAGGAAACAAGACAATGCAAGTAAATGTTTTTGTAAGATATGTTTTCATGCACCAATTTTCTATTGTTTAGGTTTTGTGAAACAATTTTCTATTGTTTTTGTGTTTTTGTGAAACAATTTTCTATTGTTTTTGTGTTTTCTCGAAACAATGTTCTATTGTTTTTGTGTTGTTCTCAAAACAATTTTCTATTGTTTTTGTGTTTTCTCGAAACAATGTTCTATTCTATTTTTTTTGTTGTTCTCGAAATAATTTTCTTTTTTTTTTGTTTTTTAACGGCTTTCCAAAGCTATGTGCAGTAACCAAGAAAACATGGATGCCCCCAGCATTAGGTGGGGAATATATAAGGGTAGAATCCATGCGCTTATGAACAAGAAGGTGAAGTTGTTGAGTTGCCCCCAGCGTAGGATGGGAAATAACGAAAGACCACATGCCTCGCACATGAATAGAAGAAGGAAAGCTGGATCAAGGTGGACAGGATGGTGTGCACAAGGAAACTTGAAGGCGTAACCGAGTGTCTTGCCAAAGACAACTACCCTTCTAATACAGAATGCTTGTGAACAACAAATCCTCCCGAGGTGCCAAAAACTGGTTTTCACCCAAGGACTTGTCCAAAGTGCCACAATTGCGTGGTTTTCACTAGTGGATGACCTGTTTTCTCTTTTTCTTTTCTGAATTTTTTTGATGTTTTTGTATTTTTTATTTTTGTGCCATGTTCAAGCATAGAACTTCTTAAGATGCATGGTGTTCATGGGCTCCGGAGCTCATCACCATTGGGGTGAGCCATTTTGTATGCCCCGATGTCATACTTGGAAACTATGACATAGGGTCCTAACCAATGTGGTTTGAACTTCCCTTTCTTTTCTCTCTCCACTGGTGTTGAACTGGTTCTCCTTCATAACCAAATCACCAACCTCAAACTGATGAGGGATGATTCTCTTGTTGTAATTTCTAGAGACTCTATGTTGATACACCTTCAGGTGATTAAGGGCGTGAATGTGCCTCTCATCCAGTAGCTCCAACTCAGCCAGTCTTGCCACTCGATAATCTTCATCCTTATCCAGATAGTCTCGAAGAGAGATCCTCGGGCAGAAGTTCAATCTCTAAGGGGATGATAGATTATGTCCTGAACACTAAGGAATATGGTGTCGCACTTGTAGGGGTGCGAATGGATGTTCGGTAAGCCCAAAGGGCTAGATGGATTTGTAGGTGCCAGTTTCGACCTGTTTTGTTGACCATCTTCTCCATTATCCTGACCAAAGTCTTGTTTGTTGCCTCAGCTTGTCCATTACCCTGAGGGTAATATGGTGTGGACCATTTCAATCTGATTTGGAACCGTTGGCAAATACCTTTCATAGTTTTGTTCTTAAATGACTTCCCATTATCTGTAACAATGGCTACCTAGGAATACCATATCGGCAAATAATGTGATTCATGATGAATTTAGAAATTTGTGCTCCTATGACATAGGTTAAAGGGACGGCCTCCACCCATTTTGTAAAATATTTTTGTGGTGTGATGATATGTGTATGACCATCAGATGAGGTAGGAGTAAGTTTCCCTATTAAATCAAGTCCCCACTTGGAGAATGGCCATGGGGTAGTGATTGGTTGCAATGGTTGTGACGGAGCATGGATGAAATTTCCATACTTTTGGCAAAGCACACATTTTCTAACATAATTGCAACAATCAGTTTCCATGGTAGGCCAATAGTAACCTACTCTCAACAGTTTCTTAGCCAAGACCATTCCGTTTGTATGTGCTCCACATACCCCTTCGTGCACTTCTTTGATTGCCTGGATTGACTCCATCACATCTAGACAACGTAATAGATTCCCATCGTAGCCATGATGATAAAGTGTACCTCCTAAAAGGGTGTAATGGGCTATCTGGTGAATCAGGCTCTGCTTTTCAGAATGGGAGATATCGGGAGGGAATGTGTTGTCCTTAAGATAGGTGAAGATGGGTTCATACCATAGGGAATGGGGACCAACAACCTCACAAGCCAGGAAAGATTCTGGCATGTCATACACGGGATGGTGTAGATTTTCTATGAAGAATGGCATATCATTGTTCCCTGGTGGAATACGAAGCATAGATCCCACCATTTCCATGGCATCCACTGATCTATTCTACGCTCTTGGGATCTACTCAAAGGTGATGCACACAAAATACTCCTTTAGAGTTTCCACTAACTTTTTGTAAGGTATGAGCTTGTCATCCTTAACTTTATACTCATCATTAACTGTTTGATGATTAGTCTGTGAATCACCTATGACCTTAACATGATGAACATTCCACTTGATGGTCAACTTCATCCCTACAATAAGTGCTTCATATTCTGCAATGTTGTTCGTGCAAGGGAAGGCCAGGTGGAAAGCCTGTGGTATAGGATCACCCGAAGGAGTAATAAGGACCACTCCTACACCTAAACCATGAAACGTAAAATATCCATGAAAATGTATCTGCCATATGACAGATTCTTCAATATAGAGTAAAGATGCATCTGGCAGATCCAGACTCAAAGGTTTTGTGCTTTGCAAAGGTGCTTCCACTAGCTGGTCGGCAAGTACTTGTCCTTTAACCGATTTTTGATGGACAAATTCTATATCAAACTCACTGAGTAGAATGATCCAATTAGCCATTCTACTGTGAGGGCGGGTTTGGATAATAAATACTTGAGTGGGTCAACCTTGGATATGAGCTTGGTCTTAGTATTTAGCAGGTAATGGTGAAGTTTCTGAAAGGTAAAAACAACCAAACAAGCCTTTTCAATCTGAGGATAATTAAGTTCATAGGCGATGAGGGTGTGACTCAGATAGTACACCACTTTCTCTTTATGGCTAAGGTCATATTGGGTGAGTAGCGCACCAATAGCGTATTACGTAGCAGAAATATAGAGCAAAAGTGGTTCTCCGGAGTGGGAGGCATGAGGACAGGTGGATTAGCCAGGTACTATTTAAGCAAAGCAAAGGCTTGTTGTTGCTCGGGTCCCCAGATGAAAGCGACATCCTTCTTAAGCAAATGAGTGAATGAGTGACATTTATCTACAAGCTGGGAGATAAAGTGGCGAATGGCTTGAATTTTCCCCTACAAGCTATGCAGTTGCTTGATATTCTCAGGTGGAGGCATTTTAGTGATGGCAAACACTTTAGCAGGGTCTACCTCAATACCTCGTCTTGACATAATGAAGCCCAATAGTTTCTGGATAAAGACACCGAAGACACACTTCTTTGGATTGATCTGACTTTATATTCACGTAGTCATTCAAAGATATGCCACAAAATGATAGGATGATCCTCTCTTGTTTTGGACTTTCCCAAGATGTCATCTACGTAGTCTTCCATGATGTCATGAATCATATCGTGAAAGATTATTGTCATGGCCGGCATTTGATAAGTTTCTCCCACATTCTTAAGGCCGGATGGCATCACACGATAGCAGAAGGTGCCCCAAGGAGTTGTGAAAGCTATTTTGTGTTGGTCCTCCTCGGTGATATTAATTTGATTATAACCTGAAAAGCCATCCATGAGTGATAGCATTTCATACCCTGCGGTTGAGTCAACAATCATGTCAATGTTGGGCAACGGAAAATCATCTTTAGGGCAAGCTTTATTGATGTCCCTAAAATCCGTGTAGATTCGGATACCGATAGGTTTCTTCTGGACAGGAACAATGTTCAATATCCATTCAGAATAATCAATTGTGTCGATGAATCCATTAAAGTAACCTTTCCAATTCTTCTTTAACCAACAAGGCCACTCTCGGGTGCATCTTTGAAGCTTCTATTTGATAGGCTTACCATCTGCATGCACAACCAAGTTGTGCATGACCAAAGTTGGATCTAAGCTAGGCATGTCTTTGTAAGATCATGCGAACACATCAATAAACTCTCACAATAGCATAGTGAACGTCTTTTGTTTTCTAACCGAGAGTGATGCTCCCAATTTTACTATCTTGGGATCTTCTTCGGTACCAATATTAACATCAATGGTTTCTTCAACTAACAATTTTAATAAATCCTCCATACGTGTAGGATCAGGAGGTAGGTTGAGATCTTCATCCAAGGATGTCTCTACGAGATTTGCATCCTTGGCGTGGTCACTTTGTTTGTCCTTTTATTTTATTATTTGTTTGTTAGCCAGTGCCTCAAAGAGGTTTTCACTGTGTGACTTGGACTTCAATTTTTGCCGAGGCTTTTCTTTAGAACTTTTTCCCTCGCTTTTCTTTAAATTTTGTTGACCATGAAGTTCATCCTCCTCGCTAAAGTAGGCGCAGGTGTCTAAGTCGATAAAGAAACCTTTCTTGTGATCTCCAATGGGGATTGTATCCCTTATGCCCATGAACTCTGCAATAGCCTCATCATTCTCAAATAAATCTAGTGGCACGTGATGTTGTTGGTCCCATTCAACAAGGGAAGGGTACACAAGGTCGAGGGTTGGCTCAGTGGGGGTTATGGCCAGGACAGTGTTATTCATGAAAAGGTTTGTGGAGGCCAGATCCTCATATTGGCTACAATGGGAATCCGTATCGTTGTCTAGATAATCAAAACTATCCTCACACTCAGAACAAGTCACATCTTGATCATTGGGGTGTGCTCCGTAAGGGCGAATCCTAACGCCATATCTTTCTATTTTAAAATGTGGAAGAAGGACTAGTTCCCATTGTCCTTGTTCATTCCTCCCCCATCCTAGGCCTTTGTAGCCCATGGAGTACATCATTTTGCTAGATTTTTCATACTCCATGGTTCGATAATAGGATGGCTGAGTGTCCTCAGGGACCCAAGTTATAGGTGGATCAAGCAATTTCTCCTTAGCTAAAAAGCCTCCAAGTAGAAACAACCCAATAATGTGTTCCTCTCTAGGTCTCCCGAGGTGGTAGTTGGGTCGACCTCTAGTCTTGGGTGACAGAAGAGGTCGAGACCAAGATCGCTTGTTGTATATTATACTCCCCGCAACCATATTCCAAGATTTTCATCTCCCATGAATCAAATGGAGATGTTGAAGTGGACGCCCCATGAGCGCAAGAACTAAGAGAATCCAAATCCACCTAGGATTCCATAGCCTCGGATTGAAGAGGACCAGTGATATCTACGGAGGGACATGCATATGTACCCTTTCATGTAAAACTATTGAGAGCTCTACAATGAGCAAAGGGCTCTAAATCTCCTGGTATTGTAATTGTGTGTCCCTCATGCTTCAATTTGATGCATTGATGAAATGTTGATGGCACGACCTGCATGGCATGAATCCATGGTCGACCTAGAAGCATGTTATATGGAAGTTCTAATTCTAGGACATGAAACTTTGTCTGATGACAAGTAGGGCCCACCTCCATAGGCAGTGTGATGGTACTGCTGACTCTCTTTCCGCGTTGTCGTATGTGGTGATAGTGATAATATGGGACTCAAGATCTTCCTTCGTATGTCCCAATTGTTTGACCAACTTAAGCATGTAGATGTTCAACCCAGAACCGTTATCCATAACCACCCATTTGATTTTCCTGCGGGTGACAACTACCTCAATGTATAAGGGAAGATTATGTGTAGGATTCTCAGTAGGGATCTCCCTATGGTTGAAAGTGAGATGCTCACTTGGTGCAATGTTTGCCACCGTGGCTTGAAGGTGTGCAAGATCGACTTCTAAAGGCACTCCACCCCTGAAGAGTTTGATACAGAATGTCCTTATGCACATTGGATATCTTGAGAAGATCTAAGATTGAAATCTTAGCAGACGTCTTCTCAAGTTGGTCTAAAAGGTTATATTTACCGGTTTGTAGGGTAAATAGAGAGGGTTCCGAAATCACGAGGCGGGCATGCCTTGTTACCACATCACGGTCCTTTCCCTTGATCTGGATGGTATTGACACGGTTGGCAGGAGAGCGAATACATATGATAAGAGAATCGTAATGATTGTTTTCTCTTTTGGTATACAAGTAATTCATAGCTTTATAAGTTTGGGATGACTCTCCCCAATCTGGCTTTGTCTTTTCCGACTTATCATGCTTGGGGAAGGGTTCCTTATAAATCCCCATTTTCTCATTAGGTGTTTGTGTTTTTCCAGGGTTATCCACCTCTATCTCCCCATTGTCAATGAGGTCCTGAATATAGTGGCGAAGCCGTAAACATTTTTCTGTCTTATGACCTTTAACATGATGCATTTCACAATATTCATGCTCCTTATACCATGAAGGTTTCAGAGCGTTGTCATCAAATGGTTGTGTGGTAGGATAGGTCATCATGTGGGCTGCATCCAACTATTTTAGTATGACTGACAACGGTTCATTAAGAGAAGTGAATGTTTGTCGCTTTGGTGGTGGTTGAATTGGGCCCTTGGTCAGTTTAAAAGTTTGACCATTTTGGACCGTTTGAACACGTTTGGAATCGGTGATTCCGTCTCCCACCACGTTTTTGTTTTTGTTGAAGATCTTAGACTTTTCAACGGGTTTGACACTTTAGTTATCTTTAGATTGGGTTTTGAGGGTGCCTTTGGAAATGATAGCCTTTTCTATCTGAATCCCTTTCTCAATAACCTCCTCAAAAGTATGGACACAATGCATCTGGAGATGGAAGGCTATATCCGGGTTGAGATTGGGAACAAAAATACTGACCAACTACTTTTCAGGGAAAGCACAAGGGAAGCAACTAGCTATCCCCTCCACCATTGGAGGAAGCTGGCGAAGGTCTCATTTGGGCGTTGCTTGGCTCCACACAAGTTTGTCATGGTGATGTCACTCTCTATGTTATATGAGAAGTGACACACGAATCTTTCTGCCAATTCTAGCTAGGTGAAAATTGATCCTCGTGGTAAGCGCGTAAACCATTCCAATGCTTGACCTCCGAGACTCTTGGGAAAAATTTTGATGAGGTAATTATCACTATAAGACACCTCTTGACATGCCATGTAGAAATCTTTAACATGATCCCTTGGGTCTCCCTTTCCTTTGTATTTGTCAAACTTTGGCATATCAAATTTCTTTGGAAAGGGTTGAAGGGTCATTGTCTTGTCAAAAGGATAGGGGCATAATTCTTCGTATTGATATTTCTTGATGCTCCCTATATTGCTCTCTTGTAAGCTTCGCAAGCGTCGCTTTCATAGATTGCACTTCCTGTGTGAGCAATTGTTCTTTAGTGGGAGAAGCGGGGATGTAAACGTGATGATACCCTATGTCTTCTTCTCCTTGTTTTTCCCGATGGAGTTCATTGATCTTAACCTTAGGCCTCAACTTTTGAATGTTCTTGTTTGCATCTTTCTATACATGGGAAGCAAGCAAAGCTAGTTGTTGGCTTAGGTTACTGATTTGTTGTTGGATTGTGGCTTGGTTTATAGCCTCTTCTTCTAAAGGTTCCTCCTCTTCGTACTGTGGAGGTTCTTCCCCTGTCTCATGTTCTATCTTGTTTCTTTGTGGCACTTTGATGAGGGGTATTCTATGCCCTACCACTTTATCATTTTCTACGTAAGAAGTGGAAGCATGCCCGCCTGTTAAAATATCTTCCATATTGATAAGGGGGCGTTCTTCCTCAGTAGTGTCATTTGTAGGTAATATTGGTTCATTCTTGGTGGGCAATTTGGCCCCTAATTCCATGACCCATGCCAACACTCTATCTTTGTTTATAAGGAGAAACTTATCTAGTAGGGTGGGGTCAAAATCAAAGTCTAAATGTGGTGATTCTAATTCATTTTCACTATGATCGACCATCTCTTCGGTTTCCTTTTCTGTAGAAAACAATGGTCCTAGGTCATGTCCAATGAAGGGGTTTGACCCTTGTCTATTAGAGGTTTCCCAAGCTTGCGCTTGTTGTTCCTCATATGTTTGTTTCTTTAACCCTAGACGTGTTTTAGGAGCCATGTTTTTGTGATAGTTTCACTAGGGTAAGTTGTAAATGTGTGTAAAACTTAATGATCACCCCCAAGTGAAATGTGAGATGTACTTGTTAAGAGTATGAATAAGTCAACAATGTGAGAATACCAATGTGATAGAGTGATAAATCACTCATGATACAAGCATTTGATATTGAAACCTGCTTAAATGAAGTACCTCTTAGACTACGTTTCAAAAAGTATTTTGCGTCGCAAGATGATCAACAAGATGTTTTCACTTATGCCAAGTTCAAGGAAATGAACAAAACGTAAGTAAATACAAGAAGTCAATGCGATCTCCCAATCAAGATATACGATGAGCGAGCTCAAACTCGATTAAGACCTATATCTCAAAAAGTGCTAATTACAATTCACGAATGACACAATAATATCACCAAGATATGTTAACCCACTTTGCGAGAAAGTGAAGTATTGATATCGAGGTGTTATTGATATAACACGCACAAATGGTAATGCCTAGCACTCTTTGAAATTGAGGTACTAATGTGCTTGCAACTTAACTAAGATGTATAATGTGCTTGAAAACTCTAAACTTCAAGATCTATTCGTTCAAATTCTATTACCGCCTCTCTAGGAGAGTGTAAACTTTGAGACATCTCCATCATTTTATCATTTATGTCATGCTCTTAAGTTGCGCGAAAACAAACTATTATCTATGGGCAAGCTTTAATATCATGACCAGGGCTTCATCTTATACGTGATTTCAAAGCAAATCACCTTTCAAGCCATCTCCAAAGCCTACCAAAGAAAAAGCTACCACCAACGTTGTCGTTTAGTTTTGAAAAGATTCAATCATAACCTTTGAAGCGTACATTTATTAAATTGCCTTGTGCTCCACATATTTTATTTCTACAACTCATTGAGAGAAACCTTATTACACTTCCCCCTCCACTTAATTTGGATCCATCTCGACCTAAAGGACATAATTATAATGAAAATTTTTGATGCGACTATCATCAATGTATCGGGCACTCTATGGATCAATGTTTCAAACTTAGACATCTAATTCAAGATCTTATTAACAACAATGCAATCAAGCTTCCTGAGCCTTCAGCATCTACGCCGATCAATGATAATAAAAAGCTCAAAAATTTCAATGATCCATTGCCTAAACATGATAAAAATTTGACTCTTTAGCCAATCATATATATCATGCAGTGCCTCCTCCTTCACCGGGGGCTCTTGATTTTATAGTTGCTTACATTGATGTAGCTCCACCAATTATTACATTATTTGATCACTAATATCAAGTTGCATTCTCCTCTGACATATTACATATCAATGCTTCTATCGAGCCTCATGTTATCAATAATACAATGATTGATCCATCAATTCATATGTGTGTGTGCTCTATTACACTTCTTGTTGTTATCGACTATCCACTATCACATATTTCATATCTAGTTCCTCAATCATATAGTTATGTCAAGCTTCCCGATCCACGAGTTGGTCCTCTTACCATGCTTATGTTATTTTTTTGGCACCTTCAATCAAAAGGGTGTGAAATACTTTTAGGTCTTCCCTGGCTCGGCTACTCAAGTTATCATTTCTATGAATCACTTGTGTCTAAAGTTCATTCACAACAAGAAATTCATTACTATCAATGGTGTTCTTCCATGCACATCATGGCCGCACCTCTTTTAAGGTTGTCGTTGCACTCATTAGAGTATCTAGGTCCTCATGAACTCTCAAATATAAGGCGTAATCTGCTTTCTAGCTTACTTGTTCGCACACAACCTATTGTCTCATCGTTATACTAGTATATCTCATCGTTTAGGTCTACCGCTTGGGCGGATCCTTCACATAGGTATACATCACCTCGTCAGTTTTCTACACATAGGTGTTCATCACCTCCACCCTCTACTTCACATAAGTGTTCATCACCTCCATGTTCTCTTTCACATAGTTGTTCATCGCTTCCTATGTCTCATGCACATAGGTCTCGTTCACCAATACATCACCTATCTCATACATCATCGATCTTAGAGCATGGTTACACACCTTTATCTCTGTAAGCAACGGTAGAGGACCCTTATCCTTAACTTTTGTTGGATAGCATATTCATCATACACTTGGGGGCATCATGCTTAATCTTCCTCCCTTCTAACATTATTAGGTGTCTCACATTTCTATTATTTCACTTCATAATTCGCATCTAGTCTTTCGCATGCATCTTGATACACTTGTATCGTCATTACCCGATGATGCACTTTTGTGCTACGATTCACACTTGAATATTGAGGGCATACTACATTCATGAACCTCACATCATACACACTACACATTTCACACTCGACGCATTCACAACACATCTTTCTGATGCACATTCATAATAAACAAACTTCCCTATGATGCACTCTAGTTACACGGTTCATACTCAACTGCTGAGGGTCTAAATCTGAAATGAACCTCACCACATTCACATTCCTTAAGCTCTACACTTTTTATCATATCTTTTTAACACACAATTCAAACCATTTCCCGATGACACACTCATATTCTATGGTTCATTCTTGACTGTCAAGGGGGAATTTATAAATGAGCCTCATATCATACTCATATACATTCGCTCGGGGGCATGCTACTCCTATCATTAACTTTGCATTCCATTCCCTTCACACTAGCACATTGCATATCTTGGTTACACATTGTTCTTGCTTACTTATACTCACATGTTACACTTTGCTTAGTATGTTAAATGAATATATTGTATGTCATTATCTTCATCATATACACATGTGTGTTCACTTGCCTTGTAGTTGTGAAGGAAAACTTTACACATATTATTACACACAACACGGATGTTTGGCACATTACCTCTTACCAGGTCCCATAATGGCTCTAGGGGAATCTACTTCCGTACACATTATAGGTGTTATTGTTTCATTTTATATTATTTCCTATTCATACTAACATGTTACTTTATATCGGATCATACGTGCTTTGACATCTTTTTTATTTTTATAACATGCTAATGGGTGCTTCATGTGCAATATTTGTCTTGAAATAACTATTTTCCACCATGGTTATTTGTTACATTTCTTGCATCTTGTTTGTCATTGTTTGTCATTGTATGTCATTATTTGTGGGTTATGCCCTTTGTCTTGTGTGTGCACTGTATGCTTTTGGAGGCTTCAAACCTTATTCTCTTTTGACGTTATGAGCAATGTCCCATATTTGAAACCCACTTTTTGTGGTCTACATTGTCTACTTGTTTGCTAGATTACACATTGTCTTCTATATGTGTATTTTTCTTGTTTTCACTAACACATGTTTCCAACCACTTTGTTTGTGCGTGCCTTGGTTTCTACCAAACACATTCCTCTCCCCTGTAGCGTATTGGTTTGAGATCAACGTCCAATCCTCTTTTTGGGTTGATTTCTCCTAAGCGATGTCACATACACCCCAAATGAGGGGGCATACACTGGGTGAATCAGTCACCCCATTCAACAGCACACAATCATAATTGGACACCGCACAAGACATGCACAACACAAGTATTCAATCACAGAAATGACCCAAATTTCGACTTAGGTCTTCAACATAGTACACACGCCAGCACCCAGACACAAACATGAGCACCTAGGTGCTTTTGACCCTTCCTGGGTGCTTATAACTGTGGGGAAGTTACAACATTTTTCTCAGGTCAACACAAATTTCAGCACTTTACAGTGGTTTTCACAGTAACGAGCACGGTCTTACAACAATTAGCATGTAATTTATCTCTTTTTTTCTATTTGTGTTGGATCGAACTTGAACAAAGCAAGATCACACCGTTTGAAGTGGTGTATAAATCGTCAGGAAATAGTCAAGGTTGGAGAATAACACTAGACCTTTCTCCCCCAAAAATTCTTCTATTGTGGCGTGGGATCGACCAAAACTCGCACTTAGCATGAGATCGCCCAAAAAACTTGTTCTTCTACAACATTTTTAGGATCCTCTCTATCCTTACTCATCACGAGTTAGGTGCACATGTTCCTTTTCACATTTTTACATACTTTTTACACACTTTCTACATATTTGAACCAAATTTTTCATATACACATATTTGACTAATCTTTTGCTCCTCTTTTGTAGGTGTAAACACCAAAATTAGGTCACACTTCTTTAATTAATTAACATAATGTATTCACCTAACCATAACCCTTACCCCACATTCATATTAATTTAATTAATTACAATTGAATTAATGTTCATCCTCACATTATTAATTAATTTAATTACTTTAATTAAGTTAATTTACACATCACCTAGACACCTCACCATGGACTTATTCCTAGCCTATTAATTAATTAAGACTAGGTCCCTACTTATCCCAACCAACTGGGACTTAGTCTAACCCTAAAATTAAAGTCATATTCCTTCTCCAACAACACTCCCACTTATCTAAGTGCCAACCCTCACTTGAGACCCAGATTAGCAATCAAAATCATGCCAAAAATAGTAAAGATCAGGCTATTTTTGGTAACTTTGACTAATTCACCCTAACCGACATCGGTTTATCCTCGGTGACGTCGGTCACCTAAACCACCATCGGTTCCTTTATATATAATTTTACAACTCTTTACATGGGTTGGTCATTCATTTATTTAGAGCTTATTGCATTCAAGATCGAATCTCAAATTCCTTGCATCTAGATGATGAACACACACAACCACAGTGCAAGACAAGCAATCGGTTCTCCTTCCAGAGCATTGGAATACTCACAGAGCACACATAGTTTTTACTCATGGCTTTGGACTCAAACACCTCTTCTTCGATCAACCATCAACCATCTCAACTCAATGATCTACAAAATACCAAGTAAGTGCTGTGATTTTAATCATTTATACTTATCCCATTGTAGATCTCTTGCTTTTCAAGTATTTTATTTATTTTTGTTATTACCCGATACACCACCTTCTTCCCACCAACCCACTATTCAACCACCCCAATCCTTTTCACCCTTCTAAACCTCCTTCTTAGTATTCCTAAGTCTTCTCAGTCATATTACGACCCAAACCACACTACCCTCACTCTATGCAATCACAAAGAGCCTAAAAACCTATTTTTAATAGTTTACTACCTATTGCCCCTCGACATCGAATCCCTACCACCTTCGGTTTTTCATCCCCATCTGGCATCGGTCCCGACCGATATCGGTCTTGTGTGTCATTTATATTCTCATACCAAGCAAGCTTCCCACTCACCCAAAACCAACCCAGACCTTAACCAATCAGCCCAGACCCTTACTAGACCTTTGACAGACTGCATGACCTGAACAAACCCTGTTCTAATTAGATTTAGTGTTACTTTTTATATCTAGCATAAAATCTAGTGTATTGTGTGTATGAGAAACCTAAATCATTACATTGTAATAGGACCTATTTATTTAGTTTCTTATTCACATTAAATTGTTATTAAATAGTGGATTGACAACCTCTCTAGGAAGCACCACACTTCCTAGATCTAGCATATGCTAGGTAGTCCATTGTCATATGTTATTTAATACTCTTTTGTGGTCTTTCTTTTGCATCTATAGGTAGTCCTTCCCAGACAAAAAGGAGTTCTCTATGATCAGCTTGGATAACGTCAACAACATGCACATTCTACCTTCCACCTTCACCTCACAAGTATTCCTCCTTAACCATTTACCTTCTATCTGTTTCATCCTAGAAAGTGTAAAACTTATTGGTGAAACATTTTGGCATGCCAGTGGGACCCTTGTTGGGTTTTGTTGCATTTGTTCATTTTTAGGGAAAAATCTTGTGTGTTTATTTCATTGAAACAAGTTCACATTAAGCTTCTTCTCTGGAAACATTCTCTTCTTCTAATTGTCTCAGTGACATTTGTCTTTTGGGATTAAAAAGAACTCTTCTTTGTTTCTTGCATTTCATCTAGTGAAATTCATACTCTTTACCCTTCATAATTTGTTCTCATCGAATATAATTTGTGGATTTGGGTTTAAAATATTTGCATCTCATTTTTGTATGTTGCATTGTAGCTCATTTAAATTGTGGGAAACCTATACGTTGGAAGTCATGACCAGCTGATGGTTGAAAAATTGAACCGTAGCTCACATTTTACACACACTCTTTCTATACCAAACCACTAAAAACAAACTACACATTTCTTAAACAACATCTTTCCGGAAGAAGTTGTCAATGATCACACGATCAAAGGATTGATAGTGGGCTCAACTAGTTTTCTAGCCAGTCATCATATCAGAGTAGGGCCTCGAGTACTACAAAGTATATATTGGGGACACCATGCCAAAACTTACCTGAAACCAACCATAGTTGTCAGTTTCGTAGGGCACCTTCGGTAACCAAAAACTCTATTCTATTCACAAGTCAGTCCTAAATGGCATAAGCCACAACATAAAATCTACATCATAGGATTTCGTGTTTTGCTAGCTTTTGCTTGATTTGTGTTTTGAGGTGTGAGTTCATTTTCTTCATTTTTCTCTCCCTACATACTCCACAATCATAGTTGGTGTATTCGATTATTTCTGAGTGTGTTAGGACTAATCATTTGCCATACTTGGTCTCTGAGTTGGTCTTTTTATTTGACCTAAATCACCAAAAATTCACTTTTTCCATTTTTCATAGATTTCATAGTAATCGGTGTCGGTCCAGTGACCACCATTGGTTTCATCATCTCACCATCATTCGGTTCACTAACTTTTAGGATTTTATGTTGTTTTGGTCATTTTTTCCAAAGTAGCATTCAATCTCTATTTCCTTTCTTTCTGTGACTTCCTTTGTCACTTTACTATATTTTGAGTCTTTGATATTACCTTCAGAGCCCAGTTCCACTTTATTTTTATCATTTATTGCCAGATTTTCCAATCTTTCATTTCTCCACGAAGAATCGACATCATTGATCTAGTTGTCGGTGGTGGTGGTTACCACCAAACCGACATCGGTCTCTTGTGTTCTAATTTTTCAATCAAAACAATGATCAAATCACACCTTTTAGACCCATTTTTTCTCCATTCCTTTATGTTTTACATCATCACAGAGAGCTCAAAATACCGCTTTATGTTTGTTAATCACATGGTTTTGACTCGTAAACAAGCCAATGCTCTTGTGTTTCATGCTAGCCACCAACCTCTTCCACCTAGCCCATCACCCCCTTCCATCTCATCACCTATGGACCTCAATCAGTCTCTTACCATACCCACTGGTGATGAGGAGTTCATGAGACTCCTTGATCACAACCCGCCGCTCTACGTAGTATTATCTTGCTCATTCATCTACCCGTGATTCATTAGGGTAGCTTGTATATGACATGCATGTGTCCATTCCCTACTCTCGCACCCACTTCTGCATCAACTACTACCAGTGTGGCCTTACCCTCTTCCACCTTACCACCTGTGGTTTCCCATCTTGACCCTACATCATCGATATCTACTACACCTATGACATTTGTTGTGCCTTTGACGTCTATTGTCCCTATGATGTCAACCATGCCTTTATCAACCACCCTGAGTGTAGGTCTATCTGCACCCTCCACTTCACATATACCTATTACATCTCAGCCACCACATTGGTGTCGAAACCCATACTCCCTTCCAAAACCTTTTCCTCTCCATCCCATCATCTCTTCCTCTGATTTCTATGAGAGTCTTTACATCCATCCCACCTACCTACACCTATATCAACAACAACCCCTATTTCATCTACCGCTTATTCAAGGTACTTTCCCTCTACATCTATTTAGCCTATGTTCCTTCATCACAATTTTTGTACTCGGCACCACCACATACTGGGATGTCCACATCATACCCACCTTATCTACCCCCTTATACTATAGGGGGTGCCCCATCATCACAACCTACCAATGATCTTATCAAAATGATGATGGACAAGATGTAGACATTAGAAGCATTTGTCTCTGGCTCACGTAACTCTCTGACATATGACGAGATTTGTAATGAGCCCATTCACCCATCCATTCTGATTCATCCATACCCTGCCCATTGGGAAATGCCTAAATTCAACTAATTCAACAACAAAGAAGACCCAACAACACTTGTGGTCTTTTAAACATGTGTGTTATCTAATCACTCATGATGACACTTTGCTTTTTCTTATGGACATTCCCAATGTCCTTGATGGGACCGACTTTAGATTGGTATAGTGCTCTACCCAAGGCACTCCATATTTTCATTTAATTAGGTAGCTCAAGATTTTCTAGACCACTTTTCTATCAACATTGTCAAGAAGGTCACCACCATGACTGACTTATATGTGACACGCCAATATGAAGATGAATCTATCACATATTTTTTTCACTCGTTGGCGGAGCCTGATCAACCAACTCACATTCCAACTGCCTCAAACCGAGTTAATAGATTTGTTCACTAGATCTTGTGCTAGACACATCTCGCCAACTCTCCAAGTTCAAACCTTCCACATGTTTGATGAGGCATTCACCATGGCTGGAAACTTGAAATTCATGCCATTGAAGAGAAGAAGATACAATTGTGTAACAAGAACATTACGTTTAAATCAAATGATACCTCTTCTTCTTCCAAACCACAAAATAATTATTCTAAAGCAAAAGGATCTACAACACATAGTAGTTTTGAAAGTCGGCCCATCTCATCCATCAACCAATCAAAACCTTCTTCCAACCTTTCTCTTGTTCAGGATTTTCAGTTCAAATGGAGAAAGCAAAAAATATACTCCCATAGGAGAACCCTACTCTTTAGTTTTAGAAAAACTTCTAAAATCTGGAGCAATCACTCTTCCACCCATCAAACCACATACTAGTTTTGACCCTTCTCATCTTGTGCCTACATGGTACAAAGAAAATGATTACTACTAACTATCATCGCGTTAGAGGTCATAACGATGGTAATTGTATAACTTTCAAAAACATCATCCAAGAAATGTTAGATAATGGAGATCTTGTCTTGGATAACCCTAACGCACCGACTAATCAGAACCTTCACATCTTCAAGAAGTCATTCCCAAATCACACCCCCATCATCTAACTAAAACTAAAAACTTGACGAGATGGTAATTTTCATGAAGTTCATGTCATTTTTGACATCATACCAACTCCTTCTACTCAATTTCCTCCCATTCCATCTATCGAGGAGATTCTTACATGAGCTCCTTCATCCACATGGAGGGACCTATTTCATCTCTCCTCTACCCATGGAGGAGTCCCCTTATCTTCTCCTCCACCCATGGAGGATTCCACCATATATGTCGATGTAGTTTCCCCACTCACCTCTCAACCTGATGAAACAACCCATAGTACTTACTCTTCTACCCATGGGAGAGTCATGCTTACCTTCTTCTTCACCAAAGAAGAACCTACCTCATCCAACTTACCTTCTCCCTACTTACTTACAAGGGGTCCATTTAGTAGTGTCCTTCCTATTGGTGACAATTATCCATTGGCTTTCAAGGATCATGTTGACTTGCTCTCATCTCTTCTACCCACAGAGTCTGAAGCCAACCATTTCCTATCTCACAGACATTCTTTATAGGGATTACTACCAAATCAACATCATCCCCCTACATCGTGTGTCATTCTCACGTTTGGTGACCACTTGGATTATGTTGACAATTCCATGCTTTGGGGATGCCTTCGATTGCTGTCTCAACTCAAATATAGATGTTTCTCACTTGACACTTCCACATGATCTATCCAAAGGTGTTTTAAACCAAACCCACCATGCCCATGCCCGATTATAGCTACCCCTTCTTCATCACCCTCACCCACACCTAAACCTTTACCATCAAATGAAATTTTCCTATGCCTAAAACCTTACCTACACTATATCTTCCTCTGTGTCCAGACCCATTACCACATTAGGAGTCATGCTGACATCAAGCCTAGTCCATCCTCTGTCAAACTGGATTTAGCCACATCCTCACAAGTCATCACAAAGACTATTCCCCACCTAAGAGAGAAGACCCAACCTCTTAGGCCGCATACATCAGCTTTTCCCATTACCCCTCTATCACCTTCACCACTTCCATCTATCCTAGGTCCCCACCCATCAACCTTGGTCAAAGCAACCTCCTACCCAGTAAACCAAAAACACAACAACCCACCTCCTCATCACGATCCTCTATTACACCCAAATTACCTACACATCTTATGCCTTCTTCGCCATCACCTACATCCTTTCTACCTCCTATACCTACACCACTTCTTGTATCCTCATCATTACCCATGCCATTCCCTTCTCCTCAACTAGTCCCTTCCACATTGCCTCTTACCACAACCTTCACCGCACCTCCATTATCACCTTGGCTAACCCATCCCCTTCCACCATATTCCTTCCCTTCTACATCACGCACTCTTCTTCACCTTTACCCAAGAAGGTGCAACCAAAGCCAAAACCCCACTACCATCTAAAGAGGTAGTTAAACCTACACCACCTTCAACAACTAGTTCACTGTTACTACACCTTTACCCAAGAAGGTGCAACCCAAACCTAAAACCGTACTATCTACCAAAAAAGTAGTCAAACTTACTCAACCTCTGATTCCACTCTCGGTGATGCCTCTCCCACCAAAGTCACCCACACTTCCATCAGACCCACACTTACTTCACATTGTGATCCATTGGCAGGGTCTTACGCCAACATCTTAGCTAACCTTTTGGAAACCTCTGTTGTCATCACATTGCCACCACTTAGACCTTATGACCCACTCAAACCTAAACTAGAAGGGTTTGATGATACAAAATTTGTGCTTACCATCGTGTGTAGGGCATGATGTGGAAAAATGTAAGGCTCTTAAGACTATTCTTCTCAATTATGTCCTCTGAAGAAAACTTTGATGATGATGATCTTTTAGATGAGGACCCTATTCCACTGCACCTATCACCACACATCCTCGTCCCTTACCTATTTAGTGACCTCCATCTCCACCTCCACAACCCTTTTATCCTCCTCCAAACATTTGAGATCAATATGGTCCACATAAGAGAGCTAGCCAAACCTCCACCAAAATGCCAATGTGTTGCATTGCTTTCACAAAACCATTATATTCCCTCACCATATTTTTTGTCTGTCCTATCATTACACCTTTCATGACTCACCTTCTCCTTCACCGCAAATCAATATGGTTCAAGTTGCCACTCGAGCCTCAAGAAGGAAAAAGGAAAGGAGAAAACAACAGCTCATCTGCTACTCCTTTACCCAACATTCCATCTGCACCACCCAAAATCACCATCCGTGGACCCGCATACCCTATTTTTGATGGGGTTTCCCATCGTATAATGCTTAAAAATTACACAGTCTCCTCTCAAAATGTCTTTGTATGACCTCATCCAAACCTCTGAGTCTCATCGTCAGGCCCTCATTGAGGTCCTGTAATCTATTGAGGTTCTACCTAATGACCCTAATGTTGCATCCATTATCACTCCTCACCATTTCCTCTCTCACCACTTTCCCCCTTCCTTTACTCCCGCTACCACTCATCAAGTAGTCGCTCTCTTAGTTTCTCTGATGACGAGATTGTACCTCTCAATCGGATGATCTTGACCCCACCCTATTCATTTCATGTCTACGTTGATAATATACGTGTTTGACATGCATTATGATCGATGGAGGTGTTAATATCAACATCATTTCCTCCCATGCATACAACCAAATGCACATCCCTACCAATTACATGCATAATAACCCAGTTATGTTGCAGTTCATTTAATGATGCCATGACTTCCACCCTCGGCACCATCATTCTCCACATTTGTGGGCCCCCGTGCCATTCTGAATTATTCTATGTCTTAGAGGGGAATTCGAGTCAACCTATTGCTTGGCTGACCCTTGGATTTATGTGCCATGGGTTGTGTTCCTTCGACCTTACACTATTGTTTAAAATTTGAACATGAAGGGAACAACTATACCATTCTAGCCGACCCTTCACCATTAAAGACATGTAACATGTTGTATCGACCTAATGATGTCCTTATACCTAGTTAAGGCATCTACCACCACTACTACTTCTTCTTTCTTCACCACTTGCCTCATCCACCACTACCACTACATCTTCCACAACTAACTCCTCTATTCCCATTCTTTTGCTTTTACATAGCTGACCCATAACCAACCCATCTACTTCTCAAACATCCAATGCTTCTTCTTCCCAGTTATCCAGTGATTCATCCATTCCCGCTACCCACATACCAACTACTGATCCCTTAGAAGGTGTTTTTCAATGCCTCACTTTGGGGGAGTACCACCTTTATAACATTGACACATTCCTTACTCCTCAAGAGTATGGTAACCTTCACCAACATCCCCGCTTATGATCACCGTGTAGGAAAAGTTTTCCCCTATGGTCCTCCCCACCTTTCACCAACTTAACATATGGGGGACTTGATGCTTCTACCTACTCACTTGAGCCACCTTCCCAAACTGACCATTTTCCTCGACCTTCAATCTCTCACCAATCACCACTTCACCCACACCTTCCTCCATCATTGTGCTTGGAAGGGCTTTGGCTTTGGTTTCTATGAACAAGGCCGCCATATTATCATTCCTTGCACCACTCATAAGCATAAAGACCATAGTGGTATTGGATTTTTCCAAACCACCTTCCAAGAAGGCCGAGTTGAACTCATTGAGGATGATAAACATTCCCACCCATTCACCTACCTCACCACCTTCACTACAAGAGTCTATGGATCTAGAATCCATTCCTCCTAACATTTTTTTCATGAACACCATTTCCTGGGACCTCTAACTTATCAAGCGTGATGGCGAGGCTCCCTCTTCTCTTCCCTTCATGTATCTTGACATGATTGATGATGATACACCTTATATTAACATCATTAATGTTAGGATGATGAGTCTATTCTCACCTACCTTGGTGTGGAAGATTCTTATATTCACTGGTCGTTACCTTCTGAGACACAAACCATGTTGAATGAATTGACCATCGAAATCAACATTCACACTCAGGATGACCGCACATTCTAAAAATAGGCCAATCTTTAGATGTTTAAACAAGAAGCTTTCACTTCTTTCCTCTGGGATCATAGCAACTTTTGCTTGGTCCTACGTTGATATGCCCGGTATTGACCCAAACATTGTGGTCCACAATATCATAACCATTCTGATGCCAAACCCATGAAACAGAAGCTACGAAAAATGCATCCTCACATTTCCCTTCTTGTCAAGAAGAACTCCAATGCCTCCTTTTGGTTTCCTTCATTCTACCCATTGATTATCCCCAATGGATCTCTAACATTGTTCTGTCACAAAAGTGATAGGGGACTCTGCATTTGCATGGATTTCCATGACCTTAACTTGGCTTGCCCCAAAGATGACTTTCCTCTACCTAGTATTGACCAACTAGTTGATCTCACCACTGGCCATGAGATGTTATCACTCATGGATGGTTTCTCGGGTTATAACCAAATATTACTTGCCTCGGAAGATCAACACAAAACCACCTTCATCACTCCTTGGGGACCTTTTCTTATTATCATGTCATGCCCTTTGGCCTTAAAAACATTGGTGCTACATATCAGCGGGCTATGACTTATATCTTTCATGACATCATGCATAACATATTGGAAGATTACGTTGATGATCTTCTTTCCAAATCTAAACATCGGGCCAAACACCTTTATAGTCCTTAAGGTTGTCTTTGACCATCTCATCAAATATTGCATTTCCTTCAACCTAAGAAGTGTGTCTTTTTGTTCTCTCAGGAAAGCTCCTTGGTTTTATCATTTCTTTTGCATGGCATTGAAGTTGATCCCACTAAAATCAAGGCTATTCTTGAGATGCCTCCACCTACTAACCTTCATCAACTTTGTAGTTTGCAAGGAAAGTTACAATCTATTCATCACTTTATTTCTCATCTTTTTGACCATTTGCCATCCATTTCATCATCTTCTAAAAAAGGATGTCTCCTTCAAATGGGATGATGAATGCCACAAATCCTTTGATGCCTTAAAAAATACCTCCTCCAACCACCTATGCTCATTCCACCTAAGGATGACCAACCATTTTACCTTTACATTTTTGCCACTGATCATTCCTGGGTGCCATGCTCGCTCATCATGATGAGCAACATAGGAGAAAGTGGTTTATTATATAAGTCATACACTTTTATACTATGAGACTAGATATACTCACATGCTAAAAAAACTTTTCCTAGCCTTAGTCTTTTTCGCCACTAAACTTCACCATTACCTACTCAACCACAAAACCTTCATTGTCACCAATATTGACCCCTTACATTATATGTATGCTAAGCCTTACCAACATCAATGTGTTGCACGTTGGCTCATGCTTCTTGTAGACCTAGATCTGAATTCATCCATCAAAATTTTGTCAAAGGACAAACCATTGCTGACCAACTCGCAGATGCACCTCTCTCTCAGAAACCAATCTTCTAACTTTGACTTCCTTGATGAATCCATTGCTACCCTCTCCTGGATGATACCATTTACAGATGACCTTATTCTTGATGGTTCCAAATGTCAGCATGGGGGTGGTGCAGGAGTTATCCTCATTCCTCTTGATGGTGAGCCTATGCCATTATCTTTCAAACTAGATTTTGATTGTACTAACAATATCACTGAATATGAAGCACTCGTGTTAGGTCTTCAAACCGCCATAGCCTTAGATGTTAAATCAATTAATATCTTTGGTGACTCTCAATTGGTTGTGAACCAAGTTAATGGTATATACCAGTGTCATAATGAGATACTTCAAAAGTATAAACATCATGTTGACATGCTTTTGACTACCTTTGACCATTATGAACTTCAAACCACCCCGCGTTCCACTAATAAATTTGTGGACACCATGGCTGTCTCGCTTCTCAAATACCCGCTTCGCCCTCGACTCAAAAATATTTGTCACAATACAAAGGTTGCAATCACCTTCTTATCTATTCCGAGATGTTAACTTTGTAGGAAACATTGAAACTGACCCACGTGACCTTTGGTATAAGTAGTTTGTTGACTACCTTTCCCTTTCAATTCTACCTCCAGATCTTACTCATAATGGACAATGAGCCTTCCTCAAAAGTGTCTCTCACTATGTCATCATGGGTGGTCTTCTCTATAAACATGGCTTTGACGGTATCCTCTTACGATGCCTTATAAGTTTTGAAATCCCATACACCATCAAGGAAGTTCATGATGGGATTTGTGGAGGTCATTTTAGTGGCTTCGTTGTCACTAAGTGCATCCTTTGCCTTGGCTATTACTGGCCAACCCTAAACCAAGATTTTTGTGACTATGTCAAATGTTGTGTGAAATTTCAGCAACATGCTAATCTTCATCACACCCCTAGTCATGCCTTATAGGTCACACGAGACCTTTGGCCTTTCTCTCAATGGGGTTTGGATCTTGTCGGAGAGATTAACCCTCATTCTTCCCAACGTCATCAATGGATTATTACCGCTACTGAATATTACACTAAATGGGTGGAAGTTGTACCTCTCATTTCTACAAAAATGAGAAAATATGTGAATTCATCAACCATCACATCATTTGTCACTTTGGTGTTCCTCATTGCTCATCATCACGATAATGGAAAACAATTCAAAAACAAAACCCTACGGAAACTCTGTGACACCTTTGAGCATTCAACTCAATTTTTCTTCACCTTATTATCCTCAAACAAATGGCCAAGTTGAATCAACTAACAAAACCCTAAAAAAATTCTTATGAAAGTGGTTGATGATATTGGTAAGGATTGGCACACGCACATTCCTTTCACCTTATGGGCTTATCGCACTAGTATTCGCACCTCAACCGCTTTTGCCACACCTTTCTCTTTGGTCTATGGTATAGAGGTTGTCTTGCCTCTCGAAGTCCAAATTCCATCTCTTCGTATCTCACTCAAAGATATGCTCAACGATGATGATTTTCACTAAGACCATTTGGCACAACTTGAGTTATTAGATGAATGTCATCTAAATGCTCTCTTGATCACCTTCAAATCTACAAAAATGTATCAAATGTGCCTATGATAAATGTGTCAAGAATGAACCTTCAAGGTCGGTGACCTCATCTTGAAGGAAAATCAACATGTAACAAAAGTAGAGAAAAGTAAATGGGGAAAATTTTTCTCCTAATTGGCTTGGACCCTACATTGTCACTCATACCTATGGATCAGGTGCTTATCGTTTATCCTCTCTTGAAGGTAAACCCGAACCTGAGCCCCTCAATGCCTTGCATCTTGACCATTATATTGTTGAATCAAGTACTATATCACCTTTTTTCTATTACACACTCATCCCTTGAGTACCCATTCCTTTCATCTACCTCTTTTAAGGACCAATGACTAAACAAGAATCATGTGATTATCCTGTCACCTTTTGGCCTTATCTTAAATATGAGTATCACGACTCTACTCATGGCATGATTCTCATGGATACTTTTCATTCTTTTAGGATGGAATCCCATGGTCATTCATCACTTAAACCCTCTCTTTCATAGTTAACCTTTGTGTGTTATGGTTTTCCTTCATAAAAGAAGCCTATACTCCTTTATAGTCTTGTCCATGACCTAAAAGTCCAAAAAGGTTCAAAAGTAATATATGGGATTTTCAAATTCAATTCCTTGAGTCAAACTTCTAGAAAATAGATGATCCCTCAAAAAGGACATCTATCTTTCTATCTTGTTACTATAAATAGATTGCTCCCTCGAAGGATAGCTATAAAAGCTAGCCATATTGTACATAGTCTATCAAAAAAGAAGACTATTTCTGCAAAATAAAAATAAAATATTCTAAAGCTTCCCACATTGATTAGCTTCACGAAGACCTCAAGGAGTCATTCTATTCATCCCACATAGACTTCCTGCATCGATCAGTCTATCAAAAAAAGCAAAAAAGAAAATACAAAAATCAAAGAAGTACAACTTTTTTCGTCATGGACTTGCCTATTTTGGTTTTGGGTATCTTGCAGAAGAGGCATGTTGTCTCACAACAAAGTTATGCTAAATAACCCATTTCACCTCATCTTCCTTTCTTTCTTATCTTCTACCTACTCAAGGGACGTGCCACAAATGTGACATTTCATGATCATGTAACTTCTTTCACCCTTAGAACAATTAATCATGCATTGCCTTTAGGGGTTTAAGTTCATTAACTCATCTGGTATGCTCATTATGGTCTTTGCCACTTTTGGAGCATTCCACCTCTTTTACCAATCATCTCTTTTCTTACTTATTGATTTTATACATAAGACTAGACCTTTGACACCTACATTATGGGATTTCTTCTCCTTCAACCATGCTATTCAACCTAAAACTCAACCATGCTTAAGTAACCTAGACTCAATCATGCCTAAAAACCTATTGACCCATTCATCTACCTCATCATATTCTTCCCTAGCTTATGGGAGAACTACATCAGCCTGAGGCCCCTTTTCATTGGGGCTATGTAGGGCAACACCTAGGGCATGGGGCCCTTAGAGGTTAGCTCGACCACTTTTACCCCTAACCAATTTTCCCCCTTTACATTCACATTCAAACCTAGTTAGTTTCCATTTATACAATAACTTGGAAATTAATATATCACAAAAACATACATTGTTTCATCATACCTACCATTTTATAACCTCAACCATATCACACCTACATCATTTAACATTTCCATGATATCAATTACTTGGAAATTTAAACATAACATACATCCAACACATCATTTCATTAAAACCAAGTAACTTGGAAATTTCTGACTCAAATCATGCCTTTATACCGACTCAATCATGCCATATACCTAACTGACTCGATCATGCCTACACCTGACTCATCATGCCTATACCTGACTCAACCATGCCTTATACCTAACACCATGCCTATGACCATACCTACATGACCTAACTTAACCATGCCTGACTCACCTAGTTTCCATAATAAGCAAAAATAATGGAAATGAAAACCAATACATCATCAGTCAATAATCATCATCAACTATATAAAAGGGAATGTATGTGTATCAATACATATGTACATAGGGATAAATCATCAAAGTGTCTCAAAAACTCTCATATACAATCATAATCTTGGCACGTAGGCCGATATATATATATCAAAATCAAAATCATAATACAATCTCATAAATATCTCATCCCCATCTGAGGCCCTCCTCTCCACTCTCACCTATCTCCTCCTTTCACCCAACCACTCCGCCAAAGCATCTCTCCACCCTCTACTGGTCCCTATCCGCCCACCATCTCCTCCTCCTTTCCCTCAGTTGGGCCCAATCTATGAGAGTTGGTAACCTCACCCTGACCTATCTCTGGGGCCGATGACCCCCTATGCTACCTAAGTTGTGAGTCTTGGATCTGGTCCTCTCATTGGCTTCCTGTTGGGCCTGTGCTCAGTGTATGATGGAACATCAATACCTATCATGGTCAGATGATCCTGGTAATAATGAGCCTCGTTCAGGGCATCCCTAAACCTAGCCATAGATACAGTCTAGGGTGGCACCATTGGCCTTGCTAGAACCTGTGAAATATGCCCCAATAATAGAGGCCCTTGTCCTCCTACCTGTACTATGAAACCCTATCTCTAATGCCTTTGCCTATGTTGGTACCTATGTAGCTACCTGGGTCTATAAGGCCACAACCTGTGCCTGAGCGGCTGCCAGCTGACCCTCTAAACCAGTAACCTATGCCTGTAGCGTTGCTACTGGTGCACCATCCCCTATGGGTGCCTCATGTGAGGAACTTGTGCCAGGATGTTGCTTTAGCTGACCCTATAATGTTATCACATGTCCTATCAAGGTGGTTACATGTGCCTACGTTGTTGTCAATTGCACCCCTAAAGTAGTCACTTGCCCCTGTAATGCATCTCTCTGAACTATAATTGTAGCCAAGTCTTGATTGACCTAGCCATGGTGGTAATGCTCATAGTTGGTCTACTCACTATCGTATGTACCCATTTGTCACATCAGCGTCATCTATCCTCTTGTCTACTACCTCTACCTCCTCCTACCCCCGCAGGATCTGATGGATGTGGCAGAGATAGCGGTCACTCAACATCATCTCTTCATATTGAGGGAATGGTGGAGGCACATCCTGTTGTAGTCTAAATCACATGTCGAAGTATATCCACGAGAATGATCTCGTGCTCACCGACACACCTCCCCTATATCCATCTGATCAATTGTATGCCCTACAACTCCTATGTCATGCCTCTGTAAGAAGGAAAACCAACATAGGGTCATCATACTATATCCATGGTGTACAAACCCTCCACTATCATCTATAGTAATCCACGTCATGTTGTGCTCCTCCACTCATGGATGTCCACCTACTGCCACCCATCTCTTATAGCCTGCTCTCATCCCACCCTAATACCACTCTACTATTGGCAGTCCTTGTGGGTGCACAATCACTATGTGCTCATATGCCTAGCAGTGTAGTAGGAATGTACAATAAATGTCATATCGTCACATCCTCGATAAGCCACAACTCCTATATAATTTCACTAGATATACAGGTTCCCATGTAAAACAAACTCAATCCTCAACCATATCCTACAAAACCCCCATCAAGTACTGGGAAATGGGCCACTCTCTCGAGTCGGGAAGTGCGCATCCAATGGCCTCCATCATTCATCGATCTTGCTAAACGAGTCTCCTATGGATGTGCAACATACATAGCTCCATACACAAGGTTAGCATTGTGCTCAGTCAAGTCACCTACTACCTCCCCAAACACTGTAACCATCATATCAATCGCCGCATCTCGACGCAATCTAATATACAGACTCTCCCATAATCGATATCCACATAACCTTGTACACATCCTCCAATGTGATAGTCATCTTTTGGTGGGTAGATGGAAGGTATTGGTCGTTGCATCCCATCTATCAATGAGAGTGACCATAAGACTATGATCTCACCGATACGCGTATCACCTAATTTCGATCACCTAATGTCTCGCATATGAGTCCACTTGTCCTCCATGATGTTGGGTTACATCCACACCAATAATGGTGGTACCCTATCCCGCATCATCAACTGGTGACGTGCCTACATCCATACCACTCAACAATGTCAAGTACTTACCTACTTTACTCATTTCATCACCCCTACCTACCCCCATCCCACACCCACATTGCTCTACCTACCTATTCATTTCCTAACTATTTCACTAACCTATCATCCATTTTATCTAGCCTAAACAAGTCCCCATGTTCTATTTCATCACCATCCTTCCTTTACTATTTGACCTAATTTTCACCTAAACACACACCTATCCTTGCCTACATCAACCCCTACCTCTCTTTTATCTTTGTTTACCCCATTACCTACTTACCTACCCTATTGTTTCATCTTCCCACCTTACCTAACTCTTTCTCCTTCTAATTTTTGCCTTTTTTTGGGCTTGGTCACTTTTCACATTGATCGATACCAGTCACCCTAACCAAGACTGGTCACCCATTCTACCCATCGACATTGAGCCTAATCGACCAACATCGGTGTTGGTCGACCGGGTGTCGATTATTTTTTCATCTCCAAAGTGAACCCCACACCCCAACTTTTTTAAAAACTTAAAATACACCATCGATCTACCCTAATCCTACCCATATTCATTTGTTAGCCTAGTTACTCTACATTACTCCCTTCCAATACCCAAGTTTATCCATTTTTACCCAAAATTCAAATTTTAAAGGATATTCCAAGGAATCATTACGGTTATCATGGAAGGATAAGGGTTCGAGGTTATTAAGGATTAGCTGACATAAGCATGCTAAAGACACTCGATTGAAGGAAATGCATGGCAACACTTGACTTGGAGTTCCTAGGTAGTGGTAGAACAAACATGAGAAGATTCCAGTAGGCCTTCGTAGGTGATGATGAATGGTTAGGAGAAGATTCCTTGACTACTTGATATAGAGGATCATTCCTAGAAGGTGTGGGTGAGGAGTAAGAAAAAGAGAGGAATGAGAGAGAATAATGTAGTGTGTATAATAGAGAGCTCTAGAATGTAAAGAAAGCTTTGTTATTATGAACTCTGTCATGGATGGAACCTCTGAATGTAATCTTAGCTACTGTATTTGAATCATCAATATAATGAAGCAATTCTGTAATACCCTACAATGAGTCTGATGTGTTTTCCCATTTGTTTGTGTATGGGTGTTACTGGTTTCCTCAATGTTGTTTCGTGATTGTTTCTACTTTTAATTGATCATGTTAAATATGTGTTTAGAGTATATCTTCTAGGAGTATAAGCTTACATCTAAAATACTATGGATAAATGCACTCATTCTCTGGTTATATTGTATCATCATGTTAATAAAACACATTCTCACGAAGCTCACATAAAGGAGGGGCTTGGTGCCTACACATGTGCCTCGAGTGAGCTTCAGGATAGGACTAGATGTTATGTCGATGCACCTAGGATTGGTTGTTGAAATAGGCTATGGTATTAGAGACTACATTTTGGTTTTCCATTGTCGGACCTCTTTTCAAAGTTGTTGTGAGAATGATGTGATGATGAAGAGTGCTTGACCTTGGATAAGTGTCAAAGCATGGTTTAAGAGCATGGAGGATGAGTTTTCTCAGATATTTAGTATTGGACCTAAGTTTGATGCACGTAAATGGGTAGAAAAACATTTGTATCATGAGCTATATGAGACCTTCTTTTTTGTTTTCAGTAGAGTTGTATGAATGGATTTTCAGCATATGCATCTAGATCAAGATGGTACTATAGATCTCATGTGTGGACCCAAGATGAATATCAGAGGCTGCGTAGGATGCTGATATGACTTGGACTGCGTGTTGTTGATCATTGGTGGAAAAGAGTGTTGACTAGTTATACCCTGGAATATGCTATTTCTATGTATTCTTGTCCTGAGGTTGTTGAGTTTGAGTTCTTAAGGGAGCCTAGAGGATCATTTTTATGCATGTTATCCCTTTAGCTATGAAGATCCTGATCATTACCCTAAGTTTGGAAGCATTTCCTATGGTTGGCTAAGCTTTTCGAGTGTTGGGTGAGGAAGCTAGGGTGGAGGAAGATGGACAGACATTGTGGCTGAAAAAAGAGAGAGAGGAGAGATGACTCAAGTATAGTGAAGCACGTGAAAGGGAGTTGGCTAGACAATGAGGTTGTGGGAGTGATGGATTTATGGAGGTAGATGTTGGGAAGGAATTGAGGTTCACGCGGAGGATGTGGAGCCTGAAAGTCTATGTCTTTACCCCATCTCAAAAAGTGAAGAGAGATCCCTTGCTTTGATGAGAGTTCATCACTTGGAGAAAGGAGAGCCATCGGTGTGCACATCGAATCACCAGTGACCAACCCCTAGCACTTAGTCTTCCAAATCAAGAGATAAGTATTTACTAACATAGTTGGTATTGGTGGGAGTGACCGATATGCACCTAGGAGATATAACTTTTCATTTGGTACATCTATGGCTACACAATCATTTCATGTGTTTGGAGGAATATTATCTGGAATGAAATTTGGAAAAGTGTGGAGTACACAAAGCTTGGGTATCACATCTATGGGAGTGGCATGGGACACACATCTAGTAGTGGTGCAATATCACAAACTATTGTGTGCATTCAGTGGAACATTGGGAACACTAGGTGTGACCACTTCAAGCCCATTACCAGCTACATGAGGTGGATCTATGGTGGTATAGGAGCTGGAGGACCTGGTGGACTTGTGGATCTGGAGGATCTAGTGGATAAGGAGGAATGGGACCTGGTGGATCTAGTGGATCTGGTGGTGGAGGTAACACTAAAGGGAATCAAGGTTTGGGTTAGGTGGACAAGGGCCTCAACCACCTCAACAAGTGTTTTTGAAATGTCTTTGCACCTACCAGACTACAAAGGTGTTGAGGATGTTACAGAAGCATGTACACAAGTGTGAGCTACTATGGCATGTGAAGGGGATCACTACCCCAGAGTGGAAGGAAGTCATTTTGCAACAATGTTGCAAGGATGCACATGTGCATAGTTGGTACTGAAAGTATGACCCCCATTAGATAGTGGTAGATTACACCACATGCTATGGAATGCTTTCTTGGCTGAATTTCATATCCCTGAGTTTGAAAAAAAGAGCATCATCACACTGAAGGAGATCCAAAAAGGAATAGAGAGTGTGTGGGAATATGATGCACATTTTAAAACTCTCTTATCAAATTTATCCTATGATATTCACCCCTCTCAGCATGCTTAGTGGTTTTTGGGGGATTGATAACACCATTTAGGAGAGAACTTTCACACAAGACTTTCATAGACCCATGAGGCCTTGGAGGCTGCCCTACATGCTGAGGTTGTTGGAAGCATGGATACTAGTGTTAGCCCCTTTCTTGAGGCTAGAATTTCTGCAATGGAAAAGTAGCTGGAAAATTATATCTGTGAACTCGGTGCATGAGACTCACAGTGGTCTATGGTGCATGGATTGTGAGGTGAGAGGGCATACAAAGGAAATTTTCCCTCGGAGATCGATACATGCCATGATGGTGGACTATGAAATTTTCCATGAGAGATCATGATGCAAGTAGATGTCCCATTACTATAGCATGTGATCCATAAAATGTGTCTTTTATTGTAATATTTCACCTCTACTACTCATGACACCAAGGATTGTAGATTGATTGACTAGATACATGATGCCATTGATATTGGTGTGCACCAAACCATCCTCGTAAACAATTCCAAGGATGATGGTCATCACTATGAAGGGCATGCAGATGGAGGGGCACATGGAAGAAGTTTCGAGGAGGATTTCATGGTCGTGGTAACCACGAGGAGGAAGAAGTGAGTTCCCACATGTGGGATGTGTTACAACTATGGATCCACAGAGCACTATAAGCATGAGTGCCCTGATTTTCTACAATGCTCATGGTGTGGAAAGAAGCACAAGTATGAGGAGTTAGAGTTATTTGAGCACATGATCCAACAACACCAAAAAGACAAAGGCATCGGAATGGTAAGCATAAAGAAGGTTGATTCACAAATGGATGCCAAGTGGTGCGTGAGTGAGAAGAACTAGATACTATGTACTAGTTACTGACATGAGAGTTGAGGTTATGCACACCAAGGAAGTACCAAGGAAAAGACCACTAGTTATTAGAGAAGAGGTGGTGCATGGAAAGTATCTGGACCCTACTCATCAGAAAGAAGTGTATCAAGAAACCATGGATGTGATTGAAGCCTACAAGGAGAGATCTAGTGCCTGAAAGAGAAGTCAAGATAGTTAGAGAAAAGGAAGAATGTTGAGGCTCCATAGAAGGATCTGGATGAGGTTAGAGAAGTATGTAAGATGTTGAGGCAAGATAATATCATCCCCTTGCTAGGAGAGTGGTTATGGGAGAAGGTATGCATGCTAGAGGAGGGTGTGAGAGGAAGTTTCATGCCAACCTTCCTCCCCACAACCTTGATTATGACAAGGAGATTACCTTGAATGTTGTTGTAGATGGGTGGCTTTTGAGAAATATTTTGATTGACATGGGTGTGAAGTCAATGTTCTCACTCTAGATGCATGGCATCAAATGGGAAGGCCCCCATTACAACCATCTTCAAATGTGTTGTATATGGCTAACAAGACAAAGGAAATGCCCATTGGTGTCTTGAAGGATGTTGTTATCACTATCAAGAGGGAAAGTTCATTGGGATTTTGAAGTCTTGGTGCTAGCCGAGGAAGAAAACTTTCCAGCATTACTTGGGTGCCCTGGTGTTATAAGAATAATGTTGACCTAAGGTTCAATAAGGGATACATAAGCTTTGAGAAAACAAGGAAGAGTGGGTCATCATCCCCTTAACCGATGGGAAGTCAGCACCCTATATTGAGCCCTTGGGGAGAAGATTTCTTGACAAGGATCTATGTGTGCTCTATCAGGGACCCTGAGGTGATTCACCCTAGAGGAGTTATTCAATTTGAAGATGCTCAATCCATGAGTGATACAACTAGTGTGGCATGTGACAATTGGGTGCATGAGACTTATGAGTTAATTGGGTGATAACTAAGAGGCTTTGTGACAAGGGTAATGAAGGCATGCTTAGTCAAGCACCTAGGAGGGAAGAAGTTACCAAGTTATTCTAGAGGAGCCAACCCGAGGATTTCTTACGAGAAATGGAGGCTTAGTGGAAAAATGAGGTCGAAAGAAGAGGGATGCTCAGCTATAACTTCTTGGGACCATAGCACATTGGTGGGCGACACACATCATGATAGCCTTCTAGAGTGGTGTGAGGTAAGAATCATGTTCTCTGTTAGGTTCTCCAAAGCAATGCACCCATTACAATACAAGACTACCATGGGAAGGAACCACCTCATCTCACATCCAAGCATGTGAGAAAGCATGGATGGAAGGCATGGAGGCCTTTACCACCTTCTTTATGGGTGCATAAGTTGTATTCCACCTTATAAGGTTGTGTGTGTGCATGGTACATTCACTCAGAGATGCCATCATTAGACAGGAAATTGGTAGGAGTTGATGGTTGACCTCCTTCAAGATTTTGAATATCGGAGTACCAAGCCATTGGTGGATAAGGGTTTAGGTTATTAAGCACCTTATGATGGGAGATAGTGTTGTGGTGGAAGATAGAATACTAGAGTTATTAGGTGAACCTGGTTTGGAGATGCACTTTGATGAAGAGGAATCAGAGGAGACACAACTTGAGCGCGTGTGCATGGAGAAAGAAAAAGGGAAATTGGTCTATGTGATAGATGGTGAAGAGGTAGAAAGTTTGAATGTTAACCATACGAAGGTACATGCATGAAGTTAGGGATAGCATTGATGAGAAAGCACATGCCTACCATGAACCCCTGAAAACAAATAAGGTTAACATTGGTTGGAGGTTGAACCTAAGGAGGCCACTATTGGAGACTATTGGTCGAGAGAAGGAGGTCTCGAAGATCATTGATCTATTGTGTGAGTTTAAGATTTATTTCATGTGGGTACCATGAGCTTAAAGGTGTTCACCACTCCTTGGGAGAGATGAAAATCAAGTTGAAAAGAAGGTGTGCCCGATTCGAAAGAGGCCTTATCGAATGAATTTGAATCTTCATGTCAAAGTCAAGGAGGAGATAGACAAGATGATAACATCAGGCATCATTGAGGCCATTGAGGAGTTCAGAATGGATAAGTCCAATGGTCATAAGTATTAAAAAGGATGGAAGGATAAGGATATGTGTTGACTACAGGGACCTAAATGCAAGTATGTGTCATTGACCCTTTCCCAACCCCCTTCACTGAAGAAATCTGGAAGGAGTAGCTTGGGTGTGAAATCTATTCCTTCATTGATGGATTCTCAGGATATCATCAAGTTAGAATTTACAAAGGAAGACAAGAAAAGACAACTTTCACCACTGAATGGGAATTTTCCTACATGGTCATGCCCTTTGGACTGAAGAATGCACATGTTGTGTTTTTCATGCATTGTGGTACAAGCATTTCAAGACTTCATCCATAAGTTTCTTCAAGTCTACCTTGATGACTGGACAATGTATGGACTAGTGAAAGACCATTGTGACAATTTGAGGCTGATGTTTGAGAGATGTTGGTAATTGAGGATATCCCTCAACATTAAGAAATGTGTTTTTTCTACTCCATTTGGGACTCTGTTGGGGCATATTATATGTAAGGAAGGTTTGTTGGTGGATCCTGCCAAGGTTGTTGTTATTGTGGGGTTGGGGGAGCCTACCAGTCAAAGCGTAGTGTGAGGATTTCTTGGGCATATGGGGTACTACTGGAAATTTATCAAGGGGTATGCCAAGATCACACATGCCATTGGAGGAGTTACTAAAACACAAGAGTGCATTTCACTTGGGGAGAGGTGCAAAATGGCATTTGACACTTTGAAGGATAGGCTTATCATTGTGCCCATATTATGCTTTCCTTCTTGGGATAAGCCATTTCATGTACATGTCGATGCTTTAGGAATGATGATTAGAGTAGTCTTAGCACAACCTAGAGAAGGAATTTTGACCACCCCTTGTGTTTTGCTAGTAGGAAGTTGACACAGTAGAGTAGAACTATACTACTACTAAGCAGTGAAGCCCTCTCAATGATCTACACACTGCATAAGTTTAGATAGTATATCTGTTGGCAACACCCTTCATATTTTACAGATCACATGGCATTGAAGTACTTAGTGAACAAGCCCATTTTACAAGGAGCATATGTTGATGGGTCTGTTGTTTCAAGAATTTGAGTTTATAGTGGTTGTGAAACTAGGAAAAAGTAACTTAGGACCTGATCACTTATCAAGGATTGACTCAGGAGAGGATGCGTAGAGCATTGAGGATACTATTATGCCAGATGCACAACTATTTAGGTTATGGCATGCACCCTCGAGTTGGAAGATATTGTTGTGTTTCTCAAAATGGGTGTGGCGCTAGAGGGAATGAAAACTTTGGAGAAGAAATAGTTAGCTATATATATGTGTCACGCCTTACTAATTGGTGGAGACTTATACAAGTTAGGTCATGATGAGGTTTTGTGCCGATGTGTGTTAGAACATGAGCACATTGTAATCATGGAGAAGCACATGGTGGGATTGCAGGAGGGCACTATGTAGGAAATGCCATAATGTGGAAGATTCTACTCATAGGGATATGGTGGGAAAGTATCTACCAGGATTGTATTGAATTTTGTAAGGCTGTGACCATTTTTAGTGCCTTGGCAAGCTAGGAAGAAGAGATGAGATGCCCTTGAGGCCAATAGCCAATGCAAAACCATTTGAGAAGTGGGCCATTGATTTTGTAGGACCTGATTTCACCTACCTGCGTGAAGGACTATTGGTTCACACTATATCATTACCTATATTGATTACTTAACAAGGTGGGTGGAGGTAGCACCTACAAGGGATTGCACAGTGGGACAACTACTAGATTCTTATGGGAGAACATAATCAGTAGGTATGGATGTCCTTTAAGCTTGACTAGTGATAAGGGTACACATTTTTGAATGAGACAGTCAAGATTTTGTTGGTGAGAATTCATGGTGGCCCATCACAAGACTACCCCATATCACCCACAAGCTAATGGAACCATGGAAGCATTTAAAAAAATATTAAGTCACACGCTGACCAAAATTTGTGATGTGGGAAGACAAGATTGGGATGACAAAGTATCGCATAGTATTATGGGCATATAGGACAACCTATAAGAGATTGAACAAGGCCACACCATTCCAATTGGTGTTTGGCATGGAAGCCATTTTACCAGTGGAGTTTATACTACCGTCCTTGCGTATTACACGTGTGGGAGGATTAGCGATGAGAAAGCACTACAAGAGTGCATTGAGAAGTTAATGTAGTTGGATGAAAGGTGATCCCTTTCTAGGTGGAGTCAAAAGACTAAAAAGGTGTGAAAAAATCATGGCATGATCATCATATCAAAAACAAACAATTGAGGTTGGGAAGATGGTTTTTTGCTATATGATTCCAAATTTTTGTGCCATCCTGGGAAGCTGAAAATCCATTGGTTAGGACCATATGTCATCTCATACATCCTCGATTCAAGTGTGTGTTACAAGCACTTGGATGGGATGAGGTTACTAAGTTATTTCAATGGGAGTAGGATGAAGCCCTACTATAAATAAGGCTTTATGTGTGATCTTGAAATAAGGAAACTTTGCCAATTAGTTTAGATTTTGTCTTTGTGTTTGTTTCCTTTGTTGCACGTTGGTGTCGGTAGCTAATTACATTATAAGAGGTTTATATGCAGGGACCACATGCATACATTTTTGTGTGGGGTGAGGTAGCAACTATTTTGTACATGAAGGTAGGAATGTTGGGAAAAATTTAGCATGAAGGAAGATGAATGAGCAATGGGATAAGCAAGGGCGCATGGATGGAAAAGGTGTAAATTTTCATGTAGTTAGGAAGGTGGGTTAAAAGAACATGAAGACCACAAGAAGGGAAGGATTGTGTGGTATGCCATGAGTTAGGAAACACTATAGGAACTACTTAGTAGATGGTGCAGAGGTTATGTACTTTGGCATGGGGATATGTGTGAAGGAGGTTTGTGGCAGTCTAAGTGGTGTTGGAGCGCCTAGAGGTTATAGCTATGAAGTGTGAGGGGAAGTTGTGGAAGTTTCTTTAAGTGAAGGAAAGTGTTTTATTAAAAAGTGACTTAGGACATGTGGTTGGAGGACTCTAAGGCATTGATAAAGTATAAATAAGAAAAGGTTAGTCATTTGACTACCTTCCTTAGAGAATTTCTTTTGTGCTCCCAAACTCGAAGTACGATGAGGATTTTTAGAGAGAGAAATGTGAAGTACTATCATGAACCAGTGAACTTGTGCAAAGCTATAGTAAAGATGTGGTGTAACATGGAGGGAAGAAGATAGTGGAATGGAAAGGAGGTTACGTGAGAGAGAAAGAGGAAGTTGTCGAGTTTGGGGGAAAAAGAAAGAAACACAACACCTAGGGCACAAAGGAGAGTAAAGAGAGATGACACCAAAGAAGGCATGCACAAAGAAACTAGTGGTGGAAAAGGAGGACCCAGTGGAGATCTACTCGAGAGATGTAGTACCCCCTAGAGTGATCAAGGCCAAGAAGTGGAATTCAAAGCTATACCAGTGTAAAATTAGTGAGTACAACCACAAAATGACTGAAAATGAGAAGTTGATGAGGGTGGATCTTGTGTCAAACACTCCGATGGTAGATGAGCTTGAGAAACCCTAAGGTGGATGACTTGGTGAAGCAAGAACTACAAAAGGATTGGGGTTTTACAGCTATGGGAGCTACCCTTCTTTTCAAACCCACCCCACTTTTCAGGTGGTTAATGTCATGGGTGCATGAAGACTTCTTCTACTTTGTGGGAAGGAGAATGTGGATCACAGGCCAATTAATTCAAATGGTAATAAGCCTTGAAATACTGGAGAAGATATGGCACTAGATTTATGTGCCACTTTACCAAGATCGAGGAGCTAAAAGAAGCTAAATTACGAGAAGGGGGTAGGGCACAAGTAATTATAGATCTCCCAGACCTAGCATGCTGAGGGTCACCTCTCGACTCATTAGCTATAAATTGGGGGCATCGAGAGAGGTGGATGGACATCAACCATAGATTCCTTTACGTGGCCTATAGGGTGTCTAAGAGGGCACACTACAACTTTTCCCAATTCATCACAAAATGACATTATCGAAGAGGTGGGTAAAAATGAGGTAGGAGAAAAGATCACTTGGGGCTCCATCCTACTTCTTATCATGTTCTAGGAGATTGGCATCCCGAATGGACTAGATGGGAACATTTGGGTTCACCCACCCGCACACATGTCCCTGCAGTCAATTCATGTAGTTCACTTATGATGGGACTATCTCAAATGCTTACAAGGCATGAATGAACATGTGGTTTGAGAGGTTACGCAAAGCCTTTGAGAATGAGTGGCACATTCCCCATGAGTTTCCACAAGTTTTTGGTGACAAGGTAAATTTTTTTTCATCACACAACACTTTTGTTTGGCAAAGTTCATGATGGCTAAAGGAGAGATGGGGCCATGGTGCAAGCTCCCCTTTGCATTCACTACTAGATACATGAAGTGCACCATCAATAGGATTAAGGATATGTAGAGGTTAGTTTTTGATGTAGATAAGGTGGATGTTGATGTCCACATGTTGTGCACATGTACAAGTATGTGCACTTGACCTACCTATGTCGAGGTTTTGGAGCCATATTTCTTGGACTTACACCTGCAAGTCAGCATTACAATCAAAGGGTATGTCCATTGGGTGTTCATGCAACTGTGCCCTAAAAACATAGGAGGAATTGAGGTGGAAGTTACAAACTCTCCCTTTCCTAAACCATGGGAAACACCTATCCCACCCATGAAGGCAAGTATAGGAAGAAGAAGAAGAAGAAGAGGAAGGAAAGCTAGATACTTTGAGGAAGAGGAAGTACTACACGCATCGGAATAACAGCAAGGGCACAACACTTTGGAACAAGGTGGCACCAACACTCCATCACCAGGGTGCAAGGAAGAGGAAGAAGAGGAGGGGCTTGAGGATAAGAAGAGAAGATAGATGGTGCATCAAGCCCCATGGCAGGCTCGGAGGAAGGAGAGGAAGAAGACCCCACCACATTCAAAGAAGAGTTAAGTTGGAAGGAGGCTAAGGCACAAGAAGAAGAGAGAGCAAACTTGGTAGGAGTTGGGAGGCTAAGTGTGTAAGAAGAAGAGGCCATAGGCCCATAGGAGACAAGGGGACTCCTTTATTATAAAGGAGGATAAGGGATTCACCCACGTGGTGAAAAATCAAAGGACAAAAGCAAGGTGACAAGGAAGAAGTGGATGCTAGTGTCCCCGCACATGGACTTCATGGATGACCCCAATAAGGTCATGCGTGCAAGATTTTAGGCCACCCTCCCACTAGAAAATTTGCATAGCTAGGACTTATTGGATCAAGATGGGGTGTGCCCAGAACCAAAAAGATGCTCAGCTGGGCTATGCATTACCATGCCAAGGAACCTAAGTTTGAGGTCTCCGATCTTGCGATCGAGACCATTCACCTGGGGAAGAAGGGAGGAGACACATATAAGGTGGTGGATCCTAACCACCTTACAGATGAGAGCAGGCATGTAACACCTTGCAAAAGATATCCTCAAAGGTGATATGGTGCAGTCTAGATATAAGGGGGGCCACCAATGTGCGGACCTTGGTCACAGAATGAAAGAGCAAGGAAAACAAGATGGACGGAGTTGAAGCAAGGGTTGAAGGGAGAGGTACAAGGCCCCTCCTTAGAGTTACTTGTGCAAGATGCGAACATGATGAAGGGTTAATGCATTCAAATCCATAAACAATATACACTTTCCACAGAGCATATTCTAGATCTAGATCTTAAAGAATCATGAATCAAACAATAAACATAATGAAATTATCCATGCAATAACTAGTTACAATCACGTTTGACTCCATTATATTAAAACACAATGAACACAAAATATTCTTACAATAAGTAGTATCATAAGTTCATGTGCGCATCAGATCCAGGAAGCATAACTTCACAATAGCTCATACATAGTCCTCTCTTAACCTACACAAATTACTACATATTTATAAGGGTGGGGACTTGCCCTTCACCACTTACATAATTCCCAAAATAGGTCGCATGTTGAAAATAGCCACATGCCTTTACAATAATAGACACACATGCAAGTGCGCTAATAATAGATCTCTTCTAGTTAATCGGTGGTAATCCTATTATTAACTCAAACTCATGCAAAGCGCTTAGTAGACGTTCTTCCAAAATAACATTTGTGTACCACACAAGTTTCCATCTAGTTGTGTGCCCCACACGCTATCTCCAAAAATAGCCCATAACCATGAAAATGGCTAAGTCCAAATTCATTGTCTTTACGTGCACTTCCTTCCCTATCCTTCCGCACCTTCAAATATGTCTTGCTACCGCGTGTGAATCTTTTGTGTGCCTTCTTCTTAGTGTCATACTTTATCTACTCAACATTACCCCACACTAAACTGCATTGTCACCCCAACAATGGTTGCCTTTTGATACTTCAAAGAATAAAGAATGGGAATGAAAGGAAATTAAAGAATTATTGTACAAAGAATGAAATTTCACCCTACAACGTCCTTTGTTTCAACTGGAAGAATTAACTCGAATATTCTTCTTTGATTTTAGCCTCTAAAGTTTGCCAATCACTTAACGCGCTTCTTCCTTTTCTGGAATATCGATGTAATAGAATCTAAATCCTCTTGTGCAATCTCTTCCTTCTCATTTTGTAATACTATAACAATGTTGGACATTGTAGTTACCCTTCCTTCAGAAGATCCATCTTCTACACTATAAGCTTCCCAATTTCATCCAACCTTTCCTTACGGGGCCTTACGCTGCTGTAAGTGCCTCGCGCTTTTTCTTGGATCTGGTGTCAATCTCTCTATATGCCCTAAAGTTTCATCCTTCATTGCCTTCAATACTTCATTGTCTTCTACCATCATCTTGATTCTAATTACTACTTCTGGAGTTGCACAAATATTCAATGATCAGTCTGCTTTCTTGACTCTTCCTTTAAAGTCTCAGGAAGGCTTCATAAGATGAAATCTTTCTAACTACTGAGGCCCTTGCTCTCTCTACTTCTTGTTTAGGGTCCTTTGGCATTGGCATCTGAATCGGTCCATCCTCAAGCACCAAATCAACTAAGGTACGCACATAATGCATAGCCGAAGGGAACCTTTTGGGTACCTTGGACTCCAAGTGTGGTCTTGCCTTTAGGACATGATCGTTGATCTCCTCTACCATGCTAATGAGGACCCCATTCTTCTTTTTCTCTAGGTCCTTCTCTCCTTTTAGACGTGTTATTTCAACATCTTTGGCCTTGTTTTCTTCTCGTAGTGCTCTAATAGTGGCAGCCTTATCTACGTTCCTCTGCGCCACCTCTGTAGATACTTTTACTAAGGCATTACTTACCTGCTCATCAGACATGAGAGTGGGCTTTATAGTTATGTGCCTATTCTGCGGTGCCTTCTTCATTCTTCTTGATACACATGACTCTTCACATACATCAAAATTGGGCTCATCCATGTGAGTTTGCATCAACTAGGACAATTATTTCTGATGCACATGGTTACATTGTCAGGTCCATCAACTCCCATCCATACAACTCCTTGAGGCCCATTGTATTATGGAATCGGGCACATATAATTTTACATGTGTCCTCATCATAGCCCATATGTGGAACATTATATTCCCCACTTGTGTGCTTCGTTCTTGGCCCCTTAGGTACCTGAGCACCAAGGTTTGGAGTTGGATCTTCTATGTTCGAGTGGTATCATGTTCTAGTTCTCCTGCCTCTTTATCTTTTATATCTCCATCCCTGGGTTCTTCCACTTCTTCTAGCTATATAGGGGATCCGGGTGTGCTCTCTGCAGACTCCTCGCCTCCTCATTCAGCTTTAACTTCCTCCTTTTCCTCTCAGTTGTCTCTTTTTGAGGAGAGAGTTGTGGCAACCTCCTAACAGACTGAGGATTTCCCGTGCCTTGTGTCCTTGTTCTTCTGAACACCCTCTTGAAATGACGCTCTCCTTGGATTGCTTCCATTCCTCTTCTTCTTCTTGTACTTGAGGTGGGGTACTTGCGCGCTCAGTCTCCATTCTATCTGTGGGCTATCTCCGGCCTCTATGTTCTAGGCCACCACTATCTTCCCGCTCTTCTTCCTCATCATCTACCTCTATAGTTGTTAGGAAATAAGGGATAAAATATGCAAAATAATCCCTCATAGAATCACAAAAATAGAAACTAATATGCATAAAATATTACAGATCTCAAATAAAAGTGTAGAATAAAATAACACAACACAAAGAGACAATATTTAACGTGGTTCACCCAATTTGGGCTACATCCACAAAGAATCACTTGCTCATATTTTATTACAAGCCACCGCTCTCTCAATACAATACCCAAATCCGTTTGGAGCTATGCTCAACAAACTCTATAAAATTCACAATCAATTCAAAACACATTTGCAATGTTTACATTATATCTACCATATGCACAAAACCATATAAATAGACAATTGCTTAAGTAGTTTTACAAAACCGTGGGTATTAAAACCATGGGCCAAAACCGTCCCATAAACCTATGGGTCAAAAACCCGCCCATATGAGAAAATCACGTTTCCCAATATATCGGGCACGTTTTAAGGCCCAAAAAAATCGAACCCAGCGAGACAACTGTGGAAAGTGTATAGTACTCTTAGTGTATAGTCTTCAACACTTTCTCACATGAAAACAGGATCCACAACCTAACAATAGCTTTATGGGCTTTGGGGTTGGCACATTCTCCATTGTATGCTTTCCCTTAGGTGGCCCTAGGAGCACAAACTCATTCTCCACATATTTGTTATTCTCCATCTTGGGCTTAAGCTGAAGGTATACGAGCATTGCTCCAATGTCCCCAATTGCCAAGCTTACATGCTTCATGCTTATAATGTCTGAAATGAGCCTCTCAACATAGGAAGTCCTGCTTAGATAGACATATGTCTTCCTTAGAGTGTGGTAGTCATAGTCTACCTTGTCTGCAATAAAATTCAGGTGACACACATCAATAAAATGGTGGTGATGTGCAGGAAGTAAGTAGCACGTTGTGAAGGCATATGGTAGTTTGCACCATGGGCTCCATGTCCCATTCCTTATAGGGAATAACGCGATGCATAAGTGCTTTGGTACTGCTAACTATACTACTTTGCCAACTACCGTAGGTAGCTCCTTGGGGATGTGCCACTCCTCTTCAAATGCCACGCAGAGTTGATCATACCACATCTCCACCCTTTACTTAAATGGCCCACTCATGGACCCTTCACATAAATACTTGTCAAATATTTCTGTCAGGGACTTGTTTTCCATGGGATATTCCCAAATCTTGTTCTTTGGCCCATTAGGCACTCCAATTTCCATAAATACAAGAGATAATAAGATAGAACCAAAACTCGATTTTGTCACATGTGTGTGCTTCTTGATGATGGTTTCTACACTATAACCTCGCTATGTTATAGACTATTCTTTGAGACATCTTCTTCGTGACATGGAGCTACATTGTATTCACCTGCGACCATCTCTCCTGATCATTCAACTTGGTCACTAGATGCGCAGTTGCTTGTACCACTGGGTACTTCTTTAATTTGTCAATGTCCATTCCGTGTGGACCCTTTGTGTACCCTAACTCCTTCCGTGTCTCCATGATTATTGCTTTATCAGTTAGGTCACTAGCCAGGTCTACCCCTATGCCTTTTAATCCTATCAATGTCAAAATCAGGGCTGTTATAATCCTTACCCTTCGTCGGAAAAATAGAATAAGTCCTCATGGACTCTGCTCATAAGCCACTGGTATAGAGGTTCATACTTTCCAAAATACGGGAGCTCATACAATTGATAGACTCCCACCTGTTTTAATAGTTTCTCCCCAACATCATCATATACTGGCATATCTTCCGTTGTGCGCTTGTTAGTCTTTGTACTCAACAACGCATCCAATTCTTTCTTGTTATCAGAAGTGCGGTGGTTGTAATCACTCACCTTACAGCTGTGGATATGGGAATCCCATTCTTGCCCAATTATCACACCTTCTAGATATTGCATCTTTGAGAAATTACTCTCGGGAGAAATTTCAACTTCTATTTCTACTTTCTTCTTTCCTTTGGCTCCTGTGGCAGGTGCTTTCTTTGGTGCCATCTGAAAATCTCAACTTTTTGTCCTCTGTAGTGAGCAAGTCAAAACCCTAGCTTGAATCTGTGTGCCCTAGTTTGAAACCACATGCCCTAGCTCTTTCTCAATGTGTTTGCTTCACTCAAACCCTTCACCAATGGGGATGCAAGCTTCTTCGTGCACAAATCCACTCTCCACGTCTAGTTTCACACTCTTCGCACCTCAATACTCTTCGCTCGGCTCGGTCACACTTAGCTCGTTCAAATTCTTACAATCACAACGGTAAAAATGAACTTGCATCATGTCCTTATATAGATTTTCAAAAAGTTAGTGCATTTATTACTCCACCTACCAACAATCCTCTCATTAATTGACCATTTTCATACTTTTTATTCGAGACAATTTCACACCCAAGCTATAACCTTCTAGCACACCTTCCTACCCTCGGTTTGCAGACTTCTCTTTAGCATGCTTCCATGTGCCCGAGTACCTTGCCATTGCGCCTTCCCTTGGTAGTCTCCATGGCCTCTGCTTACCTCACGTTATACTTGTTCCTTCGTTTATCTCCATCTATGGTCCTTGTTTGGAAGTAATATTCTTTCCAAAACTCTCCAAACTTGAATAACACCTGTAGCAGTTTGTTCCTTTATGTGTACCCATTTTTCAATAGCCACCCCACACAAATGGTATGTGTAGTCCTCTGCACATAAAAATTCTATAAATGGTAATTAGCTTCCAGCGCACAAACGCGCTTATTACACAAAACACCAACTAAAATGACAAAACATATTAAGGGAATACATAAATGAAAACCTAATCTAAATGGCAACATTGCCTTATTACAAACACCAAAAAGACTTATTTATAGTAGGGCTTCAACCTACTCCTTTAAAATAACCGGCAACCGTATTCCATCAATTGTCTCTAACCGACAAGCACCGTTTCAAGTATGTGAAAGAAAACATATGGTCCCAAACCAATGCACTTTAAGTTTTCCTGGATGGCGCAAAAACTTAAAGTCATAAAGAAGCACCATCTGTCCAATTTCAAACTTTTTGTCCCTGATGTGTCTCTCATGCCATGCTTTCTTCCCTGGCCTTTTCTTGCTTTTGACTCCATCGTGTTATTGTTTGTCATTCATCTAGCTTGATCAACTTTTCAATTTGTTCTTCTAATGCTTGCTCATCAACTAGACCTCCTGCGTGCACAATACGTAAAGAAGGTAACATGAATTCCATAGGAAGAACTACTTTTGTGCCAAACACCAATTGAAAGGGTGTGGCCTTGTTTAACCACTTGTATGTTGTTTTATATGCCCAAAGCACAACAAAAACTTTATCATCCCAATATTTCCTTCTAACATCACAAATTGTCTGCTCAAAATCTTGTTGAAAGCAACAGTCCCATTTACCCGAGGATGATATGGTGTAGTTTTATGGTGTGCAATCATGAACTCATCTAATAGAATTTGGATTGTCGCATTTGAAAAGTGTGTGCCCCTATATCTAGTCAAACTCAATGGGTATCCATACCTTGTAAGATCACTCCCATAAGAACCTGGTTGTTGTAGTTATTGTACAATCCTTGGTAGGTGTTGCTTTTGCCCACCTTGTAAGATAATATGTGCAAGTGATGATGTAGCATGATCCAGTTCTATGTGCGGCTGGTGAAATAGGACCCACAAAATCTATAGCCCATTTTTCAAATGGTTCGCACTAGGAATGGGTCACGAAGGCATTTCATCTCTTTACCCTAGTTTTCCAATGTGTTGACAGTGATCACACACCTTAAAATTGGCTTTACAATCCTTGTAGAGGGTCTCCCACCATAATCCAACGAGTAGAATCTTGTGTGTAGTGGCATCACCTACATAGTGCCCACCTACAATACCACCATGAGCCTCTTCCATGATATCTGTGTGCTCATGCTCCAATACACATTGGTGCAATACTTCATCTCGACCTAACTTGTATAGGTCACCAATGATCAACATAAAGGTGTTACGCAAATTGCTAGTTGTTTCTTCGTTAAGGCTTTGAGTCCTTTTGGTGCCACACCTGTGCGTAGAAAAACATCAATATCCTCCAAGTCTGAAGGTGTGCGATGTAACCTATATAACTACGCATCTGGCATTATATCTTCAATTTTTGCACGTCTTCCCCGATTGTATCCTTGATAAATGGTCTAGGCTAGAATTACTTTTCTCTAGTTTTACCACAACTATAAAATCAAATTCTTGGAATAAGAGCACCCATAAACATATGTGCCCCTGTAAGACTAGCTTATTTACCAAGTATTTCAATGCCATGTGATTGGTATAGAATACAAATGGTGTTTGGCTAGCAGGTATTATGTCGAATTTATGTAGCGCATAGATCATTGACAACGCTTTGCGCTCTATAGTTGTATAATTCTGCTCTACATGAGTAAACTTTCTACTAGTAAAATAGATAGGATGATCTATAATACCTTCTCCAGGTTGAGCCAACACCAGTGCCAATAGTCATGCTAGAAGCATTCACATGTACATGAAACGGTTGGTCCCATGAGGGAAAGCGTAGAATAGGCGTTGTAGTAAGTTTCTCCTTTAATGTCTCAAATGCGTATTTCTTTGTAGTTCCCCAATAGAATCGGATACGGGTAGATTTAGATGAGTGCCTGCGCCCAGTCGTCTATCTTTGGCGCACTTCCATGTGAGGCTGAAGAGGGTTCCCTTTCATGCTTGCCCAAATGGGGGAGTTCGATGCTCTGCCCATGCCTTCGCGTGAGCTCCGGATCCTTTATGAGCCATCTCTCTCCTCAACGCCATCCGCTCTGCAATGTCATTTTGCTTCTCTATCTCCCTCTCACTCGCCTCATTGTACTTAATCTACCTTTCTTCTCTCTACCTCTCTACCGCTAGGTTCGCCATCTTTCACCAAACTGCTCCCCTTTGCGCGTGGTGGGGTTTAGTTAGCCATCGGTTTGCTTTCCAAGTTCAGGGTCACCATCAAGATCTTAATCGCCAATGGAATGCCTTGCAAGTAAGTTCCCCTAGGATACAGTAAAAATGGAATTTCACTACCTCTGGGCAAGAATAAGTGGAAATTAAGTACTCCAGAATATAGTTGTTTAGAACACCACAAAACCAAGTATCCACAATGCGTGTCCAAATCAGATTAGCATCATAGAGGGCCTGAAATTCTTCCTACATCTAGACAAGTGTACGATACCTCCAATTCCTTTTAGATACATAAGCAACCAGCCACTCATACAGTTCTACCGGAAAAATAGCGAAGAAGATCTCATACAAACTATCATACAGATTATGTTCCACCCACGCACGTGTGTAAAACTCAAATCCAGTGTTGAACCTCCATGTGTACTCTTCTTCTAGATCTTTTATCCACTCCTCAACACTTGCTAGGGTTAATCGGTACATCTTCATCATGAACCATCCACGAAAACAATCGAAAAAAAATACGCCCAGAAACAAAACCAATGATGTAGCCTAGAATTTACCAAGAATAACCCAGGCGCGCTGACACATCACTTAGCCTAGACTGAGCGCTCACCCAAAGTGCGCAAAGGTACCATGCCCTCCTTAGAGTTTCTTATGTAGGATGCGAACATGATGAAGGGTTAATGCATTCAGATCCATAAACAATATAAACTTTCCACATAACATATTCTAGATCTAGATCTTAAATAATCATGAATCAAACGATAAACATAATGAAATTATCCATGCAATAACTAGTTACAGTCACATTTGACTCCATTATATTAAAACACAATGAACACAAAATCTTCTTACAATAAGTAGTACCATAAGTTCATGCGCGCATCAGATCTGGCAGCATAACTTCACAATATCTCATACATAATCCTCTCTTAACCTACGCAGATTACTACATATTTATAAGGGTGGGGACTTGCCCTTCACCGCTTACATAATTCCCAAAATAGGTCACATGCTGAAAATAGCCATGTGCCTTTACAATAATAGACACACATGCAAGTGCGCTAATAATAGATCTCTTCTAGTTAACTACGGTGGTAATCCTATTATTAACTCGAACTCATGCAAAGCACTTAGTAGACGTTCTTCCAAAAATAGCATTTATGTATACGCAAGTTTCCATTTGGTTGTGTGCCCCACACGCTATCTCCAAAAATAGCCCGAACCATGAAAATGGCTAAGTCTAGATTCATTGCCTTCCGCACATGCTTCCTTCCCTATCCTTCCGCGCCTTGAATCTATCTTGCTCTGCTATGCGTGCGAATCTTTCGTGCGCCTTCTTCTTAGTGTCATATTTTGTCTACTCAATAAGGACCTCATAGGGATATTACTTGTTAACACAAGGATGGTGCAGGCCGACAACAATGCTTGGAGCTCGCAAGAGAAAAGGAGGAGAACAAGGTCATCGTTGAAGCCTGGATCACTAAGTTGGAAGACTTGTTCTCCCAACTCAATGAGGTAAATATACTAGTAGATAGGGGCTTCAATATCTATAGGAAATGCGAGCCTATAATCAATGCACGGGTAATGGAGGAAGAGGAAACCCTTAAAATTTTGTAGGAGACCACCCCACCAACAAGGAAAAGCATGTGCAACTGGTCGTTAACACCACAACCCAGAAAGAGAAGATAAAGACTAAGCGCGAGAAGCTAGAGTTTAGAATCGAAGAACTTCGAGACTCCATCACTGAGCGGATGGATGAGTTTGAGGGTGTCTACGTGGAGTTGGGAGTGGCCATCAATGCATTAAAGGGGAAAGTGGAAGAGATCATCCCAAACCAGTGTCTAATATAGTAGAGACGACGCAGGAAGGGCCTTATCAGAACTAAAGGCCTGGGAGAAATTGAAGGATGAGATAAATGTGGAGTTCCCTGAGCTCCTACAATTGGCCATATAAGCATCCCCCATTCTTTAATTCTTTTCTCATATTCTTTTTGCCACTATTCTTTATTCCTTGGAAAAAAATTTACCTTACCAAGTTTCGTTCGGCAAGATTGATCCTTTTGTTCACTGGCATGAAGGATTGCAAGGGTGGAAACTAGTTTAGTGTGGGGTGATGTTGGACCCCTAAAAAGTAACTAAGTACCTAGGGCACAAAGCCTTGTGGCGCATGGTGAAAGGGCACAAAGGCACACACAAAAGTAGTCCTTAGAGAGGCGCAAAGGGTCGCGCCAGGATAGGTTGGAGTTAGGACTTAGTAAAGTTTTGGATAAAATAGAAAAAGACGTGCATAAGGAGCAAACGAAAAATGACCAGATATAGATGTGGATAAGCTATGAAGACTTGTGGTCCAAGTAAAGGATATTCCAAGGAATCATTATGGTTATCATGGAAGGATAAGGGGTTGAGGTTGTTAAGGATTAGTTGGCATAAGCATGCTAAAGACACTCGATTGAAGGAAATGCATGACGACACTTGGCAGGTTCCTAGGTAGTGGTAGAAAAAACATGAGAAGATTCCAGTAGGCCTTCGTAGGTGATGATGAATGGTTAGGAGAAGATTCCTTTGATCTAGCTTGATATAGAGGATCATTCCTAGAAGAAGGTATGTGGGTGAGGAGTAAGAAAAAGAGAGGAATGGGAGAGAATAATGTAGTGTGTATAATAGAGAGCTCTGGAATGTAAATAAATCTTTGTTATTATGAACTTTGTCATGGATGGAACCTCTGAATGTAATCTTAGCTATTGTATTTGAATCATTAATATAATGAAGCAATTCTGTAATACCCTGGCAATGAGTCCTGATGTGTTTTCCCATTTGTTCGTGTGGGTGTTATTGGTTTCCTTAATGTTGTTTCGTGACTGTTTCTACTTTAATTGATCATGTGAAATTTGTGTTTAGAATATATCTTCTAGGAGTATAAGCTTATGTCTAAAATACTATGGATAAATGCACTCATTCTCTGGTTATATTGTATTGTCATGTTAATGAAACACATTCTCACGAAACTCACATAAAGGAGGGGCTCAGCGCCTACGTGCACCTCAGTGAGCTTCAAGGACAAGATCTGGATGTTATGCCAGCACATCGAGGATTGGTTCTTTGAAATAGGCTATGGTATTAGAGACTACAATGTCAAACTGCTAAACTCCTCTCTACTTATCATTTTCCACAAATAGAAAAAGCACAAATGGATCCATAAAATGCAGATTTTATCTTTTTTATCCCAAATACAACTTGACCGACATCAATTTATCTTGACCGGTATTGGTCACATGCCCTAATACACCACGGTCGAGTTTACCTTGACCATGGTTGGTTCCCTCAACCAATGTTGGTTACCTGTTTGAACCTAATATACCCCTTATCATGACATTTGATTATCCGAAACCCTTTTCATCTTACCCAAGTCCACACTTAGCCTTACAACTCAACCTAATGACCTTATTACCTACAACCCAACCTCCCAATTAGTTGGGGCATGTTTTTCCCCTAACATGGCCTTACCTACGCCCACGCCTAAATTACCCAACCCAACCTCGACCATTGTGACACTCGAATTCACTTACTCGTTATACCTTGCGATGACACTGCTCTTATTGTTCAACCTAATGACCTTACCTTGCCTAATGTCATGTTGTTTATCCCGAATATACCTTTGGTGACTTGGAACAAACCTATTACCCATCCATGCACCTTATCTGGTTGTGTTTTAGGACCGTATCCTATACCTCGGATACCTGAACCACTTCAACCTTGTTTAGATAAACCCATTGACCTTTTGACGAAGTGGAGTTTGCAAGCTCTTCAACATGTTACCATATCACATTTTATACGTGTGTGTGTGTTAGACTGCCAATACCTATTACCCGAACTGAACTCACCCTTACCTAAAACCCAACTACCCTTGTTTTCATCACTTACACATTTATCAAACCACTTATTGAATCCCTCTATTACCTCATCAGATCCTGGTTTGAGGGGGATCACCTCCACCCATACTTGGGGTAACCTAACTCGAGACAAGGACTTCCTATTTTTGTCAGCGTCGCTTATCAATACAAGCTACGTGATAAAACAGGGCAAATGTAGACACCAAATTTGGGTCACACTTCCCTTGGCCCCCTTTAATTAATTAACATAACGTATTCACCTAACCATGACCCCTTACCCCGCATTCATATTAATTTAATTACTTACAATTGAATTAATGTTCATCCTCACATTATTAATTAATTTAATTACTTTTATTAGTTAATTTACACGTCACCTAAACACCTCACCATGGACTTATTCCTAGCCTATTAATTAATTAAGACTAGGTCCCTACTTAACCCAACCAACTGGGACTTAGTCTAACCCTAAATTTAAAGTCCTATTCCTTCCCCAACAATACTCCCACTTATCTAAATGCACCAACCCTCACTTGAGACCCATATCAACAATCCAAATCACACCAAAAATAGTAAAGATCAGGCTATTTTTGGTAACTTTGACTAATTCACCCTAACCGATGCCAGTTTATCCTCAATCGACGTCAATCACCTAAACCGCCATCGGTTCCTTTATATACAATTTTACAACTCTTTACATGGGTTGGTCATTCAGTTATTAGAGCCTTATTGCATTCAAGCTCAAATCTTCAAAGCCCTCTTGCATCCAGATGACAAACACACACAACCACAATGCAAGACAAGCAACCGCCAGTTCTCCTTCCAGAGCATTAGAATACTCATGGGAGCACACATTTTGTACTGCCACGACACTAGACTCAAGCACCTCTTCTCCAATCAACCATCAACCATCTCAACTCACAGGATCTACAAAATACCAAGTAAGTATTGTGATTTTAATCATTTGTGCTTATCCCATTGTAGATCTCTTGCTTCTTTCAGTATTTTATTTCTTTTGTTACCCGTACATCACCTTCTTCCCACCAACCCACTATTCAACCACCCCAAGCCTTTTCACCCTTCTAAACCTCCTTCTTAGTATTCCTAAGTCTTCTTAGCCATATTACGACCCAAACCACACTACCCTCACTCTCTATGCAATCACAAAGAGCCTAAAAACTTATTTTTAATAGTTTACTACTTGTTGCCTCTATCGACGTCAGTTCCTTGACTGTCGTCGGTTTCTTCCCATACTAAGGTATCGGTCACTGACCGAATCTTGGTTTATGTGTCATTTTATATTCTCAAACCAGCAAGCTTCCCACTCACCCAAAACCAACCCATACCTCAACCAATCAGCCCTAGACCCTTACCAGACCTTTGACAAACTTGCCTGACCTGAACAAACCCCGGTTCTAATTAGATTTAGTGTTATTTTGATATCTAGCATAAAATCTAGTGTATTGTGTGTATGAGAAACCTAAATCATTATATTGCAATAGGACCTATTTATTTCGATTTATTTCAGTTTCTTATTCACATTAAATTGTTATTAAACAGTGGATTGACAACCTCTCTAGAAAGCACCACACTTCCTGGATCTAGCATAAGCTAGGCGAGTCCTTTGTCATATCTTTATTTAACACTTTTTGTGGTCTTGCTTTGCATCTACAAGTAGTCCTTCCCAAACAAAAAGAGTTTTTACGATCAACTTGGATAATGTTAGGAAATATTATTGATAACATTATTAAGTGTGTAAATAATAAAATACAATCTCATATTGAGTTGTATTTTATAGTTGTACATGAGTTGTAGTACAACTTACTTGAGCGAGGATTCCAGGATGAGAGTCTTTGAATAAAACTTTTTCATCGCAATGTCCATGGCCTAGTAAGGTAGATATACTAATTGCATCATCCTTATTTGTATTACGTACATCGGCGTCGAGCATTTCGCTACGAACTAAATCGTTTTACGTGTCCATTACATAATTTTTCATGTAGATTGCCTCGTCCTTGTTCACATTCATTCTATCGGTCATTTGTGTATTACATCGCCATTACAGTAACTCGACCACTGTGTATTGTATCGTGGTTTTGGTAACTCTGCGTGTTTTTTTAAATTTTTGCCATTTTTGGACATACTTGAAAAAAACACAAGGAAAAAATAAAATTTGCCATTTTTGGAAAGGGTCCAGAAAGATGTCGGACTTAGAACTTGGAAGTGTCATATTTTTCACCTCGTAACTCAGATTGAGGTGATGTTTTTTTTGAAAATGTATGTTTTTTCAAGATCTTTGCATTGATCCTATTCTTTTTGCTATTGGATAAAAAATATTATTTTTCCATTTTTGGCAAATTTAAAAAAAAATCTCACTTTTGTTTTGGATGCACTTTTTTGTACGCGACATCCATAGCGAGGGGTTCATTATCGGTTGAAATCGACACCCAAGATAATTGTAATATGATCCTAAAAGATATATTTGTTAACTAAGTAGCAAACAGATGGAGGTTGGAGGCAATAGAGGAAGGAGGTTGATCAACGACCTCTCGTCAAGCACCATCGACGAGGCCACAATACTAATTTGGTGGCCAACTATTTTCAGCTGTGTGATAGATAATAAAAACAAATGATACATTCATGTTATTATAATGTGTGACAGATTCTATATATGTAACCTTCTGATGAAAAATATAGTGGGGAAGTAAAAAAACACATGTAAACATGGATCTTGAAACGGTTCGTGGAGATCTAGAAAACCACATGAGGTGAACAATAGAGTGGAGAATTGTTCATGTCCAGGTTGGTGGTAAACTTGTTGTAAAACCATAGAAGGTTGAGCGTTGCTCCCTTCATTTATATCAAGGTCATGAGCTACAAGCGTGCGCAAGGATTGACATTCTGCTGAGATGTGAAAACATTTTTCTACCTTGTTCACATTAGGGGAGTGTATATTAGGAATTAATAATGTTAACAATAGGGGAGTGAATGTTAGGAAATATTATTGATAACATTATTAAGTGTGTAAATAATAAAATACAATCTCATATTGAGTTGTATTTTATAGTTGTACGTGAGTTGTAGTACAACTTACTAGAGCTATTCTAGGTGAGATATATTGGGGATGAGTATGAGAAAATAAAGGTTGAGAGATATGAGGAAGATAAGACTTGACTCCTAGTTTATAGGATCAAGTATTTGTATAAGAATCTCACCAGGAAATGAATAAAATGTCCGTATGATTGAAATACAGAGAATATAGAATATGATCAATGTTGAATAGAATATCTTTCTAGTAATTTATCTGTGTAATTTATTTGTATTCTACAATAACGTCAACAACACGTGCATTTTACCTTCCACCTTCGCCTCACGGGTATCCCTCCTTAACCATTTACCTTCTATCTGTTTCGCCCTGAAAGCGTAAAACTTATTCTTTGAAACAATAGGTCTGTCCTTATGGGAAGCAACAATCACATCATCAAACACATCAAGTGACAACGACAACAGTGCACAACTGACACGACATATACACATATGCTCTCACCCCTAAGGTCGCTTTCTCTTCTTTAGCTTTCACGCTTCATTTTATCACTCCACGTTTTTTCTTGTCTCCTCGTCACGCTTTCGCCATCAATCTACATGGTTATAAAGTACGAGTCTCTTATCTCACTCAACAACATAAAGTGGAGGAAAATGTAGACGCTAAATCACACACTTGGGTACATTTTTAGGTCATAATCACATACTACTATTCATATGATTCCTAAGCGAGAAAACTAGTAATTGACTATTGTATTTGGCCTCTTTTTCGTCTTTCTTGCTTTCTCTTTCGTCTTACATACCCCACAACCCAGTCTGAACTTCATTACTTTACCTTTCTTGACTTTGGACACCAACGCTCGACGCCCACATCCCCTCTGCGGGCGCCCCCAACCTCTTTGTATCTTACTTGCCCCTTTTGGGCCTCTTTTCTCTTTTGGGCATCTTGTTTTCTTATGGGTCGATTTTTAGTTGTCAATTACAAAATTTAAACAAGGGAATTATATAAATACAAAGCTATGTGACCATAATAAAGGACCAAGCTCTAAGTATCTATTACTATCACCTAAGGTTGCATCCAAATGCATTTCAAGAGTATCAAAACATCCATCTAGCTATCATTCAAGGGACAAGGGATTGCATTCTTTTGCATACACTTCATAAGAGGGAAGTTCATTTTGACACCCACACATTTACTTACATTGTTACATCTAGTTATTGCTCGCTATTCAGTGTATCTTTCACAAGAGCCACCTAGGGCACAATTCTTTACACACACGCATAATTACATGGAGTCTGCAATGTAGTGCAACGCTCGAATCGTAAGTTCACTTAGTCAAGTGGACTGTCTGGGTCGATCGACTCCCCATTTGCATATTTTTCTTTTTAAGATTTGATGTGTTTTGGGGTTTTGCAAGAGGTCATTTGTTTTGTAGGTTACATATGAACTCGACGATCTTCCAATGACTTACAAGCGATCAACAACGAACATTAGCAAACATCTTGCGACACTGCAAAAATCATTTTCTGAGGTTCTTTGCATTCACGAGTCCCTACTGAGAAGGTCTCGGCGCCTAAGCACCCTTGACCCACTCTAGACATATCCGACACTCGCACAATTTTATGGATTTGTTTGCGATGGTTTTCTTAGTCCAGCGTAATGACACTTACATAATTTTTGGGTTATTAGTTTTCAGTTCAACACATCAATTGCGAAATCAACTAAATACTTTATCCCTTCTCTTGCACAAAACACCCCACTTCAGTTACATTTAGGTAGGCGAAGCATATATGGCTTTTGACGAGGAGGAAAACACCCTTTTCTAAATCTACCATTTTATTGGCTGAGAAGATGCTGGCAATGGTTGTGCCTGAAAGTTTCTGAGGTCTTTTCAAGAAACCCATTTTTATTTTTGGGTGCATATCCCGCAATCATTGCAGTCACATATGTTTCAGGCATTTTGTCGGATAGATCATATGCTTCCACATTTGCAGGCATAACTGCCAGGGCACTTGCAACTTAACGGTAGGAGAAAAGAGTCCGAAAATTAGTATCCAGAGGTAAATCAAATCAAACCACGGGGAGATTTATACTGTGAGGTTTTAGGAGTATGGGGGCGGCAGAAGAGGAGGCAAGGCCGCCGAGGTACAAGGGCAAACACGACAAGCCGAAGCCATGGGATACCCCCGACATTGACCACTGGAAAGTTGACAAATTCGATCCTTCCTGGAATGAAGCCGGCATGCTCGATGTTAGCTCCTTCTCTACTCTTTTTCCTCAATACAGAGGTACAATGGCTATCCGTTCATTAGGGTTTTTTAAAGGGTTTTAAGTGATTTTGACATTTTTCAGGTTTATCTGGATTTTTAGCGTACTCAAGATTTTAAAAGGTTTTGGAGTTATAATATTTTTGAAAGCTATGCGGGTTTAAGAGTCCCAGGGTTTTAAAGGTTTTAAGGGGGTTTTTAGAGTGTTTTGGTTGAAGTTTTTCAGAGACTGAGGGTTTTAGAGCTTACAAGGTTTTTAGGATTTCAACAGTTGTTGTAGGGTTTTTAGAGTGTTTTGGTTGAAGTTTTTTCAGAGATTGAGGGATTTTAGGGCTTTCGAGGTTTTTAGGATTTCAACAGTTGTTGTAGGGTTTTTAGAGTGTTTTGGTTGAAGTTTTTCAGAGATTGAGGGATTTTAGGGCTTTCGAGGTTTTTAGGATTTCAACAGTTGTTGTAGGGTTTTTATGGCTTATAGAGTCTTTTTGTGTTTTGGCTTGAATCTATACTAGGTTCAACGTCTAACAGATTATATTCAATCTTTCAAAACACTCACCTGATTATTACATAGTTTGAAAGATTTGTAGTGTTTTTATCTTTACTGGATTTTAGGTTTAATGTCTGGTATTTAATTTTATGATCTGGAATCACCATGTCATTTCGTATCTGTTAAAAAAAGAAACGCTACACTGAGTCCAGAAAAATAAAAAAATCAAAATATGTACACCTGTGCAAATTTGAAAAAATACAGTGATAATGATATTTGTAATCTTTTTTTGAAATAAATCTGCAGAAAAATACTTGCAAGACGCATGGCCTGTTGTCACGCGGGCTTTAAAGGAACACGGTATAGCTTGTGAACTCAATCTTGTAAGTGTTTTTTCCTATGGATTACCGTAGCTCTTTTTTTTTGGTGCTTATGTTTTTGGCATTGTGGGATGAGAGTGTGGGTTACCTTACTGCATCACCTTACTGCAGTGTGGATTTTGACTTGGGCACAATACACTTGGAGCGTTCTTTATTAGATAATTGATTTTTGTGCAATTTTAGTTTTTCCTCATGTGGTTTTAGTCACGATCTCTATGAGTAATCATCACTCTAATGACATTTTTCCTCGTGTATTTTTGCAATAATCACAAGGAAAGAGGACCCACTTTAGCACTAGCACTGTAAGTATTTGTCAAGGGAAAGGAATGGTTATTATAATTCACCATTTTGGGCTTCTCACCTTCTAGCCTCGTTTCCTATATAGTGTCAGTACTCCACATCCTTTAGCCGCTTTCCCTATATAGTGTCAGTACTTACTCATATCTCAATGATCCACAGCCTTCGGAGGGTTATGGACCCTCTTTTTGCAGTGTGGGGATTCAAACTTGATCCCTCTTATATCGATCACTACTATATCATTCACCATTAGTGTTTAGAGTATATCATTAATGCAACCCTTTAACATTATTCTACAACCTTTTCGACCACATCATTGTATAATGAGAAAAAATGAAGTATATTGATATACAGGTCAGTTACCTACTGTATTGCTCTGGCTTATATTATGTCATTTCTCTCTTGTGTTCTATTCTTTTGTTCTGTTTGATGATGGTGCAAAAACTTTATTATTGCCATTAGCAGCTAACATAGATTACAATGAAATCAGTTTTGTCAATGGGGCTTGTGGTTCATTTGCAACGTCATCAAAGTTTTGTACAGTTTCAACTCCAGCCACGGACACTCACATCCAATTGTTGTGGGAATAAAATGGATGGAACTTTCTGTAAGTTCTTCCCCTAGGAAACTTTGGCAGATTCCTAAAACTGGGTTTACTGTGGGGACTGGATTTCTTTACGAAGTATTGGTTTCCCTACAAACAGTTGGACATATGGTAGTAGCCAATGACTTCCTTTTAGATAGATTTCTGGGCATTGATTCTTCTCTTATTTATTGCGTGTATGATTTGTGGCTTTGCCACCATCGTTAGGTGAACTCAGCTTTTGGAGATCAAATAATGAGTAGGAAGTCATATTTGGCTGATTTCACTTTCTATTTGATACTTCCTTATTTAGTGACAACATGCATACGACCAACTATAAAAATGTGCTTCCTCTCAGGACGCTTTGGTTACTTGATGAAATCCCAAGCATTTCTATAAGTCTGTTGCTTGCAGGAGATAGGTATCAGTCAGTCTAATACATAGACAGTACTCTAGTGGTTATCATTATTACGGGGGAAGCTGGATCTAATTTATTCCACTCCATATGATAAGTTTATCTTCCTAGTTGAGATCTTATGCTAAGATGCATAAGAAGATTAAGGTGGAAAAATCAGATGAAAAAATTCATGCTGTAGCCATGATCCCAATCAGAAAGGGAGGATGTGCCATAAAGGCAGTATATTAATTCTTTTCAGCTCCTTTTCTGGGTAAATATCTGATATAGTACTGTGAAAATAGACTCGTGTATCCTTGAAATAGGCTAGGTTTCAACCCAAAGACATAGCAGTGTGCTACAAATAGGTATTGCAAACCAATATTTGCACGATCAAATCATCTTCAAATGTGTATCAAATGTATGTTACATATTGCTGCAAGTTTCAACAAAAATTCAGGTCTAAAACACATGGGAAATAATTATGGATTAAACATTATATGTCCAAAGAACAATAGAACTACGAGTATTTATTTTTAGACTTCAACAGGTTGTATGCCTAAAGTTATTAAATCAGCACTTATTATTAATACACTAGATGCTAGGCGTACCTCTCCTTAAGTACTCCTTGTTTTCTGACCATATTAAATACAAGGAGAACTTTTTGCTGGTTGAGAGAATTTCAAGGGGAAATAAATTTGGAACACCTCAACAATTGTAATAAAATAACAGTCATTAATTGCAGACCAATCAATGAGTAATTTTAATATATAAAGGTGGTATACTTCACAAAAGACTGGTTTTGTTTTGGCTGGCCAAACAACACATAACTGTTCAAACTTTGAGTAAACAAGAGTTTCACACACAATTGCTGCCTCTTGTTTTGTAGCTGAGCCAAGTCCTAAACAATGGGTGTGAAGATTGGAAGGAAAAACATTGTTTTTTCTTTTCTTAGACCATGTCTCTAATAACCTCTGTAATTGTAATATTGCTATTTACCTAGTTGAGTCCAACTGGCTTATCACAATTCTTGTTTAAAATTCTAATGCCAAAAACAACTTCAGGAATGTTTTGGCATATTCACTTGGGAGCTAGGTCATTGCATTGTTAAAAATACTATCCATTTTTATAAATAACCCAGATTTGTATAAATACAAGTTTAAAATGCATTGATAGGTGCATAACCAATGCTTTTATGTCCATCCATCTTACATTACACTACATCATTGACAATTTTGGGCGTGAATTCATTGGTATGTGCCTACTGCCACAATTTGAACATGATTTTAGATGGGTTTGACTTTGAGTTAGTGGCTGTTTGGCGCAGTCTGCATGGAGCTGTTGATATTTACACTTTTCGGAATTCATTGGTATGTGCCTACTGCTACAATTTGAACTTGAGTTTAGATGGGTTTGACTTTGAGTTAGTGGCTGTTTGGCGCAGTCTGCATGGAGCTGTTGATATTTACACTTTTCGGCTAAAGGTTTTTCACTACTTTCCTTCCACCCAATTAGCATTGATAATCATACTCAATATTACATTTGCATAGGTACTGACAAGACTCGAGGTCCACTGTCAATTTTAAGTTATATAATAGTTAAAAGAGTTGTCATGCAACAACCTCAAGATACGAACATAGTATTTTGAAGCCTTCCCAATCAACTAGAGCGCTCTTTAATTCTTGTTCACTGGAACCCTTTTGGAGTCTGAACAAACACTAGTGTTACGCGGGATGTGCCCCTAGATTTTGGCGACGTCCCGCATGTCCTGGATGCTTCAAGGACTTAGGGACTTAGAGGACGCACCCTATTTTTACGCTGAAGGCGTTTTCCCAGTTAGAATAACGTTGCTGCTGCTGACAGGTGCCATACATCCAACGGTGGGGATCGCTTATGTTAATTTCCTTACATGGTCTTTGAAGAAATCAATCTCAACCATCTGTTGATAACCTAGTAGTATTGGGCCCATTTATGCAACCTGCCATCAATGCCAGCACACTCCACATACTCAAATACTTGACTAGTTCCGCAAAAACTTATGCCAATTCAGTTCAGGTCTATTTCCACTTTAGAGTCGTTGCAGCTGTCCACATATTGGTTTTTGAGATTATGTCAGCATCTGGCGGTATTTGTGCGCTGAGAATGCAAATTATATTGAAAGATAAATGTCAAGCTGGATCAATGCCTATCCACATCCAAGCACAAGCTGACAGTTGGTCACATGCAAGTGATAAGTCCTAATAAAAATAGACCATTGAAGAATAAGCTCCTTCTCGTGGGCCAAGCCCCTAAGTAGGTCAAAAATATATCAATCTCAAGCCTCTTAAGATTAGTTCTAGGCAAAGTATATTGAAAAATAAACTACCTTCTGTGAAAACCGGGAGGCAATGACTATATTGAAGAATAAACTTCCTTCTGGGCCAAGTCTGGATGTTGGTCACGGATACCTAAATGCCACTCTAGTTTGGCTCTCTACAGTAGTGTAATTACATTTCATTGCTTCAAATGAATTACCTTTGGGTCTGAGTGGAGGATTTTGCCACAAATAGGTCGATTGCTACATTAAAAACATGAACATAGTATATAGTTCTTTTTCTAACCAGCTTATAGTCCTTTCCTTTGTAATTTTTGATATAAATGATGGGATACAAAGATGGAAAATATGTTGAATATGAATTTATTGAATGATTTGGACTTCAAATGTCGAAAGAAGATGAATATTAATAACCTAATATTGAAGAGCCAAACATTTTCTTGAGAGATAAAAGTAATTTTTAAGTAACTTCTAAATTTAGTAAACTATTTTTTTAAAGTAATGAATTAGTTTAATGTGTGGATTTGTATTTTTATGCGAAGGCATTCCAAATTGGATTGGAGGATGTTGAATCTCCATGCATCAATGACATATTAATATTTTATTGCCTTGTTTATTAAGACATGATGCGACCATCTGATCATTGATTACACGCGCAAGTTTCGCGAGCCACCTACAGGAATGCCCCATGCAGAAAGTCTTAGGGTTTTCAACTTGTTTTAATGGCCCTCGACGAATGGCCATATCTGCTCCCCATAGATCTGCCATCCATCTCATCGCCACCGAATCATACATCACCTTGCAAATTTATTTATGCATGTTGCTCCTTTGTCAACCACTTATTATATTTCTTTTTTAACTGTGATTTCACTTGTTAGCATTTGAGTGCTTGTCTTGCTAGCTAGCTATCAATTTATTTATTTATTTTTAACTGCCACATAATTTGTTTATGTTTGAGTGGTAGGTAAGTATTATTGGTAAGCATGTCTCCAACATGGAAATGGGCCTCTAACATGGAAATGGAATGTTGAGCACAGCTCCTCCCTCGGGTGTTGAATGGATTTGAAATATCATAACACGTGCATGGCAAGCAAAATGTTTTTATGCTTGGGAGGGTTTCCAAATTGGATTGGAGGGTGTTACATCCGGCAACCTTTGTGTGTCAACAACATATTAACATTTTATTGCGTTGTTTATTAATTTCTTTTAAATGTGGTTGCAGGCCAACCTCACAGAATATTGACATTGTTTCACCAAATGCCCACGTCGTCCCCTTTCGACATTCTTCGCAGCCTAATACCACGACATTTTGCCAACTAATGACATCAAAACAGGTCGTGGAAGTTTGCTTGTTATTATTATGGAAAGTGTCAAGGCGCTGAACTGGAAGGATTGAGGATTGGTTGGGGATTGAATTCAAGTGGGCGGCCCCCATACCACATGACCTAATAATCAATTTAATGCATTCATCATTCACCTATGGACTATTGACATGGAAATAGATCTTCGTAAGTCTCGGTGATTTATTGATCCAAATCAGGTCTAGAGAATCCACGACCATTCACTTTAATAAATATTTAGATGCGGAAATGGAAAGACATGCATCATGCACGGATCCATGAGTCATACCATTACCTGTTGGGTGTGGCCTCATAGACTATTCTTATTTCTATCCTCATCTCTTCCGACCATGCTTCTCCGATTTGCAAGTTCAAACTCCATCTCTCATCCCCAAAATATTGCAATGAATGGACCCACTATAGTGTATTATTGTTGATGTTGACCTACACACCCAAAAGCCTTTCAAGAAAATAAAAATAAAATTCCTTTGCTTTGGGTATTATTCTTCAATTAAGAAAATGATTATTTATGATGTCCTAAGCTTATTCAACAAGGATTTCATGCCAAGCAAACATTTTTGATTCGATGTACCATAATGGAAAAGGTAAGTCTAATTATTTATTTTAACTAGCAATTGCACTTGAGTGGTGCACTAGAGTTGCCGATAGGGGTAGCATTGAAGAAGTTAAAGGATTGAAGGTGGAACATTGGATGGGGGAAGAGTCATGATGAAGAAGGGGATTGAGGGAGGAAAATTTTTGGGTTGGGGATTCTATTGGAGGAACATAAGCGATCCTCTTTTTTCTTCCGACAAGTCACATATGGACTGCATGCCACTTTTTCTTACCATCGCCACATTGTCTATTTAATGCAATGTTTGTTGAGATTACATTTGTGTTAATAGCCGCTAACTTGAAAAGACCTACTTTTTAATTAGATTTGTATCTTTTAGGGTTACCTGCAATTACCGCATGGGTCATTGTGGTCCCTCAAGTGGCTCGTAAATAGCTTAGATTTGGAATCGGGTTAGACATTTCGAGGCTGGGCAAACAATTATGCTTTCCGGTCGAATGTTGGTGGAGCTCATTCGTAGGATCCTATGGATTTGTATAAGGTCCTCTAACTATCTTGAGGGATAGTATCTACGGTTCATGTTGTTCGTTATGTTATTCCATCTAACCCTTTTCATACTTGCGCCGCCATCTTCCCAAGTGGGCCGAAATGGGAGTTTAGAGAAGGATGTAGGCAACCATTGAAGCTTAATAGAAGGTGAATTTTGTAGATGTTGTCAACGTTGTGGGTGGAAATTCCCCATGTGCCAATATTTTGTTCCATAATTTGCCACTCACTGAAAAATAATAGAGATAAACCCACAATTCACAAATTCTCCATCATACGTAAAGCAAACCATAGGTTGTAAATGCCATCACTTATATATACAAAAAAGATAGGCCAACAACGAATGATCCACAAATAATACTACACAATATTGGTTGAATTTGTAATGGTAACAAGTAATTACACCGATATTCATTTTTCCAAACTAGACCGATGCGAGCAAATTCTAACCACCGAGCAACATAATTATAATCTTCAAACTAGACTAGTCACTATTTATGACCTTGGATGATCTAGAGGATCGAAGGATGATGCAGCGCATGCATAAAAATAATTTTCCTATTTTGCCAATGCCTCTAACATAAATTACGTTGATAGGCATTTCCAAATGGGACTCTCGGTGGTTGTGCCTAACACACATTGAGGAAATGGAAGATTGAGATTTTGTGCTAGTGATCTTTAAAAGATGATGTCATTGAGACTATTGATGAGGGGAACCCTAATCGCTACCTTAATTACTAAAGAGAAATCCCAATCGCAAATGTGCAAGAAATCGACGACACATGGAACCCTTTCTGCAATGACTTGCTCACTTTGCACCCCCTTTCTTTTTTAGACAATTCACAAAAATGGCACATGGTTCATATGTGCATGGTCCTAGGAAAAAGGAGTTGTGTATTGGTTCCCCCATCATTTTCCCCACCCCTAGGATTCTCCTTCCTCAATCCCCGTCTTCATTGCCTCTCCTCTCTCGATGTTTCACTCCCCTCAATTTAACTTATTCGACACATCCCCTTTGGCATTTCCATTGCACATTTCACGTGCGATTGCTAGTTTAAAATCTTTCAAAAGTTTTCTGATGTTTTTACTTCTAAAATGCTGTGTTTTTACAAAGAACATTAAATTATGATCTTGAAAGTACCTTAAATACAACACAGTTTAAATTTCTAAATTTCATTGAATACAATTAAAATATGAATTATTTATATATTATTTTAATAATCCCCTCTTTGTACCCAAAATTTGGGAATTTTTTTCCGTCCGAAAGCCCGTCGATGCCTGCCCCGTTCGAGACTTAGGTAAATATGCTAAACACACTTTTCTATCTTCCGACTTCCCTAACTTTGTTGATGTACATGTTTGCTGCATTTCTCTTCCATACCGACATTCCTTCAATACGGTGCTTGGCTTTGTTGTGTTGTTTCTCCATATCCTATTTTAGTCACCTCTTTGGTTTACGTCCGTATTGATATTTTTTAGATTAAAGAATAGTCATGAGTTGCTATCCAAAGACCTCCCGACATTAACATAGTATTTTAAGCCTCTCCAATCAACTAGAGTGATATTTACAGGTTCGACCGAATCAAGCGATTCGGTTCGAATCGGATTTTTAGAGCCTTATCAAAAATACGATCCGGTTGGCCATATTTTTATGCCTAAAATAATTAAAAACCCCTAAAAACCCCTAAAAACTCTTAAAGTTGAAAAGTTAAAACCGTAACCCTAATCGTTGCATTAAATGGTTATAAAAGCGATAACGAGGTAGATAATTGATAAAAAATAATTGGCGATCGAGTGTCCGAGTCAAGGAGTTTGAAGAAGGCATTTGGAGTCGTGGAGGTGTTTGGCGGAGGTCCGAGTCGTAGAAGCTCGATTGTGTTAGCGCCAAGCAGAGGTCTATGGTAGAAGCACTCTATGTAATCAAGCTCTACCTCGGACCTTCAACGGCCGTGAGCTTCAACAATAATCCCAAAAATACGAGATGCACTCTATCTAATTTAAATATCACGGGCATTGAACAAGGGTTCATAGTCATTATATTAGGGGCGAGATATGAAGACTTGTCCTTAAACAAAAGAGGAAGGGAAGTATGTTGAATTCGATTAACGACTTCGTGAGCTTCAACGATAATCCCGAAATATGAGATGCACTCTATGTAATTCAAATATCACGGGCACTGTAACAAGGGTTCATAGTCATTATATTGGGGGGCGAGATGTGAAGACTTGCCCAGTAACAAAAGAGGAAGGGAAGTATGTTGAATTCGTTAATCGAATTCGAAGCAAATATGAATTGAAGACACTTGCACAACAATAACAACTTCAAAAAAAGCCAAAATCCAAAGCAAGTATGTCACAGATTGGCTCTTTTAGTAGCTCAACTCCTTCATCAACATTTGCCCAAGGAAGTAAAAGTGCACAGGGGATGTCTCAAGGTTCATTGAAATCGTTGTGGAAGCCACAAGAAAAGCATGATGTTGACAAATTGGTGGCTTGGTTTTTTTATGCAAATGCCATCCCTTTCAATGTTGTTCGAAATCCCCATACAAAAGCCATGGTAGAGGGGATTGCGAGTTTTGGGAAAGGTTATACAATGTTGTCTTTTGAAATCCTTAGAATTACTTTGCTAGAATTGGAGAAAATCAGGGTGCATTAGTAAGTGATGGGTGGTTTGATACAAAACGAAGGCCCCTCCTAAACATTCTGACACAATGTCCAAAAGGTGCTATGTTTATCAAATCAATTGATACAAGCAAGGAGGTAAAGACTGCAAATTTCATTTTCAAATGCATTGAATCTGCCATTCTAGAGATTGGAGAAGAATATGTAGTCCAAGTTATTACAGATAATGCAAAAATTGTAAAGCAGCAAGTGAACTTCTTATGGCTAGGTTTCCTCATCTGTTTTGGACCCCATGTGCAACTCATGTTTTAGATCTTTTGCTTGAAGATCTAGCAAAGTTAGAGTGGGTAAATAATGTTGTTAGAGAAGGGAAACAAATTTCCAAATTCATACTTAATCACCGCTTGACCTTGAGTTTGTATCGGTCATTTGCAAAGCATGAACTTCTTTCCCCTGTTGAAACAAGATTTGCATCTAATTTTATCACTTTGCAAAGAGAGGTGGAGGAGAGGACAACTATGAGAAAAGTTGTGGTGAGTGAAGAATGGGCACAATCTAAGCTTTCTAAGGAAAGCCTTGCAAAAGATGTTGAGAGAATCATCTTAGGAAGTTCATTTTGGGAGAGCGCTGAGAAGGCCTTAAAGGTGTTTGAGCCACTTGTCCAACTGTTGAGATTGGTTGATGGCATGAAACCTTGCATTAGCTTTGTGTATGAGGGCATGGAGCAAGCAAAGGAACAAATAAAAAAGTACTTGTAGATGATTTTGAAGTTCAACAAATATGGGACATTGTGGACATACGTTGGGACATGCTACATCGCCCTATCCATGCAGTGGGGTGCTATTTAAATCCTAAGAGGAGGTACAAAGAGGAGGTAAAGAACGGTGTATTGGAAACTATAAACAAAGGTTGGTTCATGATGATGATGAGAAGGCTAAGGTGAGAAGGCAACTCACTATATTCAAGAACCAAGAGGGCATGTTTTCTTGTAAGGAGGCACAAGAAGACATCCACTGCATGGATCCCCATTTATGGTGGCAGACTTATGGTTCTTCTACTTCAGAGCTTCAAAAGCTTGTCGTGCGTATCCACAACCAGTGTGCCAGTGCTTCAACATGCGAAAGAAATTGGAGTACACATGATTTGATCCACACCAACAAGAGGAATCGACTAGGAGCTAAAAAACTCTCAGATCTTGTGTTTGTCCACAGCAATTTGCGTTTGCTTGAGAACAATCTTGCAAAAGAAGATGGCGAGTCTCACTTTGGAGAATCATCCTTTGAAGAAATTCAAGAAATCATTGATAGTGATGATGAACATGGATTAGATGATGGTGCTAGTGCTAGTTTTGATTTTGAAGAAGGCTTTGATGTTGAAGCAGGTTTTGATGTTGCAAATGTTTGAAACTTTTAAGTTTCATTTCAGTGTGGAGCTTAGGCTCGAAACCATGTCTCTCTTTTAATCTTATTAAAATTTCAAACTCTTTTGCATTTCTCAATTCTACAAACTTTAATTTTATGTTTCTTATGATGATGATGATGATGGTAGATGGATACTTTTTGTATGATTTGTCTATATATAATAATATAAGTATATATATTCCGAACTGGATTTTTCCGATTTTTTTCGATAACTTCGGATTTTTTAGCCTTCCGAACTTAATCGGATTTCCAAACCTGGTAACTATGACTAGAGTTCTCTTTAGTTCTTATTCAGCGCAACCCTTTTGGAGTTTGACTAAACACACTTTCCTATCTTTTCACTTCCCTAACTCTGTTGATGGTGGCAGCTACTGTGTTTTCTTTTGTATTGACATCCCTTCAATATATTGTTTGGCTTTGCTGTGTCATTTCTCCTCTTCCCATTTTAGTCACTTCTTTGGTTTCCACCCTTATCATTTAGCTTTCTATAGCAATTTTAATATAATAATCTTCACCCTTTATGCTTTTGTCCATTTCCTTCCCTGCTATCACCGACATCGTACTATATCTAGAATCCCAATCTCTTTTTATAGCCTCTCTTCGAATATCCACGCAATGTTCAACATTGTGTTCGGGATCAGCAGTGCCCAACAACCGAGGGTACCCTTGGCGTCACACACGCTTCATTCCCATGCTACTGGGAGCATGCAGAACGAGTGTAACAGAAGCAAGAGGCTGTTTTATAAGATATTTGTATATAAACATTATTCAAGATATCATATCCCCTCTGAAAAAGATCTCATCCCTCAAAATAAAATCAAAATCTCTCCTAGAAGGCGATATGGAACATTGGGAGGAGTGGGGAGTCTGGTAATGTCGATTTCTCTTTAAAATAGTAGTTGGTAAAAAGCAACACAGCCACAACAAAGGGAAAGGTCTAAAATTTGGACCTTTAACTATTGTTCCCCTGCAGCCCTTCAAAATACAATTACATAACAACCCCTCCGACACACCATTCTCACAGCTGCTGATAGGTCAGTTTCCGAGATTCTCCAAAACCTCTATGGTTTTTTGCAATCAAACCAAGCTTAACACTCTACCTACTCATCTCAATCTTTTAGCTGTCAGAAAAACTGGAACCAGGAAAAGGTGGTCCTTTAGACTTATAAATAATGGCAAGGGATGCACAAAGAATGGGGCAAGCAAATCCATTAACAGAGATCTCAGTCTACAAAATGGAAAGAAGGGAGGGAAAGAAAACCAGCTCCAGCAGAATTCTCAGCAGCCGACAGCAAACATGAAGAATAGTCGGCAAATGCCTATTCGAGTGGATGACGATGAAGTCACTAGCATGGGGCAAGCAAATCCATCAGACTTATAAATAATGGCAAGGGATACACAAAGAATGGGGCAAGCAAATCCATCAACAGAGATCTCAGTCTACAAAATGGAAAGAAGGGAGGGAAAGAAAACCAGCTCCAGCAGAATTCTCAGCAGCCGACAGCAAACATGAAGAATAGTCAGCAAATGCCTACTTGAGTGGATGATGACGAAGTCACTAGCATGAATGAAGACTTATATAAGAAAGGCAACTCTCAGAAGGGCTCTCATTATGTTACTCATCACACCTGGCCACAAAAATGGATTCGACTAAGGTAATGAACTTCACCGCAACCTCTGCAATTTTTTTGCGAAAAAAACCTCCTGTCCCTTCCAAAACATTTCAAGTTGCTTAGGTTCATTCAAGAATAGGTTTAAATCTAAGAATGCATAAACCTCCATCATCACTTAATTCATCTTTCCAAAGACTTGGACTCGGCCCTGATTTTGTTAATATTCATAGCCCTGTTCACTTGGCAACACCTTCCTGCAGTCTTCCACATTACAAGTTACCCCACTATATCCTTGAAGGTTGTGCTTTCGAACTTATCCCTGTTGAAGTCCAAAGAAACATATTGCACTTCAGCCATACCAAGGAAAATTTGTTGTCTCCATCCACTACTTCTACCACTTGCAAACCACAAGAATAGGATCTTTTAAAAGCTATTGCTGAATATTCCTAAAATCTGGGTAGTTGGGTATGGCCCTGCAGGGTCCAAGTACAGGTACGATATGTAGCTTATGGGTACATGCTCCGCACGCCAGGAAATGTCCTGAGTAGATGGTACAATACCCGCCATAAAAACAATTTTTTTCCTTTTTATTTAAAAGCTGTGAGTACTTATTCTAAGTTTGACCAATGAATATCATGACATTTGACATTGAATTATCATTATGTTTTTTGGTTATTTAGCTTATTCTGTTTACTCTGCATATTATATGGTTAATTTGCTTATTTTTAAATATTGTTTATATTTTTTGTACAACTATACCCAAGCCCCCAAAACATTGTTGTACCGGCATACCGGATTCCCATCCTTGTATCCGTCCCCTTACCTGTACCGGCTACCTAGACAGAATGGATACCTTCAGATCTGTTATTCTTCTTGAAAACAAGTTTTTGTAGCATAGCTACCTAAGACTTTGGGATGACAATATTTTGTCCAAAATTTGGGGATGGTGGTGGGACAACGATTAAAATAATATATAAAATTATAAATATTAAAAATATACAAATAAATTTTAAATTTTTTATGAATAGCAGTCTGTGACAGTCCACCATCTGCATTTGTACTTAAAAAGTTTTTGTACATATATCACTCTTGATTCTTATTATGTATTTGTAATACAATACAGTCAGGTTATGGTTAACCAGTAAATGTTTTGATCTATGCCTTATTGCTTTTATCATCTACACAACCTTTCTCTTCATATAGAATTATACATATAGGCTTTGTAAGTTTGTTAAGTGATTGGAGCTTCCAAAGTGAATTTTAATTAGATTTATACATACAAACTTTTTTTTCAAATAGAATGAGTGGCTTCCAAAAACAATCTTACACTACAAGAGTACAATAGGTCCTTCCCAAATTTATTTCATTTTCAAGTTTATTCGAGCCCAATGCAATGGTGCAACTAGATTGAGGCCATCCATTACCAAACATCAAAAAATTTGTGGAGAAGGTGATCAAGTCGTGTGGAACCATTCAATGGGCAAAACTATGTGACAAATTCAAGATAAGCACCTTGAAACATCCCAAAAATCAGAATCATCATCTGAAATAACAATATTAGCTTTATTTTTTATTTTTTTATTTCAAGAAGTTAGTTTTAGAAAAGAAAACAGTAAAATAAAAGATGTTTGGGACATCTAGATGTCCCCAAAAACAGAAAAAAGGGGGATGTTTCTGAAAGTTTTTTTGGCATTTAGGAACATCTCAGAGACATCCCCTTGAAAAATCATGCATAGGAAACATGAGGGGGATGTTTCCCCTGTTCTGCTATCCCCAAAATGTCTAGGATGTCTGTTTTTGTGAGGGTACGCATCCCTAGGTAACATTGGTGTGTAGAATGTGTTTTAAGAAATGTTCCAACAACAATATGAAAATATGTGCATTCATTAAGATGCTGCTGAACAAGGTGCTTAAAACAATGATTTTCAAGCGGGCTTCTGTTGTTTTTTGATGTTTGGTCCATATTTTTCCATAGTTGTTTTTGAGAAGGAAAATAACATGGCTTAGTGGCAGCAATATCTTGTAAAACACATTAAGCAAAACAAAGGTCCTCCATTTCTTTGGTTTAAGAACGAGAAATTATAATGGTATTTGTTGATTTCTTTTCTAAAGGCTTGTTACTTGATTGCTTCTTATGAAACACTCATAAGGGTTCGACTAGTGAATTCCCAAGTGGGCTTCGTAACATCCTTTACCAAAGCCATCTTATGTGGGCAACTTGTCATCAACCATCACCCTTACAAGTTCATCCAAAGATATTAGTATCCACAAAGGGAGATTGGAGACAACTCGAGCTTTCTTGGACCACTTCTGATAATGTCTTGACTATTGGTTTGGTTGTGGAATATCATGACTATGTGTTTTACAAAATGGTTAATTGCTTGCTTGTCAAGTGATGCTTCCATTGTTGATCTAAATTTCTGAAATTCTTAAAGTTTGCAGCTTGTGTTCATAGTGTATAATGGATTGATGTGTTTCTGCATTCATCCGTATAGAAAAATTCACATCCAATGTTTCAAGTCTCACTAGTGGACTCATCATCAGGAAGAAGCATTAGATTGAGAGGAAATGAGGATTCTTGTCATCCTTAAATATGCGATGCAAGGGAAAAATAACATGTGGGGCGATAAGCAATGTTTTTGGTCTATGTTTGATCTTAACTTCTAAAAGTAAATACATAATTAAATTAATTAATGAATATTGTTCCATAACATGCTTGTTCCCCAAGGTTTTGAAGAATTTCTTGGTGGGCTTGTATACCACTTTGATATGGCATGATTCAGGATAGAATTGTCCTAGTCTTTCTTTGATTTGTATAATTACATCGAGAGGTGTTCCTACAGTGGAAGCAAGGATGAGAGAGGTTTTGATGTCTTGCCCGTGAAAGAACCCAGACTGACATTAATTTTGCACATACATTTTTTTGCTAAAAAGGATTTTTTTAACCAATTATTTGAAAAATAAAATAAAATATATATAATAGCATGCATAAGAGGCTAGATTTATAGCTTCAAAATATATTTTTATTTTGGATTTCATCCTTTACCTCCGATTTTTTGTTTTTGTTTTTGCTATGTTACCTGGAAATGCCAATCGAGGCAGCATACCCATGTATTGACGTACTGGGTATTGGTCTTGGTACTTGCCTGAAACATTTCTAAAACTCACCCACCGTACTCAAAATGTACCCGAGACGTTTTTGTACAATTTTAGGCCGTACCTAGGGTGTTTTCTGTATTGTTTCAGCAGTGCTTTTGTTTTTTATACGCCAAGAATAAAAATAAAAACTAGATACTTCTGTTTTTGCAGTACTTTAGGAAAATCTAGATGATATATTCTAGAATCCAGATTATAATTATGTACATATGAAAATCTAAGCATGCTGGATGTTTTGAACTTTCATGAATACAAAGTATTTTAAGTGTGTTTTCTTTTATGGACAAAAATGAGTATCATGTATTTTTTTATAAATATTTATATTTATTAATAATATATTTTGGAAACGTTTTCATGCTGTTTCATACCCAAGGGCTTTTTGAAAATTTGCGTTTTGAACTCACCCATACCCGTTTCCGTTTCCTGGCAACCTAGTGTTTTTGTTTTAGGGTATGGAATATATTGACTTCACTTGAGTATTCATATTTCCATTTAACAAATACAGCTCTAATAGTATAGATTTGGGCATCAATAGAAGAATGAATTACTTTAATAATATGAGTGGGCTGTAGATTAGAAGAGCCGCAGTTTTAGATGTGCTACCATCACAGCTGGTTTTGGAGGATTAAGAGCCAAATACTTCAAAGAAATTGATGTTTATGATGTTGAAACCAATGAATTGTATGTGCTTTTGGAGACGCTGATTTCCATGACTAGGTACAATTTAACAGCTGGTTTTGGAGGATTAAGAGCCAAATACTTCAAAGAAAATGATGTTTATGATGTTGAAACCTATGAATTGTATGTGTTTTCAGAGACGTTGATTTTCATGACTAGGGTACATTGAAAAATTGATTTCTTTTTGTAATCTTTAAGAGAAATATTTGAGGCAAAATGATTAATAGCTATATAAGGTTCTGCCTAATTTTTAATTTATTACTCAAAATGAATTAGTGTTACAACAAATAATAAGGTTTACATGGTGGAAGAAGCCGAAGAAGGTATGGATGATACTACATCATATTGAAGAATGTGTTGTTTCTTGCGGTGAAGATTAAGATGCTACCAATTAGGGGTGCAGACCCACTGTGACGTTCTTCTAACTCACTCTAGCATAAATAGTTTGATTTTAAGCATCAAAACATACTATCGATCAATAAAACTACCATAGGATTAATAGTTTAAATTTGATATAAAAAACAAAGCATAGTTCAATTAAACCACTGCAGCATTGATAGTTCAGATTTAAGAAAACATCTTAAAAACATTTTAATTGAAAAAAATCTGAAATACATAGTCTTTAAAAGGAATGAATATTTAAAATCAGTCAAAGAACAACGGTTTCTGAGTATTCACAGCCATTTGGTAAGAATATTAGGTTAGCAATAAGATAATATAAAATCTTAAAACCAATTTAAAATCTCATTCAATTTTTCTCTCATCATCACAACAATTATCAACTTATCTATAAATTTGTCAACATCATTCTAATATGTATCATTCCAATAAAGTAGTACTGAATAGTTTTTAGTTTTTCTTAAATTTTTTCAATTCATAGCTATTAGTTAAAGATAATAATAACCATTTTGTATCATAATAACAAAATATCACTATAATTAAGTGCCAGAAAACATAGAAATGTTTTACATTTAATGCGTAATCAAATGGATAAATGAGTCACAAAAAGAGATGACTTTTTTTGGGTATACTTAGAGCTGGTTGTCTTAGATCTAGTTGTGTAATCCTCGGATAGCGAGATTGCAGGCAGGACAGATGCAGCTGCAATGGTAGCACATGTTTGGAGTAATCCCTTAAGTAGTTGAGGCTTGAAATTGAAGGATGAATAAGTCGTTGCAAGCATTGTCCCCGAGTGTCACATCGTTAAAATCATCATATATAATGTTGGAACTGTCAAATGACGAATTATTCCATTGCTCTCAAGACTTATGAAGTAGCTACATTTGGGAAATAAGAGAATAAATGGGAGGCTTGGATTATGGTAACTATTTATATAAGACTATTCACATGTTTTCCTCCATCCCTACGCTTAAAAAACAATAATGGGTTGATGTCCATTACTCAAAGTTATTACATATTATCATTAATGTCAAAATATCTTGTAAATTTTCCAACAAACTCCTTCTCATTATGCATGATAACTCAAATGATAACATGAATATGAAAATTGTATTCAATTCTTGCCATTCATTGAGCTCTGCAAGCTATAATATTGCCACAACATTCTCAATGTCAATTAAAATGTAGTTCCCTGTATGCACATGTTAGTTCAAACTTCAAGTAAGGAAAACAAAGAACAAAATAATGAGATTCTAATTTGATGGATATGAAGGTTGCAGAGGTTGAAGGTTTTTTGATGTGTATGGAGTACAAATTAGATCTGAAATACCCTTTAAATGAAGCTAGTGATCATCCAATCTTGCCCAAAATAACTAGCTATTAAACTAGTATTGTTGTAAGTGAGATTGATGACAAAATATGCATTGAATAACTTCAAATAATGAATCCCAAGCTTGTTAGTTTTCTTTGTAAATACCTGCAAATAAAATCATAGATAAACTCAATGCAAAAAGTGTTTCCACTTGGAAAAATTCGCCCCACTATTGCTTATTGAATTAATTAACAAACAAGGCTAATATAACCATTACAACAAGACTTGTCTATTTTTGTATGACAAGTTAAAGACTAATAATAATAATTACAACTCCTACGTGAACTAAAGTCAACTAAAGACGACTAAAAATAGACTCAAGATGACAAACATCATCCACTAATAATATATGGTCAACATGCAAGAAGTCATTATTAGTGTAAGTGACACATGCACACCCATCATGCTGCACACTAGTCAAACTAGGTGCCCCAAACTCTCCCAAAAACTAGAAATGGCTTAAAATACGACTAAATTCAGTCATCTATACTTGGGAATGGTGTCCCATCTCTTGGGGATGAATGGATAATGATTTGAACTTAGTTAAGTGCACATCTAGTGAACTCTGTACTCGGATTAGCACTTCCAATCTAAAAATAAATTTCTAATAATAAAATTTCACACTTAACCAAAAAATCTCTTAATAATAAAAAATACAACTAAAACTAATTTTAACAGTAATTAATTAGGTGCCCATATTGACATCATACTCAACAGGGATCTATTTATAAATTTTTTAAGGGTGAGGATGGTAGAATATTAATTTATTTTTTTGGAGATAGTGTGGGGTTTGCTGGAGATAATGGGGGATCTTTGAAAATGAAGGAGGGAGTTTGAGATATTTGAAAATAGAGAATTTAAATAAATTATTTTATTTGATAATTGAGGTGGGTGAAAATTTTGGAGGATTTAGTGATGAGATGTTTGAAAATGGAAGATTTGAATAGATATTTTATTTTGATGATGGAGGTGGGTAAAGACTTTGGAGGATGGTGGAAGATTTTAATGGAGGATCTTTGAAAACGAAGGATTTGAATAGACTATTTTATTGGTGGTGGAGGTTGGTGAAAATTTTAGAGGATTTGGTGGGAAATCTTTGAAAACAGAGGAGAAAGTGGTATTTGAGGTGGCGAGATAAGGTGGATGAGATAGTGGGATTTGAGGTGGATTATTAAATTACTTTTATGAATAGTTGGTGTAGGATTCAATTAGGTGAGGATATTTGATCAATTAACTAACTAATTAGTCATGGGATTTTATGAGAATAAATGAGAATAAATGAGAGTGAATGATTTAATTGATTAATGAGGTGGTGTAATTAGGGTGTCTACATTTGCCCCTCTTTGGAAGAGTGTTGGGTTAGCAACGCTTTCAAAGAAAGTAGACAAAAGAGATAGATGGAAGGAGATATTGCTAGTGGCGGGGTTGATAGAAATAGATAGGGACATGGAAGTGCTGATCGATGGGCCACTTTTGTAGGTTATGTGATGGGATCGATAGGTTGATTTCATAAGATATATAACATTTGAAAATTTTGATTAACGGGCCTCTTCAACGAGGTTTTGGGAAGGGATTGATGGGTTGCTTTCACAAGGTATATGACTATTTCAAAAGAGATACTTTTATTGGCATATTGGTGGGATGGTTGAGTAAGGAAGGTGTCCTCAAAAACATAAATATGCCATTTGAATGCGGGAAGAAATTGAATGAGTGATTGATGATTGATATGATGCTCCTCGAGAGGGCATGTAGGGATGAAAGACACAAAGGACCTCTCAAAAAAGAGAAAGGGTGAAGATGGAGCTAGACACCACAGGATGCGGATGAGTTTGGGAATGATGTTGTGATGATGTATGGAGGGATAATGAGGATGTGTATATGGTGAGGGTGATGGTATCAAGGATAGAGAATAGATGCTAGAAATGTGATGAAGCATGTTGTGTGGGAGAATGACTAGGAGGGTGCCCCGGTTAGGCAAAGCAATGGTGATGGAAAATCAACCTTGATGTTAGGAGTCAAGAAAGGTGTGGTATTGGATTTGATGATGGAATTTTGGTGCACAATATATACGAGGTAACCAATAAGGCGAAACATTGAGATATAAGTAGAGGAGGGTGGGTGTTGACGCTATATGCAAATGGGTATGGAACAAACCGTATGGAGATGCATGTAGGGGTTGTAGAATTTGGTGACTATACCTTGATGGATGATCTCGATTGTTACACGGGGAGCTTTATGTGCAACCATTAGTGGATGAAGAATGTGTTGGTGATGAGGTTGTGAAGAAATTATGAGGGACAATGAGGAAGAAAATGAGATTTTGTGCAAAGATGAAAAAGATGAACCTATAAAGAGGAAGGCAAAAGTTGGTGAATCAAGTGTAGATTGAGGATGTGGTAGGGAACGAAGAATTGGAATGAAATGTGATTCACATGAGAGTGAAGAAAAATGAGGTCAAAATTTGAGCTAGGAGATGGCAAAGTGAGTGGAGATTGCGTTTGCGTAGATGGAGAAGTAATTTTGGGGTTGGTGGAAGTGTATGCGAGAGAATGTCGGCCGGGTGAGGACCCAAGAACGAGTCCGGGTCTAGGGAAAAGGTATGGTGGATTATTTGGAAAACGACAAGGTGTGGGGGATAAGTTGATGTTAGAGGGAAGTGGAAGAGTGAGTCTTATGGATGTGTGAAAAAGTGTGACAGGTGAGAGGATAAAGGTGTGTAAAAAGGACTTGAGGTAGATTGAGAAGAATATGGGAGGATTGTGACAAGTATGGGGAAAACGATGAAAGATGTGGAAGATACAATGAAGAAATGGGGTCTACACTAAAGGAGATGGGGGTAGAATTGTGGATGTGGAGATGGGGGTTAAAGTGTATGAAAAGGCCAATTGTGCTGGTCTTAGTGAGGAACTCATTGGGGGAGGTGTAAAAATGGGTGAATGGGTGGGAAAAGAAAAGGTTTTGTAAATGAGCAAGGCTAGGGATGTGGCTAAGCAAGGAAGTGGAAATAGGGCAAATGATTGATTATGAAGATGGGGATGAGGAGGATGTTAGCGAAGGGAGAAGGTGAAATGAAGGATGACAATGATGGAATATGGATGTTAATGACTTTGTAGATATCAACAAGGGTAATACTTTAGTAGGGTATGAAAAAGGTAGAACAAGAAGTGAGTGGGGTGATCAATGGTGTTGTGGATAAGGCAATGGCTCTAGAGGCGACAAGGAGGATGATATATAGGAGGAATACCGGTCAAAGGAGTAAAAAAGAGGTGTAGTTGAGGGTGGGTGAAAAAGAGGTTGGTAAAGAGGGTGATGATTAAGTGAGATTGACATGCTTTGAACAGGTGGAGTGGTTGATTGGGTGTTGAGCAAAGTCCGGAGAAGAGATCCGATCATAAAGGGGGTGATGAATGATGTTGTGGAGAAGGTGGTGGCTTTAGGGATGGTTGTGGGAGTTGATATGGGAGGAGGAATGACCAAAGGGGGTAATAAAAGAAGTGGTGGTCGAGGATGCATAGTAAAGGGAGGCATGTCATAAAGAGGATCCTTAAGTGAGATTGATAAGTGGAGTGGTGACTAAGATCGACAAGCTGAATTTGCAAGGGGGAAATATGAGATGCCAACAAAGAGATGATTTTAATGGATGTTTATATGAGGTGATGAGATTAGGTTTTATTGATGGACGAGTGTGGATAAAGGACATGGAAAATACTAGTGCAAGAAAATATGTTGCATATCTTGCATGAAGTCCATATATGTGTTTGAGTATCTTAAGTCTACTATAGCAAATGACAAGATGCAACATGATATGAAAAAAATGATGGCACTTGTAATATGCATGAGGACTTTTGACTTGAAAAGCAACAACACATATAAAATACAAACAAGAACAATCAATGACACAAGAATAAAATAATTTTTATTTTTCTTGTTTACATGAAACCCGATCGGTTAATATAGTTGATGATGATAGCCATGATTTGCCCGAAAGCAATAATGTATGACAATGATGAGTTATTACACTTGTCAAGAATTGATTTTGGGTATGCCTAAGGACAAGATGCTTTTTGTTATTTTGGATCTTTGGGGTTTTTTGAATGCCTTGTCATGCCTTGCCCCAAGCAATGATATATGCAAGGGGTTTGGATTGGGAATGATAAATCCCAGACACAATGGCTCGATTTGTTATCTCTATCAACAATTATTGTGAGGATTTTTGATGTTTTTGATTGTTTTTGGATATTGGATTTATTTGATGATTTTGGGATTTTTGGATGTTCTCTAACTGTTTTTGGACTTCGAGTTTTAGGTTATGTACAAGACAAGTCTAACATCAATGGGTTATGCTACGACATGTCCCTACGATAGTTTGGAGGTATACGAAGATTGTCTGGACATTGTTTCAAACTAGTTTAGTATAGGATCAAGGTCAATCTTAGCTAGATAGGATTGATGGATTGGTGGATGCAAATAGAATGGAGTGGTTGTGCCCCACAAGTGTGGGGTACTTGTCGACAACACGACCTACACATGATGCCATAAACTAGTTTTCATCATGGTACTTATCCAAGGCGCCATAAGCATGGTTTTCACTATTAGATGGTTTTATTTTATTTTATTTTACTTTTTTGATTTTTTTTGGCATCCCATAGCGCCTTAGAGAGGTTTTCACCACATGATGCTGATTGGAAATGCTTGAATTCAGTTAACTCTTATCAATCTTAACAATTTCACCTACCATTTCGACTTTGGAGCCTCGCTTATAGGGATTTTTTGTTTTTCCTTTCGAATAAGACAGTCGCCTTAAGATGCATTTGTTTGCTTGATTTTACAGACCAACAATAGTTCTAAGTAATTTTAATTCACCTTCAAGTTGTGTGAGTGTAGGGGAAGACCGAATTTTGTGTTTATTTGCCCCTCGGAAGGTTTACACCAATAGACTCATCGGTTTCATCATTTTTATTCAATCACAACTCAAGGAGGTTTTCACTATGGGATGTTGATTTTTGATTTCGAGAACTTAGTTTCTTTCCCAAAAATAGGCCGTTGCGTCCATTTTTATTGCAAAATCCTTCTTATGATCCTCGCGGGATACTATTTTGGGATTCGGTGAACTTGGTGATAGCTTCGTCATTCGGAAGAAGTCAATAGGTATGTGCTCTTGTTGGTCCCTCTTGATGTGGTTAGGGTATGGATGGTTAAGTTGGATGGTTAGGATGGTAGTGTCGTGAAAGAGGTTTGTGGTAGCAAGATCCTCGTAGAGGCTACAAGGGGGCCCCGGGTTGATGTCAAAAGAAGGTTCCTTGTTGATAGAAGTGGTATCACAAACGTCATCGTGGAAGTTATCAAAAGGTTTCATCCGATGCCCTAGTGATTTGGATTTGAGTGAACTGGAATGGGTTTGTGGATACCATGTTCATTGATGCCTAGTCCTCCTTTGTAGTTCATGACTTTAAACATCTTGTTGCCGATGGGATATTCAACTGATTTATAACACTATGAAAAGCTATCGTCATATAACCAGAGTCGAAAGAGCTTCTAATTTTCTCGTCTATAAGAAAGCCGCCTTTGACAAAAAGCTCAAAGTGATGAGATTTTAGCTTCTTCTTCTGGTGCGTGTTGGGCCAGTCATGGGTTTTGGGTGAAGGGGATGCTTTGTGACATGCAAGGCATTGTGAAGCTCATATTCTCCACAACCTCACAATGATCTTGAAATTGGATTTGGAAGTTAGGTTGTTGGATGAAGATGGAAGGTCATTTGGATGGACTCGGGATGAAGGGTCATTGGGTTTCAGAGTTAGGAGATGATCCATTGCTCTCGCGAGAGGATTTGATATGTTGCTTCCAACATTTAACAAAATTTGAAGGGTGGGGATCACTCTGGATTATGAGCTCTTGTATCCGAAAGGGGAATTTTACATGTTGATGATAGGTGGATGGGACGACTTGCATGGTGTGGATCCACGGTCCGCCAAGGGGATTTTACACGGGAAGTCTAGATCAATGACACAAAATTGGGGTTTGAGTGTGGCAGGCCCAACTTCAACAAGTGAAAGGGTGATTGCATTTGAAGTTATAGCTCAATATTGTTGTATGCTTTGATTGTGATGATGTGGGAGTCCAACGACTTTTTTGAATGCTATTAATGTCTTATTAGTTTCAATGTAGAAATGTTCAAACCCGACCCGTCTACAAGTACCCGTTTTACTTTAGAGCAGTAATAATAGCTTCAATGTATGGGAATAGGTTGTGGGATGGATTCTCATATAGACACTCTTGTTGGCTAAAGGTGATTTATTGATTGGTGGACACATGCACAACCAAAGCTTGGAATTGTGTGGGGTCAATGGCATTTGGGACTCTTGACTCTTCAAGGGCTTTTGCGAGATGTCCTAGTGAACGGTGGATGTTTTGAGAAGGTCTAAGATGAATATATATGTTGGAGCCTTCTCAAGTTGTTTTAGGAGATTGTATTGGGCCTCGAGAGTAGGCAGAGGAGGTCGCAAGATAATGATTTTAGGACATCAAGTGGTAGTTGCACACACCCGTGTTTTGATTTTGATGGTTCCGATATGGTTTTCGATGGGATGGATACATCCAAAGAGGGATTCATAGGATGGTGAAGCTTTCTTATGGATATGATTGGCATTGTTGGTTTGGGATGATTGACCTTGATCTTGCTTATGATTGGTTCGATCATGTTTGGGAAAGGGGTCTTGTTATATTCTCAATTTTAAGTTATGTGATTTTGGGGTTTCTTGCCCTCCGACCTCAATATTCCCGCGGTCAATTAGGTCTTGAATGTAATTCTTTAGTCTTATATAATAGGTGGTTGAATGCCCTTCGATGCAATGATAATTATAGTATTCATGGTCTTTGTACTAGGTCGGTTTGGGTTTTCTTTCATCAAAGGTATTTTTTTAGGGAAAATGATAATGTTGTCTTTTTAGTTGATGGAAAACAATGACCAATATTTTACCTAGGGGAGTGTATTCTCTTCTTTTGTTTTCTTGTCTAGCTTACCCTAGGAATTGTAAAATGCGGCGTGTTCTATAAGGCTTGAATGCGTTTGGAATTAGTGACTCCATCATTGACACCATTTTTATTCTTGTTCCATAATTTTGGTTTGTCAATTGATTTGTTGTCTTAGTTTTGGTCTTTGTTGTAAAGTCTAATTAATCCCGTACTAATAAGGGCCTTTTTGATATGTGTCCCTTTTTGATAACCTCCTTGAAAGTGTTAACACAATGTGTTTGGAGAGGTCAAGGCTATCTCTTGGTTTAAATTAGGGACGAAGATACTTGTTTTTCCGGGATTGAGCATGGAAAGTGATTAGCTTGCCTTTGTCATTGTTGCAGAGAACAAAGTGAAGCTTTCGTGATTATGTTGTTTGGTGTTGACTAGGTCTAACATAGTGATGTTTGTGTCAATATTGAAAGAAAACAAATTTCTCGAGATAAGTTGAAGAAAGTAGTGACATGCCGTTTTGGTAGATGTAAAAACCATTCTAATGCTTGCCCCCTAGGCTTCTCGAGAAGAGGTTGATTAAGTAGATGACATCGTATGCAACCTCTTGACATGCCATAAAAAATTCTTTAGCATGCTCTTGAGGGTCAACCGTTCTTTTAACTTTCTCAAATTTTGGAGGTTCAAAGTAAGGGGAGAGGGGGCTCAGTAACATCTCCTAATCAAGGGGATAAGGACATAGCTCCTCGAATTTGTATCTCGTCATGGTTGTGTTCTTGCTTGTAATCCTTCAAGGGCATCCTTCATAGTTTTCCATTCTTGGGCAAAAGGTTTGCCTTGGGTTGGTGATGTAGGTGGTGAAAAAATAGGGATTTATTGGGCTTAGGGCGCGATTGGTGGATATTTAATTTCGTTGTGAGGGTTTTGACTGTTCGGGATCAATGTTGGAGGCCAAGTTGGGCAATTGGTGACTCAATTGTTGGATTTGTTCTTGTATGACCCGGTTGTGATTGTGAGGAGAATGTTGTTGATTTTTGATTTTTCTTTCTTATCGTGGTTTGTTTTGATCTTGGGGATTTAAGGATCTATTATCATTGGTAGATTCATGATTTGGTTTGATTGGATTATGGGGATTGCTCGAGGAGGCGGAGGAATCCTTGCTACCAATCATATTACATAGGTTTTCGGGCTTGAAGTCCATGGGTAGCTTGGTGCCTATTTCTATGAGCGTAAGGATGACTTCATCTTTATTCTAATATCTAAATTGCTCGATTTGAACACATTTTGATTTTGTGAATAACTCACAATCATCAGTGGATTCACTAAGATCTACCGGACTATCATCATCATTATTTTGATTATTGGTATAGGAAACGTGGTTGATTCTTATAGCATCCTGGTTTTGTTTTGTTTGTCGCCTTGTTATAGGTGTCATTGCTGATTGCTTGGTAAGACTTTGATTAAGACAAGGATGACTTGATCAAGATGAGGATGACTTCAAACTTTTAGGATTTGTTAAATGGTTTTGATGTTTTAAACATGTAATGCAAGTGCTGATGCAAGTATGTTGTGAGGTGGATGGTTTGACTCTTATAAATCCAATATGATGTGTTTTTTCGATATACTGGTAAGCCGATATCCCAAGCCTCTTGATATACACGCCCTTTCGATATACTTGTTAGTACGTGGAAAAAGCTCGCCCTTTCGATATATGCAACTGTACGTGAGAGGTATTAATGCACATGAGAGCATGATGGTATGTTGTACTTAAACAATACGTGAAAGGGACTTGTCAGATCAATGGCTCCTGTTTACAAGGAATCTGTTCTGCGTAAGCCAGTGGTGTTCAGATTGTCGGGGTTTATGCCTAACAAACTTGACGATGGGAAAATGAGAGGGATGGAAATGTATTCGTATCTTTATAACTCTGACAATTTATAGGGACGATGCCACAAATGTTGTTGTTATGGCTATGTTAGACAATAAGTGCACTAGTTCAACATGATGGTTTTACCCATAAGCATGACCTGAGGCACTGTAAATACCGAACACCGTGATGTAGCCTAAGGTTTTATGATGTGCATAACGTGGATGTAAAAGATCGTGGCTATTTCTGAGTACCAAGATCAGCTGAAGGCGTGAGGGAAGAGCATATGTAACACACGACCTATACAAGTGTAGTATATACAATAACAAATGAACAAATATCAGAATCTGCTTTTGATTCTCAAGATCGCTAATATCAAATGTAAGCAAATAACAAAAATAAATGCTTTATGTGATTGAGCATGCAAGTTCGTTGACCAATAACGCAACAAAAAAAGTTGGATGCTAAAAAAATGATTAGATCAATGAAGCGTTTCACTGTGTCTTCATGAAACGAACATGCACCAAACAAGTTGATAGTCTGATTGGTTTTCGTCTTCAACATGCGATTACAATATTGCAAAAAGGATTAGTAGTTTATAAAAAAGCAGCAAACAAGACCCTGCAAGTTAGCACAAACGGATAAGAAATGTAAAAAAACTGTTTTTGATTCTCAAGATCACCTTGTGGCGCTTGAGAAGAGTATACACAGTGTAAGACATGCACAAATAAACAAATGGAAGCAAATAACAAGTTTAATTACTTAGATGTTAGTGTAGAATTGTACGAAATGTGGGGTAGGAATGCTACTAATGTGATCAGAAACGCTGAATTTGCAGTTTTTGCTGAACTACCACTACTCTTAAGTAAAACTGATGAATTTGTAGATTTGGTAGTACCGCCACTACTGTAAGTGAAACTGTTGAATTTGCAGATTTGGCAGAACTGCCACTACTATAATAAAAACCATTGAATGTGCATAGAATATTTGAAAATGCAAACCTAGACAGCCAGAACATAATCGCTACAAGTGTGCACAGAATCGTTGAACCTACAAGAAGTTAAGAACTCAACAGCCACAAAATCTACAAAAACATAAGAAAACTCAAGGAGAAATTAGAAAAGATGTGCCAAATGTATACACACATTAGTTCAACCTTGAAATAAGGAAAATCAAAGAACAAAATAATGAGATCCTAATATGAACTAAACTATTGTACCTCCGATTGGGCAGAGAGAAAAAACTATTCCAATAGCAATTGAAATCCTTGTGTCATGGATTTGCCCTTGATGTATGTAGATTCTCAAAGTTTGGATCGTGCAAGGTAGTTTGCAGTTTCGCTTGAATGCTCAAGAGGATAAGTGGATACTGGATATTATAGAGGATTGACGAATGATTTGAGAGATAAACTCATAGAATAACGATAATGTTCAATTGCTTGATGGAAATGAAAGATGGAGGGATCAATTTATAGATTTTCAAGGGCGAGAATGGTAGAATATTAAATTAATTGTTTGGAGGTAGTGGAGGATTTGGTGGAAATAATTGAGGATCTTTCAAAATGGAGGGAGTGGAGGAAATTTGAAAATAAAGGATTTGAATGAATTATTTTAGATGATTATGGAGGTGGGTGAAAACTTTGGATGATGTACTGGAGGATCTTTGAAAATGGAGGAGTTGAATGATTTATTTTATTTAGATCATGGATGTGGGCGAAGACTTTGGAGGATGGTGGAGGATTTTTTTAAAATGGAGGGATTTGAATGAATTATTTTATATGATTATGGAGGTGGGTAAAAACTTTGGAGGATGTACAAGAGGATCTTTGAAAATGGAGGATTTAAATGAATTAATTTATTTAGATCATGGATGTAGGTGAAGACTTTGGAGGATGGTGGAGGATTTTTTAAAAATGAAGGGACTTGAATGGATTATGTTATTCGATGGTGGAGGTTAGTGAAATTTTTGGAGGATTTGATGGAGAATCTTTGAAAATAGAGGAGAAAGTGGGATTTGAAGTGGCAGATAAGGTGGACGAGATAGTGGGATTTGTGGTGGAGGATGAGGTGGATTATGAAATTATTTTTATCAATAGTTGCTGTAGGATTTGATTAGGTGAGGATATGATTAGTTCATTAATATTGATTAATTAGCTAATTAATTGGTTATGGGATTTTATAGGATTAAATGGGAGTGAATGATTTAATTGATTAATGAGGTGGTGTAATTAGGGTGTCTACTGTACCAATGCATCAATTAGACATCAAAATGATTAACTTCATGCAGAGTTATTAGTTTTTAGGATGAAATTGTCATGTTAACCTAAACAATATTTAGATAAAAACATGTCTTATAAATGGATTTTTAGGGTAATGTTCCATAATAACATCATTAAATATAATGTTTTCCTGTGTCTTATATTTCCTACCTACGTTTAGCCTTTCTCTATTAACTAAACCAAACTAAACCTGTTTTCTTTAAGAATATTATTCAAGGCAATTTACTTAATACAAATTTCATTATATGAATTTGTTATTTTGTGTGATGTGCATGACATATTTTGATTAATATTAAATAAATCTTTTTATTTCCATATTATCTTTTGTATATTGCACATTTGGATGGCTTTCTTATCTTATAGTATCATTTAATGTCACATATATTACACAATTAAATTGTAATGAAATGTTTCATATTATATGTTAATGTAAAGTGCAACAGCTGTGGCTGCTACTAGCATACCTATCTTAAATAAATCTTTGTAGAAGATACTAGGAGGTATCATTCTCAAGGTGTTTGCTCTTCATATGCTTCAAATTGAATGTAGGTGCCTTGAGAAAGATATCTCTTGACGTCTTTTACATTGATTTTTCCGAGATTGGTATGCTAGTTTGATAGCCTTTGTAGCTCACGATTGATTGTACTGCATTAAATTTGATAGTGAGATAGACCAAAGCTTTTTTTCTGTTGTTTTATATCTGGTTGCATGTTTTCTTTCTTTATCGTGCAAAGAATTCAACACACTCATGGACTTCATCATTCCAACAGTCCATCCATCTGGAATTTCCTTTGAGTCATAAGACCAAACTCAAAATAACTAGCGGTAGCGCTCCCCCAATGGGTCGAGCACATGTGCTATATCTAGATAGTCCTGTTGAGTGCTGTCTGGGAAAAGAGGAGGCATATATAGATATTGGGGGAGTAGATAGAAGTTGAGGATGGGACATTCAATTTCTTGATGGACCAGGGTCAACATTGAATTGTTGTATACATTCTAGGTGGCATATGTCAGTGACATTTGACTGAAGAGCGATCTTTTCACTTTGGTTTTGTCTTCACTGCAGAGGATAGGAAAATGCAATGTTGTTGCAGTCTGAGATGGTTCTTCCTCATCTATTGAATAAGACAGACATCTTGTTGTTATCATTTGTCATGAAACAGGACATACTTCATTCATAATAGACAAATGATGGATGGGGAAGTTGATCAAGAAGTGTTTCCATTTGCATTCAATATGTCTTCAAATTTATTTCTCAAGTATTTCCTAATGTATTTGTCATTTTTCAAAAGTCTGTGACACCTTGCATATAAATGAAATTATGTTGATGTGTTGACCTTCATCTATGCATAAGTCTCCATTGATATGTTCATTTTTTATTAAGGGAGTTCTGTAGATATGGAGATGGCAATGCAGTCAACATCAATATGATTATAGCATTGACATGCGGAGAAGAGTGGCACCCTCCAATGAACCTACCTTCTTATCAAATCTGTAATACATATTTGAGTTCAGGTCATTAGGTATAAAAAATGAGCAATCACATCAAGAGCACACTGGTTGATCACTTCATGATAAAGTATTTAAAGTAGTGATACACAAGAAGGTTTTAATTCCCTACACATTATGAGGCAATTTACATAAAAATAATGTGATGTTTTAACAATTTTCTACCCCAATGCACTTCATTGGAAATATGTGAATTATTATGTTAATACGTGGGGTTCAAAATATTTTGTTTTTAAATGTTTAAACCAAAAGCTTGCAGACTTGGATGAAATCTGTGTTAAATTGACCATACCATTTTATCAGTTATTAGAATTTGCTGTGAATCTGATAAATGCACACCTCCATGGCAATAGGGTCCTCAGCCATTATAACAACTAGCAGCTGTCCATGAGTTGCAAGGTATGCTGGTATGGATGTCAAAGTAATTTTTGTTTTTTTGATATGTTAAATTATTGCTTAATGTAAGAAGTTTCTTTTTCCTGTAATGTACACAGTGAAGAGTGATGTTTTGTTATGAATGTATTAGAAAAATTGTCGACAACAATTTTACGAGAATTTTGTTTAAACTTTATATTTATTTAAATATAATGGAAGATGTTTTGAACTGACTCTGCCCTCCTCTTCTTTTCTGATGTTTATTTGCAAAGTAAAGGAACATATAATATGAGCTACAGACAGATTCAAGTTTTCAGCAAGTCTCAAAGCAATCAGGGAAGAATTATCGAATAATGCACACAAGTAGAGAGTACATAAAGATAGTATAGAAGTAAAGGCTAGCATGGTTGAAAAACAAAGTTCTATCAATTTGTAATGAAAGCAATATAATGCACTCAAAGGACCCAAACTTTCAAAGACAGAAATCTCCAAAAACTAAACAGGCAAAAATTCAATAATTGTAATCTGTTATTATTTGTATGTCACATGGAGTTTCTGTTTGGTATGAGGTTTATGCTTCAATAGGCCATTCTCAAACCAAATGCCATATGCTTGCTTATATTTTTGTTACTGAAACAAATTTGTATCATACCAAGAAGCATAACTTAAGGCCTGTGTACGGAGGCCAAGATGATTTTCTCTTCTCTACTCTGGCATTCGAAACCTTTGCTGATCAACTCCAACAAGGATGTCTTTTTCTTAATTCCCACAATCCTGGAATCCCCTCATGGGTACTTACTACAATTGTGGGAAAGGGGTCCCACTTTTTCATATAGCAAGTTGGCACCACTGGGACTCATAAGTGGGTTGCATTGCTTCCAATAGACCCTTGTACCAATCGTTCTACATCTCACCGATAACTCCGTCATGGATATTTATGCTGTATATTTATTTTAATTTTTTCCCAATCTCTATTTAGATGTGTGGAATATTAGAATTCTACGACATCTCTTTCTGCCCTAGGTTGAACTCTCATGGTGGGACAATCATGGACTACAAACAAAAAAAGGACATAAGCTCCTCGTTTGAGATACAAGTTTTTGCTCTAAGATTTAAATCAACAAATGTCCCCAAAGATTGCAAAATTGAATAGAGAAGCAATATTGTTAGAGAAACTAGATAATGGATGTTCTCCAAAATTTTGTTTTTGATATATGCGTCCAAATGTCACTCTGAATGGATGAATGAGAAATGATGGGGTTATTTGAAACAATAGTCTTTCACCTTTTAACATGCGCATGCATACATATGTACTATGATTTTGAGAATGGCATACCTATAACCACACTCATACCTGGTAAATTATGCAGACAAAACAGAGGTAGGGTTTCTCCATAGAGAATGCCTCGAATGAATTATAAGAAATATCAAAATTTTAATAGTACTTATCAGAGAAGATTGAGTTCATAGATATAAACTTTTCCTCAATATATTGACATAGTCAGATTGCAAGCATCTCTTGATTATCAATATCTTGCAGTGTCAATTGTATTTTGTCTCTAGCATAAGCATTTGTAGGTTCTGATGGTGTATGGGAGCATCTGTACTAATGCAATTTTCTAATAATTTATTATTAGTGGCCAAGTACAAACCAATGTTTTAAAACCGGCCGAACCAGAACCGGAACCGGCCGGTTCGACCGGTTCAACATATTTAGACATGAACCGGTTAAAAAACCGGACCGTTCGATCGGTTTGGTACTGAACCGGCCGGTTTAGTACCAAACCGGTCGAACTGGTCCGGTTTCATCCTGAACCGGTCGAGTCAGGATTTTTTCCTTTTTGGCATTTCTTTCCTTTTTTGGATTTTTGGTGATAGAATAAAATTTGCCATTTTTGGAAAGGGTCCGGGAAGATGTAGCAGCAAAAACTTGCATGTGCCATAACTTTCATTCTGTGGCTCTGTTTCAGGTGCTGTTTTTTTCTAAAAGTGTATATTTTCTCGAGCTCTACGCATTGATGGCAATATTTTTCTTATTTTCATAAAATCCATTTTTGCACCTTTTTGGACCAAACAACTTCTTGCAATCTTCTGAAAGAATCATGAGCTTTGATCGCCTGTAGACAGATTAGTAATTAAAAATACTGGATAGCTTTCCAAAACTCGGCGAGTACTCGCCAAAACTCGGCGAGTATTCTCCCGTGCTCGGACTAATCGTCCCACCTGCCAGCTTGGTCACAACCTGCTTATTCAAATGTTGACTTCACATATCAACAGATGCGTAGGTTTTTTTTTGCTATTTTAAGAGTTTTTTTGTGTTTACACTCCAATTTGCGCATCCTCAGACACAAGACTGAATGCTATCGTAAAGGTCCCAACAAAAAGAAAGCATTAATAGCAATGAAAGAAAATGCTGCAAATACACGGTTTTGGCTGCAAATTTATTTTTTTAAAGAAATTTGAGTATTTTTTAAGTTGCCAAGTATTCCTGAGTATTGGCCGAATATTGCAGAGTTTTTGCCAAGTTTTTTTTTGGGGTCTGCCGAGTATTTACCGAATGCGAGTATTCCAACTATGGTACTATATACATGAGCAAACTATGCATATTTTGTGTGTAATTGTTGGAATCATGGTTTCTAATCTTTCAAATATATTGTTTTCTTTAAAAATGTAATTTTTATGTGTTTTTTAGTAAACCGGTTCATAGAGTTTGAACCGGTCCGGTTCCGGTTCTGGTCCGGTCCAACCCTTGACCAGTTCCGATTTTTAAAACATAGTTACAAACAATGATGCCTTCCTCATTTGAGCATGAACATTTAACAATATGAACATCAATATTTTAATTGCAGAACGACCACTGATATAAAACAACACAATATCATCTCATTTAAAGTGCCTTGATTTGCATCTCCAACTTGAGGAAGGCATTGGAAGCACTCAAATTGGTGAAGGCCTCTACAAGAAGACCTGGGCATTGTTCGCAAGTCCCTCAGAGAACATTGGAATGATACTTTCCAAGCAGTCAACACCATCAAGTTGAAAGAAGAGGCAGCAGGCATTGACATCTCTGAGTTATGACGGGCATTGACTAGTGTTTTGGGTTGATAGGAGCATCCACAACTGTATTTGCATGGGAGCGAGGGTGTCTTTTATTGCTGTGGTTCCATGTTATCTGTGTGGGAACCGATACAAGGCTACATCACTCATTGGGCAAGTCATTAATGCATAGCAATGTAAATACAGCTGTGTTTGCATGGGAGTGAGGGTGTCTTTTATTGTTGTGGTTCCATGTTATCTGTTTGGGAATTGATACAAGGCCACATCACTCATTGGGCAAGTCATTAATGCATGGCAATGTAAACACAGTTTATTGTATCAGTATCCTTCTGTTCTGCAAGATACCAGTATGGAATATAAGCACTGATATTCTTCAAGATACCGGCGTGATTTCTCACAAAAAAACTATTCTCTCCATCTTTGGGCTTCATCTTGTGTTATCCACCACTACCTGTACACACATATCAGTGCAGGGACAAGGGTAAAATGGGACATTATTACTTTTGAATTTATTCAAGAGGCTTTTAGATCAAATGTTTGTCAGTGTTTAGACTGCAGTACACAAGGGATGAAATGCTTGATAGGAATATATACATTTATTGGGGCAAATTTTACTGATTTAAAATGGACCTGGTGGATAAGTGCTTCTGACAAAAACCTGATCCTCCCGCTCACCCCTGGATTATTCATCTTCTCGAATTGTTCTCCATCTTCTGTTTCAGCATATCACTGGTAGATGCGAGTGACATTGGTGTGATCACCTTGGAATTTATGCATCTGACCTATTCACAAAGTGTTTCAGTGTTACACTTATTTACATTAGGGCTGAAATGCTCGATAAAAATGTACTACCTTTGAATTTATACAAGAGACCTGTTCATGAAGTATTTGTGTTACACTGCAGTACACAAGGGCTGAGATACTTAATGAAAAGTGTATTCTCTTATAAGAGTGAAATTGCTGTTACAGATCTAAAATTAATCCGGTACTTGTGCCCATGGAAATTCTGTTTTCCATCTATATAGTGGGTGTTGTAGTAGCTGTATGTTATGTTCTATGTCTACTTCATGCTTTAGAAAATCATAGCATTTTTATCTTTTTCATTCTATGAAGTTGCATAGATGTTGCATAGATGTTGCAGGAAAAATTATTTCCTTGTGTGATAGTGCTGTTTCATAGAAATTTCTCCCTATATGTTCTTTGTATAAATTTGGTTCTAGTTAGTCAAGCGTTTCTTACGTTTGAAGATTTGGTAAGAAATGTATGTGTTCTATATCTAGTTATCTAATTTTTATCTATATGTTTTTTGCTGATTTATTTGGTCTTGCATTGTGTTTGTGTCTACGATTTTATTTAGGACCCACTGTTGATCTATGTTAGGGTCATACTCTCTGCACCTTTTTATTTCAACTGCTTGAACTCATAGCTATTTATGGATGTGCATGGCAGGTTGAGGGAACAATGAACGTTTCAACAACTCGCAAGACTCGGGATCCTTACATTATTGTCAAAGCCCGTGACCTTATAAAACTTTTGTCGAGGAGTGTACCTGCACCGCAAGTAGGTTTTCTATATAAGGTAGCCTTGACATAATTTTATCTTCTGTGATGTTAGAGACAGAAATATTGCACTAGAAGCTCTTAATTTAACCTTACTGTTCTTGGAATTTTACTTTTGTTGGCAAATTCAAAAATTTATTGTTGGCATGTAATAGGCAGATATTTAGCATATTAAAATTAGGTAATTCTTGAATTGTATCAATAAGAGTAATATTGTCATAATTGTTGTAAATTTCATGAAGCTCAGTGTACTGAGATTCGAGTTGTTGTGGCCTGTCAGGCAATTAAGGTGCTAGACGATGAGATGCAGTGTGATGTTATCAAAATTGGCAACATCATCCGAAATAAGGTAAAAGCATTTTTCATCTTTGGTTGTTTTACATGGTTTTGAATTATGGGTAGCTTTATGTTTTTAGTATGTTGGAAATAGTACTGCTCGTAGATGATCTTTGGATGTTTATGGACATCTACTATCTGTCATACCCAGTGTTTTTACATATTGGTTCATAAAATTGCTTGTATCATGTGGCACTGTATTCTAATTATTGCAATAAATAGCTACTGTTTCTGCTTGTGCATGAACTAACCAAGCTGAGCTTAGCTTGCCTGATCTCATTATCACCTTGCTAAGTTATCCTAAACTTCTTTTTTAAAACTCGCAGGGATCTTTGCTTTTGTATTGCCCTAATCTACGCAATGAGATTATTTGTTTGTAATATAAATTGCTGTTTGTTAAATCAGAGATGATGCAATTAGTAAATCTGTATGGACTATTGTGTCAATATGGAAATATAGCTCGATAAAGCCTTTGCCTAATGTAGCTTATGGGTCTGGGTTGGCCTTACTTCAATTAATAATTAATAAAGTTTTCTCAGGGAATCCACTATATCTCGAGATATTCAATTATTAAAGCTTTCTGAAAGTGTATGCTATATCTCTAGTTCTTGATAGTTTCTGTCATACATGTCCATCATACTAGGTAGCTGGTACGTACCCTGCAGGGTACGGGTACGTGTATGGTATGTATCTGGTATGTGGTATGGGTATGGTATGCCCTGGGTACGTCCAGCAGTACCAGGGTACGTCTGGGTACTTCCTGATTCAATTATTAATTTTTTTAATTTTTAATTTTTTTTTTTTTTTACTTTTTTGTAGGAATTTTTTTTTTTTTTTTTGGGGTCAATAAAGGTCAATAGATGGGATTACGTAAATGATTCAACTCTGGTAAAACTTCACAGAAGTACCTAAAACAATGGCTGAAACTGCAACAGTTGAGATGCGTTTGGGTAATGTAGGATCAAAAAACACAGTGGCAGCATCTCCACTAGCAAGTAAGACTAATGCAGGAATAATAAGAGAAACCCCAAAGGAATCTGAACTGCCAGATTTGAAGGGAGCTGATAATAGCCAGAATTCCAGTCCAGTTATGTGATTTGTTATTATTTATGTTAATAATTGGACATTGTAACATTTGGAGTTTGAACAATGTACTTGTTCGAAGTTCAATCAATGAATATCATGACAAAATGCATTGAATTATTAATACGTTATTTGGCTATTTCACTTAATTAATAATTTGTTTACTCTATTCATGTATAAGGCTGAATTTTTGCTTATTTGGCTATATTTTTAATATTTTATATGTATATTGTACTGCCGTACCCAAGTGCCGTACCGGGCCCCAAAAAATTGCCGTATCAGCATACCGGATCCCCGTACCTGTACCTGTACCATACCCCTGTACCGGCTACCTAGCCATCATTTATTAATGCAGGAATATCTGGGTACTCGGGCTATCATGTATCAACCAAAATTAGTTAAGAGTTTTTGTGTTTAGGGTGTATTGCACAAGCCTATTGTGCAAGCCACACAAGCCTATTGAGGCCTCACAAGCATATGCGGAAGCCGCAGAAGCCTAAGGGAATCTGGAGAATACTACGAGCAAGTTTTGAGGCTGGAAGTACAATCTGAAGCTGTGAAGTACTATTTGAAGCTGCAGAACATTACAAGTCCATTTGGAAGCTGCAAAATACTGAAGGGTGCTGTTTGAAGCTGTGTAAGTTTTGGAGAAGCCGTCCGAGTCTTGTGATTGGTTCTTTGGGCCTTATCTTCATAATATTCCATGATTGTAGGATTTTAGTCACTAAGTTCAATGTAGCATTGGGTGGCTTGCATGCCTATATAAACAAAGCCCAATTCTGTTAGGGAGGTCGCTTTTTGGAGTAGCTCAATTGAGATTTATTAGAGCTCAAGGTGCAATGTGACTTTAAAGCTCAAAGCAGAGTAGTGAATATGTAAGTAGGTTGAGTATGAGGTTTTGCGAGTCTGAATCGTTGGTGATCTTTGTGTGTGCTATTTGATTAATTGAATAAAGCTTGTTGTGTTTCTGCTGTTTATTTCAAATTTGTGTTCATATATCTTTTGTATGTTTTCCGTGCGTAATTCTTAGGGCTGTGTAGTCTAAGGCAGCTCTTCATTGGGCACCCTAATGGCGTTTGTGTAATATATCCGTTGATATTGCTTTTCTCTATGTTTTCATATACTGATAATTTTGGTTTGTGTTATATCAATTAAATTAATTTACCTTTTTGCGTCTCCAATTTTCATACTTCCATATTGAACTCAATTATTGGTTTGCCCAACTATATTTTTCATAACTTTCTGCCTCAATTTCTTTTGTTGATTTTTTTGAGGCATTGATTTCTATATAGAAATGAAATGGCACCTCTACAACCTGAATTATAACCAATTTCAGTAATCTCTTATATATCACAAGAGTTCCTTGATTTTACTTTTCTTTAATTGTAATTTTGTATATTTTCATATACTTACAATTTTGGTCTGTGGTGCCAGTTAAATTCATTTATTTTTTGTGTTTTCATTCTTCATGCCCACATATTGAACATAATTCCTGGTCTGCCCAAACTATATTTTTGATACATTTCTGCTTCAATTTCTTTCGTTGAATTCGATTTAGCCATCGTTTTCTATCTAGAAACGAAATGGTACCTCTGCAATCTGAATTATAAACAAGTTCACTAATCTATTATATACAACAAGAGTTCCCTGACATGATTCTTAAACCATTCAAGGATCAATTTTGTGGTTTTTTGGGGTGCATTGAGGCAGGGATCAATTGTAACCTTACAGAGCCAAGCCCACTTCCATGTTTTCTGTGAGCTCTACCCAAATGCTTACCCCCAATGTTCAAGTTTTGAATGTTATATATTGCCAAATGGATATTGTGATAACAAAGTCAACTTAAATAAAAATAAACCTTGGGAAAAAGGAGTATATTCTCTTAGTGTTATTGCATGTATGGTGGGCTGCATATTTAGAGTACCGGAAAAGTTAAAACTATTACATGTTCAGAAACTCTTATCCAAAGGATATCATTAAATTTATAATCATTATCAACCTTGGGTGTTGGGATAATGCAAAGCATTATGTTACCTCCAAGGATAGCCCCATTGCTGCTCTCATTTGAGACCACTCTCCTCGGGACACCATTGGACTCGGTATCAGTGACTACTCAATGGTTTATAGGTTTATGTACCCTGTTTCGCTGAAGATAATGATGAGATTTTTTTGTTTTGCATCACATGTGGACTTGACTCTTATAGCCGTTGCTATGTACTTTGTTGTTCTTAGGGCTATTGGGTGGTAACCTTTCTTAGTAAACTCAATTATCATTTTATGGTTAAGTGCGTTTTTCTGTTGATGCTTTAAGCCTTTAAGCATTCCCTTCTTTTTCTGTTATAGCTGGATGTACTTTCAAGTCCCATAAACATATTTTAGTCATTCATGGACATATAATATACTTCTATTCTTTCTTTATCCTATAATTCCTATGCATATGTAAAATCTTAGAGTACACCTTTGCCTCCATGATATTTTGGACAACCTGTGTAAGTCAAAGCACTTTGAGTTGGAAGCATCGTTCTTGATGGTAATTGTTTGTCTTGTCATTTCAGAGAAGTTTCCTGTAGTTCTCATTTTATTTATAAAGCAATTGGTTTCAAAATGTAGAGTTTTAGAATTTCCTATGTTGATTTGCTTTTAAAAGGACTTATTTGCCTGCTCAGGAAAGATTTGTTAAACGGCGTCAGCGCCTATTAGGGCCTAATGGTTCAACACTGAAGGTAAAATAATACTCCTAAATTTAGTATGGCTACAGTCTTCCTAGGTTACTCAATTTTACAACAGTGGTAATAATCAGTGGAGAATAAAGTTAGTTTATTGACATGAGAACCTGAGCTAATTTTGTTTTGGATTTTGTTTGTGCTACAGGCTATTGAGCTTTTGACAGGTTGTTATGTTCTTGTTCAGGTGAGAGATCTTTATATTGCTTTCTTGTTTGTGATTTCGTTCTTGTCTTCAACCGGGGTATGTTTTATTTTCCTCTTGATTTCCAATTAAAACTTATCATCCTGAATTTAGTAGGGTTTTCTCTCTCTTGAAATTGATGCTAATGCCATCACTGTGCAGGGGAATACTGTTGCAGCTATGGGATCATTTAAGGGACTGAAACAATTACGCAGAATTGTTGAAGATTGTATACGTAACATACATCCTATTTATCATATCAAGGTAGCATTATCTTGGGGCAGAAAGTGTCTTAAATTTTAATTTAACTATTCGTGTAGATTGTAGAGCTGATTGATATATCTCAAAGTCTAGCCTGACCATTTGGATGGTGGTTTTATGCTATCAGGAACTCATGATAAAGCGGGAACTTGGCAAGAACCCAGATCTTGCAGGGGAGAATTGGGATAGGTTTCTTCCTAAGTTTAAGAAGTGAGAATTTTTGTTTTACCCTTTTCTGCCTTGTAAGTTTATTGGTGGTTATATAGTTTTTACAAAATCATGATGTTGAACTCGAGACACATTTCTATTTTGTAAGTCAAGATGCAAGACGCCTTTATCTTTAGCAACTATGGATTTGTTCTAGTAGTAGTGACAATAATGATATTCATGTTTGCTTTGACCAGGAGAAATGTTAAGCAAAAGAAGGCGAAGCAAAAAGAGAAGAAGCCTTACACACCATTCCCTCCCCTCAACAACCTAGCAAGGTGTGTTAGAAGTGTTACAAAGTAAAAGTACTAGAGTTCATGATCGTTACCGTCCATGCAGTGAATGAGATAGAGTGAAGTAATAAAACAACGCTTCGAGAGAACCAAGAAATCGCAGAGTTTTTCAACCACAGAAAAATGGTTACCAACGATAATGATTGTTTACATGAAAGTAGGCTTATCTTATAGGCTAATTTATTTTTTAAAACATCTAATGTTTCCAACTCCCGATTCCCAATTATTTGTCGGGCTCCTTTTCAGTTTATTTCTATCTATTCTTGGTCTGAATAACTCCGCCAACCCACTTGCATATTAAGTTGACTGATTTATAACTGAATAACTATAATTAACATACTTCTTATATTGGAGATTCTCATCAGATATAGGGCACTAATAAAACTAAATTATGGAAGAATTTCCTAGTTTTGTGTGACCTTTGTTATATGTTGAAGTGCATGCCTGTGCAATAGAAATATATTGAGTTTTGCATCCTATACGAACTACCAAAGTCTCTTCTAGTTGTACTGTGTTTAAGCAAGCATTTTACATTCTTTTGAATACTTTTACACCATATTCAAGTGTGCAAGATCTGTTCACAACCTCTTATATCTAGTGTCTTGATTCTTTTTGCAGATTGACTTGCAACTAGAAAGCGGAGAATACTTCTTGAGTGAAGAAAGAAAAGCTGCAAAGAAGTGGCATGAAAAACAAGAAAAACAATCAGAAAAAACAGCAGAAAACAAGAGAAAGAGGGAGGCTGCATTTGTCCCTCCAAAGGTAGATGTCATTTAATGAGCTTTTTTGTGGAATAATTGCTAATGATGTTAGTGTGATACCTGGTAGCATATTCTTGAAATTGTTTCTAAACACTTTTTCCTCATACAGGAGCCAAACAATTTAAAAGCGTTGCCATTTGATGCCAATAAATCTACCAAAATTTCGAAAGAAGAAATCGAAACTATTACAGTTTCCGTAAAGGTAACTGTAAAAACACCTCATTTCACTGTAAGCTTTTTTTTTGATAGTTCAGCTTTTGCGCCCTGTGTTATATTTGGCCTCTGTGTTAGGTTCTTCGGCCTTTTTATAGATAAATATTTGGAGATCTATTGGGGCCCCAGCTCTTAAATAATTTAAAATACCTCATACAAGGTTGACATCCACATGTTTTACTGTATTTCCATTATAAACTCTCAGCATCTCTGCTCTCTGATCAAGTGAAAAAGCCTTACAAATACCAACCCCTCTTCTTGTAAGATGCAACAAATGTGCATTGGTACTGGTGATGCTGCCATGCTAAGTCTCTAAACATGTATTGCATTTCCATAGTTTACTACCCTCTCTAGACTTGGGGTTTCAAACTATTTGATTCATTGTTGCGATGGCTTTTTATCGAATGGTCTCATGGTGAATACGGCCAACATTTAAGAGGGGCAATTGGTAGCACTACCAACTAAACTACCAGTTGGTGTTGCCACTACATTTTGCCTCACTTCTTTGCCCCCTCCCAATAATGTCATCACCAACACTTCCACCTATCTCAACCCTCTCCTCCTCTGATTCATAATCATACTCATAAGAACTCATTGTGATGATTGTTGGAGCTGCAATGCATTAAAAACTGCCGTGACTATATGCATTGAATTAAAAACAGCCATAACTATATGCAATGAATTTAAAAAAACAATCATAACTATATGCAATGATTAAAAAAACAGCCATAGTATGCAAAAATGATTAAAAACAAAAACTTAGAAACATGTGAATAGGAATATTAAGTTTTTCATTTTTGTATCTACATTCACATGTGTATCAAAGTTTTTGTATTCCTAATGTTTTTAAGAATGTGTATCATGGTAAACCTTGCCAAACCTATTCAATAATCAAGAGTTTTATATTTTTAAATTTAAATTTTTAACTCTAACAACCAAATCTTATGTATTATGCATTTTATTAAATCCTAAAAACTATAAACAAGATTACAAGTCCTTGATGTCTACAAAACAATGAGGACGTCCTTGGGACATCCCTTGATATTCCTAGATGTCCCGGAGATGCTCTTGATAATTTCTTCTTTCTTGGAATCGTAGGGGGGACATTTCTCCCCACGTCACCATCCCTAGGACGTCCTAGATGTCTTGGACACATGGTGTTTGGGGATGCATCCCCACGTAACACTGGTATGTATGTAAAATGTGGGAGCATGCACAAGACATGTAAATTGTTTGATGGAGTGCAATGATGCATGATTTGCACAAAATGAGTTTGTCAAAAAGGCCTTGCAAGCTATCTAGCAAATACAATCACAATTTTTTTCAACATCCTTCCATCTTGCATAAAAAGGGAGCTTTGGATTAGGACATTCATCAAACCATGAGGGAAAGATGCTTTTTGTTAATTGTAGTTGTAGATGCCATGGTAGACATGTATGAAACAAGTAGAATCATACACAAGGTTTGTCAAGAAGTAGGATCATACACAAGGTTTGTAAACTTCTTGACAAAATGCCTCGCATGATTTGCACAAAATGAGTTTGTTAAAAAAGCATTGCAAGCTATCTAGCAAATACAATCACAATTTTTGCCAGCATCCTTCCATCCTACGTAAAAGGGGAGCTTTGGATTAGGACATGGACATTCATCAAACCATAATGGAAAGATGTTTTTTGTTAAATGTAGTTGTAGGTGCCATGGTAGACATGTATGGAACAAGTAGAATCATACACAAGGTGTGTAAACTTCTTGACAAAATGCCATGTGATGAGATGTGATCTTGTGGACTGTAATGAATGAAGGATCTGCATAAGGACATCCATCAAAGCATGATGGAATGCTGATTTTGGTCAGACATGAACTATTCGACAAAATACCTTGATGAGATGTGGTCTTGTAGACTGCAATGAATGCAAGATATGCACATAATGGTTTCGCTAAAAACACTCAAAATTTTCAAGCAAATGCATTTGGCAGGTGTAAAGCCAGACTCCACAACCTTTGTCAGCATACTACCTTCCGTGCCAAAATGAGAGCTTTAGAATAGGGTATGGACATCCATCAAAATATAATGGAAAGTATATTTTTGTTGAATGTTATAGTTGTTAATACTCATGTAGACATGTATATAAAATTTGTAAGCATACACAGCACATATTGTTTGACAAAAAGGACTTGAGGATATGTGGTCTTATGAAATGCATTTCTTTCATTTATTTTATTGACATCAAAATAAAATCACAAGCTAGCTTCACCTTTGCCAGCATATTCACAAAATGAGGTTGTTGAAAAGGCCTTGCAAACTTGTAAGTGAATGCATTTGGCAGGTATAAAGCTAGATTCCACAATCTTTTCCAGCATCCTCTCAGCTTGTGCCAAAATGGGAGCTTTAAAATTGGGTGTGGACATCCATCAAAGAATTATGGAAAAGGGATTTTTTACAGATGTTACAGTTGGAAATACCCCGGTAGATATGTATGCAAAATGTGGAATCATACACAAGGCACAAAAACTTTACTTCTTTATGGTTTTGGTTTGTCAAAGTTTTTTTGGATTTTTGGATGTTCCTTGTTGGGATAGTTGACATTGATATTAAAAACAGACTACAATGAAAGCATATTGCTGAATGAGAGCACTCCATTTGCATCCCATCTGGTGTATCTTGCAACTCATGTGCAATTGCTAGTTATGAACTTTTCAAGGATGTAGTGACCCTTATCATGCCCGTAGGGACACATACAGCAATTAAACTTAAATAGGCTGTGAGCTGAATGTCTTCAAGTTTCAACTGAAAAGTGACAACTTTCAGTTCTGTCTTGAGACAACAAGCCAGGATGTAGACATTGTACCTTGATGTTGACTACCTTGTAGTCATAAAGCTAGTTTCAGTCTAGTTTGAGATCATAAACATAAAACACATATGCGAATGTACAGAATGAGTTAATATTTGCTTATTATATTGAAATTATCAATATGATTCATATACCTCCACATATTCTCGGATGCGAGCCAGCTTAGCCACAAAATAACATGTAATGAAATTACTTGTATAATTCAGATCATGAGCAGAAATATAACACCAAATAACACAATATTCCAGAATAATGATCTCAATATGCAATTATAATAGCTTCGCCACTTCGAGGGGGCAACCTCCAAACCATACAATAATACTCAAATACTCCAATGATGATGAAATACTACCTACAATCCCCTATATATACTATTCATATGTTATGGCCATCACCAAGGCCGACCTACTAAGCATGAGAAAGTATAAATGATATAATAAAATGATATGGTAAGCCACAAGTCGGCTACTCATATCCTAATACAAGCAATAGGTTAAGGGCGTAGGATGGCCTTCCCCTTCAAAGCAACATTGTCCCCAATGTTGAGAAGCTCTGGGTGTTGCTGCAGGAATGTCATATCTTCCCATGTTGCATCTTCATTGTCCATATTCTTCCACTTGATCAGGTACTCAGTAATAACCCGTGTCCTCAATCTTTTAGTGCGTGTTTGAAGGATGCATTCAGGTTCCAAATGACCCTCCCTCCTCATCGAGCTCAGTGTAACACCTTGTTTGGGTTGATACTCTATGTCCAATTACTTTCTTTAGGCAAAAACATGAAATCCTAGATGTATTTTGGTTGATTGTGGAAGTTTTAATTTGTATGCTACGGTGCACCAATCTTCTCGTAATACTTGATAGGGGCCATAATACTTTGGGAAAGTTTGTTATCCTTTTGATGTTGTTTCAAAGACATTTGCTTGTATGGTTGTAGCTGCACAAAGACCCAATCGTCGACTTCAAAATGCCTTTTTGTGCAATGTTGATCAGCCTATTGCTTCATGCAGTTTTGTGCCATGATCAAGTTCTCCTTGAGACTAGAGAGGACCTCTTGTTGATATTGAATGTGTTCTTCTACTGCTCTAACCCGCGGTTGTCCTCTCAATGATGATGTGATGGATGGTGGATGGTACCCATAGAGTGCCAAAAAGGAGACATTTTAGATGAAGTATGGAAGGAAGTGTTATACCACCATTTTGCAAGTGGCAACCATTGGACCCATCTTGCTTGTTTATCTGACGTAAAACAACAGAGATATCCCTCCAAACACTTATTTACAACTTCTGTTTGCCCATCAGACTGGGGATGATAAGAAGAGCTACGAGCTGAGTACCCAAACATGAGAATAAATCAGTCCAAAAATGACTAGTAAATATAGGGTCTCTATCACTTACTATAATCTTCGGTGTCCCATGAAGCTTCTGAACTGTGTCCATGAAGGTTGTTGCTACTGTGCTTGTAGCAAATGGGTGTGCCAAGGCACAAAAATGAGCATATTTGGTGAGTCTATCCACCACAACCATGATGACATTTTTTCCGTCAGATTTAGGCAATCCTGTGATAAAGTCCATGGAAACCTCTTCCCACCGCTGGCTAGGAATAGATAGAGGTTGTAGAAGACTTGGGGATCGAACTGTTTCACCCTTATTTTGTTGACAAACCATGCATTCTGCCACAAATTTTTGGACATCCCCTTTGAGCCCTTCCTGAAGAAATCTTGTTTGACTCGATGATAAGTCTTCAAGAATCCAGTGCCCCCTCTGGAGAAGAGTGAAGCTCGAGATAGAATCAAATTTTTAAGAGTGAAGTTCTTACATAGGTATAATCTATCTTTATACCATAAAGCATCCCCTTTCAATACAAATTTTTTCAGACATGCTTGGATCATTCTGGAGATGATGAATGAGGTTTTGTGTGGTTGGGTCATTTCTCCATTCAGACCTTGCCTCATCTATCCAATCTTCTTGTAATATGGATATGGCACATAACAAGGCTGCAGTTGAGTCATCTTTCCGTGACAGTGCATCCGCAACTACATTCTCCTTCCCTTTCTTATAGATAATCTCAAAATCATATCCCAACATCTTGGAGATCCATTTTTGTTCTTCAGATGATAAATGCTGCTCCAAGAAGTATTTTAGACTATCATGATCTGTCTTCACTTTAAAGTGTCTTCCTATGAGATATGGTCTCCATTGCTTTACTGCATGAAGTATGGCTAGCATTTCCTTCTCATAAGTCGGCTTGGAAAGATTCTTACCTTTGAATTGACGGCTCAAAAAGGCAATAGGACGGCCTTCTTGCATGAGAATTGCCCCCATACCCACCCTTGATGCATCACATTCAACAATGAATGTTTTGGAAAAATCTGGAGTAGCCAAGACTGGAGTGGTGCACATGGCCTCCTTTAGTTGCTCAAATGCTTTGGTTGCATCCTCACTCCAATGGAAGGAGTCCTTTAATAAAGTTGTGAGAGGTGCAGCTATGCTTCCATAATGCCTTACGAATCTTCGGTAATAACCTATAAGCCCCAAAAATCCTCGTAGATTCTTTAGGGTTTTTGGAACCTTCCACTCCATCATGGCTTTGATATTATTAGTATCCACTTTAACCCCTTCATGAGAGACAATGTGACCCAAATATTCAACCTCCTTGAGTCCAAAAGAACAATTAGAGGGCTTTGCATAAAGTTGATGTTGCTCAAGGGTTTTCAAAACCTTATTTACATGATGCAAATGTTCCTCCCATGTTTTGCTATAAATTAATATATCATTAAAAAAAACTAAGACAAACTTCCGCAGGAATGACTTAAAAATAGAATTCATCAAACTTTGAAATGTAGAAGGTGCATTTGTGAGTCCAAAAGGCATTACCAGGAATTCATAATGGCCTTCATGTGCTTGAAAGGCGGTTTTATGAACATCCTCATCCTTGATTTTGATTTGGTAGTATCCCGAACGAAGATCAAGCTTTGTAAAATAAACAACACCATGCAACTCATCAAGCAAATCATCAATAACAGGAATAGGAAACTTATCTTTGATTGTGTACTTATTAAGTTCCCTATAATCAGGACACATGCGCCACATGTCATCTTTCTTCCGTACCATCACTATTGGAGAAGAATAAGCACTCTGACTATGGCGGATGATTCTTGCTTCTAACATCTCTTGTACAATCTTCTCGATTTCACTCTTTTGCACATATGGGTACCTATAAGGTCTGATGTTAGGCGGTTGACTTCCTGGTAATAACTGAATAGCATGATCATGATCTCTCTTTGGAGGTAAGCCCTTTGGTATATTTTCAAATACAACAAAGTGTGCATCCAACACTACTTGCATATCTGATGGTATAATGTCCTTAGAATGATGAGCCTCCAATGAAAAGAGTTGTGCCACAAATCCCTCTGCACCCTTTTTTAGCATTTTGTGCATCTGATGAGAACTTACTATTTGTGGAGACTTTGCTCTTAAGCCTCTTAGCTCAAAAGTCCTTCCTTCAGAGTGAAATCGCATGAACAAGTCTTGGAAGTTCATCTCAATGGTTCCCAAAGTGGTAAGCCATCAACCCCTAACACAATCTCTGCTCCTCCCATAGAAATGGCACACATGGGAGTATTTAGTATGTAATCTCCTATGGAAAGCTTAATGCTATGGCATTTTCGAGAACAAGTATGAGTACCTCCATCAAAGCAATCATTACTTGACATTCGTGAGAGTGGATAAATGAAAAATTCAGTGCATGCTAACTTATGATTGATAAAGTTGTGAGTACTTCCTGAATCAATCAACATTGTGACCCTCTGTTTTTTTAGGAATCCAACCACCTTTAGGGTTTGGGGGTGCTAATACTTGAAATTGCATGGCATGAGATCGTTGGCTGAGGATCTCTTGACTCCTCCTCTGGCTCAACCAAGACCTCTGACTCTGCATCTTCATTATTCTCTTCATCTTCACTAGGCCCATCAATGTAGAACAACTTCTTTTCAACACATTTATGTCCGGGTCCAAATTTACTATCACAATTAAAACATAACCCTTTTTCTCTTTTTCTTCAATTTGTTGAGGTGTCAATCTAACTGGCCGAGGGAGTGTTGGGGCCAAGGTGTTGCGATCTCTGGTATAAGTGAAATGTTGTCTCCTACTTGAAAAAAATTTTCTCCTCTGCCCTTCTTGCCATAATCATCGAATCAGAAACCTTATGAGGATTAAACATACGCACCTCATGCTCAATGTGATCCTTAAGACCCCCAAGAAATAGGTCATTCAAATTCTCTTCAGTAATATTTTCCACCCGCAGAGAAAGGTTTTGGAAGTGATGAATGTAATCCTTAACAGATCCTGTCTGTCTCAACTTTGCTAATTGGCTGAAGTAATTATCTGACACACTAGAACTGTAGTGTAATTGCAACTCTTCAGTGAAGACTGTCCATGTAACATTGAGACCACTCTTCTTCCTTTGAGCACATAACCATCGATACCAGATGAATTGGTCAGGTTCGAGATACAAAGTTGCCATGGTCACCTTTTGTCCTGATGGAATCTGATGTAGTTCAAAGAAATTCTCCATTTGGTTGATCCAATTGAGTGGATCCTTTCCATCAAACTTGCGCATATCCACTTTTGGAAACATAGTACGGGCCTGCAGAGTGCTCGTATTTGGATTGTGCACACTCGAAGAACCACTCTGGCTCATGTGTCTATTATGTTGATATGAGGATCCACCTTGATTGACATAAGTATGATTACCCATCATATGCATACTGAATTTTTGCATGAAATCCTCCAATCTTTGTCCAATCCTATCCACATCTTCTTTGCTGGCCACCCTAGATTCGAGGTCTCTTAGGTTAAACTCAAGTTGGCTTATTTTATGGTCTATCGAAGTAAACCCTAACCCTGAGGAATCTGTAGTTATATCTTCTGTCTCCAACTCCTCAACTACTATCTCATCCTTTTCTGGTGTTTTACCCGGAGTGATGGGATTCTTTTTTCCTCTTGTGGAAGGCCCCGCCATGATGCCCCAAAATAGTAGGATGTAGGGATCACGGTCAAATTTTAGGGTTTTGGATTTCGATAAGAATTCGGCCAAATATAAAAAAACTTGAAGAACAAACCCCAAATAAATTTTGTTTTTCTTTCTGAAAATGTAACGAATTTGAAAAAATTCCACAATTTGCACCCTAGGGAGCGATTTTATGAAAAACACTAAATTATTAATAACTTTTGCAAAATAAATCAAAAAAGTCTGAAATTTTCAGGGAACCTTACTTGAAATGTTTCACAACTTTGGTAAAAATATCTCCCACCAATTCGCTTTTTTCGCAATATATGGCGGAAACAAAAAATTAGGGTTTTGCCCTAATTTTGGCCCAGATCGCAGCACTGATACTAGTTATAATGAAATTACTTGTATAATTCAGAGCATGAGCAGAAATATAACACCAAATAACACAATATTCCAGAATAATGATCTCAATATGCAATTATAATAGCTTTGCCACTTCGAGGGGACAACCTCCAAACCATACAAGAATACTCAAATATTCCAATGATAATGAAATACTACCTACAATCCCCTATATATACTATTCATATGTTATGGCCATCACCAAGGCTGACCTACTAAGCATGAGAAAGTATAAATGATATAATAAAATGATATGGTAAGCCACAAGTCGACTGCTCATATCCCAATACAAGCAATAGGTTAAAGGGCGTAGCATAACATGTTTGAAGGGCAATGAAATAACCAAGTCAAAGTGTGCCGCCTTTGTCCATTAGGGCATGCCACACCCAGCAAGATACGTGTAGTATTTTTACCTGTTTTCAACACTTATTGTCTCCTGGGACTCCACTATGAAAACCCCGATGCTTTACCACTTCGGCACATCCAATTCCACCCATATCATATATCATTATATGTTTTATTATTGGCCTACCTATACCATTTTTGGGGAAAACTTGACGAAGGCACAGTGACATTCCTTTATCTTCCCCCATCAAATGTGAAGGTCTAGTTACCAGGGACAATGAGAATGATGACATCCTTCACGAATAGGCTTATCCACCAGAGCACAAGTTACCTTTTGCAAATTCAGGATTTTTGCTCCCAAATTTTTATGATATTGATAGCTGCCCTTCTGTTTACATTGAAAGAAGAGGGACTATGTAAGCAGGCAAAGCTGATAGGCTGCAACAATACATTTAGGAATATAGTTATAAATTTATAATTGCAACATTAACTGCAACATATACAGTATTGGAATTTTACTAATTTCACTCCATGGAAAAGCGTGGTCTCAAGTCATCGGCCTTAACATCTACATCTTTTTGTCAAAGTGACTTTAGTCAAAGATTAGGCACAACTCTATATAAACAATGTCAAATTGAAAATATTCATAAAAGATTGTAAGGAATAAAAGATGTTTATGCTCTCTATTTGTTATTTTATCAAGTTAAAAGATTCACCAGCTATGTAGTACTTACTTGAAATATTTCATTTTTGAAAGTTATCTGCTCCTGCTATAAGAGTTCATCTTGTCATCTTGCCCGCTTTGAAGTATAAATCTCTATTTGTACAGTCGATGTTGCATATGACTCAGTATTACAGGTCACTACTCATTGAACTTTACAAGGAACTTTTTGGCTTTTTTCATGTTATGTGTTTCGCTCTTCTTGCAGAAAAAGTAAAAGATCTTGGTAAACTTCAAAATGCTGTTGATTCTGGAGCAGAGGCATATATTGCAGCTTCCGCACAATCTGCTCAGTTTGCTAATGATGAAAAAGAAAAAAAGCACAAGAAAAAGAGGAGGAAGACAAATCCTCCCGAGTCGTGAAACAAGCACGAGTTTCAGTAGTTAATATGGCATATTTTGCTAATATAAGACGGTATGTTGTTTTGCTTGTGCAAATTAAGTTTGAAATGGTCTGGAATACTTGCTGAGATATGAAAACCATACGCAGAATTTATAGTTTTTGGAAGAAATTTCCATTACTTAATGAGAATGCAGTAATTGATGATATTTGTTGGGATTTACTGATAATCTCATGTGAAGCTCCATTTTCTGTGTCGGGCATCCTCTGGATATATTTGCTAGGACAACTAACTAGAAGTCCATTGTAGGAACAAAATTTGTGTGTTCTAGCATATATTCTAAAGAGGTCCATTGCCATATTCACAATTTGAAAGAAAAGCTGTAAAATCTTATGGCAGGGGACACAATGATTTCATTTATTGTAGGGATATTTCTTGTATGTTCTAGCATACAAACCTCTGGTAGAGGATAGAAGCGAGGAAAAGTGGTTGTAGAAGTATGATCAATATTTTGATATTTACTTTGTAGAGATTTGTCAAAGTTGTAACTGAATTTAATAGACTGATTTCTTGAGACTGCTGCTTTTGAGATGAAACGTCTATTTAATAGGATCACCTCTATCTCCAATTGTTTTTACGGAGCTGGAGATGAGATTCACAAATAACTATTGCTAGTATAACAAATGTGATGTAATTTATATGCATTTTTTTGTGATGCAAGATGCTAATAATGTTTACAGATTGCTTCAACTATCGGCTATTCTGTCTTGAAATTGTGTAGGAAACATCCTTTTCTAATAGGACTACCTCTATTTCCAATTCATGTTACTCACCCAGAGACGAGATTTACAAATAACCATTACTAGTATAACAAATATGAAGTAATCTATATGCATTTTTTTGTGATGCAAGATGCTAATTATGTTTGCAGATTGTCTCACTTGTTGGCTATGTTGTCTTGAAAATTGTGTAGGTGGTTGATTTGTACGGTTTTTGGAAAAGTCCATCAAAAGAATTTTATCGCTATATGAGTTGAGTTGACATATTAGCTTGTGAGTGGAGTTTACATGGTATATTTTATATGTTATTCAAGGTTGAAGTGCCGGTTTGTATATTATTATTTATACAAATACATTGTAACTAATTTTCTACACATTTATTAAATGATAATTATATCAAATACAACGTTTTAATGAATGTGAACTTCATAAGTCCTGGCCAATGTTTAAATGTGTGGGTAGTTGTTGATGTCCGGCGTGTTTCTGTTGAATGGGTTTGGATGTGGAAGCACCTACTTGATTTCTTGGGTGTCTTTTAGCATTTATAACTGTTTATTTGATTCGTATGCCCTTCACAATAAAATGCTGTATAAATATCTACACTTTCAATGACGAGTAAACTAGGTATACAATTAAGAAAAGGTAAATAAAATAAATTACTTTTTAAACTAAACGTAAAAATTAGAACTGTATGAATGTGAACAAAATAGAGATATGACGTGTGCAGCGAGTAAAAAGTCCACCCCAAAGAATCCTAAAGCTTTTAAGAGAAGAATTTTATCAAAATTATGAAAGCATTTAAAGAGAATAGTACAAAGTATTTATTTAAACTAGTCCATGCCATTGCCATCTTTCCTTCAGAGTTTGATCCATTTATCCCTTCATTAAAAAGAGGCACCCATGATTCGTTGGAGCTATTCAGAAACCCATATAACCTTCCTGTCAAAAGAGGCACCAGTTTTTTTGTTTTGAAATTTGTGAAGGCAAAATATTCAACTTTGATTTCCTACATTTTAGTTCAATTATATTATTTTAATGAAAATAGTCGCACAAAATTATTTTTATGAAAATAAAAACTAGAAATACTTTTTCATTGTTTGAAGTTTCAATAAAAACTAATACCTACTATTTTAATGAATTAGAAATTAGATATGCACACAATTTTAATAGAAATAAAAGTTTGAAATATATTTTTTATTTAATTTTTCATTGATTGAAGTACACCACTCGTAAAAATTGTATTTGTAGAACTCAAAAATACAAAAAGAACATTTTCTATCCAAATTGCAATTGTTAGAGTTTAAAATAAATATTAAAAATATATTATATATTTGGTTTTTCATTAGTTTAAGCACAATGAAAATTTATATATATGTTAATTCAATAAAATATAAATCAGTTATGTATACAAATTATTAAAAATATAATATTTATTTGGTTTTTTATTGATTTAAGTACAACGAGTAAAACTTGTATTTGTCAAACCCAATAACAATTTTTTTGTACCAAGTCGTATTTGGAAGACTCAAAAATACAAAAAAACATCCTCTACCCATTTCACATCACAAAAACTGCCATATATATAGCAAATTCATTAATGACATAAATAATGATTGAAAGAATAGCTTACACGGGTTCAAATATCCTTGTAAATTTTTTTACTGCTCTGAACGAAGAACCGTAGAACTTTGAATATGACATATCAGATTTATGTATGATCTATGACACCATCATATATATTATGTTGTTTGTTAGGTCCCACCTTGGCATGTAGCTTGCTATCAAATATCAATGATATATTAAAAGTAGTAACATACAAATCCATGTGGATTGGTCGATAAAGATTTGTGCTTAAAAGTCATGACATTATCGACTTTAAAATCATTTGAGATAAAGATTGACACATCACACTTTAATGGCAATGACAATTGAGCCACTTTAGTGAGTGCCATAATTCAAGCCACTTTAGTAAACACCATATCTCAAGAGTAAGTGGAGCATCATTTTTTGAATCTTAAGGTGTGTAAGATTTAACAAGCAAATATAATTCCTCATATTGTATTTAGTTGGAATGTTAAAAGTACATATAATATAAGAAGACAAATTACATGCAACATAAAAACTAAAATTCTTTTAGAAACCATTAATCCAATCAGAGCATGATTTCATAAAATAAGTTTGCATAAGAAGTTATTGAGCAAAATTAAAATTAGAAATCACCATAAATATAGTTATAGAAAAGGAAAATGGAAGTTCTTTTCCCAAATGAAATGTGAGTGCGATAGATGTGTTTGAGGTGAATTTTGGTTCGTTAATATTATAATGAACTACCAAAAATTCTAAAAGTAACAGGGTTTAATGATACTTTGGCTGACAAATGTAATGTCGAGGTAAGTGGGTACACAAATAATGCGGAAATTTCCTCCTTCCACCAAGCGAGAGGGCTTGTATGTAATGACAACTAAACAAGGCAACTATTAGATAACAATTAAATGAGTTGCTCGGCAATGACCGATCCCAAGAACCAATGGGCTTCCTCGAGGGATGTCAACTCGTGTTTATAATCAAGTGATATGATATGAAATAAGATAATGACAATATGATTATAATTCGAGAGGGATGGAGAGATCATGTTTTGCTTGATAGGTGGCCCAGTGCAAGGGCTATGACGAGCTTGAAGTCCAAGAAGTACTCAAATCGGGCTTGTTCTTCTATGTCCTGTATTTCATGTATCACTTCAAGTTGGTCTTTGATGTCTTCAATCTTGGGCGTGAGGGAAATGACACATAGGCTGAGTTCATGTGCGATGTCGAACTGCTCCCACACGAAGGGCTGTTGCACGATCGAAAGATCGTAGATACTGGTAATGGGGTGTGATTCACTTAGAACTGTCATCTACAGGGAAGCACATCTTGAAATAGACATATTAGATAAAAAAGAATGTTAAATTGATTGTAAATGAGATAGATATGATAAAATGCTAAAATGATAGTGATCGCTAGTGATTATGTGCGATCATTGGCGATTTAGGGGGAATCGTCGACGATTCTTACGAATAGTTCGATTCCTTGATATGATGCAAATATGAATCAAAATGACTAATCTAATGATTGATTAAGAGTGTTATGTGATACACAAAGGATTTAAGAATCCAAATGGACAAATACAACATATCTTTGATGTGAAAGAAGTGTTGATAGAGTTGTGGGGATCTTACGAGGTTAACAAAACTTTTGGGAACATAACATGGATGTAAGAGGATGTCCGAATGTTTGTGTTGATGTTATCTCAATCCGAATGCAATAGAGCTTCGCTATGGATGGTTGAGGATCAAAAACAAGGATTTTGATGTTTTTTTTATAATCATCGACGATCCGGAAAAGTGGAGCAACTCGCTTGGAAGTGGTTTCAACCACTTCCAAAATGGGATTTTGGGTATAAGGATGAGGGAAGAGGTTAGGAAAAGGTTAAGGAGGTTTGGGGGTTAGGATGTTAGGATAAAAATGGGTTAGGATGGGTGGTAGATGGTTAGGGAGGTTTAGGGTGAGTAAATAGGATAGGTAGATAGGTTTTACAAAAGGTAAATGTGATTTTACAAGGGTAATTCATGATTTAGGATAATAAGATAGGTTTTTAGGATTTTCGAATGAGAGTGCGATGGGTGTGACCAGGAAATAGGTGTCTACATTTTCCCCCTTTTGTCAAGTGGTTTGTGATAAATGGATTGTTGGACAAAACGAGTGAAATAATTGATTTGTTTGGATATGTGCCCCCCCAAACTGGGGGTCATTACGATGAAGGACAATGATCTCGAGTTTGAAAAGGTTTGGATGAGATAGATTTGTATGATAGTGTGTTTTGAGATGCCCCAAGACTAGGCATGAAAACAAATTGCCATAAAGGTGGACTTGCGTGATCAAAGAGTCAAATGATAGGGGAACCAAAGGGTTTGTGACCTATAAATGTATGACTCATAGGAAGCGGTTGTGGGAAATGATCATGTAAGTGTATGGTATTCAAGATGTATTGGGAGACGCAGACTTGATAAAGGATGTTGCCACAAAGATGGGCTTACACGACCAAAGAGTCAAATGATAGGGGAACCAAAGGGTTTCGACCTATAGTTGTATGACTCATAGGCAAGCAACTTGAAGATGGGAATGATCCCGAGATGGGCATGGTATCCATGGTGTGTCGGAAGACACAAAATTGATGAATGGTGTTGTCACAAAGGTGGGCTTATGTGACCATGAAGTCAAGTGATAGGGGAACCAATGGGTTCACGACCTATAAACATATGACTTAATGACGGTAAGGAAAAATGTTTTCCTCATGATTGCGAAATCTGAAATGGATTTGATAAAGGCAAGATTGATATAGATTGATTGATTTTGATTTTCAAAGGGGCTTGGGGCCCTAAAAAGGAAGCACATATTGGAAAAATGTGCTATTTTGGAAAGGGATGATGAAAATGATGGTTTGATGAGGTCAAGGGACCAAAAGTTGATTTTAAAGGTAGGTTGAAAAAGTCATTTGGCGATTTAGACAGAATCATTGGCGATTGCATGAATTGCCGATGATTGAGTGTGTGGAAAACAAATGCTATATAAAGCATTTTAAATAAAGCATTTTGAGAGGAGCCCTAATTTGTAATCTTTGAGTGTATTTGATCATGATGGAGGATGTGAGGCGATATTGACCCACACATGCTAACGTAGGTGATGTATTTAAGATTTTTGTATATTTTGGTTTGTTTTTGTTTTATCGATAATTGATAGAGGCTTAGAAACCGCTATGCGATAGAGGATGTAAAGGGACGCCAACAATTCAATAAGAGTCGTTGATGATCTACCAAAGTTGTGTTTTTTTGTTAATTTGATTGTTTATGATAGGTGATGATTTTGGTGGTGGATAATGTGGTATATGCTTAACCACATGGGAAGGTTTTCGAATGAGGTGGGGCCCTGATGATGAGCTCATTTAGAGGTATGATGGTGGGATGTGCCATTACGGGGGTATCCATAGGGACATGGGTTTTTTTATTGGTGTTACTCGAGTGATGGGATCATGCACATTCAGTTACCTACAAAAGAGATGACAGTCTCCTTGGAGGATGTGCACCAAATATTGTGCTTACCAATATAGGGTGAAAAATATATGTGATCGATGAGGCCGTAGGGGTGTAGCTATGCAAGATTTATATGGTGATGATGGTGGATATGTGGTATATGCTTCAAGGATTTTTCATATGGGGCCCTATTCAGTGATGATGAGGGGAGGGCCTTGATGACGACGACGATGACGTGTATCAATTGTTACGCTTTACCGGATTCAACTAAGGGGCGATTTCCGTAGATGTTGACAGAGGTGGTAGTAGATATGTTGGTACACAGGATGGTGTTTGCTTGGGCCCCTGTGTTGCTGGTGCATGTGTACATGGAGTTGTGGTCCTGGAGCACGGGGTAGAGGTTTGGAGTAGATGTATCTTTTTGCTAGAGTGTTGGGCATACAAGAACATTGACCGGCTTGGCCGTAGGGTGTACGGAGTGGATGAGGTGGGGGCGTAATTGTTGTATCTAGTAGGTTTCATGAGGTGGATATCAAATTTTGTGGGTAAAGGGCCCGTTCGGGGGAGTACCACTACACGAAGCTCTTTCTTTGGTTCATAGACAGAGATGTTGTTTGGAGGCCTTATACATGTTTCCTAGTATGGCCTGATACAGAGAGGGAGTTGGTGGCTATGTAGTAGGATGGGTGGGTGCGGGCGGAGGGTGTTGATTACATTTGGCCATGTCGGACAACAATTTGGTTTGGTAAAGGATGTGTCGAGGCAACAATGGGAATGTTCACTTGACGTATGTCTAGTTTACTCAGTAGATGTATAGATATGGTTTTGATGTATGAGGCTCTTTTGAAGCCATTTTTGGATGATATATATTTTTGATACGAGGTTTTTGAGACCCGTGATGATGTACATACATTTTTGATATATATATATATATATATATATATATATGATTTTTCATTTTGAGTTATATTTTGTGAGTTTTGTGCAATGTGATGGATGTATATGTGTTTGATGATGATTTGACTAGTGATTCTGTTAAGATATGATGTGTTATGGAAATATTTAGAATGTATGATTTAGATTGTAAATGTCTATGTTATAATATGATTTTAATGTTGTTGTGACAAGCGATGATCTTGTTGTATGATTCATGCACTGTAGATGGGTAAGAGCAGAACGTGAAATGTTTGCATCTTTACTGTCCTGGATATACATATTGTGTGATGGTAAACTGATTTAAAACATATGATACTGCACATGCGGCCTATACTAGATGTTAATGTATGAATTACAATGGTTAGTCATACTAGGATCATAGATAGAGATGGGGTCATCATATTCATCCTTTTGACATAGACAAAGTGTGTATGTAGCGAGCATGGGAAAATGTGTTCTTCATGACAGTTCCCTAGGATTTGCTCGAACTCTTTCTCTTTGAACAAGTGATCGATCGATGGGAAGCTTGCATTTGATGGGAAAGATGATCGATGTGGGAAGCTTTCCTGGGATGATGTTATTTTTCTTTGATTTTGACATGAGGGTTGATCGATGTGGGAAGCCATGTTTTAACAGGAGGATTGATCGATGCGGGAAGTCCTTTTATGGATATGTAATTTGATTGGGTAACCATCCTTCAAGGAGTGGTCTACAATTTTTATTGACTTGCTTTTGATGGTAGCCATCCTTCGAGGGAGTGGTCTACAAATTTATTTGATATGATTTATTTTTGAATAGCCGTCCTTCGAGGGATCGGTCTATATTTTAATTAAATACATCCCATAGATATTTGTGACTTTTGAGCTAAGGGTATCTTGGGTAACCATTAGAAGGGGATAAGATAAGCACACGAGCTACACATATATCTTTGTCATGTTGATCAGGATGAGATATGGGGATGGTGGAGTAATGATAGTGGGGTTCCCTAGCCATGAGAAAGGAACTTGTCCATGAGGAATATGCTATGAGTAGAGCCGTGGTGCCCATATTTAAGGTTTTGACAGGTATATTTATGGAAGACCACATGCTTTTATATCATTATGGGAATGATAGGGTGTGTGAGCCAATAAGGAGAAATCATAGTCGAGTAACGTCTCATAAGTTGATAGGCTAACAATAGAATGCACTGTAAGTGCAATGCTTTGAGAGGCTCCTTTTTAGGTTTACCATCAAGGTAAACTAAATGAAAATCCTCGGATGTATATTTATGAGTGATAATTGCGGTCCAAGCCGTTTCAAGAAAGTTTTCCACATTTTCTCTTTTCCATGTTAGTGACGTGTTGGTTTTCTTTGAGAACAAGATCGCCAACATTGAAGTCACATTGTTTAAGGTGTTTGTTATAGGCATGTTTGATGCGTTCTTGATAGACATTGATATGTTCAAGTGCAGTTAGATGACATTTAGCTAACAATTTTAGTTACGATAGATGATCTTGATGATAATCCTCATCAGAGATGAAATCTCTAAGGGACACATGTAGTGATGAGATTTGGACTTTAAGAGGAAGAACGACTTTGGTGTCATAGACTAACGAGAAGAGTGTAGCGCTTGTAGTTGTTCGAAAATTGATTTGATAAGCCCACAAGGTGAAGGGAATTTGGAGATGCCAATCCCTACCAGTTTGACCGACTATTTTCACGAGGATTTTGTTGAGTGTTTTATTAGAGGATTTTGCTTGACCATTTTCTTATGGATAATAGGGTGATGAAATTATGAGTTTGATGTTATAAGTATCATAAAGTTTTTAAAATATTTTATTTTTGATTGATTTACTATTATCTCGTGATGAGTTTGTGAGGAATCTTTGAAACGACAGATAATGTGGAGATGGATGAAGTCAACAATTCTATCATCTTTAGTAGAGATGAGGAGGATAGCTTCCACCCAAATTTTAAAGTATTCGATCCAATGTGATGATAGAATTGTGTCACTGTGATAGGGGTTGATAAGGTTGATAAGGTCAAGCCCCCAATGAGAAAAAGGCCGACGTCTTGTCTTTGGTTGAAGTGTATGGATAGGAACGCGCGTAAGGTTGGAATTTTGTTGACATTTGATACACTTTTTAACATAGTCACAATAATATTGATTAAGTGTAGGCCAGTAGTATCCCATGCATAGGATGAGTTTAGCAACAACTAAACCGTTGAAGTTTTCACCACATATACCATCATGGACTTCTTGGATTGTTAGAAAAGGTTCCCAGAGTCTTGAGATAACAAAGGAAGATGCCGTTAAATCCTCTTTGTAAAGGATATATCCTAAGATGATGTATTGAGACACACGTTGTTGGAATGACCATTCACTATTTTTGGAAATATTGGGAGGTATTTTACTATTGGATATGTACTCATATGTTTGTGTGTACCATGTGTCGATGAATCGTCTTCTATATGATTGATAGTAGGAAGATCAATATTGGTGTAAGATGTTTGATCAAGTTTGTGTACAATGACGAATAATTTGGAATTGTCGGTGATAGAGGAATGAGTGTGATTTAATAAAAATAGAATTAAATCTATATTTTAAAGTAACTATTATAAGTAATGATGTACAAATGATAATATATAGTAAAGACACAAACAAACAAACATGTACAATATAAAACCATAAGTAAAAAGGAGAGATATGCAGACTTAGTGAGTTCGAATGAACAAGAAGTGATCAGGCGGGTGAAAGTCTTTGAGTCGAGGTTGTAGGAAGTGTCGTTCTACTCACTTTGTAAATTATAGAACTCATGAACAAAGCGAGACGGGGCGTACGGACGTTGGTGATTGGATCAGCATCGCAACCATGCAAATGATCATGAAATGATTTCTTTTGTGTCACAAGGGCCTCACTGTTGATTCCTGTTTGTCACATGATAACTATATCTCAGACCCCATGTAGTTCTTGTGTGCGTGTGTATAAATGATGCCCTAGTGTGAAAGTTGCACAAATGATAACATGATAGATCTAGAATGCGAATATGTATAAAATGTGTGGCATGAAATAGAATAGACTTCCACTCCTATGCAGTGTATGCAGAAGTATGCAGCCCTTGTCCCTTGAATGCATGCTAGATGGATGCCTTTGAATTGTTTTAGTGCCTTTGGAATGCAAACTTAGGTGGTAATAGTAATGCTTAGTGCTTGGTCCATGATTATGAAAACATAGCTATGCATTTATATTTTCCCTTGTTTGAATTTTGTAATTGACACTGGAAGGCCAACCCATAAGTGAAAAAGATGTTTAAAGGACCCAAAAAGAGTGAGTACGGTAAGAAAGGGTCAAGGGTGCCCAAGAGGGATAAGAGCACTTGGGCACTACTATCTTGACTGGATGTTGGTGTCTAAAGTAAAGTGATACAAGATAAATTGATTAAGTTCGATCAAGAAATTTGTATGGTGCGCAAGATTGAAGAGAAACCAAGAAACCAAGAAAAGAGGCCAAAGATATTTGTCAACCACTAGTTTTATTTCTTAGGAATAATGTAAATGCTAGCATGCTTTTAGGACCTAGAAATGTACCCAAGTGCGTGATTTTATGTCTACATTTCCCCCCAATTTATGTTGTTGAGTGAACACTCGGTAACATTAAGTAGAGAGAAGATGTGTACCTTATGATCATGTAGAGAATGTGGTGAATAACATGCCAAGTGGATAAGTGAAGCATGTGTTGGTGCCCGTAGTTTTCATGTTAAATCCAAGCACCGTTTGTGAATTTTACCCTTAGTCTAGGTCGGTTCCTAGTTTGGCTCTATGATATTCTTAAAATCTTTGGGAATGATTATAGTTTTTCCATGTAGTGGTTCATGTTGTGTTCTAGTCTTGTGATTTTGTCCTTGTTAGGACTATCCTTGGTCTCAGACGATGCGAAGAAAGTGGCATTGACACTCTTGAATTAATGATGAAATAGTCGTATGAAATATTAACAATTTTTGTGTAAATACAAGATGCAAGTTTCTACCCTTATCCTGTAATGAAGATATTTGCAGAATATTGGAGGTCGCATAAATATTGCATATAGCGACTTGTAACCCTTATATGCTCATGCATGTGCAAAATGTAAATTGTTTCCGACTCTAAGGTCTGGTGAAAAGGGATACATGGAAAATGATTGGAAGTCGGGGTGAAAAGGTAAAGCACATCTCATATCTCTACATGGGTTCAACTTGTAAAATTAACTCCGAAACCCGATAGTATCCACTAGGACAACAAAGGATGTGGTGTGCAACCATGAGTGGAAGAGGGGACACATTTTTCAATTTACAAGTTTGTGTGTATGATCCTTTGCAATATGTTCTTGAGGCCCATTAAGGGGTTGAATTGGATTAAAATATGTGAGTTGTATGCTACCTAGGTATGTGGAGGTGAACATGTCAAGAGGGAATTACTGTGTGACGGGAACACATGTGTGATAAGACATGAAGGTTTGCAACGGTTAAAAAGAGAAAAGTTGTGAATTATGAAAAATGTGCTTACGAACACAATCCCGACAATTAATGTAAGAATCCAATGGTAATAAATATGAGGACTTGATATTTAAAGCACACTTTATATCCGAAAGCTATGAACTTTTAAATGTTGAAAAATCCCTAAGGAAAGCCAAGGCAAAGATAACGTTTGAGGAAACAAAGGAAATATTACGGTGGTTACTAGGAATAATTTGAGCCAGTTTGCGTAAGTAACAAGTGAAACCAAAGTATGACTCAAACAGGTAAGTGAACTAGATTTCTTGATCCCATAAATCTTTTTGAAAAGTGCTTGGGTCTAAGTTTAAAGCAAGGTAGAGGGTTTTGTGAAAATTGGAGTGGCCATGAAGATCCTATTGAATTCCATGAAGACAAATTTCAATTTCAACTCCCCTCTTGACAAAATCACCGATTTTAACCTTGTCAATTCCAACTTAGAAGAGTTTTATCGAGATTAAATGACCTAGAAAGGAGTGTGACCATGAACCATGTGGATAATAATCATATCGACCTTGCTTCGGATTTCACTTGTTGCACAATGCCCGAAACTTGTATGAGTATGTGCCCAAAATTATAACCCCATAACACATGAGGTTCAAGATATGAATGGAGCCTTGGTCTTGTTTTTCCGGGAAGATGATTTTGACATGATGTTGGCTTTCCCTTTGGAAAGGGAAGAGGGTGTCATCTCTATGAAGTCAACACAATTGTATTGGGATGTACATGTAGGAAGATGGACCAAGTTTTTAAATGAAAATTGGTTGGTTAAACCCAGGGGTTCCATCACTAGATTTCCCAAGAGATTAAGAAGGTATGGTTTTATAAAATAAATTGGGGACTTGATTACCCTGTTAGGTAGATTGATGGGTTCGAGAATCCACCAACCTCTTCCATGAATGGATGTTCCAGTTCATTCAAGTTATATTGACAAACAAGAAACCTCTCCCTTAGGCTGAGCTAATAAGTCAAACAATTCATGAGCAGATGATACGGATTGCTCGAATTGCTAAGTGAAAAAAGGACATTATAGAAGAATTCTTGATGTCTTTATACCTGGTTTACAATAGTACTTTTCACATAAATTTCTCAGTTTGCATGGAGAAGGAGACCTCGGTAGTGTCGGGTAAAAATATCTTTTCCCAATTAAACCTAGTGGATTATGCTTTGTGTTTCGAAAGGTTTTTAATGCATCCTTTGTGCCAATAATATACCTCTTCCATTCTAATTGGGAGGTTGAAATATTATCTTGGGATGCTAAGTGGATCATTACCCAATATGGATGTTATTTCATCCATTCGGACCTTTGCTTATATCGGGGTCGAGTGGTTTTGAAGGGCGCCCTTACATGCTCCCTAGGAATGTACATGAAAAGTGGGCGCTAATGGAGTTAATAAGGAAAATGATACCAACGCACAGATTATTGTTGGTAAGCATCTCACATCCCCTGTTAAGGTTCTCATGTTCATTAGATAGATTTGAGGCTAGGCCTCAATATGACATAAAACAAATTATGTAGAATGTTGTTACTACTTTGATCAAACATGAGCCTCATTATGAAGATTTCTCGATGGATTGTAGAGATGAGATAGAGGTCAAACAAAGGGATTACTCAAGGATGACAAGTTTCCCGGATGGTGGATTTGAGAATCATCCAAGTCTCTCGAAGGTCCGGAGGATGAAAACAATGTAATCGAGTAATGAGTATGTAAGGGATAACATTGCTTCTCAACCCTTACCAATAATCAATTGGGAGATCAATGAAGGGAGTTCAAATCATAACATTTTTTCTAATTTCATCGAAGATCTCTAAAATGGTTATTCTTACAAGGGGTAAATGTGAGTCATGAGAATACCTTTGTGCTAAGAGAGTACATGGTGGTAAAATAATTGATGACGTCCTTCCCTCATATCAGAAAATTCATATAACTAGGGATGTTTCAGTGGAAACAAGGGACTAGATTCTCTTTTAAGAAGTTATAGTAAACTCAAGAAAGGGATGATGTGAGTTCTCGATTAGTAAGATAAGGAATTCCCTTACCCAATTAAAAAAAAGTATTGAGGAAGTACGTAAAATAAGTATGAGAAGAGTTCATGTTATTTCGATACTCTCATACAAGTTGTTCCAACATTAGCTCCATATCCGAAAAGAAAAGAGAAGGTGAAAACCTCTCGCTTTGAGGAAATCCAAGGAATAGGCCAACCCAAAGTTTCCCATGGAGATCCTTTTCCTGAAACAAGTTTGTAAGACTAGTAAGAGGAGGAAGAGAAAATTTACCTCCAGAAGAAGAAAGAGAACCAGGGTAGCTAAATTTAAAAGGTTTGATTTGGAGAAAGTAGGAACAATCGGGGAAACAATTGTTGTAGGTACTCCTGCACCTCCACCCACCATTACCCAATCCTCAAGGCTTTTACATCTTGAGGAACCAACCCCTATTTCTCACAGTGAAAACCTGTTCTACCTATTGAAGAGAAACCAATTACAACTATTCCCATACCCTCTAGCCCGCCCTCTTAACAAAGTGAAGAAAATTTGTGATGGGACATGATTTTAGTGAGGAACCTGGTAAGGTGGATGATGAGGTAATGAATGATCTTATCTGGGAAGAATCTAGATCTTTGCAGTAATAGGGGAGGTTGAAAATATCGAGCATATAGTTCGATAATCAATCGGCGGAGCTGTTGAGGAAGCAAAACACAATTTCAACTAGAAAAGACTATGGTGGGAGGTGCGCAAGAAGAGGCTAAAGATGTCACAAGTAAAATGGCTTTCCATAACATGGAGGTAATCACAAAAATCCTTGAGGTCCAGTTTCAGGTAGTTAGTGTAGTTCCCAAGGAATTTTAGTGTATAAATTCTTCCTCTAAGGAAGAAATGGTTGGGAGCTCGGCATGGTTAGAAGGTGAGATCAATGCCTAATCATATTAAAGTATGAAGGAAGGGGAAGTAAAAGGTTATCCTGGGGTTATAAAGGAGACAAGTGATCATGTCAAACTTTTACAATAGGGTGTTCTTGATGATTGAATACATATGGCAATCGAAGAACTTCGCAACTCCTTCATCCTCCAATGCCCGACAATTGTCCCTATAACTTTAGTATCACGTTTCCCGATGAACATGGGCCACCAATGGGATTTTTGGTAGAGGGTGACCTACCAAAGAAGAGTAAGGTGGTGATTCAATTGGATGATGATGTTCTACAAAATATTGCTACCCTCAACCCGTCTAGGTCACCCAAAATGGCAATAGTCATGTCAAAGGAAGTTCTAAACAAGAAGGTAGAAAGATTTGTGGAGATTGCAGCTCCCAAATCTAGTATACTTAGGGATGAAGTGAATTTATCTCGATCATTAGGTTACAAGGATTCCTTTGAAAAATCCCTCCATTGATGAGATTAGGCATGGTTTTTTTATCACGGTGGAGGGATTTTTCAAAAAAATTGTGAGTTCAAGGAAACCAAGAAAGACTTAAAGGATAAAAATGAGGTTTTGACTAATTTGGTCAGAAAATTGGCCAATACTCCCAAGTGGGACAATTTGAAGTCCCATAGATCACCTATGCTGATATCAAGAGAGAGAATGATTTAGGTGAAAGAGGGTAGGTCACCATACAATGGAAAAACAACATGGTCACTAGAGGAGAAGATATAATAAGAGATTGTGTGAAAAATTACTCCCACATTAGTACTAAGATAGAATAAGCCAAAACATTGCTGGACAAGTGTGATGTTGAACATGAAATGCGGGAGGGTATGATACCCAAACCTGGAAGCCCTAGTGAGCTTGGATCATGATATAGTTATTAAGGAGGGATTGTTCCCCATGAGTCTATAGAAACAAAACATGAGTATCATTATGTCTGTAAAAGTGATGATTGAAACTTTAAAGGATTGTATAAGAAATCTCGGGAAGCAAGAAAAAAGGTGATGAATATATTGATGGAATTCATTCTCTTCTCAATAAATTGTTGGGACCAAGTAGCGGCATAATACTTAGAACAAAAGATAGAGAGAATATGGTTAAGCATTTTAGGATTATGCCCTGGGAAAGCTGAAAGAACCTAAGACCTTTGATTTTCTTGCTATGCAATGATTTGTCCAGATCGAGAGAACAATTGGAAAGCTACTAAAGAGGATAAAAAGGGGGAAAAGTATTTACATGGAATTTGATAAAATCAATGCCAGCAGAAATAATTTTTTTCCACCATCATCAAGGGCTTGATGAAGAGTTTTTCCTTCAATTATTTGAGAAATTTAATGTTTACCTAGACAAAACAAGGGATATTTTGGAGGAACAACCCGTGAATGTGGACCCAAAGGATTGAGAAAGCATTATGTAAACCATTCATACACGTGACCTATCTCAATGCAATTATGGTTTTACTAAAGGACAAAGTTTATTGAAAGGATAAAAGAATATTCTTCTTTTCTCCTCATGCATCATCATGTTGCATCATCCAATCATCTCTTGAAAAAGGAAGAAATATTTTCAGTTGGAGGATTTTCCTTTCCCTTTTGGAAAATATTTGATCATCTAATGCACTTCTCTTGATTCTCTTAGGGAGGTTTTGGAGGCAATTTGCAAATTATTTTGAGGGAAATTTTTTTAAGAATGGGAGCTTGTCCTCACTCTAAGGGTGGGTAGTTGTTGAATTTTGTTGATAAGTTTTTTTTAGTTCTAGTTTCTCATTTATAGAGCATTTTATAATTGTCCACTTATATGAGAGTATGCTAAGGTGGTTGCACTATACAACCATTAACAAGTTTTGAAGGCATTTGTTTATGTCCGCTCACCAAAAATCATATGAATGGAATCTTTTTGTTTTGATTAAATCACACTTTCCTATTTTTTGTTTTAGATATATGATCAAGGAAATCTAATTTTTGTTACAATCTTGTACTAGTTTCAAAGTGGAATACAAAAAGATAACCACGAAGCTGTTGCATTTCTCTCAGGTTACTACGTGAATATTGTGGAGTAGGGTATAATATGTAATATTTTACTTTAGTTGTAAAATCATAATGGAAGCATTATTTTGCAGGGTTTTTGTCATCCCTTAAGGGTATTATGGGTGTATGAAATAAAGGTTAGAAGCACTTAATCTAAATTCGGCTCAAGAATTTATGTCTAGGATCTTGAAGATTGTTGGTAACATTTGTGGAAATTGGGTATAAATGAATGCAAATGTTATTTTAAAAATTATGTTGAATTGATTGTTTGTTTTAAATGCTACGGTAGATATAGATCCTTCCCTATGGAAATATTGACATACTAAAGTCACAAAAATAACTACCCTCCGTCTTTTTGTTTTAACTAAAATATCTCACCATCTTTGCCCAGTAAGCACATCAGACTTGTACACCATACATGTGCTTACCTTGCAAAGCCACACCACAATTTTCACCACTAGTGAACTCTGAAAATATTCAAAAATTGATGTACAAAAATCATAAGAAGCTGCCTTAGATAAATTTCTTATGCAGATATGATGTCTGGAAACCATCCATTATTTGTTTATAATGACATGTGTTTGACGTGTTGAGTGCGTACAATAATCAAGTGAAAAATCTTACGAGTGAGTATTATATCCATGACTGCACTTGCCTCAAATTGACTTACACCTATCTTGAAGGAATCCCGAGTTATGAAAACCATTACTTCATTTAGGACATCCTTGGGTCCTCTCACCTTGGTTTAGGTAGAGCCAAAAGTAGTAGGGTAAATCCATCCCCTTAATTAAGGTGCTTCACGATCATTTTTCAGAATTGAGTCATTGGTTAAATGTTGGATAGATCCCTAGATGTTAATGAAAATATTTTCATGTTCACCATTCTCCAAAGGTAGTTCCAACTCTAGATGAATACTCAATCCATGAGGTATAATTCCAGGAGCCAACAACATGGAGACTAGGAAAGGGGAGTGTATCCTAGAGGTGAAGCATATGAATTGTAGATTGCTATGTAGCTTGTGTGATGATTCTTGTAAGGAAAGACCTGTAAAAGAAGAGAAAGAAAGTATTCAAAGTCCCTTATATGATAAATCTGAGAAAAATGTGTATAAGTATGTACTGATTGCAAAATTTTATAAAAGGAAAGTGTGCACATGATATGTAAGAGAGTAAAATATACTAAAGTGTCATGTTGCTTGAAGTTCTTGCTAATTTGAATGTCAAGGCGAGCTTTTTGGGTGATCTCATGCCAAGAGTGACTTTTTGGGTGATCTCATGCCAAATGTGAGTTTTTTTGGTGATCTTACGCCAAGTGCGAGTTTTTGGGCGATCTTATGCCAAGTGCAAGTTTTTGGGTGATCTCACGCCAAAGAGCAAGTGTTGGGGAGAGAGGTTTAGTTTTACTCTCCTTACATGAATCTTCCCAATAAGCACCACTATAGATGGTGCGTCCCAATTTGTTCCATTTTTCTTGATTTATTACGATTAGTTTAATTGTTCGATTGTAGGAAATATAATGCATTCTATGACCGGAGGCCGATGTATGCATTCTTGTAGGGGTGCTTTGTAAAATTTTGTAGACTATCTTTGTCTCGAGAAGATGACTTTTTATGCCCCAGAAATTAGTGCCGAGGAGGACATGAGTAGTTAGGTGTTAGTGTGCAGTTATGGGCTCTAGTGTCTATATTGTGTTTGAGGTCCAAGTTAGTTTATAGGATGATCTGTGATTGTGTTCATGTGTTGATCTTGTACTATGTAGATTTTACTATAGCTTTGAGTTGCAATAGGGGTAATTTGTTCACCTAATATATGCTCCCCCTCATTTGGGGTGGATACGACGTCTATAGGAGAATGAGGTATAAATGAGAGGACTTGATGCTAATATGAAATGGATACCTATAGGGGTATGAGATGTGATTAGTAGAAACCAAGGCACATGTAAAAAATTTGGCTAGTACAAGTGTTAGTAGTAAAATATAGTATACAATAAAAGACAATGTAACCATCAAGTGTGTAGACAAGATGGACCACGAAAAGTGGGTTTTAAACATGGGACATCACTCACAATATCATAAGAAAATCAAGGCTGAAGTGGCCAAAAGCATACAATGCACATACACGACATAAGGCATAGTAAAAACAATGGCATACAATAACAAAAATTAGCAAGAAAAATGTATCGATTACCATGGTTGTATGTGCCTTATAAGACAAATGCTACAAATGAAGCACTGTTAACATGTTAGAAAGATAGATAGTATGTTAAAGCCTATATATATATTAGTGAAAAGTGAAGTAATTAAAATGAGAAGTAGTGAATGATGTAGTAATAGAACATGAAGTGTGTAGAATGTGGGAGTAGTGAAAGTAGATGCCCCTAGGAGCCTCGGTGGGACTGGTAAAAGGTACAAAGTGCAAGCATCATTATAGTGTGTAAAAACTTGTAAGATATCTACATTCACCTCAAAATACCAAGTGAATGCGCATGTGTATGTATATAGAAAGATGATGACATGCTAAGAATCAGTATAGCATGGAAAACAAAGTGTAATATGTAGATAAAATAATCTATCAAAAGTAAATGCAACCAAGATATGTAAATTATATGTATGAGTGTGATGGTATGGTATGAAAAATGTGGTGATGGTAGGAGCAGCATGCCCCAATGAATGTGTATGAGATGAGGTTCATTTATAGGGACCCTCAACAATCAAGAATGAACCATAGAACAAGAATGTGCCATCGGGAATTTTTGTGTGATAATAAATGCTAGAAAGATGTATCATGAAACACAGAGCATGAAATATGTAGTGGATGTGAGATTCATTCAAGAAGTAGACCCTTAGTAGACAAGTATGAATCGTAGAACTAGAGCGTGTCATAGGGTAATGGTGATATAATGTGTGTATCAAAGGGTGTGAGAGTGTGTAGGAAGATTAGTTATGATGCACGAAACACAAAGTGTAGAAGTGGACACAAGAGACAATTGATAATGCTAGAAGGGGGAGAAAGCACGATATCCCCAAGTGTGCTAATGATGGAGATATCTATGGTGACATGAGAGATACCATGCCATTATGAGAGAGTGTAGGATATGTCATGAGAATAGAGAGAGTCATCAAAATGGTAGGCAAAAGCAACAATAGAACTAGGGTTGGATTTTAGGTCGATGATGAGGTAGTTTAAATAGGTTAGCTATCACAGGGTGAATTGGTTGGTCTTGCTTGGTTGGTGGTTTCTGATTTGGAGTTGGTAACAATGTAACAGAGTTGATAGGATGAGGTGATGGGGTAAAAATTTTGAGAGGTGGTTTCTTAGTTAGAATTGGTATCACCATAGAATACTTGATAGGAGGAGGGTATGGAGGATGGATTTTGGGAGGTGGTTGCTTAGTTGGAATTGGTATCGCCATAGAAGACTTGATAGGAGGAGGGGATGAAGGAAGGATTTTGAGATGTGTGTTCTTAGTTGGAATTCATTGGATAGGAAAATCTTGACTTATAGAAGAAGTAATATTGGTGATTATGGAATGATGCTCATTAGACATGGAGGGATTAGATTTGAGAACCTAGTGGGATTTAGTAATTGAAGATGTAGTAGAATGTTGTGTAGTAAATTAAATAAAACCCTAATGCTTAAGGTGCTTAATTCTTCATCTTAAATCATAGAAATCATTGTCATGATGTCCATTAAGTATGTGATAATTACAATACATGAGACCTTTGTATTTGGCAAGCTGATAAGGAGGGTAGAAATGAGTAGTTGACAAGTTGATCAACTGGTGATTGAGGATCTCAAGAAAAATATCATGTTGCTTAGCATTTAGATCAAACTTGAGAGGTGTCTTGGTGCTTGAGTAAGACATGGGGTTTACTTATATGAACACATGTAAAAGACATAAGAGTAGGATGAGGTGTAGAATAAGAACTAACATGGGATTGAGAAACAACCTTGAGATGTTGGATTTCAACTTTACGAGATGTAATCGTGGTTTCCATAACTTGAAATTTATCTTGAAAAAAAATGTAAAGCTTGAATTGATTTGTAAATGGATTGATTGGTTGTGGTATCATGATCAATAGGGTCATTAGAGAGATGATTGAAGATAACACTTACTTGTGTAGGTGGCATATTGTTAGGGAGGTACATACTGTCTAGGGATTTTTGGAGAATATCTTTACAATGTGGGTGCATTTGAAGTAATGCAAGGAAATTAGAGGATTTTTAGGAGCCATGAAAGAAGATTGGGTAGAATAGGAAAAACAAGGATCCAAGTGTTTGATCATAAGTGGGGTTCACTAAATGATTTAATAAAAATAGAATTAAATCTATATTGTAGAGTAACTATTGTAAGTAATGATGTAAAAATGATAATATACAATGAAGGCACAAGCAAAAAATCATGTACAATATAAAGCCTTGAGAAAAAAGGAGAGATATGAAGACTTAGCTAATTTCTGAATGAATATGAAGTGATCTCGGTGGGTGAAAGTGTTGAACATGCTATAGAAAACATCATTACCTCAATATAAATTATGGAACTCGGGAACATATCCAAATAGGGGCACCCAGCAGGCGAGGCGAGCGTCTGTGTATCGAAGACTAGATTTGGGTCTTTGGCGACCACGCAGATGCTCGGGAACTGATTTCTTTTTGTGTCACAAGGGCCTCTTCATTGATTCTTGTTTGTCACTTGATATTCACTATTTTTTCACCGAGGGTACATGCAACCTAAAAAATAGAATAACTACATGCAAATATCCACAAACCACATAAAATCTAATAAAGAATATGGAGAATGTGGAGTCGATTGACCTCGACTGGTCACTCTAAGAGTTAACTTATGACCGAGCGATGCACTACATCTCAAAACCCATGTAGTTATTGTGTGTGTTTAGAAATGATGCCCTAGGATGCCCTTATGCCAGTTACACAAATGATAGTGGGCTAGATCTAGAATGTAAAATATGTATAAAATGTGTGGGATGAAATAGAATAGACTTCCCCTCCTATGCAGCGTATACAAAAGTATGCAGCCCTTGTCCCATGAATGATTTCTTTGAAGTGATTTAGTTCCTTTGGAATGTAAGCTTAGGTGGTAATAGTATTGCTTAGTGATTGGTCCACGATATTGAAAACATAGCTATGTATTTATATTATTCCCTTGTTTGAATTTTGTAATTGACAATTGGAAGGCCAACCCATAAGTGAAAAAGATTCCCAAAAGATAAAAGAGACCCAAAAATAGGGAATAAGGTAAGAAAGGGTCAAGGGCATCCAGGAGGGACAAGAGCGCCTGGGTACCACTATCCGGCTTGGCGCTAGTGTCTGAAGTCATACAAGATAAATAAGTTAAATTATGACTGGGTTGTAGGGTGTGCAAGACCAAAGAGAAAGCAAGAAACAAAGAAAAGATGCCAAAGATAGTTTTCAACCACTAGTTTTATTTCTTAGTAATCATGTAAATGCTAGCATGCTTTTAAGACTTATAATTGTACCCAAGTGCGTGATTTTCTATCTATAGAGAGAAGAAAGAGAATCCATCATGTTTGTAAATCTATTAGACAATCGAGGGGTGGTTTGAATTTTGTAATGGTCAAAGAGTTGTAGTAAGTCTTCGACGATGGTTTTATATTTATGAAGGATTTCATTTTTACATTGATAGATGCCTTTTATTTGATTAATGACAAGTTGTGAATTGCCATAGATGTTAAGAATTTACACACCTAGAAAGGCATCGGTTTGAAGTCCCATGATAAGAGCTTCATATTATTATTCCATGTTGTTAGCACATTTGAAATTACGTTTGAAGGATAATGATATAGGAGTGTCCCAAGGTGGAATAATGACTATCCGGTGCCTACCCCTTGTCTACATTTAGACTTGTTGAAGAACAAGGTAATTTTAAGCATGGTGTCGTCATGATCGAGGGTGTTAATTGAATCATAAGGGAAGTGTTCACAAGGTAATTTATTGGTAGGAAGGGAAGATTTAAGATGATAAACAATGAATTTCCCCTTAATTGATTTATGAGGTATGAATTCATTCATAAGCATGAGCCATCTGGTAATGTGATCATTATGATATAGTTTGGAATGCATGGTTTTGAGTGGACTGAAGTTTTGTGACAATGTAAGTTTTGTGATTGAGGATATAGTAACAAATCTTGAAACTTTCCAAGTATAGTGCACAACACAACTTTTTGGCTTCAGAATATCGAGTTTCGTACTCATGGAGGGTACAAATAATGTTATAGAAAGCATGTTCTTTACCTTTTTCATATTAATGTGTAAGCATGGCTCCCAAGGCATGGTCTATCATAGATATGTAAATATAGAATGGCTCCCTCGTGTAGAGGTGTGAGCACGAGAAGTGATAGGAGGTATTGTTTGAGAGCATTGAAGGCTTGTTGACAATTATTGTCCCACTTAAAGTGGGTGTCCTTTCTTAGAAGATGATGGAAAGGTTAACATCGGTATGATAATTAAGAAATGAAATAACAAATGGATTCTAACTTCCTTGAAGACTATAAAGCTGCTTAAGATTACATGGTGGGGAATTTCAACGATAAATTTGACTTTTATAGGATTGAATTCAATATCCTTGATAAATCCAAGGAGTATTCGTGTAAGAACTTCAAAGAAACACTTTGTGGGATTAAGTTGAACAAATAATTGTAAAAGGCATGCAAATATTACGTATAGAAAAACTAAATCATATATTCGGTGTTTATATTTACCTAAGAGGTCAATCAACATAGTCTTCCATGGTTTTATGGATAAGATCATGAAGATATAGGTCATGGCATGTTGATATGTGGCTCCCACATTTTTAGGCCAAAAGGCATTACTCTATAGCAAAAATTCCCCACGAGGTGATGAAAGACATATTTTGTTGATCTTGGGTGGAATAAGTACTTGATTGTAACTAGAGAAGCCATCCATAAGAGACAATATCATGGTTTGTTTGTAAGATCGATGAGTTGATTTATTTGGTAGAGGAAATCCATATTTAGGAAATGTAAGGTTAAGGTCATAGAAGTCCATGCAGATGCATAATTTATAATCAAATTTGGTGATGGGTATGATTTTAGACACCCATTGTGGATAATCAATAGGTAGGATGAAATTAGCTGAGAGAAGATGTTGGAGTTCTTATTTGACTAGCAGGCAACACGAGGATGCATTTTATGAATTTTTTTCTTCATAGGTTTAACACCCAAGATTATAATGATGTTGTGGATGATGATGTTAGGGTATATACCCGACATGTCACTATAGGACCATGTGAAGGCTTGACTGTGTTTGGATAGGAAGGAGGTGAATTCTTAGATTTCATGTGGGTCTAAGGTTTGGTTAATCTTAACAATGTGTAGTTATTGAAGTGTGCCGATATTAACATCAATGTTTGATTCGTCAAGGAGTGTGGATGTGTTAGGGGTAGGGATTTTTGGACATGGTGATCATCGACCTTTATATAAGTTAGGATGGCACCATAGTCATGAAAATGTAGAATGTCGATAACGGGGAGTCCTCTATCATGTGTGGTAACGAGAGAGGAATAATTTCAATTTTGTCATGGGCTTGATAAGTCAACGATCCAAGTGAGATAGTATTGATTAAATAAAAATTTAGGAGGAATGGATATGGTGTCATCATCATTGGAGAATGGATCTGAAATGATGATGAGGGTGTCAAGGGTTTTTGTGGATGATGATGGTTATGAAGAAAGGAAGTTGAAGCCAAGACCATATTTCTTGTGAGGTTTTCTCATATTTTCAAAGGGAGGTCATGCGACCTTGTTCATAACGACCCAAACCAAAGCATTTCCAGATGGAATAGTAAAGGTAAGTCTATGTAAACCAAGGCCTATCTAGGAATGAGAAGTTTGAGGAGAAAGGCTTAATGTGTGGCTGAGTGTCAAGATGAGATGAAGGATAGTCAATGCCTCCATATACTAATGACATTTTTAGAATGGGGGACAAAAGGGAATAATTTCTACCACATTAGGCTCGTAGAGAATATGTTTGTTGGGTCTCCCATACATTTTAGGCATAGTGAGTGAGTTGATTGCTAGAAGGTGTTAATCCCCCAACAAGAGGTGTTGTAAAACATCTTGAAGGAGTTATCATCTGGTAGCTTAAATGTGGGGACTAAAGAGTTCGTTGAATCTTGGTATGAGGACACATAATTTTGTAGTGGAAACAACACATCATTGGGCCTGTAAGTCATGTGACATGCCTTGAAATGATTTGGATTAGTGGAACAGTAAAGGTTTTACCTTCATGTTCATATTTTAGACATCGATGTAGTGTTGATGGGATACAATGCATAGTGTGTATCCAAGGGTGTCCTAACAACATGTTATAATGAACTCTCCTTCTATGAGATAGAGAGCTCATGGAGAATCTTAATGCCTATTTTGATGGGTAAAATGACCATACCTAATGTAGGGGCGATGGTGTCATTAAAGGCACGTAACATGGTAGGTGATGGACAATAATGGTGTCAGGTAACTGAATTTATTTAAAGGCATGAGATGATATGATGTTGATATTGGTGCCATTGTTGATCATAAATCTATTGACAAGAGTATCATTGATTTGGGAAGTAATGAAGAGGGGAAGATCATGGTATTCAAGTTGTAAGGATGGGATTTCAAAGTCATCAAAGGTGATAGTAGAAGAAATTTTGAGAGTTTCGACAAGGTTGGTGAATGGTTATGGGTTATCTGATAGTACTAATATGGATTGAAGAGCCCAAATCATTGCTTATTGGTGTTACAGATAATTTTGAATAAGATCATAGAGATACATCTTAACATGATCTTGGTGTAGCTTTTTGATGACAATTTTTTATATGGATGTGGTAGATTAGGTGTGTGGGGAGGAAGGATAGACACCTTGGCCTTGGAGATGATGTGTTAGGTGAAGGGGTATCAAGGGAGATAGAGAGTTTAATATCATTTTGATTTTGGGCCTTTGAGTCTTGTGCACATGATCTTGTGGTTATATGAATGCAATATATCGATGGAGTGTGGTTTTTTTACTAGAAAGCTTGCCTCACTCTTGTTAGATTTGGAAGTGGTGTTGGGTGATGGTTTGGAAGTAGTAGATTTAATTATTTAACATGTTGGTTTGCTTTTATGGATAGGTTTGTTTATATGGCTAGGTTTGTTTACATCTGGATGTTTTGGAACTATGGGAAGAAGTCCCTTATTAATAAGGCTTCGATTGTAGCACGGAGGGCTTTACATTCATTAAGTAGAGTTTCTGGTATTCGATGGTATGTATAGAACACTTCATAATCATACCAAGAGGGATTCCACCCTCGGGAGTCAGATGAATTAGTAGGGGTAATGTTATGAGAGATGATTGGATAATATTTTTGAGGATTCTAGTATAATATACCATTGTAATTGTTTGGGATGATGATGATGAGGGTAAAAGGATTTGTATATCTTTTGATGATTTAAAGGTTTTGAGATGATGGGGTTGTGTTTTGTGTGTCACACTTAGGTGTTATTTGATGAAGGGTCCTAGATTCGTAATATTACTCATGAACTTAGATGAAAGATGATGCCCTAATATGGAAGGAAAGGGATGCATATTTCGTGATAAGGTTTTTGACGATCATGTGGTATAATTTATATTTTTCTAAATGAATGATTTGTGGATTGTCTAGTGGGATTATTGAAATTATTGATGTGGTATTGGGTGACGTGGTCTTCAAAAGAAAATTTTAAAATTTCCATGACAAGTTTATTTTCTGGGGATCTTGGAGGAATGGTGGGGGATCTTGAAGGGGACATGATAGATTCTATGTTTTGTGGTTTCACCGGAGTTATGGTGTTGGAAATGATAAGGCTAAAAGAGTTAGATGATTTGGCTAGTGTCTTGGTTATAGAAACATTGGGCGATGAGGATGTAAGTGGGAGATATTTGAAAATATTGATAGTATGATGGGAGTTGATGGTGTTAGATTGGGGTTGACTGGTAGATGGGGGTGATTTGGGAAAGGTTATTTAAAAACATCCAAGTTTTGATTTGGAGGCACATTCAAATTGTCAAGTTACAAGTCACCTTGGTCAATGAGATCTGAAGGACATTTCTAAATGAATGACACCTTTTGATGTCGTGGCCTCAGACTTGATGGTACTTACAATAATCATTATCTCTATACCATGAGGGTTTAGATGTGGATATGTCAACAAGGTAGATGAGAGGGAGTTTAATCATGCAAACAACTAGAATTTTGTCAAAGACAATGCTATAAGACTCCCATATAGGTGTGTAGTTATGTTGAGGTCAAGTTCATTTTGAATATAAACTTTTTTTAGACATATATTTCACCATGACCACGTTAGCCGATTCTTTAGATATTTCTTTGTTAGAAATTTTTTAACTGAAGAGTTAGGTTTGGGTTTCTTAGACCTAAGTTTAACCTTACCATCTTCAAGGACATGAAGCTCTAGTTTTTGGGCCATGATAAAGGCTTTGTTAAATTTTTGGAAGGATTGGATCTAAAGGGTTGATGATATGTGCTTAGTGTAGGATCGAGAAAATAAATTGATCAAATTAGTTTTGTGGAAGAGAGAAGAAGAATTTATTGATAACCCCCACCATTTGACAACAAAATTTGCAACATAATCATCTTAAAATTGTTTAATAGTGTAGATATCAGTGATGGAGATCTTATGAATAATGTTTATGGATAAATTCTCTAAGAAAAAATGCACGAATTGTGTGAAAGAGAAGAGGGAATATTGTGGGATGTTGTTGTACTAGTCAAGGGGGTGAGACATACTAAAGACATGGGAAATATCCTCAACATGAGATCTTGGTCATGAGTGATGAGATAACACACATGACAAAAGGACCTAATGTGATGTTGTGGGTCCTCCTTACTATAGAATTTAATGAATTTTGGGAGTTCCCAATGTGGGGATAGGCCTTAAAAGGTATTGATGGGTGGATGGGTTCATTGAAAATTTGTTCGTATGAAAGGGTGCTCTTAGGACCCATAGTGGTAACTTCAAGGCTTGTAATCCTATTCATTAGTGCTTGTAAGGGATCATTTTGGGATGGTTGTTGAATGCTTGAAGATGACGAGCTAGGTTGATTATAGATATGTGGGTTGGATGGCTAGTAGGGTGGAGTGTAGTGTTGAAAAGGAGGGAGGATCCCTTGGATGTTGTGATCTTGTTGAGAGATCAATGAATGTGAAGAGGATTGAACATATTGATAAGGAGGAATAAATGTGTGGATGAAAGGTTGTGTCGAATGTGGTATATATTGAGAAGAAAGGGTGTTATATTGTAAGATAGTTGTAATAGATGCTGGTTGTAAAAGTGGATAGGTAGTGGTGATGGAACTCATATTAATGAGTGGCGTGGATGTGGGTATGGACATAACTAAGCTCTGAATAGTGGATGTAGGTTGTTATGAAAAAACTGGTTGTGATGTGATCAAGGGACTAGTAGTGAGAGGGATAGTAGTTGAGATGGTATGAGGGGAAGATTCGTAGAGGTCATATGAGTGGATGTAGGTGGTGAGGTAGTGGTGTGGATATGTGTAATCTATGGACTAGATGAGGAAGTTGGTGGTTGAGGTAGTTGTTGACTAGTTATGTTTTGTGATGAAATGGTGTTGAGGTTAAAATGGTGATAGGAGTGGATGAAGTGGGGAATTGATGTTCCTGATTCACCGAAAGTGGAATAGGGGTTTATTTGTTAGATGATGGGCTCATGGATCAAGGTCAATGAGTCAAGAAGGATCAAAGGTGAAAATAGTAATGGGATGTCTATGTTATGGATCTAGACATAGAAGGAGGACACCTCAAAAGAGGCAAGGTATCCATTAAGGGCCATCGGGTTAGAGTCTAGAAGTTTTGTAAAATACCGGGTCACCATTGTTGAAGAACCATGGGCTAGGTGGATCTTGGAAGCTCGATGTAATTAACTCGAGTACTAGGAGAATGTAAGGGTTATGGACCAGTCTCTAAATGTCATCGAAATTGATCTATTATGCTTGGAATATTTTGAATATGGGACTGGAGAGAGTCCAGAGGATTGTTGAAGAGGGTTTGTCATATCATTGGTGTTTTGAAGATGAGATTATTATGGTTAAAACCATGAACTAATCAAACAATCAACGGAAAAAAAAAAATGGTTGTTTAAAATAATTGAAAACAAGACACACAAAGAATTTGATTATCTTGATTAATTTAAGAAAAATGTGAAATGAGAAAATGGTGAAAGGGGACTAAGGAAAGGTCAGCTAAGGCTGGTTTCAGGTGAGTTTAAGGTGGAGTCCTCGATATACCCAAAGGTTACGTAAGGCCCATATCTATGTTGGTTTCAATATAAGGCATGATATTAGGGCCCACCCCTCACTTAACGGTCCCGCTATCGATAAGGGTGTTGGGTGCTTAGTGATATACCACCCACCAGATTGTTTATACTCAACCTAGAACAATGAGTCGATTTTACTCTTGGTGATGAAATCCAAGTAGGTCTGCATGAGAAGGATTCTTAAATGGAAATTTTATTGATACATGGTTTGGTTTTGTGTGAAGGGAGTTTTGTGAATGCAATTATTTAACTCCTAATTAGACTATGTGAGTAAGTAGATATAAAATCTCATTTTAAGATCCAAAAGGAAATGTCTACTTTGATGAAAAAATCCAAAAAATGTAATGATAGATTAAAGAATTAAAGAAAAAGGGCGTACATGTGTTTGTTATTTCTTTTTTATTTTACTTATGTTACACATTTTTGAAGAAGCGAAAGCAAAGGCACTCCAAGTTGAAAGGTTAGAGAATTTGAAAAGAAAAAGAAAACAAGAAGATATGGAATCTAATTAAAAGGGGACTAAGGGTCCCACCAGGCATGTGCTAAGATGTTTGAGGTGAATTTTTGTTCATTAATATTATAATGAAATACTAAAAATCTTAAAGTATCAAGGTTTAACAATACATGCATCGAAAAACATAATGTCGAGGTGAGTGGGTACACGAACAATGCGGAAGATTCCTCCTTCCACTGAGTGAGAGGAATTGTATGCAATGAAAACTAAACAAGGAAAATATTGGATAATGATTAAATGAGTTACTCGATAATGGCCGATCCCAAGAACCAATGGGATTCCTTGAGGGATGTCAACTCGTGTTTACAATCAAGTGATATGATATGAAATAAGATAATGACAATATGATTAGAATTCAAGAGGGATGGAAAGATCTTGTTTTGCTTGATAGGTGGCCTAGGAAAGGGCTACGATGAGCTCAAAGTCCAAGAAGTACTCAAACCAGGATTGTTCTACTACATCATGTATTTAACGTATCACTTCAAGTTGGTATTTGATGTATTCAATTTTGGGTGTGAGGGAAATGGAAACGGGATGAGTTCATGTGTGATGTTGAAATTCTCCCACACAAAGGACTATTGCATGGTCAAAAGATTCTATATACTGCTAATGGGGTGTGATTCACCTGGAACTATCATCTACATGGAAACACATCTTGAAATAGATAGATTAGATAAAAACATAATGTTAAACTGATTGTAAATGAGATAAATATGATAAAATGACAAAGTGATAACTAGTGATCTTGTGATCGTTGGAAATTTTGGGGGAATCATTGGTGATTCCCGACAAATTTTTGATTCTTTGATATGATGCAAATTTGAATGAAAATGACTAATCTAATGATTGATTAAGGATGTTATGTGATACAAAAAGGATTTAAGAATGTAAATGGACAAATACAACGTACCTTTGATGTGAAAGAAGTGTTGATAGAGTTGTGGGGATCTTATGAGGTTAACAAATATTTTAGGGAATGTAACAAGGATGTCCAAATGTTTGTGTTGATGTCATCTCGGTCCTAAATGTAACAGATCTTCACTATGGATGGTTGAGGATTGAGAAACAAGGAATTTTATGTTTCTTTTATAATCACTAGCAATTCAATTGAATTCTTGGTGATCTAGGAAAAGTGGAGCAACCCACTTGGAAGTGGTTTCAACCACTTCCAAAATGGGATTTTTTGGGTATAAGGACAAGGGAAGAGGTTAGGAAAAGGTTAAGGAGGTTTAGGGGGTTAGGATGTTAGGATAAAAATGGGTTAGGATGGGTGGTAGATGGTTAAGGAGGTTTAGGGTGAGTAAATAGGATAGGTAGATAGGTTTTATGGAAGGTAAATGTGATTTTATGAGGGTAATTCATGATTTAGGTTAGTAAGATAGGTTTTTAGGATTTTCGAATGAGAGTGTGAGGGGTGTGACTAGGAAATAGGTGTCTATAAGAGGATAACCAAAACGAGATATTCTATTAATATCTAAGACAATGAACATTTTTTTCAAAATTATTGAGGACATTCTATTTAATCTAAAATAATAGCTCTTATATCTAAGATAAGGAACACGGTTTTTGACATTTTAAAGGGGAATCTATTTAATCTAAAATATTTTCATGGCTACGTGATTAGCTAATTTGACTCCACCACATCCTTGTAAGTAAAATTATTCGAGAATAAGCATGAGAAGTTTAATAGTTACCACATTGATGTCATTCTCATCTATAAAAACCCATAATTACTTGCGGCGTTGTGTCGTGCTATGAATAAATTAGCTCAAAATAAAATAAATGAAAACTCCAAGCTTACAATATTAAAAAAATTATATGAAGCTTTAAAAATTCCAAACGCCTTAGACCTTGCATATATGAAATTGGGCATTAGTAATAAAATTGCTTTAATCTAGGTTATTTACGTGTTTCATTATTATTTTTAAAACAAAAATAATATAAAGTTAATTATCTAATTAGATTCTTAAAAAATTAAATTAGAATCATAATTAACTATATTTTCTTTCCAAGTAATTTAAATAAAATAAAATTGTTACAACCGGTGACAACCTTTGTTAATTGTTAAAGTTGTTTCACTTGCTTAATCCAAGTTGTGGTCCCTAGTGTCAACCTCTTGTTAATTGTTAATATTGCTTTACTTATTTTATTAAGATGAATTTAAATGTGGAGTCGGTCAAAACATTTACAAATATCTCACTTATTTTCTTAAATTTACCCTTTAGTTATGGTGGCAAGTTATACGATTTAGGGTTTAAATTTGATGAAAACTAATGTTTGTCACATAATTTTTAATGATGACTATTTTTCAACATTTTCTTTCAAGATATGTAAAACATATCACTAACACCATGTTTATTTAATAATAAATATTACAGATAATTTTCATTTATTTTAATTATTTTCAATATATATTTTTATACATCAATATAATTTTTATATAAATTTATATAAATGTCAGTCATATTTTAAATATACAAGTTAGAAGAGAACAATTTCAAAACTTTGTCAAATTTTTACTACGAGTGTCGAATAGTAGGATTTTTAGCTTATATTTTTTCAATTCATGACACAAGAATTTATTTGATGCTAATTTTCTTTAGAACCTTGTTGTTAAATGACACTTTGGATTATGATGCGGTTTGCATCATAAATTTAATGATGGTTTAACAATAGCTTAAGGACATTTTTGTGATGTTTTTAATGTAAAAAAACATTACATCGAATTTTAAATTTCAATTTTGGCGTTTTGTGATGACATTTTTCCTCATCACATTTTACGTTAGGTGTATCATTTTTTTGTTATTGGCATCGAGGAGTTGAAGAATTTGGGTTTTTTTACATAAGGGAGTTTAATATATTTTATATTTTCACATTTATGTAGTCCTCTACTCTTCTTCGGGCTCAAAATAATTATGTGGAGCATATAAACAAAGCTTGTACAAATGTAACATTATTTTATTTATGTTGTGGAATTTAAATAAGAGCACGAGAGATAAAATCCCCAAACCCCACCTTTTCCAATATGAGTGTGTGCCTTTTTCCTTGTAACACCATTCAAAAAATTATTACTATATAAATATACTTCCTATAATTTACTTTTCAATGTGTGTGTGTTTAAGTATACTATTTATAATATGAGTGTAATGTTATTAGAATTGAATGTTGCGAGGAGAATTCAAGAAATGATTTAGAACACAAAAGATAACCATAAAAAAATGTTAGGAAATTTATAGGATGAATAATGTTATAAATTATAGATCCAAATTTTAAATTTCCAAAGATTATAGTTTAGGAAGTGCAATAATTAAACCTTAGCTTAAGATGATTATATTGCATATTACATAATCATGAACATAAAGTAAATGAACATAATGACACAAGATATAAGTGGGAAAACCATGGAAGGTAAAAACCCACTTGAAAATCACTTATCTTTATTGAGAATAAACTTTCACCCAACACTCCCACTATTTCCACATGCAGTTACACCTTCAATAAGGTATTACAAACTACCTCATACATTCACTCATGAGTTTTACCTCATTCACCTCATGTATATAAAATATTCTCACACATATAGCTCACATATATGTTACAACCTATGTAACCAATATCTAATGAGATCACCTTGTTATATACAAGGCAGGTGGTCATGATCCACTCTTAAAATCCGACCCATTGGGTCTAGACATGCTTATATTTTAAATATAAGCTATAAACCAAAAACACATGGTCTTTGGCGGGTTTCATAAATAAGTAGTTTCCCACTTAATATTATAAACCCAACACTCCCCCTTAATGTTAAGTAGGGAAACATGCAAAAACATGTTAAAATTTGTTCCTTATGCCAAGTTACCTTTTGGTACAAAAGGAATTACAATCCATAAATCAACATGTGATTTAGGATAGCATCCAAAAACTTGTTTCATGGGTTTGTAGTTCCACGGTGTACTAAAGTAGAGTCATGTGGGTTTTTCAACTTCTGCGGTACACTACCATAGTGTCCCATGGACTTATACAAGCCACAAACAACTGTAAATGCATTGTGGGTTTTAGAGAAGCTATGAGACACTATTTTTCCACGGTTCAAAGCAGTGTTCCATGGATTCCATAAAAACCGCAATAAAAAGGAATAATACAAATTAAAAGATAAAGTGATTAAGGATGAAGACTTACATCAAGAATATGGAGTTAATAAACTCAACATATCTAATGCTTCTTTGGGATTACAAGTAAAATTCACATACATGACAATTTACTTAAACAACATAGAAATAGTCTTGGGAGTATCCACTTTGACACATTCAAGCCGTTAAGAGATGGCATTACACAAGAAAAAACATGCAACATGCTCATTTCTTATTTCCCCCTCAAGGGAATCTTTGAAAGGAAAAAACTCAGATGATTCAGAGGTGAAGATCAATGTCATTCACATGATCATAAGAGCCAAAAACATATGATCTATTGATTTAGAGGTGGAGATCAACGTCATCCACATGATCACAAGAGCTAATATATGAAATACTCAACACAACATGAAACTTACGAACTTTGGATCATAAAAGGGATTAGTCAAAATGTACGTAACCCTTTTTATCAGTGGAACAAAACTTGAGATCAATATCACCATTGAGAAATCTTTCCCGGATGAGGTACACATGAATCTCAATATGTCTAGTTCTTTGAGCTAGATTGGATTTCTTCCTTTGATGCCTAGATTAAGTTCTTCCAATGTCTTTTGAGCCACATGGCTTATTTTTCTACTTCCATAACACTTCTATACTTTTCTTCAATAGAAGATAAATATTTTTGGTTGCTTCTTTTGCACCAAGTTATTGCACCGCATCCAACTTAAAAACATATCGAAGTAGATATTCTATCCATAATATCACCAACAATTTGATAATCACAATAACCAAATAGAATTGCATTATCACAAGAAGAATAACACAAGCTATAATTGATTGTACCTTTGATATACCTTAAAATCATTTTTTCCATTTTCCAATGGTCCTCATAAGGATCCTGCATGAATCTAGAAACAATTCCAACTGCATAGGAAATATCAAGCCTAGTGATAGTTAAATAAATCAAACTACCAACCAATTGTCTATATAAAGTAGGATTAAATTTATCACAAGAAGGTTTTGGATATAATTTAACACCAAATTCCATAGGAATAGAGACATACTTACAATCAATCATATTAAATATTTTAAGAAGATTAGTAACATATTGTGATTGATATGTAATAATAGATTTGTGATTTTGACAAATAACCATGCCTAGAAAATGATTTATCATCCTAAATCAGTCATTTCAAAATGTTGTCTTAACTTCTCTTTGATTCTAAGAATAAGATTCTTATCACTAATAGTAATCAAGAGATAATCAACATATAAGACAATAATGATAACATGATTATTTTCATACTTGACAAATAAATAATTATCAACAAAATAGTTAGAGAAACCAAGCTCATGAAAGAAACTATTTATCTTAGCATACCAAGCTCTAGGAGCTTGTTTAAGACCATACAAAGATTTCTTAAGTTTAAACACACTTATTTGACAAGTTCTTCAAAACTATTAGGTTGATGTATATAATTTTTTTCTTTCAATTCACAATTTAAAATGCATTTTGACATCCATTTGGTGAATCTCCCAACCATGTTGAGAAGCTAAAGCTAGAAGAATTATAAGAGTGATCATTTTGACAACAAGAGCAAAGGTTTCAACATAATCCCGACCAGGTTTTTGAATAAACCCTCTTGCAAATAATATTTCCTTGAATTTATCAATCTTATCAACAGAGTTATATTTTATTTTATACAACCATCTAGATCCTACAATGTTTCTTTTAGAAGGAAGAGGGACTAGCTCCAATGTTTGATTCTTGATTAGAACATTGTATTCAGCTTCCATAGATACAACCCATATTCCATATAGTATGAATTCATCAAAATATCAAGGTTCAACCTCATAGAAAATTGAAAAGACATGATAAGAATATCGACTACAAAGTTATTTCTCTCAAATTATTGGGTTGAGAGTTTGAAACCAATTTTTTTCCATTTAGGAATCCTAGTTTGAATCAAGGATTGAGAAGACTTCCCCTCAATGTATACATCCATAAAATCAGAAGGATACTGAAATGATTCTTATAGAACAATTTTAAATTTAGGACACTCAGAAGAGGGAAGAGTGACATATTTACAAAAAGGTTTCTTAAGAACATGCACATTCCTATTTTATACAATCACATGCTTAACTAGATCATAAAATCTTAATCCTTTTGTTTGACTTCCATAACCAACAAAAAAAGAGTAAGAGGTAGGATCAAGATTTTTTCTTTTAACTTTAGGGATATAAAGAGAAGCAGGCTGCCAAATATCTTTAAATGAGATATATTAGGTTTTTTTAGTCCATACTTCATGAGGTGTGGTTTGATGAAACTCTTTGGTAGGAATTCTATTTATAATATGAAAATCAGTGTTCATAGCTTCAACCCATATAAATTTAGGCACATTAGAAGCATGAAGGACCATGCTTCATGAAGCATGGTTCTAAGACAGATCTATTCTTCCTTTTAGCTATGGAATTTTTCTAAGGAGAATAGGGAGTTTTTAATGCCCTTTGGATTCCATTAGATACAATTTTTTATCAAAATTATTATTAATATACTTACCTCTATTATTATTTTTGATTATTTTAATTTTTAGATTAGCCATGTTTTCAACAAGGGCTTTAAACTCTTGAAACTTAGATAAGACATCAGATTTTTCCTAATATAATAAGACCAAGTCATTCTTGAGAAATCATCAATAAAACTAACAACATATAAATCACCACCAAGAGAAGGTACTTCCAAAGGACCTCTAACATCACTATGAATTAACTCAAGCAAGCAAGAGGAATTAGACTCATGGTGTTTGTGAAATGGTTGTACATGTTGCTTACCATGCAAGCAACTTTCACAAGATTCATGATCTAATTTTATCTTAGGAAGACCTATAACAAGGTTAAGGTGGGACATCTCATATAAAATTTTAAAGTTTACATGCCCAAGCCTTTCATGCCATAATTGAACAACATTACAAGAAGAAGTGGAAAGACAAGATTCAACAACAAATCCATCAAAAAAGTACAATCCATTCTTTTGTAAACCAACAACAATTACTTTACCAAACTTATTTTTAACATACCATTTATCTTGTAATAACACAACTTTACAGTCATATTTAGTTAATTGTGAACAAGATAAAAGGTTCTTTCTTAGGTTAGGAACAAACAACACATTTCTAATGACTCCATTCCCAATATTAATATTGCCACAACATTCAAATTTGATGACAGAGTTATCTCCTAGATAAATATTTTCATGAAATTCAACAATATCATGAAGGATATCATGCATATATGTCATGTGTCTAGATGCACCACTATCTAGGATCCATTCACTATCATTGGAGGTTGAAAAGAGCAGTATAAAGGGCAATGGAGTGCTCAACATTATTGGCTTGGTTATTAGTATGACTCTGATTTTTATTGTTTTTCCTTTTATTATTGTTGTTCTTATTCTTAGGATTGTTATGAGACAAGTGAGCATGACAATCAGATTATTTATGACCAAATTTACCACACTTGTTACAAGTACCATCAACATCAACTTCGATTATTCCTATTGAACTTGGGTTTAAATTTCGATTATTGTTTGAATTACTCGATATAATAATTCTTAGAAGACTTCTGACTTTGAGAGAAAACTACATGAATAATATTATATTTTGAGTCAAAGTTCTTCATGACATTCTCTTTTTGAATAAGAAAAGCGAGATAATTTTTCTAAATCGAGATAGATCATCTTCATTTTGATATTTAGAATTTAGAATAGAGATGAAGTTTCTAAAATTTTCATGAATGTTAATTTGAATAATGAAGTAAAGTAATTTATCATGAAACAATTCAAAATTACATCCATCTAATTGAGATTTAATTTCCTTAATCTTAGCTATATAATTAACAACCTTTTCATCAACTTTCATTAGAGTTGTAAATAATTCCATGATTAACTTAATTATCTTAGAGAGGAGGATACCCTCATGCATAGTTTGAAATTTATCCCATGCATCCTTTGGAGATTCCATATGTCCAATATGCAATAAGAACTCATCTTTGATACTTTGCAATAAGATGGACATAACTTATTGGGATTTTTGGGAGAAAAAACTAAGGTTATTAGAAGTAGCTTGTCTCCCAGTGGGTTTCTTCTCAAAGCATCACTAACCCATAAATTTATAGCCATAAAGATAGAATTAATCCTAATTCTCTAGATAATATAGTTAGATTCATTTAAAATATGTGATTTATCCATGGAAAAATGGAGGAACTAGTCATTTTAAGGAAAACTTAGAAAACTTTGAAAAATAGAGTGTTAGGTGGGTTTTTTTGAAGTTATAGGAAAATGTGGTTTAAAAAACAAAATTATGTGAATTAAAAATTCAAATAAAATAGCTTGTAACTTGATGAAAAACACTTAAAAAAGGTATTATAATTGAGGAGGAAGCCCACAAAACACAAAAATAAGTCGTGGAAGGCCTGACACACGAAAGAAAAAAATTATAAAATTTTAAATTTAGAAAGCTGCAAAACAAAGGAATAATGTTCCATGGATGCTTGATATCTTAGTGTTCCATGGAATAATAAACCAAAAAATAATGGGACCCATGCAATAAGGAAAGATTTAGTGATACAAGGCACTCACACAAGTCACAAAGGCATAGAATATTTGGAGAAGCCGTAAATTATTGGAACAAGGCTACACAAGTCAAAGAAGGCCTTAGAAAGTTGCAAGTTTGCATAAAAACAAAATATCATGATTTTTTCAAACAAGTCGCACAATGGATATAAAATGACTATAAAAGGTGTGAATAATTTAAATAAGCCACAAAATCTTGGAAAACAAGAAGGAAACAAGAATTTTCGTAAAGGCGAGAAAACTTAAGAAAGGTTGAGGATGATGAAAATTGTAGATCTATGTAAGCAAATGACAATGAGGGATAAAAACACTCATGCACAAGTAATATATGACATAATAATCATCTAATGTTTATTATTTTAGTGGTAATCGAGTTTTGAACCGGTTAAAATTGAATTCGGTTGTGGAACATCTAGGGTTTTCTGATTTTAAAAACTTCAAGTTTCTTCACACTTGTGAATAAAAAAACATCGAAATATATCATACACATGCACAAACACCTACTTTGATATAATGTAAGGAAATTTACAAGATGATTAATGTTATAAATTATCGACCCATATTATAAATTTCTTGAAGATTATAGTTTATGAAGTGCAATAATTAAAACCTTAGATTAAGATGATTATATTACATATTACAGAATCATGAATAGAAAGTAAATGAACACAATGACACAAGATATAAGTGGGAAAACCATGGAAGGTAAAAATTCATTTAAAATCACTTATATTTATTGAGGATAAACTTTCACTGAAGACTCCCACTCTTTCCACATGTAGTTACACCTTCAATAAGGTATTACAAACTACCTCATACATTTGCTCATGAGTTTTACCTCATTTGCCTCATGTCTATGAAATTATCTCACACATATAGCTCACATATATGTTACAACATGTGTAACTAATATCTAATGAGATCACATTCTTATATACAAGGTGGGTGATCATGATCCACTCTTAAAAGCTGACCCATTGGGTCTAGGCATGCTTATATTTAAAATAAAAGTGGTCTAGAGGACATTATGGTCTTCAAAAGTTTCCTAAACCTCCCTAAACTATGACCATGTTGCGAGAGAGTTCCGATACCTTTCTAACGGTATACAAAAATCTAGAAATAGAGTCCGGATGCGAGAAGATATCGCATCACGGGACAAAGTTTGGGTTGAAAATGGGTCAACAATGGTCAATTTGGTGAATATCGCGTTGACACATGTAAAATTGGCAAAAGTTAAAAATGGGTAAAAGTTGTGTTTTTGAGCCACTTTGGTATTCAACACACAAAAAATATTGTGGGCCCTGTATTTTCTAGCTAGGGGCCCTCAGCCAGGTTCGACACACTCTTTTAAAGGAGGGGTGCCTTTGCCACCTTTTATTCATATTGCCATTATCACAATTTTGATTATATATGCCACATATTTTTCTAACTCTACCAATGTGGGATATTTGTTTGGAAAGTTGAATTTTGCATTACATGTTATATATTGCATTACACCTAGAGAGCTTATGTAAGCTATTATATAGCTCGGTGGGGTGATCAAATCCCCATTGAGTTGATCACATTTCATTCCACATTGTTTAGGTAGTTCCATAGTATATCCCAACAACTCATGCGGATCAACATGGCTCGACCGAACACCTAGAAACTTGACGAGATATCTGCGGTGGACCAAAGGAACTATATATATATATCCCTATAACTATACAAAGATTACTCGGTCGACCCATAGAGTTTGGCGAATATATCTTACCACAACCCACACATTGGGTGATGAAATAACCAATAGCTTGACACCCTATCTATCTAACAATGCAACGCTAACCATTTAACCTTGCTCGATGTGGCGAGAAGGACTCGGCCCCGACCGAGGTGATTTACATATGCACGCAACCACTTGGAACATGGTGAGTTCACAAGTGGAACTCACAACAGGATCTCCATAGCCCAAACAATGGGTGTCCACGTAAAAGGCCAATGTGTGGCAAAAGCCACACCAAAATAGGCAATTTTTTCCCAATAAAAACCCTCCCCCCCCCGCACATGGAGAATGTGGGATTTTCCCACCTCTTTGCTAAAACGAGCCGATGTAAAATGAGGAGGTGATTTTCGAACCCCGACCTCTTCAATACAAATCCATCGCTCCAACCAAATTGACATGGAGCCCGGTCTAGCTATTGAATGAGCTCGCAGGATTTTATAAAAACATAGTGACATGACTGTGTAATGGGAAGCACGAGTAGTTTTGAAACCTTTGATTTTGGGGCACTTAGAGGCTGAATTTGGCCATGGTGTAAAAATGAAAGTTATTCAGAATTCCAAGAGGATTCCAAATATGTCCTTAGTTTTTCATGGAATGCTTAAAATATCCATTTTTAGGTGTTTTTATAACACGAGTTGTAGGGAAATCGCATTGTGAAGATCATTGTAGGGGCCACAGATGGATTTGAGAACATTATTCTAGTAAATTTTGAGTTCCCAAAGTCGATATTAGCCCATTTAAAATTTTCCAACTTCTATTGGTCATTTTGAAGGTAAAAATTATACTTCATTGGATTTAATAGATTGATTCACTTTTCATGAATCTAGAGACGTAGCCTATGGGTGAACTCGTTATCAATTTCATTTTTGGATGTTTTCATTTATGTTTTGATGAAGCTTTTGATCAAATAAAATTAGTTATATGGATTTTTATTAATTTGATTAAGCAAACATCGTAAAATGGGAAAATGGACTTAAGTGAAATTTTAGTATCCATAATCCACAACATTTAAATGAATGCACATTTCAATGTTGTGATTGAAAATTAGATTGAGGTGCATATATAAAATTAGGGAATTAATCAGTTTTGGAGTAATTGAATTCCATAAAATTGATGTTAATTTCGAGATCCTTGGAAACATTTTAAAAGTGTAAATTTTAAACACCCATTTTCAAATAAAAAAATATAAATATAAAACACATGGTCTTGGGTTTCATAAATAAGCAATTTCAACTTAATATTATAAATCCAACAAAAAGTCAACATAAAATAGAGTTATGTGTAAAAAATTGATTTAGGATTCGCGTAATGCTTTAAAATACAATTTCTTGTTTACATTTATCTTTCAATTTTAGTTCTTTAAAGTTCTCCCTTGTATTTTGAGATATTATTTTTCTTCGTTTCACTACCACCATATGTAAAACATTATTAAAAACACCTAATAAATCACAAAATAATTGTGTATAAACATGTAAGTGAAATACATGTTTATTTGAATGTGTTTTTATTAAAGGAAAATAGTTTTGAAGGGACTATACCCTGTTACAACAAAGGCTCAACAGCCAGATCAACATGAAAACACATCAAAATAGGATATGAATCTAGATATTATGATAAGTTCAACAATAGTTAAAAAAGAAACTACTAATAAAAATCAAAACAAGGACAAAGCGACGACTAAAAAACAAACTATTAGAAACAAAACAACAACTTGAACTCCTCCAGCCTACCCAGAAGGTATTATTTCTTGAGGCCCTTTCAATCCTTGAATTGATTATCTGTAGGGAGGTAAAAAGTGCCAAAGTGGTGACATGTGTTGGGTCATTAACGTTTAGTTGTGAGATGACATGATTTCTCTCCTTTTCAGTGCCCCAAATATCCTCAGGGACTCCACTCAACAATGTGATGATTTTTACATGTTGTTCAAGAAATTCACTGATTGCTTTAAATATGGAAATATTATGATCATGTCTATCCTTATTTCTCCCCAATCTATTATCCAGTGAATTTAATTTTCTATAAATTTCTTGATCGATCGTATTAAAACCCACATAATCATTTATCTTTCTTTTTCCCTTTTGCTTGTTTAGCTGATGTATCTCTTTCTTGATATTATCTACCTCATTTTCCAGCATTTCCATTCTAAGGAGAATATTATCCCTCTCTTCTTTGGGAAGCTTTTTCTTGCCCTGCATTACTGATATGTAAGAGATTGTGAACCATTTCCATATCCTTGTTACTCCGGAGGACACAACTAGAGGTAGGTGGGGTCACTTTATGGGGTGCAGGGTTCTTAGCCTTGACATTCTTGTAATTGGAAGAATTGGTCGGGTTGGGAGTGGGTGTGTTATGAGAGGGAGTGGGATGAATCTGGGGGAAACATGAATGACAGGGAAATTGATGAGGCAATGCTTGTGAAGGAGAAAGATGAGCCCCTGGTGAAGGGGATGTCCCTAGTATGTTTTTGAAAATCAAGAATGGAGTGTTCCAAATAATTCAGGAGATAGTGCGGGAAGCAAAAAACAAGATTTATCCTGAAGTGATTAAGGAAAACCAAGTGTTTGGTGGGAACAATAATGTAGTGACCTTCAAGGGATATAAACCGCACCATCATTTTAGTAATTTCATCAAAAGGTTCCGAAATGGAACTTACCTGAATGCCGACCTTAAAAATATGATCTCTTCCCCTACGTTAGTAAACTTATTTTCTTCAGAATTTTTGTCAACCCTCTTGCTGAAGAACCGGATGCCATCCAAAGCCAACCTGTAACCTCTGCAATTAGCTCCTCATTCATCAACACCCTTTGCCCTCCATATTTAACCTTCCTATCCTTCCAATCATGGAAAAACACACTAAAATGTGTTGATCATGACCTTGGATTTTCTCAATAAAGTTGGAGACACCCCCCATTTGAAGATAATTCCATAGCTCAATGTTATCCTTCCAAGCAGGATCACAAAGTTGGGTTCTAACTGGCACGAAGCTCCCCCATATTTCTTCCTCTACTATTTCCATGATTACTCTACTGCAAACCACCCGTGAAAAGGCTATTTTTGTTTTTCCTATACCAGTTTTTAAGAATCCAGCTAGAAATCGAGAAGCATGCAAGCATTTATGGTGGTAATTAGTATAACTCCTCTCGCACATGTGTCATATTTCTTATCCAGAATCCCATGCAATCTCATTAGATATTCTATCTAGGATGTGAATGCTCATAATTATCCTTGGTAATACCATTATGAACTTTCGCGGGGTGTTATTTTCATTATCCTAAGTGGTGAAATTATTATTGATATCGTAGTTAGCTAAGGTATCCGCCAACTTGTTTCCCTCTCTATAAGTATGACCAATTTTAATATTTTTGAAGGCATGAAATATATTAATAGATTCCTAAATGAAATATTTAATAGTCCAACTTGGAGGGTGTATCTGATTAAGATGATTTATAATATTCAAGGAATCACCTTCAACAATGATGTTTTGAATGTTGTAATCCCTAACAATTCTTAGACCCCATAAAGTTGATAGAGATTCTGCATAGTGATTGATCTGAATGCCCATTATGCCAGCATAAGCAACAACTAAACAACCTTTATGATCCCAAATTATTCCTCCACTAGCATCGCCCCTAGGTTTCCCTTAGAGGCTCCATCAAAATTAAGTTTATACCAAGAGTTTGGAGGAGGGATCCAATGAATTAGAGACCTGTCAATATTTGAAGTTCTTCATTTCTAAACATTTTCAATATCCATCTTCCAATTTGAGAGAATAAATTCTTCATCTTCAGGATATTTCTTATTCTTGGGAGGTTTAAATCTTTCAATATTGTCTTTAATTACATTACCAATCTTAGTAAAGCTTTTCTTGCAAGGTTGTCTGCTATTTCTAAAAATTATGTCATTTATGTCTTTCCAAACTCTCCATATAACATATGGGGCATCACCAGTTTCCAAAGTATCTAAACAATACAAGTGTTTAAAAGGAGAATCCCATTGAATCCAATATTGAATAAATTCCTTTGGTACTATCCAACAAACATTGAATTTTGAAAAAACATAACTCTAGATCTTTGAAGCACACTCACAATGCAAAAGAATATGATTTATGTCATCAGCCTCTTTTTTACATAGGAAACACATATTTGGCATTATAAAGCCTCTCTTGATAAGGTTGTAATTTGTGAGTATTCTTCCTCTAAGAACAAGCCAAAAGAAGAAATTGATTTTAGGATTTAGCTCTGACATCTAAATCCTATTCCATTTGAAATCACACTGGATGTTTTCAAAGTAGGAATCGTATTCAACTTTGACAGTGTATTCCCCATCACTTGAGTTGTTCCAAACAAGTTCATCCTTAACTTCTATTTGACTCAGGGGTATGCTATCTAATTGTTCTTGTAATAATGATATTGTGAGATTTAGTTCATCACTTTCCACCTTGAGTTGCTTCCATATTTTTCTAGTACCCTCCATTTCAATGTAGTCTTTGACTTTAGTTCCATAATTTTACTCTAGAATATCTTTGATAGAACCAAATTTATCATTTAAGCTGGGGCTAGTCCAGTTATCACACCAGAATTGAATATCTCTTCCATTTCCCACCTTCCATTTATAACCTTGTTTGATAAAATTCTGATTTGTCTCAAATTGTTCTAAAAAATAGACCCTTGAGGTAGCTAGTCATCATGAAGGAAAAAGTTATAGTTTGCTTTGAGCTAGATACTTAGCCTTAATTATATCAATCCAAGGTTTCTCCTCAGTAAGCATTCTCCAGCCCATTTTTGTAATCAAGGCCATATTCATTTTTATAATATCCTTTATTCCTAGGCCACCAATTCTTTTAGGAGTACATACTTGATCCTAGGCCACCAAGTGGCATGTAAATATTTCCTCCATTCCTTGCCATCGAAATGTTTCTGAATCCTTTCAATTTTATCCCTAAAGACAACATGAATCGTTGTTTAGAGACATAATGTAAATAGGTAAATTTTGGAGAATGCTTTTGATTAAAAACATTTTCCGGCATTAGAAACTATGACCCCTTTCCAACCATCCATTTTATTTTGAAATATTTCTAGTAATCCAGTTTAAACTATGGTAGAAACTTTTTGGTTCCAAGAGGAAGACCCAGGTAAGTAGTGGGTAAGGAATTGATTTTGCATCCTAGAATTTGAGAAATTATTTTTTGTCTTTCCAGAGGAGTATTAAAAAATAAGATGGAACTCTTATCAAAATTTATCTCTTTCCCTGAGGCAACCTCATAAAATTTCAGAATAGACTTGATAGCCTTAGCTTCAAGGATTGAGGCCATCAATAGAAGAATTGTATCATCTGCAAATTGCTGATGTGAAGCTGTTTGGTTTGTAGAAGTAGGCCTAATTCCTTTTAGAAGACCTTCATTAATGGATTTGGTAATGGATCTCGAGACTCGTCGCCATAAGAATGAAGAGAAAAGAGGATATAGGATCACCCTGTCTTAATCCCCTACTACTAGCAAAGAAACCCACCGGCTCACCATTCACCACCACAGAAAATCTAGCAGTAGAAATGCATGCCTTAATGATTCTTCTGAAATTATTAGGAAAACCAAATTTAGCCATAACATTGTCAAGGAAATACCAAGAAACTTTGTCAAATGCCTTATTCATATCAAGTTTCATAACCATGCTAGCTCTTTTGTTATTATCCATAGAGTGAATGATCTCATGCACCATGATCACCCCATCTTGAATTATCCTACCTTTTATGAATCCACTCTACTGCTTTGAGATCATATCATTTAGAATAGTCTAGGAGTCTTGTAGCAATAATCTTAGTAAAGATTCTATAAATAATGTTAACTAGACTAATGGGGTGGAAGTCCTTGAAATCTTTAGCATCCATTTTTTTGGAGCAAGCATAATGTGGGTGTTATTTATCTCTTTTAAGAGATTACCAGTTTTGTAGAACTCATTCACTACCCTTAGTAAGTCATTTGAGCATATTTCCCAAAATTTTTGAAAAAAATTAGCAGAAAAACCATCAGGGCCTGGTGCCTTATCCCCTTCAAGAGTAAAAACAACTCTTTGTAGTTCCTCCAAAGTGATTGTTTTAGAAAGGTCTTTTAGTTTTTACACATCAATTCTATCATTTGGAATGGATTCTAACAGAAAAGAGGCAGCCTCTTCATTTTCCACACTATTCTCTTTGAGAAAATTTTCATAGAATCTAAGAGCTTCATCCTTTATATCCTTAGGGTCTTTAATGACAACACCATTTCCTTTTGAAAATTCCGTTATCCTATTGCAAGCTCTATGTTTCATGGTGGTCATATGGAAGAATTTTGTGTTTCTGTCTCCCTCTTTCAGCCAAATTGCCCTAGATTTAAGCCTCCAGAAAGTTTCTTCCTGCTACTAGACCGTATGTAGCTCAGATAAAATATTTTTTTCCACTAATTGATCCTCTAAAGACATGCCTGTGTGCGGTAATTTGAGATTCCAACTCCTGAAGTTTTTGATTTAATTCCTTTTTTTTAAAAATATATTTCCAAAAACATCTTTATTCCATTTTCTCACTTGCCTTTTAACATTTTTTAATTTCTGAATTAATCTAAACTAGGAAGTTCCTTCACCATCCCAATTCCACCATTATTTAATTCTATCAAAGATGTCATCATGCTCCATCCACATATTTTCAAATTTAAAAGAGCTATGTGTTGGTTTAGCCCAATTAAAAATATTTAAAACAATCGGATTATGATCGAAGCTAATTCTTAGAAGAGAGGAGAGATGGAAGTCTTGATACAAAATCTAATTAGTAGAGATGAATGCTCTATCAAGTTTGACCTGAATCATTTCACTGCCCACTCTTTTGTTTGTCCAAGTGAATTGATTACCATGAAGCTCCACATCCATGAGATTTGAATCAGAGACAAAATCAGAAAATTCATCCATGCCATTGGAGAAAGGGTAAAGGGGAATTGAAGTCACCCATGACAATCCAGTTGTCATTTTTGTGTTGACTTCTAAAGAGATTTAGATCATTCTAGAACTTCCTTCTCCCATTTACGAATTAGGTGCATAGATATTTGAAAGGATCCAAGTGAAATTATTATCAATAACATAAACCATAACATCAAGATTATGGTTGGTGTCATAGACTACCATACCACTCAAAATATTTTGTCCCAGAAAGTAGCTAAACCACCAGAAGCTCCTTGAGAATCAACAACAACAATTTCGAATTGTCCCATAAATTATTTTTGTAATTTTCAAGGATATTTGAATTCATTTTAGTTTCTTGTAAGATCAAAATACTAGGCCTACTTGATAATATTAACTCTTTAAGTATTCTTTTTTTAGATTTCCCATTCATCCCTCTTATATTCCAAGAGATTATCTTCATCTAAATAGTATGGGGGATGAATTTACCGGATGGCTCAATTGACTTTGAGTTCCATCTGCAATATCTTTTCTTTTTTTTTTTTTTTTTTTTGAGATCCTTCTTTGAAGGTATTCATTTTTAGAGCTGTTTCCAAAATCTACTATCCTTATAGTAGATGATCTAGTTGTTCTAGAAGTTGAAGCATCCCAGTTATCTATTTTCTTTTTTATCGTTATATAACATATACTGGGATCTCCTTAAAAAATTGAATCTTTTTTTTTTCGGATTTAACCTCTATAAACCCATTAATCAAATTAGTTTCATAATTAGAAAGTGTCTTGAATGGTGTTACTTCGCTTCCTCCTTTTCTCCTTGTTCTTGATTATTGTATGCAATTTCGCTTTATTACTTGAAATAGGTTTCCCATCTTTAGGCAAGATATTTTCTACGTCGAAGAGAAGTTTTCCTTCATTAGAAGGTTTGGTTCCATGTTTTCTTTTTCATCATTAATTTCTTCCTCTATGATGTATAATGGATCATTCTCACCCTTATTTGTCTCTTACGCCCTTGATTATGATCTATTCTCATTTTCACAACCCAATAATCTAGTATGATATTTCATATTCAAAATGCCTTTTGAATTCTAGGATAAAAGATTAACTATTATCAGTAGAGTCTTATCATCAACCTCTAAAATCACCTTCACAGGTGTCTCCATTGCTAGATCTTCTTTTATGCTTGGTAATATTGGTCTTGCCCCTAGAGTTTTTGGGTGCTAGAGTTTCCTACAGACTAGAGGTTTCTTGATTGGAGTTTGAAACCCCTTTTTCCTTTTTTATATTTTAGATCTGGTTAGTTCGAGTAATCCCTTCCATTTGGCCTTGTTTCCTTTTTTCAATATCCTTAGTTGGGATCCTGAGCTCATTCTCTTTCCTAGCTTCAGGTGCCTTTTTAGATCCATCATTTTTCATATCATTTTTATCCATCTGATTCACCTGAGGTAACCCTTCATCCTTGTGTTTAGCCAAGGTTGGGAATTTTCTGGTGAAGTGACCTATTCGATGGCATTTATCACACCTCAAATGGAAAGTTTCATATTCTATCTTTTGATTCCATGAACCATATTTTGACTATAAAATGATATGTTCTGGGAGTTCATGTTCCATTTCAGAAGAAATGTAGAATCTTACAAAGGTAAGTCTGTATCTATTCCTCGTTGGTCCATCCAGTCAATCGGAGATCCAATAGATTTGGCAACATTTAATAGGATCTCATCATCCCAAGTATTGAAGGGGTAGTCCTGGGAGTCTACACCAGACAGGGATAGTGTGTATATTATCAGTATTGGGATCAAACCATGGATACCATATTTTTTAAAAGGACAATATTTCCCATGCACTAGGGCCCTCCCAGAAGCACCAATTCCAAATCAATCTGTTGATTAAATTTAGCCAAGAAAAACCTCGTGACATGGTAGTAATAATCAGATCACCCTTTGGTTGCCACTTTCTAAGAGCCCATTTCCTAATAACATCAATATTAGGTCTAGGTCCAAGAAACTTATCAACTAGTAAAAGATTCTCTTTACCCATTTCCTGATACAAACATCCATCTGGTACACTAAGGTGGGTCATGCCTTCCTTATTCTTTGTGCTCGTGAACTACACCTTTACTAGTGATTACGAGACCCACATTCTTGTTCGGAGGTTCTTTGAGAATATTATTCCAAGAAAAAGGGGTGGATCCCTTTTTTGAATCAAACTACGTGAGAGGCTTTTCAACCGTTTGATTCAAGTCAGAAATATGCCCTTTAATAGCTAGATTTGGCTAAGAAAGTAGACGTGCGTGACCAAAGCTGCGACACAATACTAACTATTCCTTCTTCGCCCTCATTCAATTTTTATTTGTTAAAGATGTGTGTCTTTCCTAATACTCAAATTTGTGGCAATGTGACTATGTATTGATCTAAATGTCCTGGGAAGAGCTAGTTTATTTGAATGTGTTAATTTAGTTCAGGCAATAATTTTTCAAGTTATAGGATCCTTGACACAATTACATCAATAGTTTGAGATAATTTGTGTCAACACTAATTTTAGTGTCAATATTTTGAATAATGGATTAGTAGGATTTTAAATTTAAAAACCCTTGGGTCATGACGTAAAATAGAAACAAACTACTTGTTAGGTAAACTATTTTCGCACTTAGGTCAAGGCCGTTATTTTGGCGGTTTATAATAAAACATGAAACATTCGGAGTTAGCGAAAAGTAACACAAATAAGTGTCGAAATAATGAAAATTCATAAAAAGTGACACATAAAATGTGATAAAAACCTCAAAATCTTATATTGTTTACATTTAAAAATATATGAAAAATTGTCACATTTAAACCTTGCATAAACTATTTATATCTAGTATTAAATATAAATCTTCATATATCAAATGTTAAATTAACATGCAACAATGCCTCTAATGTATGTTAGTTTAGATTTCAAGATCTTAATTTTAAAAAAAGTTGTTTATAAATTATTAAAGTAATGTTGGATATCTCAAAACAAAGTTTTGTAAAATACTTCTCACACGAGATGAATGGACTCCCAACTCACATTGAAATTATTAATCTAGAATAAAATATAATAATTTAATATTTAATATTTTATTGTAAAAGAAAAACATATTAAAAATCCACTTTGTTTCCTACCTTATATCTTTGTGAAATATTTTGAAATAAAATATAAAAGCCACATCTCTTACTGATGCCCTATAAATTATTTCTCATATGATTCCTAGTTAGCTTGATTTCCATTGGTAGTTTTGTTTGAAAATTGGTTTATATATATATATATATATATATATATATATATATATATATAATTTTGTTATGTTAAATAATGTGTCTTGTCAAAGGTTTAAAAGTATTATTTTTTAATCCAACCTTTTTTTTTGGTTTATCGATCAATTGATTTATTTATTTTTTCTCTATAGTAATTTACTTTTTTCTTTAATAACATTTCTTTTGGATATTTAAGTATCATATGTTTTGGATCTTGGGCACTTCTTTGCAAGATGCTTGTATTTAGGAAAAATTTATCGTTAAGTGGTTTTTAATAAATTTATTGAGTATAAAATGTTTTATGAAATTGAAAGTATAGACACTCAAATTTCGCAACATACCCTTTTGATGCTACTTATTGCGATTGTGCTTATTGGATAAGATAAACACCTATATTCTATCTCCACCAAGTCCATCTTGCCATCTCTTTATGAAATTTTTATTGCTACACTTTGATGTGCCGAAAAATTCTAAATACGAGTCCATAAAATCAATTCTTAAACTCTTACCATCATTATGCAACTTTAAGATTTGATTCACCTTCTCCTTTTCCAAAATCGTAAAGCTTGGTTAGGCGGTATAATCTAGTCTTGAATGACCTGTACAATCTTGCACCGACACATTCTCTAACTTTTCTTTCGACGTAATATCATTTTTTGGGTATTTTCATCCCCTGGGTTGGCCTTATCATAATGTTTTACCTTCGAAGCCCTGTATAAGAAAGTTAAACTCACCTCATTTACTGACTTGAAAATCATATGGAATTCTATTGACATACTCTCTTGCAACAATCACAAAAGGCACTCAAGGCTCCCTAAATCTTCCTAAAGTTGATGCACATCCATTAGGGCAGCCACTACTATAGTTATAAAGCACTCAACTAGGTCAAGGAGTCTAGCTTCCCTCACATCCAAGCACACCGTGTTACTTTTCCAAGTCTTAGTAAGAGCACAATACAATCAAACATGATCTAATGGGTTAAAATTGCCAACTAGATGCATCTATTTAGATATTACATGCTAGGTGGAGAACTACATGTGGTTTGAGGCCTCTTTAGAGTAACACTAATATAGGTGATGTAAAGGGTGCACCAAAACCTAAACACTAACATTGTTACATGGTATTCTATTAGTGGTTAGGGTTTTAAAGTGATTTGGTTAATAAAAGATGATATCAAGACTGTGTAAAAACTAGGGTTTGACATCGAAGTATATTTCTAAGCTATCAAAGGACCTAGAAAGTCACATAGCCAAATTCTAAAGGCATCCAAGACCCTATAAAAGGGGCATGCCTATATTATACATCCTAACCGGACTATACGGTCTTGTACGGGGAGGTTTCAGATCACAATTCTAGTAGTGATGCTTTTCCGGGCTCTGTGCTTCTAGTTCATCTAGTCTATCTTACTATATTCTTCTTGTACCACTATGTATAAATAAGTATCTCTCTCCCTCTCTTGTGTATTTCAAACTTGTATTTAATTATTGAAATAACCAATACATTATTATGATTTTGTATAACTAATGTTAGAAGTTAATTTATTAGAATAGCTCCTAGTCTTCACCTTACATTCCTTTTTATTGTTGTGTATTGCATAACAAAAATCCAATTAATATTCAACAAGGAGTAATTATTTGGTGAAATCGATGTCTGGATCAAATATTTTTTTCTCAAACCCTAAGCGCCTTAGGGTTTCTTTTTGTTTGTTGGTAAATGATTTTTTAATATTCTCTATAGGACTTGTTCTTTGCATGAACCTTAATGGATATTGTTGTTCAAAATAACCACATTAGTTATTTACATAACTTGTATATCCATTCTATCATGGAGTTTAAGTTTTTAGTTTGTGCGCACTAACTGGTTTCTCTCTTTGGAACTATTGCTTGGTGTAGTTATTTGTGCACACCCTTGCACACCCCTTTTACCCCCTTGTGTTTTATCCCTTATATTACTTCTATGTGCTTCCATCTCCCTTTATTATTCTATATCCTTTAATTTCCCCTCTGTGTGCACACCTTGCATGCTCACTTTCATTCTAATAGTTTAGTGCTCCCTTTCACATGCCTTTGTTGACTTGCCTTCTACTTTGGCTAAGTCCCTCACATACTTATCTTGCGTATGCCATTTCTTCCTAGGTTTTGTGCACTCATTTCCCCTTTCACATTATTCCCTATGCATTATATCTTTGTGCTTTCCTTCTGCGTTCTCACATTTTCTTCCACTCACTTGCAAGCTGCACTATTCATTATATTTTAGCATACTCCACATGCCCTCTTTCTTTAGTATCCACACACTTCTTTGATCGAATTCCCATGTTCTCGCTTGCATACTTGTATACTTTTACATATGTGCAAATTTCTTCCACTCTTCGTGCACCCTCTTGCACACATTCATAGATATCTGCATTCCTTCTCCTCACACCTTTTGCTCTTACGCACATGCTAAGTGAAAATCTTCTGCGTCGATCATGATGTGACACATGTTAAATTTTCGAGATGAAGTGCACAACACATGACCTATAATAATATTCCAACTACACACCAAATCCTCACATCAAATGAATGCATGACATATGGTAAAAATTATAAAATAGATGAAAATTCATACAAATCCTTTAGCCAATCACAACGCACCACATGTCTTGCGTGTTTAGTTTGTACTGTAGGATTTAAATCACCATAACTTCTAGTACAGAGATCAGATTCATGCACTCTTGGTATTTTTGGAAATCTGTTGATGTGGGCTACCTCGAGGGTATTTAAAATTAGATTTTGGTAGGGTTTGGTAGGAAGAAAATAGGGAAATGTAAGTCAGGCCATTAATGCACACATCTAGTCGAATTAACCACCCAGATTTGATTAGATTTTGTCTCTTTCCTTCTTCTACAAGAAAAAAAGATATGGGGAGGTGCATATGAAACCATTGCGAGGTGGATTTGTAAGCATTCAATGATTTGTTGGTGGTTGGTAGTTTAAATCTGATTTTCCCTTTTCTTATTCTCCTCTTCTCTTCTTCTTCTTCTATAAATTGTAGAGCATTTCTCACTATAAAAGGTTAGAATCTATTGGTTTGTAAGAGCATTACTCGAGTATTGCATTTGTATTTTGAGTTGTAGGCCTAAAATTTTGTTTTTACGCATATGGATACTTGCCTCTTACGCCATTGTAATTGAATGTACAACTTTAAAAGAAACAAAATATTTATTTTGTCGCTATCCTCTGCCTTAGCTCATTTTTATTGCATCTTCTTTCCTTTCCCCTTGCATTGCTAGTTTGTTGTGTATTTTCATGTCCTTGTAGGTTCCTTTTATATTGTGCTCCATGAGAACAGATGCGTGAATGCTATTTCATCTTTGTGGCATAGTTGTCTACCATCCTTGTGTGCATTTTATTTTATTTTCACTCGGCTGAGTTTGTTAATCCCCCTCTTTTTGGTGCTATCACCTACCCTTAGTTTAGGTTTTCATTTCTATGCATCTCCTTCTCACCATGGTCCCTTGGAATCATAGAGTAGTGATAGGTAGAATCATTTCCCTTCCCAGGAGTAGTTGTAGCAGTAGAAATAGGTAGAGGAATCGGCCTTCTTCAGAGGTGTGTCTTAAGTACAAGTCCCACAACTTGGATACAATCCCATTTTTCCTCAAATCCCTAGTTCATCCTGATCTAGGATGGGCGTAATTTTAAGCTCCAACAATTTTTGCATGCACAGTGGGATATGTATTTAAAGCTTAAAATTTCATTATTACTTAGTGATTTTGTGTGACTTAGTGATTTATAGCCTTTGGAGGCTCTTATCAACACATTTGGCGAGTCCTAAAATCTAGATCTACTAATTTTATCAATCTATGTGCCTAGTTTCATGAGAAGGATACATACTAGACAACATAAAATGGTTGAAGGATCCTTTGAATATCTCCAGTTGTATCCGGGGAGAAGAAGTAACAGAACTACCACACGTGTATCTCCATATTTCATGCGTAGGGCACAATCCACTCCTCTATTAGGCGTTCGCACACTCTACCGGGGTATTCAGACCCTTTGTGTCCATGACATAGAGAAATGTTACCTTTGTCAACTTTAATGGCTGTAGCCCTTTGGTCCTTTTTATTGTACAATATGATATACCAGTGGTTGCACTCAAGAGTATACCATTTTTCACTAGTGAGAATCAAGTTACCCCTTGAGAACATTCAAGATATTGAAAATGTATGCTCTGTTTATCTAGTTACTGAAGATGATGTATATGTAAGGTTGCTTACTTCTTCACTCAAAGGTAAAGTGACTCAATGGTATATAAGCTTGATATACGCCTCTATCACCAACTAGGATGGAATCAACACTTGCACTTTGCAATCATTTTGAGGAGAAAGAAGATAACGTATCCTTATTATAACAAATCACAATGATAAAGAGAGATACTAATGAGATCATGGCTAATTCCAACTTCAGATTTTAGAAAACATGGGACATAATTCTAGCCCTCTTAATACCAACTCCTTAAGGTGTTTTCCTTTATTTCTTAAGAGTTCTAAATTCTGATATTACAGTGATGATATAGTCTATGGGTGGCATGCAACTTCATGATGCCTATCCTATATCCATTAGGGCATAAATTGTCTTATTCAAGCTGAAAAAATAGCCCCTAGACCACTTACATCCTTATTTCTTGAAATCCCTCAAATGCGTCATCCTTCTGTTTCCCCGTTCTTAAGAAGAGCTCATAACCCATTACATCCACCTCTTACTTTCCCCAATAGTAAAAGGAGGATGAATAAGTGAAGCCTTGATTATAAATTTCTCCAATAAGGTTATATCCTTAGAAAAGTAACATATATAAGCCTTCATAAATAATTCTAGTCAAGGATTTAGCCAAGGCCATCATCCATTTAGAAAACAATATCAAAATCAAAGATATGGAAATAACCAGTAAAATGATAAATGACATGCTAATGTACACCTCCCTCTTTAGGAAGTTCCTCCTACACAACCTCTTCCTGTGCCCAATTCAAGAAAAACATTGGTTTTGGTACAAAATAACATGGTCCAGGAGATAGAGTGGTGATTTTCGTATAATTTTCCTCATAGTTAGTATAACTAAGCCCGACTTGTGCACATAGGTCTACATGATTCATAATGATTCAAGTTATGAGCATTCTACTAGCACACAAAACCGGAGAATGAAGAAGTGCCAAAATTTGTTCTTTAGACCAACCTCATGTTATTTGGCATGGAAGACTTACGTGCATTAAACCAAACTATGAAAAAATAAAATAGGCCGTGCACATCAGGTTTCAATAACACAAGATCCAATAAAAGAATGCTAGAATCTGGAACACATCCTTCTACTTCTGCCATCCAGACTGTTCCTTAGAAGCAAAGGGATGCAACTCTTCAGCCCAAAAGTTCTTAACACATGTTCCACCACATGAAGGTCTGTGCAACATCCCAAAAGAAGTCACATGTGCCACTCCTTTGGTAGGTCAAGCCTTTGCAAAAGATAGGGTCTCCACCTCTGCACATGATAATCAAGAAAATATGTTGTGCCCCAAATTCACAAGTCCATGGACATTCCCTTCAACATTGTGGATAGATTAAGAAGAAAAATGTAAATGTCATAATTTGGGATTGGATGGCCATTCCATCTCTGTGCAACCTATTGTATGAAGCTTTGGTGTAACTCCTGTGTGTTGAACTAGTCCTAATACCTCAAGTTTCTGTCAATTTATGTCAAGCAAAGGAGAAGCAAGTAAGAAAAATTGTTAAAACCCCACCCTTTTACATGTCCTTGATAGTAGGTAAACATCTTGTTCATAACTATATGATTGACTCAGGGGCTAGTACTTCTGTCATGCCTAAGAAAATTGTTGATGTCCTAGGTCTTAAGTACAACCCCATGTCTAAAGGAGTCTTGTAACTTGATGGCTCAATTGTCACCACCTTAGGAGTCATCAAGGATCTTGAGTTAACCCTTCATGCATGTCCAAGTATAACCATAACTCAATATGTGTCAATCATTGATTTGCCCCCTTTTTTTCCCTTTTCCTATCAAGATAATTAGTTGCCAAGGTGGGTGGTTACTTTTATTTTGATTGATCTCATATGTTACTAAGAACAAGGTATGGTACCCAATTTACCATACAAGTTGAGCCTATATTTTCATATCATGTTGATTCATATGACCCTTCCCCTCTCAAGCTGATTTCCCGATTCAAGAGGGCTAAAAACAAGATCCATTTTCAAAAGAACAACCTAATCCTCCTCCATACCTAATCTATTCTTAGATGAGTGGGCTAAGGAACACTATGAATTTTATCCCTATGATACAACTATAGAGACTAGTCTTGGAACATATTGCATCCTTTAAGAAGAATTCACTTTTCCTAGTGCACTTAAGCAAGAAGATGATGATGATACTAGACTATGGAAAATGTATTTTGATGGTTCTAGAAGTAAGAATGATACCGATCTAGGTGTTTTTCTCATTTCTCCAAAGAGTGAGAAACTATTCTTCACACACAGGCTATAGTTTGCATGTTCTAACAACATAGCACAATATGAAGTGTTGGTGTATGGCCTTCTTATTCTTTGAGAAGAGATAGATTAAAGCACTTTGTAGATCTTTAGAGACTTGAATTAGTAATCTGCTAGGTTACAAACAAGTGCACATTGAAGAATAATCTTTTGAAATATTATAAACATAGAGTTTGGGACCTCTTGGAGAGATTTGATCCTCTCAATTTGTAGGTGATACCAAGGAAATTTAATAAAGAAGCAAATCAAATGGTAGCCCTTGGTTCAAAATTATCACCCAATGAGGATATTGTCTAAGGAAATATGCAACACATCAAGATGGTGGTCAAGCCATCTACTCCAAACAATGAAGCAAGATGGCAAGTGTTTGATAGTGATGCACACATTGTGCAGTTCATCCAAGATGAAGTTGAGTTCTCTTCAAACATGCAAGTTGAAATACATGACAACTATGGTGACCAAGTGATTCAACTCAAGACAAAAAATTTACCTAAAGGGCTGGTCACCTTAGAGCACATATTCAATCGATGATGAGTTCAATGGTAAAGAAAAGTATATGCTCACATTGTAAGAAGACTATCTACCAGTCACTATTACGTGCAAAAAGAGTTTTTGATTGGTAAATAATTCACGTAGGATGAGAAAAAGATTTCATCTCTCTATGTTAGAAATATGTTGATATATTTTGATGGGAATATGAAGACCTAAAAGGATTTGATCCAAGTGTTTCTTAACACTCCATTTACCTTGATCTATGTATCAAACCCATCATATAAAAGAAAATGCCCGTCAACCCTAAGATAGAACCTCTTATGAGGAAGGAATTTTCCAAACTCATTGAAAGAAATATTATTTTTCCTATCAAGTACTCTACTTGGGTCACGAATCTTATTCCAGTGTACTTGAAGAATGGTGAAATTAGACTTTGTATTGATTTAGAGAGATTTAAATAGGGCATATTAAAGGACCATTATCCTTTACCTTTTATGGAGAAGATTATGTAGATTGTGGCTAGCACCTAAAGATTTTCCATCTTTGTATGGGTACTTTGGTTTAAATTAGATCATGGTAAAAGAAGAGGATATATTTAAGACAAAATTTACAATGAAATGGGTCACATACGCTTATCGAGAAAATGCCTTTTGGTGCATCGGATGTAGGCACAACATTTTAGAGACCAATGAACATTGCCTTCAAAGGATATATCAATGAATTCATCTTAATTTACTTGGATGACATAACCCTGTTCTCAAAGTAGAGTGTAAATCACATTAGTCATATGGAGAAAGTATTTGAGAGATGTAAAGAGTTTTGGGTATCTCTAAACCCCACAAAGTGTAACTTTCTGCTGCGCATGAGGCAAGTTTCATACCATGTAGTCTTGAAATATGACATTAATATTGATCCCGATCACATCTCATCCATCCCCTCTCTCTCTTTTATTGCAAACAAGAAGGATTTGTAATCATTCCTAGGAAAAATCAACTTTATTAGGAGATTCATTACTAACTTTTCAGATTGGTTAGGCCCATCACCCTCATGCTCAAGAAAGACACATTCTTTAAGTGGAAAATAGAAGGAAAATAAAGCTTCAATCAGATCAATCGAGAAATCATGTGCACCCCAACACTCATCAATCAATCTTACTTAAAGGATTTAATACTTTATGATTATGGAGCTGATGTGAGTGTTGCTACTTTTTTGACACAAGAAAATGAACAAGGAATGGAGAAGCCATTGGATTTCTTTAACAAACATTGAAGGACTATGAGTTAAAATACAATCACATGGAAAATTAGGTCTTATCCATCATGCAAACTCTCAAGAAATTAAAAATTATGCTTGCCAAAAATCATGTCAAGGTGCTAGTTTCACACCCAGTGTGTGATACTTCATCATGTGAGTAGAAATCAGTGAGAAGAGAGCTAGATGTGTGACCAAAATCATGGAGTATGATGTGAGTGTTAAAGCCACTAAACTTGTTAGAGGTAATATGCTCTATAGGTAACTTCTTTGAAGATGTGTAGGATGATCACAAGATTTCATTTTGATGGACGAATAGCCTCTGCACACTAAAATTGAGAAGAATGAAGATCCTAGTATGCACACCTAGATGGAGAGGTGTAACATTCCCATTTTAAGACTTTATAAACAAGGGATTTTTTTTTGTTCTTTGTTCTAAATAATCACAATTTAGAACACACATATTCCAAGCCAATTAATCTCATAATGAGATAACCATATGCATATGTGATGACTTAGTGAAACACCGATCTCTCATTTCATGACTCGGTATCATACCGATATCAGTTAACTTAATGATTTTTATACTAAGTATACTTGGTTCTCTTACCCTTTTCGGGGTATTAAGTGTTCTGTTTAAGAGGCCTTTTCGAATATCTTCTTTTAATATTCATTGAAATCTCACTTCTTAAACTAGGTGACATAGGACAATGTAACCAGACAGCTTGCAATACTTTGGCCAAATATTTTCAACATACATTGTTCATGTTTATATTCCTAGATGACATACTTGTCAAATGGAATACATCCTTCACCCCACTTCATTTGTTATCTAGAATGGTCTTCATTGACTCCATTCAATCCACTTGTTCAAGGTTTAACCCTAACTAAGCTTAGTAACATAGTTTAGTGTAAAGAATTACTCGCGGTGACTAAGGGTACATAGACATACTCAATCGACCTAAGTTGATTATGTGTGTCTAGTTATCCTAAGTCGTCATGAGTTTCTCTTGACACTAGATCATGCTTCTAACTTAACCTAGGGTATAACTATGATCAAGTCTAAGTTTATGTAGATCTAGATGATTAAACTCTGAAGGGTGTTCTTGCAATATATCAACTTCAACACATCATCCTCATGAAGACCTAGGTCTTCATGAAAGTACTATATTTGAGTTGGTGTGTGCCAACACTCGATTGAGTCCATCTCATCGGATGTACATACTTAAGAAATAAGTTAATGACTTTATTATTTTTATTATTTAAAGGTTAATTACAATATCCCTACTGAAAAACTAGGTTCATTAACCATTAGGGTTACAAAAGTAATAACTGAATTGTAATTGCTACGCAAATATATCTGCCTCCAAACCCCTTTTTGAAGATTTGTTTATCATTCATTAACTTTCTAATTTATGATTAAATTTCACAACCAAACTTCAGCTTACTAACAATGTTGTTAACTTAATTTAACTTATCCAAGTCTTAGCTTGTTTAAGTTCTGAATCAGATCCTTTTATAATAGAATTCATTGGGATGAAGTCTAATATTATTATATATATATATTATTTTCATTCTTTTTATTCAGATTAAGGAATTAATCAAGAGGAATCACACCTTCCTCTTTCCAAGATAACATTAGGATTTAATTCCAAAAGGTCTTAAACAGTATGCAACATTGCAGAATATTTGCCTTTCCTTTTCTAAATAAGAATTAAGGTTCATTTGGAACCTCCTAACATTTTACAAGTTATCATCATGATTTTATTTACCCATTAACATCATTTTAGTAAAACCATAGTGATTTAATTGAATGACCAATCTAAATGCCAACTTAATAAGTTGCATTAATAAGAGGATAGTATATCTAGTACCTTTATCCTCTAGTTTGTCTTAAATCAACCCAAAAGGGTTCATTACAGATATATAAATAAAATAATAGAGATACACTTATCATTTCCATTCCCGAATATACAAAAAGATGACACATCAAGTACAGATAAACCCACAATATTTTCCATTCATTGGAATTCATACAAGTTCAAAATTCATACATTTTAATAATGATTAAAAATATTCCATCATAATGAAAGATCTAGTCTCTTTGGTAGAAAAAGTAACATCATAAAAGATATTTTCTCCTTTACCACTTACAAAGTCCATCTACAAAAATTGCTAGCACGGGTCAGTTCATTGAACTGAGCATGATAAGCAATAAGCATTAAAACAATGTGATTTTAACTAACTATTTCATAAAGAGAACTCTACTTTTATGAAATAGTTAAAGCATTATAGAAGACATATCATAAAGAAATACTAGTCATAAAAGAGAGAGAGAAATAAAGTGATAATCCATATCATCGTTAAGAAAAGGTCATGATATAATCAGATTCAAATTTCAACTAATGATTTCATAGAAAGAATTAAAACATTAATCTAGATAAATAATATTTCATCAAAATCACAAACTGCCTTTCATTTACAAATTTTTATGATTCACATCTTAATTAATTCCATCTAACCTGAGAAGATACTAACACTAATATCTCTTAGGAATAGGTCTACATTAGATGGAACAATAATACATTCATCTCAGCATTATCTCACTTAACTTCATCCTAAAATATAAAATGCCAAGCTCAATCAAACATTAGGATAAATTTAGGATGAACCAACAACACCTTTAGGAAAGAGTTTCTTAAAAAGAATCTATATCCTAAATTTAGAGTCAAAAACCAACCTAAGTTTTAGAAACCACATCAAACAAATTTGACATGCACTTGGAACTAATCACACATCACAAATGAGTACATCATTACAAATGTAAAAGTCAAAGAGAAGAATGGAGGGATTTAGCAATCAACTACAAATCCTATAATTCTTATCTTTACTCCATAAGAGACTTACTCAAAAATTCCCAATCTAACATAACAAATATTTAGAGTAACATTTTTCTTCAGCTAACTTATTCTATCACAAAAGGGTTTAATTCTTCAAGAAAGTCCTAGTGGAGGCATAACGATACAAACTAAACAAAGTCAACTCCCTCTTTTGGAGTGATCGATGTAAGATGAAAAGAAAAGAGAAACATATTGTTCATTCAAAATCTAAGCGGGAATGTAATATAGAAAAGTATGGTATTTATTGTTTTTTTCCATTTTAAAGCCCGACAAAGTTTAGATTAGGCTCGGGTTAGATAAGCTGTCCCAATAGAGAAAAAAGAACAACATACATCTACCTTTGAATTCGGGGAGGTCAATTTTATAATTACCTTAACTCCATGGACTACAAGTAGCCATCTCTTAATGGTATAGAAGAAAATGTAAAATAATAGCCAAGAAGTAAGTCCGCTAGTTTTCATAACTCAGAACAGAAAGAAAGGATAACATTAAACAATGGTAAGATGAGATCTCAATACTCATTCCTTAAAAAGAGGTGCTCTTTCCTAAGATTGAAAAAGAACCGAAGAAAAATTTGATTGCCCAAGGCTGAGAAAACAATTAACTCCAACAACCATTGAAGCCCAGTGAACAATTCAATATTTCAATCGATAACAACAAATGTAGCAAAAAAACTACCAACTGAAAATGATATTCCTTCTAAACAATAATAACATCAGTTCAAGAAGTTATCCCGTTTCCAAATAAAGAAGACAAAGTAACATTTGAACAATATATCCTTTTTCAAGCAATGATTTCCTTTTCAAGGAGATAACACAATAAGCTTACCCATCTATTGATGGTGAACGAAAAAGGTGAGAGAAAGACTTAACAGTCTAAAACTTCCTTTCAAGCCAACTTAGAACAATGTAACATCTATAAAAATCTTTGCAATGGACAACTGAAATAGGAAAGATAAAAACCAACCCATATTCAACCACAGAGAGGGATAAACAAAACATCAACACAACCACAAGTCTTGTTCTCGAAGTCAAGCTCAAAATAAATGATAAACACGAAAACGTTACAATCTAAGTATTACTTTAAGTTATATAGTGTCAAGTTAATATACAATTCAACCTTAATTACCATGAGCTTTGTTATCCTGTAAAATTGACAAGGGCAATTTTGCGGGTAACCATACCAAAATTTCTATTTTGGTCCCCCGTTGAGGTCTCTTAACGTTCGGAATGGCATAAAATCCCTTTCGGAAAATCTAGTTTTTAGAACTTGGTCATTTTCAACCTTTTTGGGTTGGGCGTAGTTTTCATTCACGTTACATCAACCAAAAATGCACCCCTCTATTCCTTTGGCACATTCTAGGGAGTGTCAACACTCTAAATGTTGCACCTCTCAAAGCTACACCTAGGCGCAAACACCACCTTGTTATCACTCTCTAAAGTGCGAAGTGGGCACTGAAAATGCAGTATTGACACTCCCAAATCCGCGCCATGGTGCAAATATCTTCGTGTCAACATCCACTTAAGTGTGCCATAGAAAAGTTGGTGGCACATTTATTGCACCTTTTGCTATATATAGGCACATCTAACTGTCATTTTCATAATTGAAAAAACATGAAAAGTTATTCCTTTGTACTTGTCAGTGTTCCTGTCAGCCTCGTGTGTTGCCATTTGTCACATTTGTGGACCCCACATCATCTCCTTTATCGTTATATATTCCTGGTAAGTGGTCCTTGCCTTTCTTGTGGATTTGTTGTGGTTTTTCTATTGGTTTAGGTGATTAGGATTGTTAAAATAATAAACAATGAACCTAAGAAGATAACACAATCCCAACATATATTGCAAAACCCACCTTCAAACCATTTTCCATCCTCCTTCTAGATCTACAAATCTGGAAGACTCTGCCACAAAACAACTCAAACTCATTTGTCCCTTATTCCCTGCTTTGCTAAGTTTTCCCTCCTAGACATCAAAATCTGAGCCAAAAGGGTGAAAATCATGAATTTTTGCAAAAACAACCCACTATTTTTTCCTTGGTGTAAGCTTCATTCTTTCTACATCAAACACGGTCACGCTTATAGGTGCACTGTCCCTGCATGTGGCATAAGCCTTCTCCATGCCTTATAAACATTGTTGCAAAATTCCCTAGGCGCAAGTGCTGGCACCAAAACAACTACAACAACATCTGAATGTTGTGCAAATGTTTCCCATGCCATGCAAAGTAAACCACTTGGCACACCTCACTCTCATGCAACATCTACCACATCTGTGCTAATGGCGCATCTTGGGACCTTGCTACACCAATCATTTCTGTGCCCCACTTAAAAATGACTTCCAATGGTGAGAGCGCACATCATTTGACACTAACATCTGAATGTTGTGTGTAGTCTTTCCACACCCCGTGCCCCTTTTGGCACTATTTTCTCCCATGCAACACTTTCCCAAAGTGTGCCTTGCTTTTCTAAGTCCTTATGCAGCCTACAAAGAAACTACGCCTTACACCCAGTGGATCATTAATTACTAACTTTTCATTTTGTAAGATTTTATGGATGACTTAATAGCTAACGTGGCTCTTCTACGATGGACTTCCCTGATTCTTCTTGCAGATCAACAACTGAACTCATATCCACACATGTCTTCATCAAGTAAGAAGCCAACTAAGTCCAAGGGTAAAGCCAAGCTAATAGAAGAAGAAATGAAATATAAATACCAAAGGGTCAGGATGCTTGAATCTCTTGCAGAGTGTGATCTTGATATCAGAGATTCAAAACTCAGGCACATTGACATGGAGGACTTCTGGGCCAGGACCAAGAAGGTCACTGGAAGCCCATGGATGGATAAATTGGTTGGCAGTGGTCTGCACTTTGTTGTAGGGATCCCAGTGAGCGTAATCAACAATGAATTCATGATGTTGGTGGGCCGTTATTACAATAAGGACACAAGATGTGTCAAAAATGAGAAGGGCGAGGTGATAATCAACCTCACGGCCCGACATTTTGAGATCATGTTGGGTATCCCTCACCACCGACATTTTGTAGTAGTAAGCTAGGAGGACTACATGAAGACATGGACTGAAAATGAAGAAAAATGTATGCAGTTAATGAATGAGGTGTACCTTAAAAATAAGAAGGTGATAAGTAGGTGGCCACAAGTCATTCATTGCAGTGACTTTTTAAAGGAGCTGAGTGACACAATCACCTTCCTGAGTAGGGTATTTGGGCTCCCCAATGCCCATTACTTTCAAAAGTGGATGCTCAGGTATTTAGAAACAATGAATAAAAATGTTCCTGATTAGCATTTTGAATGGGGAGAGATTATCAGTAGCACAATCTCAGAGTAGCTTCAACAACTTTCAAAAACTGGGAGGTTCTATATGAACTCCTATGTAGTATATGCTACTACTTCAGAGATGGACTACCCAACATTGAATCGGTATGGGGTATGGCCCCAGGTCAAAATATACAAGTACTATCCAGAGTTAAGACTGGAGAATAGCATAGCCTAATTCAGTAAAGTCAATGATGTCTTCTTCTATGGCATCATCTACCTCTTGAGGCCCAACATGACTTATAGTCGAACGACCAAAAGCGTGGTCACCACCACAGAGAAGTGGGGAGAGTTATTCACGCAATTCCCCACTTTCACCTATCTCAGAGCTGCTAAATTCTTGGGAGAGCCCACCAAATTACCGAGGTATGCGGGACCCAAACTGATCCTATTGGAACTATCTAGATAGCTTATCACATACCATGAGAAGTGTTTGAAAAGAAAGAAGGGTGGAACTCCATTCCCCCTCACAGTGGGTAGGTACACCTGCACTTCACAGAGTAAATCTCGGGAGATGTTTGCAGAGCTTGAATTGCTCAATTTGAAGCATAATTTCCTAGAAAGGCCAACCTTTGATCCTCGTGATTGCCTTCCAAGAGAAAAGATTGATCCAATTCATGTCCTTTAGATCAAAGATATCTACATCGATCTATATCATGAAGTCGAGCTTAGACGAAAGGATCACTCCCGATTGGCCTTGGCAGAGATCATTCAAGTATGGTGTGGCTATCGTCCCAAAGGGTTTCCAAGCAACTGATCAAGAAGTTGATTAGGTTTATCTAGACATGGATGGGGACAATTGGCTGTTTATCGAAATTGATAGAAACAAGGCCCCTCAGACTATTGAGGAAAGGGTCAAAGGCACTCTACATCACACCGAACATTGGTGCAAGAAAAATGGTATCATATACCTTGGGGTAGAATTTACCACGTTTCCCTTGGGTGATGCACCCACTAAGCCAAAACACTTGCCTAAAGGCAAAGGAAAAGATATAGAAGGAGAGGCAAGTAATACTTAGAAAGAAGTTCCTGAGAGCCCTCCTTCCACCACGGAAGAGTAAGTTGTGGACTTAGTGTCTCCAAGAAGAGAAGAAACAACCCGTGCTCCAACGGACACATCCACTTAGGATATTGTCACTGCTACAACTGGTGAAGTATCAACCATTCCCTCTCTCTCTCCTCCTTCCCCTCCTCATGTTGCTCAACCAACCACTCCTTTGGTTGTGTCTTCTCTCCTGTCTTCTATCGTTCCCCCTCCCTCTTCCTCCATCTTCTCTTCCCTCACGGATTTGTCCCCCAACATTTCTTCCCTCATCTCACAGATCCCTTCCGCCCCCATGGTTTCCTCTCCTGCAGTCACTCCTAACCCCATGAGCATTGGAGTGTTGGCTTCTTTCTCAATGCTACCACCAAGTGTCTCAACACATTTCCCGTGTCCACTACAGTTGCTCCTTCTTCCACCCCCGTTTCCTCCTCTTCCTCTGGTCCTAATCCCCTAAGTCGAGAATAGATCTCCGAACACCTGAGCCAACACAAGAGGAAAGTCCCTATTGCACCTATGGACTTCTTAGTTATTCCAGCTAAAGAGTCGAAGAAGCAAAAGGCTATAACCTGCTTCTCTCAAAGTGCTTTAGGTGAAAGGGTTATGGAGATCACGTACCTTGATCTCACAAAGAAGAAAGAAGATCCATCTTTTACAGATTTTACAGTGACTTAGGTCACCATGGGAACATCATCAGAGAGTTTGCAAGGAGAGGCCTTATCCACAAGTGGATTCCCTTTACAAAAATCTTGAGAAGCAAAGGAAGAGAAGAGAATATTAAAAGAACAAAACAAACATCTTCTCCAAGCCCTACAAAATATGGGAAATGCCCCTCCTATGATTGTCGCCGATCCTCCTAAATTTCTTAGTCGGAAGAAGATAAATGAGTATGCCAAGATCAGCGAGCAAGGTATAACAGTGTCTTCTGGAGAGAGCATATCCTCAAAGATAGTGAGGAAGTGATTACAAAGTTCACAGAGCTCTATCAAAATATAAATCAAGCTAACAAGGAACTCCAGGAAATAAAAGGGCCTATCTTTGAAGAGTTAGACCATTCCGTGTTACAACACAAGACATTCCGTAAGATGCTCAACTACCCTACGATCGATGACTTGGTGAAATTCAGCGTCTTTGATCACCCGTGAGCACCCAACAAAGTCCTTGCTACTTTAGACTATCGGGTTGACCAAATGGAGTTTGTCTTGGAAAAGATAGACAAAATCAAGGAGGAAGCCCTGGATGCAATGCATCAAATGGAGCAGATCGTCTTAAGAATGTCTCCAGGGTTGCTCGGTGTAGCATATGCCTTGAGGAAGGCAGATGATACTATTCGGCTTTTCAAGGAAATCACGTCGTAGGGTTTAGCGTCAGAGGCCACTTTTGATATAGAATCTATCAACAACCTTCTGGCCTACCGTGACTTCATTGGATACCTGATGGAGGTAGGAAATGAATACTTCAAACTCCCAGAAAGACTCAAGAGATGAATGAGAAACTTGTGAAGTCATCGGGGTCACACCAAGGGTCCCGCTCAGGATCAACTTCAAGTGATGGTTAGCAAGTTCATGGAGTATCGAGCTTAGTTTCACATTACCTCTCCTGAGTAGAAGCAGGACACTCCTTTTAAGCCAAGGGATGATGATGAATAGGCTCCTTCCTCCTGGGATAAATCCCATTTTTTTATAAAAGTATTTAAAAGTATGTTGGCACAAATGATGACATCATCCATGTTGCACCATGAGATGTTGTTATCCACAAAATTGCCCTAAAGTCAACATTTGACTTTTATATATTTTGTAAATAGTTGTTGAATCCTTTTTGTCTTCTTTCTCCTTCCCTTCTATAAATACTTGGATACTTGTAGTAGTATTCACGGGTGAGCAAATTTGTATGAAAAATAGAAGTGAGGAGAGAAAGACTTTGAGATTTCTTGTAACAGAACACTTATTAATACAAAAATTGAGACTTTGTGTTGAATTCTTGTGTTATGTGTTAGATATTTCTTAAGTTAGATTTGCATGCTTATTCTGTTGGATTCACCTATGCTTTTGTCATTTGTTTATCAGTATTTCTTTGTTTGTTTATGTGAGTAAGTTTGGCTTTGTTTACTACCGGCCCAAAACATAAACCCTCTAACATTTCTATTTTGGAATTCATTTCTTTTCTCCCTTCAATCCATCTTTCTTATATTCCTTCCTTCATTCCTTTCTCTTCTTTGTCGGAACTAACTCTACCGGGATGAGATCCCAAACCCCTCGAAGGAAGAATACTACAAGACTTGCATGATTCCTTTAGTAGAATAGCAATAAACCAATTTCACCTTGTTGTCGAAAGAGGGGCTATGCCCGCACATTGTTTTCCTATCTATCCATAGATCTACCCACACGATAGATTTTCGGACAATAAGCTCCTACAATAACAAGCGATTTTTTGATTAAAGTAAAAAAGAACCGGTCATTCATAACAAGTCGAATCGAGAAGACAAATATTAAAACACTCTTCCTCACACCAGAGAAGATGCAACTGAATAAACCAATCCACAGATCACACAAGCAAGTTAAACTATCAACCATGCCAATAGACAGATTGCATTCGAGTGGATTCATTCAAGTTCAACCTCAGACAAGTTTCTATCCAGTTTAACACAACATAGACTGGTGTACGAAAAGATTCAACATCATCTCAAGTCCAAACAGAAGTTAAGCATGTTTCAAACATTTTTCCAACAAAGGAAACCAAACCCATTGTATTTACATCATAACAGTGAATCCAAACAGAAGCATATAGTGAAAATACAAGCATCGAATAAAAAGATCAAACATCATATAAAAACTCATTTGTTCCCCAAGAGTAGAGTTCTTTTAATGAAGACATTTAGGAAAAAGTAGAAAAACTTAATGGGTAGAGCCTATCATGCCTGATAGAGCTTCTTTCCGATTTCCAAAAGATTTAAAATAGAACTGTTGGTTCAAAGAACCAAAAAACCCCATGCAGAGAAAAACTCGAAATGAACTAAAGATCAAAACAACAATACCAAAACCCACCATGCATTTTTCCTAGGTGGTTTCTTCACCAAAAATAAAATCAATTAATGTGAAGGACAACAATTCCCTCCTATTTCTCCATGCCACCGCCATCTATGTTTAGCGATACCTTCTTTTCAAATTTTGCATGCAATTTCCATTTAGTGGTGATGCCAACTAGGCATCCACTAAAATCCCAATGCCTTCACCAAAATTGGCATTCCATAGCAATTAAAACCTAAATCAATTCCATTTAATGCCTTGAAAACCGATGCCACCGACCATGCCACTTGCCAAGTAGTCCATAGGTACCCCTTAGGTTAGCAATAGTTTAGGTTAGATTATTATTAGGTTAGAAAATCAACCTTAGTTCCTAGGTAAGTCTATAGTTACCTTAGGTTGTTTTTCAAACTTAATAAATATAGAACATACCAACTTAGGTTAGGTATCAACCTTAGTATTTTATTATTAGGTCCAAGGTCCTTATATGCTATTCAGCATTTTAACATTAACAAGAAGACCCAGGCCTATCACTTAAAGCATGTTGATAAACAAGGATCCTTGAAGAAGAGTTCTTCACAATTATAAACAAAACAAGGCTCAGTCCAGCTTCACCTTCCATTTTTGAATGCCAAGACAACAAGATGAATAGGTAAGAAGAACTGAAGCATACCTTGGATCAATGGAATTGATCCAAGGTTTTCTGTCAACACAAGATAAGTTATGACAACAACAATACAAGTTCATAATATTTTAAAAGTGAATTTAAGTTGTACAAAGAGATGAATGGCCTCATTTTTAAGTAAGCAGAAATCACAACAAAGTGAACCTTTTCAACAAATAAAGAATTATCCATTGCAAACATGATTTCCAAAAGTCATAAGAGTACACCTTCCTAAGAAAAATCACATGTCAATGTTTGCAATGTCAAGAGTGGAAGTCATCATAGTAATAACCATGTCAAAGATGTTACTGAGAGAACACCGTAACATTTCTCTCTTTGGGACATACCCTCCTAGACCTGAAAAAATTAGAAAGGTAAAATCTAAGGTCAGTAATCTATTCCATATGTGCTAATTGATGGAATTATCTTCAAAAGAAACATTGATGGCATGTGATGATATGTATTGATGGTGTGTATGTTGATAAAGTGTTAGCATAATTTCATGATGGATTCTCTGGTGGACACTTCTATGCCAAAGAAACAATGATGAATATCATCAAGGAAAGATACTTCTAGCTTACCCTTTTTTAGATACACATAAGTGGGTTAGAAAATGCAAAGAATGCACTTTCTTTGTAGGATTTTTTTGGTAGTGCTTCCCCCCGACCAATCCGGGTGGATCAACCTTTTGTGTAATGGGGTATTGAATTCATAGGCCTGATCAAAACACCTTAAAGTGTTGGACACAAGTGGGTGTTGACATCTACACATTAATTCACTAGATGGACAGAAGTCTATCGTGCTCAAGGAATCAATCGATTCAATCATCCTTGAGTTTCTCAAGGTCATTGTAACAAGGTTTGACATTCCTCACACCATTATCTCTGATAATGTAAAAGCCTTTGTTAGTACTAAAATTTATGATTGGGCTCTTAGTCTTGGAATTTATTTGAAGACTTATTCCAATTACTAACCCTAATAAAATGTCTTGGGAGTCAACTAACAAGAACTTGATTAGAATCATGAAATGAATAATGAATATCAACCAAAGGCAGTGGCATAAAAGGTCTTGTGTGCAATTTGAGAAGACATAATCAGTGTGAAGAAGGCAATCAATAATTCACCTTATAAGATTATTTATGGAAAGGAGGCTAGGCTTCCTTTATCTTTAGAATTTCCTTCACTAGAGAAATCCCAACAATTAGAATTTGAGGGTGCACACCAAAGAGAAATTAGAATGGTAGAAATAGTTAAAATTGAAGAATTAAGAAACTCCATCAAGTTAGAACAACATCAACACTCAACCAAATACTGGTTTGACAAAAAGGCTAGACCTTAGGATTTCAAAGTAGGTGATCTTGTCTTAAAATGGGATGCTAACGAGATCCAAACCAATGTGCCATTAAAAGTTTGATGCACTTTGGAGTGGCCCTCACATTATAAGTCACTGTAAGGAGGATAAATATTAATATTTATCTCACCTTGATGGAGATGCACTATTAATCCCAATCAATGGGATTTATCTCAAACATTTCGTTAAGTATCTCGCATCATGTATATATTAGAGTAGTTTCAGTTCCTCCAAGTATGCTCTGTGCACATTATTTTTGTATATAGTTCTTTCCTCTTGCACCTTCCCTTTCACATGATATTTTATTTCTTCCCAATTAGCGATCTAGTTTGAGAGCAGCCGTATCCAAAATTTTCCACTCTTATAAAATTCAAATCATAAAATCCTCACATGAGAGTAAGAGTTCTTCATAGTTTAGAAAGTTATTTAAGTGACTTCAGGGGTGTTCTTCAAGTTGTAGATCAAAATTTCATGTTTTTAGGAAGACTCCATGCCCAATGAATGATTATAAGGCTATTGATATCTTTCATCTAATAGAAAAATGGCCCCAAAAGTCACCAAAAGATTGTCCAAAATAACCATCCTGGTTCTTTAGATAACTTGTATGTCCATTCTATCCTAGAGTTCAAGTTTTCAAGTTGCGAGCACCGTTAGTTTCTCTCCTTGGCACAATTTCTTGGTTGCATTTCTTCACACGCACCCTCATACACCCCTATTGCTCCACCTTGTGTTTTATCCCTTTTCTTCCTTCCATCCTTCCATCTCTCCCCTTTATTCTTTTATCACCTTCCATTTCCCCTCTACACATACACCTTGTGCATTCAATTTCATTCCAATAGTTTAACACTTCCTTTCGCATGCCTCTGTTGACTTGCCTTCTACTTTGGCTAAGTCCCTGAAATGCTTTCCTCACGCATGCCATTTCTTTTAGGTTTTTCACACTTACCCATGTGTACTCATTTCCACTTTCACATTCTTCTCTGTATATTATACCTTTATGCTTTCCATTCTATGTGCTGGAATTTATTTCCATGCACTTGCGAGATACACTCTTCCTTATATTTTGGCATGCTCCATGTGCCCTCTTACTTTAGTCACCACATGCTTCTTTGATTAAATACCCATGTCCCGCTTGTATACTTTTGAGATATGCACATTTCTTCCACTCTTCATGCAACCTCTTGCACATGATTGCAGATCTCTACATTCCTCCTCCTCCGTACCTTTTTCTCTTGCACACGCGCCAAGTGCAAGTATTGTACGCTAGTCATGATGTACCACGTGTCAACTTGTCGGATGGAGTGCACAACACATGACCTATCAAAATAGGATAACTATGAATCTACATGTCAAATGAATACATGACACATGGAAGAAAGACAAAACAACTAAATAGTGGGCCAAATCCTTTAGTTGATTAGAGAAAACCACGTGTCTTGTGTGTTTAATTTGCACGTAGAATTTAAATTTCCATAAATTCTTCTACAAAGATCAGATTCATGCACTCTTGGTCTTGTTGGAAAGTTACTGATGTGGGATATGCTTTGGGATTTTTAAAATAAGATTTTGGTGAGATTTGGTAGGTGAAAAATAGGGAAACATTAGTCGGGCCATTAATGCACACTTCTAGTCGAATCAACCACTTAGATTTGATCAAATTTTTTCTCCTTCCTTATCCTACAAGAAAAATAGACATGTGGAGGCACATATGACAACATTGTAGGAAAATTTGTAGGAATTCAATGCTATTTATTGGTGGTTAGAATTTCAAATATGAGTTTCCATATTCTTCTCCTCCTATTCTTTCCTTATTCTTCTATAAATTATAGAGCATTGCTCATTGTAAAAGGTTGGAATCTCTTGGTTTGTAAGAGTATTATTCAGAGTAGTGCCTTTACATTTTGAGTTCTAAGCCTCATATCTAGTTTTCTGCATGTGGATACTTGCCTCTTCCACCATTGTAATCGATTGTGCATATTTGGAAGCAATAAATTTTTGTTTTGTGGCTATTTTATGAATTAGCTTGTTTTTATTGCATCTTCTTGACTTTCCCCTTGCGTTTTTGTTTTGTTATGCATTTTCATGTCCATGTAGGTTCCTTTTCTATTGTGCTTCACGAGAATGGATGCATGAATGATATTTTAGGATTTTACACGGTTGTCTACCCTCCATGTGTGCATTTTTTTCTTTCACTCATATGAGTCTATTCATCCCCCTTTTCTAGTGCTATCACCTCCCCTTAGTTTAGGTTTTCATTTCTATGCATTTCCTTCTCACCCCGGTCCCTTGGAATCATAGAGTAGTGATAGGTAGTTGCATTTCCCTTCCTAGGAGTAGTTTTAGTAGTAGAAATAGGTAAAGGAAGCTAGCCTTCTCCATTGGTTTGTCTTAAATGCAAGTCCCACAATTTGAGAGCAGTCCATGTTGCCTCAAAGCCCTAGTTCATCCCCGATATGGGATGGGTGAAATTTTGAGCTCTAATGATTCTTATATTGGTTCCCCCATAGCCTTCATTGAGTTCATGCACCTTCATCTTGAATGTAAGGATATGATCTATGAGGTATTTCAAAATGCTCAAATTCATCCTCGCACATCTATTCATAATCCAAAACATATTCTCTAGGTAGTTTCCCTCCTGTCACTCCTCCCCGAATGTCATGAAAAACAAATCTCTCTTAGATGATGCAAGTGATACTCTTTCCAATACCAATTCTAATGATATTGCACATGATGATACTTCTTTACCTTCTCTTGAAATGGACATACACTTGAAATTTTTTTAAAATTAGGTTACAATATAATCGAACTTAGTCATGATATTCCTATTTGTGATATTTCTCTTCCACATCATACTAAATGTATTGCTTATATTGAATCTAAATATCCTATTGACCCCCTTTAAAATGTTACAATGTCCATGACCTTCAAATTTTTTAGTTGGAATTAATCTTGATACATCTCTAATTATATTATGATGTATGATCTAGATAATTGTATCATTATCACACTTAATACTACTACTCCACCTTGATTAGGCACATTGTCTATTAGGAATAATACCGATTTCCCTTCATGTACTTCCACAAAGAGTCTTTATTCCCTTATGACTATCTATACATAAAAATGGCTACCTCTTTGGGGGAACACATATCCCCCTCCCGGTGTTACACTGAATATGAATTTTATTCATACTTCTCTACACATGCTTAAATCCCTATCTCATACTATGATAATGAATTCAATTATTTCTTCCTATCTTACATCTATTGGAGATATCTATGCTATATTGGCTATACTTTTATTCGTATTGCCGCTTATATTTTACATAGAATACTTTGGGTATACCTTGGTATTTTTCTATTGATCCTAATGGTTATATGTTACCTATATTATTTTTGTTAGACTTGTGTATTTCCCTCTTCCTAAGGTTGATAGAGACAACCTTCAGTGGAACCGAGTCTCTTGTGTATTGCTTACATCATTGTCTTCCAATTTCTACTAAAATAGTACTTGTTCCACATGTAATTAATCCTTTTGTATTTATAGGGGTATCGCTTCATAATCCTATTCACCAATCATGCATGTCACACACTATCTCTCATGGATCTATTCCACCTTTCTCTTCTCTCGGGGTTTCTATAACACATGATACTACTTTAATACCACTCACACATGACTATTATTCATTGAAACACTTGAGGACATATCCTCTTGTTTATCTTGGATCAAATCTACATCCTAATGAGGAACTCACTGGGTAGTTCTTGCGCTTAAAATATTTCTTCATATAGTTATATTCAACAATACAAAAGCATTCATATATTTACAAAAATACAAAACCAAGATCTCTACACAGTAACTTGCATTATTATCACTTTATAAATATTTTTGTTAGCCACTTCAATTTGATTGATAGAATATCCTTTATACTCTTTACACACATGCATTCACGAGGTATATTGAGCTTGATACATGACATGTAGATCGATACATGCAAATAGGAGCTGCCATGGTTCCTTACATTATTATCTTGGGGAATCCCTCCACACTATAAAAGTGTTATTATTTCATTATAATTACTTTCCCCTTCCTCATTATGCTTTCTTACATATATTGTGTATATGCTATTTTTAGAAGTAACATGAAAAAAACATGTTTTCAATGCAATCTTGACACAACTTTCTTCATATGATCTCTTACTACTTATTTCTCTTATCATTGTTTGAAATTATTACTTGCTAGACATGTTTGCTAGTTTCTTGTGTTACTACTTGTCTGCTTCATTATATGCAGCCTAAGTGCCTTGATTATCTTGTGACATTGTAGATATCCCATACTTGTGGCTCCACACCTTCTTGTTTGACATTGATTTAACTAGTATGCACCCTAAGTGCCTTGATTATAATGTGACACCATGTGTGTCCCATGTTTATGAATCTATGCCTTGATATGATGTTTTACATGATCTTGTATGTGTTTACTCAGTTGATTGCTTCTTTAGATCTATTCTAGCTCTCTTACATCTATATTGTTATCACTAATAATGTCCTAGTTTGCTATCACCACTTCTATTGCTCTTATTTATATGGTTGTTTTTGTGTGCTATGGTCACCACCATGTGAAACCCTATTTTTTCAAGTACATGTTCTACACATGGGTGGCCACCTCTTCATTAGTATATACTCTATTACATATTATTATACATATAATGCATGGGAATTGTAATGCCTTGGTCATGACCATTACTATGATGAATTTGAATTTTGACATTGCAAATGTTGACATGTGATTTGTATTAGGAAGGTGTATTCTTGTGACGTTGAAAATCACATTTGCAATGCATAAGTTATTATTGTTCTAAACTCATGCTAGCTATAATTTTGTTTACTTGGAAGAGAAACACTTATGCTATGTGAAATATAGGTTGTAAATCTATACTGTTGTTTCACATTTTCCATATGCTAATAGCACATCTTGAATCAATTCCATTGATCCAAGGTATGCTTCAGTTCTTCTTTATTGTCATCTTGTTAATTGACATGCTTGAATGAAACATATTATGGAACCGAGCAATATTTTTTTATAAATTGTGAAGGACCTAGCTTTAGGTGTCCTTACTCGGCATCATGCTGCAAACTATAAATTTGGACCTCCTTTATTAATGTTTTGTAATGCTGATTAGTGTGAGGAGATTAAGGATCTATTGTGGGATAATAAGGAAAATGCCTTAACCTTGGTCAGAATGTGTGTTGTTATTTGGATTTGACCCAAACTATAATGTTTCCCTATTGGATTTTTGACCTAAGGTAATAATACTTACCTAGGACCTATTACTAAACTATTTTGGTTGATGCCAAAAATTAGGTTGTGGTTCCTACCTTATATAAATTATAATCTAAGAGGTGATAACCTAACCTAAGGAGGTATGTTATAAGGCTAGGAGTCTTGAACTAACCTAAGAACTAAGGTGGAAAAACCTAACCAATGCTAATGTAACCTAAACTATTACTAAGATGAAAAGGGGACCTAAGGGTTACTTGGAAAATGGAAGGTTGGTGGCGGTGGTTTCTAAGTTATTAATGTGAATTGATTTCATTCCTTACATCTTAAATTCACCAAGATTGGTAGAGGCATAAGAAGATTGTGGGATGCCTAGCTGACATCATTGCCAAATTTAAAATGAATGGAGTTCTTGAATTTTGTTTTGCCAAATTTGAAGTGGTGGTGGCATAAGGAAAGAGGGGAAATGACATTCAATGCATTCAATAGCCTCGGGCTCAGTGGAGGAAACTACCTAGGAGTTAGGTAGGAGGAATTGGAGAAAGTTGTTGGTCATTTAGATCTTTCTGGTTTTTGATTTGCATGAGAGTTTAGGTTCTTTGAACCAGTAAGATTTTTTTCGACCCATTGGAATCATGGGTATCTTCGGGCTATTTATGAACTTGTGGAAACATAGAGGAAGTTGGGAGATTTTATTGTTGAATTTGGTTGCAAATAATATATTCTTGAGTAGCTTAATTTGGAGATCTTCTGCAAATCAACAAGAAATTTTATTAGGCATGATAGGCTCTTCTTGTTAAATAGTTTTAATTTTTATTAAGTGTCTTCATTAAAATAACTCTGCTCTTAGAAACAAATGGTTTTGTGGAAATGCCTTGGTGTATTTTTGTTGAGATCTTCTACTTGAGTTTATTGTTTGGAAAAGATTCAAAATGGGTATTTTTCTTGATGCATGTTGAGTAAATCGTGTTTGTTTATTTGAAACTAGAAGGTTGCTTAAGTCGTGTGGACTTCTGAACTCCTGTGCTAAAATGGTTTAAGGAAAAATAATGATTGGTTTAAAAATTTGATTGGGAATATCTTCCTTTGTTAGGAGAAGGTAAGAAAATTGATGTTTCAGTTAAAATCTGAAGTGGCTTCAAATTTTATCACTGTTGCTATTAAGTTATGTTGAAATGGGTCTTGGATTCATTGTTTTCTTGTGGATTCAAACTTGTTTTAAAGCAATAGTGATATGTTGACACCTTCTGAGCTTAATACATTTTGAATTTATGAACTTTTTGGAACTGTTAAGAGAGGATTTTGTTCGAGTTTTATTCTTCCTTGCTCGAAATCTGGTAAATTACAATTTAAATTCTTCTCTTGGGACTGTGCGAGGATATTGATGTTTCTCTCTCTCCTCCATGTATGAATTAGTTTGTGAATAATCTTTTGATGTACATCTGTAGAAGTTGTTGAAAGAATGGATTAATTATATTTTAGTTAATTGAAGTATATGAGTTAGAAGGGTTTGATTTTACTCTTCTCCTTCTTTTGGGTTCGATTTTGAGAACCGACTTGGGGTTGAACCTCCCTTTGAATTGCCTTCATCTTGTTCAAATCTGGGATGGAGCCCTTTATTTCTTACGTATGGACTATTTCTTTGATTCCTGTTAAGTGGGTACATGGATGGATTGGCTGTAGCTTGTATTCATTTTTCTTGAGTACATAGGAATACCTTGTAGGTTTCTCTCTATTTGGGAAATGAGGAAACGTCTGGACCGAGGCTATCTTCACTGAAATGAAGCTAAGGAATTAGTTGTTAAGCTTGTTGCCTTAGAAACTTGTATCAGTTTTATGCTTCTTTGTGATTGTTCTCTTTACTTGATGAGAAGCCCTCTCTTCGACCCTACCTTGTTTGATTATGTTGTTTATCTTATATCGATTCAATTTCAACTATGCTATTTGTGTTGCAAAGTGGTTTTCAGATCTAGATGCTTTTAGGTAAGGATTAGTATGGTCTTCGGGATGTCATTGTGTTTAAAATTTTAATAGGATGGATTATTGGGATCTTCTCTCTATTTTTGAGCTAGTTATGCATCACTATTTTTCTTCAAATGTAAGAAGGATTTGCATTTGGTTATTTCTCTTCTCTAAATTGTTAAATACCATGTTGTTCATTGAACACTGAAGGATGACTTAAGTTGTTTACTTTTCAACTGTTGTTGTCTTTCCTCTATATTAACCATGTTGAGTCTGAATGGGTAATTAGGCGGGATCCTGCACTTCTTATTTCCTTGAATCAATAAATTGGAATTGGATTGATATTGATTCAATGTTGGAAAGAAGGGAATTCTTGTGTAGAATATTAATTGGTTCATCCTAATTCCATCCTTTTTGATAGAATGAATTTGGTTTCGATATTGCATGAAGAGTTATGTTAGTGTTGTGGATTATGATTAATTAATTCTTTAAAATAGTCCAGTTCTAAGAACTGTAGGGTGGTACCCTTCTTGAACACTTATTTAAATCAAGAAAGAATTACATGCATCTATAGTATGAGTTTGATAAGTAATTAAGATGTATTATCACTTATCTTTTGTAACCCTTCTTGTGAAATTCCGGCAAGCAAAGAGTGTTGCTTTGATCATGATACTTACTTAATGCATTGTAGATTGCTTATTCTAACCTTCTTATTAGGATCCTCACTCCTTTATGAGATATCTATTTGAATTGCTAAATGTTTCATAAAAGCGAGTTCTTTTTATGAGACAGTTAGTTGAAAGCACATCGTTTTAACGTTTAGTGCTTATCATGCTCAGTTCGATGAACTGACCCATGCTAGCAATTTTTGTAGATGGATTTTGTAAGTGACAAAAGAAGACAAGTTATTTTATGATGCCTCTTGTGTTTACCTAAAGGCTGCATATTTTATGAGGAATTATTATTCTTATTGTAATATAATTGAAAAAGGGAAAAATTGTATTCTTGTTTGAGTTTATCAATGCAGATTGGCAGGAATGAAGTCTGAATGTTTAGACTTGTAAAATGTATAATTTACTTGAGGAATGGGAAAAGGATTGATTGTTGTTTGTATTTGATGTATTATTCACTTTGGGTTACTGTAAAGGAAATTTTGTAAACTTGTCATTACTCTCTCATGAACCTATCTGTTTTGAATCATTTCAGTTGAACTCAAATGAAATTGATAGGAAGGGAATTGATATTTTATTCCTTTATCGAATGCAACTTCTAAGTTGGCACAAATAGATGGAAACATAACTAGATCATGAAGGTTTACTAGATGACGTAAATAAGAGGGAAATCTATTTATAATTCTTGTATAAAGTAAATGGCAGCAATGAACCCTAAAAGAATATAAAGATAAAAGAAAGGAAATTATTCTAAGGGGATAAGCATTTGTTAATACCTTTTGAGAAAACATACTCCCTCTGGTTAAATCAAATCAGAATATGGAAACCAAAATGAAATAAATACATACGTAATGAATAGAATTCATCTTAATGAAGTCTATTAACAAGGAACCAAAATCTAAAATTAATCATGCTTAAACTTGGTTAAGCAACGTAAGATAATCTTACCGTGGTATATTAATTATGTTATGAGCTTGAATCTTATGATAAGATCATTGTGGAATGAAATACAAACCTTCGGAAGAGGGATTGATCACAGATTTATTTGCATGGTAACTATCAATCATTAATGGTTAGCAACCTTAATGAACAAAGAAATTAAGGATTCAATAGGGTTACTAAAATTGAATCTTAATTAAGAAGATAAGTAAGTGTTTAACTTCTTAACTAGATATGTACTTCTAGATGAGGTGATTTCGTAGGATGTTGGTACATGCCAATTGTATTATTGTGACATCATGAAGACTAGGGTCTTCATAATGGCACAGTGTTGCAGTTGACACGTCACAACACCCTTCTAAATTAGATCATCTAGATCTACATAAACTTGGACTTGACCTTAGTTTTACCTTAGGTCAGGTTAGGGACATGCCTTCGTATAGGGGGAAACTCATTATGAATAAAGGTGACTAGACACAAACACTCGACTTAGGTTGACTGAGTATGTCTATGTACCCTTAGTCACCGTGAGTGATGCTCTATACCTTTTATGTTGCTAATCTGGGTTATGGTAAGCCTTGGACAAGAGGAATGACATGAGTCAGTGAAGACCATTCTAGATAACAGATGAAGTGGGGTGAAGGACGTATTCTATTGATGAGTATGCCATCTAGGAATATGATCATGCAAGGCATGTGAAAATCTTTGGCTAAAGTATCACAAGCTGTTGGTTGCATTGTCCTATATCACCTAGTTTAAGAAGCAAGATTTCATATGAATATTGGTAACAAATATTCATATAGGCCTCTTAAACAAAAAAATTCAATACCCAAAAGGGTAAGAGAACCAAGCATACTTAGTATATAATACATTGAGTCAACATGAAGGATCGGTAAGAAACCGAGTCATGAAATGAGAGATCGATGAAACTTTGAGTCATGAAATGAGAGATCGGTAGTTCATCGAGTCATTACAACTGCATATGGTTATCTGTTATGAGATTGATTGACATGGAATGTGTGTTCTAAATCATGATCATTTAGAATAGAGAACATTATTTAAAAACTTGAAATGTGTGTTCTAAATTATGATAATTTAGAACAGAGAACACTATTAAAAACATTTTTTTCCCCTTGTTTCTAAAGCTTTAAAATGGGAATGTTACAGAACACATGTATTCTTTTAAACCACATGATTAAATGGTTTTCACACATGCCTAAAAAATATGGGGTATTCATTGGGGTATATTTTACCCTTACATGAAGAATCATGGGATAAGAAAAATATTTTCATATGGAAAAATTACTCGAAACAATTCAAAATATCAATTTGCGAAAACACACAAGTTCAAAACTATATAGAATGGTTAAAACCGTATGTATGGTTTTGACCATACCATTTATTTTTTCCCCGGGGAAAACACCAAGAGTTTTTTCTACAGTTTTAGATTTTCATCATGGATACAAGTCATTGGACCATCACAATCTTAGAATCAGATGAAATAATTTAAATTAGATTATAGGGCACAAAATATTTCACTCCTCTTCAATACTTAGTTCGGTTGCAAAATATAAGTGTTTTTGGGGAATAAGTATTCTTCTCCATTAATATTTCAACATATTACATACCTTTACTTAGTAGTATGGAACATGAGAAGAGTATGGGGAAACTCATTCTCTTTATACCATGTGTCTACATACTCAAAAAAATAGTTCGAGATTTTTCGCAAATGTGTGGTCTATAGGGTTATGAAAATTATCGATGAAAATAAGTTCTTCTTAGGTAGTCTTTACTCTCCTTGTATTAAAGGGAATATATCATAATTACTAAAAAATAATACATGGTATTCTTCCCTTTCAAGGTGCATTGGTACCATTTTTTTCTTTCATTCGTTGTTGGGTCAGTAAGCACTCAATAATCTTGTTTCTCCTTCGAGAATAATTAGGGATTAATCACCCTGAATCCCTCAACAAAGTTCAACAACAATAAAAATATCCAAATACCCAACTCCATGTAAGGAGTGGGAAGATTTTCCTTGTAAAAATAAAACAAGTGTACTCTTTATATGTTTTGCACTTCTTTCTTTCACTTTATGCAAGTTAAAATTATACAATCACTATTGAGTTATAGTTCAAATTTATACTATGGACATTAGCTACACACTTTATTACAGGTTTAATCATGGAGTATGATAACACCAACATATTTGGACACCAAAAACTATGAGAAAAGACAAAGTGTGTCTACACACTCAATTATATTTTCCTTTAAGCATGTAATTTTCATTTTCATACTTAAATGAGGGAAAATGTAGACAATTAAATTTAGAAATTTACAATTTTGAAATTCCTTATTGCGATTGTGATTCTTGGCTAAGAAAAACATCTATATCGTATCTCCACCGAGTCTATCTTTTCATCTCTTTCCTAACTTTCTTATTCTTAGAGATTGATGTGTCGATATATTTTTAATATAATTGCATAAAATCAATGCTTAATCTCTTACCATAATTTTTAAAATTTCTAATTTGATTCTCCTTTTCTATGTCCAAAACTGTATAGTTTGGTTAGGTTGTATAATTCAGTCATGACTAACTTGTACGATCCTACACCGATACATTATCTAACTTTGATTTTGATGCAATATCATTTGTTGGGTCTTTTCATCCCCTTGGGTCAACCTTACATAATATTTTACCTTTGGATCCCTATATAATCAAGTTAAAATCACCTCATTTACTAACATGGATACCATATGGCATTCTATTGACATACTTTCTTAGAACACTCACAAAAGGTACCCAAGACTCCCTAAATATCCCTAAAGATGATTTAATTCCATTAGGGAAGACACTACTACAAATTTTAAGCACTAAAATAGGTCAAAGAGTCTATATTTCCATGCATCAAAGCACACCAAGTTCATATTTCCAAGTCTTAGCAAGATCACATTACAATCAAGCATGATTGAATGAGTTTAAGTTAGAACTAACTAACTATATATATATATATATATATATATATATATATATATATATTACATGCTAGGTGGAGAACTATACGTGGTTTAAGGAATATTGGGAGTAGTACTGATGTAGGTGTTGTAAAGGGTGCAACACAACCCAAAAAATAACCTTTTTGCAAGGTCTTATACCCATGGTAAGTGTTTTTGAGTGATTCGATTGATAACTAAGATATTGAGACCGTGCACATATAACTAGACCTTAAAATTAAAGTGCATTTTTAAGCTACTAAAGGACCCATAAATTAATAGAGCCAAAATATAAAGGAATCTAAGACCATACAAAATGGGCACACGTGGATTATACATCTTGACCATTACAGTATGGTCCTACACTAAGAGGTTTCAAGATCACAATTCCAGTTTCTCTAGTCCTGTCTTCCTAGTTTTTTTCTGTACCAATCTATATAGCTAAGTATATCTCTATCTCTTGTGTATTTAAATATTTTATTTAATTATCAAAAGAACCAATATGTTATTATGATTTTGTACAATTAATGTTGGAAGTTAATTTATTAGAATAACTCCTAGTCTCTAGACCTTACATTCCTTTTTATTGTTGTGTATTGCATAACAAAATCTAATTAATCTAAAAAGGGTGTAAAAATAAATAATCTTTTTTAAGTCCAAATGAATTTTTAATTTGATATGTTGTTTTGTAATACTATTTTTTGATTGATTTTTTTTTCATATATAAATATATAAAATGCTATAAAAACTACTTTTACCAAAAAGTAAAAGTGAGTGTATTATATCACTTTGAAATAATTGTGCTCTTTTATTAATTCAGGGTAGTGTAAATAGTTTTCTCAAACCATTAATGATTGAATTAAAGCCTGTTTTTTTTTGTAATATAAAATAATGCGTCTTTTTAAAGATTCAAATTTTTTATTTTTCACTATCCATATTTATTTAGAGTTTTAACGAACTTGATTATTTTTTCTTCTTCTTTATTATAGTTGGTTCCTTTTCTTCTTTTGGGTAGTGTGAATAGTTTTCCTAAACCATTGCTACAAAGGTTGAATTCGTTATTTTTAATGTTAAATAATGCGTCTTGTTAAAACTTCAAAAGTGTTTTTTTGTTATCCATGTTTATCTAGAGTTTCATTGAGTTTATTTGCTTATTTCTTCTTCATATTTATTGTAATTGTTTCTTTTTTAAAAATATTTTTGGTTCAATATGGTGCATGGAAATTATTTGTAATATATTTGTCTTTAGTACATAAATGATTTTTAACAATTTAGTCGACTATAAAATATTTTTAAATTAAATGAAATCAGAAGACCCTTCTTTTAAGTCCAAATCAATTTATAATTTGATATATTGTAATACTGATTGCTTAAAAGGTTGAATCCATCTATTATTTTTCAATAAAATTTAAAAGTAGAAATAAGACTAATGAGCTTGTTTCGACACGATTTGGAAAGTTCAAGATCAAATAAAATAAAAATGTGTTTACCTAGGATAAATCAATTTCTATTTTAATAATTTTATATTGGGATGAATGTAAATGATTGACCTAAATTATTGCTTATTATTTTAACCATGGAATGCACCTATAATTCATTCGAGAAGACTTCACACCCTAACAAAAATCTAGGTTGAAGCCTCACTTATTTTCGTATGTGGATCATTGCTCTTAATTTTTCTAGTATATTTGTGGGCCTTTCTTTCTCTTTTATCCTAATTACATTTTTACAATATGATGTTTTTATTTAGATGGGTTATTAGGACTAAAAACTTACCAATTTTGTAGTCATGGTTGGGTTCCATTCTCGAGTGTTGACACCTCCCTTCTATTTTCCTTTATTTTTATTCTATTGTAAATATATTATTGAGCTAATTTATACTTTTTTTCTTATATTAATACAATTTAATATTTTTCAAAACAAACTTCACCTTATATTTAGAACATAGACTAATGAGAATGTCTTATCAATGATAATAATTTATAATCCAATATAATAGTTCATAGAAACTCATTCTTTTCTATTTTGTTGGGAAGTGAGACCACAACAAAGTGTTCTCTAGCCATGAGTTCTCTTTTCTTTACATTAATGACATTGCATAAAAATCTAAAAAAATGGTCCCTATGCATTTGTAAAATGAAATGTTTCTAAAATGCTTTAATATTTGTTGATTATTTGTTTGGATTAAGATTTATTAACATAATTTATGAATTTTAGTGGCTCTTGCATCCTCTCTAAGCAAACTCTAATAATCAATTCACACTTCTCTATTTCACATTTTTTCTTTCCCCCTTTTTAGGAACATGTAATGGAAATTTCTAGAATTTTTAGAACATGGATTCCATGTTCATGGGAGTTTTCACAATGGCCTTCCATAATTTTTCCCATTCATCCCTTATTTCATATTATTCACCTTTTTGTCTATTCAATGATAACTTGCACACCCACAGGGTCCCAATTTAAAATTCAATTAGCTATAAATACACAAGGATTCTAATTCATTTAGGCATCCATGATAGTCATTGAAGAGAAATCACATAAAATATAGAGAATTCATTATTCACGAGAATCAAATGACAATTTACAAGTATTCTATGGACTCATTAGGAAATTCAATGAAGTATTGAAGCTCACATTATAAATACAATTCATCACTCTAGCTTTCTTGGTTGATGAATACTTGCAATTATTAAGGATGTCTCATTTTCAATATTGTACATTGTTAAGGTGTTTGAAAAATATAAAGACAATAAAAAATATATTTGGTATAACAAAGCCCCAAAAGATGTATTTTTTTATTAAGGGAAAATAGTTTTGAAGGGACTATACCCTGTATACAAAAGGGCTCAAAAGCTAGATATCAGAAGTGAGAGAAACAACCCAGAGAAGGGAAAAACAACCAACCTCAGAGGGCTCATCAGCCAGATAAAACAACATATTAAAAGAAAGGATCCAGTCGCATACAATGATCCAAAAAACAGCAGAAGAGATCAAAAAGCAAACAATAGATATCTATCCTAGAATATCTCCGCCAAAAAATAGCTCCAGATCCGCCAGTCATCAGCAACTTCGCAGCCAGTAAACAACAACACAACACCACGTTACTTGATAGCCCTGTCAATCTTGGTTTTGATCGCTTGCAGCGAGACAAAGAAAGCAATGGCTGTGGCCTGAGAAGAGTCTTTCAGATCCACCTGAGAAATTGCCATATCCCTTTTCTCTTTGGGGCCCCAAATGTCTTCATTAATCCCGCTTAGGCTGCAAACACTATGAACATGTTGTTCAATGAAATTGTAAATACTTTTAAGAGCAGATAGGATGCAGTCATTACGACTTTTGCATTTCCCATTCTGCCATCCAAAGACTGTAACTTCTTGAACACTTCAGCAATAACACCCTCCTCATCATCATTTTGTAGTATTCCTTTTCCCTTAGCTTTTTCCATATTTTTGATAACCCTTTTGAGCTCTTGGATTTCCTTTTCCATCCTGCCCACTCTGACCAACAAATCCTCCTCCTTAGGCTCCTCCACCGGTTGGCTGATGTGCAGGAGGTTCTCAGCAAGCTCGAGGTCTTTGTGGCTTCTAAGAACCCTATGAGAAGTAGGGATCTTAGTGTGAAATGTGTAGTGTGTGAGGTTCATGGATGTAGTATGCCCTCAATAGTCAAGTGTGAACCTTAACACATGAGTGCATCATAGGGTAGGGACAATAAAAAGTGTATCAAGATATGTAGGATTTCTTAAAAATAGAAAGTATGAAGCATGAAGTGTTACTAGTAGAGATGGTAGACACTTAATGATGATAGGAGGGGGAAGAGTGAACATGATGCCCACAAGTGTATGACGTGTATAAAAATAAATTAACATTGTCTAGAAGATTGTCATTGTCAAGATCATAGCCACTTAGACCTAGATCAGAGACCTGGTAAGCAATAGTGTGGGGTTGATCATATAAAGAGCCATTGTGGCACACATTATACATGCCAATTACGTATTATTCATTAGTGAAAGGTGGTTATGGGAAACCGTGTGCATAATAACATGTAATATTTTGAGTATAGCCGAGAAATGAATAATTACAAATAACAATGCGGCCAAAAGCATGTGGAATATGATATTAGTATGATTAGGATCCAAAGTGCCACTAATGTAGTCAATCCAAGACTACCCAAGTGTAAGTGGAGAGGAACAAGGAATACGTGTAATGAATACTAATAAATGGAAGACCCAGAGGCCATAAGAAACAATAACAAAGACACATCCATGATAAAGGTGAGGAGAATGAGGTGATGGGTGGAGATCATTCAATTTGAATCCTCACCAAGCCAAGCCATCATGGGTGTAAATAGTATCGAGATAAGGTAAGATAAAATGGAATGTGATGCCAATAAGAGTTATTTATGAAAAGAGTGCATGTAAAAGAGGTAATGTTGATGTAGAGTGGACATGGGAAGATGAGGCGGATGGTACAATGTCCAATGCATAAATAGTTCCCTCAAGAGGAGGCAAGTCGATAGTGGATGCAGGATGCTCTGTGAGTTGATAATCATCAGTGGGTTGTGTAGGAGTGGTAGGAATTAGAGTAGGAAATGCAGTGATTGGATCTATGTGATAATATTTGAATGGGTCATGATTAACAACAATAGTTACTATGATCATATCCATCATGGAGGAATTTAATGCATCGGTGAACTATAGAAGACACTGCCTATATAGCATGAAGCCATGACCTACCAAGTAAGAAATTATACTAAAAAAACAACATTGATAACAAAGAATACCATAGGAATGGTTTTTGGCCCAACTGTGAGAGGTAAAGTGATAGTGCCTATGTAAGAAGGTGTACAAGAATCATATATACGGATAGAAATGGACGATGTGATAACATCGATGAGGAAAGGCTGAGGTTTTGAAGGAGTGTTAAAGTAAAAATATTGAGCTTAGATCCATTATCAATTAGTGTTCACTTGATGCCCATGTAGAAGATGTGAGCCGACATATAAAGGGTAAACAGTAAAGAGTGGTTGCTACATGAGATGGAAAAGTAATTTGTTTTGAAAATGTTGCTAATAATAACATATATACAAGGTATGGATGAGTATTGGAAGTAATACGGGTAATATCTAAGAGAGATTTGATTTTAGCCTTACAATTAGGATTATCTTACAAGAAATCATGGTTGGAGATACCCATGATGAGAGGATCCTAGGATAATGAAAGCATGAGGAAGTAATGCTACCAGAGTGTGCAAATGTGGGTTCACCAAATGATTTAACAAAAATGGTATCTTGTATAAACCCTAATTGTAGAGTCACATATGAAAAATGAACACTAAATTATAGATTTGAAATAATCAATAAGCTAGATAAATATAAAACCCTAAGTGCAAGAGAAAGAAAGAATGACATAGTTGATTTGCACTTGATCTCGTAATTGATTCGAGATGGAAAATTGATGACCAGGAAGGGAAGACTGCCGCAATTTATTCACAATAAATTCTGGAGCTATTGGATAAGGTGGACCAGGGCACTGGATTGGGCAAAGGGCACCTAGGTTCCAAAGACCTTTGCTGGGCACTTGTGATTGTGTATGAGCTTGGAACATGATTTTTATAGTGTCACAAGATTGTTGTTGATAGTCACTTTGTTGGTTACATGTATGTCACATTATGATTATAGAAGTCACACCGTGATCACAAAACTCACATGTAACCTGAAAAGAGATGTTGATCTATAAAACCATCAAACTATATCAAATCCCAAAAATAAAATATGTAATATGGGGAGTCAAGCTGACCCGACAAATCACCCGATTGAGTGAATTTATGACCAAATGCTACACTACATCGCAGACTCCATGTAGTTCTTGTGCATGTGTGAAATAATCATGCCCTAGGAATCCCGTGTGCAAGTGCATTTGATAATAGGTGATAGCTAGATATACCAATGGAAATAGATGTGTGGATGGAAAAATTAACTTCCCCTTCCTATGTGTGTATGAAAAAATGCAATCTCTTGTCCCTTGTAATGGATGCCAAATAGATGCCTTGAAGAGCTTTAGGTGCGTTTAGATGGAAGCTTAGGTTATAGATAGTATGCTTAGAGCTTGGTCCTTCATTTTGGTCACATAGCTTTGTATTTTTATGATTCCCTTGGTTAAATTTCATAATTGACAACTGGAAGGCTGACCCATAAGAAAATAAGGCGCCCAAAAGATAAAAGAGCCCAAAAAGAGTGAGTAAAGTGGAAAGAGGTTCGAGGCACTTAGAGGGGACGAGGGTGCTGGTGTCCGAAGCCATAAAATATAAGAAAATAAAGTATTGACTAGGATGTAGGGTGTAAAATACCAGAAAGAAGACAATAAACAAATAAAAGAGGCTAAAGATAGTCATCAATTACTAGTTTTCTTGCTTAGGATTCATATGAATGCAAGTATGCTTTTAGGACCTAGAAATTTACCCAAGTGTGTGATTTTGTGTCTACAGACATTGACTATTTGATTTCTTTATAAAACATGTCAAGAAAACCTTATTAGAAACTATATGGTATGGAGTTGATTCAAAATCATGTCATCATGTTGAGCTTATTGATACTTCATTACATGATAATGATTCTAATAGTGTGAATGTTAAAACCTCTTAGGATGAGAATGAAATAAAAATGAGGAATATTTTGATTATGAGGCTTATTTAGTATAACAAGATAGAATTGAGAATATAAAGAAATATTCTATTAAAAACTTGATGAGACAACTAGACTTATGAACGTATTAAAAGTAGTTTCATTTTGAAATTTACCTTCTCATAGAGTAAATTTTCAAAATCATCTACTCCTACTAAAGATTCTCTTTATCTTGGTGTTTCTTCTCTTGTTTGAACCACTTATCAACTTACTTCTCAAGTGTTTTCACCCTTTTTGAGTTTGATTAGGGTTTTAAAACTATAATCAAACAAGGAATGAAATAAATGTTATAGGGGATTATTATGAATAATTAAATTCCAACATTAACCATTCAATATTAGAATAATGCGTTAATACTTGTAACAAATGTACACAATAGAATAAAAATCACAAATACATGGGATCAAGTGCACTTAGATGACTACAACTGATTTTGTTATGATTTTAATGCCACAATAGGGGTTTTTGACCACTGAAAATGCTTTAGAAATGAGACTGTGAGTTGAATATCTCTCAGGAAGGACCGCATGCAGTAGGATCAAGAATGGTTGTACGACATTGAATTCTTTATACAAGTTTGCACCTTTTCAGAACCACGGTCTATGAATTTTTTGGGTTTTTCACTTTTATTATTCTCTTTTTCATCATCTTTCAGTCACTCTTCATCATACACAGGGGTATCTAAATACTATAATCTATCCTTGAAAACCCTAACCATTGATGAAGTATTATAAATAAAATTTTGTTGGGTTATGGGAAATTTCATGCAACGATGACATCAAAACTACTCCAAATAATCCTTAAACCACAATTTTTCTCTACCTAACATGTGATATCTAGCTATAATGCAATTAGATTTGACATCAAATCTTTGAAAATTCTTGAATTGAGTTTCTCTCTTTGCAATCTACTTGAGTGGGTGACTTTGAGTGCTTGCAAATGTGGGAATTAGTTCCCTAGACCTAGTGGGAATATTCAAACTTGTAAATAGTGTTTTCCTAATGAATATGCAAAGGTAATTTTGGAATTTAGAAGCTTTGGATGCCTTTTGTGCTAGATTTTTCAATAGGAGTCCATAAGAAGGCTTTAAGAGTAATAGGTAGCAAATGAGGTGAGTTTCACTTGTTTATATATGCTTGAAGGTGATTTAAGTTGGAAATGTTGACTGAGAGGAAGTAAGTGACCTAAATAATAATGTGTAATGGGAAGTTTGGGACCAAAGTGAACTAGGTCAATACTACACTAGGGTCAAGACTATATAGATGTTGCTTACCCCTACTTTGTACATTTTTGACCTAGGAGTGGAAATATGAAATGTGAAGTTTGGAAGTTGACAATTCAATTTTCTTATTGTGTTTCATGCATTCACTACTCATAAATTACCAATAAATTAGTGTGTAAGAGCAAATGATCTATAAAAGATACCTAGGTATGTACTGGATGAGAATGGGTAAAGTGTACATATTTTAACAAGAGAGAAATATCAAGAAAATTAATGTCATATAGTAAAATTAACAAAGTTGAGTGTCTACATTTCCCCCTTTAAGTATGAAATGAAATTGCATTCTTAAAGGAAAAGATACCTAAGTGTATAAACACAATTCATCTTCACTCGATAAGGTCCCATTGTATTGGTGTTTGTATGCTCCATGATGAAACCTACAAAATAGAGTGTAGTCAATGTCCATGATAAAGAATCAAACTTTAAATAAAATGTAAAGATGCAATGTAATGAAATTTAGAACTGAAAGAGTGAAATAAAGAGATGAAAAACATGGAAGGAGTACACTTTTTTGTTTTGCAGAGGGAAGAGTTTCACATTATTTACTTGTGCTTGGAGATTTGGATATCTAAACTTTTCCAAAGAATTAGGGGTAATCAATCCCCAATTGTACCTTAGAGATACTAGAGTATTGTGTGTATGGAACCCAACACACACATGTGGAAGAGAAAGAAGAAGAGTGAGGGACGAAACACCCCATTAAGGAAGAAGACCATGTATCGTAGTCATTTAGTAACTTTTTTTTTTATTATTGGCAAATAGTTTTTTGAAAGGGACTATACCCTTGAATACAAAAGAAGGCCTGAGAGCCGGAATAAGAGTGAGAAATAGAGAGAATGGATCAAGATCCAAGTGTTACAATGAAGCTCTAAGTAGCTCAGAAACAGCTACTCAAACGAGACAAAACAGCAAAACAACAGCAAAAAAATAGTAAACCGACCGCAGAGAAACAACAAAAAAACAACTAAAAGCAGCAGAAGCATCCAGAACTACTTCTTGGCAGCTTTATCGATACTGATCTTGACTCTCTTCCAGGCATGAAACATACTCAAAGCAGTCATATGGGCAGCATCAGTCTTATCAAGCTCCTCAATGGTTCTTTTGCTTTCTTTTTCGTTGCCCCAAAGTGCAGCCGGGACACCGCTGAGGTTGGAAACACTTTTGGCATGACCCTCGATGAACTCCTCAATCACCCTAAAGGCGGAAATGTTGTAATCATGTCTAGTCTTGGCCTTCCCTAAGCGGGAGTCTAAGGAGGTCAGCTTCTTGTATATGTCATCAATCTGACTGCTATCAATGTTCCCCTCCCCTCCATGCTTTTCTTGCCTTTCTGTTTAGCTAGGTTCTTGACCTCATCCTTCAGCAATTTCATCTCAGCCTCTAAGGCCTCCAACCTCTTAGAAGAGCTATCCATCCGAACTTCTAAAGGGATTGTCATTTAGTAACTTTTTATTTCTTGTCACACCTCACATTTTCATTCTATTATGTTGTGAAAATAAAATGTGATGTATTAAATAATTTGTGAAAGTAAGTTAAATAGTGCTACTATGAGGTTGTGTTTGTAGTTATACATATGTGAATATTTTACAAAAGGATATATAAATGTGTGTAGGTGCATATCAAACACCATAACCACACTCATCACCTTGAATTATTTTAGTATTCAATATTCATAAATTATTATTGCTGTACTTGTCTTGGATGTTTCTACTTCACCTTGTTTTGAATGTGATGATTTCATCTTATAGACAAATTTGTTACATTGTTGTACGTTGTATTATTTAATTGTAGGGAATAATAATTCTCCTTATGTTTTTACTAATATACTCATCATTTCAATATTGGTCATCAACCGTAAGGCATTAAAAATAATCTTCAATTTTTCTCGAAGAATGGGTCTCCATTAGTGACAAGGTAAACGATAAAATTTTGACTTTCTATTTTAGGTAATTAAAATTATCTTCATGAAGGCCTTAGGCCATGGTTTGATGAGGTTGTTACATTATTAATAATGGTTACAAACCATATAAGCTAGGAAAAATAAAATGTTATTATATAAGACCTTAGCAAAAGTTGTGATTAGTGATAGTGGGTCTAAGACCCCGAAGCAATTAAATTGTTTTGTTTTAATTAATGGTCATTGACCATGGAAAGGGTGGAATAGTTATTATTTTATTTAATAAAAATGTCTAAGACCATATGGAAAGCATTAATAATGTTTTTCTTTACAATACTTGACCATGTGTTGGAGCCTTGGAAAATTTTAATTATTAACTATTATTATAAACTCGGTCATAGAATGACACCATGCAAACTCGGGAAACCTGGTTATTAAGTTTTGTTTGGTTTGAATTAATCTTAAACTGATATTTCTACTACCATGCAAAGTTGGAGGGAAATATGGGTGACCTTCTCAATGCCACTACATGACACTTGTAAGAATTAAATGCAATTAATGTTAGAATTTGGTGGAAGTATTGGGAACTAGAAGCTTCATTTTGAAGCTATTGCATGCAAATTGATTTTTAATTATTTTTGTTCATTGTTTGGGAACTCTTACTCCTTTGAGATATACATGCGAGTTTAGGATTTTTGTAGGATTTTTAATCATTTTAGTAAATATAATAATCAGTTATTATGGATTCAATGACATTTAAGATGAAATTCCATGGGGAAGCGTGTCTAGTTTTTGTTGGATTGATTTGACTTTGGAGGAAAAATAAAGAAAGGAAATATTTGTTAAATTCTAAATCGATCACATGAATGAATTACTCTAACTCTAATTTGTTGATTTATTCTAAGATATAAAATATTACTTGGTTTTTCTTTTCTAGTTTGAAGTATGGAATTGAATATGAGTTAAATCACTAATTTTTGATAAAAACTTAGGGGGAAATGCACAATCAAGTGGGTATTTCATGTTGTGATTCTTCCTCTTATATTCAAACTAGGTATGATTATTTGGTTATATCTTTGACTACTCATTTTTTTATATGAGATTCATACAAACTTGACCTATATGGCCACGATTTTTGAATATATTTTGTGTTAATTGATTTTGATAATAACTCGAGATAATAAATGAGTATGATGAATATATATTACACTTGTTATTTTTGAACTAGGTTTTAATTGATGATATACATTTAAATTAAAGTAAATTTCCCTTATATGTAAAAAATAAATGGGGTTATAAAAAATTGATCCCACGGCTTGGAATTCCTATGATACGTTAATGATCTCAGTCGTTTGTAAGCATCCTATTATTTTACTTGTTCGTGGCTATTTATTTGATTATAATATCAATTTAGGTCGAACTGTTTGCATTTGGTTATTTGGGTTGATACCCCCTTGTAGCTTGAATTACACTCTTTTCGTTAAATACTTGATGATGATTAATTAGTGATGGGTGTATATGTTTAAGCCAGAATCGATTTTGGAATTGGATGGCCATGTTTATATCATTTACATTTTCTTAATTTTTTTATTTTATATAGTATCCTTCAAACTTGACATTGTAGATTTGGGTTGAGATTAGAATATATTTTTATACAATGCCTATTCTCTTGAGAATTAGTGAATACATATTTTAAATTCGGTGACAATTCAATGGAGATGGGTAGATATTTCTTGAGCTCACAAGGCAAGTTTTGTTGACTTGTTAGCTCACTCGAGATGAGTAATAAGTTTATCCTATCATAAGAAGATGTATATATATACACTTATTTTTTGTGGCTTAGAGTTATTGAATCCTTTATTTGATCTTTGGGTTCTCCTCTTTTGGTGGGTATTTATTTTGGGTATTTCGTTGGGAATATTCATTTCAGGATGGGTGAAATTTTTTCGGACCCTTTACTTATATAATAGAAGGCTTGTCTTATATTATAGGAATGATTGATTTTCTTGTAAAATAATTTAATTTTATTATGATTTGTTTTATTTCCTTTCGATGCTTGGAGTGTTATTGAAGTGACCGGGAACAAATATTGTGAATGTTAAGATAACATGATACTAATCGTAGATGATAATCCCTTTTGTTTAATACATGCATATTTTATTAATTCCTGTAACGAACCATTACACCAAAACCTCAAGGCGTTAGTGAAATCCACACATGAGGATCATAACATCCCACCACGCTTCCGTAGCCGAACCCCGAGGCTAGATTTGTGCCTATATAGTGGGACCCCACCCTGCCCTATACCGGCCCCGGTGAACATTGCAATTATGGCGTAGCTACCCATGTCGGGACTCAAACCTGGGTGGTCATTCGATACCAAATGTAACAAACCGTTACACCAAAACCTTGAGGTGTTAGTGAAATCTACACATGAGGATCATAACATTCCCATAAGTTCCAAGACTTAGTTACAAAATATTTTATTAAGATAAAATTTGATCATGAATGCAAATTACGGAATAAGACTTGGAAAAATGACATTCACCCTATTCCGAGAAAAACTTATCAATGTGATAGTGATTCATAAAATCATGATAATGGCCCTCGGTGCATGAAGAATTAAGGATAGGTTACTTCAAGGCTCTCAAGTTACTATGTCAGGCATGAAGATTTTTTTAAGTCTCTCCATGATGTGTTGAAAATATCTCAAATTTCTCTAGACAATCTAAAAAGTGTGAGTTTTCTCGAGAAGAACTTAAGAAGGGTGGACAAGAAGGTTGGAGAATACAAAATGAGAGAAGGAAAAAAAGAATTGATGGGGTTCTATAGGCTAAGGGGAAAAATTCTCTCTATCCAATATGCATATTGATACATATAGAGTACTATAGGTTCAAAATCTCTTGTAGGATTTTCGAAGAGGTTTGTACTAGTTGGCGACTTCATAATAGAGGTACATGACTATAAGAAGCATAGAGCAAGATGAAAATCTCTTGGAGGGCATTAAATTTGTTTTGTAACTTGTGTAACTAGTATCTTATGTTTATGGTTGACAAGTGTGGAGTGTAGATGGTGCTTTGGAATTGATAAAGGGTGTAGGATACTCTAATTAGGCTCTTTAAACTCTCAAGACCTTCAATCGGACCTTAGTACCATAAAGTGAAAGATACCATCATCAATGTCACACCGTGCTCTGTTATTTTTAAATTTTGGCAGTGAATTTGGTTGGATGAATATTTTTATTTGATTGGAAAGGATGAAGAAGGGTTCTACAAAGTCTCAAAATCTTGAATTTGCAAAATTCATTGAGTGTGGAGTGAGAAATCAAATTTTTATTGTTCTTGGGATCTCATTATGAGAAGAAACCATGAACTAAGGTTTATAGGATAAAAAGGTGGTTTACTCAAAAATCTACCAAATAAAATTTCCAAAATTTTGAAAAAATATATGTAGACATGCAATGAACACATTATAAAAAGAATCAAGGTACTTCATCAAGGCATGAGGAAATATTCGTTGACAGTGTCCTCAAATATTTTTTAATCATGTTAAGAGAAAGAAATCATTTTTAATGAAATTAATCAATTTAATTTTTCTAAATCATCATGAAAAGGTTAGAAGGATTGTGGAAGATGTCAATCAACATGAGTATTTTATTAGGTTGATTTGAAAATTAAAGTATTTCATGATAGTGATTATAAGTATGCACAAAATTATTGTATGATGTTCTTGGAATATGGCAAAGTGCAAGATTCTTAAAAGGAACACCATGGACAATGAAGTAGGCTTAGTTGGTGCATCAAAATAATGTGTGAAAGATCCTAAAATCTTAGAAAAACTATTTATAAAGTGTTGGATCTCATTAAATATCTTGAAATCCTATCATGTGCGTTAAGATAATAAGTTGTGGTTGGTTTTGAAAGAACATGAAAGGTCAAGAAATTTCCTCATTCAAATTGTACGAGTTCTTGGAGAAGCTAAAAGGTTAGAGACAATAAAAAGTATTGAGGTATTCTTCTAAGCTTGAAAACATATATGAAAGGACATATAACTTATGAATTGTAAGAAAAGTCCAAAATTAGATATAATTTTTGAGTTGTAAGTTGAGGTGTTAGCAATAGATTGTGTATTGAAAATAAAAAATAGGTAGTAGAAGGTGTGAAGATAAGTAAAAGTATATGTCTTTGGTTGGTGGGTGTGTAGAAAAAGATACATTACTTTGACATATCAAAACATGTAAGTGTGTAGTAAAAATGTTTAGGTGTGTGAAATTTATCAAAAGTAGTGAAGAGTTATGCAGAGAGTGAAGTTGAAAAGGTATAAATTAAGAGTATGATAGAATCTAGAGGTTATGACTGAGATTTAACTATCACAGAGACAAGATCTTTGATAGGTGCTGAGATTTAGAGTTGAAAAAGTGAGAAAATGTTGTTGACAAAGTTAGCAATGAAAATAAGGATGTAGAATTGTAAATATTGAGAAATTGTGTGCATATAATGTTTTGTGCTACATCAACCTACTAGGTTGTGAAAGTATAGTGTATACTATTCCTTGTTTGATTTGTGCAATCTCATTAAGACAAATTTTCTCTATATTTACTAGCCCTTCCTCTAATGCCCTTAGTAAAGGTTAAATATAAAGTGATACCAAGCTTGTAATTTGTGTTGAACATGATGTTGGGAGTAATGGTGAGTATTTCAAGCTTGTAAACCATGTTCTCAAAATATGGAGTGTTGTATATGCCTCATGAAGATAGTAGAAAGTGCTTTACTTGCACCACGTTGATAAAGGTCTCTAAATCCCTCGAAGAAAATGTTTGTATAAAAATTACTAGTCTGCAGATGATATTTGTGGATGTTGGAAATATTTCACCTCATAGTATCTATGTTGCTCAATAGTCTCGTATCATAATTGCAAGCTGTTTAAGGTGTCTTGGAATTGTGTATTAGTCTACTTGGTGATTTGATGAAGGAAAATATTTCTACGAGTGATAAGGTATAATTTTTTAAAGACAAAATACAAGGTTTATTATAAATATAAGAGATATGTACATTTGTATCATGTTAAGATTGAAAACCTCTCATAAATTGTGACAGTGAGTACGTATCGGGAAAAAAATAGTGCTACTTTTGAGGTCTTTTACATATTTTTCTAAGTATTGAAATATATGTAAAAGACCTCCTATAAATACCTTCAAAAGATAAGAAACATGTGTATTGGGTTTGTAATGTTATGTAGAGGTGAGCTTTTCCTCTCATGAAAGGAGTATAATACATTCAAATTGTAGATCTACATAATCTGTATGATTGTTTAGGGTTAAGCATGAAGAAAATTGTATGATGATATAAGAAGAAGAGTGACATGAAATTATGTAAGGTCTAAGGGCATGGAATCAATATGAAGAAAAGGAAAATTCCTACCCAAAATAGTAATGAATCATGACATTATACAAGTTCGTGATCTGTACAAGTGGGACTAAGACTAAGATTTGTTATTGCAAGAATGGTTTTCATTTTGTTTCCTACGGTGAAACAAGTTGGTAAAGGTATGGTGAAGTGAGTATTTTGGCATAAGTTGATCATGTTAAACAAAATGTTGATTTCAGACCTCTAGATTGATTGTAGCTAGTACTACGGTGGAAGAAAGAATGGTTCTACAATTGAGTGAAGGGTGCATGCCTATAATGACATGGGAAGTGCTTATATTGAATTACAAATGATGCTAGAGGTGATCTACTATACTAAAGATAAATCCTCTTGACAAGTTTGGTGTCTTGGCTCTGTGGTGAGTTGAATTTGGTTTTGCATGAATTATCTCAGCCTAATATGAATGTCAAGACTGAGAAAATGGATTGGGACCTAGAAAAATTTGCTTAAGGTGATTTATTCTAAGAATCCAAGGTTTGTAGCTCAAATTTGTGTTCTTGAGCTAGAAACAATGGTCTTAATCCTAGGGGGAGTAGTGGTATGTCTTGTGATGATGTTAAATATGTTTGAAAGCATGTCAACATCAGTTATAAAGCCACTAAAGTATAACTTCAGTGATCTCAACCGTTATGTAATTTTATAAGTAAGAAATTCTAAAATCAAGAAAATGTGTGTCTAGTCAAGCCTTGCAATCCTATGAATGAAGTTAAAGTGGTTGTCTCAGCCATTACCCACTATTTTTAGGATGTTTAAGACTTGTATGGATAAGACTATGTTTAGCTACAATGGTATCATGAAGCCCAAAATTGGATAGAGGAGAATAGGGACTAAATTTTCACACCCAAAGGGTTGAGAATAATGATTTTTCTCCAAAAAGGTATGATTATGATTCTCTATTGTTCATTGATGATGTTTAGATGCTAGAGGTATTTGTCTTAGGGGAAGCATGGTGTTTGTAAGATTGAAATGAAGGAAAATCAAGTTTTGAAATGATTTCCAAGGTTTGTTGTCTTTTTCTTTTCTTGATGGGATTCTTTGTCTTCATGAGTCATTGGTTTCCATATCAAGTCCATGCATACCTTTTTCATATATGTCAAATGGGGAGAAATGTTTCAAGAAACATGCAAATGTGGTCATCTATGTGTGTGTATTCACGATTGCCATCAATGTTTCTAGGAAGGTTTCCATAAATGACAAAGGGGAGTTTGTTAGAAGTGTGTGTCACTTGTGTTGTCATTGATGTCAATTCATTGATGTCACAGTGGTCTAGGTGATCTAGGCATGTTGGCTAGGTGATCTAGGTATGTTGGCTAGGTGATCTAGGGGTCTCCTAAGATGCATTTGTGTGGCTTGAGTCTCTCAAAGGTGGTATGAAGGTAAAAAAAGTTCCATGAGGTAAGTGAGATGTGTTAATGAGTCTGTAACATGTCCACATGGTCTAGTCATGAAGTGTATGAGTCAATTCAAGTCTTTCTAGGTCTTGGCCTAGTGCAAATACATGGTGTAAATCAAGAAAACATGAGAATTCACTCAAACCAAAGAAAGTAATTTTTTTAAAGGAAATATAAGGTGAAAAAAGAGATACAAGAGACAAACTAGGTTCATGAGACTGAAACAAGTCAGTATGGAGCTTTCTTAAGCCAATCCATAAGCAAGCAAGGTGTGAAATGTTGACCCAAGGTGTGATGATGTAAACCAAACATGGTGTGAGAATGAGATGATGATATATGGTGTGTAAAAGTATTCTTAGGTATATTTTGAGGTGTTTTAGGCACTTCTGCAGGTCAACATAGTTCAACAAGCTGGGAATCAGAGACTAAAGGGAACCTAAATGAGATGGGATGGAAAGATGAAGGATGAACCAGAGAAAAATATCAATTTAGGTGTTAGAGGGATGTGTCCTTAAGGTGTGAGAAAATTTTCAGAAGTTTAGGATGGATATTTTGCAAGTTATGCAAGTATTTCCAAAATTAGGTTTTTCAAAGTATGCAAATTGAGCACCAAAATTCTTAGCATTCAAGAAAATTTTTGGTGCCTCATTAAGATAAGTAATAAAGGATTAAATTATGATAAAATTATGGTGAAAAATTTATTTTGGTGATTGGTTGAGTATTTTAGAAGTTCTATCTATTTTTGTGAACATGTTTGTAGCCCTCTAAACCCCAGTTTGGACCAGTTTTGGAAAATTGAGTTGGATAGGTGTATTAAATATTTTTTTCTTGGAAAACTATTTGAACATGAATAGGACTCATGAGGGAACATTTTTAATGTTATTTTGAGCTCATGATGCATGGCATGAGCCTCGGTAAAAATAGGTATTTTGTGAAGATTTTAGTGTACAAGAGAAACTTACAAAGGAACCCCTACTAAAATTTGAGGTGGATGATGTTGGTAATGTGTTATTAAACTTAATTAATTCAATTGGGTTACTATTTTGAAGAAAATTGGAGTAATGGTTGCATATTTGGGCATACCAACAAAAGAAGCTTGTTTTGAGAAGCTAGTGAAGAAGAATGAAGGTAACCATGTTGAATTGAATTGAATTGATGTTTTTTATTTCCTTGATCCATATTTTCATGTGTAATATTATTTTGGAAGTTGATTGGTTCAATTTTCATAAGTCATTTCTTGCTTAAAGGTGATTGAGCCAAAATTGCTCTTTTAGGCCTATTTGAGAAGCATGTCTGAATGGGTATGAAGATGAGACTCTCTCCATTTGACCTATGGTTATGAATGCCTAAACATGTTTTATAAATCCAAATTTAAGTTTTTGAGGTGATAGGGATCTCTAAAAATTTCTTTGGAGGTGTTTGACCACATTGTATGGAAGACTAGTTTTTGTGTTTTCAGGACCATCTAGACCAGTTGCAGAGATCCAAGTTTTTGGAAGACTTATGCCATGAATTGGATAAGTATGATAAGTGGATGAGATATTATACTTAATTATATTTCCATTTATATATTACTTGCCTTATGATGAAGATATTTTAGGTATGTATCAGCTCAAGTTTTGAGGACCAAATTCAGAGATGCTGAAACCAGCCAAGAAAGTCTTGCAAAGTGGTGTTTATTTATGTGTTAAGCCTTGCGTTTTATCTTTAAGGTAAAGTGTAATGAAATTAGATATCATAAGATTCATCTTGATATATTACTTGGGTCATGAAGATCAGTGGAAGTGGTCTAGTTGGATGGGTTTTCAGGATTGTGTTTGTATAAGCTGATTTAAGCATACCTATGAGTCCAAATGAGTGTCTTGGATAATGTGGTGAGTTTATAAGAATACAAGATAATTATTTGAATTTTTGGGACCATGTACCATGTGAATAAAATTTGGAATACTTGTGGACAAGTTTGAGAGAAAGAAGACAAAAGAGGATCTCATTTTGAGAAGACTAGGAAGCTGAAGAGTCAAGTGGAAATTGAAGTGCAAGAGTCATTCTCATGAAGGATTTTTTATTTAAAAGGGTGTTTCAAATTTAGGTGGATTTAATTTTTGAAAAATCCCCTTTTCTCTTCTTTTGAAGAAAACATTTTCTACAAAGAAAAACCCTTGGAAGTCTCTTCTAGGTTAGTAGTTGGTTGGAGTTTCATGAAGAGGATGTGAGTGAAGAAAAATTGGTGAAGTCTCATTTGGTTGTGATCTGATTTGAAGAGTTGTAATCTGATTTGAATACCAATAAATAAGGTTTCTGAATATATTTTTGTTCATGATATGTATGTATCTCTTGATGAACTTTATCTAAGTATGATCAAGTATCAGTGTATGTGATTCATGAGGATGTATGTTTATTATTTGAAGTAGAATAGAGAAAGTTTTATTAAAGAATGATTCATCCCCCTCTCGAGTCCCTTATGAATTCTAACAGTTCCTCATTTTTATCAGCTAAAGATAGAGGTGTATTAAAGTCTCCTCCAATGATCTAGTCAACATCTTTAAAGAGAAGTATGAATCTTGAAAGCTCCTCCCATAAGATCCTTCTCGAGTAGCCATGTTTAGGGAATAAATGTTAGAAACAATCCATTTTTTTAATTCAATCTCTGTGAAACAAATAAAAACATGATTAGGGGAAGAAACCAAAAATTCCTTTTAAGAGACTCAATATTCTAAAGGCTAACAATACCCCCTGAAGCCCCAATAGAGTTCACACCTTCCCAATTCCCTTCTTTCCAAACCACCCTACTAACCTCTTTAAATCTATCAAGACTCATCTTGGTTTCATGTATCAAAAAATGTCCAATTTATATTTACTCCTTAAGTCCTTCATAAGTCTATGCTTACCAGGGTTATTCAACCCTCTAATATTCCATGATAAGACAATCATTTATTCTTATTTACATTGGCTAAATCCTCTCCCAATGATTTTTGTACGCCCTTCTCCACTTCCTTCTTTGTTGATCTTTCCCTTTTTCCTTTGTTTGCCATTATAACTTTATATATTGAATCCTTTCCTACATCTTCCCCCGATGCCACTTCTCATGTTTGGTTTGATCCTATTAACCGATGTTACTAGTGGTGATTTCACCTCTTGATGGTCTAGAACCACCTCTCTCATCAAAACCTCAAAGGAATTTGAAGTTATAAAAATATCATCCGGCGAAGAAGAAATAAGATCTACTATCTTTGATATTGTTGGTCATCAAAAAGGACTTCAAGAAGAGCAAGTCAAATGGGGGACAAGAAGTCCCTCCTCTTTGATGGGAGAGGTTCCCTATTCAGAAATGAACTTATTTACACATATAAAAAGTATAGTTTTCTTGTGGAACTTGGATATTATGAAAGTTTTTTTTATAAGGATCATCAATCACAAAAGGACCGAGGAATGAAAATGAGAGAACGAGCAGAAAGGCACCATTCAGAATTATAGATGACAGAGTAATTCCTTATGCATGCGAGGGTACAGTGAATTGGAACAAGATCATTTGTATCATATTAATAAGATGAAATTTGAAAAGACACAAAGTTTTGTAAATAACATCTGCAAGAATACAAAGCTTCTCAGCATAATACAGACAAATGATCTAACAAGATTAAATGAATAGCTTAGGGATAAAGGAAATCAGATAGACAAAGAATGAAAAGTCCTTCTGTATTGATTTCTTCAAGATTTATTTACACTTTCAGAAATAAGCCAAGTTCTTCCTCCTTCAAAATGGTGAGGAGAGGCCATTATATAGTTTACAAATCAGTTACTCTTGGTAACTACTTCTTTTAACTAAAGATTAGTTAAAGGGTTGCTAATCACAATACCCCAACTAATTACAACAAATCCGAGAGAAAGAAGGGGAAGAAAAGAGAAGAATTAGGAGAAGAAGATAGGTGCTTATGACTGGGAGGGACCCACCAAATTTAAGATCCTCTATCTCGAATCTCCTCAATGCCTCAACTATGTCTCTGCCACGTGGGACGGATGTGTTGGCGGTAGACTGAGTCCAAAATACGAGGCACTTCTCCATTTCCTTATCAAACTCGACATGAGTATGATAATCTTTATTTGCTTCTTCAATGGCAGATTGAAGAGAGCAGATCTCCTTCATTTTTTCCTTGGAAATGGAGCTTTCCTTGAATAGATCACCCTTGACAAAAGCTCTGAATTGAGCTTTGATTTCTTGTAAGGAGAGAGGCACACCAGAAGTCTCATCCTGAAGATGGCAATGTATATCTTTGAAAGCAGATACAACTAGTGTTTTGAAGGCCTCACCCTTCTGCCAGCTATTCCTTAATTCTCCCAAAGCCTCCTCCAGGACCTTGATCTTCCATTCCACGCTGTAGACCCAGGACTTTGACAAATTATCCTTTGTATCTTCAAAGACCTTGCTTGCCAATAAAATGTTTTCATCTGTTTGTCCCATGAGGCGGAGGTCTACTATGCAACTACTCCAAAGTTTAAGTTCTTTATCAATGCTCCCAATAGTGGAGGAGAGCTTCTGTTGCAAGTTGTTCACCTTCCCGTGGAGTTTGAAAGCTTCATCAATGAAGTTCAATCCTACAACAAGCATATCATCCACCATGGCCTCCATAGCTCTTCCATATACGGAATACTTGTGCATATCTTTGATACTCTGTACTTCATCTTGGCTCAGAATTACAGGTGGTGGAAGAGTAGTCAATGGGGTAGGATCCAAAACTTTATCTTTGGACAACAGGGACTTGATGAAACTTGTAAGAATCTGGGCTTGTTCTTCCAACTGTTCAATGGTTTGCTGCCCTTTCTCTACCCTCCCAATGACTCTGGTGACTGTTTCCTGAAGATTATGGATCTCACCTTCAGGGGTAGATTCTCCCATGGGAATCCTTGAAAGCTCAAGATCAGACGCTTGCAAATCTTGCTCTGGCTTATCTGTCTTAGGCTTGGCTATCTCTAGGAATTGTTGGCCTTGAGCGTCAGACACTATCCTGGAGGTAATTCTATATTTTTGGCGTGAGAAGGAGGAGTAGTGCCTAACAAGGCTACCACAGCATCAAAATTTGGTCCTGAGATCCGGGAGGAAGACTTTCTCTTCCTACTGTCAACAAGAGGCTGCACCCATGCAAAAGAGGAAGAGGAGGAAGAAGGTGGGGCAAGAGGGCCAAGAGACAGAGAACTCATGGTGCCCAAGGTTTGCACTGCTGTTGCCTCGAGTTGAGATATGAGTGGAGCGCTTGGGGCTCCTGGTGCAGAGGAATCAACAGTGCTTGGAAGTTTAGTGCTCTGGACTTCTTTATCCTTATCCATTGGAGCTTCAGGGGCACTTGCAGGAGCTGGCACTTCACTCTCTTCACTTTCACTAAGAACAATAATGTTCTCTGGTCCCGAAGGCAATTCTGCATGCTTCCTCAGGGGATCTTCTTCCACAGGCTCCTTTTTAACTTCTTTGACTTTCTTCTGATATACCTGGGTGGATGAGGAAGGAGTAGAAACTACAGGTCCTTGAGTTGAAGAGGCTGGAGGGGTTTACACGGGTGCTTTTGATCTGAGTGTCGATGCTTCCCTCCTTGGTGTTGAAGCATCCTTGGAGGAGGATTCCCCGAGTGCCTCCCGTGCTCATGAACTTTCCTTTCAAACCAGATCTTGGTCCTGACTAAGACCGAGGCTAGGATTTCAACCAAATCATCCTTCTCCTTTTTGAACCAATCCAAGTCCTCCAAGGGAGTGTGTTTGACCACATTTTCATACTCATATGAGTATAGGTCAGAATTGTCATCCTGTAGCCCTTCAGGAACTTGGTACAGGTTAAGCTCTTGGATTAATTGGAGGGAAAACCTGCCATAATACCTCCTTCTGGCTTCAAAATCATCAGCACAGTCAGCCCAATAGTCTTCTGTGTCTACCCTATGATGATAGGTGATCTTGATGTTCTACTCAATAAAATTTTTCAAGTCAAAGCAAGTTCTGGGCCTGAAGAAATGGACAGTAATGGGAGCTAGGGCCCTTTCTATATTTTGTGCATCCAGGGCTATTTTACAGGTGTAATTTCCCAAAGAGATGGGGAAGTGCAAACCAGTAATTTTCTTGTCTCTACAGGTTCTATGTAATTTGTCCAATTTCCTGCACACTTCTATCAAGGCCATTTTGTCATTGCAGAACATAGGGAGCTTGAGAGGAGTGCTCTCGTAGCCAGCAAGCCTGATATAGGAAAATTTTCTGAATTGGATAAAATAAGCACCGTAGTGCGATATCAGACTCATGGCTTCATCAGAAAATCTTCTCACTGTGTCACTCTTAAGAAGCCGGACAATGTACATGGTGAAAGTGTCATTCACCCTTTGGAAATTGTGATTTCTGGTTTCTAGGGTGAACTGCGGGCAGTAGGCATACACGGGGTCATCCTTGTGAGCATCGATGTATGAAAAGACAAACCATTGCCTTGATGCTGCTATAGTATACATCAGGTATAGAGTCATATGTAATTTCTTTGTTTGATGTACATTAGACAACTACTCCGCTAGGTTCATACTGATGATCTCTGCCCAGTTGATATTTTGAGTTCCCTCGCACACCATATTGATAAGCGGGCACATCCAGAAATGGAACTCATTAGTAGAGGGTAAGCCCATAACCCGAGCCAGTAGGATTATGAAATCTAATAATTCTTCATTGAAATCGGCACGGAAAAGAACCTTGGATAGATGAGATGCCCCCTTCTTAGGGTTTTTCAGCCAGGACTTCACCACCCATGCCTTATAATTATCACTGTCTTGATTGAAAAGGGCCTGTGCTTGATTTTGGGAGATAACTATAGCATTGTCCATTTCTGGAATCCTTAGTGCAGTGCCAATGGTGGCAGCGTCAAGTTTGGCGATGAGCTCCCCATGCACGTTTGTCAACTCACTCGAATCAGGGTTGAAATGAGCCCCACATGAGAGCACTGTGTCTGCACATTGCACCGAGATAGGGAAACCACCAGCGAAAGCTAGACCACTGTCATGAATCATCTGTGCCATCGGTGAAGGGTTCGTGTCTGTCATCCTTGTCCAAAAATCCCCAAAGTCAAGGTGGCAAACTTCACTGTCCCCGATATCAGGAACGGCGGACTCAAATGGTGAAATTTGTTCCTACCCCTGGAATTTGATCTTCATGTTGATAGTAACTTGGAGAGCAAAGCTGCAAGCTAGACTTGGGATGGAATTGCAGGGGGAATGGATACGCGCGCAAGAATTTTGGTTGCAAGGGTTCGAGCAATAGATAACATGAAATTAGTGTGCAAAAATGCGTAGGGGGCAGTTTGTTATATAGCCGTTTAGGAGAGAGAAAGGTAATAAATGCGCATTAAATACATATCCACCAAATTGAAAAGTAAGATATTCAGGTAGAGCGGGAAAAATTAGCACGAATGACACTTGGTTCATTTGGGACATGAGGGATGTGAAAGCGTGAAGTACGTGGTTTGGCCAATTCGGGCGATGCGGGGAAAAGACGCACAAATGATTTTGGGACATGCGGGACGAAAGTCCACGGAATACGTGAATCGGGTGAAAATGGAACAACTGGTCCGAGCGAACTTGGGACATTTGGGACAAAAAGTTTTGACGGGCCTGGAAAAAAAAAGACTCGGGTAAACCGGCCGATCGGGAATGGAGAGCCCATATGAACCTGGGACACGCGAGACAAAAATGTCCGATAGGCTCGAGAAACACACAAAATGACCCAAAAACGTAGTTTTTTTCCAATTTCTTGACTTTTGACATTATCAGGACAACAAAAAGACACTTAACCTCAAAATTTTAATTTTCAACTTCTTAAAAGTAGGGGAATTTTGAGTGGACAACAAATATGGAGCCGATAAATCACTGTGTCTTGATGGCTTTTGACATTTTTTAGTTCAAATTTTTGGGAAATTGTTAAGAGGAATGTTGTGGATATAGTTCAATATTTTTTCAAAATTGGTCATCTCCTTAAATAGATCAATAATAATTTTCTGGTTCTCATCCCTAAGATGATAGGTGTGAAGGATATTAAGAATTTTAGACTAATTATTTTATGTAACACCAGCTATAAATTGATCACAAAAATTCTATCTTTTAGGATCAAGAATGTGCTATCCAAGTTCATATCACCCAATTAGGGGGCCTTCATTCCTGGAAGGAAAATCCTTGACAACATCATTATTATCCAAGAGGCCATCCCTTCGGTTGAAAATTCAGATAGATATGATATCTTTGGTCAAATTAGATATGCACAAAGCATATGATAGAGTCTCATGGTACTTCTTCCAGGCTATCCTAGGAAATCTGGGGTTTTGTGAACACTTCATCAATATGGTAATGATATGTATTTCCATTGCTAGCTTCTCAGTTGTTTTTAATGGAAATCCTGAGGGTTTCTTCCAAACAAGCTAAGGATTGAGGCAAGGGGACCCCCCTCTCATTTCCTTTATATCATTGTCACTAAAACCTTGAGTAGGTTATGTAATCATGCTCTTTCTCTAAATCTTATTCAAGGGATTAAAATTTCTAATGGTATAAATCCTATTTATCTCAATCAATTTGTGGATGACAACTTCCTTCTGGGGAAAGATGTAATCGAAGAGGCTACAAACTATAGGAAGGTGCCAAGGACTATGAGATGCTCTCCAAGAATCTTGTAAATTTCTACAAAAGTGCTGGTTTTTTCATTAATGTGGAGGAGCATTTCCAGATTAGATTAGCTCACATTCTTGGATGTAAAATCAAATCCTTCCCAGATTCCTACCTTGGAATGCCCCTCATTCACAAGAAACTGGATCTATCTATTTGGAATCCTCTTATTGAAAGAGTGAACATGAAGTTAACTACTTGGAAAGGGTCTTTACTTACCCAGGAAGGAAAGATTTAACTCCAAATTTTTCTCCAAGGAATTCCAATTTATGTCATGTCTCTTTTTAAGTCGCCTATAAAAATTATTGATTCTTTCAAAAGGATCCAAAAATGTTTTTGTGGGCTAGAGTAGAGGAAAATTTTAAATACCCCTTATGGCTTGGAATAAATCCACAAAACCTAAAAGATGTGGTGGAATGGTTTTGAGGGACATAAAATTAATGAATGAGGAATTGTTAGCCAAACTCGGTTGTCGGATTACTAAAGAAGGTCTACGGGAAGAAATTATTAAAAAGAAATATCTAAGGAACACAACCAGAGTGGAAATATTTTTTCTACAGAATGATATCGCCAATGGTTGAATGTTTTGGAGGTCCTTTGTGGCATCTAATGATATTCTAGTTAAGACGGAATATTGGAAAAGGTAATAAATCCAAATTTGGTAGGATTGATGTATTGAGGATAAAATGTTTTCAATGATGGGACCTTGGAATGTTGTTTCTCAGTTTTATTAAGAAATTGGAAAAATTATGATCTAGGACTACTTGATATGGAGTACTTAAGGGCCCAAATGGTCTTTTATTACTCCCCCTCCCAAATTTAATGGGCCTTTACAAACTTTCATCGATCTAAATTCTGAACTTCAGAATTTCCACATTCCTCGGTTTCAATCTCAAGAAGATTCTGTCATCGGGAGGGAAGAGGTGTTTGGACACTATTATGTTAAATCTACCTATCTTCTAAATTTATAAATTATGAGAAGAATGAGTACTGGAATTTAGTTTGGGTGAAGAAACTTATACCAAAGGTTAGTATCTTCTATTGGTTGGCTACTTAGAATAAGATTCTTATGGTGGACAACTTCAAGAAGCATGGTATGATTATCCCTAGTAGATGCACTTTATGTGGTATACAGGAGGAGAGTGTCAATTAAATTTTTATCCAATGTCCCTTATCTTAGGCTGATTTATCTTATGTGTTGGACCTGTTCAATGTTCAGTGGTTGCTTCCTAATTCCATGGAATATTTCTACTTGCAATGGGGTTGTCCTTTCAAGTATCCTATCTTGGTGGCTATTTGGAGGATGGCACTTCCCCACTTCTTATGGAGCCTGTGGAAGGAAAGGAATGTCCATATTTTTAGGGAGTAGAAAGCTAATGTCAAGAGGGTTAGTGCTCATTTGTGTTCATCCATCAAGGAAAATATTAGACTCTTCAAAGGTAAGATTAAAGCTCCCTATCCTAAGGTAGAAACAATAGTTCTTAAACAGTTCACCTTAAGTCCCCCCTCTGTTATTATCCATCATCCTACGATCAAATGGTCTAAACCTGAGGTGAACTACCTTAAACTAAACTTTGATGGACCTTGAAAGGAAAACCTAGACTAGATGGGGAGGATTCTTATAAATCATGAGGGAGATTGGATCTTTGTGTATGTCGGGCCTTTGGGCATTTAGAGTAATACAATTGTAGAGGAGAGAGTTTTTGTGGGGTGTTAATTTGGCTAGGGAGAGGGGTGTTACACATATTCAAATAGAAGGTGACTCATTGCTCATAGTGAATGCCCTTAGAAAGAATCACATTCATAATTGGACACTTGGCAACATTTTGTTGGATGTTAAGGAACTTCTTAAAGCCTTTGAGAATTATAGTGTCATTCATACTCCCCATAATGGAAACAAATGTGCCGATGGTTTGGATAACTTAGGAGTATCTTGTAATGATTTAAAAATTTGGGATAAAGGTGAAGAAGTCCCCTTTCCCATTAATAATATTATTAATCATGACAGGAAATAATTTTGTTGTCATTTTTCACATGAGGGATACTGTCATCATTGGTTTTAAAGGTTGGGGGTTAAGTGGTGTGAGATCTCTACAGGATTCTCATTCATCTTAAGCATACAATGAATTTATTATGTCTAGAATGGTTTTTTGTTGCAAACAAAGAAGCAATGGGTGGTGGCAGGGTGCGGGTTGAATCATCTAGCCATGACACTATTGTTAACAACCACTCATTGTGGCACATTCTCAGAATTGGTGGTTTCAGGAGTACATTTCTAAGCTTAAAGGACATGATCCTTATCTCACCCTGGAGTTTGGTAAGGTGTGGGATAAAGGTAGGGTTGTGGTGTGAGGTATGGAATTGGAAGTCTCAAAGTAGTTTATCGCATAGGTCATAGGCATGCACACAACATGTTTAAAGATTTTCAAGGAATGAAACTGTAGGAACCACGAAATCCATATCTTTTTTAAAGGTAAGGAAAAATTTTATCTCCTTGTTGATGGCATCGCAAGGTATTGTATACCTATTATTTGGAATGAATTATGTCTTCATGATTAGCTAAAATAGAAATATATGCTAAGAAATAATAACCATAGTAAATATAATTAGGAGGACTAAAACGCTGTATAAATGTAGTAAATAATATGAAATGATTCTAAATAATTATACTAAATGAAATAAAAACCATAATTATGCCAAAGGAAGTAGAATAATGACTTAGCTGATTGTTGTAGATGGTTGCACAATGTTGTAAGTCTGACAACAGGTTCTAAAACCTAAAAGCAGTCACTTAGAGGTCCCTGGAAAGAGCATACATGGAGGTTTTAAACTAAGTGAGGCACCTTGGAAGGTATTGGGGCACCCTGAGGCACCCTGGTCTATAGTTTAGGTTCCCTGGTCTCTTCAAATGCTCAGAAGTTGGTTTCGGCAGGGTCACAAGTTAATCTTAAACTCTACCTGTCTATTGACTGGATTTGCCAGAAGAGTTTTTAATGACCTAAAATACAAGAGGAAGTATTAAATAGGAGAAAAAATAAAATATGCAAATGAATGGGTCAGAATGACCTCAACCACCAAACCAAAGTGGACTTATTGTTGAGTGCCGCACTACATTTAAGACCCAGATGTAGTTCTGGTGAGTGTGTACATATCGTGCCCTAGGTGCTCTCGTGTCAGTCACACTTTGTGAAGTAATGAGCAATAGTAACTATAGAAAATGTAAATAACATGTTTACATGGAATACAATAGAATCCATCCCCCTATGTAGTGTGTGTGTGTGTGATGCAGATCTCCTATCCTTGGTGCATGACACTATGTGGATGTAAGTGATGCAATGGATGTAACTCTAGATGGAGTGATAGTAGTATGTGATGCTAAGACCCTCATTATGGTCTTATAACTTTATATTTATAGGGATATCAAGCTTAATTTTGTAATTAATCCCGACAAGGCCGACTGGGAAAAGGATAAAGATGAAAAATGGCTAGAAAGGCCCCACAAAGAAATGAGAAAGGATGTGTATAGATTAGGGCACCTAGGGTGGGATCGGGGATCCCGATACAGCCGGGGTGCCTTGATTTTGGGATAGAATAATGGGGTAGTTGTGAAATGGATGTATACATGCTGGAAAATATATAGGAACTACAAAATAAAATATAAAATAAAAATGGCCAAAAGGTGGGATTAATTAGTACTTTATTCACTTGAGAACCTTCTAAATAGTAGTATAATACCATGTTAAATAATGTCTAAAGTACATAATTTTGTGTCTACATTTTACCCCCACTTTATGTTGGTGAGCGGAAAGATCGATAACATAAAGTCGATAGATATGCCTACCGATATCTAGGTAGAGTTTAGAATAAGACATGCCAATGGAATAAACTCAAGCTTAGAATGATAAAAAGAAAATGTGGAGGAGCGTGGATTCTAAAGATGAAAAAGTGCATAAAAAGTGATGAGAGTGAACCTAGGGTGGAACACGTGTGTGTGTAGTTCTCTGTTATGTGTAGTGTACCTGCATGGTTAGTAAAGTAAAATTCCTATAGCATTGTGTTTTTTGTTGTCACTATTGTTGTTGTTGCTACCCCCAATTTGACTACTTGTTTCTCATATGGCCAGACCTACAAGGAGAAAATGATCAAGTAGTCAAATATGTATGTATGTAAAAATGCTATGTAAAATATGCATGTATATAGAAAAGTGTAAAGTACATAAATGTAAAAGACGATGGAAAAAAATGTAAATCGAACATGTACACCTGATCCATGTTGAAAGAAGGGTGTAGAAGGATATCTTGTACTGTCATGATTTTTTTGGGTGATCTCACGCCACCCTAGCTAAAGAAGTATAGGGAGGAGATGTGATGTATCCTCTAACTTTAACCACTTCTATTGAAATGTGTGAAGAGATATCTATACTGTCCTAGTTTTTTGGGTGATTTGATGCCATTGGACGAAGAAGTGTATAGAGGCATATCCACTGTAACCCCCAAGCCTGTAATTGCTCTACAGAATTACCAAAGGACACCATGTCCTATTGAGGATGTTGTGTATGGAGTTTGTAGACTAGTATGAATTCACTCGCAGTGTGTAAGTCAGTGTAAATACGCTATGTTAATAGAAAAAATTCAATGATTCCCCCCTCTTTAGGGTGCATGTGACATCGACGAAAAGATAATGTGGCCCCAAAAGAGGACCAACCGCACTCTAACCTATAGAACTCTGCCTTACAGGGGAAAGGGAAACACTTGGTAGATACCAAGGCATGTAAAAAAGGGGATGGATAGCTAAAACAAGTGTTAGTACAAAAACACATGCATGCAAGAAGACACGTGTAAAATATGCATATAATGTAGAAACTACTAAGCATAATAGTGCAAACATGTAAGAAAATAGGTAGACCACATAAAAAGGTTTCAAACATGGGACATTACTCATGATATCACAAGACACGCAAGGCCATCATGGTCGCAAACAACGAGATAAGTGTGCACATAAGCAAAGGGTAGAGCTGCATATAATGGAAAACAAAGCAAACAAGTAGTCATGGAAACATGTAATCCTGCAAAACAAGAGATGCACATGGAACACCCATTAGCATGTTAGAGTGATAACTAATATGTCAAAGCACGCATAAACAAGTATTATAAGATGATAAGTACAAAATGAAACAATAACACCTGGATAAGATGAATATGGATTCCCCCAACGACTAGTATAGGAAGGGTAGAAGGAAAACATCCATGCCACATGTAGATTCCTATATATGTGATTACACTAAACAAAGGTGTGAATGTGCATGTGTGTATGATAATGACATATAAGAAAGAAATCTAACATGTGTAGTAAAGTGATAATGTAAAACACTAGTAAGCAAGAGTAAATGCACCCAAGACAATGCAATATGCTATGGATGGATGGAATGGAATGAAAAATGGAATGATATGAGCAACGTGCCCCCCGAGTGGATGGAATGTGTATGCAGTGAGGTTCATTTTGTTTTCCCCCTCAATAGTCAAGAATGAACCGTAAACAAGAGTGTGTCATCAGGAAATGGTTGAGTAGTGTTGGTTGTATCTAACACACTGTGATGAGTGTGTATATGTAAAGGTGATGAAATATGACATGTGGAGGGATTTACGTGAACCTTATAGCTGAAGCGTGTATCACGACTTGTTGAATGGATGAGTGATGATTTGGCCCTAAGTGCATATCACTATGGAATAGGTGTATGGGGATGAGATGTGCATGGAACCTATAGCCTAAGCATATACCATGACTTATTGAATAGAGGAGTGATGATTTATCCCTAAGCATATATCACTATAGAATTGGTGTATGGGGATGAGATGTGTGTGGACCCTATAGCCTAAGCGTATACCACAACTTGTTGAACAGAGGAGTGATGATTTATCCCTAAGCATATATCACTAGAAGATGAGTAGATGGAGATGGGTGATGATGTAGCCTAAAGCATATGTCACTATGGGATGGATAAGAAGGGAGTGGTGATGTACCTAGGGTGTATGTCACTATAAGATGATACTGTGGGTGCTGATTGAGCCTAAAGCACATACCACTATAAGATGACAAAAAAGGGTGGAAAATTTAACATAAGGTGTATGTCACTAACACTAGAAATGTCCCATGAGAAAAATGTCACATTGGTGAATATAAGGTCCATTTGATTGGTAAACCCTCAATAGTTGAGTATGGACCGAGGAACTAGAGTGCGTCATAGGGTGGTGAGAGAAACACGTAGAAAACAATGTAGTTTAAGTGACCAAGTAATGAATATGTGATGTAAATGTGTGGTGTGGATAATGCAATGTAGGATGTATAATGTATATAGGATATGCAATGTATATAGAAATGGAATATGCAATGATGATAAAACTAGACCCATATGTAATGGAATCTAGTGTAGCATGTAGAATGTAGATGATAGATAAATGCGCGATGGGAACTATGCAATGTAGGAGATGTATGATGTGTAGGCTATGTAAGATGCGGATGTAGGTGTAGATAGAATATGTAGTGATGACATGTAAAGCTAGGCCCATGTATAATGTGACCTAGCATAAATATAGAATGTAAGAAAGGGATGTAAAACTAGATGCAGATGAGATGATAACTAGTGTAGCGTGTATGAGATAGATGATGTATAAATGACTAATAGATGAGGGTTGTATATGATAATGTAGGATGTAGACTAAGTATAAAAAGGATGATGTAAGATGCATGATGTATGTAATAGAATATAAATGTGTAGAACCTATAGTGTAATATGTGGGGTTTAGTGTAATGGTAATCCCTCAATAGTCTAGTGTGAACTGAAGCACAAGAGTGCATCATTGAGTAATGAAGATGATATAATGTGTACGAAATATACGTATATATGAAGAAGAATGTAAAGAGGAGAGGTGCATCTATGCTAATATGAAGAAGGGGGATTGGGTAATGGCATCCGTAAACGTATCATACATGGAATATGGATACATGTCAACATAAACATTGGTAGTAGCAAAGAGGGTTTGAAATTGATGAAGAAAATCATTTGGTGAGAGAGATATTCATGATGGTGGAATGAAAATCCCTAGAAGGTGGTAGAAAGAGATGCCGGGTTCACTAAAATGATTAACTAAAATAGAACTATATGCTAAGAAATAATAACCCTATTTAATCTAATTAGGAGGACTAAAATGCTATATAAATGTAGTAAATAATATGAAATGATTCTAAATAATTATATTAAATGAAATAAAAACCCTAACTATGCCAAAGGAAGTAGAATAATGATTTAGTTGATTCTTTGTTTATGGTCACACAATGTCATAGGTCTGAAAATAAGTTCGGGAACTTAGAAGCAGTCACTCGAGGTTCTGCGAAGGGTAGATCTAGAGGTTTTTAAATAAATAAGGTTCCCTAAAAGGTAATCGGGTGCCCAAGGCACCTTGGTTTGTAGTTTAGGCACCCCGGTCTTTCCAAATGATCTGAAACCGGTTTCAAGCATGGTCACAAGTTAATCTTAAACGCTTCATGTCTATTCATCTTGGATTCACCTAAAAGAGATTTTTAATGACCTATAATACAAGAGGAAGTATTAAACCCCAAGAAAAATAAATATGCAAATGAATGGGTTAGAATGACCTTGGACGCCAAACTAGGGGACTTCTCATTGAGTGCGACACTACATTTGACACTGGATGTAGTTCTGGTGAGTGTGTGCATGCCGTTCCCTAGGTGATCTCATGCCCGTAAAACTTTGTGAAGTATCAAGAAATAATAACTATAGAAAATGTAAATAACATGTGTGCATGGAATAGAACCGACCCCCACATGTAGTGTGTGTGATGCAAATCTCCTAGCCTTGATACATGACACTTTGTGTGGATGTAATTGATGTAATGGATGTAACTCTAGATGGAGTGATAATAGTATGTGACGCTAGGACCCTCATTATGGTCTTATAAATTTATATTTATAGGGATCTCAAGATTAATTTCATAATTAATCCCAACAAGGATGACTGGGAAAAGGATAAGGATGAAAAATGGATAGAAAGGCCCAAAAAGAAGTAGGAAAGGATGTGCATAGATTAGGGCGCCCAGGGTAGGACTAGGGTGCCCAAGATAGGCAGGGCACCCTAATTTTAGGCTAGAATGATGGGGTAGTTGCAAAATGGACAGATAAGTGCTAGAAAATATATGGGAACTATGAAATAAAATATAAAATAAAGATGGCCAAAAGGTGGGATTAATTAGTACTTTATTCACTTGAGAACCTTCTAAATAATAGTATAATATTGGGCTAAATAATGTCTAAAGTGTATAATTTTGTGTCTACACTTCACATCATGTGTTATATCACTCTTAAAGGAAAGTTTTAGAATATATATATGCATCATCTCTCCCTGCTGAATATGTTTAGACATCATGTCATGATGAGCATTCATTTCTTCTCATATATGTTGTTATCTACCTCTGTTAATGATTTTTAGAATGGGAAATTGGATTCTCCCTACATGAAGGGATTATTCTCCTCCTTTTTTAGAATGGAAAACCCCTTATCCCCAAAGGGGTTGTTTCAATAGGGGACGAGTCTGAGGATGACATCACCCGGCTAAGTGTCTAGCTAAGATGTGTACAAAGAAGGAACCCAAAACTAGGCATTGGGGAGGAGTTCAGAAGACTAGGGTTTTAGAGGGTAGAAGGAAGGAAGCCCCTCTAAGGGGAAGGAAAAAATTTAGGTGAAAGGGGAGAAGAATAATGAGAAACGTTACCTCAAAATTTAGCAATGGAAATGATTGTGGAAACTAACTATGATATGAGGGATAATATGATTAATTGTATGTAATCCTCCAAAAATATTTGCATTTCTCTAGAGAATGATGAGAGGGGAGGTGAAAAAGTTAGAGAATGTGGTCAAGGAGTTGCAGAAGAGGTTGGACATGGTGGAATCGAGCATGAAAAAGAGAAATTTCTTGTTAGAATTTAGAGGATTCTAATTATTATGAATTTAAACACCCAATGCATTCAAATATTAACATAAACCATAAAGAATTAAATGTTAAATTTATCATACAATGTAATAAATAAAATTACATAACATATTAATTAAGTAATACATACCAAAAGTAATAACATAGTAACACAATCTTTATAGTGGAAAACCCCAAATAGGGTAAACACCCAATGTGAAATAACCTTTTACTTTCTAAGAACCAAAATTACATCTAGTAACTTTCACCTCCTCCTTTCAACCCTAATAAAAAAGGTAAAATAATATTCACCTTTGATATTTCCTTCAAACATATCAAATGAGGAACTATAGTCCTTTTTATATTAGGTGATCGGGTATATCTCCGAACCACTTTTTCAACCTTATCGGTTGACACATATACCTAGGTTTATAATATTTAATATTAGAAATATAATCATTGCATGATATTAAATATTTAACCGAAATTATATACCTAGGTTAAAATATTTAATAATAGAAATATAAATATTTCATATTATTAAATATTAACCTATATATTAGTGATGGACCCATATACATTAAGGCTTGGCCATACCACTTAATCATTATGTTCCAATGTTCTAACTTCATCCGAGAAAATATGACGAGAAGGAGACTCAGAGAGACATGGATCAAGACCATCGTAGGAAGACCCAAAAGTACCTGTGACGAGCCCTCCAAATGTCATAATATTTTTTTTTGCTAGTTGTTTAAGGTTTTTTTCTTACTATTGGAAAACTGTGTCTGCCTATGTTATAGACTGTTGGTTTTTGTTTGTACTTTCTAGTTGGTTTGTGGACCCGGTTTCTCTTGAGTTAAGTCTTGTTCTATCTTTTTGTTTCTATTTGGGTGCTATCACGATATATCTTTCTCTGTAAGGATTATGGGAGCCAATCCTTGTTTATTACCATATCTAATAAAACCACATTACAACCAATTTCAACCACTTTTGGATACATACCTTTACTTTAAGAATCTTAGCAATATTATACATCATTTTCTGAATCTTATCCCCATAAATTTCCTACTTATCTTTTATCACTCACACATAGTCACGAATAATTAAATATTCATACCGTAAGCCCTATTAAACTTGCACCTCACTCCTAGGATTAATTAATCAATCCTATCACCATTATTATTCATCTCCTACCCTATTAGCTAATTTAATATCAAAATAATTAATAAATCCTCCACCTATCCATTTCCACCTCACTAGTTGACATCTCAAGTTGACTAAAACAAATCTAATCATGACTAAGGATAAAAATCATTAATTATATTCAAGATGGAAATTTTAAATTAAATAAAATCATAGATTTGAGTTAGCTAAAAATATCCATGGAATAATGTCTTTCCAAATTAAAGAAAAACTCTCTCTAAGATAAAACTCACGTCACTTTTTGGGAAAACAAAAAAAAGACATGAAATATTAATTCAAATAAAATTTTGAATTATTCAAAATATATGCCACCTTTTTCCAAACTCAATGAAAACTCACTCAATCAAGCTCAAATCAACAACTTATCTTTCCAATCAAATTGGAAACTCAGAAAAATTGTTTCAATCATTCTTCATCAACTTGATCAGAAAATCAATCACACAAGTCAAGGCTATGGGGTTTATTCCTTCAGCTATAAATAAACACTCATTCATTTCCATTTTCATCTTTAGAATACTAAGAATTTTCATCGTTATTGTATGTAATTTCCATTCAATTTTACACGTCGTTACATTTTTTTACATTTTATCACGAATCTATCAATGAATTCAATCATCAATCATTTGCATTGCTCATAGCTGAAGTCTACTTCCATTTGGAACATTTCTTGGAGTATCCACATCCAATTGATCATAGAGATTCAAAAATCTTGATACTTCAATCCAAGATTTAACTAATCTTGTCGAGG